>CM046388.1:42787500-44037500 GCA_025413875.1 Rhododendron molle
CTCACTAGCGAGTTTAGCTCGCTGCGGCTCAAAATGACCAAGCTTTTGTGCCATGGTCACCATCTTTTGCATTGCCTAGAAGTTTTAAGAACAAAACAAAGTCAGGCAAAACCGAAGGTGCGTAATTTGCGTCATCAGTGAATAAGCACGATAGGTTTACCTTAGCACTATGGCTCATGAATGAGCCAAGGAGGTTGTCAGGGGAGCAAGAAACTTCCTTCTGCATATCCCTAGGCAGTAAGAAGGCCTGGGACAGTGCAAGAGCTATCTCTTTGGACTCAACACTGTCACAGATGGTGACGGGCCGGCCGCCATGTGTTAGTTGAGGAGCCCAGATGGGGGTTGAGGGTGCAGAGAGTTGAGCTGGAGGCCGTTCGCCCGTAGAATTTTCCAGTCGTTGACGTTTGTCTCGATGGCTTGCTTCAATTTCCTTAGGAGAGAAGCCTGGAGGGACATCCGATTGAGCTGACCCACGACGGCCATGAGATGATGCCGGGCTCTGGGAGTGTCCGCAGCCACGAGAAGCACCGCAGCCTCTTCCACGGCCAGCCCTTGGGATGGTGAGAAGGTTGCTGAGATTGATCGGTTGATCCATTTCCTGAGGAGGTGGAGATGGAGAATAACCACTAGATGATGAAGAGGCTTCTTCGGCAAGCTGAATGGGCTCGTTAGGAAGCGGTGGGGTCTGAGAGCGCCTTTCCCCTTCTTGCTTGGGCTGTTGCACGAGAAGACCAGGGGTTACGGGGTCATCGGCTGCTCGGATCCGACGATCAATGAATCCGCCGTATGAAGCCCGGTAGCTCAATAGAACTTGTGCTGCTTTTGCTCAGCCTGCAAGATACGTACCTTACTCGTTGAAGGCAAGAGTACGGTTGATGTTTGTTACGTGCACTTGAGGGGTGATGATGGCGTGCCCCTGATTGACGTTTGTGGCTGAAAAAACACGAGAAAGTTAACAGTCATTAAAACAAACAAAATGCAATGAAACACGAAATATTGCTCGGCAAAAGAGTTCTACAAGAAAAAGAATTGATGTGGGGTGCCAAATCTGTGGGGCGCATGAAAACCTATGACTCTGCCATCCTCGTTTCTGGGCTCGAAGTTCCCAATAACAATGAGGAAGTTGTTGTCGTCTCCTCGAGCAGAGTCTGGCAATTCAAGCACGAGTCGTCTTCTGGAGTCTCTACTCTTTACGTAGTAGGTCAGGGGGTCTTTGGTCCGGGAAATGCTATATAGATGATGAATGTCATGCAGACCTAGGGACGTGCCTAACATTTGATTCAGAGTATTGATGCCCATGACGACGCAGAAGAAATTGGCAGACACTTGCATGGGACATAACTTGTAGAAAGCTAAAACCTGGCGGAGTAATGGGGCCAGGGGGAATCTGACACCACCCTCAACGACGGCCACTACGGGGATGTGGAGGATGTCATTGTTTGGGCTCTGACAGACAGCATCTACAGGCGCTAGTTCAGTGGCGATGTTATCAGGAATCTCATAACGAGATCTAAAGTCCACCATTGTCTGGGGAGTATTGCAGAAACGTCTGAATCTCCTCATCTTCGAATAAGAATGTGTTTTACAGACAATGGAGGGGGAATCAAAGAAACCCTAGACACAATTACAGAAAATCTAGAATCAACGAGAAAGATGGACCAAGAGGGAGCAGCGACTTACGATTGTGATGATCAGGAATCCTAGAAATTGCAGAAAGGAAGAGACCTTGAATCGAAGATGAGAGCTTCGACAGCGGGAGTGCTCGAGCCTTCTTTCTGCAAAAAGGAGTCCAGAGAGAGAGAGTGTGGGTTTGAAAAAGGACGAAAACCCAAATATACCCTAAAACAAATGGGTGGCGTGTGCGAAACATCCCCAAGACGCCGTTTAGGCATTCCATTTCCCGGGAGGCGTCTATTCGCATTTAATGTGGACAGTACAACGTATGTCGCGTGGCAAAGTAGGGGCGGAAAAAGCCTGTCCGAACCAAACGACGAGACGTTTGGCCTGGACTAATGATGAAGCCTGCACCAAATACGAGAAATGAGGTGCAGGAGCAAAAGACGAGAACTTTGCTCGGTGCTTAAGAGTTTTGCTCATCATATTAAGTGAAAATAACGAGTAAAGCTGGGGAGCCATTGGTAATCCCGAACAGGTACAAAAGAGGCCCAAACATGTGGTACACGGGGCCAAGGAACAAGTGTAATAGGAGCAGCCGCCATGCAATACGGTGAACGACGATAAGGACCAGAGACATGAGAAGTCTTTGGTCCAAGATACCCGAACAGGGGCCTGGTCCAAAGAACATGAGGAGTTGTTGGACCAGGTGCCTGGTAAAATGACAAGTGACATGTGAAGTCATTGGTCCAGATAGGTTGTTCGGCAACGAGAAGGCCAAACAGGCGCAGCATTACGGAGGAAGCAGCCTCAAGTACAGAGGACGCTCCAGAGGGTTCCAGAAATGGTGATACTCTATAAGGAAATAAGATCTTGATAAAATAAGATCTGGAGAAGACACCCAATGGGAATGGGGTGTTCGGCCAGTTATGGGAAAAAGTCCTAAATGGTCTAAAGGTAACAAACGATTAAGGGAATGAGAATCCAAGATATACTGGGTTTCCTATACGAGATAGAAAACCTAGGGCAACAAGGATAGTTAGGCAGCAAGCATCCATGACTCTACAAATACGAGGTAAACCTAGAGGTAAAGGTACACAATTCATGACAATTCGATCACTACCTACTGATAATTAGGGTTTCTTGCTAAGTACGTGATACTAACTTAGGCATCGGAGGGCCTTTGCCACGAGAGGCAAAGGTGCGCTCACCCCTTGTCTGTTTTCCAGGTTAGGGTTCAGGCAGCATATTAGGGTTCCGGCGAAGTAGCACGTGTAGCTGTTACGATCTTGTGTTGTTCAAAACTTTTTTCGTTTTCCTGCACTTACACACCCATTACTGGCGACTTCTTCTTCGAGTTCAGGAGGGTTTGGATACGGGGTGAGGCTTACGTTGCTATACAGGCTATCAATGACGAAATCATTGAAATGGGAGAAATCTGGGCGGAACGGGGCGAGTTCTGGCCTATTATAAACCATCATCTCAGGTTGGCACTCAGGCTGATATCCTTCAGCGAAAAATGCGGGTAGGGAGAAGGTGTCCAAAGGGTCGTTCCATGCTAGAAACAGGTACTCATTTGAGGTTGGGTCCCATCCCCACTCAGGCATTTCTTGAAAAACTTGGTAACTTTTCTCTCGGTTTTCAAAAAGCGTGTACAAAGAGAACCCATCGAGGGGATCAGCGTGGATGTTCTGCCAGTCAACTTCCCATCCGGGCTCGAATAAGGGTTCGGCATTTCTTTGAAAGTTAGCAGCTTCACACTCCTCCCAATCAGTGATCAGATCTCCCCATGTCCTCCCATTCCCACAGGAAACAAAGGGTGATCTCTTCGGGAATTTCCACAACGGGCTTTGGTTCGGTATCAGGGACAATGGAAAGGGTAGGATTAAATTCTTGGAGGTTTTGGTGTTTGGCTAGGGTGATTTGGTTAATGCGGAAGGGAATGTCGTGTTGCGGTAAAGGGTTTGAAACAGCGTTTGGCTTGTTTGGGGGCGGAGCGTCAACAACCTTGTTGTCAATGAGGTTTTGAATCTCATGACGAAGGCGAATGCAGTTGTTAGTGGTATGGCCAGGCATCTGGTGGAAATCACAGTAAACACTTTGATTTAGGTTTGGTGGGATGGTTTGTGGTGGCGAAAGAGGTTTCAATACCCCGATCTCTATGAGTTTCTTGAGTAGGGCGGATCTGGGAGTGCTGAATTGGGTGAAGACTCGGTTTTAGGATTTTGGCTTTTCAGAGATTTGGTTGACTTCTACGGGTTTGGTGGATGAGGTTCCTGCCTGATTGGTATTCACGAAGAGGACATTTCTATTTCCTGAATACGCCCTTTTGGATTTTGACCCTGACCCTGATTCTTTCTTTTCCAAAGTACCATCCTGCAAGGCTTCTTCCACGGCCAGCCCAGAATCGTAAAAGGTTTCGAAATTTGGGGCAGCCTGGGAAAGAACCATAAACGGAGTGAAAGAGCTTGGTAGGTTCTTGGTTATGATTCGTATTTGTTCCTTCAGATCAGGCTTATTCTGCATTTGAGCAGCCTTAGCCCTCCAACGTTTCACAAAGTCGGCGAAGCTTTCTTTCTCACTCATCTTGGTACTTTCCAATTCCCTCGTGGTCATTTTCAGATCGACATTGAAGTCATATTGAGCCACAAAAGCTGTCCCAATGTCTTCCCAAGTCCTTTTCTTAGATGGTTCAAGAGTGAGGAACCATTGTAGAGCTGGACCAGACAAGGACTCATGGAATAATTGGGCCATAGCTTCCTTCTCGATGCCGCGCATGGTGAGGGAACCAACATATCCTTGGAGATGGGCCATCGGATCGCCGGTACCATCAAACTTTGCAAAGTCCACTCCTTTGAACTTTTCTGGCAACTTGGCATTTGGAAAGAGGTATAGCTTGCTCATGTCAATCTCCCCCTTTCCGAGTCGCTTGGGTTCTTGGACAAATTCTTCCAATTTGCCGATCTTAGCAATGAGAGCAGCCAAGTTGGGATCAGCTGCTGGTGTCTCTACTTTGGGTTGGTCAAGCTATGGAGAAGACTTAGTTAGGAGCTTATCGCAAATTTCTTGCATGGTCTCCATTACCATGTTCATGTAATTTTTCATGGAGGCGACAGAAGCCTTGAGTTGTGCATCAACGCCAACGAGGGATTGTTCAAATTGAGCATCCATATTAGCCATGTTTTGCCTGAGCTCTTCCATTCCGTCTCCTTGGTCAGCCATGGGCAAAGGATCTTCGGGCGGGATTACAACTATGAGTTCTTCTACCATAGGTTTTTCTATCATCGGTTCTTCCAGCAACGGTTATTCTTCCTGCTCGATTTGGACTTCGAACAGCCGGGTTCTTTCCAGGTTGTTTATGCGAACTAGTCTTTGGAATGGACGAAACCAATTGGGTACAACCTCTTCTCTTTGTGGGCAATCAATGTTTGCAGTACTGGCAACAAGTCAAAAGGGAGCAACTCATAACTGATCTGAATGCTCGCCCTACCTTCTACACATCTCCTAGAAACTAAGCCTAGGACCTACCATGATTTGAATCTCACTTAAGGCGTTTGTACAGAAGATTTCTAATAGTCCGGGTAGGTGCAGTCAGGCAGGTTAAATTCTGAATAATTCAGAACCAGAGCCAATCTCCTTACCGTGACCATCCAAGACAGAGCAATATGACTACCGGAATTCGGATACGCACGCGCTTCAAGCTAGATTCAAACCAAGGGAGCCGTTCGAGCACGGCAAACACCGGAGGTATCGTAAACTCCGCGAATTTAAGGTCTCCTAGACCGACCGGAGGGCCCTAAAGAATTCTAAGGGAGTCTAATCCTCTAGCCTGCAAGATGATGTACGAATGATATGTATGTACAGAAAGAAGATGCACGTAAACAGAATATAACACATAAATCCTAGCCATGGGTTCCTGTCCTAGTTGGGAAGGTTCTATGGTTATGTACAAGTGCAAAGGCTGGTTTTGGTCTCAAATGGGTTTCCGGACTAGAGCCAAGATGTACTACCTCATGTCAAGTGTATTGCAAGACAATGGTCGAACAGCACGATGGCCCATCATAGTCGAGGGTTGCTAGGCATCCCGGAAGAGCTTGTCACCGGTAATCCGGGCAAGTTAGCCAAAACACACTAGCGAGGCTTGTGCGGTGCAAAGTGTACAAGATAAAAGAGCTTAATCTTCCAAAAGACACTGAAAATCCCCTTTTTGAAAACACCTTTCAAGTTTGGCCCTCTTGATCATCCAATACTTTTGTACATTTTTTTAAAAAAAAAGTATTGAATAAAGATGAATCCCCAGCAGAGTCGCCACTGTAGGCTCCGGCGCCTTCACGGTGCTAACTCGAAGAGTCGCCACCCGAATTTTTGAGATGGATGATCCGAGAAACCGAGGACTCGTTTGTAAAAGGCTTTTGGTCTAGCGAAAACGTCAAGATTTTGAGTTCGGGAGCCACGTTACGAATGGGGAAGGTTTTCTTTAAAAAGCACCCCATTCGCCCGGTGAAACCGGTCTCTACTTAGTGTTTTCAAAAAGGAAAATCTCAAATACCATTCGGATTATTGAGCTCTTTAATAACAGCAAATAACAGGGAAGGGACATAGGAAATATATTACATTGGCGTGTGCATGGTGCTATTTGTACAGAAGTGATAAGAATGATGCAAGAAAATGAAATGAAAGATACTCAGCAGACTATTTGGATCATGATCATCTTAAACGTGGCATACTATAATGTCGCGCACGGCCTTCCAGTATGCCGCGCGTGGTACCCGCTCTGCTGTCAGACTATTAAAAACATTCAGAACACCACCTAGCATACTGTTTTCATCGTGCATTGTTTCAAAGATTTAACAGAGGCCATGTGACAGTCAGATTATCTCAAAAAGATTACCATTTTTCCAAGCCATGGCCATAAAATGTCTTTTGATGTGTTTGATCATTCGGGATGATCAAGAAAAGCCTTATTTAATAGATAAGACATGGCTTGTAGATATGGTCTTATTTCAAAAGTGATAAAAACAATAAACAGCAGATACAGACAGTCCCAATAAGCAATAACCCAAATCCAGACAACCTGACTAAGAAGGCGTCAGTAACTGAAGCGTCGTGTGCTGAAGCTCACTATGTCGCGCGATTGAATGAATAGCCGCGCGGCATGGTGGCCTCAGCATAGTAGTTACTTTGCTTTCAAAAAATGATTTTTAAGTCAAAACCTAACCACAAATGGCTAGATCTGACAACAGAAAAGTTCCCCTCAGGGCCAGAATAGATCCTAGTCCCAGGAAACTTAGTTTTACCTTTGGTCTTGAGCTTGATCAATGATGGTTAGTACAAAATGAAGACGGATGGTGAAGGATGTGGATAGAGAAGGTTAGATGAGACAAGGAAAGTATGGGTTTGAGAGAGGGTTTGATATTTTGGGGGATGAGATCTTGAAGTTAGTAAGAGGTTAACTTCAATAATGAGGAGGAAAGTGGGTGAAAGTACTCAAAGAATGTCTTTTGGGAATGACATCTTCAAGACTTGAAAATGAAAAATGGATATGAAAGCTAGAGAGAGAAAGCTTATGGAGTAAGAATGCCCAAAAGCTAAAAGGGGAGCACCTTTCCCTTGAGTGGAGGGGTTTATTTATAAGCAAAAGGCCAAGAATTTTGAATTTTAAATAGTGGAGGTAGTTTCTGGGGCGGGCAGAAGTGCGTTTTCGGCTGAGCCATTCAGCAGCTCTGGCACAATTTGACGTGGCCGACAGCTTTCTGAACCAGTCAGAACTTTACCTGAAATGCCGTGCGGTGCACCTCATGGTCGCGCGCGGTGTAATGAATTTCAATATGCCGCGCGATATAAAAGTGGCCCGCACGGTGTTTATAGGTCCAGTCCAGGGTTTTTTTGGGCTTTCTGGGCTTTTGGTTTATCTGGGCTTAGGGAAATCCTTTATTCAAACTCACAAAGGTACCTTTTCCTTTATTTCATCATTGGGGTGGACAAAAACTCTCCGAGGTCCGGATTGGGGTGTCTACAATAATATATATATACTAGTGCTAGCCCGTGCCTACGGCACTATGCATCCCGGTTGGAAGGGGATGGCAGTGGTGTGATTTAAGTGAAAACCATGGGCACTTAACCAGGAAGTGGGAGGATGCACTACAGCCTTTGGATCAAATAAATCTAAGCCGTTCTAACAACTTGTCCCCACACCCTTCTGTTTTATAATAGAGATATGAAAAAAATGAGAAGAAAAAAATATATAGCAAGTTAATAACAACTTATAAGTTATTTTAGAAAATTAGGAAATTTAGAAACTAAGAATTAAGTGTGAGAATATAATAAGAAAAAAGAAAAGAAAATGAAGATATTTCCTATTTATGTTAAGTAAAGGAAACTATAATATTTCAAGTATATATAAATTCGGGTATTTTTAGTTTTTTGAAATTTTGTTCTGTTTAATAATTATCGATATTTGAAACTCTGGACTCATTATTGTTCATCATAAGGATATAATAGTGTTGAGGTAAATTGGACATATTGGAAATTCGAGTTTGGAGAATAAAGATTATTGTTGGAAAGAAAAATTATTTAATTTATAATATGCTTCATGTGGTAAATATTGAAAAGCAAAAGATAAGAAAAGATAATAATAGTAAATTAATATTACAAGTATTATAAAAAGGCTAAGATTATGGTTTTGGTGGCATATATTCCTTTCCAACTAATAATAGGGATTTTCAAGTAAAATCATATATAGGTAATAGAAAATTGAAAAAGAAAAATAGTAAATCAATAATAATTTTGTAAGTTATTTAGTTATGCATTTAAGAAATTAAGGATTAACTATGAGAGTAAAAAAAAAGATTTGATATTACGGTTTCCAATTTTCTACTAAATTTAGTATTTCAGTACAAAAAAAAAATTATAAGTTGGTATTTTTCACTTTTTTGGCCCAGTCGAGGCTCGTCCATACCCAATCCCAACAGACAAACCTTCGATTTGCCCCTAGCTCTACTATAAGTTTTGTGATTATGTTCAATAGTAAAATATTGGTATTTTATACTTTTTCCCATAGAACTTGGTCGTGGATCGTCCCCGTATCCAAGTTTTAATGCCTAATTTCAAAATTTAATGTACTTAATTTTAATGTTTACAATTGAAGAAAATGGAAAATGTGATTTGTTTAAAGGATTTGGGACTAATGTGATAATATGGTTAGTTGAGGGGTGCATGTGCAATTGACGTATATGTTGATATATATATATATATGTTTGTGGGGTGTACGTAAAGGAGAAAAATCCCCTCTCTCTTCTCTCTCTCTCCCGACTCTTCCTCCCCCCTCTCGGTTCTCTCCCACTTTTTTTGCTCTCTCCAAATTTCACTCAAACAACCTCCAATCTTTCATCCCTACGCGTATTGTGCTCTGTATTCCGTTGGTATGAGCTCGGAGGAGGTGTATTGCACTCAGTTTCGATGTTCGGATGCTAAGGCTCATAACTTTCATGGGTTTCGTTCTTCGACCTCGAGGTAGGGATTCTACCTCTCAACATATATGATAGAAGTGTTTTCTAGATGTCGGCTACCACAGCCCCGGGTGGATCGAGGCGGCCTGAAAAACGTAGTTTTTGAATCGAATTGAAAATTTTGAGGAGTTGAAGAGTCGCCAACCGAATTTATGGTTCGCCACCCGAGAAACCGTTTTGATTGAAAATGATTGATTGAATTTGAAAACTAGAGATTGTTAAGGGTTCGGAAGCCTCATTATGAGGGGGAAGGGTTTTACAGCACCCCCCTCGCCCGACGCGATGTCGGTCTCTACTAAAAATTTATGGGATTTTTATTAAAATTATTTTGTTTCATGAAGACAACTTAGCAAGCATGTAGAAATATACCAAACAAGAGTGTGTGCATGTGCAAGGTGTACAAGGTATGATAGAATGATGAAGTAAGAAAACAGAAAGAACTGTTACTGGAATCACTCCTGAGCACTCGAGAGTGGTCCTGAGCGCTCGGGAGTGCTGTTAAGCCACCCTGCAAATTTTGTTAAACATATTCACATGCTAGTACTACCAGCATAATCACAAAGTAATCAAAATACAGACGTGCTCAGTTAGAGGCTCAAACAGCTAAGAACTGGTCTTAACCATTCAAACCTTGCTTCCTTGCAACTGTAAAGAAACCTAACTGGGCTCTGGAAGGACCAGTATACACCTAGTGTCTACTGAAAACAGAAAATGGAATACATAATGAACAAAATAGGGTTTTAGTGGCAGCAGCACTCCTAAGCGCTCGGGAATGGTCCCGAGCGCTCGGGAGTGAACACAGTGCCCATAAATTATTTTGTTTCTTTGTGCTCCCCTTGCTCTTGTAGTTAAACCAAGATCAAATGGCTCACAACCAGTATGAAGAACTGGTACAAGCCACTGATCTCCCTCAGACAAGGAAAAACAGTAGACTTAGGTACAAAAATGGAATTTTATACCTTTGTGCTTAAACAAGATCTCTTGGATTGACTTAGATGCTTGAATGATGGCTGAAAATAGTAGAAAAATGAAGTCTAAGACTTCAAATGCTTTTGTGATGTTTGGATTTTCTTTGAAAATTATTTGAAGATGGAAGTTGGAAAATGTTTGAGTTGAAAAATGTTTGAGGGTGTTTGAGAGCTAGAGTTTTCTGAAAATAGGGGAGTGAGTGAGAGGGATTTCGGGGCCTCGATGAATGCTAGCACAATGGGGGTATTTATAGGCAAACGTAACCTATGGTTTGGAAATAAAATGAAAGATTAAAAAGTTTGGGAGGGAAAATTCTCATGATGAGATGCCCTGCAAGCTCAGGCAGGCCTCTGCAATGTTCAAGTTTGAACTGCAGGGCTGAAAAGTCTGGAAAAACGTGGTCAAAGTTCAAGCTCAACATGCATTGGCTTGTCAGCACTCCCAAGCGCTTGGGAGTGGCACTCCTGAGTGCTCTAGAGTGGTCCCGAGCGCTTGGGAGTGGCTGCCCAACTTCAGCCGGCCGCCACGGACACTCCCAAACTCGGTTTTGGGTGTTTTTCAAAGCGTTGGAAAGCTCGTTGAGTCTTCTTTCTAACCCAATTGGTTTCATTAAAAGGTATTTTATATGCTAAAACATGTGCCCATTTTACCCTCAGGGTGTCGGAAAAAGAAGAGTTTTGGTTTTGAAAAAGTCCAGGAAGCATCATCCAAGTTCGTCCAAGGCCTGTTTTGATTCATTTTCATCATCGGGGAGCCTCGAGGGCACAAATTAAGGATAATTAATAGGTCCAAATTGGGGTGTCTACACTAGCCTTGAAATCATGCATATGGTTGTTGTTGTTGTTGTTATTGTAGGTTGAATCCTTAAAATCTGTAGAAAATCTGCTCGAATTGCCAGTTGTATCGATACTACTATGGTTAGTATCGATACCAGCTTCTCTGGAATGTTTCGAAGCCCAATTGTATCAATACTAGATACCAAACTAGTATCGATACAAAGTGGCTTAGGGACAGTTTTTGCTGCTTTGTTCCAAACTTCATTGTTTTGACCCCTTATCATTTCTAACTTATTCTAAACATCACCAAACCACTCCAAAACATGATTAACCTTTTTCATTGAGTTCATGGAGTATCTTTGCATCCCTTGCCCTTGTTCGGTATAATTTGACATTGATTTCCTTGTGAACTTTGATTGAATTGGAATGACACATTATGAGAGCATGAGACACTTGAACCCTTATTGACACAACGAGAACATTCAGGACCCATCAATGGGTGGGTGCCTGGCAGGGGGTATCGGGATCCCTTAATTGGCCCGGCAGGAGCAAAAGCTCGTATTGGTTACATTCAGAACCTACCGATGGGTATGGTGCCTGGCAGGGGGTATCGGGGTCCCTTAATGGGCCCGGCTGGAGCTTTGGCTCATGACACAAAATGCAAAGTGACATTGGACACATGGAAAGTTGAAACGATTAAAGGTTGAGGTGCATACCAAATTTCGTATCGAGTTTGTTGGATTGTTAAGCCTTGGTTATTGCCTATCGTCTGGTCTACATCATGTTCTTGCCTTGTGATCATTCTCGCATTTCTCTTGCATATACTATTAGTGTAGAATTTCCTACTGGGCTAGTGTAACTCAAACCTTACATTATTTTTAGGTACTAACTCAGGACAATAGCTTGCATGCCGGAAGTGCTTGGATTATGGACATTTCTTTTGAAAGCTAACCCAAGGAGTTACTTATTCATCTTTGTAAAAATTTTTTTGAAGATGTATTTGTAACTTAAGTTATAATTCTTTTGATTATAGAATTTTTGTAAACTCTTAACTTTCATGACACTTGATGCTTGTCGATTTAGGGCCATTGAGCTGATGATGTAATATTTTGAAATCTTTGGACTTTGAAGTCTAATTATGGGAATGGAAATACAGAAATCTTTTAGGTATCATATGGATTATTGTGAGGTATTTATTTACAGAAATCCTTTATATTTATGTTGAAAATCGAGGGCGTGACACGTGTCCAGTTGCATACTTAATCAGATAATTGAACGTACAATATAGAATTTGCATTCTGATGAATAGACTTTCAAAATCCGCTAAACCCGAAAATTTATGAGAATGATAAAAATAGCAAGCACAACAAAATTAACGATATCGATCGTCGTGATAGTGATGCGATCATGTGATAGTAGGCAACTACAGCCCAAGACCTTGCTTCATAATCAAATAAGTTCAATGTATAGATTTTAAAGATAGTAGGCAACTAATTTTTTCCGAATTCTCAATTTTACCGTTGGGATTTAACATCTTGTTGATTTAATCATTGTCACCAAAATCGGTCATAATCATACGTCGGCAACCACATAATTGAAACACATTTGGTGCTTCCAGAAGCGTTAAAGTTCCATACTGCACCACTCTTGGACCGTCTCAGCTATTTTTTTCGAATCGGGACCATCTATGTTTTACGTAACAAAGATTAGAATACTTCTGCAAAAAATGAATTCAACCTCTTATCAATACGTACTTGATCGGATTTAAAATGTCATTCTAATAATGAATCTACGTTCCAATAAAAGGGCATTCTAAACACGGTAAACCAAAAAATTTATGAGAGCAATTAAAACACCAAGCAAAACAAAATGGACGGTATCGATCGTCGTGATTGTATTGCGATTGTATGAGTATTGTACATTACACAAAAGCATAAGACCATAGTTTAGAAACAATAAGGTTCAACGTATAGATTTTAAATGAAGTTGTTCAATAATTTTTTCTTATAACCGATCTAAACCGTTAAGATTGCACATCTTATCGATTCTATATCTATCGCCAACTCCAGTGATAATCAAATGTCGGCAACTACATGTTCGGAACACATTCAATACTTATGTAGGTATTAATGTCCTTTACTTCACAACTCGATGACCACTTTATCTATTTTTTCAAAATCAGAATCATCTATCTTTTGCATAAGAGAGATTAGATCATTTCTGTAAAAAATGAAGTAAATTGGTTATCATTACAAACTTTTGTAGACATAAATTATCATTCTTATGTTCAATTTTTGTATCAATAAAACAACTTCATAAACCGAAATAAACCGAATGGAGCCTAAATTCTCAAAAATACCTAAATCAACAATAACAACCAAATCAACGGCCTTGATTGTTAAAATAAATGATTTACTGAGGTCCATTACATTTGACTATTAAACATTTTCAAATTAAAAAAAAAAAAAAAAAAGACAAGTGAGGTATTGTTATGTTTCTAGAGGTTATTGTTATGTCTTTTTTAAGGGTTATTGTTATGCTCTTATGTGGTATTGTGATGCTTCGTCTACTTTTATGGTTTTTGTTATGCCTTTGATGGTCTTTTGTTATGCCTTTGATGGTTTTTTGTTATGCTTTTTAATGGTTTCCGTCATACCCATGTTGTTATGACTCACCAGTTATGTCATTTAATGGTATGGTTATACCTAATTTGGGTTTATGTTATACCAGTTCGGGAAATGTTATACCCATTAAATTCACATGTTATGCATTTTTGGGTTTCCTGCTATGTCATTTACTGGTTTTGTTATACCCAATTCTTTTACCTGTTGGGGTTACGGATTTGACCGGTCAGTTTTGGTCAAACTTGTGGCATGGCATAATCTCGTTCGTCAGATTGGTTGATTTTGATTATGCCTTTGGTTGGTTTTGGTTATGCCTTGTTATGGTTTTATTATGCTTGTAATCAGTTTTGGTTATACTCATAATGGTTTTGTTATGCCAAAAGTTACGGTGTCTCCAAAAGGAGGAAAGACACCGAAGTATTTCCCAGCCTTTTTTCTAGGTTTTTCGTAAGGGGAAATGCTACGGTGTTCACCCGCCAAACGGGGACATCAGTGGTCTTGTTATGCTTCGTAGTAGTCCGTTATGCCATTTTTTACGGTGTCCCCGTTTGGCGGGTGGACACCGTAGTATCTTCCGTTGGTAAGTAATGGGAATGACTTCGGTGTCCCCAGTCATTTTGAGGACACCGTAACTTTTGGCATAACAAAACCATTATGAGTATAACCGAAACTCATTACAAGCATAACAGAACCATAACAAGGCATAACTTGTTTGTTATGCCTTGGTTGGGTTTGGTTATGCCTTGGTTGTTTTGTTGGATATTTCTTGGTTATGCCTTGTTTGGATTTTGTTATGCTTGTAGTGGGTTTTAGTTTGCTCATAATGGTGAAGTTATGTCTAAAATTACGGTGTCCCCAAAATGACCGGGGACACCATACCATCATCCTCTTTGTCTTTTGATAGTTTTGTGAGGTCAATTGAATGGCAAAAACCCATCATGTTTGAATAAATGAACCAGACTAAATATCAAAAGTTCTGGCTTTGTCATCCTGTAGGAAAAAGTGGCTAACAACATTGCGATTACCAAAGTTGCAAACCACGAAACCACGAATATAACCATAGCTAGCAAGAGCCTGATCCCCTCTTCCTATCTTGTTCTTCTTTCATACATAGCAATTGCTTCTAATATCTCCGACTTATTGCCGAGTTAGAGAAACCCGAATCCTTTATAATGATATCATGTCCTCAATTGGGCACAATGGATTGAAAAAATGAGGGAATGAATGAATGGAGCAAGAAGAATGGAGCCCTTTTTTTCTTCAAATATTGAAGAAGAACAAAGTTCAATTGAATGAACAAGAGAAGACAAAGATACTGCAATTTATAGTGACATGAAAATGTGAACGTTGGTTTACGTAAATTTTTGTAGCTACATATGAACCTAGCTTGCTGAAAAAGATAAAAGGGAATTCAATACAAAACAAAAGAGAAAGGTCAAGGGAAAAAAATCAAAGACTACATATTAATAGATAGCAGAATATATGTTTGAAAATGTTGACCAGTAAAATTAGCCAGTTAGTACATAGTTTTGCCAAGTAAAACGGTGGTGGTGTGGGTAACCAGACGTAGTAACTCTTCCATGGCACGTGACCATAAAGACTCCAAATCAGCGGCGGGGGCCTTGAAGGAGATCCGAAACCATTAAGTGCTCACCACCCCACCCAAGCCAGTTATGGTACATGTCCTAACACTTCACAATCCCATTTTTTTTCAATATGAACAAGTAATCAGCAAAATCTGGTTGGGAGTAGCGAGCAACCATCGATCAATGAAGGTATCTTGAGGCAGTTTTTTTTTGGACCAAAAGAACATTTCGAAGCCCTTTTTTTCAATGGATGCCGATGGGATATGAAAATTGAGCGAGATGAAAGATGCACGAAGATCATGGAGGGAAACCTGGAATGGGTGTATTTTTGGTCTTCTATAATAATCTCAAAAAGCAAAGTCAAAAGGAAGATGGAGCTGCGGGGAATCGAACCCCGTGCCTCTCGCATGCGAAGCGAGCGCTCTACCATATGAGCTACAACCCCACTTGGTGCTAAATATGTTATTTTAAATTAATTATAGTTAACAATCTATATATCTCTCTTCTTATGAAACAATTTGCTACAACGACGCCGGCCTGAAAATTTAAGTCCAGAGAGCTTCTAAATGCTCGCAATTATTCTTTCCCAAGCAGAAACCTTATGCATTTACAACCTAGAAAACACGTGTATAATATATGGGAAAAGTATTCAGTATTCCATTTTGAGTTGTCCCTTAATAAGTATCTATTTTATTAAGTTACTATAGTAGATATAAATTAGTACATTTTCTATTTTGCTCCCAAAAGTATATTTCATTTTGAATAATTAGTGAGTAAAAATTTAATGATATATGATGTCCTCATAGAGGGTAATTAGGAGAAGTAGAAGTAAAAGTTGATGTAAAATGTGAAATGATGATATCTTCTTAATAAGTTGGAGTTACACGGCTGGACACTTAACATGAGACGGAGGGAGTACTAATTTTTGTGGTTACCTTTACAAATTTTTATGACGTTGTTTATGAATTTTCTTTGTAAAAAAAAGCGGCACAAGGTCAAAAGACGGCTCAAAGTTGCGAGTTTTTGTTCTGTTGTATACAAATTTTTGTAGTGTTCACGATTTTTGTTGTCTAACATATTATTACATATATACAAATTATTTGGTATTCAATTACTATTTTTTGTGGCTGAAAATGTTAAGAGTACATACGGGTTTGGAATGTTTGCGCGCTTGCATTGCGTCTCTTAGATTGATCAGTTGTCACTGGAATGAATTTTCCTTTCTTTTGGTTTCTTGGAACGCAATACAGGTCAACAGGTGGGGGTTGATGTTGATCGATTGCATGACCAACTACCTAATTTTTTTTATTGGTTAGAAGAAGTACGTACCTTCGTTGGTTTTGGTTGGGGAGTCTCCAAATCATTAATTTATTGGAAATGGCTTTCTCTGTCTCAAATCAAATACTATAAAAGGAGTTGCTACCTTCCTATATAGATCAATAATTAATGAATGAGATGGGCTTACTACTCATATATTGTCGATTTCATTTACATGGGCTGGAATAAACTTTAATGTGGCTTAAACACTAGCTTACGAAGAAGACTGTCTCATATGAAGTGTGTATATATATATATATGTGTGGGGGTTGGTGATCGGATAGGGCCCCTTGTTGAGTCCTCTGGTTAACCTCTCATGCGAGTTGCAATCTAGTTCCGTCCACCTTAGCCTGCACAGGTAGCACACCGTTAGTGCCAAATTAGTCGGAGGCCAACTGAAAAGGCACTCCAACGATCTAGTGAGTATATGCTCAAGAGAGAGAAAGTATAGGACTAGGGTTTGAGAGCCAAGTAGAATGTCTCCTTTTGGGGTTTATCATTGTACCTTATATAGACTCCTCTGACTTCCCTTTCCAAGTTAGATGTGCCTTGCACGCTCGGTAACCGCCTTCGGCTGATGTCACAAGTGACGTATTGAATAAGGTTGCAACTATTCGCATGCGTGACCTATCATCACATTGGCTCGTGCCAGCTTGTGTTGTAACCGTGTGGCTGACGTTAGTCAAAACGTATTTGAGCAAGGCCGTTTAGGTGCACATGGAGCTGGCACCAATGAGTTGTCCGAAGTATGGTGTTTGAACCACCGAGGCACGTATACACTTGTTGTTCAGTGATCAAGACACGCTCTATCTGAGCGTCGTGATGCCCGAGCCTCGAGTACCAAATTACGGGACTTTGAAGATTGTCCAGTTGAATCGGGTGAACGATGGGTAAGATTCAAACACTTGTGACAGTTGGCCAAACCGTCATGTCCGAGCCACTGTGCCAAGCCAATATGACATTTCGTAGAAGATCGTGTCTTGCCCCAAATGGGCGCGATGTTATTTGAACCAAGTTGTCTGAGCCTCAGGCCAGACCTGAACAGCCGAGGATTAAGAACATCGACTAGGAGGTCGGGCCTGTCATTCTGGCCAAACGACCATTTGTGCTCGAACTCTGATATTTCGGTCCACTACAGAGTAGTTTAATGAAATGAAGCTTGTTCCTCTCTGACCAGTGGTATAAGTCAAGCAACTAATTCAAGAGTGTTAGAAAATAGTTTAAAGTACATTTGAACATTAGGTAGTTTGCCACTTGTTACACATTGTAATGTTTGAAAAAGGAATTGATATTCACACCTTTTTTCTTTTTTGTTATCCACACTTTCTTTTTTAGTGTTGAAAGTGTTTTTTTTTTTTTTTTAAAGACAAAAAAAAAATGTGTGTGAATATTAAATTCCTTGAAGAAAATGCTTCAATTTGAACTCTAGCCAAGTAAAATTACTGTAAGTAGCACATGACCAGAAAGAGTGACAGAGCTAAAGTAGAGTAAACATTGATATAATGGACTAGAGAGTACAAAATGAAATTTTTAGAAGAGCTGCCACCTCAGACCTCAGTGAAGAGATGCAATAATGCATGAGCTTATGAATACATGCACCGACACTCCACAATTATGAATGTACTGTTAACAGAGACAAAGAAAGCTCATTACAGGGAGAATTACCTATATATATATATATGGTGGCCATTAATTGCAAGCTAGCATTATATATATGCATCTACTTTATTGATCATTAAATATGAAAACCTGTTATGCTAACTATTCCACTATATATGCATCTGCTCCTCCTCATTATCAGCCGACTGTACAGTTTGGGAAAAAGGGTATTTCATCCAAGGGCAAAGAATGGAGTAATGATCTAGCCAAGTGAACAATATATAAGTTTAATAGTATTAAAATTATTTTGGCGTTTAAAGTTGATTCATTGTAATTTAACTCATTTTCCATTCGTTTAACTTTTCTACTGTGTTTGAAAATAGTATAAAAAGAAAATTGACCAGAAAATAATAGAAAGAGTAAAAAGAAGTGAGTCCCATTTACTCAAATTCTTGTACTCCCTCCGTCCCTTTTTTAGAGTCCGATATTTCATTTTGGGTTGTCCCTTAATAAGTGTCTATTTTGTAAAGTTAGTGGGTAAAAGTTGGTGAATTTTCCATTTTGCCCCTAAAAGTAGATTCCATTTTGAAAAGTTAGTGAGTAAAAGTGTAATGATGATGGATAAGTAGGGAAAGTGGATGAAAAAGTTGATGTGAAAGGTATAATGATAATGTCTTTTTAATAAGTTAGAATTACGAAACAGGACACTTAAAAAAGGACGGAGGGAATATCACTTTTCGGCATCGAACACACTTTCGGGCATATCTTTGGAGATATATATATGTTGAATCCATAGGATAACAATGTCTACATCCAAATTACAGGGACCAATACCACCTTGAATGGTAGCCAAGATGGTAATGGGTTACTCCCATCGATTTTGGCTCTCGTGCGGTCATGGGTTTAAACCGTGCTGACGCCTCTTCGCTTCAGTTTGAATCTCATGATTTGCCTATTGCATTCTTCGGCCTAGGGTGGGGCGGTGTGCACCTATGGGTTTTGGATCTTCTTCGACAAGGCCCGGCGCTGTTTACATCCTAAAATACGCCACCCAATGAAAAAATTACATGTGGCATTAAAATTTGCTTTGGCCTATCAGAACATATCCCATTTGGGCCCGAGATACAGGGGATCATAGGGTTAATGGCGATATTATTTTAGTACTAAACAGTATCGTTTTGATGGGAAACGGCAACGTTTGAGCATCAATTGGGTGTAATTAAGACGGTAATTAGGTTTGGCCGTTGATTACTCATTAAAACCATCGAACGGTGGTTAATCTCTTGTTTTGTGCAGCGATTAAGCGTGGATGCAGGGAATCATTTATAAGATCCAGTCATGTTGCATTAACCCACGTTGCATAGAAGCAGGAGACCCACGATCCAGAAGGCAGCCATGATCAATATTAGCAAACGTGGAGAGAGAAGAATTTTGGGGAAATCAATCCAAGTAACCGTTCGAAAGCTCCACTCAACCGTATTTTGAGGAATCATGGGCAGTTCGAATGAAGACGTGAGAAGCAGTTAAGGACGTGGAGTTCGAAGGCAAGCTCGGCGTCTATAAATAGAAGAAGAAGTTGAAGAGAGCAACTCCCGACAAAAATCTCACCATCTGACAACTCATACTCAATATGATTGCTCAGAGATTTATCATAGTTTAGAACTTAGTTTAGTTTAATTTATAAGCCGAAGGCTTGTTTGCATGTAAGATTACTTTTGATTAAATTCAAATTTCTTATTTCTTTCAGTCTTCTTCTTACCAAAGACTAATCGTTCATAGGCTCTCTTTGATTAAATTGAATGCGCTTATATTTCTGCATTAGTCTTAGAAAAATCCCAAGAGAGTTTGTGCACAAATTTGCCTTTGATTAGGTTCAGGTTTGTTTGTGTTCAATCATCTTAGTTGGTTATAAGCTCTCTTTGATTAAATTCAGTGTGCTTATATTCTACGTTGGTTTAGTAAAATCTCAAGAGTGTTTGTATACAAACTTACCTTTGATTAGATTCAGGTTCGTTTGTGTTCAATCATCTTTTTTGATTTGAGGAAAGCCAGTTCTTTGTTTTGGTCGACACTTTAAGGAAAAATCCTCTTAGTTGAGGTAATCGAACGGATAACACAGTTGCCTGATTTAAAATTAGTTGTTTCAAATCGAATTGAAAAGAATAATTTCTTTTGTGAAGTTAGTTCTTTTCTGGCACGCCCGCACACAATCATTTGCCATTTGATTGAGCTAATTCAGCCTCAAACAATTTTTGGCACGCTCGGTGGGACACGAAAGTGTCAAAATGCCAAGACTTAGGAAACAAATAGGGACACCTATTGGTGTTTTAAAGCCAGAAAAGCAAGCTGTGTCAGAGCAGGCTGCAGAACCAGGTAGGCCTGTTAGCCTAGGTTTTCAGCCATTGGTTTTAGAAATGGAAGAGCATCTGCAGGAGGAGCCTCCTTATGAGATTCCTCCTTATCACGTGCCTCCAAGTTTCCAAGAGGGATAGGCTAGTGGTAAAGACCACAATAAGGATGAGATGTTTCGAGAAATGATGATAGCTTTTAGAGAGATGGCTCAAACTCAAAGAGCCATGATAAAAACTAGACTACCCAATCCAGAGTTAGCAAAAAATAGTCCAGTGAATATTGGACTAAACAACCAGGCTAACTCCAGCACTCACCAAAGTCCCTTCGAATGAAGGCTTGGAGAGGATATTGGACAGGATAAGGTGAAGTCTAGACCAGGGAAAGAGAAAATGTACCTTGAGGAAATACCACAATCTTGGTATGAGCCAGTGAAACCAACAAAGCCATTGGAGATTCCAAAGCAGTCTCATGGCATTACCATTGGAGTCCCAAGAAATGCTGGGAATAGACAAAGTGTCAATCCTCTCTTCGAACCTACTCCGGGGAGATGGGGGGATGACGTATAGTTGGAACAAGGGTATAGACCAGAGAGAAGGGATGTTAATCCGCAAGACTCTCGTCAAGAGTTGCCAATTGTTAGGGATCCCTTCCCAACCTCTCGAGAGAAATCCTAGGTACACACAGACCCATATGGCGCCTGAGAGGATGCAGCAGCCACCATATAGGAGGATCCCCAGGGAAAACCAAGGGGATCTTAGTGGGGTCTACAAAGATGATTTGCTAGGGCCAGATCAGCCTGTGGTAAATCAAGGGCAGAACCTCCATGTAGACAACCCAATGTTAAGAGACCAAGTTATAGGTCTCATACAAGAGGTTTGTGGACCTCGAACTCGAGGGGTACAACTTTAGATCTATAGAAAACCATATCCAGAATGGATAGACACAACGTTTCAAATTCCTAGGGAGTTTAAAATCCCAGACTTTACTTTGTTTTATAGGGATGGGAGACAGTCTTCCATAGAACACATCGCTAGGTTTTCTGCCCAATGTAAGAACTTGGCTCAAAATGGCTTCATGAAGTTGAAGCTATTCCCAAATTCTTTATCTGGACCAGCTTTTGCTTGGTATACTAATTTACCACCAGGATCAATAACCAATTGGTTTCAGATGGAAGAGGTGTTTCATGCACAATTTTTCCATGCAGAACCTGGAGTCTCGATGGCAGACTTGGCTAGGTTAAGGCAGAAACCAGATGAAAAGGTAGCAGACTTCATATCTAGGTTCAAAAGAGCCAGGACCAACTACAAACTCCAACTGCCAGAGGCAGAATTTGTGAGATTAGCACAAGATGGTCTGGAAAGGGAGCTTCGAAAGAGGTTCGATTCTACTGAGTTTAGGGACTTTGCAGATCTAACTTACAAAGTCACTAGATATGAGCCATTGTTGGAAGAGGATACGATAGACATAATTCTTCTTACTCTACGTATTATAGAGATTCCAACCATGAGATAGATGCTGCAGAAATCATAAAACATGATTCTTGTGTTTATGAGCCTCTAGTCCAAAAAAACGTTACCATAGGACAAAAATTCAAGCAGAAGAAAATCACTAAGGTTTATTCTTTTGATGTAACAAAAGCTGATAAAATCTTTGATTATCTGTTAAGGAAAAAGATCATTAAGCTGCCATCAGAGGTTAAATTACTAACTGCAGAAGAAAAGCATGGGAAAACATATTGTAAATGGCATGATTCTTGGTCTCATTCAACTAAGTCTTGCAATGTATTTCGTGACAGAATTCAAGAACAAATCAAGAAAGGAAGAATCAAGTTCCCTGAGAAGGCTATGGGAGTGGATGCCACACCTTTTCAAAAGATCGAAGAAGTAAACACCAACGTGCCAACTTCATTGGCACGAACTGTCAAGAAATATTGGCAAGATAAGGAAGCACCAATGAATATGACTTCAGTCCAGCCTGCAAGGTGGAAGCCACATGCCGGTCATCCTCGGGGCATGGGGCTAAGGCAAAGCCATTATAAATCAAACAATGCTGGTTTTCCTTCACAGAATTCAGGAACAAATCATCTGCCCATGCTCGAAGCCTCATTCTTGGAGTGCTTATGTGTGGGGTGCAGAGCCAACTATTTGGTTTTCAAGGATCTGGACAGAAAAAGAGTCAGCGTGTTCCCTAAAGAGCAGGGAATGAAACGAATTGCTCCAACATCAGCAAAACCAAATGAGAGTAAGCCTTGGTTGGCTTCGAAGAGGGATACGCCTTCGAATGCAGTCCCTTATGCTCAGAAAAGGGAAGCACCTCCTCTAAAGAAGGCCAATATTGGCCAGACTTCAGAGGTACAAGAAGAAGCTAAGCAAGACGAGTTTATTTTGGTAAAAGGTGTTCCTGATTGGTTTTTGAAACAGGTTAAGCCTGATCTGTTTCAAGGATATAAGAATCCGACCAAAGGTAGAAACAAAACCTTCAAACCACCAAGTTCAAACGCTGGAAATTGGGTGTTGATGAGGGATCCCAAGTCCAAAATCCCACAGATAGTTTCTTTGCTCTTAAGAACACAGAAAAGGAAGCTCTAGAGGAAGTATTCTCTTTTTCAGTCAGGAGAGTCCTCAACTGGAGAAGAGTCTGGAAGTGGAGCAAGGCCTAATCCGAGGTTTAACAGGACTCAAAGGGATCCAGAAGAGTTTCGAATCCAGTATCGAGAAGGGGAGACTTTGCAGAAAGTAGCCACAGCGATGCTTGAAGAGGACCTCGATGTACCCTCCTCCAACTCATTGGCTAGCTACCAGTCTAGGTTGCTAGAAGCCATGTTGGTGGAACAGGAAGGGATAGAAGAAAGCTCTTCTCCCATGGAAGTATCAGCACAGAAGGTCGAATCCAAGAGGTGGTGAAAGAAGAAGCAACTGACCCAACCACAGAAGCAGCAAGCATCCAGTTTGGAAGCCAGTCAGAGGTCCAAATTAACATGGTTTATCCATGTTCGATGGATCCCTTCAAAAGTGGCCAGGCGTCCAAAGATGAGAGTAACGCTTGGTGGGTCAAAGCAGACACCTCTGAAGAAACACATACCAATGAGGAACTGAATATCATATGCAATGATTGTGATCTGGAAGAAGTGGCCCAGATCGAGATGGATGAGAATCTAGTATGTGAAATTGAACAGAATCAAGAGAGTTTGGAGGTAAGCTCAAAGGAAAGTGTTTGTTTTGTACCAGATTCTATGTCTAACGTCGAGTACCCATTGGTAATAGATTTAAATTATGTTAAGCTTTCATATCCATTTAAATTACCTACCAATGTTATGCGACAACATTTATGTCCACTATATATTACTGCACACTTTGATGGAATCCCACTTAATAGAATCTTGGTGGATAATGGGGCTGCAGTGAATATTTAGCATTTCCAAACCCTGAAAAAGTTAGGAAAGGAAAAGCAAAATTGATTCCAACCAACACGTCCATTTCAGGATTCACAGAGGAAAGCCAACATGCCAGGGGTATTATCTCCATCAGATTGGCAGTAGGCAGAATAGAAACAGACACTGCTTTCTTTGTGGTAGACACATATGCTAAATATAATGCTTTATTAGGAAGAGATTGGATTCATGTTAATGGATGTATTCCTTCTTCTCTGTATCAGGAATTAATGATTGTTAAGTACGATAAAGGCAAAGAAGTGGGTGTTGAAGGAGTCAAAGCTGACCCACATCCATTCAGTGCCACAGCTAATTTTGCTGAAGCAGAAATGTATAAGTCAGATGTAGTTCCCTTGAGTGAACTACTCCATGCAGCCACCTACCCAACCAACGAGATGGAATTGGGAGAATTGGCGGAGCTGAAGTCGAAACTGAAACAAGCTGTTGATTATGAATCAGACACCCCAAAAGATGATGCTGCTTGAATGTAAATCCAAGAAAGAGGTGGAAGAAGAGGCCAACTCATTGGCTTTAATAAGATATGTCGCTTAGGGATCGAGCAGAAGATCCAAGAGGACAATATGTGGGAAGATATTCTGCAGGATAATAAGCCTCACAAGGAGGAAGACCATCCAACGTTTCAAGAACAATTCGAAACCCAAGATCTTCTAGAGAAAGTGAAATTGGGAGATGATGAAGATCCCAATCCAGTGTTCATTAACAAACACCTCAAATCAGAGATGAGGGATAAGTTAATAGCACTACTGAAAGCCAACAAAGAATGTTTTGCATGGAGTTACAAGGAACTGCCTGAATTGGACAGGAAATTGGTGGAGCATAGGCTACCTATCAAGCCACAATTTAAACCTGTGAACCAGCCAACCAGGAAGATGAGTCCAGAAACTATTGCAGGAGTCAAGAAAGAAATGCAGAGATTGCTAGATGCAGGTTTCATTAGAACAGCCAGGTACGTCGAATGGTTATCTAATGTAGTTCCAGTCCCTAAAAAGAATGGAAGTATTAGAATCTGTGTTGATTTTCGAAATCTAAATACTGCAACTCCTAAGGATGAATATCCTATGCCTAATGTGGACATGCTTGTGGACAGTTCGGCTGGGCACAAGATGTTATCCATCCTAGATGGGCATTCAGGATATAACCAAATCTGCATAGTAGAGGAGGATGTACATAAGACAGCATTTGCTTGCCCTGGCAATATTGGCATCTTTGAATGGGTCAAGATGCCATTTGGGTTAAAAAATGCTGGTGCCACATACCAAAGAGCTATGAATACCATTTTTCATGATTTGGTGGGTGGTTTTCTAGAATGTTACATAGATGATATCATCGTGAAGTCAAATTCTGATGATGATCATTTGAAACATCTGGAAAAGACATTTCAACAATTGAAACGATACCAACTGAAGTTAAATCTAGAAAAATGTGCTTTTGGAGTATCAGCTGATAAATTTCTGGGTTACTTAGTCCACAAAAAAGAAATACAGGTTGATAAAAACAAAACAATGGCTATTATTGAAGCCAAACCACCTTCGAATAAGAAGGAATTGCAAAGGAGGGAGAAAAATTCAAGTGGTCTAGAGAGCATGATGATGCCTTCGAAGCCATCAAGAAGTACCTAGCCAATCCACCGATGTTGATGCCTCCTATTGAAGGGAAACCAGTGAAGCTGTACTTGGCAGCAACTCACGACTCAATAGGAGCATTGTTAGCCCAAGATAATGAGGATGGCAAGGAGAGAGCAGTTTATTACCTTAGTAGGTTTTTAAATGCCTGTGAATGTAAATATGCTGCAGTGGAAAACTATATTTAGCTTTATTTTATACTTCCAAGAAACTCAAGCATTATATGTTACGTAGGGTGACTTATGTCATTTCTCAAACTGATGTAATTAAGCACATGCTCTCGAAGCCAGTGCTTAGTGGGAAGATTGGGAAATGGATAGTATCTTTAATTGAGTTTTGCCTCGAGTATATACCTCAAAAATCAATAAAGGGACAGGCATTGGGCAATTTTTTGGCTGATCACCCTAGTGAAATCGAAGGGCCAGAAACCCTAGAAGCTAGCATGGCTGATATTAAACCATGGAAGTTATGGTTTGATGGGTCAAAAAGTGCTCAAATGGCTGGGGTAGGCATAATTCTGGAATCCCCTCAAGGTCTGAAACCAAATATGGATTTCGACTCAATGAGGAACAATGTTCGAATAATCAACCAGAATACGAAGCTTTAATCATAAGATTAGAGATCTTACTCAGATTAAGAGTTAATGCTGCTGAAATCTTTGGAGATTCTCAGTTAGTAATTAATCAGCTAAATGGGCAATTTCGATGTACCAGTCCAGCTTTAGTACTTTATTATCAACATGCTAAAAGGCTGATTGATCGATTTTTATGATTACTCTAACTTATATCCCTAGATTTTTCAATGAAGAAGCTGATGAGATAGCTCAAAAGGCATCAGGATATAAAGGATTGTCTAAAAATGAAAAAGAGTTCTGTCAATTAACTTTAAGGAAATCTTTACCTATGTTAAGCACTAGGTTGATTGATTTCGAAGTGTTAGAGGTGAATCTTCCTCCTAATCAGAACGAGGATTGACGGCAAGATTGGACACCTCACTAAACCAGTCGGTTTCTTCTGGAAGGGGAGCCAATTTGTTTGACTCTTCGAAGCCAGCAGGGAAGCAAGGAGTTTTCACCTCATTAAGCCAGAGGGCTCTCTAAGATTGGGCCATGCGTTTAAAGTCATAATAAGGGGCTGGCCCAAGGTAGTTCTCCTCTTGTTTCAAATAAGGCGCAAACTTGAGGGAAGAGTAGATGGACTCTAACATGCCCATGTGAATGGTGTCATTCCTAGTCAGAGGCAAGAATTGACTCGCGAACAGAGTTTGAAAGTGATGAAACCTGTTAGGAGTCGGGTCGGGTTGGTCAAACTTGACCAGAATAGTATCCGTACGGGTATAGATAGGTTTATCCTCCCATGCACTCTAGTTGAAGCCATTGACCGAATTCGAACGGGTCAGGGAAGATTCCCAACCCGTAGGCGAAGGAACAGGAGTGTGGAACGTTCGGTCAGAAAGAATCTTTCCTGCCAACAATTGAGGGGAAGATGTCTGAGGCGAATGAGATTGGTGATCGATATTATAAAGAACGAGATTGATTTCTGGGAGAGAGTCCATTACTGGAAGGTTTCTTAACAAAAAGAGATTATACTTCGAAGAGGTTTAAGGAGTTGTGTAATTCATTAAACCCTAACTTTAATCGCCATTTATAAGAGAATTAATGCAGCTTTCCTTGATAAACTCAAAGGACGTGCATGAAAACAGACTCCTCCCATGACTCCATGTATCCATGTTCTTAGGGGACGTGGGCAAATACGTGCACCATTAACACTTATTTAATTATCTTAAATAAGATGTTAATGCGGGGGGTGTGTTTACATCCTAAAATATGCCACCCAATGAAAAAATTACACGTGGCATTAAACAATGTTTTGGCCTATCAGAACATATCTCATTTGGGCCCGAGATACAGGGGATCATAGGGTTAATGGCGATATTATTTTAGTACTAAACGGTATCGTTTTGATGGGAAATGGCAACGTTTGAGCATCAATTGGGTGTAATTAAGACGGTAATTAGGTTTGGCCGTTGATTACTCATTAAAACCATCGAACGGTGGTTAATCTCTTGTTTTATGCAGCGATTAAGCGTGGATGCAGGGAATCATTTATAAGATCCAGTCATGTTGCATTAACCCACGTTGCATAGAAGCAGGAGACCCACGATCCAGAAGGCAGCCATGATCAATATTAGCAAACGTGGAGAGAGAAGAATTCTGGGGAAATCAATCCAAGTAACCGTTCGAAAGCTCCACTCAACCGTATTTTGAGGAATCATGGGCAGTTCGAATGAAGACGTGAGAAGTAGTTAAGGACGTGGAGTTCGAAGGCAAGCTCGGCGTCTATAAATAGAAGAAGAAGTTGAAGAGAGCAACCCCCGACAAAAATCTCATCATCTGACAACTCATACTCAATATGATTGCTCAGAGATTTATCATAGTTTAAGACTTAGTTTAGTTTAATTTATAAGTCGAAGGCTTGTTTGCATGTAAGACTACTTTTGATTAAATTCAAGTTTCTTATTTCTTTCAGTTTTACTCTTACCAAAGACTAATCGTTTATAGGCTCTCTTTGATTAAATTCAGTATGCTTATATTTCTACATTAGTCTTAGAAAAATCCCAAGAGAGTTTGTGCACAAATTTGCCTTCGATTAGATTCAGGTTTGTTTGTGTTCAATCATCTTAGTTGGTTATAAGCTCTCTTTGATTAAATTCAGTGTGCTTATATTTTTACGTTGGTTTTAGTAAAATCTCAAGAGTATTTGTATACAAACTTACCTTTGATTAGATTCAAGTTCGTTTGTGTTCAATCATCTTTTTTGATTTGAGGAAAGCCAGTTCTTTGTTTTGGTCGACACTTTAAGAAAAAATCCTCTTAGTTAAGGTAATCGAACGGTTAACACAGTTGCCTAATTTAAAATTAGTTGTTTCAAATCGAATTGAAAAGAATAATTTCTTTTGTGAAGTTAGTTCTTTTCTGGTACGCCCGCACATAATCAGTTTCTATTTGATTGAGCTAATTCAGCCTCAAACAGGCACGGATTTTGAGGTCCTACGGTCACGCCCGAGGAAAGGTTTCTACGCCTACCCTCCCTGACCCTTTAACTGGGGGGGGGGGACAACAGGGACCAATCTCAAATAATTTATTCCAAGTTTATACTAATTAAATTCAAAAACACCATCATCCAGTTGAGATTAGGCCAGTGGGGTGTCGTTAGTTGAAGGATTTGGCGGGAGCGATAATTACCCGCGGCCACCTCCAACCACCGCTGCTGCTACCACCACCAATCAATCAATCTTCGAATCGAAGCAACGAAAAAACCCATCTCTCTCACCAACCCACACAAAAACTAATCAATGCCCCTTCACATTCTACTTCACTCTACTACGTGCATCTCTTTCCTTCTTCCAATGGAGGATTCCAGACTGAGGGTTTCTCACCTGGGGTTGGCGATTCTGATTGTTTTTTCGGGATTCACGGTATCGGCCGCACAAAATGGGGGCGGCGACAGTACTGGTGAGACGGCGGCTCGTTGCAATGCGGATCTCTCCACGTTTATCCCTCTGCCGTATAGTGATACGTCGAATATGGTGTGTAAGCATGTTTGGAATACGTATGTTGTTCAGGTGAGTTTTGTTCCCATCCTGTTATTTTTCTTGATTTTGGATTAATACATTTCCAGAATCATATGTACACGCAATCCAATACTAGGTAATTAATGTTGTTTACATTTGAACACACTCCGTAGTTCAGGCATGTTAGACTGGCTAGGGATGTAGGATACAGCCTACCATTCTTCCTCACGTGTAGCCCGGTAGTACGTGAAGGAAGGTATGGATTGACGAGTTGAGAGAATTGACTCGGGTGAGGCCACCCAATACCTAACTCTGACGCCATGTTAGAATAGAGAGAGAAAACATTGTATTTAATTTTATATCACAAGAATAAACAAGCCAACTACCTATTTATAAGGAGGTGGAATGGAGAGAAAAAGTTAAAAGGATTAATTACGGGATTACAATCAATGATATCATATCATCTCATATCATATCATAGATTGATATTCGAAAAAAGTATGATAATGAGAGGCAATATCAATAGATAGTTTTCAGGATGTGTTTGGATCATGGAATTCTGGAGGGACTTTTACCAAGGCAAAGGAAATTGATAGGGAAAGAGAATAAATGAAATTTGGATACTTCTTTCTATTCTCAATTCACGTCTTCCATTCTCTCCACGAATATGTTATCCAATCCCAGCGTAAAACTCAGGAAGGCTTATTTGTTGCTGTTTTAAATTTCTACATCAGATATTTTGATTAATAAAGATGACTGACTCTCTACTCTACCATTGGGCTATCACGGAAACTGACCGGAGAAAGTTAATAAACCCCGACTGGCAAGTTGTCAAGTTACCATGTTTCACGGCTGAAAAAGCTCTTTACTGTCAAATTTCTTTTGTTTGTTTAGTGTTTCAACGAGTGTGTTGTGGACGAACCAGGGGGGCGTGTTGCGCACCTAGTGCACAACACGGTGCTGTGCGATCTCAACCATCCAAAAGTGTTATGGATGGTCCAGATGGTGCACAGCACAATCCCCACTTCCGTTGTGGACGCAAACAATTCTTTTTTTGGTAACTGTACTTTTATGGACGCAAACTTTGACCATACGCTGTTGTAGACCTGTAGCTAAATCTCCTGTTGTTGAATATGAATACTTACTCGTGCAGTACTCCCAAACCAAAGACCATGTTGTGACCGTTGTACTATCTGCTACATACACCACTGGATGGGTAGGGATGGCGTTTTCAAAAGATGGAATGATGCTTAATTCTAGTGCCATGGTGGGATGGATTAGTAAAGAAGGTCAACCACATATCAAACAGTATTATTTGAAGGGATTTGAGCAGGGGGATGTCATACCAGATAAAGGTGATTTGCCACTCTCTAATGTCCCAAAATTTGTTGTCCTTCGTGAAGCCACGATCTACATAGCTTTTCAGCTCAACTTTTCCGCTCCTCTTGGTCGTCAACCGGTTCTATTGGCATTTGGCACCAGATATCCCACAAAGCACCATCACCTATATCAACACGACGCCAAAACAAGCATGATATTCGATTTCTCAGCAGGTATCTTCGTGTCCTCATAGTCTAGCTTAAGCAGATATCTGTTGGAGGCTGTGCATGCCTTCTTTCCTGCAATACTTGTTATTGTGTTGGATCAAGATTTCGAACACAAATCTACAGGTTAAAATAGTAGATTATGATAAAGATAAAGTGAACTCAATGTCGTGAAGTATTCCCTCCTATTTCTTGTTGGTTTTCATTGGTGTTCCACATCAGATTTAGGATTTTGCAGATGCGGTGGCAACCACACACACAGGCATCTCCTTTCTGCATAAACCAAAAATACAACAAACAAAGAGGGTCTGCTAGGAAAAGTGAGAATGAACCAAATTGCTATCCAAGAATGATGGAGTGGATTAATTTGTGTCCCTTTATCGATCTCAGCTGGCAACGGATGTACAGGCTTTAATCAACAGTTTAGGTTATTCCCTAACAGGCTAACAGCTTCTGTGGCAATAGGTCTCTAACGAATGTGGAACCAGGAGCTCTAGCTAATATTTACAGCTGCACGTTTTATCAGGACTCTCACTCTGGCCAACCTCCTTGGGCTATTTTGACCTAGTGGCAGCTCTAACCTGTATGAGACTTTCACTTGATCCAAGTTGTCCTTTCTGTACTAGCCCTCGTAGTCATGTTATGATTTTAGTACATATGCATAAAATGCCGTAATGTTAACCCCTAATTGTCTCAGGTCACCAAATGATACCATCTATGGCCAGTTACTGGGGAGGGAGACACTTCTTTTGAACAATCCAAGTGTTTTTCCTCTAGGTCCTTTACTTCCTCCTCCTATGACTCCCTAATTCCATGCGATTGTTATTACCGTTTACCCGGGGGGGGGGGGGGGGGGGGCTAGATTTCTGAGGTTTGTGTTCTCCTTGGGATATATGGGGTTGCAGTTTTAGGACTGTGTTTTCTTTGAGGCCTTGTAAATGCTGAAACCTGTGGAATCTCACAAGATTTCTGAATTCATTTACCAACTGTCTTTGCTGCACTCATGATCTTATATACCATTTAATTGTTCATCGACATATTGATTTGGTCGGTTCTTGAGTACCTGTCTTCATTCTTGTTACCTTGTTAATTGTTCGTAGAATAGCTTTGGGGTAGGTTGCACCTAAACGTTATACTTTCTGCTGCTTTTTCACTGAATTGAAATGATAGACAAGCTATCCTAAGCTGCCTCATTTCATCAGGATTCAGTTCTTTAGTGAATTAATTTACACATAATGTGTTGTTCCAGGTTCTGTATCTGTATCTTCTTCTGCTGCACCTGATAAAATCGGTCAAACGAAGAGGACCCATGGGATACTGGGTTTGATTGGATGGGGTCTGCTTCTTCCTTGTGGCGTGATTGCCGCGAGATACTTTAAGCATCATGATCCCCTGTGGTTTTACCTTCATGCTGGCATTCAGTTTGTGGGGTTTATACTAGGACTCGCTGGTATCATACTTGGAGTGTCACTCTATAACCAAATCCATGCCCAATTTCACACACACAGAGGCATCGGAATCTTTGTTCTTGTGCTTAGTGTTCTCCAGGTTTGTCCCTTACCCGATTCAACCTCATCATTTATCCAACTTATTATGCACATTTCTGGCTAATCAATTTGTGAGCTATATTCTGTTTCTCAAACAAGAGAAGGAAAAAATTTGAGTCGTTAGCCATCCTTTTTATGTTCAGTTCTATGCTTTTCATTCTGTAATTTCTGTGAATAGCATAACCAGGCTAGATCTGAAGCTTGTCAATGTCTGCGCGCCATGTTTGGTCTGCAGGAATGAATGTAGTGAAAATTGTACGATAATCGGAATTAGAAGCTAGAATTAGAATTCCATTCCAGCGTGCGAACCTGATTAGCATGACTGCGTGCACATTAAGGGCACAACTTCGGACATACCCTCTCACAGCCAATAGGTCTGACACCAACTATGAGAGAGGTCTGTGCCATATAGTGTCAGTATGGTGTGCATATATCTTTTCTCACCAAACATACAATAAGGGTTGTCTCCGGATTTTGGATTCGTTGAGGGATTTGCGGAGGAAAAAAAAACGCAAATAGAGGATAAGCGTTTTCCTTCTCTTCCCCCTCCAAGATCACATCATAAATACAAGATCGAAACACATCCTATGAAACAATAGGGGGGAAGTCACTATTCCATGATCAGAGATTCACAAACGTATTGGCTTTGTTCTTAGGACTACCTTTTTTCCCTTGAATTTAGGAGTACATCAATTTTTTTTTATGACATATAATACTGTATACTCCATGCTAAATGGTAGGAAAGGATTAAAGTTAACATTTTCATATACAGATCTTGGCATTCTTCGCATGGCCTGATAAAGACAGCAAGATCCGCAAGTATTGGAATTGGTATCACCACTGGATCGGAAGGATTGCCCTTTTGTTTGGAAATGTTAACATCGTACTGGGAATTCAAATTGGTCATGCGGGGAATGGATGGAAGGTTGGTTATGGATTTCTTCTGGGTACAGTTTTAGTTGCAATTATTGTTTTAGAAGTTTTGTCCATGAAACGAAGGTTGAAGGAGACAGATACCCATCCAGCGTTTCAAATGAACTCACTTCAGTGAAGCCATCTTCAAGAAAACTGATTAAAGGTCTGTTCTCTCTCTCTCTCTCTCTCTCTCTCTCTCTCTCTCTCTCGTGTAGCTACATACGAATCCATGTCCAACGAAATAAACTAACCACAAGGTGAGAAGGCAAATTATTATTATCGGTACCTCTTGACGTCTTCACTCACACATCCATCACTGAGGCCTCCTCTGAAAGATATCATTGATTCATTGTTATATTGAGGGTTTTTTGTCAAAAGTACAATAGATTTGAAAATCTGAAATTCGGATTATTTTTGGTCAGGGGGATTAAGATCTATGATAAATCTTGGGCCATGATGCTGCGCTCTGGTTTGTCTTCCAGGGTTTGGTAGGGTACATGAATATCAATTCATGAAAGTATACATGAAAGGAAATAGACGGTTCAGATTCCCAGTTGTGTGAATCTGAACCGTCCATTCCCCTTCATGTACACTTCATGGATTGAGATTCATGTTCCATACCATTTTCCTTGTCTTCCATGGCTGACTCGTGTGAAACTAAGTTTGAAGATATATGTTTTGCCTTCTCATCGACGAATTTCCTCCATCTGGAGGGGACAAAGTTGCAAGAAAAGCTAGATTATAGGTATGTACAATATGTTGTAAGATATGACATACCAATGAGTGAGCTTGCTTCTTCCCCCAACCTCCTCCTTTGTATCCTATTCCCACCTCTCTCTCTCTCTCTCTCTCTCTCTCTCTCTCTCTCTCTCTGACTTGGTTCTTCAGTTTTGGACAAGATATTCTTTGTTCATATTAATTCTTTAAGGCTTTGTATGGTAATGGAGGTAACTTTTTTTTGGATTTATAAGAATTTCTGTTGACAGGCATTGTTTTTCGTCATCAACCCTGTTCTAGTCACAGTTTCTTGGTTAAAAAGTGATACGCGTGGCTATTGTTTGAGTTGTCTCAAAAGTCACAACAAACAATAATGATGCACTTTTTGCCCAGTTCGTTGTTGCCGCAAACAAAAGAGCTAAAACTCATGACGGAAACTCAAGTTTCTATAAGAGAAATGAAGCCAAAATCCATGATGATATCAGCTAATTTTGTAGAGAAGAAATGAAGTCCAAATAGTTTCTTTTAAAGAATACAATGAAGCCTTCTCTTGAGCTAAATGTACTTTTTGCATCAACTGGTAACAGACCCAGGAAATATGTAACTATGATGCCAGAAACTCCAAGACCGTAGCATCTCTTTTTTGCATGTTGTAGAGGAATCAAAGTTTGCTAGAGTGAGAGAAGCAAAACCAAACAAGTAGATTTTTTTTTTTTTCAGGTCAAATGGAAATTCAAAAACAAGTAGATTTATCATCATACTTGGCAACAATGAAAATTTCCTTACCAGCTTACTCACCATATAAATTTTACTTGAACTAAAGAAGAGAAGATATGTAACATCAATCTGTTATTTAGGGGTTTTGTAGGGTTCAGATAAGTAAATAAAATCAAGCAGAACTCACTCACATTTTTTACATAAAAGTTCACAACAGGCAATGAAAAAAGCCTTATATAAAACTCTTGACCTCTTTGACCTCTTTTATCGGCTAAGTAGAAGGCAAAAGCGGGAGTCGCAGAAAAGGGACCAGGAAAAGTGTCAGATACACAACTTTGGTTCTCCAGCAAGAAAATCTGGGCCATTAAAAACAACAAACTCGTATTCCAAACCCATTTACCCCCGTGAGACCCGGGCAGATGGAACTTCTCAGTGAATTGTTCTTGAAGTGCCAGAGACTCTCCAACAGGTGGTTGATCACCAAATGGGATATTCAAGGATGGTAAAAATCAGCATACTACCACCTGAGCCTACTTTTAGAAATATGTTATCCCAAAATGTTCATCACAACATATGATAGCAGACAGAGAACATATTTCCTAATGAGGATTTACAACATATGATAGCAGACAAAGCATAAAAGTAAACCCGCATTAAGTGAATAGAAAGTAGGAAAGTTTTGGCTTGTTAGACTGCTTACCTTCCTAGGTGACTCCTTGTGCACTTAGGCTCATCACCCATAGCAGAAAGGATCCAGCTGCAGCAATAATCCAGCCCCAGGTAATAAAATCACTTTCAGTACAGATCTGGTCTTCCATAGGTAATTGCTCAAGCATAAATTATATGCGAGGCACAGTAAATTCACTTTCATATAACTCAGCCACATTTCTTTAGGCTCTTTTGGTACTACATTCTCCAAGAGGCCCACTGAATTTCCTAGCAACCAACAAGCAAACATAGTCCTTTTCATACGCAACACATAAATTTGGATTTATGATGTAAATATGATTCACTTTTCAAGGACGGGGACTTTTTAAGGCAACACAAAATAGAGGCACCTTATAGAATCATAGCATTAGTATAGTCAATCCATGAGACACAGAATCAAGGCAACACTTAATTGTGCATCAATGGGATGAAATCCGTACAAAAAAAGATTAACTGAGGCATCATATACTTGAGGCAACATTGCTTTTGGATCCACTATTTAAATTTGATCTAACTTCCAATTACAACATTAAACTGAGGCAACGTAAAATTGAGACAAGGAAGATTTTGGATCCAAACAAGGCCACACAAAATGAGGCATCGTATATCTTAGTTCCCTCAAGTAAAATTTTTTAAAATAACCGAAAGAATCTTTTACATGGTTGACAGCAGTCTTACCACTAATTATCACAAATTAGTGATCAGAAGCCTTTTACTATGAGCTACAATTAAGGCCAGTACTCTATTAAACTACTAGGAACCATTTCCCCTGTTTTCCGTGTGGACAGTAGTCTCATTAACTTCGTAGTGACCACATCCTATTCCAAGCTATTGATATTTGTGCTTTCTTTTAAGGTCTTTATTTCTCAACCCGCATATGCCGCCAATGGTCTGAGACCCACTAGGAACTACAGAACTACTTACTCTCAACCACATGGCCAGTAGTCTGCAGTCTGCACACCTACTAAGAGCCATTGAGTCGTTATCTCCTACACTAGCCAGTAGTCTTGTGAGTACTAGGAGCCAACATAGCTATGTGAATATGCTTGCCCAGAAAAACCTTTAAGCCCACGTATATCATGAAAACTTCCTTTACACCACAGGAAATGAGGATGAAGAACGACTGACCGATGCTCCAAGAAAACTCTTTATGGAATCTAATAAACTAGCAACACAAGCATCGTAGCACTGCTCACAGCATCGTTATGGAGCCTTAGAATGCTAACACAACAAACATCACTCTTTCCAACAGGGAAACCAACATTAGGTTGGCAAAAAAAATTACTTTAGGGACCAACAAGTCGAGCGCTTCAAATAGCTCAAAATATGTAATACTTACATGTTATGAAGCTATTAAAATGGCGGAGATAAAACTCATGATGCCATCGCAAAGACAATAAAGAGAGGATGACAGAAGCATAGGCGAGAGGATGGCAGAAGCATAGGCTGCATAGCTAGTTAAGCATGCAGGTTAATCGTCTGCTACAGCATAACCCATAGCACCTGCTCATCTAATAAGCTACTTATGGTGTTCTATAACATCTTGTTATAGGATAGAATGAAAATTCTTATGGTTCTATCATCTAATCAGCTCGCTTATGAAGAGAAGAATTTAGCACAAGGCCCACCAATCCATCGCAGAATTCCAACATAAACATTGTAAGTTCTATTGGGATAGTAAGAGGAATATTATAACACAAACAAATCTAACCCTATGGTCTAATTTGATTTAATTTGTTTTGCTTCTGGAAAACGCGAAGGGTCACGCAACTAGGTAAGTGGAAACATTGTTACATAGTCCAGTAAGTGAATTTCTATCATTTTTCTTAGTGCATCCATTAGTGCACATGTCTATTACAAAGAGGAAGAGAGGGTAAAATAACAGAGGATCAGCATGAAGGTTTGATCAATGCAGGAACCATGATGGCAAATGAGATATGATCCAAGACTGGGGTTTCAGTGTTGGGAGATAACTAGGTTAGCATTCAATGCTAGAATGCAACCACGCCTTTAAAATCAACCCATCACCAAGCCAAAGCATGGTAGTTGCTATAGAAGAGGTTGCGAAAGTCTCAGTGTCAAAACTCAAACAAGGACAGGGGGCCCTCTTCCTTCTTCCCATCTTTGTCTTATATCTCAATGCTGCCACCATCATATCATGCTCAGACCTTTTACTTTATTGCCATCATTTCCATTTCAACAAGAAAAAGCTCATGAAACAGAAATAAGAAAAGCAAAGAGAGAGTACTTTTTAACATAAAAGTAAAAAGTAAATTAAAATGAACTAAGCTACAGGTACTATAAGTAATATAGCACTAATTGCCAAAGCTAGTAGCAATACCTGAACAAATGCAAGTCTATCCTAGTTTACAGACACCAGCAGATTATATGAGGAACCAAATTTAGTGATAGCAATAAACAAAACCGAAGTGCTTCCCATTTATAAAACTTAATCTTTTGGAACCCGAAGACTGAGCTCATTGTTTTCACGTTTAGATACACCAGAATAGTCTAACGTCTAATATGATGCACTAATCTGGACAATTAATATGGCAAATTGTGAACTCAATAGGCATTATAAAATGCAATACAATAAATCAACCATATACAAATGAAAGCACACGACCACCGGCAAGGTATTAAATAGTAAGATACTAAATAAACCATGTCTCTCCGCGGAATTCTTCTAATTCATCTTGCTCACGACAACATTCAAAACTAACTGGAATGCTGAACACGTATATTTCATTACACATCCGCTACTCGATAAGACTGATTACTTATCCATAATGCAAAGCTTGATTTACTACTCAAACTTTTGTACAGCAAATTGTGAACCCACACGGGCACAGATATTTGGTATATGATATGGCAAACAAGGAGCAATGATTATCGAGGTTTTGAAGCCTCTACAAATCATGACACCCAAAAGTCGAGTTTTTAGCCCAATGGTTCAAGCCTTGAACTACTTGCATAAAACACTTCGTAAACCAAAACAATGACACAATATAGTGCAAAGTCCTCTTTGTTTCCCATCCATTACTGATAACCATGTAATCAATAATCATGTCACACAATGTTAAATACGTCAAAATAACAAAATCCCGAATCTGCATCTCCCAAAAGTCATGAAGATTGAGCTAAAAAGTAAAAAGAAACGAAATTAGCAAACAAAATAGACAAAATAAGGCAAGACGTAAACAGACATCAATTAGAGCAGGTGACCGAAGTCAACCCCGACCTGCTATATCGCACGTATAGTAGTAGAAAACCTAGATGCTAGAGATACGACGTGTATGCTTGTTCTATTATACAGACCCTGTCATCTGATAATTTGAGAGGCAACAGGGAAGGGGTTACGGAAGGACGCCGGTGGAAACTAAACCCTAAACCTTCACAAAACCGTACTTGTTTGGCGTGGTAGGGCTTTATAGCGTATGCTGTGTGAACTGTTTTGATTAGGCCCAAATTGGAGCAATTCCAAATTTGAGCCCAGCCCCTACGGCCCGTTTTAATAAGGCTTATCTATTTATTTGGTCCTTACAAAATACGCTCGGTTTCAATTTCGTCCTTAGAAAAATTTTCGTTTCAATTTTACCCTTCTAACTTCTCAACGATTTCAATGTTATCATTCCCGTCAATCTTGGACGGCAAAAGCCTAAGGGCTTGTTTGATAACCTAATTCAGCACTTAAAACTGAATCAATTAAGTAATAAGTGATTCAGTAGGTTTGATAACCACATTTTACATTGCTTAACAAATTAAGTGTCACTTAAATTATAGGCTAAAAAGTTGAAAAAAATTAAGTAGCTTTGAGCTACTTAATTCTGGCTGAAATTTTTGTATACTTACATTCATCCATCATACCACCACCACAACCTCTCCCACCAACACTTCCACCACTCCACCAACACCACTGGTCCACTACCACCACTACTACCACTACACACCACGCACCACCACCACCACCACTACACCACCCACCACCACCACCACTCCACCACCACCGCCACTACATCACCACCAACACCACAACCACCATCACCAGCTCCACCACTCCACCACCACCACTACCGCCACTACACCACGACCATCACTACACCACCACCACCACTACCACTCCACCACCCACCACCACCACCATTACACCACCCACCACCACCACCACTATACCACCACCACCACTACCGCCACTACACCACGACCATCACTACACCACCACCACCGCTCTTACCACCACCTCCACCACTCCACCACCATCATCATCACCACTCCACCACCACCGCCACTTCACCACCACCACCACTCCTCATTCACCACCACCACCACCACTCCTCATTCACCACCACCATTACTAGCACTACACCACCTCCAGCACTCCACCACCACCACCACTCCACCACTCTTCCACCATTACCATAAATATATTGTGACTGTTAGTAAATTAAGAAAGAATTGGAAGAAAATTAATTCATTATTTTTTTAATTCAGTACTTAATATATTTACCAAACAGCTTGTCAGCTTAAAAAAACAACATTCAGTTTTCAGTACTTAAATTTTCAGTTTTCAATTTCAGTTTTCAGTTTTATCAAACAGCCCCTAAGTGGCAAAAGATTTGGAAATGGTAGGTACCTCTTTAGACAGCACAACACAAGGACCCACATCCCTTTGCCCCCAATTCATTTTCCCCCATCTGTAAAACCCTAACGTCAGCTGCCCCCAAAACCCACCAAATCTCTTCTGCCCCAACTGCTCCTACACACACTATGTAAAATGACCTGTATATACCCATATTCTCTCTCTCTATCGAGATCAAATTGGGTTGTAGCAAACATGCGATGATGGAGGAGGAGGAGAGAAACTACGACCTTTGACGACCTATGTCCGGACCTCATTGACACCGTCCTCCGCCGCGCCCCATTGCTATATCGCAGGAGATTGAAACCCGTCTCCAAAACATGGTGCCACCTCATCACCACCCTCCACCACTCCGCCCTTCAAACGACGTCGTTCGGACTCAATCAGTATAGTATTCTCCCATAGATGCATAAATCAGAAACCTTGGTGCGTGAAAGTCTCACTTTTGATGGGTCCCACATGGGAAATTTCAAGGTGGTGTGTTTCTTTTTCGAAGACATTGATTTCTTGGGTGGGAAAATTAAGTAACAGATTTTCTCGTCGGAAACAGGGGATTGGAGGGAAATCGAAGCCCCGTTAATAAATTCCTTTCTTTTGATCCAAACTGGGTGTCAATTGAAGGATGTTTGGGGGCACAGTGTTTACAGAATTGGGAAATTGGGTTGGGTATGGAGTCTTTGCATGTTGGTTTTTGACGAAGACGAAGAATTTTTCGAACTTGTTGAATTACCACTGGAAACAGGGGAGAGAAAAGGGGAGAGAAGAGAATACTTCTCGTGTATGAAATTATGATATCAGAGGGGAAAATATACTACTGCAAATCAACCGAAGAGAAATTTCGGGAGTGGAAATATTGCGATAACGATTATGATGATGACGATCAATGGGAAGCCAAGAATAATTGTTTAGGGGAGGTGTCGTTCGATGGGTTTGGGGAGAACTGATTTTTGCGATTTTTGTTTGGTTGACAATTTAGTTTAGTTTAGGTATTAGGTGGAGAGAAAAATATGATAATGATTGAAAAAAATTAATAATGATAGAGAGAGATAAGAAAGTAATAATTAAAGAAATAGGGTAATAATTAGAGAAAGAAATAGTATAATGATTGAAAACGAAACTAAAATTAAACTAAAATGGGAACTGAACACTACCAAGGGTTGGTGGTTTTACAGGTGAGGTGGGGAAAAACGTGTAAAAGAGGTCCCACAATCCTTGGCCAGATCACCAACGCCGTTTGCCACTTAGGCTTTTACCGTCCAAGATTAACGGGAAGGATAACATTGAAATCTTTAAGAAATTAGAAGGGTAAAATTGAAACCAAAAATTTTATGAGGACGAAATTGAAACTGAGCCTATTTTTGTAAGGACCAAATAAGTAGATAAGCCTTGTAATAATTAATACTCCCTCCGCCCCTAAATAAGTGTTCGGCGCGCAAAACTAGGCCTTACAAAAGATGCATGATTTTTGTTAAAAAATTTAATTTTTTTCAACAATCTAATAGAACCCATTGCCATCTATTGATTTGTAAAAAAAAATTGATTTTTCTAACGAAACAAATGCATTTCTTTAAAAGCCTAAGTTTGCGCGTCGGACACTTATTTAGGGACGGAGGGAGTACCAATTAAGAAGTCCTTGGAAGATATTAATATTAATTATCAACATACGTTCATTTGCTACCATTTTCCCCAAACTTAAAGGGAAATTTGGAGGCTAGCCCTTTTTCAGGATTTGTCCTCGCATATTATTGCTAGAGCAACTTCCTCGCCGGTCCTTTCTAGGTGAAAAATAGCCCACTAGGTTCTGCCTAAAAAGCTCATAGTCCAGTAGGTCCTCTTCATTATTTTGTTGACAAAAATACCCTCACAAAAAAAGGCAATTTGAGAGAGACGATCGGGACGATCCAGTCACCACCACCACCATGACGTCGCTGCCGCTGCCTCCACCACCACAACAACGCCGCCACCACCACCACCACTACGTCACCACCACCACCATGCCGCCGCCGTTGCCACCGCCACTCCACCACCACCACCACGCTACCACCCTCACCGCCACCATCACCACCACAACGCCACCACGCCGCCACGTTGCCGTTGCCGCCACCACTACCGCCACCGCCATCACCACCACCATTCTACCACTACAATTAACAGAGTTAATTTTTGTCTAAATTAACAGTGTTAATTTTTGTATAAATTCACACCCCAATTAACAGTTTTAATACCTCACGATTAACAGTGTTAATTTTCGTATAGTTCACACCCTAATTAACAGTGTTAATACTCGGATTGAAAGTGTTAATCCGCCACGATTAATAGTGGTAATTTTTATCTAAATTCACACTCCAATTAACAGTGTTAATACCTGGATCAACAGTGTTAATCTGCCACGATTAACAGTGTTAAATTATGTCTGGAACTCGATTGAAGAGCACGACTGGAGTACGATCGGATGCGATTTTCGTGCGTCCCAAAGAGTCGTTGCTAGCGGACATGAGTGGTTAGACGGGGGCGCGGGTGGAGGAACCGCGGCAAGAACGGCGATTGCATTTCCAGAGGATGGCGGCGGAGGCATCAATGTCCATGGAGGTGGCGGCGAGGGTGGAACGCCGGAGGAGGAGTAGCTAGTGGTAGAGTTGAGACCGACGGAGGAGTGGCCGGTGGCGAGGCTGAGACTAACGGAGGAGTAGCCGGTAGTGGCGGGGCTGACTGGAGGAGAGAGAGAGGGGGGGTTGCATTCATTTGAAACCCTAAATGATGGGTTGTGTTCATTTGTTGCTATTTAAAGTGGGGTAAAGAAGTAAAATCACACCTACAGGACTTAGTAAGCATTACACTTTTACCCCATAGGACTTGGTGGGCTATGGAATCCAATATTAGGACCGGCCTAGAATTTGTGCTACCATGAGCATGGTCAACATTAGTTCGGTTTTGGGGAATATAGAGGTCGGCCCCGTTTTTTAGGTTCGGACTTCAAATAATCCTAGTAAAAATATTCCTTTTTTATTTCAGTCATTTCTCTTAATTTTTCATGCATTGTAACTATTTTGTTCCTTCTTAACTTTTTGTTTACATGTCCATTTTTAGTAAAATTTATATTTTTAAAATCAATTCCTTACTCATATTATTTTGGACAAAAATATCATTGGCTATGTGAACTGGCTAAAAAAACTGTCAATTCTCATAGTCAATTCTATGAAAACTGGTTATGTGAATTGCGTTATGAGAACTGTCTATATGAACTGCTAATTCTCATAGCCAGTTTTATGAGAACTACCAGTACTCTATGTTATGTGAACAAGTTATGAAAACTGGGTTATGTGAACTAAAAAATATATGTTCAAATAGCCTCACCACACACTAAAATACACAGTTCTCATAAAAAATACATAGTTTTCATGGACAATATACAGTTCTCATAAAAAATCTACAGTTCTCATAAAAAATTCACAATTTTCATAAACAATTCTCATAGAAAAATACATACACACATGAACAAAAATTGAACCAAAAAAAAAAAAAAGAGATTTCAATTTCCAAAACCCACTTATATATACTTTACCACCACAAAAGCAAAATGAAAAAGAAAAGAAAAGAAATATTAGAGGGCTTGATTTACATAGTTCCTGATATATATAAATAAATAAATAAAGTTTTATAAAGTTCCAAACAAGGAATCTACCTAAATCAATGGACACCAACATCTGCAAAATGTTCTCAACGGAATCAGACTTTTTCTTTGTCGCCGGACTTGAGAATCGATATTTGTTTTGCTCAGTTCAAACCAGCGAGATGTAGAACAAATCCGATGGAGACCGAGTGAAATAGAAATAGCCGATAGAGAATCGGTGCGAGCTCATAATCCACAGCGGCCCGCCGAAGACGTCGCTAAAGTCCTCAGCGGTTAGAGTCCACGGATCACTATAGTGGGCTGAAATAACCGCGGTTCGGAAAGGCCAAAGAGGTCAGGGTCAAAACTAGCACCTATTCTGGACATGTCATCTCCTGGGCTTTCAATTCATCTATAACGTCATTACTCGTCGCGGGAAGGCATTCCACTATTAGGCCGAACGATATCCGACCCCCAACAGTTCCGCAAAGCATAATTTTTCTTATGTCTTAACCGAACGATTGCTCGGCATACCTTAGCTTGTTCGGCAGTGTAAAGCTTTCATTCGGAAGGTACGTTATCACTCCGGAAAAGATCTCAAAAATAGTGCTTGCAAGTGGGAATCAAAGGGTGATCTAGAAGTTTTTTACTTATGGCTGAATCTAGAAGCGTTCTACTAATGGCTGAAAGTGACATCATCTACTTGTCCAACATTCAAAGTCTTGCCCATAAATAAGAGGAGATACCACAAGATAAAGAATCTAATCTCTCTCATTCTTACAAACTTCACAAAAACCATATTTTTCTCTACCTCTCAAGCTTTTACTAATTTGCTCGTCGAAGCTTCTTCTCGGAGGTACACCCCCTTCGGTTTTCAGGTACCCAGTTCATCGTTCTATCCTTTCACCATACAACAACAAGGAGGAATAGGTTCAAGGATTTTTTTCAGCCCCCACAATTGGCGACTCTGCTGTGGACACTTTCTCCTAGCTCTCTATGTTGTGGAATTGAATAAAATCATTCTCTTCCCCTTACTGCCTTAAAGACGTCAACGACATACAGACACCTCACACGGACGCTCTTGCTGTCACCATTACCGTTGATAAATCTGTCGATCAACGACTATTGGTCGACCAAAGGGGTTCAGTTGAGGTAGTGTTCTACTCAACTTACAAGCATTTGGGGCTTATCCTAAACTGACTTTGGACTACACCAATTCCACTCATCAGCTTCACGGGCGCTCCTGTTTGCCGCTCGGCTTGATTACCTTCCCGTGCGCACCAACTCCCGAGTGATGGTTGTAGTAGCCGTTTGAAGTGAACAATTCCCCGAGCCCCAACAATATCCTCCTTGGTCGAGCTAGGTTGCCTAGCATGAAGGCGGTCGCCAACGGTCGACAGGATTGCCTCCGCGGAGACCAGCATCAGTCAAAGAAGTGCTATGTCAGTACTATCCTCCTTACACCCATTGCCGATGAAGATGGTCATCTCCTCCTTGCCATATTCATCAAGTCGAATATTGAAGTACTCACAAGACCTCACAAGTTATGGTTCGAGCCTCAATCCTCAATCAAAGGCCAGACTCTTACCAATTTCTTTACCGAGTTGACTCATTGCCTTAAAGATAAAGCCAATGACTTGAAGGTTGGTGAAGAAGAACGGGAGCTTGACAAAGCAGAGGTCTAACCTACCTTCCCGAGCCCCATCTTGTAAAAATTTGGGGCTCAAACACTGCTGGAAACAAGAAGCCGAAGTGCAAATAGAAGTTATTCTCAAGAGAAGCCTGGAGGCTGAAAGTGGATGGGGCTACAACACCAATGGCACCCGGGCTGGTAAGGTTTGTCACTTTCACCCGTAGCATTCAGCATACTTACGCGTCGCTACGGTTTGGCATTCTACCCGTAGCGTCTCGTCATTACGATTCTGCATTTCACCGCTCGGTTACTTATTTGTTTGGGTGAAATCCTTGAAACCCTCAGTTACTTATTCAGTTGGGCAAAATCCTCAAAGTCTTCGGTTAGTTATTCGTTGGGCGAAATCTTCGAAGCCCTCGGTTACTTATTCGTTGGGCAAAATTCTCGAAACCCTCGGTTACTTATTCGTTTGGGTGAAATCCTCGAAGGCCTCAGTTACTTATTCGTTTGGGTGAAATCCTTTAAGCCTTCAATTACTTATTCGTTGGGTGAAATCCTTTAAGCCTTCAATTACTTATTCGTTGGGCGAAATCCTTGAAGTGCTCGATTACTTATTCGTTGGGTGAAATCCTCGAAGCCTTCGGTTACACATTCGTTTGGCGAAATTCTCGAAGCCATCGGTTACACATTTGTGCGGCAAAATTCTTGAAGTCGTCTGTTACTATCGGGCACTTTCACCCCTAGTGTTAGGCGTACCTACGCGTCGCTAGGGTTTAGACACTTTCATCCATAGCGTTCGGCGTATCTACGCGACGCTATGGTTCAGGCACTATTACCCAATGTTTCATCGTCAGGAACATTGGTTAGCCTGGCGGCTCGGCGGACTATCTCAAAAAAACCATCACCTTCAAGCTCGATTGTCACGCCCCGATTTTTAGGAACATTAAAAAAACTAAATTTTAAAACAGAGTTTGTCATTTATCTAAATAAAGAGGATAATTAGGTCATTACAAATCCAAATAGTCTTATAAATTCAAATTACATTTTCAAAATTTTGGAAACGGTACTAAGATAATTTCTACTCCTCAGGGCATCCGTCTTCTTCTGCAACCATCTGTCCTACACCAAACTCCTCCAGACTGCAGTACCTTTCTTGTCCGTCTCTATTATCTGGCATAAGATGCCAGGTCCACAAAAAGTAGATCTGATGAGCAATTAAGCTCAGTAGCTAACTCTTACCCCTATGTCTCTTACACTAATAAAAATAGTATATAACTTTGAATAGTAAATTTCAGGAGTCAACAGTTCATCTCACAAAAATCAAATCAACAGATAAAGTGTCAGTGTCTTGTCAGAGTTTATCATCATCGCAGCGTATCGTAATCCATGTCCTCATTTTTCAAGTATTGATTCCACTTTCCATCTCATTTCCTCGAGTGCTGGTTCCGCTGACCATCTTTCAGGACCTATCAGGCTCTCAGCCTAAATTTAGATTTTGCCATCCAAAAGCACAGATTCCGCTGACCGTCTCTTTCAGGACCTACCGGGCTCTCAGTCTTTGATCATTTCACATCTCACAGCGCACACGCGGCAATAGTTCTGCTGACCGTCTTTCAGGACCTACCGAGCTCTTATGTCACACACGCACCCTCGAGTCATGATTCCACCGACCATTTTGATGCAGATTGGATTTTAGAAAAAATCGTATTTTATTTTACGGCTTTAGTTTTAGTATTTTGTTTCGAATCTGATAATTTAGGATTGTTAACATAGAATAATTTTGTTTCTTAATTTAGGTTGATTTAGTTTCCTATTTTATGTTTTCTTGTTTTACAAGAAGTAGGGTTGCTTCCTAATATTTTTATTCCTTTTTAATTCTCGGGTGGCTACTACTATATAATATGATTGTAGCCATTAGGGCAAGGGAGTTATTTATGATTGAATTAATGAAAATTTGAGAAGTTTCATATTGTCGTGTGTTCGTAGAGGGAGTACCTCTAGTTCATACTTATTTGTGATTATCCTTGTTGCGCGTTCTTTTATTTCGACACGCCTCCCTGCATCACATTCTTTCAGGACCTACCGGCTCTCATGCTCACACACACACGCCCGAGCCATGATTCCGCTGACCATCTTCCATGGACCTACCGAATTCTCATGCTCACACAATCATCGACCCTTGTACATTTCATTTTCTGATTTCTTTTCATATTCCATTTCTCGTTTCTCGTGTTTCGTACACATGCATCATTTCGCACGTTCACATTATTCTTTCAAAGCTTGCTAAAGTTAGGCGATAAAAATAGATTTCTAATTTCATGCAATTATAATTTTATTAACATCAAATACTATACCGGTACAAAATAAAGGAGTAACACCTTGTTGGTAAACACACTTGATATTTTAAAACTAAAGTTGACTACGTAGACCAGTTGGTTTCAGATTTCCATTTCCTAGTTTCTAAGTCATGCTTTTCTTAGTAAAAATCAATAAATGACAGTGAACCAACTGTTCTAGCCACATAATACCAATTCTAAGTTTCCAGGTAATTTTTCATTGTTGTATAATTAGCATAAAAATCGATTTCTTTATAATTAACAAAGATTAGAACGATTATACTCTAACTCCAACATTTTGAATTCCAATCATTCGAACATTTAGCTATGATAACTTAGATTAACATTTTTAATTTTTCCAACAAACTAATATGCTGGTAATTAGAAAACTTTCATTTCTTTTCTTTTTATTTATAGAACAATACCTTTTTAAAATCAAACGAGCACGTAGCACTACTATATTTAGGGAAGTAGATAAGAGGTTTCTACCTTACTTTTAGGCGGTAGGGGTTGATTCTAACAGTGTCGGGTCCGTGGTGGGCAGCACAAACTCCAGTTGGCCTGGTGCTCTCTTTCTAGTATTTTTTTCCCAAATGAAAAAATAGAGTGTGTGTAGAAAAATGGGGTGAGGGGGTGAGTTCTATCCAATTGGCTAAGTTAATTGCAGCTATGAAATCTTATCCTTCCTCCTCTCTCATTCTCTCGAGTCTCTCTCTCTCTCCCTCTTTATTAAATGCATGCATGTATTTACAAATTGGATAACAATTATGAGCCTTTGGGGGCAAGAAATCTATTTCAATCTCCTCTCTCTCTCTCTCTCCCATTAAGTTTAATAAGACAGCAAATGTAACATGCATGGATAACAATTAATGTATGCATGGCAAACATGTAATGGGCCAAATCCCCATGCTCTCTATTAGCTTGGATCTGCTTATTAGTGGCTTTCCTGAATTTTTTATCCTTATCTATTATGTAAGCTTGGATTGAGCAATTGAAGGACAGGCTTTTTTGATAAAGGATTCTTCCATATTACTAGAAGAAGCATGAATTTCTTCAGCCCTTTCCCGGCTGAGAGTTGGCATAGAAGACATCAGCCCTGTAAGAATTCACGAGTGAGAAAATCAGGCAGATAATTATTTTCTCCTTTTATTATCGAAAATATATACCTGTTACGTATTACGTTTGACTCATTTGCCACCGCGATTGCTTCCTAACATGGTCTCCCGATGTAGGGACTAGGCTGTTTATACTTTAGATTCACTCTTAGACAGGAAAAACAAGAAGCAAAAAATCAAAATATAAACCGAGGCATGGCGAAGGTGTATCGTTCGGTACCATCCTCAAATGGAAGCCCCACTTATCTTCTTCTCCGACTCCCATGTCATTGGGACAATTGTTGTAGACGAGCTTGAAGTAGGTATTCTGTTGAGCTTTGAGGCCGGCCACGGTTGCGGTGACTTGGTCGACAAGACGCGTCGTACTGCGCACCAATGCTTGCTTGACACATGGAAGTTCAAGAAACGACACTAACAAAAGCATTAATGATTACAGTATCCTTCGACAAGTGACTCGTTCAACCATTGTACACTTTGAGAATTCTATGTCGATTCGTTCATTGTTCGGCCACACTTTTTCAACTTCTCCTCTCCATCCGACCATGTGAAGAAGGAGTTGAGGGGCTATTGTAGTGGGCCAAAATAATCGCGGTTCAGAAAGGCCAAAGAGATCAGGGTCAAAACTAGCACCTAGGGGTGTAACCGGTTCGGTTCGGTTCAGGGGGGGTTTTGACGAAACCGGATGAAACCGGTTCAGGGACTAGAAGGAACCGAAATCGAGTTTTGATGGTCGGTTCGGTTCATTAACCGGTTCGGTTCGGTTCGCCGAAAATTTTGAAAATATTTAAAATTTATTTAATATATATATATATATTAAGAAATTTTAAAAATATTTAATATATTTAAAAAATATTCAATATATATATATATTAAAATATATTAAAAATATTTAATATATTTTAAAAATATTTAAAAAATATTTAATATATATATATTAAGAATTTTTAAAAATATTTAATATTTTTTAAAAATATTTAATATATATATATATATATATATATTAAAATACATTAAAAATATTTAATATATTTTAAAAATATTTAATATATATATATATATTAAAAACCGGTTTGGTTCGGTTCGCCGAAAATTTTCAAAAACCGAGAACCGAACCGGTTTCAAAATCGAACCGAGTTCAAGAACTGAACCGAACCGGAAAATGAAAAAAATTGAAAAAATGAACCGGTTCGGTTCGGTTCTTGAACTCGGTTCGGTTCGGTCGGTTTTTTGTTCACCCCTACTAGCACCTGTTCTAGACACGTCATCTCCAGGGCACTTAATTCATCTGTAACATCATTACTTTTCCACTGTTCGGCCGAACAATATCCGACCCCAACAGTTCTACCGAGCGTAAGTTTACTTACTTCTTAACCGGACAATCGCTCATCATACCTTAGCTCGTTTCGGCGGTGTAAAGCTTTCGTTCGGAAGGTACGTTATCACTCCGGTAAAGATCTCAGGAATAGTGCTTGCAAGTGGGAATCAAAGGCTGATCTAGAAGCTTTCCACTTATGGTCGAATCTAGAAGCTTTCTACTTATGGCAGAAAGTGACATGATCTAGATGTTTTCTACTTATAGCTGAAAGTGACATCATCTACTTGTCTAACACTCAAAGCCTTGCCTATAAATAAGAGGTGATATCACAAGGTAAAGAATTTAATCTATCTTATTCTTACAAACTTCATTAAAAGCATATTTTTCTCTACCTCTCGGGCTCTTATTAACTTGCTCATTCGAGCGTCTTGCCGGAGGTATACCCCCCTTCGATTTTCAAGTACCTAGTTCACCATTCTATCCTTTCACCGTACAACAACAAGGAGGAAGAGGTTCAAGGATTTTTTTAGCCCCCCACACTCACCGCCGTACACGGTGGCTCGCCTCGCTCATAACTATCTCAACAATTATGGAAGAGAGATGATGGTCGTGGAATATATGGACGTGGAAACCAGGAAGAGAGAGAGAAGGGGGGGGGGGGGGGGGGGTTAATGTCTTTCAGAGAGAGATAGAAAAGAGGAGGAGGAATGGTGAGATTGAGTTGATGATCGGAATAAAAAGGGTAAAAAAGTCATAAGATAACATATCCGAGCCTATGCAGGTTTGGGAATAATATTCAGGAATGGGATCAAACTGAGCTTAAAAACCAGGACCGGCCTCTAATTTTCTATAACGCCCCGATATTTCGAAAGCAATATAAAATAATAAGAAATTTTTGCTAAATAAATATAATTTTTCAAAATAGAGGTTTAACTATTACAATTTCAAGATAAATTTACTTATCCAAAAATACATCAACTTCAGAGTTGACTCTAGTCTTGATGCTCAATCTCTGCCCCTAGTATTCCTCCTGGGTTCAACTGCTTCTTCATTGAATCCTGCACCCTCTGGCAAATTGATCGCCAAAGCAACCGATTTACCAGGATACAGACGTATCCGTGAGTGATAAATCACTCAGTAAAATAATCCAACCCAACTACCCCTCTTACTTTACAGCTAGCAAGCAAACAATATAATAATGATGCGAAAAAGTAAAACAGAGATTTCTCACATAAACCGGTTTATTACTATCCATTAACCTAACGTGTGATCTAAGATCTCATCCACGAGATCCTGTCCTCCCATATCCACTAACTATGACCGTGTCATGGAAAAATCCCCCCTTGCTTGTCCTGCACACAGGGTCCTAAATGAGTGCACCTAAATTATGTACTTAGCATGAATTCATTTAAGACCATAGCAAGTGGCACGATTACCCTTTGAAACTTCCCATGGCGTACCATACGTTAGGGTCGCCACCATACCTAAGACACTAACTATGACCGTGTCATAAGACAATCCCCCATTGCTTGTTCTGCAAGGGCACGATTACCCTTTAGAATTTCTCATGGCATACCATAAGTTAGAGTCGCCACAACACTAACTATGATCGTGTCATGAGGCAATCCACCCTTATTTGTTCTGCAAGGGCACGATTACCCTTTGGAACTTTCTATGGCGTACCATACGTTAGAGTTGCCACAATAACATCACCGGGCCCTACAGGTAACCCAATTTCAATACAGGGCCCAACTGGTAACTCTTACCATTGCAATGGTCCAAATCAAATCTACAATCTCTCAACTCTAAAACTTTACCATTTTTTCTCCATTAACTTAGTATCATCTAGGTTAATTCTATTAACATACTACCCCATGTCTCTAGGGATCCAATCTAGCACATAAATCAAGAATCAGAGCAATATATAATTAATCAAAATGATAATTGAAACAAATAACAAGAGAGGCAAATCATGTAACTTGTTATTAACGGGCTGTTGCCCTTAGTCTTGGATGGTCAAGATATTAATGAAGCAAGAAACTTTTATCTTATTAAAAGTTTTTAAAAAAAATTAGGCTCGCATTAATTATTTTTAAGAAATTAGATTGATTAATAACTAATTATATACATTAAATGGGTAAATATTAGAAACATTATCATGACCTTAATAGGAGTCCTAAAGGTCCTATGCAATATGTTCGAGTATCAAAAGTTGGGTCCAGTGGGTCACGGGATTATTTTAAATAAGGATATTAATAAAAGTTGTCGAAAGTAAATAAATAGATAATAAATAATCTAATAAACAAAATATGTTGAGATTTACAACGTTTCATCTTAGGGATGTAAAGAGTCTAAAAAAATTACTCGGGCATTAATAACATGGTTTATGAAGTCGTAGAGCTATTTTGATTTAAAACTTTGAAGGATAACTAATAAATAATTAATAAATAGATAAAAAAAATATGATGTCAACAAGGTATGATCTTTGAAGTGTGAGGAGTCTAGGAAAAGTAGTGCGGGTGTCAAAAATGATGTTTGAAAGGTCGCAAAATGGTTTCGAACCAAAATAGTATACACCGCAAGGTTGGATCGAGTTGACGTTGCAGCCCACAAGGTCGGAAGGCCTGGTTCTTGCAGCGGGGGAACCCAAGCAACAGAATTTGAATTTTTTTTGTTTTGGTCACGGTTTCGATGCATGGGTTCGTTTGGGGCATAGGGTTAAGTATATAAACACTTAATATACTTAGAGAAGAGGTTGGGTAGGATTATAATACCTCGTTTGGATCGAATTGATTCACAAACCGAAACTTGAATTTTTGGGGAAGAAGCTTCATGTTTGGCAATCGGGGGACCTTGAGTTCAAATTGATGGTTGTTTGGGGATGCTCTAGGTTGTAGAAAGTGATTGGTATGATTGAATTGGGTTTTGGTTGGGCGTAAATACAAAACCCGCTTTTCTCTCTCTCACTTTCTCTCTCTAAAACTCCATAGCTTAGAGCTTGATTTTCTTCCTATTTTGTTCTCTTCTATTTCGGTTGGTGGAGTGTGGAAATATGGTGTGTGTGCCCGTAGGTTAGTGGGTAGAGGTTTATATAGGAAATTTTGGAGAGGTTGAATAAGATTGAATTTAATGGAGGGTGGGTTCTTCGAATTTGGAATGGACGAATTGGACTTGGTTTTAAGGTCAGGGAGGAGTAGAAAATGGATAGGAACGAATTTATTTTCTTGGGTAGGAAGGAAATTTTTTGTTTTGTGTGAGGGGAGATGAACATGGTTTTCTTGGAGGTTAAGAAAGAGAGAGTGTGAGCTATGAGATGGAGAGAGAGAGAGCGACATTGCAGGAGGAGGAGAGGGACAGGAGAGATGCATGCATGTGTATATATATTTATATATTAGAACGTATAAATGCATGCATGTATGTATGTGTGTGTGTGTGTGTATATATATATATATATATATATATATATATATATAAATTTAAGACCTAATCATATTATTGCTATCCTTATTAAAATAAAAAAATAGGGTCGAAAATTCAGGTCGTTACATTTTCTATTCGGTTTTTCTTTACAGTAAATCAAGAATCAGATCAATACCTATGAATTATGAATTTAAAAAACCAAACCAACCCACAAAAAAATGTAGAACCAAACTAATTCAAACCATTAAAATAAGGTTCGATTTTGGGTTTTAAATCACGATTTACTTTGAACTAAGCTACTTAGAAAGTTAGAGTAATTAGTTTTGGTAGCGAAGGAATTATAGGAATAGGAATAGGAATTGGAATTGATTTTCATGCATAAAAATCTAGAGAAATTTAGGAATTGGGCCGTGAAAGTTGACGACTGATTTTGTGATCTCATGTGCTTTTTGTGTATAATAAACTAATAATCATAAGAAATTAGAAATAGATCGTTATATATAGAACTTTAGTCTAAATTATCTTGACAAGGAAGAAAAACTGAATATTGCGATGGATTTAACAGGATCGATAAATTAGAAAAGTAGTTGGCTAAGACTCTCATATTTATTTGGTGAATCATAATCAAAATAAGTATATATGCAACTATATATATATATATATGTATGTATGTATTATACGGTTCAGATCGGTTTGGAACCATAACCGTAAATGTGAATTCACAAATCAAATCACATAACGTGGTTTCTAATTTTTTTAAACAATAACTAAACCATACTACAAAAAAATTTGAACCAAATTCACAGTTTGACGAATTTTTTGCTCACCCCTAGAACTACCGACCTATTATTTCAGACAAAAATATCCTTTGAGTTCACATAGTCCACAAGTTCATATAGTTCACAAAGGCAAAAAAACCATTATACAATATAACAAAGCTTATCAAAATTCGGAGATAATGTTTAGGGTTGAGATAAAACTGAATTTAAAAAAAGTAGGACTAACCTTTAAGTTTCCAGGTTGCTAAATTCCTAAGATTATGCCGCCAAAGTTGTCTTCGATAATGTATTGCTTGCAATTTAAGTATGTTTGGTTAAACTTAATTTCTTTTAAAACTATTTTAAATTATTTTTTAAGCTTTTCATCATTATTTCATGGTTAATTGTACGTCTCATAGAGGGAAATTAAGAAATTATAAAAATATATACTAAAGTTGAAAAAACCTAGAAGATGGTGAAAACTTTACTTCACAATATTTTTTGAATCTTTATGACCTTTTTGTGACTTTAAGTAATTTTTCTTTTATATTATATTTGTCAAGACAAACGAGTGATTCGAAAAACATTACTCTATTCTAAGTAAATTTAAGAGAAAATAACAAAGAGAGTGAAAAATTGACGTTAATTTAAGCCAGATAGTATATAGTGTTGAGTAAGTTGAAAATTGTACTCTTTATCGCCCAATTTATTTTTGGTTTTTCTACAATTGTGCCTTTAATCAAACGAACAACTAAGGCATCTTCGTGCATTTTTTGCCAATAGAATAATCTCAAATTTATTAAACTGTAGGCGTTGACCATAATATGTCGTCAAACAATTATACTCAATTGTTATTTCCCTTATCAACCACTTTGCATTCTCTCTGAGTACAAGGAACAACATCGACACTGGGTGGAGTACTAAATCCGACATCCGCGATGAGTGGCTTTTCTTGTTTTATTTTGCTATTTTGCTATATTTTATTATTTTCATACCAGTAGTGTCCTTTGCACACACGCACCTACTTTATTTTATCCAATACATAATATGTTTTGCGTTCTAAATATCTAACTAATAAAATACAAGAGTGTGGGGACCACACAAATACAAGTTGAAAAAAGGGTTAAGATTTATTTAATCCAAGGGCTGATATGTGCTCTCCAACTCTTAAGAAAACATTCACACTCTTACAAACATATTACAAAAATGACATCGATTTTTTTTTATCCACTGCTTGACTTCTGATATTGGCATTGTAAAAAAAATATACATATTACAAAAATGTCCGTGCCTACAGCACTACATACCCTACGGGCCTACGGCACTACCGGAGTGCGTAATGCCGTAGGCACGGGAAAACACTAGTTATAATAAATGATAGGTATACACCTGCTAATCGCATTTCTGTAGACACCTCCCAGACGGGGCATCACCATACAGTTGTATCATCACTGTGTTTGCTCGATTGGTTGCTCACTTCATAAACCAAGATCGTGGATACTTCCATGGCTAGAGTATCACCACACGATAGCGGTTATCATCAAAACAGAGTCGCCACCTACTTTGTTAAAGCTAGGAAAACAGACAGAGATTCTGGATACGGAAGCCAAAAGTACAGTAAGGGGAAGGTGTTAGGCACCCCTCTCTGCCTAGCCGCAAGGCTAGTCCATAATCATTCAACATAAGACATGTAGATGCTTCATTTAATTCAAACGCGTAATCTGTTTTATGCCTTAAACAGTTAATAAGGTGAGTCAAGACTGTAATCAAAAAGCATGCACCAAGATAAGTAGGAAAGATAAACTGTCCCAGAAAAATAGATTCCTCGGCCGATGAATTGATGTCACGGCCGAGGAATCCCACTGGATCGATGTACCAGCCGAGAGAACAATGCCCCAGTTGATGTTCTTCCTCACAGAAAGCTTAACAGATGATCAAAACACTACGATTAAGATTATGGACAGAAAATAAACCAAACCAGAGGCCGTTGGGCGTCACCACCTTGATCCCTCAGTTGCTTGATTGCTTCGGATTGATCGGGATTGATTGATTGATTGCTACTTGGACGAAACCCTAGGGTTAGGGTTTGGAACTCCGGGGTTTGATCGTCGGATTTGAGGCTGCCTTCGGGAGGTTAGGGCTTTTGTAGAGAGGGATTTTGGGAGTATATAGCCAGAGTTTCGTGGCTTGAATGTATATGGATCTCAGGATTTTCGTGTCTATTTGGGTGTATCCGAGGGTCTCTTTATATATGCAAGGGGGTGACTCACTCGGTCCAATCAAATCACGGGGTTGCAATTGCATTTGCATTGCAACTCAAACTCTTCATTGCAATCTCTGAATGTGGCCCGAACGCATCGGAGAGGTGGCGGGATTGGATCAAACAACCGATAGAAGGTTCGAGTCTGGAAAAAGGCCGATCTGGCAGCCGAGCAAAGGATGTGGCGGCCTGGAAATGGATGTGGCGGCCGAGCCATTGATCTGGCAGCCGAGGCTTCGGTCTCTCAGGGAGATTTTTGGTGCAACAGGTTGCTCGGGTGAGGAATGGATGTTGAGGCCGTGATATCGATGTTACGGCCGTCCGATGGATTTTCCTAACACACTATCTTTCTGTCTGAAAGGCTATTTGGCTCTGGATTGGGTCCTCTAAGTGGCTCAAAGTTCGAACCATAAGTCCAGGGGTTTCACAAGAAAGCAATCAGCAATCATCGAATCCGTATCATCATCAAGATGGTCCCAAGGTGGGAGTTGAAATAATCGTTAGGCCAAATTGGGGTGTCTACAGATGCCCCTCTTTGACTGAGCTCAGACGGATCGCGAGACATGTTTGAGTAAAAGTCAAAGCTGTAAAAACAGCTCAATTTGGTCCAACCACTATTCCAAGGGTTTTTTCGAAAAAGGTTTTGTTATGGTCCGGCCGGGAGGCTGCCTACGTATTCCTTAAGGGAAATTCAGACCAATCGTAGTTCGGAAGGCAATAAAAAGAAAAAGTTTGGAGGGTTAGAGACAGAAGACGTACCTTCGGGCTTTAAAAGCCGTAGTGCGGCGTACTGGATGGTGCCAGGATTTTGGCAGAGAGTAGTTAAAGGAGCGCGGGCCGGGGAAATTGTTGCGGAGAGCGCCTTAGTATTTGGGGTAGATCGATACACCACAGCGAGTGCGTTGGCTCTTCTTGATCATCCTTACTTTGACTGAGGGGAGCTCAGTAGAGTAGTTCATCCTTTCGAATTAACTTGATGGAACTGATGTAATTGGGTGGAGTCTAAACCATCTGCTGGGGATGAATTGGATGCCGGCGGAGAGCTTCTTTTAGTATTTTGGGGTAGATCAATACACGGCAGGTGCGTTTGCTTTTCTTGATCATCCTTACTTTGACTAAGGGGAGCTCGGTAGAATAGCCTATCCTTACGAATGAGCTTGATGGAACTGAAGGGCGGAGCTGGTAAGGTGAGAGCCTGAGGAGTCGGCACTTAGAGCTTGACGTGATTTGAACCAAGGTGTAGAACTGGTTGCATTCTGATGGTCTGGAGCTTTCTCGTCATAAATTTTGGCTTCGAGCCAAAGGATCGAGGCACCGGGCTGATCAATAAAATCGAGGCTTAGAGCCGATTGATTTGCAGGATTGACCTGTTTCATGAATAAAAGATATGCAGAATATGTATATGATGATAGTGGTTAGATATGAGCAGATATGATGATACAAACTCGATGATAACAATGGTGATGCAATATGTGCACGGGCCCGTGCGTGTGTGTTTGATTTAAGCATAAAGCTTCTTTCAAGTTCCGGACTTGAGCACTCGGAGCTTAGAGCTCGAGCATTCGGACGGCAGAATCCGAGCATTCAAAATACAGGCTTTGAGCGTCCAGTACGCAGTGGTTGGGCATCCAAACGTAGAGCTTGTGCATTCAAGGTATAAACCTTAAGCATTCGAACGTCGAGTTCGAGCGTCCAGTACACAGTGGTTGGGCATCCAAACGTAGAGCTTGTGCGTTCAAGTACAGGCTTGAGCATTCAAAGTACAGGCTTTGAGAGCAGGTGATATGGCGTTGTTGAGTAGTGAGTTTGTAGAACTGTTGAGTTGTTGAATATTCCATCTTCCATCTTCCACGGGGTTTGATTTGTTCTTCTTGCTTGGAATGCTTCCAAGGCCAGTTCTGAGTATGCTCGGGACTCCCCCCAAGGCTAGTTTTGAGTGTGCTCGGGACTCCCCCCCAAGGCTAGTTCTGACTATGCTCGGGACTCCTCCCAAGGCTAGTTCTTAGTATGCTCGGGACTCCCCCCAAGGCTAGTTCTTAGTATGCTTGGGACTCCCCCCAAGGCTAGTTCTTAGTATGCTCGGGACTCCCCCCAAGCCTAGATCTTGACCCTATTCCACTTCGATTCTGTTGACTTGTTGACCCAAAATGGCATAAGGTTTGTGAAATGCTTCGGCTATTATGGTCTTCACAGATTTTCATCACCTTGACTGACGGGGTGATTCACACATACGCTCTAGGAGATTTCCATCGCCTCCTTTGGCAAATTCGACTTGTTTTGAGAGATTTCCATCGCCTCCATTAATGGGGTACCTTCCGGAGGTTGAATGCTTTCTGGAAGCTGGCTACACCAATGCCTTCTGGAGAGCTTTAGTAACAGGAATGCCTTTTGAAGAGCTGAAGTGTGTACTAGGTTATTGTAAGCTTCATGCAGGTGCTTTTTCTTGGTGCTAGTTGTGAGGCTTCTGAGTTATGAAGGCAGAGTTGCTGATAGGGAGATGAAAGCATGAAGCAAGGAGCTTTGGAGATGCAAAGTGCGAAGCCACTTTAATGTTGCTGATATGGTGCCAATTATAGAGTTGGCTCAGGACTAGTTATGAGGCTATCTTCCAGCTTCTTTGACTTGGCTTTGTCAGTCATAGACACACAGCTTGATGTGGTTGATCCTGATCACTTCAAGGACAGAAATCTAAGAGAATCCTGCAATCCACATTTGAATAGTTTAGAAAACAGCAATGGATAGGAAAATATCAGGCAACAGGCTTGGAGTCGACCACGGGCCGAAGTCCTTTTATGCTGACTGCTAGGGGCAGGACCACTACACTTGAAGAACCCTAGTTCAAAAGCTTGAACGATTTTGGGTGACATAGATTGCAATGCAACACATAGGCATGTTAATTTGGAGTATTTAAAAAGAAACGCAAGCCCCCTGTTTAGGCCATGAATGCTTGACCCTATCTCAGTCGTGCATGATGACAATGATCTTATTGCCCCTAGCATGCGGTGTAAATAACAATGAATGTGAGTGAAATGTTTCTGTTTGGCGGAGATCTTGGCATGCCCTTGACAGTGCTATGTGACAGCATTCCACAAAAGAGTTGAGGTGTTCCCCCAGGATATGACGCTTCTCAAGCTGAGCTTTCTTTAAGTGTGTTGGCTGGGAGGTAGACTTTACAGTGCATCCCTTGGTTGCCCTTTATTTCTCGTATAGAGATGATGGCCATGATGCCTTGATGAACCTGCCTTGCTTGAGCATAAGAACAACTCACACTTGGGGTTAGCTCGTGCAACCAAGACAACTACTTCCATTAAGCAGCCATAATGACATACGCATGAAATACTAGGATGCAAAGGACAGGGTGATAATGATATGCAAACAATTCCACAATGTATTCTGGACATCTCAACTTTCGAGCATTTAAGCTAATGCTTCTCTTTGATTTAAGGAGACCAAGAATGACTTTAAACTAGTTAAGTGACTACGACAAGATAGACTACAATACTTTGGCGACACTGCTGAAATTATTGTTTGACGAAGGGCCCATATGGCTACACTCATCATGAAATGAGAAACTCATTTTATCTCCTCGAAAATTTGTAAAAGCAATTGTGCTTGTATTGCTGTGTCAAGAATGTTTAGGATAAAATTAACTTTGAAAGCTTTTCCTCGAGGACTTCAAGGTCATATCATTCCATCCATGCTCCACACTTACGTCATTCAATCATCAAAAGATATAGAACTATTTTGCAAACCTATGCCCCTAGTCAATTAGGTGAGTTTTTTGATTTGGTTGACTTGAGTTGGATTGATTAGCGCCCACTGAGACCCATATAAGAGGTTGGATACTTTTGAGAGAGGTGCTTAAAGGGAAACATAGGCATACCCCCTTGGCTCACGTAACTCTCCATGTTGTTTGATTTGCCAAGATGATGCAAATTTCAGGATTCTTGCCCTTCGTGCTAAGTTCCACATTGGTGATGCCGCCTAGTGTCTATGACCTTGCTACTAAGTCATATTTCTCAATCTGAAAGGACTTTGTTATGGACCATAATATAGGCTTGGGTTTTGGCTTGAGAAAGAAGCGGATGTAAAGGCTCAAACCTAATTTCTACTTATGCTTGGGTTTTAGAAGCTAGCAGCCATCTTCAACATTTTTATCAACTCTTGCTGTCTCTTGCCATCACTTTGTGTGAAAGAGTTAATTTCTTCAAAAATGGCCTTTGCATGGATTGGAAGAGATGTTTCCTTAAAAATGCCCCTTGTATGATGGGGTGCTCATTCTTTCATTTGATTTTTCTTTCATCTCTCCTTGTATTTTTTTTTTTGTATTTGCCCCAGTGTAGGGGATGGCTGCCTAGCAGGCTTTTCAAAGAGATTATCCAGAGGCTCGACGTGGGATAAGTGTTTGGGATAGAGAAATGAATGCCTTTCTTCATCTTGAAACATACGACAAAGTGACAGGAATCCTAGCCAAGAGATTAAGAGCTTCGATGTTTAACCAAGCGAATCCTTTGAGACACATAGCAGATGTATGGAAACACGGCGAATTTCTCACTTTGTTCGTGCTCTAACTTTTGCCTAGACCGCCCTTGCGGGTTTTCAATCTAGCGAGCTCACTCCTTTTCTTTTTCTTTGTTTTTCATTCTTCCTCTTCTTCCTCCTTTTTACTACTCTTCATACAGCATGATTTACTTGCAAATGAATTCCGCGAGGGTGCAGAAACGTTTTGACTCCTTCTTAGCCCAACAAAAATGACATGGATCATAGATTTCAAAACTCGTTCTTAGCATTTGACAACCTGAGTGATTTATAATATGTTTCAAAAAGATATCATGAGATCACTTTGAAATTCCTAAGGATCGTTTTTCAACTTCTGACGTTATCATGAACATTCTATAGCAGCAACTCAGCACATGGGAAAATAGTTTGAAAATTGTGGCCGACCATAAGGTGCCTACGTATCCCAAAAAGAGAATCAGGCCATTCGTAGTTCAAGTCTAAGGAGATTTCTCATTTTGGAAGAGATTCACATTTCATATCGAGTGCAAAAAGCTAGTCAAAAACCATGATGAACAAAATGACTTTAATTTTAAGAGAAAATAAACTCAAGACTCAAACTCCTAAAAGAAAATAAACTCAAGACTCAGATTGTGCTAAAACATTGACTCAACATTCAGACTAAGACGTGACAGACTTGGCTGTTGTCGCTCTCAAACATTCAATTTGGCTGGAACACCCATTGATCAATGAGTTCTTGGATATCATGTTGCAATTGGATGCAATGATCAGTTTCATGCCCAGAAATCTGATGGTAGGCACAGTGCTTGGTAGGATCATAGTTTGGGCCAAATGGTGGGTGAGGTGATTGAGTTTTTAAAGGTTCAAGGAGTCCTTGTTCGACCAGAGTAGCCAGAGCTTGAGATGGGGATGAGTTAAGATTTTGGCGGTGGCGGAGTGCACGACGTTTAGGATTTCTGGAAGTGGGGTTCTAGTGAGTAGGGGTGCTTTGGGATGAATTTAGTGGCAACATAGCACTGTTGGCATTGGTGACAATGGTATGGTTGGAACGGCTTCTTTTGGATTTGGTGATTTCTCCCTCGACTTGTTCCATATGTTGAGCCTGCAGGTTCATCATTGTTCTTCCTTGTCTTTTCTTGGCAAAATGAATTTCCTTTTGAACTGTTTTCTCGGTCCATCTAGCAGGGGGAGATGGAGGTGGAGCTTGTGGAGAGCTTCCTTGCAAACTGTGAACAATGGTGGTCAGGGCGGCCATTGATTCAACCAATACATTAACCTTAGCAGCCAGAGCTTCAATCTTCTCGTCAGCCATTGTTGTCACGTCTTAGACAAAACCCAAAATTTAAGAAAAGCAAGAACTTAATTACGTTCAGGTTGAGATGTCTAAAATCAAGTGTCTATGTAGTGCACACATTAAACACACTTATTGCCCTTAAAATGCAAATCTAGCATGATGGGGTGGTTTAACCAAATGATACTCGATATTAGCACAGGGTCATGCAATGTGCTATGAGAAGAAATAAGGGTGATGAACTCCTCTTTTGGTTTCGTCCCCTGCATGGTTAGAGAAAGACAAACAAAATGATATATATAGCACCGTAGCTACTTTCACAGATTATGGATGAGTCATGTACAGCATTTTATTTCTATGCATGAGTTTATTGGATACCATAGATAGCCAGCAATTTTTGATATGGATGATTCTTAAGACTCGTTGTTTACAAATACTACATGTCACTTAAGAAGATCCTACTATAAGACAGACCGAAAAGGTTGAGCAGATGCCCACAACAGAAAGTAGACTTGGAGTTTTATCGCAGTGCTGATGGCTATTTGAATGTTCCACAATTCTTGTCATTTGAGGATTAGATCAGGTTTTGCAAAAAATTTTGAAAGTTCTTTCAATTCTTGGTTAGGGAAGATTCTTTCTCAAAACGTGATTGAGGTAATTGAAATCCACTTGATTATTTGCTACCACATTGACAAATTCCTAAATCTTACCGGCTCGTTGTGGTAAGCATGCTCAAAATTTTGAACTTTGAAAGATGGGTTGCTAGGCTGATTTGAAAGTAGGACTTAAAGTCCTACACTTGTCATGCTGAATCATTCATGGAGAAATAAGTATTGCAAGTTCTATCCATAATATCCTTGACTTTGCATATAATCATCCATAATCTGCTCTACTACTTTACACCCCCTCTTTCCTTTAGCCTCGCAAGGCAAAGATTGCTAGAGCAACCCTTAGTTCGGTGGGATAGCCAGTGTTTGATTTCGTTCTAGAAATCCATGCTTCGCGGTGCTTTAAGTAAAGCGGGAATGTTAAGTAAGCAATGATGCTTTCAACATGCCAAAAACATACCTTGCAGGCAATGGCATGCCTTAGTGCTTAGTTATAAAGACTTAAGAGTTAGGGCTCTTAGTTCATGCCCCAACCCTTCTGCACAGAAAGAGCTATTAAAACAACATATACAAGGTGTGAGCAAGAACTTGGAAGCAAAATGCAGGTAGGTTCCTATCCTGTAGGTTCCTGTCTTAGTTTGATAAGTTCTATGGCTTTTTAACACATGAAAGGTTTTAGGTAGTCTCAGGGTGCTCCGTTGTCAAATGGCACCAATCCTTTCACCAGCCCATCATAGGCGGAATTGGGTGATTCCCTTGATATACCAAAAGGTACAAGTGACTGTGGAGTTTGCTGGAACCCCTAACATAGCCCGTGTCATGCCGGGATATTAGGTGAACTCAACGAGGCTTGCCTGCTTGATGCATATGATAAATGAATTAAATAAGGCATGTATTAGTCTTATGTTGAACTTTCTAGTTATGGCTCTCATATCCCCAGCAGAGTCGCCAGAAAACTGTAGACACCTCCCAGACGGGGCATCACCATACAGTTGTATCATCACTGTGTTTGCTCGATTGGTTGCTCGCTTCATAAACCAAGATCGTGGATACTTCCATGGCTAGAGTATCACCACACGATAGCGGTTATCATCAAAACAGAGTCGCCACCTAGTTTGTTAAAGCTAGGAAAACAGACAGAGATTCTAGATACGGAAGCCAAAAGTACAGTAAGGGGAAGGTGTTAGGCACCCCTCTCTGCCTAGCCGCGAGGCTAGCCCATAATCATTCAACATAAGACATGTAGATGCTTCATTTAATTCAAACGCGTAATCTGTTTTATGCCTTAAACAGTTAATAAGGTGAGCCAAGACTGTAAATAAATCATGCATCAGGAAGCAGTAAGCAAATCAAAGCTGTGCCAGCAAATCGATCACTCGGCCGGCGAATGGATGTCGCGGCCGAGGGATCACACTGAATCAATGTACCCCGGGCATCAAGCCCTACCGGTGTTCTTCCTCACGTAAAACTTAACAGATGATCAAAACACTACGATTAAGATTATGGACGTAAAATAAACCAAACCAGAGGCCGTTGGGCGTCACCACCTTGATCCCTCACTTGCTTGATTGCTTCGGATTGATCGGGATTGATTGATTGATTGTTACTTGGACGAAACCCTAGGGTTAGGGTTTGGAACTCCGGTTTGATCGTCGGATTTGAGGTTTTCGAGAGGTTAGGGCTTTTGTAGAGAGGATTTTGGGAGTATATAGCGAGTTTCGTGGCTTGAATGTATATGGATCTCAGGATTTTCGTGTCTATTTGGGTGTATCCGAGGGTCTCTTTATATAGGCAAGGGGGTGACTCACTCGGTCCAATCAAATCACGGGGTTGCAATTGCATTTGCATTGCAACTCAAACTCTTCATTGCAATCTCTCAATGTGGCCCGAACGCATCGGAGAGGCGGCGGGATTGGATCAAACAACCGACAGAAGGTTCGAGAGTCTGGAAAAAGGCCGATCTGGCGGCCGAGCAAAGGATGTCGCGGCCTGGAAATGGATGTGGCGGCCGAGCCATTGATCTGGCGGCCGAGGCTTCGATCTCTCAAGGAGATTTTTGGTGCAACAGGTTGCTCGGGTGAGGAATGGATGTTGAGGCCGTGATATCGATGTTACGGCCGTCCGATGGATTTTCCTAACACACTATCTTTCTGTCTGAAAGGCTATTTGGCTCTGGATTGGGTCCTCTAAGTGGCTCAAAGTTCGAACCATAAGTCCAGGGGTTTCACAAGAAAGCAATCAGCAATCATCGAATCCGTATCATCATCGGGATGGTCCCAAGGTGGGAGTTGAAATAATCGTTAGGCCAAATTGGGGTGTCTACATTTTCCAATTACACCCCTCACTGCATGTGGGCCTCATATTTTTAGGTGTAACTTCCACATAAATGTGAGAGGAGTGTGATTATTATTATTATTATTTGAACAGGAGGGGTGTGATTGGAGATGTGGATAATTGATGTGTATTTAGCACTCCTCAAAGGGTTCAGCTGCACACCAGTTTGTTGTTGTCCATTATGGTCTAGTACACGGTTAGGATTTACTTTGCAAAATCCAAGGCTTCACATGAAGCCACCCGTGGCCTCACATTTTTTTATCTTAAAACGACACACTCTCGTTAACGGAAAGCCGAACCAAACTACAATCCATTCTCTCCTCTCTCTAAACCGCTTATTCTCTCCATTCAAAAAATGATTTATCTATAAATTTGTCCAAATCAAAGCTATTATCCATTCCACATTTCACTTGGCTTCAGGATGGAGACCCGCCCAACTCTCCAATCTTCCTCCAATATTCTCCTCCTCCTCCTCCTCTCCTAGAGGTGTCGAATGGACCATTCAACCACCTGGCGCGGTGGAGCCGCACAGATAATGGTCCACTTCTGTCCCCCACCATTGTAGACACCCCAATCTGAATCTCCCGATTGTTTTACGGTTTCTTTTTCCTCGATGATGAAGTCGGATAAAAAACAGACTTGAGAACGGAATGGATTGAGCTTGGAGTGTTTTGGAACCCTTCTTAAACCTTTTGAACCTTAGAAACCGTAGATCAAAACCCTAGCCAAGGTTTGACCAGCGCGCGTGGGTTTGGAACCCTCGCGCGATGGACAGATTGCCAGGTGTAGGTCAAAGTCAAAGTGTTGACTGTTGACCCTTGCGCGATGGTTTGAACCCTCGCGCGACAGTCCCACTCCATCATGCGATGGTTTGAGACTGTCCCCATCACCTTTTTTCAGCTGGATTTTGTGATCATCAGGGGACCTGTAAGCCTGTGGAACCCCGACTTCCACCAGAACAGCTATTGTAGACTGCATGGTTGGCACCTCCCAATTTAACCACCCCCCACCTTGTTGGCCACCTTGTCCACCAAGCTTGGTTGGCTTTTAGGCCTAGTGTGCCATCACCCCTTGGTCTCCCATTGCCTTATAAATACACCACCCCCCCCCCCCCGCTTCCAAAGCTAAAGGGTTACCAAAAATCAAGCAAAAAGCTCACAAACCCTCAACCACACTTGTTATTCACTTACTCTTGTGTTCTACATACACTCATTCTCCAAGCTACACCACCTTGTTCAAACCATTTAAAAAACAACTCAAGCAAAGGTATAAGTTTGTTACCTGTCCTCTGTTTTAGTCCCTGAGGGGGGTGGCAGGGCCAAGGCTGGTAATCAATACCAGTCCTGGCCCTAAAGTCAGCAGGGTTACAAGAAATTGTGACCAAGCAAACCCTCTCGCGATGGTTCTGAATGCTCGCGGGACACTTCTGTTTGTGTGAGAATGGATCACGTGGGGAAGGGGATGCTGGCCTTTAAGTTTCATATATTGCTTTCACTGTATTTGAAGCATGTTTAAGTATAGAATCACTGTGTTGCATGCTAAAATATATAGTTTAGCTTAGTTTGCTATTCTGTCTGGTTGGGAATGCCCTTGGGTTGCTTCTGAATATGCATCAGAGCCCCAAACATGCAAAACAATTTCTGGAAGTCCAGTCAGGACCATCGCGCGAGTGTTTCACTCTATCGCACGATGGTTCACTGATTTCCAGTGACTGCCCTTGCATGGCAACTAGGGCTTAAGCCCCTGTTTATTCACCCCCACTGTTTAGGGGTTGTGTTTCAAGTTAATTCACTTTGTTTGTAATAATTATTTACATTCCAGTACACATAAAACTGCTTGGTTTGCCCCCTGGGTGAGCACTGGTCCTTCTAGACCCCAGAAGGGGATAAAATTCAATATGTGTGTGGGACATGAACACTCGCGCAAAGGAGTGAAAGTGTCGCGCGATGGTTCCTTTGCATGTACGTAGATCCATGCATGCAAAGTTGGCCATTGTGCATGGCACACTCATTTTATGAGCAACTTTGTTTGTTTCTGATAAGAGGGTTGAATTTTATCCCATTTTTATAGTATTCCATCCATCCACGCAAAACATGATCACATCTTGCAAATCGTGTTACAATTTTAATCCCCTATTAATTGTTTCCCCGCCCTAACTAGTTAAAAATTGGTTAATAAAAGACGAATCACATTTTTACAAAATGCATAAGTAGAGACCGATCACCGGATTGGGCGAGAGGGGTGCCTTAAAACCCTTCCCCTCTCGTAACCTGGCTCCCGAACCCAGATATGGTTATGACGGACTGGTGCTTTCACTTTTTCAAAACAAATAGCGCGGCAAGTGTTTCGAAATACGGTTCCTTGGGTGTCGGACCTTCAAACCCGAGTGGCGACTCTGTATTCCAAGTGCTTGCTTCTCCGCTCGCGCTCCCTCAATTTCCGGGCCGCTTTGGCACAAAAGGAACGAAATCCTTTTTCCAAGGGCATGCTGCCCACAGTGGCGACTCTACTGGGGATAATCAAACCAATATTAATTCATACTTAGAGTTTAATATGCTTGTGAACAATTCATTAAAAGTCTGTCAAAATGGTGAGCTTCGCGCTACCGAAGGTTGAAATGGTGATTTAACAGGACCCCGTGTCCGCCCAATCTGATCTGGGACTTTTTCAATTGTTCACTTGCGTAGTTTCCTTTAAAGATGAACCAAATAAAGTGAGCCAAATTTGAAAAGGCATTTTGCGATTTTATGATTCTTCTTCTTCTTAATCAAATTCTAGCATTCTCATTTGCATCGATGTGGGATAAGCCTCGTTAGATCGTTTTGGCAATCCGACACGGTTTACCGGAGTCCAGGGACCCCAAATGACCAACAACCTTCGACGATGATGGGTCATACTACCGTTTGACTGTTCTCAGCGATATCGTGGGCAACGGGAGGTATATCTGTGGCCCTAGTCCGAGGAACCTGTTACAAACCAAAACCGGCCTTTGCATATACAAAGCATTAGAACTCTCCAAATTAAGACAGGTACCTACAGGGTAAGAACTACTTGCATCTAACAACCATATACTGTCTACGTGTTACTGCTTTCCCTATCGCATGCAGTGTTCATACATACCGTTTCGCGTAGAAGCATGTTTTAGGGCGGCTTCTAGATTCTTGTTTAAAAACGAGTTTGTCTTAAAACTTATTGGGACGTTACTTTGACCCGATGAGGAGTCGTGCATTTCGATTGGTGCACGTTGTCAATTTTCAAAAATCCTTAAAGAAAAGGGACTCTAAGAAATTAGAAATTTCTACACCCTTGGCTATATACCTGCTTAAGGTTTCAAATAGAAAACAAGGAACAATAGAGAGGATGTTATGATGCTTACACCAAAAGGTAACAAGTGCCCTGTCACTTACACCGCCCGGCTAACAGCGCTGTGCCGCTCACGCCACAATGGTTATAGTATCATGACATTCATACTGAGTTGTTTTGACTTCCAAAGTTGAAATCCTCATCAGCGGAATAGTCAAAGGTGTAGGATTCTTTTGGCATTCTTTAGCCTCATTTGCCTCTAGCGTGGATACGCATTCGAAAAAGAATTCTGAGGATTTTGGCAGTGTCCGGATGATTTGAGACAGACTCGTCTTTTGGTTCTAGAGTCTAGGGGACACGGACGACGCTGGCTGCATTTATGCTTTTGTCTTTTATTTAGATTAAAGTGGCTGTAGGGCCCTTATATGGCCTTCTTTTACTTTGAAAGCAAAGTTCTGAGCCATTGCGCCACCAAGGAAAGTATCGAAGCAAAAGGGGAAACTCGTTTGGGAGTCTACAACTGAATCCGATTCAACGACTCATCAGGCTTGAATCACAGTCAATCACCACGGAAGACTCTCCGCATTCTCCATTGGTCACTCAGCAGTCAGGCTTACCATCGATCCAACGGGAAGGACATTCAGCTTCTTTGTCTTCTGCATCAAGTACTTCTGAACCTCCTGTCATGTCAGGACAGCCACCTATTCAGCCGCATACTGTCGAAGACATGCTCATGAATCTTCAAAACAGCATCATTGCAATGCAGCAGAGGTCGGCACAGACAGATGCCAACATTGCTCGCCTTAACGAGCTCTTTGATGCTCGTTTACCTCCAGCTACTCAAGGGGAAGATGAGTACGCTGAATCTGATCAGGAACAACCCATCATGGTCGAGGATCAGAACAATCCGGGGCGTCTCATTGTCCAACCTTACCCAAGGGTGTTTTGCGCACCTGCAGCAAATCCGAATCCAGTAGGCGATATGCCAGTTGCAAATCCGGATATTACGGCTCTTACGGCCAAGATGGCCAAACTTGAGGAATCCATTGCCAAAATGGAAAAAGTCAAAGCTAGTGGGATCGACTTGGATCGTCTCTGCCTATACCCCAATGCCAAGCTTCCTAAGAAGTTTAAAATGCCAGACTTGGCAAAATTCGATGGAAGTGGTGACCCTAGGACCCACCTTTACAGTTACCATGCCGCTATGAAACTCTTGTTCGTCGAGCTTGAGGCCATATCACAGCTCTTCCCTCAGACCCTCTTAGGCCCTACTTTTCATTAGTTTTTGTCACTCGACATTGCCAAAAGGAGGACTTGGGTGGACATTGGGACTGCGTTTATTTCGCAGTATAGTTATAACTCTCAGCTAAAGATGACCACATGGGAGCTAGAATCCACTAAAATGGAGGCAAATGAGTCCTTTGCATATTTTGTCAAAAGGTGGAGAGCCAAGGCCGCTCTAATGACTGAGCGCCCTAGCGACAAGGATCAGTTCCGCGTCATCTCTCGTAACCTCCAACTGGATTATGCTAAGCACTTGGTTCTTGCTCAAGCGTCTGCTAACTTTGAAACCTTCTTCGACTCTGGTCTGGCCATCGAGGATGCACTACAGAGTGGAATATTATCAAAAGGTGAATCTTCTACACCCCCCCCCCCCCCTGAAAGCAAAGCCCCGTGCTTATTCTGGGAATACTAATGCACTATCTGGGGGAGGAACTTACTCCAATACGGCAACTACCGGCACAAACGCCACTTCCTCTAACACCACGAACCACATCTCTAATGTCAACCAGGTGCAAGGTCAGCCCCGTAGCTTCTCTGCATTCGAGGCACCTCTGTCCTCGGTTATGAAAAGCTAGTCAAGTCAGGGCATCTGAAGCCCCTGGATCCAACTCATCTACCCAAAAATCCTCCGGCAAACTTCAAAGCCAACCTGTACTGTGCCTACCATCACGGAGCCGATCATCTTACAGACTCTTGTTTCCGCCTCCGGCATGCGATTCAGGATTTTATAGATGAAGGGACTCTCCAGGCACCACCTCCACCATCCCTAAAACCAAACATCCTCTCCAATTCCATGCCAAACCACAAAGCTGTCCCACATATTAACCAGATATCCCTCAGCTCCACTAAAATCAACCCCACCCCACTAGCCAAATAATCCCAACAAATCAACCCAGGCAGGTTGTGTCATCTCCACTCGAACCTTGTGCCGAAGTTGTTCTTTCTGAAAGCCATCGAGTTCAGTTTGTTCCTTCATACATATGTGTAGAGGAAGGCCAGCTTACTGACACTGATGTGCCTCTAGGACGATTACAGCATGGGGCGTTCATCCTCAGTGCATCTATCAGTGACCTTTTCCATCAGTCAATCCCTGCTGTGCAGCTCAATTCTGTTTCTTCTCTGGATAGCCCGTACTTCAATGTGACAGATCCTAACCTATCTTCTAGTCTGACGAACCGGTTTCAATCCAATGTACCTCCTCCAGAAATTGACATGCAAGCTGCAGGCTGGGCCATGGCTGATAACATGGACTATACCACCCCATTGATCAACGAGTGGTCAGGGCTTGAACTGGACGGGTTCCCACAGCAACCTGAGTATCTCTCATTCGATCAAGCCTGGTATGATGGCTAGATGGCTAGCCATGAAGCGGCCATGATAGACCCTTTGGATGGCTTCTCCTTGTACATGCTTTTTCGACAGGCTGAACCGGTCATCCCCGAAGAAGAGTACAACTGGGACCCCGAGCCGATCTGGCAAGATCCCATGGATTTGGATCCTGACCCTCTTCAAGGCTATGCCATACCAGATTATATGCAACATTACGTGGAAGATGACTTGGTTCAGGAAGACCCTTGGGTTCTGGGAGACCATGGTTCCACTTTCACCTTGATCTTCGATTCAGTCTGTGATGCTGATCATGATCCCTACTCTTACATTGTTAATGAGGAGTGCTCACGCCCTGAGGTCCCTTATCCCAGTAACAGAGACTGCAGCATTATGGTCACAGATCTCGTTTTGCCAGCCAATCTATAGGATGTTGATGAGGTAGTTGATATTCAGGTGGGGTCCGAAGTCTAGGCAGTTAACCGCTCCCTCATAGAAGGTGGACTGTGGGATGTTCCATTCATCGCTAATCCGGAACCTGTCACTGAAGTTGCGGCGGTCACAGATCTGAGTTTCTAGGACTCACTCCTGATGAAAGACCTAGTTGAGGATTTGGGTTTGGACATGGAGGTACCTGAATCTACAACGGCCACTGACAAAGGGAAACGTAAACTGGAGGAAGTCCCTGCTAATCTCTGGGACGTGAACGAAGATCCTCAGGTCGTGCCTTCTTCGGGGAACGGGCATAATGTTATGAGGAGTGGACGGATTTTTCAACCTGCTAATCTACAAGCTGAAAGTTCGTCCAACCCTTCTAACCAAAGGAACAAACCCATCGCTTTCTCGAAGTCTGTACCTCTTGAGGGACCAACTGGCTCACCGGCTGCTGATCTAGTTCAATGATAGCTTGAGCGGATTCTTGCTGCTATATCTATTTACGGGCTAATCTGTTCCTCCCGTGAGCATCGTCAAAAGTTGTGCCACGCTCTCTCCCGCCTTGAAATCCAAGCTGACATCACTCCTGAGGCGATGGTTTCTCTCATTCTCCCGCCTACTTCCAAGCACACCGTGGTCTTTACTGACAAGGACCTACCAGTTGAAGGGGTCGATCACAACCGCTCTTTGCATATTACTGTCAAATGCCGAGGACTCTGGATACCTACTGTCCTCATTGATAATGACTCAGCTATCAATGTTTGTCCTATGAGGGTGGCTTGGGATTGGCTAAGAAGGATTTTGCGCCTTCCAACTTGGTTGTCAAGGCATATGACGAGACACGTCGTATGGTCGAGGGCACTCTAATGCTTAAGCTCGACGCAGAGGGCTTTGAAATGGATGTTGAGTTCCATGTTGTTGACATTCTCGCCACATTTAACCTGCTTCTGGGCAGGCCGTGGCTCCATCGGTCAGACATCATGGCTGTGTCATCGACACTCCACTAAAAAGTCATTCTGGGACTTTCCACTGGCACCCTTACCATCTGTGGAGATTCAGGCATTCGCCCGCTCAAAGAAGATGGGACTCCTGTTTTGGGGATTTTACATGGTGAGGAAGACGTTGACCTTGGGGGTTTCTCGTTCGACACTTCTGGTTCCGTTTTGGCTATCACTATGGACGGGGACTTCATCATAAGCTCTGTCGCGATGGACATTATGAGGAGGATGTCTTTCTTTCCTGGCCTGGGCTTAGGGATTCACCAGCAAGGGGTCCCGGAGTTCCCTACCTTTCCTTCCTGTGAGGGCCGCTTTGGTTTGGGGTATGTTGCCTCTGCCAAAGATGCCAAAAGAAGGAAATGTACAGAAAAACCTCCTACCCTCTATGGTGATCCTGACAGCTATTTCGTTCGAGAAGTTGGGAACGCTGCTTACACCAGACAGGCTGAGCCGTTTATCGATGCTGAGACTGGGGAGCTATTGCCTGGTTTTGAGGTTTTTTCTGATGACACCTGGTCATCTAGTGATGAGGAGCCGACAAAGACAGAATTCAAGAGGAAGCTTAATCAGCCAAAGTTGAAGACTGACTGGCTGGGTACTTTTGATCAGGGGAGCCTGGAGCTGATGTTCCATGAATTCTCCCAAGTGGGTTTGGCCGAGGAAGCTGGAGAAGTTGAGGTGCTCATGCTCGGACCTGATACCCTCGAAGATCCTACCTCTCTCATAGTGGAAACCAAGGGAAGCCTAAAAAATTGCATTTTCAAGCCACGCTTAACTTGCATTGATGACACATCTGAGTCTGAGTCTACTTTTGAGTCTGAGTCTGAGTCCAGTGAGTCATCTAAGTCTAGCTCTGAGTCGGAGTTTGTGCCTCTGGGCCCTCCACGTCATAGCTTTTACTTTGAGTTTGATTCTCTTGTACTTGGCAACCCTGAGGGGTTTTGTGAAATGAATTACTCATCTTCAGACTACTTACATGATCTTTATATAAACTGTGTTGACCCTAACGATGGAGGGATAGATTTCGATGGGGACATTCCTAAGGAAATCTGTGCCCTCATCGAAAGGGAAGACGAAAGGCATGCTCAGCCATTAAAAGAAGAAATAGTTTCTATAAACTTGAAAGATGAGAACATCCCCGAATGGTTCAAGTGGGCTCCACACTTTCATTAGAGAAGCATCGTGACTTCAAAGAGTTGCTCACTGAGTACAGTGATGTCTTCGCATGGTCTCATCAAGACATGCCTGGCATCAATCCCGATATAGTGGAGCATCGGATTCCCTTGCTACCAGATGCTAAACCTGCCAAAACAGAAGCTCAAACGGATGAGGCCGGATTGGGTACAGAAGATCAAGGACGAGGCCACCAAGCAGATTGATGCTGGTTTTCTCATGGTTTCTCAGTATCCTACTTGGGTGGCCAACATTGTTCCTGTTCCTAAGAAGAATGGACAGATCCGAGTCTGTGTTGATTTCAGGGACTTAAACAAAGCAAGCCCCAAAGATGATTTTCCCTTGCCACACATCGATGTGCTTGTGGATAACACCGCGAGGCATGCTTTGCTTTCATTCATGGACGGCTTCTCAGGCTATAATCAAATTCTTATAACACTCGAAGACCGTGAGAAAACCACATTCATCTTTGAGTGGGGAACGTACTGTTACTTGGTCATGCCGTTTGGGTGGAAGAATGCTGGACCTACCTATCACCGGGTTGCTACGACCATCCTGCATGATATGATGCACAAAGAGGTTGAGGTCTACATGGACGATATGATTGCCAAATCTAAAACTCGAGAGGGACATATTCCTGTGCTTAGGAAGTTCTTTGAAAGGCTCTGTAAGTTTCGTATGCGACTAAATCCACAGAAATACACTTTCGGAGTCACAGCTGGCAAGATGCTTGGTTTCATGATCACTCCTCGTGGGATAGAGGTTGACCCGTCAAAGATCAAAGCAGTTCTTGAGATGAAGCCTCCAGAGTCTGAAAAGGGAGTGCGCAACTTTTTGGGGAAGGTTCAGTTCATCAGCAGATTCATCGCCAAGTTGACTTTAACTTGCGAGCCGATGTTTCGTCTACTCAAGAAGGATACCCTGTCAAGCGACTTTCACATCAATCCAGAATTACCTACAGAATCCACCGGTGTTGATGTCGCTAGTGCTTGGGAAGCCCTTGATACTTTACTTGTCTGTAAATCCCTCCTCTATGGGATGCTGATTAGCTCAGGAAGGAGATAAGGGAGTCAAAAAGGCCATTTATTACTTGAGTAAGAAGATGGTGGGCTGTGAGGAGCGCTACACCACTCTTGAAAAGACATGTTGGGCCCTTGTTTGGGCTTCTAAGAAATTGAGACACTACATGCTGGCTTACCCAATAAAGCTGATTTCTCAAATGGATCCTCTCAAGTATCTGTTTGAGAAACCAGCACTTACTGGTAAGTTAGCACGTTGATTGCTCTTGCTGGCAGAATTCGATCTTGAATATGTCACGAGAAAGTCTGTCAAGGGCTGTGCAGTGGCAGAATTTTTGGCTGATCACCCTGTGGATGGGCCGGAAGACTCAGACTTTGTCTTTCCAGATGAGGCAATGCTAACAGTTGTAGAAGATGTCTGAACCCTCTATTTTGATGGGGCAGCCAATCAGAAAGGGTATGGAATCGGGGTTTTATTAATAACACCCGATGGCTCTCATATTCTGCTGGCATTCAAGCTCAATTTTGATGTCACTAATAACCAAGCTGAATATGAGGCCTGCTTTGTTGGCATGGAAACCGCTTTAACACTTGGCGTTGAAAAGCTCGAGGTCATTGGTGATTCTAATCTTGTCGTATCTCAAGCCAATGGGGACTGGAACGTTTGTGAGGAAAAATTAAAGCCTTATCACCAGGACTTGAAGGATCTCATTCCTTGTTTTAACAAGGTGACTTTTACTCACATTCCCTGCTTGAAGAATCAATTCGCTGATGCTTTGGCAACTTTGGCTTCCATGGCTGAACTTCCATTGGGTGTCAAGCTCCGTCCTATCCTGATTGAACAGCGGGACTGCCCTGCTTATCAATACGTCAGCCCCATTGATGATATCAATGATGGCCTGCCTTGGCATCATGATATATGGAATTTTGTAGAAAGGGGCGAATGTCCCGCAGAAGCCTCTAAAAAGGATCAGGTCGCGTTGCGAAGATTGGCTGTCCAATACATCATTTATGGAGGGACGCTATACAGAAGATCCCATTGCGGGATGCATAAACTCTGTGTTAGCGGTGCTGAAACCACCAGAATAATGAAGGAAATCCATGAGGGAGTCTGTGGTCCTAACATGAGTGGTGTCATGCTCGCCAGGAAGATTTTACGGTAGGGTTACTTTTGGTCCACTATGGAATCACAGTGTGTGGATTATGTTCGCCGCTGTCATAAGTGCCAGATTCATGCCAATCTCATGCATGTTCCTCCCTCTAATCTGTTTGGCATGACTTCACCTTGGCCCTTTGCTGTGTGGGGCATTGATGTCATCGGCATGATCAGACCGTCTGCCTCAAACGGTCATCGCTTTATTCTTGTGGCAATAGACTATTTCACTAAGTGGGTGGAGGCCGAATCTTATAAAACTCTGACTGTAGTTCATGTGGCCAGTTCATCAAAAAGAACATTATTTGTCGGTACGGAGTTCCACAGGCATTTATATCGGATAATGGATCTCATTTCAAAGGCAAGGTCCTTGAGCTTTTTGAAGAATTCAAAATCCAAATACACCATTCAACGGTCTATCGCCCTCAAACAAATGGGGCAGTTGAAGCGGCCAACAAGAACATTGAAACGAACATCAAGAAGTCTGCAGAGTCCGCCAGGGACTGGCATGAGCAGCTACCTCTGGCTCTTTGGGGGTATCGAACGTCAATTCGAACATCAACGGGGGCAACTCCCTACTCTCTGATTTTCGGGATGGAAGCGGCACTCCTTATCGCGCTTGAGGTACCATCATTGAGGGTCATGGCAGAATGTGAACTCACAGAATCTGAGTGGCTCAATGGGAGGTTCGTTGAACTTATGCTCTTTGATGAGAGGAGGCTCCGTGCCTTGTATCATGTTCAAGGGTATCAGTGAATGATTACTCGGGCCTTTAACAAGAAAGTCAAGTCACGCGATTTGGTCGAAGGGGACATGGTTACAAAGGAGATCTGGGCTCCTATCTTTGATCCTCGTGGTAAATTCCATCCGAAACGTTCGGGACCTTGCATCATCAAGATCATCCTCTCGGGTGGGACAGCTCAACTCATTGATCTCGACGGCAACGAGTTCAACACTTTGGTCAACCTAGATTAACTCAAACGTTACTATCCTTGAGAGAAGCTCGCTAGGCCGAAAACCACAAGGGTGGGCGGTTCTAGGCAAAAGTTAGAGCAAGTCTGCTAGACCGAAAACCTAAGGAGGCAGTTTAGGCAAAAATAAATAGGCAAAAATCAAAAGCTCGCTAGGCCGAAAATCCGAAAGGGCGGTACTAGGCAAAAATTAGAGCGCAAAAGGAGAGCCAAAACACACGAGCGAACCTTAGGCTGAACTACGTTTTGACCTGATTCCTTGAAAAGGATATGTAGGCAATCTCTCAGTGAGATTCGGTCATAATCAATCAGCTTGATCCAGGGTTGCTTACTCTAAGGTGCGTTTTCGGTGTGCAGCGCGGTGTTCAACACTTGAGCAAAAAGGGAAAGTTCTTAAATCTTCCAATTTTATTTCAAACTTCTACTTCTGTTACACAGGCTGAGCAGTCTTTAAAAACAGTTAAAGCATAAAAATAGAATAAAATGGTAGAGGCCTTCACAGGCTCACGATTTATTCTAGATCATCAAGGTCATGTCAGGAGTCAGTCTGCATATTGTCTTCTAATAACCTCTCTTCTTAGCCATGCTTTATAACGGTTTGTTAGCTCTGTGTTGAAGTTCGGATTTGCTCTGCCGAGCTCCCTCAATCCCCAGTTGTGCTCATACCCTGTCAAGTTTTGGGCAGTAATTGCAGGAATATGAAAGGTCTCTATTCTGGCTCGGTGTTATCCCTGACTTATCCCTAACTGCCGAAGGATGCGACCTGGAATATAGAATGTGAAGCTGGACAGCCCAGCAATCACCATTCTTTCGAAACCTGCAGAGTTTACAGCCATATCCGGAATGTCTAGCACTTTGTACGTCCAGATGATTTCTTGTGGCAACAGCTCATTCATGAACCTAATCCATTCCTCTGTGGTCATCTCCGGATACAGCATCTCTCTTTGGTGCATTCGCCCCTGGTAAGTGGGGCCAGTTCACTTCTGGAGCTCCAATCAGTCCGAGTTTATCTGACAGCCACAACTGTATGAGCGAAAAGACAAGTAAGGAGTCATATAAAACTTGAGCGAAAAAACAAGTAAGGAGCTCTGATATAGCCTTAGTCGAGTGTTGAGGTAAAAGTAGAATGTGTGGAAACCAGAAAAAGGTGAGCTGAGTGAGAGTTTACCTGCAACAGAAGGGAACTGCCGCCAAATATCATTGTTTGGCCAGTGGATGCCAGATCCAACCCTATGAGCGTCTTGGCAAGAACCATGGGCACTACGTTCTTTCGGACGCCCAATTGTGTGGCAACGCTCACCAAAGAGGGGTTGACCTGTCCAGTCGGGGATACTAATAAGTGATAAGCACCCAATAATGCATATTCTTGGTGCTTAAGTCCTCTAGTATGTTGTGTTTGTACATATATCTTGTCGTTTTTATTCAATATTGCACGTAAGGTATTCTTGTGAGTATTTCAGGTCAAACGTGCTAATAAGGTGGATTTGGATGCCAAGCGGAGTTTCGGGATGAACCAAGAGTCCAAGTGGCCGCCGGTTCTCATTTCATTGTCACTGAAGCCTAATGGTGCCACAAGAAGCCTCGAAGATTGGCCGGTGGTCAAGGTTGGCGAGAAGCGTGCCAAAGTGTTTCAAGTAAGCCTAATGCATCGAGGACGGCCCTCGAGGGTATCCAAGAGACCAAGGCCACATGGCATACTTCCGTCAAATCCCATTGATCAAGTAAAGAAGTATCGGAAGGCCGTCGGACTACCACAAGGCTTGGTGAACCTAGCTGTCTAGTTCTGTAGTTTTTGCACAGAGGTATGGATACCTCATTTTTGAGGTATCCATACCATCATGCCGAATTGCAAGACAGTTGAGTTGGTATGGATACCTCATTTTTTAGGTATCCATACCAATGCCCTTCGGCCAGCACCTTTTGCTGAATATTTCAACTTTCCTTTTATGAAAAGTTTCCACTTTTGGCATGTTTTTTGGATATTTTGGGGGACATTTTGGTCCTTTGTAGGGTTGGTTTGTAAGGCTTATAAATAGCCTCTTATGCCATATTTGGCATGGATGTAGTTCATTATTAGCTTTAAGTCTTTTTAAGTTTTAGAACTCCATTAAAGTCTTTCAAGCTTTTCTAGTATAATCTTTCAAGAGCTCTAGTAAGTACTTCTCTTTTGTTCATTTCTCGTTTATTAAAGTCGTTTGTAAGGACTAGATTCGTGGTAATATCAAGTTTATTTCCGTTTTCATCGGTTAATCATGTTTACCTTTCCAAGCATAATTTCTAGTCTTTTCAATATGTGTGAGTAGTTGATTAGGCTAGGCATCGGGGTGAATAATGCCTCGTGACTGTGGTTAATCTTGCCTTTCTCAACTCAATACTTGAGGTTCGGTATGGAAAATGTGAAGGGTTCGCCTTTTATGTAACAAAACTTGCCGATGTTAATCTTTGGTGATCATGTGCTTGCTCACATGGTTCCGGAGCAATGTCTCGGTTCGTGTTTGATGAGCACAAAATATTGTTACTTAGAGGCCCCAATATCACATGTTGTTAGCCCTTAATTGCTCTTAGTTTACTAGATTATTCTCTTCTTGGTTACTAACATTGAATTATTAATTTTTCAAGAAAAGATGATAATTTTACCTATTTCAACCGTGGAAAGAAAAGAATTGAAGGACACTGCAATTGTTAACATACACAATAAGGAATTGAATGAGAAGAAAATGATTCTCTGTTTCTTAAAAGGAATTAGAGTTTGACAAAAGAATAAAGTTTTCCTTATAAGTATATTTCTGCTAAGGCAGTAGAGGAAGTGGGGTCCAAAATAAGAGATTTTGTTTTAACCAGAATTTGGAATTTCCTTAGCAATTGGCTTCTATTTAAAGGAGACCATAGAGTTCGGCCAGAGGGGATTGACGGCTTGAAGGAATTTTCCACGTAGCAGCTTACCAGGAAATCACGCACCGAGGCACAAGACCATCTCGAGCTAATACCACCACGCAGCAGCGGAGAAAGGAAGAAAGCTAGGAAGAATTTCTAATCTTTGTAAGCTTTAGTTCAATGGAGTTCTTTTATTAGTCGATCATGTTTCTGTACTCCATGAGCGGTTAAACTCTTCACCTAGGGTTGACGATGAAGCCCCATTAACGATTATTATTCATATATTTATGAGAGTTGATTTTACCCGAATATTTGGTTTGAATATGATTAAATTGTTCTTACTCCAAATCAATTGTTAGGGATAGATTCTAGATATGAGTTCAATCATGTTTTTCTCATGATTTGGAATTATCTTTAGCATTGAAACCTGGTTTTTCATCGTTAACTATAAAACTGGATATTTATTGTGATTTGTTAAAAGTGGATACAATTAATGATTTGGTTTTATACTTGCGAGCGGAGAGGAACATACATTAAACTTTTTGATGAACTTTCACGATGATATTTTCCATGGTAACAGAATTAGCTTTCAGATTATCATGAAAAAATTTTGGGTAGGTCAATGATCATGAATATATAATGATATGAGTTAATGGGTGTGGATTCCGAATCCCTAGTATTTTCTCCTTTGGTTAAAAAGAAAGTTTTAATTTTCTCGTCTTTAATAATTTAGTTCATTGTTTTTACTTTTCACTTTTAGTTTAAAAATCAATCACAACTTTTGTTAACTAGTTTAGGGTTTAATCGATTTAAGTTTATTTAGTTTTCCTACAAAAAATCACAAGTCTCTGTGGGTTCGACCTCGCTCTTGCATTACTATACTTCGGTACAATTCGTGCGCTTGCAAGTACATTAAAATTTCACATCAAGTTTTTGGCGCCGTTGCCGGGGACTTAATTATTTTTCTAGAAATCTTAAAATTTGAATTGATTTTTCCCTTCTACTAGTTTAGTTAGGATTTTACTGTAGTAAAAAAAAAAAAAAAAAAAAACTATTCTCTTCATTACGTGCATGTGATTAGTTAGTAGTAGTTGCTTTTATTACTAATTGTTTAAGTGTTTTCTGTCTAGTTAGTCACAGCTGTTTTCCATCCGCTTTTCTGAGCGGCCGAGCTTCCTTCAAGTTAGTAAGTTATTTGCTGCTTTGTCATTTCTATTAAAAAAAAAACCATGAGTGTTCCGTTTCGCATATTTTCTTTACTGATAATTGCATTTTGTCTCTCTCTTTAGTTCATTTTAGCTTAATTTAGAAGTTGTTTAGAAGAATCTGTTTTGTTTTTTTTTTAAAAAAAAGCACAATTACATTCGTTGCTCCATCTAGCTCGCTGTATTTTCAGCGTTGCTTCTCTATCGATTAATTATTTCGTATCTCGTTAGCTAGGATCTAATCAACTCAGTAATTTATTTTTTAGTTAACTGGTACTTGGGTTAAGTTGCATTCTTGTTTTTTTATTTTATTTTATTTGGTTAGAACGAAATTTCTAGCTTGGAATTAATTCAAAAAAAAAATAGAGTTTAAATTTTGAGAGGAGTACAAGTCAGTGAGTTAGTATATGTTTGGTTGCCGTTCGAAAAATTTAGAATTAATACCTCTTGATCCGGAAATTGAGAGAACCTTTAGACGCAGTTTAAAAATTCAAAGAGTAAAATATAATCAATTAAAAATGGGAGAACTTGTTGAAGATTCAAAACCTTTAAGGGAATTGTTCTCACCCGTGACCACAAATCCTCATTCTTGTATTGTGTTACCCACGACAAATGCGACACATTTTGAGCTGAAACATCACATAATACAACTTCTTCCTCAATTTCATGGGGTTGAACGAGAGGATCCATACATGCATGTTAAAGATTTTCTTGAAATTTGTGCTACCTTTCGGTTCCAAAATTTTTCCGAGGAGTCTGTTAAATTGCGTCTTTTTCCCTTTTCACTGAAAGATAAAGCAAAGGCATGGTTAAATTCTCTACCCTCTGGCTCAATCACTTCATGGGACATTCTCGTTAAAAAGTTTCTTTCAAAATTCTTTTCAATGTCTAGAACAACTATTTTAAGGAGGGAGATTACTGATTTTTGTCAAGAAGAACACGAAAAATTTTATGAGAGTTGGGAGAGATTTAAAGATCTTATTTTAAAGTGCCCCCCTCATGGTTTTGAAACATGGAGACTGGTTCAATTTTTCTATAATGGTTTAACTCAGTCTAATCGCAATATGATTGAATCAATGAACGGTGGTGATTTTTTGAATCTTACGGGTGAGGCAGCTTATGAGTTTCTTGAAAATTTGTCTGAGAGATCTCAGCAGTGAGATTTTACTTCTCATCGAGACAAACCAACTTCCACACCTAAAAGAGGGGGATTATATGAGGTAAAAGAAGATTCAGATATGAGAATAAAGTTAGATAATCTTACTCGAAAGGTTGAGGCGTTAGTTTTAAGTAAAATTATGGAGACAACCAATCAAGTTCAAAGTGAGGTGTGTTCTCTTTGCAGTAATCACATGCACACAACACAAACATGTCCTTCCATTATTGGATATTCTAACAGCTATGTTGAACAAGCAAATGCACTTAATAATTATGGAAAAACATTTGCTAGTCCTTTTTCGGAAACATACAACCAAAATTGGCCAAAACATCCAAACTTTTCATGGCGGCAGAACCAATCTCTAACAAATGTAGGCGGGCAGCCTTTCCATTCACAAAACCAATCTCCCCCAGGTTTTTGTGCTCCTACACAATCATACCCTCCTCAATCTCAGCCTTTTTATGCTCCGACTCTTGTGTCTCAATCGAATTCCCAATCTGTTGCACCACAACAACAGTCATCCTTAGAGGACACTCTTAAAGCATTCATGACTGAGATGAAAAGTACTACTCACTTGAATACTCAAGCCATCGCAGAGATTAAAAATTCTACTAATATAGCCATCGCTAAACTAGAAAATCAAATGGGTCAATTGGCTAGTCAAATGGCAGAGAGAGAGAATGGAAAGTTTCCTAGTCAACCAATACCTAACCCAAAAGGACAATTTACTCTTAGCAACCCATCTAACTATAAACATGAGCAGGTTCAATCCATTGTAACCCTTAGGTCAGGAAAACAGGTTGACAACCAAGTAAGTATGCCAATAGAGAAGAGTTTAGGGGAGTCAGAGACAGAAGAAAAAAGTGGTCCCACCAAAGTCCAGAAATCTAATTCACCTCAACCTCTTAAAGAACCCGAACTTAGGAGTTTCATCCCTAAAGCTCCATAGCCTGAGCGACTAGTAGCCCCTAAGAAAGGTGTAGACCATGGAGATATTCTAGAGGTATTTAAGCAAGTGACGATCAATGTTCCATTCCTAGATGCTATTCGACAGGTGCCTTCATATGCCAAATTTTTAAAAGACTTGGTCTCCATAAAGAGAAAGACAAGCGTCCCTAAGGAAGTTTTGTTGACTGAACATGTTAGCTCTATTATTCAGCACAAAATCCCTGTCAAGTATAAGGACCCTGGGTGTCCTACAATTTCGTGCACGATAGGTAATCATCACATTGAGCGAGCTTTGTTAGATTTGGGAGCGAGTATCAACTTACTACCATATTCAGTTTACTTGCAACTAGGTTTGGGGGAGCTAAAACCCACTCCCGTAAGAATTCAATTGGCTGATGGATCAGTTAAAATTCCAAAAGGTGTTATTGAGGATATTCTAGTGAAAGTTGACAAATTTTATTTTCCAGCAGACTTGATAGTCTTAGACACTCAACCTGTTCAAAACTCAAAGGGGCATATTCCTGTCATATTAGATCGTCCCTTTTTGGCTACATCTAATGCTTTAATCAACTGTAGAAATGGTGTGATGAAATTATCATTTGGTAATATGACTGTTGAGCTAAATATTTTTAATACTAGCAAGCAACCACTAGAGGAAGATGAGGTTAGTACAATTTGTATGATAGACACTTTGGTTGAAAATACTTTTGTACAGTCATCATATGAGGATGAGGTGAGTGCAGTTTACATGATAGATAGCCATGTTAAAGAACAATCTCCATCAAGTTATGAGGATCCTTTTGAAGCTTGTCTATCTCATTTTAATAACATTGATGAAGACTCTACAATTGAATCTGTCAACATGTTTTTAGAGTCTTTCATAGATATTAGTAGGCGGAACTCGTGCTTTGTAGAGCCACAATCTAAAGAGATTATCCCAAGTTTGTGGAATGAACAAGAATTCAATTTTGAGTTAAAACCTTTGCCACCCGATCCTAGTGTTGAAATTGTGGGACCAACAGAAATTATGTCAGACCTCGTTACCCCAAATAATGATCAAATTGAAGAGGAAAAGTTAGTTGAAGAGAATGACCAATGCTGTAAAGAATTTGAGTGTGATTTTGTCATTAGAGCAGAACCCGTACTTTCTAGTCATAGAATTTTGTTAGAGGCACTTTTCTGCAAGCAAACATTTCCATGGTATGCTGATTTTGCCTCTATTTTTGCTCTATTCTTGACACACATGATTAAACAATTTGCTAAATTAATTTTGGTTGTGTCGTATAATTTTTGTTGGAAAGATCCATACATTCTAAATTACAAGAAGAGGATAAAAATTACAAGAAGAGGATAAAAGAAAATGACTTGATTGTTTTACTTTGCACTTGCTAATAGTGTTAAAAAAAAATTCTTTCTCTATCTCGTTTTTGTTTTTTGTTTTTTTTTTTGGGTCGCTAATCAACTGCAGGGAATACACAAAAAAAAAAATTGGTCTTCGTTCGAGGTAACCCCTTAAACTTCTCGTAACTTATTCCTCTTTGCTATATTGAGGACAATGCATCATTTAGGTTTGGGGGAGGGACTATTATTTTTGAAAAATTTTGTTTGCTACAATTGTGATTTTATTATTATTTTTTTTATTGCATTTTTTTTTCCGTGTCAAATTAAAAAAATTGAAAGTTGTCGATACTTGATTTGGACTTTCGACGTGGTTATTGGTTTTTGATTAGTGCTAGTTTGATTATTACTCAAGTTGGAGTCTTGATATGATTTTATTGATAGAGTTAAGTTTGTGAACATAGGCATCGATGAGAGGCACTTAGTTGGTTTGTCTCACCTATGTTTGGATAGCGATTAATCACTTATGTACATGCCTTTGCACGAGCACTGCCACACTTAGAGTTGGATTTGACCTCGAGTACCGTACATATATTTTTGGTGCCTCAGTAGGAGTCAAATGTCTTAGTAGAATTCTTAATGCCCTTTTTCCCACCAAAAAAAAAAAAAATGAATAAAACGCATGCTTTTCGGGCTTTTCACTTAGTAACCGGGCCTCTTGCCTCAGTAAGCAGTGAGTGTTCGCGTCAAACAGTGGAGAGTTCTGGGATTGTCATGTGTGGTTAGCTTGGGTTCGTAGCCTTTTTGACTCGAGTGATTAAGTCCGTTGGGGTGTTCTCTACATCTAGTGCCCTAAAGCCGTCTGGTTTGGGTGTCACTGGCGTAAAACTCGCTACAAGGGTCAATTAGAAAGCTGAAGGGACCAAGGCATTGCACGACCACAAGAAAAAAATTATGGCTAAAGAAAAACAAAAGAGAAAAAGAAAACAATATGAATCAAGGGAGGGGCTATAATTTGATATAAGCATTTTGATGAGTATTGAGACATTGAAGGTGCGTGTATTGTTTTCGAGGTTAATGAACATCTTTCTGTGATTTTTCACTTACACGCATGCCTTGTGATTTCTTTCTATCTAGATATATGTGAGAGGAACCACTTTTGTGCTAATTCGAATTAGAATGTTCACTTGTTTAACTTTGTTAATGAATGAAGCATCTTGCCTCTAATTTGCGTTATACTCACACTAGTTACTTTGAGAGACCAATACTACGTTTGAGATTTTGATCAAGTGCCATATCTTTCTTGAGAATTTTGTGGGTATATTCACGGCAAACCCTCACGAGACTATAACTCGTCCACTAGGGCAACCTAGGGGTTTAAAGGCTTGTTGCATATGCTAAATGCAATTGGACTCCTCCAAAAAGGGATTAGTTAGTAATTTTTGTTTCTTTTGTTTATCTTATTTCTTTTGCTCGAGGACTAGCAAAATGTAGGTTTGGGGGTATTTGATGAGCACAAAATATTGTTACTTAGAGGCCCCAATATCACATGTTGTTAGCCCTTAATTGCTCTTAGTTTACTAGATTATTCTCTTCTTGGTTACTAACATTGAATTATTAATTTTTCAAGAAAAGATGATAATTTTACCTATTTCAACCGTGGAAAGAAAAGAATTGAAGGACACTGCAATTGTTACCATACACAATAAGGAATTGAATGAGAAGAAAATGATTCTCTTTTCTTAAAAGGAATTAGAGTTTGACAAAAGAATAAAGTTTTCCTTATAAGTATATTTCTGCTAAGGCAGTAGAGGAAGTGGGGTCCAAAATAAGAGATTTTGTTTTAACTAGAATTTGGAATTTCCTTAGCAATTGGCTTCTATTTAAAGGAGACCATAGAGTTCGGCCAGAGGGGATTGACGGCTTGAAGGACTTTTCCACGTAGCAGCTTACCAGGAAATCACGCACCGAGGCACAAGACCATCTCGAGCTAATACCACCACGCAGCAGCGGAGAAAGGAAGAAAGCTAGGAAGAATTTCTAATCTTTGTAAGCTTTAGTTCAATGGAGTTCTTTTATTAGTCAATCATGTTTCTGTACTCCATGAGCGGCTAAACTCTTCACCTAGGGTTGATGATGAAGCCCCATTAACGATTATTATTCATATATTTATGAGAGTTGATTTTACCCGAATATTTGGTTTGAATATGATTAAATTGTTCTTACTCCAAATCAATTGTTAGGGATAGATTCTGGATATGAGTTCAATCATGTTTTTCTCATGATTTGGAATTATCTTTAGCATTGAAACCTGGTTTTTCATCGTTAACTATAAAACTGGATATTTATTGTGATTTGTTAAAAGCGGATACAATTAATGATTTGGTTTTATACTTGCGAGCGGAGAGGAACATACATTAAACTTTTTGATAAACTTTCACGATGATATTTTCCATGGTAACAGAATTAGCTTTCAGATTATCATGAAGAAATTTTGGGTAGGTCAATGATCATGAATATATAATGATATGAGTTAATGGGTGTGGATTCCGAATCCCTAGTATTTTCTCCTTTGGTTAAAAAGAAAGTTTTAATTTTCTCGTCTTTAATAATTTAGTTCATTGTTTTTACTTTTCACTTTTAGTTTAAAAATCAATCACAACTTTTGTTAACTAGGTTAGGGTTTAATCGATTTAAGTTTATTTAGTTTTCCTACAAAAAATCACAAGTCTCTGTGGGTTCGACCTCGCTCTTGCATTACTATACTTCGGTACGATTCGTGCGCTTGCGAGTACATTAAAATTTCACATCAGTGTTTGCCAAAAGAACGAAAGAGTTCACTTGTTCTCCATACTACATTTCTAGTCTTTAATGGTTTCTTAGCAAAATCTTCCGGTTGGTAGCCTAAGCCATGCGATTCAACCGTGTTTTCGTTGAGAATGGTTAGTTAGCTTAAGTTATGGGTGTTAGTAACTCCGACGCCTTGCCGTTTGTTTAATTAAGTTAAATCTCATTTCTAGTCTTTTTATCATAGTTTTCCACTTTCTAAAGCAAAATCGACAGTTGGCCGTCTTAAACGCCGAAACCTTACATAAAGCCTACCATCCGAACAAGCTATATTTGAGCTCCCTGTGGATCGACTCGGACTTTCTCGCTATACCATGCAAATCGTTAGTCATAGTCCGGTTTATAAATAATTGAATTTGACGGCCGTTTGGTAAACTTCAACGACTACCGAATGGGTGCATCAATAAGTATGCGGCAAGCATGCTGATTACCAGGGCAAAGCAGCGACGTGCTTGCAGAGCCATATCTCCGGTGTCGCCTTCGAGCCCGTACCATTCCATCAGGTGCAAGATGTTTATCTGTCCGCCGCTTAGCAGACTTTCTGCTGCATCGGTTGTAATGTTCAGGCTGGTTTTCAGTAGTTTGGACATGTTTTTTTGTAGTACGGAGGCACAACGATCACATTGGAGGCGAAGCTTTGGAGATAAGCTTGAAATTCCTCCACTGTCGGGCACAACTCGTTTTCTCCAAACCTGAACACGTGGACGTCCGGGTCCCAGAACTGCAAGGTTGACCACAAGATTTGGGGGCGAAGTCGTACGCTTCGAAGACAGCGAAATGCGACCAACCGTGCGTTCGAAAGGACAGCCAATCGCTCGCGATAAATGGTTCTAGCCATGGACCAATTAAGGTTGGAAGGTGGTTTGCCATTTTGAATGGTACACGGAGAGTTTTCTACTGCAGGAATGCTTTGCATTCACGGGCACTTGCCCTTGTTATGCTAAAAAGGATGAAAAGATCCCTGCCATCATGAAAAATATCTTGATGAAGTGTCTTGCTCCCTTCAATTCAAGGGAACCTTAAAGAAACATCCCAGAGACCCCTTTGACGGACAAGGGTGATGACATGGCCTGCAAGTTCTCACTTTCCGAATAGGTCAAAAGTGGCAACTGTGTTAGGGTGGAACCATTGCACGATGGTTTGGATATGTCGCGCGATGGAGTCAGTCCCTCGCGCGACGGTTCATCTTTTTGTTGGGCCATAAGGGCAGTCTACTAACTTTTTGGGGTGGATCTTTCATTATCAACTAGCATCAGTTTTTAGAAGAGGATGAACTTTCTTTGGAACAAAATTATGTGGATGATTGCATCAAGCGAAATGTTCTTTTATTAGGCATGCCAGGCTTAAAGGCCATACAGCAAAGTTCAAAGCAAACTACCAAAGCAAGGAAAAATGCTCGAGCAACCCATCGGCTTTCGAGCTTATGTTTTAACAAACAAGATTCTCCCCGGGACTTCAGAAGTATTCCCCTGATCTGGCTTTGACCTCTCTGTGAAGCCACTTAACGGAGCAGCTCTCCAACCATGTGATGGGATCAAGAAGAGGCTCCTCTAATTCCCTCTTGTTCCAACTGTACTCATAGGCCTGCAGTTAGTGGTCATCAAACGTGGGAAGTTCGAAGTGTTCTCTCCCGAAGCATCTATTCTCTTGGCTCGTGCCCAATTGACGAAGTGTCCGCCCTGGAATGTAGAACGTGAAACTTGTCAGTCCGGCGAGTACCACTCGTTTGAATCCTGCAGAGCTTATAGTCATCTCTGGCAAATTCAGTCATGGGCACCTCCAGACAATGTCTTCCGACTGCATGTCATTCAGAAAGGCATACCATTCCTTAATCAGTAGCTCAGGGTACACCATCGGTCTCTAGACCAATTGCCTTGGGAAGTGTTCGAAGCTAGCTTCTGGTGCTTTGAGTACACCCACTTTGTCTGAAAGCCCCACTTTGTCTGAAAGCCAAAGCTGAGTGTAAAAACAAGTAAGAAGTCAGATATAGCCAGAGTGAAAAGACAAGTAAGGTTTGTCGAGTGATCCTAGCCTGAGAGTCGAGGTAAAACGAGAAAGTGTGCAAATAAGGAAAAGGTGAGTTGAGTGAGAACCTACCTGGAGCAGGAGAGGGCATCTGCTGAACCAACTTGCTTAGCCGCTTTTGACCAAGTCCAAGCCCTTGAGGGTTTCTGCCAGGACGACGGGCATGATATTCTTTCGAGCATCCATTTGCAAGGCAATGCTCACTATGCTAGGGCAAACCCCTTCTTCAGTGGGAATCAACATGTAAGCAGCCAAGCACAGATTGACAGCACAAAGCGTCTGTGGGCCTGCCCGACATAATCTCCCAGGGCTCCCTCGGGACCGTACAATTCATTGAGACGAACAATGTTGAGTTCGCCATTTTGGATTATGCTTGTTGATAGCTCTTAGGGTATGTTGAGTTTCATCTATAAGAGTTGACTCATGTCCTCTTGGAACTGAGGAATGGCAAGAGTTTCACAGTCGGTGAATCCTCAGAGATAGGCTTGAAACTCCTCCACTGTCGGGCACATTTCGTCATTACGGAAACGGAAAACATGCATGACAGAATCCCAATACACCATCGCAGCTTGAAGTAACTCAGAGCGTGACTCCATGAATCAGAGATCTCGAATGGAAGCTAGGCATTGGGAATGGGGACTTTCCCAATCAATGGTTTCGGGCCGCATTAGCCATGGATCGAGTATGGCAGCTAGCGGGCTTTCCATCTTGAGTGATGTGAGAGTTTTATGCGTTTGAATGGAGGATATATTCTACATTGTTGCGAATGCATTGTATTTATAGGCGACGTTTTGGAAATATTGTCCTCGGTTCTCGTGTCAAGTATTAAACATCAAGCAAGGTGTTAGGACACCTTGCCAAGCAAGGACACCCTCCTCTGCAAACTTCAGAATGGCCTGCAACACGTTTGGGGGGATGACATGGCCTCTAGTGCTTTCAAAGAATGATCTGGTCAAAAAGGGGGAGCTTAGCAAGATCATACAGTTGCGCGAGCATTCCAAACCATCATGCGAGAGAGGGTTAGTCGCGCGACAGTTCCAAACCATCGCGCGAGGGTTTGTCTACAGTTTTGACAGTTTCCAGCAGCTACTGACCAAGTTTTGCCAAAATTTGTTCCAAAGGGTTTTTGGCACTTCTATTTTTTCCGGCAGGTCATAATGGGTATATGTGACTATGTCCAAGCATCGGATTCGAAATGTCACGCTCAACAAAGATTTTGGACCCTCGGTGGCACATTTCAAGTTAAAATCAAGGTTTCTGGAGGTCGAAATCTGTTCCAACAGTTTTGGCCAAGTTCTACCATGCCGTACAGGTCATATGGACCTAATGTGACTGTGCGGAGGTGTCGATTTCAGTCCGGGACATGATCGAGTCATGTCTTGTGTCTTGTATCCGTTTTTGTGGTATTTCGGGCATTTTCCAGTATAAATGTTGTACTAGGGTGTTTTTCTCAGTTCTATCAGTTCGTGCAAGTCATCTTATGCATGCCAGGGCTTATAGCAGTGTCGGTTTTGTCAGAGTTGAAGTATTTTGAATTTTGGCCTATTAATGCTCAAAATTTCATTATGTTTCCTGTATCCTTGTTTCCTGGCTGTGTCCTGGGTATATATTTCGTGTTCTTTCGAGCTAGTCTCACCTGTACATACATACGTGTCTGTGTATGGTCTCGGTATTTTGTTATCAGTACAAGTTTGGTTTTAGTGGTTGATTTCGCTTTCTCTTATCCATAATGAGAAACAATAAACCATGAAAATGCAAATTTTGATAAGCTAAACCAAATCCAAAGCAAAAGGAACTATTGTATCTGTGGCACTCCGGCCAAGCAAAAACCATTAAAGCCAGTTCGGGCACATCCGCCCATCAATCAAAAGGCACGCAGGCCCTCAAAACCTATGTCAATGTCAACTAGGGCACATCTACCTGCTATCTATCTACTTGGGCGCGCAGGCCCCAAAAGCAAAATCAAATGCAGAAAAGTAAAAAGGCTCCGCTGTGGACCTCACTCTTCCTCTGCAAGTCAGTCTCCCTCGCCGCTGTCATCATCGTCACCGTCGTCATCATCATCGTCATCGACTCTCTCCGTGGGATCTTTCTTGTATGGAGGGTCATCAACGGAATCGTCAGAGTCGCTGCGGGCGGAAGAATGCCCCTCCTCCTCTTCTCCATCATCTTCTTCCTCCTCGGAGCTCTCGGGCAGGATCAGTCTGGGTTTCTTTTGGGCTCGCCCTTCCTCCTGTCATGGCTTCTCGCGCATCTTGAATTGGTATTGTAGCTCCGCACGTGCCACGGCCTGTCTAGCTGCCTCTTTGCTTGCAGGAGCTAGTTGTGAGCTCTTGGTCTGACGCTGTGTAGTGACCGGTGGTGTGGGCGTCCTTGCTGCTTTCTACTTGTGTGGAGGCGACCGTGTCCTCTTACTCCTAGAAGCTACCCGTCCATGTGCCTGCATGGTCATATTATTTAAAGCGTTAATATATATGTTGCATGTTGCATATATCAAATATTTGAACAACAGGTACGTTCTACCAAGGGCTATCATGGCATGCATGGCATATATGCATTGAAAGCATAAGCATATCATCAAGTATCGAAAGTGGGAATGTACTGTTGTATATACCTGAGGTCTCTTGGCAGCAGCTCGCTGAGCTTGTGGTGGAGACGGTGCTGGGTAGCGCAGCTTTAATGGCAAGCCACTGGCTGCTCTTCTGATTACGTTCTCCATCGCCAGCATGCGACAGATGGCCTCGTTTACCCATTCATTAGGCACCTGCAAAGGTGATTCAGTATTCTTCAGCTATTCTTTACAACAATAGTGTATGTTTATCAAGATACAATGAAAGCAAGATTCATACCGGAACAGTCACGGACGGTGGCTCAGTTCTGGCAGGGACCAAGTGTACCTCCGCTGGATTGCCCTGTGTGTCCACCACTGGGATCTTCCATAACAGCTTTGGTGGCCCACCTATCACAGGTCTGCTCAGGCTCCGCCTAACATGGCCCTCGCCACCTTTCTCTCTCTCTCCTGCAGCTCTCCTCTCCTCAGCGGCTCCTCGAGCCCGACTCTGCACATCTCTGAAAGCTCGAATGCCAAGCAGTCCCGCCAGGCGGTCTCTCTGGTAGGCAGCGTAGTCCATCTCAGTGCGCAGGAAGATTGTCAGCTCAGTATCAGACTGCGTAAACCTCTCCAGCTCAATTCGGGTGTATGTGCTCGGATGTGAAGCTCGGGGTGGAAGTGGCCCTGGCACCTGGAACTCTACAAAACCAAGTGACTAGCGTGTTACCCGGTCTCTGAGGTACCACTGCCAGCCAAAGGCCGACTCAAGTAACACCCTATTGGCTGTAACAGCCCTGCTCCTGGTCAAGTACTCAGGCTCGGGCCCTGCAACTCTCCAAGGGTCCCAATTGATCTGCACACAAGTCAAATAGGGAATGTATACAATTGATCAGCGACGGCATTAAAGCAAATAAGAGGTGCATATTTTGACTATGAGGGTTTTACGATAAACCTGTGAGGCTCTGAGATCGTCCAAGTACAGTCTAAAGGCGTTGAGATCGCCTCGTCCTTCCTTGGTCCCCATGTTCTTCTTACTCCATATCAGTGCACGGGGGAGGGTGCTTAAGTCGGGATGCTTGCACTTTGGCGGATACATCCGCAGGACTATATAAGCCCAGAGCTGTTCAAAGTTCAAAAGTATATATTTGTCAGTCACATGATATACGATCATGCAGATATCTGTTCAAACAAGCTATGGCAAGCAAATAACGCAAGTGTAACAGAAGTCGTATTGTGTTATCATACCTCCCAGACTCTCCAATAGCCAGCAATGCTCCGCTCTATCCTCGATGAGTAGCCTAGAAAGGCGTAAGCTATACCGAGTGCTGCGCCACCCCAGTCAAAGCGTGAGGCTGTCTGTAGACACCCCAATCTGAATCTCCTGATCGTTTTACGGTTTCTTGTTTCCCCGATGATGAACTAGATCAAAAAGCATTCTTAAGGTTGGAAAGGATTGAGCTCGGTGTGTGTGGAACCCTTTGGACCCTTTGAACCATTAAAAAAGAAAGAAAAACAGAAAACAGTCAAACCTGGGTCTGGGTTTGACCCTCGCGCGTGGAAGTCACTCCCTCGCGCGAGTGTCCTCTTTACCAGGTGTGGTCAAAGTCAAACATTTGACTGTTGACCCACGCGCGACAGGTGGCACACTCGCGCGACACTCAAGAACTCGCGCAATGGTCCCGAGCAGTCCACTTTTCACCTTTTTCACCGGCTGGTCGCTACTGGGGTCTACAGGCTATTTGAACCCCGTTTTTCTCCACAGGCCCGTGGCAGTGCAAGCTTTGGGTTCTCCACCCTCACAACCTCTCCCCATCATCTTTTCCACCAAGCTTAGCCACCAAGTTTGGTCCTAAGGGGGTGTTTGCCACCACCTTTGGCCCTTGGCTCCTCCTTTAAATACCCCCCCTTTGTCTTTCTTTACAAGGGCCACAAAAAATTACTAACTTAAAAAAGTTTAGGAGATTGAGAACTCTTGCAAACACAAAGGCTCTCAACCCTAGCTCACTTTCCATACCTTTCTTCACTCCATTTTCCATCACAAGCTTCTCAACCTTGCTCAATCATTTCCAAAACCTTTCAAGCCAAGGTATAAACACCTTTTCGCTACGGTTTGATCCTGAGAAATTGTCAGGGCCAGGATTGGTAATCAATACCAGTTCTGGACTTAAAGTCAGCAGAGTTACAAGAAACTGGTTCAAGCATACCCTCGCGCGAGTGACTCAGACGCACGCGCGACCGTTCACTGCATCGCGCGACTGTCCTCGTGGGGTTTGGGGATGCTGGCTTTTCTTGTTTTATCATGTTATTGCTTGTTTTAAGGCATGTTCGGTATTTTAGTTCACTGTCGTGCATGATAAAATACATAGAGTAGCCTTTATTGCTTAAATTCTTTGTTGGAATGCTTCTGGGTTGCTTCTGGACATGTACCAGAGCCCAGAGCATGCAAAGCAATTCCTGGAAGTCCGGTCAGGACTCTCACGCGAGGGATTTACTGTCTCGCACGATGATCCTCCTGAGTCCAGTAACTGCCCTTGCATGAGCAACTTGGCCCTTGGCCTTTGTTTTAACACCCCCACTGTTTAGGGGTTGCCTTTCATTAATTTGGCTCCTGTTTGTAATAATTTGTAATTAACCATTTACTTTCAGTCCATATAAACTGCTTGGTTTGCCTCCTGGGTGTGCATTGGTCCTTCCAGAGCCCAGAAGAGGATTAATTCAACCTGTGGTGAAACAGGACCCTCGCGCGATAGTCCGCTTTGCATGCACGTTGATCCATGCATGCAAAGGTGGCTGTCATGTGTGATACACCCATTCCATTTGCTGTTTGGTTTGTTTCTCATCAGGGGGTTGGATTTTATCCTATTTCCATTATTTGATCCATCCATACCATGTTTATATCACATCTTGCAAATCGTGTTACAGTTTTGATCCCCGATTAACTGTTTCCCCACTTTAATTGGCTTAAAATTGGTTCAAGAAGAAAACGAATCACAAATATTTTCACAAATGTTTCAAGTAGAGACCGATCTCCGGATTGGGCGAGAGGGGTGCTTTAAAAACCTTTCCCCTCGTAACCTGGCTCCCGAACCCAGATATGGTTATGACAGACTGGTTTCTTCACTTTTTCAAATCAAAATAGCGCGACAGGTGCTTCGAAATACGGTTCCTTGGGTGTCGGACCTTCAAACCCAGGTGGCGACTCTGTGTTTTGCGAGCGCCTGCTTCTCCGCTCGCGCTCCCTCGATCTATCGGGCCATTTTGGCGCAAAAGGAACGGAATCCTTTTCCCAAGGGCATGCTGCCCACAGTGGCGACTCTGTTGGGGATCAATCGAACCAATATTAATTCATATTTAGAGTTTTATACGTTTGTGAAACAATTCCTTAAAAGTCTGTCAAAACGGTGAGCTTCGCGCTGCCGAAGGTTGGAATGGTGATTTAACAGGACCTCGTGTCCGGCCAATCCTACCTGGAGACTTTTTCAATTGTTCACTTGCGTAATTTCCTCTAAAGATGAACTAAATAAAGTGAGCCGAGCTTGAAAGGGCATTTTGTGATTCTTCTTCTTCTTAATCAATTTCTAGCATATCATTTGCATCGATGTGGGATAAGCCTCGTTGGATCGTTTTGGCAATCCGGCACGGTTTACCGGAGCCCGGGGACCTCGAATGACCAACAACCTTCGACGATGATGGGTCAGGCTACCGTTTGACTGTTGCTCAGCGATATCGCGGGCAACGGAAGGTATATCTGTGGCCCTAGTCCGAGGAACCTGTTACAAACCAAAACCAGCCTTTGCATATACAAAGCTCTGGCACTCTCCAAACTAAGACAAGTACCTACAGGGTAAGATTTATTTGCATCTAACCCCCATTTACTGTCTATGTGTTACTGCTTTCCTTATCGCATGCACTGTACATCATACCGTCTTGCGTAGGAGCATGTTTAGGGCGGCTTCTAGGATCTCGTTCATGCGAGTATGTCTTAAGCTGTGTTGGGCGTTGTTATGGCCCGATGAGGAGTCATGCATCTAGATGATGCATGTTTTTCAGCTTTTTCAAATCCTTAGAACAGTAGAGACTGCAGGAAATCAGAAGTTTTCTACACGCTTGTCTATACACCTAATTAGGGTTTCAAACAGAAAACTAGGAACAACAAAGAGCATGCTACGATGCTTACATCAGTCAGGTAACAAGTGCCTCGTCACTTACACCGCCCGGCTAGCAGCGCAGTGTCGCTCATGCCGTCTCTGGCTATAGTATCATAACATGCACACCAAGTTGTTCCAACTACAAAGTTGAAACCCCAATCAGCAAAATGGCTGAAGGTTTAGGTTTCTTTCGACATCCTTTAGTCTCATGTTGGCTCAAACAAGGATACATCTCTGAAAAGAATTCTGAGGATTTTGGCGATGCTTGAAACGGCTCGAGACAGACTTGTTTTCTAGTCTTAGAGTCTAGGGGCGACACTGACGACGCTGGTTGCATTATTTTAGTCTTTTATTTAGATTAAAGTTACTGCAGGATCCCTACTGAGCCTTCCGTTTTATAGCCAAGCCAAGCTCTGAGCCATTGCACCGCCAAGGAAAGTATCGAGGCAAAGAGCCAAACCCGCTTGGGAACGTCTGCAATAGAATCCGGATCAGAGGCTTGTCAGGTTACAATCCCAATCAGTCGCAACGGAAGACTCACCGCTTTCTTCGTTAGCTGCCTTACGGTCAAGCTCATCACCGATCTTGGAAGAGGTTGTGCAGCCAACATCTCCTGCCCTTTCTTCAGCATCTGAAACTCCCGACATGGTAGGAAACCCAGAGTTCCACTGATCGTGGAACAAATGCTCATGAACCTTCAGATTAGCATCAACGCCATGCCAGAGGGCCGCCCAAACTGATGCTAATGTCACCCGTTTGAATGAACTCTTCGACACTCGCATGCCACCGCCTCTTGAAGAGGAAAGCGAGGCCGAAGATGATCCGCACGTGCAGCGAGTTATGGTTGAAGATCCAAACAATCTCGGGCGCGTCATTGTTCAACACAACCCCCGAATTGTTCATACACCTGCTGGTAACCTTGCAGGCAATGTCCTGGCTGAAAATCCAGACATTATGGCTCTCGTGGCCAAGATGGCCCAGCTTGAGGAGTCCATTGCCAAAGCGGAAAAAGTCAAAGCTGGTGGCATTGACTTGGATCGTCTCTGCTTGTATCCTAATGCCAAACTTCCTGAGAAGTTTAAAATGCCAGACTTGGCAAAGTTCGATGGAAGTGGTGACCCTCGAACCCATCTCTACAGTTACCATGCTGCAATGAAGCTCCTTTCAGTTGAGCCTGAGGCCATGTCACAGCTCTTTCCTCAGACCCTCTCGGGCCCTGCCTTCCAATGGTTTCTGTCACTCGACATCGCCAAAAGGAGGACTTGGGAGGATATTGGGACTGCGTTTATTTCGCAGTATAGTTACAACTCTCAACTGAAGATGACCACACGAGAGCTGGAATCCACAAAGATGGAGGCAAAGGAGTCCTTTGCCGATTTTGTCAAGAGATGGAGAGCTAAGGCTGCTCTAATGATTGATCGCCCGAGCGAGAAGGACCAACTCCACATCATCTCTCGGAATCTCCAGCCAGACTATGCTAAACACCTGGTTCTTGCTCAAGCATCTGCAAACTTCGACACCTTCTACGATTCTGGTTTGGCCATCGAGGATGCACTCCAAAGTGGAATTCTGACAAAAGGGGAATCTTCTAATCCCCCAAAGGCAAAGCCCCGTGCGTACTCTGGGAACACCAATGCTCTATTTGGGACAGGGACTTACTCCAATACAGCAACCAATAGTACCAACGCCTCTGCTTCCAACACCACAAACCAAATCGCCGATGTCAATCAGGTTCAGTCAGCACAGAACAACCGGCCCCGCGGACAGCAACGTAGCTTCTCTGCGATTGAGGCACCTCTATCCTCAGTTTTAGAGAAGTTGATGAAGTCAGGGCATCTCAAGCCCCTGGATCCAATTCCTTTACCCAAGAACCCCTCGCCAGGCTTCAAGGCCAATCTCTATTGTGCCTACCATCAGGGTGCCGGCCACCTTACAGATTCATGTTTCCGTCTTCGGCATGCAATTCAGGACCTTATAGATGAAGGGACTCTCTCGGCACCACCTCCACCAGCCCAAAAACCAAAATCCTTTCCAATTCCTTACCCAATCACAAGGCTGTTCCACATATCAGCCAAATCTCTCTTAGCTCCACTAAAATCAACCCCATCTCCACTATATTTGACCCTACCGACCATATAATCCCAGTCGATCGACCCAAACCCATTGTGCTCATGCCTTCAGAATCTGATGCCGAACTCATGTTTATAGGGCAAACTTATAATCCGCCTACCCGGTTAGTGCAAGCGGGCTTGGACTTCCTCGATGACAATATCAGTGATCTTCACGACGGTCCTTTTCCATGGATCCGACTTGATCCTACGTCAACTCATAATCTTCCCATTTTTGGTGTTGATTCTCCTGATTCTGCGCAGGATTTTGTAAGTCGATTCAGAGCTATGATGCCAGCCTTACCTGAGCCAGAACCAGAACTTGATATACAGGCTGTAGGCTGGGCGATAGCTGATAGTTAGGATTACGATGCCCCTCTCATCCAAGAATGGTTCTAACTTGAGTTGGGAGGTTTTCCTTTGCATCTCGAGCAAGCTCCACCCAACCTAGCATGGGACGTGGAATGGATTGCTCAGCATGAACAAATAGCACTTGATCCTCTGGATGGTATCTCCTTGTACATGCTCTTCCAAGAACCTCAGCCTCAGATTCCTGAGGAAGATTACTTTTGGGATCCTGAGCCTGTTTGGCAGTTTCCGGTCACCTTTCCCGGGCCTCTCCAAGGATAAACTACGCCTGAGTTCATGACGCACTTCGTTGAAGACGACCTGGTTCAAGAAGAGACCCGTGTCTTGGGAGAGTGTTTCTTCCCCTCTACCATCAACAGGCTTGTTGACTCAGTGGCTCTTCCTGCGTACGACCCTGTGCTCAATATCATAGATGAAGATCAACCACACCCCATAGTCTCTTCTCCGGAAGACTGCAGCATCATGGTCACAGGCCTTGTTCCGCCGGCTAATCTTTGGAACGTGGATGAAATAGTTGATGTCCAAGTTGGGGCAGAGGTTTGGGCTGTTAACCGTTCTTTGGCCGAGGGTGGCCTCTGGGATGTCCCTTTCATTACGAATCCGGAGCCCGAGCATGAAGTTGCTGCGATCCCAGATCTGAATTTCTGGGACTCGCTGCTGATGAAAGACTTGGCTGAAGATTTGGGGCTGAATACAGAAGTGCCAGTAGTTGCATTAGCCACTGACAAAGGGAAGCATAAACTGGGTGAAGTTCCGTCTGATCTCTGGGATGTGAACCAAGACCCTCAAATTGTGCCTTCTTTGGGGAACGTTCTTAACGTTACGAGGAGTGGACGAGTCTTTCAGCCGGCTAATCTGCAAGGTGGGACTTCATCCAACCCTTCTAATCAAAGGAATGAATCCATTACTTTCCCAAGCACCACTTGAGGTACCAAGCACGGATCTTATTCAGAAGCAGTTCGAGAGGGTTCCTGCCGCAATATCTCTCTGGGGTCTGATTTGTTCTTCCTGCGAGCACCGTCAGAAGCTTTGCCATACTCTCTCTCGTCTGGAAGTTCAGGCCAATGTCACACCTGAGGCTATGGTGTCTCTGATCATGCCTCCCACTGCTAAGCACACTGTGGTCTTCACCGACAAGGATCTTCCAGTGGAAGGAAGTGATCATAACCGCCCTCTACATATTACAGTCAAGTGTCGCGAACTCTGGGTCCCGACTGTCCTCATTGACAACGGTTCAGCCATCAATGTTTGCCCGATGAGGGTGGCCTATCGTCTGGGACTGGCCAAAAAAGACTTTGCACCTTCCAATCTGGTTGTCAAGGGATATGACGGCACCCGTCATGTGGTCGAGGGCTCTCTGATGCTCAAGCTCGATGCTAAGGGTTTCGAAATGGACGTTGAGTTCCATGTCGTCGACATACCTGCAACCTTCAACCTGCTGCTAGGCAGGAAATGGCTCCACCGTTCAGATATCATGGCTGTGCCATCCACCCTTCACCAGAAAGTCATGCTGGAGCTGCCGACTGGTACACTAACTATTTGCGGGGATTCTGGAATCCGCCCGCTTAAAAAAAATGGAACACCGGTGCTGGGAATCATGCACGGTGAAGAGGATGTCGACCTCGGAGGTTTCTCTTATGACACATCTGGTTCTGTTTTGGCTATCAATGTGGATGGGGACTTCCTCATCAGCTCTGTCGCTATGGACATCATGCTCAGGATGTCTTACTTTCCCGGTCTAGGCTTAGGAATCCACCAGCAAGGAGTCCCGGAGTTCCCCATCTTTCCTTCTTCTGAGGGCCGTTTTGGTTTGGGGTACACTGCCTCTGCCGGAAATGCCAAAAGGAGGAAACACACGGGAAAACCTCGAACTCTCTATGGTGATCCCGACAGCTACTTTGTGCGTGAAGTGGGGAATGCTGCTTACACTGGACAGTATGAGCCCTTCATCAATCCGGAAACTAGCAGCTGCCTGGTTTTGAGGTCTTCGCCGACGACACCACTAGTCTGAGAGTGATGACGAGCCAGGGCCGAATTCAAGAGGAAGCTTACTCAGCCAAAAGCGAAGACTGGCTGGGACTTTTGATCAGGGGAGCTTGGAACTGTTCTTCCAAGAATTCTCTCAAGTGGATTTGATCAAGGAAGCTGAAGAAGCCCGACGCCCTCGAGGACCCCACTGCTCTTATCACTGAAGCCAATGGTAGTGTTAAAAATTGCTTTTTCAAACCGCGCCTAACTTGCATTGATGACACGTCTGAGTCTTAGTCTGATACTGAGTCTAGCGTGTCGTCTGAGTCTAGCTCTGAGTCGGAGTTTGTGCCTCTTGGCCCTCCACGTCATAACTTTTATTTCGAGTTTGACTCTCTTGTACTTGGCGACCCACTGGGGTCTTGTGAAATGAATGAGGCATTGTAGACACCCCAATCCGGACCTCGGAGAGTCTTTGTCCACCCCGATAATGAAATAGAGGAAACGATACCTTTGCGAGCTTGAAAAAGGATCTCCTTTAAAGCAAAAAACCCAACAAATCCAACAAACCCAGCCAAGCCCAATAAAAAAGGCCCAAAAGCGGAGTCAAACTGGAGCGCACGGCACCTTGAGAAAATTCAAGGGACCGTGCGCAGCCAAACCCCTCCGCACGGCACCTTGAGCAAAAGTCGGCCGGGCTCAAGTCACCGGCCACGCCACAGTGAGCCACAATGATGACTGCTCAAATTAAATGCACTGGCCCGCCCAGAAAACACCTCCACCATTTGAATTCAAAATTCTTGGTCATTTGCCTATAAATTAACCCCTCCACTCAAGGGAAAGAGGTCCTTCTTAGCCTTTCTTTTGAGTCCCTCTCTTGCCTTTCCCTTGGTTTTCTCACTCTACTTTCTCTCTCTAAATTTCTACACCCACTTTCTTATTCCCATGGCCATTTTCAAGCTTTAAAGAATGTCATTCCCAAAAGACCTTCTTTAAGTACTTTCACTCACTCCCTCATCATCATTGAAGTTGATCCTTCATTAACTTCAAAGACTCATCACCCCCAAAACACCTAACCTTCACTCACACCCATACTCCCTTTGTCTCATCCAACCTCCCCCATCCACATCCGTGACGATCCATCCACATCCTTGCATCCACGATCCTTGATCAAACTCGAAACCAAAGGTATAAACTAGTTTCCTCGGACTAGATTCCGTTCTGGTCCTGAGGGGACCTTTCTGTCAGCAGATCTAATCCCTTTTGGTTAGATCCTGACTCAAAACCTATTTTCATAAAATAAAACCAACACTTTGTCGAGGTTGGGAACCGCGCGATGCTGTTGATCAGCGCCACGGCACCACGACTCTCAGTAAGACGGCATGGTGCACACTAGTGCTATTGTGAACAGGCTGACTGGATCTGAGTTTTCCTCCGCTGTGGTTACCTGTTTTTGCTGTCTACTGTTTCTGTAGCCCTTAAGATAAGACCATATCTACAAGCCATGTTCCGGCTCTTCTAAAATCTTTTCAAGATCATCCCAAGTGATCAAAAACGTTGAAAACTGTTTTAAAACTATGTTTTGGGAAGGATAATGACGTTCTTGGGATGATCTGACCGCCGTGAGGCTATTCGTGAGTTTTCAAAAGATCTACAGAGAAACCAATGAGTTAAATGATGTTTTGAAAGACTGCAACAGTCTGACAGCAGAGCAGGTGCCACGCACGGCATGTTGAGATGCCTCGCACGGCATCTCAGAGTGCCGTGAGCGGTATTCTGAGGCCCAACCGTTTGACAGCAGAGCAGGTGCCGCGCACGGCATGTGGAGATGCCTCGCACGGCGTCTCAGGGTGCCGTGAGCGGTATTCTGAGGTCCAAACAGTCTGTTGAATGTTATTTATCTCCATTTATTCATATCATTTTATCACGACTGTACAGATAGCACCACCCGCACGTCAATGTGATATATTTCCCATGTCCCTCTCCCGTTACGTGCTTTATTAAAGAGTTTGATACTCCAAATAATATTGAAGATTCCCCATTTTTTAAAACATCAAGTAGAGACCGGTCTTACCGGGCGAATGGGGTGCTTTTTAAAGAAAAACCTTCCTCGTTCGTAATGTGGCTCCCGAACCCAACGTCTCGGCGTTTCGCTAGACCAAAAGCCTTTTTCAAATCAAGCTCGGTTTCTCGAATCATCCATCTCAAAAATCCGGTTGGCGACTCTTCGAGTTGAACCAAAAAGGGCACAGGAGCCCATAGTGGCGACTCTATGGGGACATATTTATTCAATACTTTTAAAAAAAAAAAAAAAAGAAATGTATAAAAGTATTGGATGATCAAGAGGCCAAACTTGAAAGGTGTTCTCTAAAGGGGATTTTCAAATATTTTTCAAATATTAAATTCTTTTATCCTGTACACTTTTGCACCACAAGCCTCGCTATGCGTGTTTCGGCTATCTTGACCGCTGACAAGCTCTCCCGAAATGCCTAGCAACCCTCGACTATGATGAGCCATCGTCCTGTGTTTGACCGTTGTCTTGCAATACACTCGACACGGGGTAGCACATCTTGGCTCTAGTCCAGGGAACCCTTTTGAGACCAAAACCAGCCTTTGCACTTGTACATAGCCATAGAACCTTCCCAACTAGGACAGGAGCCCATGGCTAGGACTTATGTGTTATACCCTGTTTACGTGCTTTTTATTCCTGTACACACGCATCATTCACACACCATTGCATCTTGTGGGCTAGAGGAATAGGCTCCCTTAGAATTCTTTAGGGCCCCCCGAGTCAGTCTAGGAGACTTTAAATCCATGGAGTTTGTGATACCTCCGGTGTTTGCAGTGTCCGAACGGCTCCCTTGGTTTGGGTCTAGCCTTAAGCATGTCTGTATCTAGATTTCGGTAGCCACATTGCTCTGTCTCGGATGGTCACGATAAGGAGATTGGCTCTGGTTCCGACCCGTTCGGAATTTAACCTGCCTGACGGCACCTACCCGGGCTATCGGAAATCTTCCTAGAGGAATAGGCTCCCTTAGAATTCTTTAGGGCCCTCCGGACAGTCTAGGAGACTTTAAATCCATGGAGTTTGTGATACCTCCGGTGTTTGCCGTGCCCGAACGGCTCCCTTGGTTTGGGTCTAACCTTAAGCATGTCTGTATCTGGATTCCGGTAGCCACATTGCTCTGTCTCGGATGGTCACGATAAGGAGGTTGGCTCTGGTTCCGATCCGTTCGGAATTTAACCTGCCTGACGGCACCTACCCGGGGCTATCGAAAATCTTCTGTACGGACGTCTTAAGTGAGATGCGAGCCACGGTAGGTCTTAGGCCTCGTTTCTAGGAGATGGGTGGAAGTAGGGCGAGTATTCGGATTGGTTATGAATTGCTCCCTTTTGACTTGTTACCAGTGTTGCCAACATTGATCGCCTGTAGAGAAAAGAAGCTGTACCCAATTGGTTCCGTCTGTCCCAAAGACTAGTTCGCGTAGACACCCTGGAAGGACCCCCGCTGTCTGAGGTCCAAATTGAAGAAGAGGAAGAACCTGTGGTAGAAGAATCTGTAGTCTCATTCCCGACCGAAAATCCCTTACCTATGGCTGATCAGGAAGACGGAATGGAAGAACTCAGGCAGAACGTGGCCAACATGGATGTTCAGTTTAAGCAATCCCTCGCCGGTGTTGATGCACAGGTTAAGGCCGCTGTAGTCTCTATGAAAAATGACATGAATATGATAATGGAAAGCATGCAGGAAATCACTGACAAGCTCCTAATCAAGACCTCCCTGCAATCTGAGCAACCACCTAAAGTTGAGGTACCAGTAATCGACCCCAACTTGGCCGCTATCATAGATAAGATTGGCAAATTGGAGGAATCTGTCCAGGAAACCAAACGGCTTGGAAAATGAGAAATCGACATGAAGAAACTATGCCTCTTTCCGAATGCCAAGCTGCCAGAAAAGTTCAAAGGAGTAGACTTTACAAAGTTCGATGGAACCGGCGACCCAAGAGCCCATCTTCAAGGATATGTCGGGTCCCTCACTATGCGCGGCATCGAAGGAGAAGCCATGGCCCAACTCTTCCATGAGTCCTTGTCCGGTCTAGCTCTGCAATGGTTCCTCTCTCTCGAACCATCCAAGAAAAGGACTTGGGAAGACATTGGGATGGCCTTTGTAGCTCAGTATGATTTCAACGTCGACTTGAAGATGACCACGAGAGAGTTGGAAAGTACTAAGATGGGTGAGAAGGAAAGCTTTGCTGACTTTGTGAAGCGTTGGAGGGCAAAGGCAGCCCAGATGCAGAATAAACCTGACCTAAAAGAACAAATACGGATAATAACCAAGAACTTGCCAAGCTCTTTCGCACCATACATGGTTCTTTCTCAGGCTGCCCCAAATTTTGAAACTTTTTATGATTCTGGATTGGCTGTAGAGGAGGCTCTGCGGGAAGGAACTTTGGAGAAGAAACAATCAGGGTCCGGGTCCAAATCCAAACGGGCGTATTCAGGAAACAGCAATATTCTCTTCGGGAATGCCAATCAGGCAGGAACCTCATCCACAAAACCTGTAGAAGTTAACCAGATTTCCGAAAAGCCAAAATCCCAGAACCGAACCTTCACCCAATTCAGCACTCCAAGATCCACTCTCCTTAAGAAACTCACAGACATTGGGGTACTGAAACCTCTTCCGCCACCACAAACCATTCCGCCAAACCTAAACCAAAACGTCTACTGTGACTTCCACCAAATGCCCGGCCATACCACCGACAACTGCATCCGCCTCCGTCATGAAATCCAAAACCTCATTGACAACAAGGTTGTCGATGCTCCACCCACAGATAAACCAAACACCGTCTCAAACCCCCTGCCACAGCATAATCCCCCCTTCCGTATCAACCAAATCACCCTAGCCGAAGATCCAAGTCTCCCAGAAACTGATTCTACCCTATTCCCTGATGATGAACCAATGCCTGTTGGTGGAATTCCCGGAGATATTGCCTTCCATTCTACCTGGGAATGGGAAGACACGTGGGGAGAACTGATTGCCGACTGGGAAGAATTTGAAGCTGCCAATTTCCAAAGAAATGACGAACCTTTGTTCGAGGCCGGATGGGAGGTTGATTGGCAAAACATCCAGGCAGATCCTCTTGATGGATTCTCTTTGGGTGCACTATTCAAAAATCAAGGGGGAGAATACCCGGTCTTCCAAGATGTACCTGAATGGGAATGGGACCCGAACCCGGATGAGTATCAGCTTTTGGCATGGAATGACCCATTGGATACCTTCTCCCTGCCGACACTATTCGGTGAAGAATACCAGCTTGGATACCCACCTGAGATGGTGATGTACAACTGGCCGGAACTCGCCCTGCTCCGCCCAAATTTCTCTCATTTTAATGACTTTGTCGTCAACAATCTGTATGATAATGTGAACCTCACCCCGTACCCAAACCTTCCTGGGTTCGAGGAGGAAGTTGCTAGCAATGGGTTTGACCCAATGGACTACCTCGTGGACGGAGCTGAATCTGAGCCATCAATCACTTTCCCGAAAGACGCTGAAATTGCCATGATAAACTTATGGGAGGATGAACCAGCAAACTTGTGGGCCAACACTGAAGTGGTTAACGTAAAAGTGGGAAACGAAGAATGGACTGTTAACAAAGCCATGATGGAGGCTGAAAAGTGGACACCCGAAGATCTGTGGGATGATCTAGATATCGCCGATCGGCCGTTAATCTACAAGATACCACTATTGGAAACAAGCGCCAAAGCCCTGGCCGACCTATGGAGTGAGGAATCGGCACCGCCAGATTGATCATCTAACCAGAAGCGCGGCCGTGTTTATCAACCTCCGAACCTCCAAGTTGGGAACCTTCCAACCCTGCAACCGCATAGCCCTCTGTCCCTTCACCACCCCGGTTAAGAGCACCTTCCGACCCCTTTGACCCACCAGCTAAGGAGCCCTCTCGACTGAAAAGAACCCCGAAGGGATGATTAAGCACCAAACTGGAGCAAACTCATGCCAAGATGTCTGTCTGCAGGATGTGTTGGTCCATTCCACACGCCATCGTGAAGGCCTCATCCAAGCACTCTCTCGGCTAAAGGTTCCTTCCGCTATAACTCCCGATGAGCTTGTGGCACTGATCAAAACCATACCTATCAAACATGCCATCACCTTTTATTTACACACTTACCTGCCGAACGAACTGATCACAATCGTCCGTTGCACATCACCTTGAAGTGCCATGGCAAGTCGGTTCCAGCAATCTTGGTCGACAATGGGTCAGCGATTAATATCTGTCCACTCCGTGTTGCTTACTGTTTGGGATACAAGAATAAGGACTTTTCCCCATCAGAAGTCAAGGTCCGAGCATATGACAGCACTCGGAGAGATGTGGTTGGGACTCTCATGATTCCTATGACCTTCGGACCATATCAAACGGACGTAGAATTCCACGTGGTGAATATCCCTGCCTCTTTCAATCTGCTCTTGGGAAGGCCCTGGCTGCATCGGCCAGACATCATGGCTGTGCCCTCCACACTCCACCAGAAAATTCGGCTGGGACTGGAAACGGGAATGCTTACTATCCACGGGGACTCGGGGATTCATGCCCCTGTTGAGGACAATGCCCCACTCTTGGAAATTCAACACGGAGAAGAAGATATCGCTTTGGGAGGCTTCTCTCTAGATACCTCTCAGTCTATCTATTCGGTTAGGATCGATGATGACTTCGTTATTAGCAATGTTGCCATCAAGATTATGAAGAAAATGTCCTACATGCCAGGATTGGGACTGGGAAAGAATCTCCAGGGCCCTACAAAGTTTGAAGCTCAGGGCACTCTGATGCGCACAACTGGCCTTGGTTACTCACCCTCAAGTAAAAGCAAGGTGAAAAGGGGGAACAGGCTAGAAGATTACTTTGTCAAGGAAGAGGCAAAACAGATCTATCAGGGACAGCCAGAACCTTTTTGGGATGCGAAAACCAATGCCTTCTTACCGGGGTTTGAGATATTTGCTAACGATGTCTGGCCAGATATTGATGAAGAAACTGAGATTGTGGAGGGACAGAAAGAACCAGACGACTGGATTGAGGTTTTTGCCATGGGTAGTCTCGCAACTCTGTTTAGGGAAGACGAATCAATGGGTACAGCTGCGGAGGCGGAAGTGCTGATGATGGAACAAGATATCCCTGAGGATCTGACTTTGCTCATCATGGATGCTGCTGGAGAATGCAAGAACTGGACCTTCATACCGAGTGCAACTCACCACGAGTCTGAGTCGAGATCTCGATCTGAATTTGAGTCCTAAGTCTTCGAGTCTTTTGAGTCATCTGAGTCCGAGTTGGTGCCTCTTGGCCCAAACTCTCAGAGTTATTTTGAGTTCGAGTCCACCCGTGTGTATGGTGCCCCAGGGCCTCCGTTAATAATGAAATAAATGAATCGATTCGCTTACTTCACGACTTTGAAATAAATTGTGTCGACCCCGGTGATGAAGAGATTGATTTCGATGGGGACATCCCCAAAGAAATTCGATCCCTAATCGGCAGGGAAGATGAAAGGCATGCTCAACCTGTAAAAGAAGAAATCGTTTTAATAAATTTAAGAGATGAAGGGAGTCCCCGGGTGATCCAGATCGGTTCGCTATCCAAGAAGCGCGAAGCCCTTGTAAACCTGCTCAAAGAATTCAAAGATGTGTTTGTATGGTCACACGAAGATATGCCCAGAATCGATCCTGAAATCGTGGAACACCGGATTCCCCTTTATCCCGATGCAAAACCAGTAAAACAGAAACTAAGGCGCATAAGACCTGACTGGGTGCTTAAGATAAAGGAAGAAGTCACGAAACAGATTAACGCTGGGTTTTTAATGGTAACTGAATACCCTTAGTGGGTTGCAAACATCGTCCCAGTACCAAAGAAGGATGGTAAAATAAGGGTCTGCGTCGATTTCAGGGATCTCAACAAATCCAGCCCAAAAGATGACTTCCCGCTACCGCACATTGATGTGTTAGTTGATAATACTGCTGGTCATGCCCTACTCTCTTTCATGGATGGTTTTTCGGGGTACAATCAAATCCTTATGGCTCCAGAGGATCGGGAAAAAACTACGTTCATCACTGAGTGGGGGACATATTGTTATCGAATTATGCCCTTCGGACTAAAGAACGCCGGATCTACTTACCAGCGGGCCGCCACGGCATTGCTACACGATATGATTCATAAAGAGCTAGAGGTCTACGTTGACGATATGATTGTTAAAGCCAAAGAGCGAGACGGACATCTGCCCGAGCTCAGGAAGTTTTTCGAAAGAATCAGGAAGTACAAGATGCGGCTCAACCCCGCCAAATGCACGTTCGGAGTCACTACAGGGAAGATGCTTGGGTTCATGATCACCACCCGAGGCATCGAAGTCGATCCATCGAAAATTAAAGCCATCCTAGAAATGGAACCGCCGAGATCTGAGAAGGATGTAAGGAGTTTTCTCGGCAAGGTGCAATTCATCTGTCGATTCATTGCAAAGCTGACCTCGACTTGCGAACCCCTGTTCCGTTTGCTCAAGAAAGGAGTGCCGTTCACTTGGGATGATAGGTGCCAGAAAGCTTTCGAAGCCATCAAGGCCTACCTGAACAAGCCACCAGTATTAACGCCGCCCGTAACAGGAAAACCTTTGATCCTATACCTGTCAGTCACTCCATCCTCAATGGGATGCATGTTGGCGCAGGAAGGAGATGATGGGGTGGAAAGGGCTGTTTGCTACCTTAGTAAAAAGATGGTTGGACCCGAAGAGCGGTACACTCCCCTGGAAAAGACATGCTGGGCACTTGTATGGGCTTCCAGGAAGTTGAGACATTACATGCTCGCCTATCCGGTGAGGCTGATATCTCGGATGGATCCCCTAAAATATCTATTCGAAAAACCAGCCCTCACAGGAAGAATGGCGCGATGCTTGCTGATGCTTGCTGAATTTGAATTAAAGTATGGCACCCGAAAGTCAGTGAAAGGAAGAGCTGTCGCAGAATTCCTGGCCGATTGCCCAGTTGAGGGAGGGGAGGATGCCGAATTCAATTTCCCCGATGAAGACATAATGATGGTAGCCGATGACATTTGGCAGTTGTACTTTGATGGAGCAGCCAACCAGAAAGGATTTGGAATCGGTGTATTGCTCATCTCGCCTGATGGATCGCACATCCCGTTAGTATTCAAGCTTAACTTCGAAGTCACCAATAATAAGGCAGAGTACGAGGCTTGCATCGTGGGTATGGAGGCCGCCATTGAGATCGGCATAGAAAGACTGGAAGTCGTGGGAGATTCGAAGATCTCATCCCCCACTTCACCAGGGTAACATTCACTCATGTCCCGAGGTTCAAAAATCAATTCGCAGACGCTTTGGCAACGTTGGCATTGATGGTCGAGATCCCTATTGGCATAAAGTTAAGACCGATCGTGATAGAACAGAGGGATACTCCAGTCTACCAGCATGTCATGACGATCGAAGAACCCGATGATGGTCAGCCATGGTACTTCGATATTTGGAGATATGTAGAAAGAGGAGAGTACCCCATGGGAGCAAGCAAGAAGGACCGAATCGCTCTCCAGAAAATGGTGGCTCAATACATTATCTGTGGAGGGAACCTATACCGAAGATCGCACTGCGGTACGCACAAGTTATTCGTCCATGGGGAAGATGCGAAGAGGGTAATGGAGGAAGTCCACGAAGGTGTATGTAGCCCTCACATGAATGGTATAATGCTCGCTAAGAAAATCCTCAGGCAAGGATACTTCTGGACCACCATGGAAACGGAATGTGTGGAATATGTGCGAAGGTGTAGAAAGTGCCAAATTCATGCTAATCTCACGCATGTCCCGCCACATGAGCTACAACAAATGACCTCACCATGGCCTTTCTCGACATGGGGAATTGACGTCATCGGAAGGATAGTGCCGGCAGCTTCCAATGGTCACAAGTTCATTTTAGTAGCCGTCGATTATTTCACAAAATGGGTAGAAGCTGCTTCCTATGCCACTTTGACGGCAGTTCAAGTTGCACATTTCATCAAGCAAAATGTCGTTTACCGATACGGGGTCCCCCAAGCTTTCGTATCCGATAATGGGGTTCATTTCAAAGGACGAGCCCGGGAAGTTTTGGACGAGTTCCAAATTCAAGTGCACAAATCGACGACTTATCGGCCGCAGACTAATGGCGCCGTGGAGGCCGCCAATAAGACAATCAAAGCCATTCTGGAGAAGACCATTCAATCCGCGAGGGACTGGCATGAACAACTACCCCTGGCTCTGTGGGGGTATCGCACGTCTGTGCGAACACCAACGGGAGCAACCCCCTACTCTTTGGTTTACGGAATGGAAGCAGTGCTCCCCATCGAATTGGAAGTCCCATCTCTTCGAACTATGATTGAATGTGAAATCCAAGAGGCAGAATGGTTGAGCAATCGGTTCGAAGAACTTATGCTATTCGATGAACGCCGGTTAAGGGCTCTTTACCACATTCAAGGATACCAACGAAGGATTGCACGGGCATTCAACAAGAAAGTGAAACCCAGGAACTTGATAGAGGGTGACATGGTTTTAAAGGAAATCCGGGCTCCTGTTTACGACCCACGAGGAAAGTTTCGACCAAAATGGTCCGGACCGTACATTATCAAGACCATCCTTTCTGGAGGAGCTGCGCAACTCATCGACTTGGACGGAAACGAATTCTCAACCTTGGTCAACCTAGATCAACTCAAGCGCTATTACCCCTGAGAGAAGCTCGCTAGGCTGAAAACCGCATGAGGCGGGCGAGTCCTAGGCAAAAATAAGAGCAAAGCCTGCTAGGATGAAAACCCGTCGAGGGCATCCTAGGCAAAAGTTAAGGCATACAATAAATGAGCTCGCTAGGCCGAAACTGAGAAGGCGGTTCTAGGCAAAAGTTAGAGCACAAAAGGAGAGTGTTAAAACCAGAGCGAACCCTACCCTGAACTACGTCATGACCTGATTCCTTCGCCAGGAGGATACGTAGGCAGTCTCACAATGAAACCCGGTCACAATCCATCAAAATAAAGATCCAGGTTGAGAAGGTTTGAAAACAAAAGTCGAGAAGGGGGAAACCCTCCAAGACTCGCTTTTATTAACACGATTACTTCTGCTACATAAGGTTGGGCAAAGCTTTCAAAATCAAAAGAAATACAACATAATGAGAAGAGGGTCCACAATTTATTCGAACGGTTAGGGAAGTAGGATCGAGTCAGTTTCCTTGAGCTCTAGACTCTCGCCGCAATGTCCCTCCTAAGCCACTTTCGATAGCTCCCGCATACCCACAGAAGGATAAGGATGTGCGTCGGTCACCTCGCGTGTCATCCAAAAGCGCGGTAGTGGCAAAGAACCGAATGGCTGAGAGGCGGAACCACATCCACGAGAACCTCGGCAGGGGCCTACTGCCTCAAACCTAGCTGTCATTTGGATGCGATAAGGGATGTAGAAGGTAAAGCTCCCAAACCGACAGGGCGACCACCGAGGCCCATGTAGTGCTTGTCATGGGAGGAAGATCCGACCATCGGCACCTCAAGCAATAGTCTCAGCTCGCCGGCGCTGAGGAAGTCGACCCACTCGACCCCTGCTCCCGTCCTCAAACTCGAAGCATCGAGACAGTAACCTCGCCTCATATGACCAATTGCCGAAGGAATGGTCAGCACATTCACCTTGTCACAAAGCCAAATCTGAAAAGAGAAAACAAGTAAGAAACCGTAGAAAGCCAAGCTGAGTGTTGAGGTAAAATGAGAACGTGAGAAAAACTCGAAAAAGGAGAGCTGAGTGAGAAGCCAACCTGTAGGAGAAGGGGGCTACCACCGAAACTCTCAGTCCCTCCAGAACGAACCTTGTCCAAACCAATCAATGTCTCGGCCAAAACCATCGGAATCACGTCCTTTCGAGCCTCTACCTGAACAACAACGCTGACCAGCGCCGAACTAGCGTGACCGGTAGAAGGAACTAAGAGATAGGCCGCAAGCAGGCACATGCAGAGAGCAGTCATGCGTCGAATCTGATAAGTCATGTCTCCAAGATCGCCAGGAGGAGAAAATAGCTCGATAAGGCGCATGACATTAAGATGGCCATTCCTAACCAAGTAGCGAGCAGCACCATCACCCAATCCAAGGGCCGCAGCCAAGACTCTGTAAGCGCTCTCGCACACAGGAGGAATGATGACCTCCCCTGAACCAAAGCCCTCGTGGTACGCACGGAACTCCTCGACAATGGGACAGAGCTCCTGGTCGCCAAACCGGAACACGTGAACCTCCGGATCCCAGAAACTCACGGCTGCCCTCAAAAGTTCGGGGCGAAGACGGATGTTGCGAAGGTACCGCATGGAATAGAGACCATGAGCTCGGAAGTTGAGCCAATCGACACCTTCCATCGAAGCCAACCATGGACGAAGTGAACCGGTAAGAGAAAGAGCCATTTCAAAAAGTAAGGAAAAAGGATGGGGGTTGAATGAGGTGAGGGGAATGTGGTATGAGAGAGCTTGAATTTATAGGAGAGGTAGAAGGGACAACTTCAACTTTCAAAAAGCCTCGGGTTTCAAAAGCGCAAGTTTTCCATGAGTCCAACATCGGGAAAAGCTTGGTCAAGTCCTAAAAGGTGCAAAACAGACATGCACTGGTTCAGAAATGCCATTGCATGGGTCAAACCTCAACCCCCGAGCAATCTACCTTGGAAAGCAGCAAAACTGGAATCTGTCAGGAAAATTATCTCACGCGGCACCTTGATGGGTCACACGGCATGTTGAAACCAGAGAAATTCCGCGGCAGAGTGATCAAGGTACCGTGAGGCAGATTTCCACCCGCGCGGCACCTTGGTCTATCCGCACGGCATGTTGACTCTGCATTTCTGCAGTTTTTGGCAGCAACACCCCAAGATGGAATCGAGGTCCTACGAAGCACCAACCAGCACCTAAACACACTCTAACGGGTATTTGGGACTTCATGGATGTTTCGTTTCAAGATAACTCCCGGGATTCGCCGTCGTGGCACGAAAACTCGATAAAATCCGTTCCTTAAGCCATGTCAAGGTATCAAAGTCCGTTTCGGGTCATTCCAAGTCGTTCTTTCAAGTCCTACAGGTCATAATGGTCAAAAGTGACTTAGTCCAAGTTCCGGTTCATGTCCAGAGTCAAAACTCGAAAATGTCACATGTTAGAGTTAACGTTTTCCTACTTTTTGAGTATATTCCAGAGGCAAAATAGAATTTCCGAGCATCATAGCAAGATTCAAAGGTCATTATTGTCCCATATTCATGTCTGGAGTCAGTTACAAAGATGTCTATATAAAGTCTTGTATGCAGAGTCTACTTTACAACGGTTTGCTTGCCTCCTTTGATTTCTATTCCACTATCAAAATACTTCGATCGTTAATATGTCCCTCCTCACAAACCTCACATTCAACTCAGCAACTAGTTGCACAGTTCGGTTAATGTTTTGGTTTTCTTCATGCAAACAAAAGGAAATTGAATGACATAAACAATGAAAGAACAAATCTATGTATAAATCCAAAAGCATCCGTGAGTCGAAGTACAAAAAAAGGGGCACAATGACCCAATGATCGAAGTCCTATCTACCAAGGGCAAACAGGCGCCCTAACAAAAGAAGCACGCAGGCTCTGTCAAAAATGCAAAACAAAAGAGGAGCTCAACTCTCATCCTCGTCCTCGCCCTCGCTCTCCTCCTCGTCCTCTACGGAAATCTCCTTGTCCGCAGGAGAGCTGCTCGCCGCCTGAGTGCCGGTCGCCCTAGGCACAGTGTCTCCTGAGGTGACCTCCAGGTCAACGTCTGTAGGCTCGGGTGTATCGTCCTCAGAGACGTCAATAGGCTCGTCCTCGGTCCCTACAGAGCGTCGTGTCCTCTTCGACGCCGGCTCCTCCCGTGAGCCGGCAGAGGAGACCTGTCGTACTATCGAGCGGACGGACTTCCGCCGCAACCCTCGTGTAGCCCCTCCTCTGGCCTGCAATGGTATAAGCATTCATATGACATTTGCATCATAATCATAATATAAGCGGTAGAAGTAAAGCAAATGACTAAAGTTCGAGAGTGTACCATCGACCCACCGATGCGAGGCAACACCTCTTGAGGGTGGCCCATGGCGTACTGCCTCACCAACTGCTCCAGGCCCATCATGGCCTCCGCCATCTCCTTCACGTACCCTGGAGGAGCCTGCAATGAAAGAAATTGATCAGAATGTGCAAACAAAGCGAATGTACAGCATATTGAAAGCATGATATACCTGAGCAAGGAACCCCGAGCCTCAGGGAGGACGTGGCACCGCGACCAAGCCAGGGACTCACGACGGGGTCGTCACGTCCACCGCCCAAGAAAGGGCGGAAGGCTAGCACCACTGGGCCTGCACCTCACCGCGCCTCTGTCTACCACGACCCCGCCTCTCCGCCGACCGTCGCCTCTGTCTCTCTTCTCCGCCCCTTCTTCCTCCGGCGCCTCTCTCGCCGCTGTGTCGCCTCCTAAGCAAAGACGTATCCTCGGACCCGACATCGTGCGACGAGAACAAGATCGTGGTCGGCCGAGGCCGACTGCCTCAGCGGCTCCAACTCGAGGTCCGGCCAGTGAATCGCTCGACCTCCTCCGCGATATCTGGTCTGCCCTTCCTGCACTAGAGCGAGAAGCACCGGGGACTCGAAGGCGTCTAGCCTCGACCGGGCGTGACACTCGGTCACCCAAGTACCACCGCCACCGTAAAGGGACTCGAGAAGCACTCTCCCTGGCAACCTCCACTACTCAGTGTCACAAAGGGGACCTCGGCGGATCCCACACCCGCCATGGACTGTCATCAAGAATAAGCAATATCAAGGTGCTGATTGAATGAAAATAAGCCGGAAATAGATATGAAAGCGCTTTAGTACCTGATCAGGGCGCAGCTCGTCAGAAAAGACTAAGGCATCCACTTTGCCTCTCCCCTCTTCACGCCCTTGTACTCCGTACCAACGTAGGGCTCGAGGGAGTATCGTGTCGTCGGGACACGTGGTCTCGGAGGGTACATCCCTATCACCTCATACGTCAAAGCTGCAATTCAAAACGTTGAAAGTTAGCACAAGATATACATTGAATTGATATAAATGGAAAGCTAACTATTTATGGGAAAGGAAAAGAAATGTACCTCCCAAACCCTCCAATAGCCTCCGAGACTCACTCCTGCCCCACGGGACAGAGAGCCCATAAAGGCATAGCACATCCCCAGCGCCGCACCCCCAGTCAAAGCGGGCGATCTCCCGACGTCCCTGGCCGGGAGAAGCGAAAGGTGCACTCGGTTGCTCCTGTTGGGAAACAAGGACGCACGAAGTAAGTATAGCAAGAAACACCTCGCCATCTGCTTCCTCCTCCGCTCGCTTGGCCGGGAGCCTCTACGTCTAAAACCTCGGGAGCCGGGCGTCGATCGCCCCTCCGCCTCACCAGGTCCCAAGACGCTCGCTGAAACACCGCCGCCTCGTGGCGGGCTGAGATAAGGGTCACCCCGACTCGAGACCGGTGATCGCCGCAAAGTCCAACGGCGTCACGGCCAACTCACCGAAAGAAAAGTGGAGGGTATTCGCCGTGTCCCACCACCTCTCACCAGAGCCCTCACCATCAAGGCGGTCGTTGCACACGCCCCTCGCAAGTAACCCGACGAACTCCCCGAAGCCCGCTTGCCTCATCTCCCATGAAGCCTCGGGCAACCTCTCCCAAAACGTCGGCACTCCGCCGAACCTCCGTAACACGAGAGCGAGATCGCCTGTTGCAACAAATCAGCAAATATTCAGTAAACAGGCATGGCATGCAATACAATGGTATACTTGGATGTAACGAAACGGAAATACGATGCATTGGAATTTGAAATACAGACATTTAAAGTATACCTCGTCTCGGCGCAAAGAAAGGTGCCGCTGAGGGTCCCTCAGGACCAGAGCCTCGTCGTAAGCTGGCCTCCGCGGCGTGTAAGGGTCAAAAAGTGAAGGCACCACCACGTGCTGAAAGGGCACGTAGGCCGCCTCGTCGTAGGGCCCTCGCCCCTGCAACGCCAGTGTCGCCTCAGCCACCACAGTGACGCGAGGAGCCGTCACCCCGGCCTCCTCAGCTCGCCTCTCCTCAACCCCCGGCTCCCTGGCACCCTCAGTCCTAGCCCCGGCCTCCAACTCCACCTCGCGGGCTGCTAGTAAGGCGTCCGCCAACCCAGGAAACCCCCGCACCACCTCCAGTACGTCCTCCATGGACGCCGTCGCTAAGTAGTCGCCCATGCCTATAGGGCGTGACGACCCTGCACCTGTACCACTGCCCACAAACATAGGCGGTGTGTCCTCCACTACCGGCTCCACCCCTGGCTCCACCACCGGCTCGTCCTCAACAATGGGGGCCTTCCCCAAGTCAGTCCGAGGCTCTCTCACGGGAGAGGCCTCCGTCTCCTCCACCACCAAGTCTAAACCACCACCACTGTGACCCTCCGCAGTCCTCTCCTCGACGCTGGCCGCCGCCTCCGACCGGCCCGAAACCCCAACATCGTCCCTCGACTCCACTGCACCCGGAGTCTCCGTCTCCTGGCCATACCCAGCCAATACTATGCTGCCACCATCATCACCACCACTACCGACCACTGCACCGACTGGGGCCGTGGTCTCCTCGGCCAGAGCCGCCCGGTTCGAGACCCTCGTGGTCTCCGGTACACTCTCGGCCATAGCTACATCCTCCGGAACGATTGGAGGCGAAGTAATGCCACCGGGTGCGTCCCTGGACTCCATGACTGTAATGTATGAGAGAGGGAGAGAGAGAGCAGTCGGGAGAGAGAGAGAGAGAACAGTCGAGAGAGGGAGAGATGACCGAGAGAGAGAGAGAGATGGTCGAGAGAGAGAGACGATCGAGAGAGGGAGAGAGATACCTGGAGAGAGAGATGATCGAGAGAGAGATACGTTGGGAGAGATAGAGAGATAGCAGAGACCGAGAGAGAGAGGGAAATTCGAACCATGGGGTGTACTGTGTACACCCCGTATATATATATATATTTCCCGAACCGGGCCGCCTGGAAATGAATCTTGGACCAGGTTCACAGCCAAATTGGCCGCACAGCACCGTGGACGCATCGCACGGCACCCTGGACGAACATACAGTGCCTTCAGTCTACTTCACCATGCGTCTCTAAATCTGCTACGCACCGCACGTTGAGTAATTTTGACTGTTCCATTTTCTGAAGACAGTTTGTGGCAGATTCGTTCGAATTCGTACGAGATAAGAAGTTTGAATGCCGGAAAATGGAAGAAGGAAGGGACTTTTCATTAAGTAAAAACCCGGGGTTTCCCCCGAGGATCTTGGCATTACATTTTTTTTTCAAAACAAACAAAAAAAAAAAAGAGAGAGAGAGAGACAAACTACGGGCCTACTGCCCTTTCTTCTTCTTTCCCTCCTCCTACTCTTTCCTCTCCTCAATCACTCCCGCCGTCCGAGGCGTCATCCGCACCATCCGAGTGATTATCCGAACCATTCGGATTACCCTCGGAGTCTTCCGCGGACTCCTCTGGCTCACGTCCGGGGGTGGACTCCGGATCGTCTTTGTCATCCAATTGATCGAAGCAGAAGTCTAAAAGGTTGGAGACGGCCCGACGAATGGAGCGGATGGTTGTGATGAGCCTCGCAATCTGCGTGTTTAACTCTTCGATCTCTCCGCGATAGTAAGCCATCTCGGCCTCCAAAGCCTCGACGCGAGCCGCCAAACGGCTGTTGTCCATCCCGAAACTACGAAAACAACCTGTTCTTTTAAAAGGAGGAAAAGAAAGTAGAGAGACTGTTGGGATTTTGATTGTAGTGCATTGAGGCACCCTCCCCCCATGCTTATAAAGATGTTTCAGCCAACGAAAGGGCACACCCGAATTAATGGCACCCTTAAATCTGCCAACTGTTCTCAGAAATCGAAGGGGTGCTTAGAAGATCGAGGTGCCGCGCGCCCCTAATTCAGACCGCACGGCACCCTGGCTCAGATGCTTAAATGCCTTGTCTCGAAAATTGATCCAATCAGCCACCAAAATTCTCTTGGGAACTCAATCCTCAGCCGTTTTGCAGTAAAGGTCCCTTAGAATGTCGTGCTTCGGTTACGGCGCCACTTAATCCCCCGGGAATTCGCCGTATTCGCCTTTTTCTCGGTATTCGTCCTCCGGGACTCACCGTGACTAGTTCAAGGATCCGACATACTTTCCCCAGTAGGTCCAAAATTCAAAATTCAATTTTCGCCTCCCGAGGGCTTATCTCAAAAATTCAAAATTCAATTTTCACCTCCTGAGGGCTGGTCTCAAAAATTCAAAATTCAATTTTCGCCTCCCGAGGGGTCGTCTCAAAACTTCAGAATTCAATTTTCGCCTCCCGAGGGCTCGTCTCAAAATTGAATTTTCGCCTCCCGATGGCTCGTCTCAAAAATTCAAAATTCAATTTTCGCCTCCCGATGGCTCGTCTCAAAAATTCAAAATTCAATTTTCGCCTCCCGAGGGCTTGTCTCAAAAATTCCAAATTGAATTTTCGCCTCCCGAGGGCTTATCTCAAAAAAATTCTAAATTCAATTTTTGCCTCCCGAGGGCTTGTCTCAAAAATTCCAAATTGAATTTTCGCCTTCTGAGGGCTTGTCTCAAAAAAAAATTCTAAATTGAATTTTCGCCTCCCGAGGGCTTGTCTCAAAAAAATTCTAAATTGAATTTTCACCTCCCGAGGGCTTGTCTCAAAATTTCTAAACTGAATTTTCGCCTTCCGAGAGCTCGTCTCGCTTTTCGTCCCTTGAGCCACGGTCTAACGGACCTAAAGTCTCTCCTCGTCTTGATTTTCACTTCCCGAGGGCTCGTCTCGATTTTCGCCTCCCGATGGCTCATTTCAAGTCTTCCACCATACTTTGAATGGCACACCGCACCGCAGGCACTTTTTGCATAAGTTTGTCCTCCGGGACTCGTTTCTCGCATTGCATTGTCCCGATTGAACTACGCTGGTCTGATCCCTACAACGGGGTACGTAGGCAGCTCCCCGAGCGCGACCACCATCATATGTACTTACATTTTTCGCTTTGTCTCTGTTCAAAGGCACTAGAGCAACGGATTGGGATGCCTATTCTTTAAGCGTCACTCGTACCAACTAATGGTAGCCGAGTTACGTTAAAGAGGGACTATTGTAGACACCCCAATCCGGACCTCGGAGAGTCTTTGTCCACCCCGATGATGAAATAGAGGAAACGATACCTTTGCGAGCTTGAAAAAGGATCTCCTTTAAAGCCAAAAACCCAACAAATCCAACAAACCCAGCCAAGCCCAATAAAAAAGGCCCAAAAGGCTCTGGACCACATGAGGGGGTACCGTGCGGAGTCAAACTGGAGCGCACGGCACCTTGAGAAAATTCAAGGGACCGTGCGCAGCCAAACCCCTCCGCACGACACCTTGAGCAAAAAGCTGGCTGGCTCAGAAAGTGTCGGCCACGCCAGTGTGAGCCATACCGATGATCGCACAAAAATGCACTTCTGACCCGCCCAGAAAACACCTCCACCATTTGAATTCAAAATCCTTGGCCATTTGCCTATAAATTAACCCCTCCACTCAAGGGAAAGAGGTCCTTCTTAGCCTTTCTTTTGAGTCCCTCTCTTGCCTTTCCCTTGGCTTTCTCACTCTACTTTCTCTCTCTAAATTTCTACACCCACTTTCTTATTCCCATGGCCATTTCCAAGCTTTAAAGAATGTCATTCCCAAAGACCTTCTTTAAGTACTTTCACTCACTCCCTCATCATCATTGAAGTTGATCTTTCATTAACTTCAAAGACTCATCACCCCCAAAACACCTAACCTTCACTCACACCCATACTCCCTTTGTCTCATCCAACCTCCCCCATCCACATCCGTGACGATCCATCCACATCCTTGCATCCACGATCCTTGATCAAACTCGAAACCAAAGGTATAAACTAGTTTCCTCGGACTAGATTCCGTTTTGGTCCTGAGGGGACCTTTCTGTCAGCAGATCTAATCCCTTTTGGTTAGATCCTGACTCAAAACCTATTTTCATAAAATAAAACCAACACTGTGCTGAGGTTGGGGAACCGCGGCTTCGTTGATCGTGCGCACGGCACTCGACTCTCGGACGGCATGGTGCACACACTAGTGCTATTGTGAACAGTCTGAGTGGATCTGAGTTTTCCTCCGCTGTGGTTACCTGTTTTTGCTGTCTACTGTTTCTGTAGCCCTTAAGATAAGACCATATCTACAAGCCATGTTCCGACTCTTCTAAAATCTTTTCAAGATCATCCCAAGTGATCAAAAACGTTGAAAACTGTTTTAAAACTATGTTTTGGGAAGGATAATGACGTTCTTGGGATGATCTGACCGCCGTGAGGCTATTCGTGAGTTTTCAAAAGATCTACAGAGAAACCAATGAGTTAAATGATGTTTTGAAAGACTGCAACAGTCTGACAGCAGAGCAGGTGCCACGCACGGCATGTTGAGATGCCTCGCACGGCATCTCAGAGTGCCGTGAGCGGTATTCTGAGGCCCAACCGTTTGACAGCAGAGCAGGTGCTGCGCACGGCATGTTGAGATGCCTCGCACGGCGTCTCAGGGTGCCGTGAGCGGTATTCTGAGGTCCAAACAGTCTGTTGAATGTTATTTATCTCCATTTATTCATATCATTTTATCACGACTGTACAGACAGCACCACCTGCACGTCAATGTGATATATTTCCCATGTCCTTCTCCCGTTACGTGCTTTATTAAAGAGTTTGATATTCCAAATAATATTGAAGATTCCCCCTTTTTTTTAAAACATTAAGTAGAGACCGGTCTTACCGGGCGAATGGGGTGCTTTTTAAAGAAAAACCTTCCTCATTCGTAATGTGGCTCCCGAACCCAACATCTCGACGTTTTCGCTAGACCAAAAGCCTTTTTCAAATCAAGCTCCCGGTTTCTCGGATCATCCATCTCAAAAATCCGGGTGGCGACTCTTCGAGCTTATGCCTTTTTCCGGGCGCGGGAGCCCACAGGCATTTTCTGAGTACTTGCATGATCTTTATATAAACTGTGTAGACCCCGACGATGAAGGTATAGATTTCGATGGGGATATTCCCAAGGAAATCCGTGCCCTCATCGAAAGGGAAGATGAAAGGCATGCTCAGCCATTAAAAGAGGAAATAGTTTCTATAAACTTGAAGATGAAAATGATCCTCGAATGGTTCAAGTGGGCTCCACGCTTTCACCAGAGGAGCATCGTGATTTCAAGGAGCTGCTCACTGAGTACAGTGATGTCTTCGCATGGTCTCATCAAGACATGCCAGGCATTGACCCCGAGATAGTGGAGCATCGAATTCCTTTGTTGCTGGATGCTAAACCTGTGAAGCAGAAGCTCAGGTGGATGAGGCCAGATTGGGTTCAGAAGATCAAGGATGAGGTCACGAAGCAAATTGACGCTGGGTTTCTCATGGTTTCTCAGTATCCCACTTGGGTGGCCAACATCGTTCCTGTTCCCAAGAAGAATGGACAGATTCGAGTCTGTGTCAATTTCAGGGATTTGAACAAAGCAAGCCCCAAAGATGATTTTCCCTTGCCACACATCGATGTGCTTGTGGATAATATGGCGGGGCATGCCTTGCTCTCATTCATGGATGGATTTTTAGGCTATAACCAGATTCTTATGGCACCCGAGGACCGTGAGAAGACAACGTTCATCACTGAGTGGGGAACTTACTGCTATCTGGTCATGCCTTTCGGGTTGAAGAACGCTGGACCTACTTATCAGCGGGCTGCTATGACCATTTTGCACGATATGATTCACAAGGAAGTCGAGGTCTATCTGGACGACATGATTGCCAAATCAAAAACTCGAGAGGGGCACATTCCTGTGCTAAGGAAGTTCTTCGAGAGACTCTGTAAGTTTCGTATGCGTCTCAATCCACAGAAATGCACTTTTGGAGTCACCACTGGCAAGATGCTCGGTTGCATGATCACTTCCCGCGGGATAGAGGTTGACCCGTCAAAGATCATGGCAGTCCTTGAGATGAAACCACCAGTGTCTGAAAAGGGAGTGCGGAGCTTTCTGGGAAAGGTTCAGTTCATCAGCAGATTCATCGCCAAGTTGATTTTAACTTGCGAGCCGATGTTTCGTCTACTCAAGAAGGATACCCCGTTTGTGTGGTCAGACAAGTGCCAAGCGGCTTTCACTTCCATTCAGAACTATCTTCAAAATCCTCCGGTTTTAATGCCGCCAGTGCCTGGGAAACCCTTGATACTTTACTTATTTGTAAATCCGTCTTCTATGGGATGCTTGCTAGCTCAGGAAGGAAATAAGGGAGTCGAGAAAGCCATTTACTATTTGAGTAAGAAGATGGTTGAGTGTGAAGAGCGCTACACCGCTCTAGAGAAGACATGTTGGGCTCTTATTTGGGCTTCCAAGAAGTTGAGACATTACATGCTGGCTTACCCAGTGAAGTTGACTTCTCGAATGGATCCCCTCAAGTATCTGTTCGAGAAGCCAGCGCTTACTGGTAAGTTAGCACGTTGGTTGCTCATGCTAGCTGAGTTCGATCTTGAGTATGTCAAGAGGAAATCTGTTAAAGGCCGCGCTGTGGCAGAATTCTTGGCTGATCATCCTGTGGTTGGGCCGGAGGACTCAGACTTTACGTTTCCAGATGAAGAGGTGCTAACCATAGTTGACGATGTGTGGACTCTCTACTTTGATGGGGCAGCCAATCAGAAAGGATATGGAATTGGGGTTCTGTTAATTACACCTGATGGTTCTCATATTCCGCTTGCGTTCAAACTCAATTTTGACATCACGAATAACCAAGCCGAATATGAGGCCTGCATTGTTGGCATGGAGGCTTCTCTAATGCTTGGTGTTGAAAAGCTTGAGGTCATTGGCGATTCCAACCTTGTTGTATCTCAGGCTAACGGGGACTGGAAAGTTCGGGAAGAAAGGTTGAAACCTTACCATCAAGACTTGGAAGACCTTGTTCCTCGTTTCAACAAGGTGACCTTTACTCATATTCCTCGTCTAAAAAATCAATTTGCCGATGCCTTGGCAACTTTGGCCTCCATGGTTGAACTTTCGTTGGGTGTCAAACTTCGTCCTATCTTAATTGAACAGCGGGACTACCCTACTTATCAACATGTTAGTACCATCGATGATGCCGATGATGGTCTGCCTTGGTACCATGACATATGGAACTTTGTAGAAAGTGGCAAATACCCTGCTGATGCCTCTAAAAAGGATCAACTCGCACTGCGAAGAATGGCTGCTCATTACATCATCTGTGGAGGGAAGCTTTACCGGAGATCCCATTGTGGGATGCATAAGCTCTGTGTCAACGGTGCTGAAGCCGCCACGGTAATGGAAGAAATTCATGAGGGAGTCTGCGGTCCTCACATGAGCGGAGTCATGCTCGCCACGAAAATCCTTCGTCAAGGTTATTACTGGTCCACTATGGAATCACAGTGTGTGGATTATGTCCGTCGCTGTCACAGGTGTCAGATTCATGCTAATCTTATGCATGTTCCTCCCTCTAAGCTGTTTGGTATGACCTCGCCTTGGCCTTTCTCAGTCTGGGGCATCGATGTTATTGGCATGATCAGGCCGTCCGCTTCAAGTGGTCATCGGTTTATCCTGGTGGCAATAGATTACTTTACCAAATGGGTTGAGGCTGAGTCTTACAAAACTTTGACTGCGGTTCAGGTGGCTCAGTTCATCAGGAAGAACATTATCTATTGATATGGCATCCCTCAGGCTTTTGTATCAGATAATGGAGTTCACTTCAAGGGCAGGGTTTTGGAGCTCTTCGACGAGTTTAAAATCCAGATCCATCATTCAACGACTTATCGCCCTCAGACAAATGGGGCAGTTGAAGCAGCCAAAAAGAACATTGAAACAATCATCAAGAAGTCTGCAGAGTCCGCCAGGGACTGCACGAGCAACTACCTCTGGCTTTGTGGGGGTATCGCACGTCAATTCGAACATCAACTGGGGCAACGCCTTACTCCCTAGTCTACGGGATGGAAGCAGTGCTCCCTATTGAACTGGAGGTACCATCTTTGAGGATCATGACGGAATGTGAACTCACGGAATCTGAGTGGCTCAGCGGGAGGTTCGTCGAACTCATGCTCTTCGACGAGAGGAGGCTTCGTGCCTTGTATCATGTTCAGGGGTATCAACGAAGGATTGCTCGGGCGTTCAACAAGAAAGTCAAGTCTCGTGACTTGCTCAAAGGTGACATGGTTACAAAGGAGATTCGTGCTCCCATTTTTGATCTCCGCGGTAAGTTCCGGCCGAAGCGCGCAGGGCCTTACATTATCAAAATCATCCTCTCGGGTGGAGCAGCTCAACTCATTGATCTGGACGGCAACGAGTTCACCACTCTGGTTAACCTGGATCAACTCAAACGTTACTATCCCTGAGAGAGCTCGGTGGACCGAAAACCACAAGGGTGGGCGGTTCCAGGCAAAAATTAGAGCAAGCCTGCTAAACTGAAAACTTGTGAAGGCAGTTTAGGCAAAAATAAATAGGCAAACATCGAAAGCTCGCTAGGCTGAAAACCTGAAAGGGCAGTCCTAGGCAAAATTTAGAGCGTAAAAGGAGAGGTAAACACACGAGTGAACCTTAGCCTGAACTACGTTTTGACCTGATTCCTTCAAAAAGGATACGTAGGCAATCTCTCTGTGAGATTCGGTCATAATCAATCAACTTGATCCATGGTTCTCCTTTCCAACATATATACCGACGTTCAAGAGCCGGCTTGGTATTCAACACTTGGACCACAAGGGGAGAATTCTTGATTTTTCAAATTTTATTCAAACTATTATCTCTATTACATAGCTGAGCAAAGCCTTTAAAACAGTTAAGCATAAAAACAGAATACATGCTAGAGGCCTTAACAGGCTCACAGTTTATTCTAGATCATGCGAGTCTTGCCAGGAGTCAGTCTGCATTTTGTCTTTCTACAACTTCATTTCGTGGCCATGCTTTGTAGCGACGTTGCAGGTCAGTGCTGAAATCTGGATCTGCTCCTCCAAGTTGCCTCAAGCCCCAGTTGTGTGCATAACCAATCAGATCTGGGCAGTGAATGCAGGAATGCGGAAGGCTTCCACCCCAGCTCGGTGTAACCCCTGGCTCATGCCTAACTGTCGAAGGATACGGCCTGGAATATAGAAAGTGAAACTGGACAGCCCGGCGATCACCATTCTTTCATAACCGGCAGAGTGTAGGGCCATATCTGGAATATCTAAAGCCCTGTGTCTCCAGACAATTTCCTGCGGCGACAGGTTGTTCATGAAGGCATACCAGTCCCCTATGGACATTTAGGTATCGCATCTCTCGTTGATGCATTCGCCCGGGCGGGTTTGGCCAATTCGCCTCTGGGGCTGCAATCAATCCCAGCTTGTCTGATAACCACAGCTGCATGAGTGAAAAAGACAAGTAAGAAGCTATATAAAACCTGAGTGGAAAAACAAGTCAGAAACTCTGATATTTGCCTTAGCTGAGTGTTGAGGTAAAAGCAGAATGTGTGCAAGCCAGAAAAAGGTGAGCTAAGTGAGTTTACCTGCAGTAGGAGTGGGCTGCCGCCAAAAACTTCTGTCTGGCCGGTAGCTACCAAATCCAAACCCATGAGTGTCTCTGCAAGAACCATTGGCACAATGTTCTTTCGAACACCCAGCTGGGTGGCAACATGAACCAATGAGGGGTTAACCCGCCCATCTGTGGGCACCAACAGATATGCAGCCAGCACACAGATTGTTAGGGCAAACCGTCGCCTGGCCTGCACAGCAGTATCCGTGAGGTCACCTTGAGGGCTGTACCACTCCATCAGGCGCATTACATTTATCTACCCTCCGTTTAGCAGACCCTCCGCTGCACCTTTCGAGATCTTCAGCGCGGACTTCAGGAGTTTGGACATGCTTTCTCTGCAAGGAGGTACGATATTCACACTGGAGGCGAACCCTTGGAGGTATGCTTGAAATTCCTCCACGGTTGGACATAGCTCATCATCTCCAAATCTGAATACATGGACGTCTGGGTCCCAGAACCGCACTACAGCCCACAAGATTTCAGGGCGCAGTCTCACGCTTCGGAGATAACGAAATGAGGCCAGCCCGTGAGTCCGAAATGATAGCCAATCGCCTGCGACGAACGTTTCAAGCCACGGGCCAATCAGAGTGGGGAGGTGATTTGCCATTTTGATTGCCCTCTGCGGTTTTATTTGAAAGAGGATTGATTACCTTACGTTCACCAGGGCCTGGCCTTTTTATAGCCCAAGCATGGCAGGATATTTCTCTTTTCAAAGAAAATATCTTTGGAGATTGGTATACGTCCCTTCAAGTTAAGGAGTACACTTTATAACTGTCTCAGACATTTTCTGGGCGACCAACAGTAATGACAGGGCCTACAGTGCCTTAGCTTTCTGAAAAGGGTCAAACTTGGCATCTGGTCTGAACAACACAATCGCGCGACACACTGGGATCATCGCGCGAGGGTTTTGGTTTTTCGATTTAAAGATCAGCCTACTGGATTGTTTGGAGTATTTGTTCATGCTTCATCTCGGGATGACTTTTAGGGTTTTGTGTTTTGCTAGCGGGTCAACACAAGTGATTCAGGACAGGGATACAAAACATTCATTTTATTTGACATGCCCGGCAATAGCGCCATACAACGGATTCAAGGTTTAAGCAAAAACAAAGGAAAATGTTCGGATGGCCCAATGACTCTTGAACTTATTCTTAATACAGACGAGATTCTCTCAGACTCAGTAGTATCCCCCGGGCCTTGCTCGGATTTCTGCACGAAGCCATGCCACGTAGCGGCTATCCAGCCAGTCCACGTAGTCCGGACTAGGACCCTCAAGCACCCCATGTCTCCAAAGCCTTCGATACTCGCGCAACGAAGGCACATTGAAGTCAGGCAATTGGAATTCCTCAATTCTGGCCCTGTGCAACCCTTGACTCACGCGTAACTGGCACAGGATGAGGCCCGGGATGTAAAAGGTAAAGCTCGCCAGGCCAGCAATTATCACTCTTTGAAAGCCTGTTGTATTGACGGCCATCTCAGGCATGATCAGCCATGGATATCTCCAGACAAAGTCATAAGACTGCATGTCATATAGGATCATGTACCATCCCATTACGTCCTGTTCAGGAAACAGCAGGGGTCGTTCAAGCAACCGCCTCGGGAAATGTTCCCAGCCTGCTTGTGGAGCTTCGAGTAGGCTAGAAAGCCACACCTGTGAGTGAAAAGACAAGTGAGAAGCTAGATAAAGCCCGAGTGAAAAGACAAGTAAGGTTCTAGAGCGATTTTTACCCGAGTGTCAAGGTAAAATGAGAAAGTGCGAAAACCGGGAAAAGGTGAGTTGAGTGAGGATTTACCTGGAGTAACCGTGGGCTGCCACTGAAGATGTTGCTTTGTCGGCTTTTGAACAGGTCCAAGCCCATCAGCGTTTCAGCTAGGATCGTTGAAACGATGTTTTTGCGAGCTCCCATTTGTGAGGCCATGCTCACCACACGGGGACTAACCCTTCCGTTAGCAGGAACCAATGCATAGGCTGCCAGTACGCAAATTGAGAAGGCAAAGCGCTTGTGCGGCTCCTCGACATGGTCCGTTAGAATTCCGCCTGAACCGTACAATTCGATCAGGCGGGGGATGTCTAATTCACCATCATGAATGATACTGGCTGTTAGTCCTTCTGAAATGTTCAATTTCATCTGCAGTAAATGGCTCATGTTCTCCTGAACCGGAGGAACGGCCAGAACATCAGAATTTGCAAAGCTGGGCAGGTAGGCTGGGAACTCCTCCACCGTTGGGCACATTTCGTCGTCGTAATTACGGAAGACGTGCATGACTGGATCCCAGTGGATCATAGCAGCTTCAAGAAGCTCGGGGCGTGGCCCCACATATCGAAGATCTCTAATTGAGGCCAAGCCTCGAGACCGTGGACTCGTCCAATTGAGAGTTTCGGTTCTCGCCAACCAAGGATCGAGCATTACGGCCAGTGGACTCTCCATTTTGAATGACTGATGAGTTTTTGTGCTTTCAAAGGGGACAATGTGCTTTACATCACTATCAGTGGGTTCCATTTTATAGAAATGTCGGTTCTCATTTTCCCGTGCCAAAGGAAAAGTTAAAAAGCTTGAATGTCTCACCACTTGGCAAATGAAGAATGCTCCAGTTATGGCTCCATATTGTGTGCAGGCCGTGTGGGGGGGGGGGGCCCTTGGAGCTCCTGGACCTTTAAAAAGTTTAATTCAGTCAAACAAAGACTGCCTGGAAGAGGCTGACCATCGCGCGAGAGTCTGACTATCTCGCGCGACATATCTCTCTCGCGCGTGCATCTCATTCAGTCGCAGGACCTGACTGTCTCGCGCGAGTGTTTCACTTACTCGCGCGACGGTCCAAACTGCATTTTTGACAGTGTGCAGCAGCTACTGGTTTGGCTTGGTCATTTTGGGTTCCTGGGGCCTTTTGGCGCTTCTTATAGTTCCTACAAGTCATGATGGGCATATGTGACTGTACCCAAGTATCGGCTTCGAAATTTCGCGTTTATCGAAGATTTTGGACCCTCGGCGGCCCATTTCAAGTTAAAATCAAGGATTTGGAAGATCGAAATCCGTTCTAAGGTTTTTTTGCCAAGTTCTTTCATGCCATACAGGTCATATGGACTGTATGTGACTGTGCGGAGGTGTCGGTTTCTGTCCGGGACATATTTAAGTCTTGTTTCGCTGTCTCGTGTCCCTTTTGTGTCCTTGGGACACTTTTTGGCATATTTCTCGCCTCGGGATGTTTTTCTTAGTTCTGTCAGCTCGTACAAGTCACGTTATGCGTGCTCGACCTTATGGAAGTGTCAGTTTCAATCAAAGTCAAGTATTTTGAGTTTTGGCCGGTTAATGCCCAAATTTCGTTAAATTGCCGTATCCTCGTATCCTAGCCGTGTCCTAGGGAACATTTTCCGTTTTCTTTCGAGCTGGTCACTCCTATACACACGTCGGTGTCCGTGGACAGTCTCGGTGTGTTATCAATACAAGTTGGGTATTAGTGGTTAGCGTTTAACCTATTTTATGCATAATAAAGGTGATTTAAACTTGAAAATGCAAAGTTTATAGCTAACCATGCTGTGCTGTATCAAAGCAAAGGAAAGTATTGTGCATATGGCGCTCCGGCCAATCAAAAGCTACCAATGTAACAGGGCACACTCGCCCACTATCAAAAAGGCACGCAGGCCTCCAAAAGCAAGTATCAGAGTATCTAAGGCACGTCGGCCTCTATATCTAAACTACTTGGGCACGCAGGCCCGAAATCAAAAGCAGGTCATGAAAAGTGAAGGGGCTCCTCAGTAGTCCTCATCCCGTCCAAGCCAGTCGGTGTCTCTCAGGTCCTCCTCAGCATCACCACCATCGTCATCATCACCGTCGTCGTCTTCATCGGCAGCGGCAAGCTCGCGCAGATCCTGCACATACTTGGGATCATCAACAGTATCGTCGGAGTCGCTCCTAGCCTCTTCATCTTCCTCTTCTGCCTCTTCCTCCGGAGGCTGGACCAAGACGAGCTGCTTCTTTCGGGCCGGCTAGCCTTGGCCCGACCTATCTCGCCTCTCTATTCGGTACCTCTCTCCCGCGCGCGCTGCCGCCTTCTTGGCTGTCTCCTTGCTCACCACGGTAGGCTGTGAGCTCCTGGTGTGTCGAGTAGTGGCTGGAGGCATGGTGGTCTGTGCTCGTGGCGGAGATCGCGCTCTCTTCTTAGAAGCCGCTCGTCCCTGTACCTGCATGTTTATATGTTGCATTAGTATACATTTTGCAGTATATTGTCTATCAAATACTTAAATGACAGGTATAGGTACATTCTATCAAATTAGAGGCTATCTATCAGCTGTCTGTCAGTATTGAATGTTTTCAAAGCAAGCATGCGGGTATCGAAGGTAGCTATGTATCGTACATATTGAAAGCAAAGAGGAAGTGTATCGTTTTGTATACCTGGGTCCTCCGGGATGTGGCTGGCTGAGCTGCGGGTGCTGGATAACGCAACTGCAATGGCATGCCCTGAGTTGCTCTCCTCACCACATTCTCCAAAGCAAGCATGCGCCGTACGACTTCGTTCACCCACTCAACAGGCACCTGTGCACGTTTTACAATCAGCAAATATTTCAGACACAGTTCAAGGATGTTGAAATTATAGAAAGGGAAGTTGATTTTACCTGTACAGTCACTGCCGCAGGCTCTATACGTGCTGGCACAAGCTCCACCTCGGCTGGATTCCCCTTATGGTCCACTACATCCACTTTCCAAAGCAACTCTGGGGGCCCACCAACTACTGGCCTGCTCTCTCTGTGCCTCTCGCGGTGTTCTCCTCTCTATGTCTCAACGGCAACCGTTCTCTCTGCACCAGCCTGGTGTGCCTGCTCCTGGATCTCTCTAAGAGCCCTGATTCCAAGTGGCCTCGCTAGGCGATCTCTCTGATAGGCTTCATAGTTCATCGTCGGACGCAAGTGGCGTGTCAGCTCAGTATCCGGTCTTGTGAACCTCTCCAGCTCTACCAGCGTGTAGTCTCTTGTGTGGGAAGCTCGTGGTGGGAGTAGCCCGGGCACCTAGAACTCAAGGTAACCAAGTGACTGGCGAGTCACTCGGTCCCCTAAGTACCACTGCCAACCAAAGGCTGACTCCAAAAACACCCTGCTGGCTGTGACCATTCTGCTTTGTGCCAAGTACTCCGGCTCTGGCCCGTTTGTCCTCCAAGGATTCCACTCGACCTGCACAAAGTGACAAACAAGCAGCATATACATTTGATCAGCGACACCATTAAAACCATGGAAAGCATACATGATTGTTCATTTGAGTTCTAATGTTATACCTGTGAAGCTCTCAGCTCATCCAGATATAGCCTGTAGGCATTGAGGCTGCCTCTCCCTTCTTTGGTGCCCCTATACTCCTTACTCCATATCAGTGCTCGCGGGAGGGTGCTCAAGTCTGGATGCTTGCACTCTGGAGGGTACATCCTCAACACCTCGTATGCCCAAAGCTGCAGTGTTATCAAAAAGGGAAGTGCATCAGTCACGAGTGGTACAGTTATACAGTTTAAAGCTGGTAAACAAGCTATGCAATCAATTGGTACAATGGAGATTATGCTACGATAATTGAGATCGTACCTCCCAGACACGCCAATAGCCGGCCATGCTTTGCCCGTTCCTCGAGGAGTCACCAAAGAACAAATAGGCCGTGCCAAGCGCCGCTCCACCCCAATCGAAGCGTGAGGCCGTCCTCAGATCCCTCAACGCAGGCAGGTACGACAAATGTACAGTGCTTCCCTTGCCTGGGAATAGTGAAGCTCCGAACATATACAGCAGGTAAGCCCGGGCCATCTGTGCCTCCTCATGCTCATTAGCTGGCTTTTTCTTCAAATACCGTATGAACTGAGCGTATCTCGCCGCTCCTTTCTCTACCTGGGGCACCTCCCCCAAGAACCACGCCAGAGCCGCTGGGTCGGCATGTATCCCTGAGTCAAAAGGGATGGGCTCTCCCCCCACCCTCAAGCCTGTGATCGCCGCAAAGTCACTCGGCGTCACCGTCATCTCTCCCGGAGGCAGGTGGAAGGTATTGGATGTATCCCTCCACCTCTCGGCCAGCGCAACAAGGACAGCATGATCATTCCTGACTGGTACCGTCAGGGTCTATATGAACTCCCTGAAGCCTGCTGCATCCACCAGCTCTCTCACCCTCGCTGGCAACCCTATGTACAGTGCCAGAGAACTGCATGGCCCACTAAAGCCGCGGATATCCCGCTGCTCCACCTGTTTCAGACAACAAAGTCAAACAACAGGATATAATGTTAGCATACAAAGCTTTCATTTTCAAGTTCTAGGTAATCAATGCGGCAGCTCAGCCACACATGGTAAACAAGCAGCAGAGGATAATGTTAGCATGCAGTGCTTTCATTTTCAAGTTCTAGGTAATCAATGTGTCAGTGTGACCACGGATGGGCGGTCTAAGTTATTTGATTCAAGTTCTCGTTCAAGTAACAGCATGTAGGGCTACAATCCTAGAGCTACATCATTGGAGGCTTGGAACTCCGTGCCGTTTTCAACCGTTGTTTAGTTCCGGTTCTTGCATGCATGACGTATGATACAAGGGCTATGTCAGTACATTTTGACGTCTACACGGGCTGCCATCAGATGGTTGGGTCAAGTTATGCTTTGGCGTGGGGTGTTCATGGTGCGGCTTAACAATGGATTATTGGCGGAAGTTATCGTATGCATGGCATATATCACGAGCTTTCTCTTGTCCTAGCATGTTTTATGTTCAGTCTACAACAGATGGTTGTTTCAAATCGTTGCATGCATGGCGTTCAGAGCACAGATTATTTTGTTATTTGCATGGATCAAATTGTGAAGTATATCGCAATTTTCAAGATAGGCAAATATCAAGTTAAAGTGTAAAGGGGTTTATCAAGAGATATACCTCAGCCCAGGTATTCGCAATATGTACTCCGGGGTCCCTCAGCACCAGCTCCAAGTGGTAGTTAGTCTGCTGTGGTGGCTTGTATCCTGCAAAGCCTAACGGTACAAACAAGTGCGGCCTCGGGAGCGTGTAGGTCTCCTCTGAAAACTCTGGGCGCTTCATAGCACCCGCCTCAGCCACTGCACTCACCCTCGGTCCCTGCGCCTCCTCAGCATCCCTCTCCTCGGCCTCTATATCAGCCGTCAGTCCCTCTGACCCAGCTCTCTCCCTCTCGGCCTCCCTCTCGGCTCGCGCTGCGGCCTCGGCAGCCTCGATCGCCCTTGCCCGGTCCTCCTTGGCTTTCAACACATACTCTCCAATAATGGGGTGATCTTCCAAGAGCTTTGCCAGCAGCTCGTCGGGCGCGTGCTCGGCAATATCAGCATAAGTGATCGACACGAGGTGCGAGGAAGTAGCCGCGGTCACCGGTGGCCTAAACGCTATATCCTCCTCCCGAATATCAATGGGGGCAGCCTCTGTGGTCTGCTCTCTCTCAATCTGCACCTCCTCAGCGTGTTCCTCTTCAATTATAGCCCCCTTTCCCTTCGCCGAGTCTCTCGGCGGGGTTTGGCTCGGCTCGGTATCACCTCCAACGGCACCGCTGCCCTCCACATCACCGGAACTCCTATCAACCATGGGTGAACCCTCGGCCACTATTCCCGAGTCCTCTGGCCCGCTACTGGACCCCACGGCCCCAGCCTGCTCCCTCGCGCGAGGCTCTACCTCTACCGCGTGAGGCACCTCGCCACCAGCAGCCTCCTGCTGTTGCTCCTGTCCGCCATCGCCGCCTTCTTGCTCGACTGCACTTTCAACCCCGACGGCTTCCACTGGTTGTTGCTCTATCTCTTCGACCTCCATTACACCACCTCGATCCTCCGGCTGATCGACAACCTCCCCTTCGCCTCCGCCCATACCGTGGTCTGCCATGATTGTTTTGGTTGAGTGTGGGCTTGATGGTGGCGGAAGAATCTAGGGTTTGGAGGAGTTTTTGAGAGATTTTGAGAGTTGGGAGAGATTTGGAGTTTGAAACTGACTGGGAACCGTTTCTGAAACGTCCCGCGGATGTTTAAAGGAGTGGAACTGGCTTGGGCCAGGTCTGGGCTGGTTCAGAACCCAGGCGCAGAAATCGATCCATCGCGCGAGGGCGTCACTGCCTCGCGCGACACACCTTTGGGCTCCAGGCCCATTTTCCCAGCGAGCAGGTCCAAGTCTTTTTTGTATTATTACCATTTTTATTAAAAATCCCAGTTTTTAGTAGTGGCCTGAAATTAAACCTTCTGGGATCATGATCATTGGATGTTCGCGCGATCTAGAGCATTTTTATATCTCCAGCTATGGTCTGTTTGCATGCACTTCAGCCATCAATCAACGACGATCTATCCGTCCACTTTCAAATCAGCGACGATCTATCCGTCCACTTTCAAATCAGGGATGATCTATCCGTCCACTTTCAAATCAGCGACGATCGATCCGTTCAATCATTCTTCGGTGCACTGTATTTTTACATGCTTGCGCGTTTTTCCATTAAATCGGCTTTTGGGTGGATTTGGTGGGTGTCTAGAAACTTTTGATGTTACCCTTACCAGTCAAATCAGCGACGATCTATCCATCCAATTTCAAATCAGCGACGATTTATCCGTCCAATTTCAAATCAACGACGATCTATCCGTGCAATTTCAAATCAGCGACGATCTATCCCTCCAATTTCAAATCAGCTACGATCTATCCGTCCACTTTCAAATCAGCGACGATCTATCCGTCCACTTTCAAATCAACGACGATCTATCCATCTGGTTTTCAATCAGCGGCAATCTATCCGTCCACTTTCAAATCAGCGACGATCTATCCGTCCACTTTCAAATCAACGACGATCTATCCGTCCGGTTTTCAATCAGCGACGATCTATCCATCCACTTTCAAATCAGCGACGATCTATCCGTCCGATTTTCAATCAACGACGATCTATCCGTCCGATTATCAATCAACGACGATCCATCCGTCCAATCATTCTTCGGTGCACGGTATTTTTACATACTTGCGCGTTTTTTCCATTAAATCGACTTTTGGGTGCATTTGGTGGGTGTCTAGAAACCTTTGACGTTACCCGTACCAGTCAATGGTGTTCCGCGTGCCGTCAAAGGGGGACTACTGTAGACACCCCAATCTGAATCTCCCGATTGTTTTACAGTTTCTTGTTTCCCCGATGATGAACTAGATCAAAAAGCATTCTTAAGGTTGGAAAGGATTGAGCTCGGTGTGTGTGGAACCCTTTGGACCCTTTGAACCATTCAAAATGAAAGAAAAACAGAAAACAGTCAAACCTGGGTCTGGGTTTGACCCTTGCGCGTGGAAGTCACTCCCTCGCACGAGTGTCCTCTTTACCAGGTGTGGTCAAAGTCAAACATTTGACTGTTGACCCATGCACGACAGGTGGCACACTCGCGCGACACTCTCAATGTCTCGCGCGATGGTCCTGGCGATCCACTTTCACCTTTTCACCAGTTGGCGCTTACAGGGTCTGGGGCTATTTGAACCCCGTTTTTTTCCACAGGCCCGTGGCAGTGCAGGCTTTGGGTTCTCCACCCTCACAACCTCTCCCCATCACCTTTTCCACCAAGCTTAGCCACCAAGTTTGGTCCTAAGGGGTGTTTGCCACCACCTTTGGCCCTTGGCTCCTCCTATAAATACCCCCCCTTTGTCTTTCTTTACAAGGGCCACAAAATCACTAACTTTAAAAAAGTTTAGGAGATTGAGAACTCTTGCAAGCACAAAGGCTCTCAACCCTAGCTCACTTTCCATACCTTTCTTCATTCCATTTTCCATCACAAGCTTCTCAACCTTGCTCAATCCTTTCCAAAACCTTTCAAACCAAGGTATAAACACCTTTTTTGCTTACAGTTTTGATCCCTGAGGGGGCCTGTCAGGGCCAGGATTGGTAATCAATACCGGTTCTGGACTTAAAGTCAGCAGAGTTACAAGAAACTGGTTCAAGCATACCCTCGCGCGAGTGACTCAGACGCACGCGCGACTGTCCTCGTGGGGTTTGGGGATGCTGGCTTTTCTTGTTTTATCATGTTATTGCTTATTTTAAGGCATGTTAGGTATTTAAGTTCACTGTCGTGCATGATAAAATACATAGAGTAGCCTTTATTGCTTAAATTCTTTGTTGGAATGCTTCTGGGTTGCTTCTGGACATGTACCAGAGCCCAGAGCATGCAAAGCAATTCCTGGAAGTCCAGTCTGGACTCTCGCGCGAGGGATTTACTGTCTCGCGCGATGATCCTCCTGAGTCCAGTAACTGCCCTTGCATGAGCAACTTGGCCCTTGGCCTTTGTTTTAACACCCCCACTGTTTAGGGGTTGCCTTTCATGAATTTGGCTCCTGTTTGTAATAATTTGTAATTAACCATTTACTTTCAGTCGATATAAATTGCTTGGTTTGCCTCCTAGGTGTGCACTGGTCCTTCCAGAGCCCAGAAGAGGATTAAATTCAACCTGTGGTGAAACAGGACCCTCGCGCGAGTGAGTGAGTGTGTCGCGCGATAGTCCGCTTTGCATGCATGTTGATCCATGCATGCAAAGGTGGCTATCATGTGTGATACACCCATTCCATTTGCTGTTTGGTTTGTTTCTCATCAGGGGGTCGGATTTTATCCTATTTCCATTATTTGATCCATCCATACCATGTTTATATCACATCTTGCAAATCGTGTTACAGTTTTGATTCCCGATTAACTGTTTCCCTGCTCTAATTGGCTTAAAATTGGTTCAAGAAGAAAACGAATCACAAATATTTTCACAAAATGTTTCAAGTAGAGACCGATCTCTGGATTGGGCGAGAGGGGTGACTTAAAAACCTTTCCCCCTCGTAACCTGACTCCTGAACCCAGATATGGTTATGACGGACTGGTTCCTTCACTTTTTCAAATCAAAATAGCGCGGCAGGTGCTTCGAAATACGGTTCCTTGGGTGTTGGACCTTCAAACCCAGGTGGCGACTCTGTGTTTTGCGAGCGTCTGCTTCTCCGCTCGCACTCCCTCGATCTATCGGGCCGCTTTGGCGCAAAAGGAACGGAATCCTTTTCCCAAGGGCATGCTGCCCACACTGTCCTCAGGTCTCTCAGTGCAGGCAAGTAGGACAAGTGCACGTTGCTACGCCTGCCTGGGTACAGGAGGTATACTCTGGCCATTTGTTCCACTTCCTGCTTTGTGGTCGCCTTCTTCTTCAGGTACCCTGTGAATTGCTTGTACCTCGCCATCCCCTCCTCAATTTTGGGCGCCTCACCCAGAAACCACTCCAGTGCAGCTCAGTCATTTTGAATGCCCGAGTTAAAAGGGATGGGCTCTCCTCCAACCCTCAGCCCTGTAGTCGCCGCGAAGTCTGCGGGCGTCACTGTCATTTCCCCAACTGGCAGGTGGAAGGTATTGGTAGTGTCCCTCTATCTCTTTGCAAGCGCCACCAGCACGGCATGGTCATTCCTGCTCGGGGTAAGAGTTGGGATGAACTCCCCAAAACCCGTTGCATCCACCAATTCTCTTACCCTCAGGGGTAAAGCCTCATACAGTGCTAGGGATTTGCACGCGCCCCCAAAGCCGCGGATATCCCTCTGTCCCGCTCTCTCCTATTTCAAGTACATAGACAAGCAATATGGCAAATGTCAGCATTCACGGCTTTCATTTTCAAGTTCTAGGTAATCAATGCAGCGGTGTGACAACGGTTCTTTGGTTTGTACTATTGCATGCATGGCCTACTAGGGTTATGTCATCGTGAGATTACTTCAGTGCAGTTGATACTAAGATGGTTGGTTCAAGTTATTATCCTGCATGGCATGCAATTCAATGGTTCAGTTATTGCGACTTGGTTTTATTCGAGGTTTGTTTCATGCTCTACTATACAACCTACTAGACATGCAAGTAATAAAAAAATTGAAGTACGGAGGGAGTTTCTTGGAAATTACCTCAGACCAAGTGTTCGCGATATGAGCCTCGGGGTCTCTCAGCACTATCTCGTCATCGTACTCTGTCCGCTGTGGCGCATAGGCTGCAAAGCCCGACGGCGCGAACAGGTGTGGTGTAGGAGGCACGTACGCCTCTGATGAATAGTTAGGCCACCCCATGGCTCTTGCCTTTGCCACTGCTATCACCTTGGGCCACTGTACCTCTGCTCTGGCTTTTTCCTCGACCTCTGTGCCTCTCAAGAGCTCCTCTCTCTCTTTTTGCTCTCCCTCAGCCCTCTCCGCTGCCTCCGCTACAGCAATGGCCCGTGCTCTCTCTTCTTTGGCTTTCAACACCATCTCATCAATCATGGGATTGTCCTCAAGAAGCTTCGCTAGCATCTCGTCGGGCAGGTGCTCGGCAACGTCATATTTCGCAATCGGTACATGGCTTGACGATGTGGCCGCCGTCGCTGCTGGCCAGAATAGCACGTCTTCCTCCCGATATGTAATAGGAACCTATGTGGTCTCTTCTTCTTCAATGGCAGCCTCTTTGTTTCTCGGCAGATCCCTCGACGGAGACTCAATCGGCTCAACATCACCACCACCGGCACCACTGCCTCCAACGTTGGCCGAACTCCCACCAACTTCGGGCGGGTCCTCTGCCGCTGTACCCGGGCCCAATGGCCCAACACTGTGCCCCATGGCCCCAATCTCCTCCGTCGCGCAAGGCTCTGCCTCTGTCGCGCGAAGATCACCGTCATCACCTACCTCTTGCTCGCGATTTTGTACACCATCTTCGTCGCCTCTAATCACTGCACTAGTCTTTGCAACAGCCTCCACTGGCTGTTGATCCCCTGTTTCGACACCCATAGGTCCTCCTCGATCCGCCGGTTGATCGATGACCTCTCCTCTGCCTCCTCCATTGCCATAGATGTATACTCACGTCTGGGTTTCGTGGATTTTGTGGATGAATCAAGGGTTTGGGAGAAGTGTTTGAGGGGGAAGAGAGTTAGTAGGGGTTCAAAACTGCTGTCGAGCGGTTTTCTGAATGTCCCCATTGATATATGGAACAAGAACAGGTTCGGGCAGGGTTTAGGCCTGTTTCACATCCAAACCTTAACAAGAAACCCTCGCGCGACAAAGCAGAACCATCGCGCGATGGTCCAGTTGGGCCTCAAGCCCAATTCCTTTGCAGGCCATGTTTGATCATGTTTTGTCCTTCTACAACAGACTATGGCTTCTCATTATGGGCTCAAGGCAATTTTTGGGGTTATTTTGGGCTGATATCCCCAAGTCTCGAAGCATTTTGTATCCCCGGCAGTGGTCCGCCAGCCCGCGCCTGAGGAAATCAATCATCAGTGACGATCCATCCGTCCAATTTCAAATCAACGATGATCTATCCGTCCAATTTTCAAATCAGCGACGATCTATCTGTCCAATTTCAAATCAGCGACGATCTATCCGTCCAATTTCAAATCAGTGACGATCCATCTGTCCAATTTCAATTTAGCGATGATCCATCCGTCCAATTTCAAATCAGCGACGATCTATCTGTCCAATTTCAATTCAGCAACGATCCATCCGTCCAATTTCAATTCAATGACGATCTATCCGTCCAATTTCAAATTAGCGATGATATATCCGTCCAATTTCAATTCAGCGACGATCTATTCGTCCAATTTCAAATCAGCGACGATCTATCCGTTCAATTTCAATTCAGCGACGATCTATCCGTCCGAATCTTCACTCAGCGGCGATCTATCCGTCCGCTCTACACTCCTATGGTGCACGGTATTTTTAGATACTTGTCTGCATTTTCTGTTTTAATAGGCTTTTGGGTGGATTTGATGGGTGTCTAGAAATCTTTAACGTTACCCGTACTAGTCAATGGTGCTCCGCGTGCTGTCAAAGAGGGACTACTGTAGACACCCCAATCTGAATCTCCTGATTGTTTTACGGTTTGTTGTTTCCCCGATGATGAAGTCGGATAAAAAACAGACTTGAGACCAGAGTGGATTGAGCTTGGAGTGTTTTGGAACCCTTCTTAAACCTTTTGAACATCAGAAACCCTAGGTCAAAACCCTAGCCAAGGTTTGACCAGCACACGTGGGTTTGGAACCCTCGCGCGATGGACAGATTGCCAGGTGTAGGTCAAAGTCAAAGTGTTGACTGTTGACCCTCGCGCGATGGTTTGAACCCTCGCGCGACAGTCCCACTCCATCGCGCGATGGTTTGAGACTGTCCCCATCACCTTTTTCCAGCTAGATTTTGTGATCATCAAGGGGCCTGTAAGCCTATGGAACCTCGTTTTCCACCAGAATAGCTGTTGTAGACTGCATGGTTGGCACCTTCTAATGTAACCACCCCCACCTTGTTGGCCACCTTCTCCACCAAGCTTGGCTGGCCAGCCTTGTTGGCTGGCTTTTAGGCCTAGTGTGCCATCACCCCTTGGCCTCCCATTGTCCTATAAATACCCCCCATGCTTCCAAAGCTAAAGAGTTACCAAAAATCAAGCAAAAAGCTCAAAAACCCTCAACCACACTTGTTATTCACTTACTCTTGTGTTCTACATACACTGATTCTCCAAGCTACACCACCTTGTTCAAACCATTTCAAAAACAACTCAAGCAAAGGTATAATTTTGTTACCTGTCCTCTGTTTTGGTCCCTGAGGAGGGCTGGCAGGGCCAAGGCTGGTAATCAATACCAATCCTGGCCCTGAGGTGTTTTGGCATTGCCACACTGCCCCAAGGCGAGCCCAAAAAACACCTTTGAAAACATTGGGTAGTAGTAACTGTGGGGGTTCGAATTAATGGGAACAGATCCAAGGCTCAGGCTGGTTCCTCCTCCTACTGCTGCTCCGCGCTTCCGCCGCTGAGACCTGCACCAAGTCACTAGGGGTTGGACACCCCAGTGACCCTCCGACGATCAAGTTAGATCTCAGGAAGGGAGTGTAGGTCTAGGGTTAGGGTAGAATGGCGTACCTCTTTCAGGTGAGTATCCCTTTGTATTTATAGACCTAGGTTTACTTGGCCTCCAAGCTAGCGCGTGGAGTATACGCTCAGGTAACCGCCTCGGGTGACGTCATAGGTGACGAGAGGGACGAAGCGGTTACGGAGCACATGGTTGAGAGGAATCCCAATGATTGCATCCGCTGCATGACCTTTATGGGGACCGCTTGGCGTAACAACATTCTGTTAGTGAGCTCAAGAATATCTTCAGGGAGAGACAAAGCAACCGGCAGCAATGCAACAGACAGAGGTCTGACCCCGAGGGGGACACCGATGAGGAAACCGAAGTGTGGAGTCTACATGCAGCTTCGGCTTTGGGCTCCTCAAATGTCCGGAGTCACTTCACATGGCCCGGTTACCGATCTCGTAACCGAGGCCACCACATGTGAGAATGGATCACGTGGGGAAGGGGATGCTGGTCGTTAAGTTTCATATATTGCTTTCACTATATTTGAAGCATGTTTAAGTATAGAATCACTGTGTTGCATGCTAAAATATATAGTTTAGCTTAGTTTGTTGTTCTGTCTGGTTGGAATGCCCTTGGGTTGCTTTTGAATATGCATCAGAGCCCCAAGCATGCAAAGCAATTCCTGGAAGTCCATTCAGGACCATCACGCGAGTGTTTCACTCTGTCGCACGATGGTTCATTGATTTCCAGTGACTGCCCTTGCATGGCAACTAGGGCTTAAGCTCCTGGTTATTCACCCCCATTGTTTAGGGGTTGTGTTTCAATTTAATTCACTCTGTTTGTAATAATTATTTACATTCCAGTACACATAAAACTGCTTGGTTTGCCCCCTGGGTGAGCACTGGTCCTTCTAGAGCCCAGAAAGGGATAAAATTCAACCTGTGGTGGGACATGAACACTCGCGCGAGGGAGTGAGAGTGTCGTGCGATGGTTCTTTTGCATGTACGTAGATCCATGCATGCAAAGTTGGCCATTGTGCATGGCACACTTATTTTATGAGCAACTTTGTTTGTTTCTAATCAGAGGGTTGAGTTTTATCCCATTTTTATAGTATTTCATTCATCCATGCTAAACATGATCACATCTTGCAAATCGTGTTACAATTTAATCCCTGATTAACTGTTTCCCGGCCCTAACTGGCTAAAAATTGGTTAATAAAGGAAGAATCACATTTTCACAAAATGCATAAGTAGAGACCGATCTCTGGATTGGGTGAGAGGGGTGCCTTAAAACCCTTCCCCTCTCGTAACCTGGCTCCCGACCCAGATATGGTTATGACGGACTGGTGCTTTCACTTTTTCAAAACAAATAGCGCGGCAGGTGATTCGAAATACAGTTCCTTGGGTGTCGGTCCTGTCGGACCTTCAAACCCGAGTGGCGACTCTGTATTCCGAGCGTTTGCTTCCCCACTCGCACTCCCTCGATTTTCCGGGCCACTTTGGCGCAAAAGGAACGAAATCCTTTTTCCAAGGGCATGCTGCCCACAACCATTTGGGCATGGGCGTTTTAAACCGAAGTTGAAAGAGGCTTCCAATGAAAGAACACCAAGTAGATTCCAAGAGTTGATTCAAACTAATAATTCACAAAAAATCAATGCAAAACTAACAAATGTGAAATATGGGCAAAGTAATTTGGCTTAATTATTAAGGCTGCGTTCTTTTGCACTTAATTTAAAAATGAGTTGATTTGTCGTTATTTGATTTTTTTTCGCATTTGGTAGTTTTGAGATAGACTTTTGTGGATTATTGATTCGTCTTGACGAGAAGGATCAAAAAAATAAAAAATTGTACTTTTACGCAAGTATTTTGAGAAATAACCATTTTTAGCAGAAAAAGTTAAAAAAGTTAAATTATTCTGAGAAATAAGTGGTTATTTCCTAAAATAATTGGGTAAAATTACAAAAATTTTACTTTTCTGATTTCTCTCCTCGAGACGAAACAATAATCCACAAAAGTTTGGCGCAAAACTAACAAATGCGGAAAATAATTCAAATATGACAAACTAACTCATTTTAAGTTAAATTTAAAAGAACGCAGCCTAAGCCAAAGCACCCTCTATATATTTAGTTTGAGTCATTCTGTTGACAGCTCGCTGGAGTGTCAATATAAGTTATAAAAAAGACAAAAAAGCATATTCTGATAAACTTTTACATATTTGATAACACTTTCACATACTTGGATATATTTTGACATGTTTTAATAAAACCACCCAATGAGTTGAGTTTAACAATTTTCATATAGCGTCGATTGTACTGTCTTCCTTATTGTTAAGGATTGAGGATTGGCATGCCTGGATTGTGTGGTGGGGCTCACAGGGCTGGTAGAAGGAGGAATGGAGTTTTGGTGCTTAAAATAATGCCTGTTGTTATTAGGGCATCTCTAATTCACCTATATTCTTTCAAAATAGAGGATAGATGTGATACATTGAAGAAAAATTTTGTAATTTATTTGATTTGTTTTTCACTTTTTGTATTTTTTGAAAGAATTTTCGAGGGACCCACTGTCTTTTTAAGAGTTTAGAGGGATTTTGTACTCCTAATTTACTTTTGGTTCTCTATTTTTAGAGATCCAAATTTACTTTTAGAGGACCAAACTCTAAAAAGAACGATGCATCCCTCAAACATTCTCCCAAAAAGTACAAAAAGTGGAGAAAAAAGAAAATAAATTACAATTTGTTTTCCCAATATGTCACATCCATCCTCTATTTTGGAGGAATAGAGGTGGATTGGAGATGCCAGAGCTCTAATTCACACGATTATAATTTGTTAACCGGGGCTCACAAGTCTTGTGTGAAAGGGAAGATAAAAAGTTTTGACGTTTAATTAATGCGCTCTCTATAGTTGAGTTGTAATATATTAGTGCTTTTTTACTTAGTTATTGCTTTTTTTTTTAACAACAAAAAGAATTTTATTAATCTTTGAAAACAAATTATAAAGATTAAAAGGATCCAAAATGTGGGACTCGAAGGCATGTAAGAAAAGCGATGAAATTGGATGTTTAATGTAATCTCTGTAGTATATATGTAGCTGAGCTATAATACATTACTTCTTTTTTTTTAAAAAATTTGATGCCATTCTCATTGTTTCTGTTAATCTTTGTAACAATTTCAATGATTAATAAAAAAATTACGTACCGTACATTACTTTTTACATGGTCATTGCTAATCGATTAATGATATGGGGCTCAAAGCCAGGTAAAAAAAAAGCGATGAAATTTGGTTCTTAATGCAGTCTTTGTAGTATGTAGCTGAGCTGTAATACATTTTTACTTGGCATTGCTAATCAATTTAATGATGTGGGACTCAAAGCCAGGTAAGAAAAGCGAAAAATTTGGTGATTAATGCGGTCTCTGTAGCTATAATACATTACTACTATTTATGTGGTCATTGCCAATCGAGTTAATGATGTGGGGACTCAAAGCCATATGAGAAAGAGTCGTTCTATTTACACAGTTTTTTTTTTTTTTTTTCCCCCACAGATTGTGCACAGGTCCTTTGTGGGGCCAACTTAAGAGTCCCACAAAAATAATTCAAGCTTCGCACTAATTGAAAATATATTTTTTCAATTGACTGGGTAAAAAATCATTTCATTTGGATAACTTAAAGTGCTTGATCAAATTATCTGAATTTTCATTCAAAATTTTGGATTAGAATTATGAAAGAAAAGTTGTAAGATTGGATTAGTAATTAATTGAGTTGATTTCTGACAGGATTGCTTGAAAATATATTAAAATAAATAAACAGCTCAGATAATTTGAATAGGATTCAGGAGTGGGCCCCAAAAAAATTATGTGTGCAATTTGAGCAAAAATAAATATGTGCAACTAGTGTTTTCGCGTGATAAAACTGATGAATTTTGGTTTTTTTGTGCCATGTTTGTAGCTGAGGTAATAAAAATTAGTTTCTCTGTTGAAATATATACTTATAGATTTAGTTTTTTTAAAAGCATAGTTCGATTTTAAATCAATTTTGCAGTGCTTTAATTTGTAATTAAATTTTAATAATTTATGGACCCTCAATGTAAATTTCACTTGTAAAACAAACTATTCAAACATGACAAGATTTCGTAGTATTTTTCTTCTTCATATATTTGCAGTATTGCGTAATAAAATATAGCTAACCATTATATGTAAAAAGTGATACGTGTATGAGCTAATTTTAGGATGAAATTAAGGTTTTATATGTTTCGATTCGGTCAATGAAATTAGGGTTTTGATGCATAGTTTCCGTCGGCCGAGAAGATGACTTATACTTGGAGGACAAAATTCTAACATACTGTAATTGACAATGGTTGTTAAAGTGATAACTTAACACGACTCACACCTATTACTCTACTCCTTGCTGTTTTTTTTATTCAAAAGTGACAAAATGATTTATTTAGAAATAGAGTGATACAGGTTCCGTTTTGCTAACTAAAATAAATAATACTTATTTTTAAAATTAAATCTCATGGGTTGAAAGAAAATAATTTGTCTAATACAATAAGAAATAAGTACTTAAAAATTAAAGAGGAATAGATAGTTGAGGTTATAGCGTTTTGGGAAGAAGGATGAAAGGAAAAAGACAAAAGAAGCAAAATATGAGTTGGTTTAGACCATGTTCGTTTTGGAATTTTAGACTTTCTCTCTACGAATGGTCTGCAATAAATTTTCTCAAGTATTACGCTCATTTTTCTTTCTATCTCGCTCCACTCATTATCCAAAATCCAAAATCTTAAATCCTAAAACAAACATGGCCTAATTGTTTGGGCGTTTCTTGACAAAAATATTAGACCCAAGATCAAATCCCAGCAACAACATATTCTTCCCCAAGACTGTTTTTGATTTACCCGAAAAAACCAGAAAAAGAAACAGAAGCTTCCAAACGAAGTCGTTGCCACAAAATTGGACGAAATGATGCCCCAGATTGACGACATGACATGAACTTGCTTTGGCCACAAGTTCTCTTATAATGACCAACGGTAGCACGGAACTCTCCATACCCCGTCCTCGACCCCCGAGCCCAATTCCTTCGTCTCCCTCGCATTTTTCAGTCGCCGTTCGAATTTCGCAGCAAATCTTCGAGCCAAAACCACTCCCAAAATCACTCCAAAAGGTCGATTACAAAAATCGAAACTTCTTTACTCATTTAATAATAAATAAAATATATATAACCGAAAAAACCCCCCACTTTATTATACACACACATGTACAGATAGACACTCCAAACATATTTCACTATAAATTCCCAATTCCTCGTCTCCGACGAACAGATCTCTCTCTCTCTCTCTCTCACACACACACACACACAACACAACAGCTTGCAGTTTTGAATTTCTCTACGTCGTCGATTGCTTTGCTCTTTCCTCGGACAATTCGTAATCGAACGACGAGATTGAATTCTCTGCGGTTCGGTTCGTCGAGGAACAGATTCGTCCAGTGATTGCTGAATATCCTCGGCTTAAACAGTTCCGTCAGGCGATTAGGGTTTCGTTGAAATTGCTTTGCATTAGGTTAGGTATCCAGATTGGAGCGGCACAGGATAATTTTCGGCTAAAATTCGGAAAAAAAGGTTTCAGCTTTGGTGGAGTCTTGGATTGAATCGAACTTTGGGGGGTGAAACTAGGGTTTTATGTGTTCCGGTTCAGTCGACGAAATTAGGGTTTTTTGATGGTCAGTTTTCGTCGGCTGAGGAGATGACTTATACTCGGCGGAACAGGGCCGCGGGGAAGGGCATTGATTTCTCGGGAGAAGTTGACGAAGAGGAAGAGGAGGGGGAGGTGTGCTCCTTGAAGCCGAAGAGGCAGAAGACGAATGATGGGTATTACAACGTACCCATAAGGAGCTTCGATCGGATACGCGGCGGCGCTGGCAACTGTGACCTCGTGGAATCTCGAGTATCCTATTTCGACGGTGAAATTGGTTTGGATACGAAGATCCGTAGTGGTCGGGTTGTAGTGAATCAGAACACAGAAGGTGATCGTCCTCCACTGTTTAAATCGGCACGAGGACGTGTTCAGGTACTTCCTCGTGTATTTCATTTGTTCACACTCAGGTTTGCAGAAAAAAGTTTGTGAATGAGTTCAAATCAACTGTACCACTCTTTCCGCATGCAATTTCAGAGGCAGGATCACGGTTAGTGTCTTTTATGCGATCCTAAAGCTGAAATTGCATGGAACAGAGGGTAAAAGTGACCTGGTGCATTTGTGAAGTCGCATCTTTTTAACCTACCCAATTGAGTTTCTTTTCTTGCAAAACTTATTTACAAAAAAATGCAAGAAATTGCTGAAATCTTTTTGAGCAACTAGTTATCTACATAATTAAACTGCATTGTAACTTCTCTACGAAATTCCTTTGGAAAATAGATCGTGTACAAGAGGAAACACAGTTTTTTGTTTTAGTGTACTTGAGTTCTCTTCTACTGAAAATTACTTGACTGTACTACAAATTGTTAGCAACTAAATGGTGCAATGGAAATGTGTATTGATTTTCTTTGTCATACATCTAACTACTTAATTACTCAAAATGGAAAAAAGGTACTTCCTTCTCGTTTCAACGACACAGTTATTCATCCATGGAAGAAGGATTGTTCAAATGATTACAAATCTAATTGTGAGAATGGCAAACCTGTAATGCTCAAGAAAAGGACGAGTAATGGTATGGCGGACAAGTTCAGCTTCCAAAAGCATGATTTGAATCTGTTTTCTGCAAAAGTGGAGGAAGGAGAAATCGGCTACAATGGAATCAAGGATTTCGGCGGGAAAATGTATTCGAGTTCGCGTAGTACTGTGACGTCCGCTTGTGATGGGAGCAGTTCACCTTTGTTAGAAACTGATGAGTATCCACCCCAGTTGCTTGGTAGTAGTTTTAGAGCCGAAGAGAAATTGGTGAAAGAGAAAGCTGCAATTAAGAAGGACTTTTACAAGCCAGAGGACTTTATTCTGGGTGACATAGTTTGGGCAAAATCAGGGAAGAATTACCCAGCTTGGCCAGCTATTGTCATTGATCCCCTGTGGCAAGCTCCTCATACTGTCCTCAAGGCTTGTGTTCCTGGCACTATCTGTGTGATGTATTATGGATATTCCAAGAATGGAACACAAAGGGTGATCTCTCTCTCTCTCTCTCTCTCTCTTCAAAAAAATGCGGACTCATTGTATAGTGGTTATAAATAAACATCACATGCTTGTGCTACTATTTTTTGTATTCTCTAACTTAATTGTATTTTGCAGGACTATGCATGGGTGAAGGATGGAATGATTTTTCCCTTCTCAGAGTACATAGACAGGTCTGTACTTCTTTTTAAACGGAAATTGCTATTTTATTCTGATTAGGGTATCGGGATTTCACCAAAAGAAAATCTTCTCAGATTCCGGGGACAGACAAAGTTGTATGGTAGCAAGCCTAAAGATTTTCAGTTTGCAATAGAGGAGGCATTTTTAGCAGAAAGTGGATACAGTGAAACGGGCCATGGAACTGAGCAGGAAGCTCCGGCAGCAGATCACATTGAAATTCAGGAGGCAACTGGTTCAAACGAGGATCAAGAGTGCTACTCTCATAACCAGGCAAGTTGCAGTTCCCTATTTTATCTCCATTTCTTCCAACTTTTTTCTGATGCCAATATATGCCACGTTAATAAAAGCTCTTTTTCGCCTTCTTTTGGTCACAACATAAATTGAACGTATTAGTCGGTCAACATCGATGATCTCTTTCGGATGGTCTCATTCCAAATGCCTATGAAATTGATAATTCTTCATATTTTATAGTCCCAGAATTCACCATTTTTTTATGCTGATTTGACTTTTGTTTTTGTGCCAAATGTAGGTTCAGGAAAGATTATCTGGGCTTGTCATACTGATTCCATTTTACTTGTTTTTATTTTAGCTGTATCTATTTCTTTTTCTTTTCTCTCTGTTTATGGCCTCAGGCATACAATTTAAGTCCTTTTGTTTATTCCATTGTCACGCAGTTTTCCTGCTAAATGTAGGTCTAGGTGTTAGAGGCTTTCTCTGTTTTAGTCTCAACAATCGCTTTGACAAGCTAATTATCAAGAAGGTTTGGGAGCATCAGGACCTCATACTACTCAGAATAAAAGACTCGTGCCCTGGAAACAAGATTGTTGTCTGCAGGGCTCTTAATCTCATAGGATACCAATAACTTGATGGGGAGTTAGAAAATAAGAAGTGCTAGAGTTGAGCATAAGTGGTATTATCTGGTGAAGTAATTTCGGAAGTTTTCATATTTTCCTCGTGCATTTAAGAACCCTGTACATTCTTCGTTGTCTCGCGGATTTTGTGTCCTCTAAATGAAGACAATGGTCTTAGCAAATGCATCTCCTCCTGCATGCATTAGATAATTACTGTAATGGTAAAGATTATCCCGTCATTGTAAAGAGATACTCTCTTCAATGCTGTAACAGCCAATACCATATTTGATATTGTACATTCTGCGGTCTTTGGTTTTATGAGAATCTAACTGGTTTTGGCTTCAGATATGTTTATCAATAAATCTGTTTAAGTACTTACCTTAAACAATATTTTGAAAAAGAAAAGAAAAACATAGACAACTCTTACCAGTTGAAGTCAACAAATGCAAAGTGTTGCATTAATGCATCTTCAGATGCCCTTGCCATTTTCAGTTGCATTGAGAAATCAATTTTTTTCTGGAAGGCATTAGTTAGACTCCAATACTTTCTAATTGTGGCTTGGCTTTGTCCAAATATCTGACTTTTCAGGGTTCATATGATAGGAAGGGCACAGGACTATGTGATAGCTGTGGTTTGATTATGCCATGCAAAACAACAAAGAAAAGGAGGGGTTTAACTTTTGAAGTTCAGAGTTTATGCGAACACTGCGCTAAGGTTCATATGAAATGGCTTACTTTATTTTTGGGAAATTATTTTCAGTCACAACTAGTTCTGTTTTTTTAGTTGTGTATGCATGAATGGTGTTTACAGTTATGGAAATCGAAACAGTATTGTGGTGTATGCAAGAAGATTTGGCATCATTCAGACGGTGGGAAATGGGTGAGATTATGGTGCCATATTTAGTTTTTTATTTATTATTTTTTTGTATATGATTCTTCTAACAGGATTTCTTAATTTCTTTTCGGGATTGATCTCTTATCAGGTGTGTTGTGATGGTTGTAATGTTTGGGTGCACGCTGAGTGTGCCAAAATTTCCAGCAAACTTTTCAAGGTGTGCCTAGTTTTCACGATTCAGAATCTGCAACCTCAGGGTCCATTTGATTAGGAAGGAAAAGAGATGGAAATGAGAATGGTAGATAATGAAAGGAAGTGTTTTGTTTTTCATTCTAAAGATTGGATGCAACTATGCAAATAAAATCACAAGGAAATATATGCGTTGCCTAAATTAAAGTTACATATTTAAAATCTAGTAACTTGCTTAGGAGTAAGTTGGTGGGAAAGAGGGGTACATTTGAAATTTCAAACTGAAGATACTTTTTGCACGAGAGAATTAATTAGTTTACTGTGTTTTCCTTTTTAGGGAGCATAGAGACAACTTAAAATGCATGAGGGTTGTATTTGAATTTTTATTTTCAGATACTTTCTCTTTATGAAAATTTGACACTCCGTGCATATTTAGACATGTAATTTGTTCTTTTCATCACTTTGTACCAATGTGCTAAATGGCGCTTGGCAGTAGTCGAGCGGAGACCCACCTCCAAGCGCCAAGCCGCCTAGGCGGCACCAAGCAATTTTTATTTTTTTAACAAACCATTATCCATTCAAGCTATATTCCATGTATTCATAATGCAAGTTCAAAGTACAAACCCAAATGAAATTAAGTAGTAGCAACTAGCAAATAAGTTGAATAGGACAATAAGTAGAAATAAAAGAGATTGGAGATCCCTAATGCCAAGTTCAAAGTTCATCTCCTTCCTCTAACTCTTCTCCTCCATACCCCTTATGGGAGGTAGGAGTGGGAAGAGTACCTGAGGTCGCCCTCCGGGTATATGGCGGTTGCTACAATGGTGCTCGGGACCACCGGAGGTGGAGGGGGAGAGAGCTCGGGGCGGACTTAGAGAGAGAGAAGGATGGCGGTGGAGAGTAGGTGCGTGATAGGTGTGTGTCTTGAATGCTCTGTTGAATGCTTGTCTTTTATATGAGCCTTGGGGGAGAAAGAGAGCCAGTTGTGAGGCTCCTCCCCATTGGTGGGCAGAGTGGAGGTTGATCTCCTTTCCTCTTTTAGTCCCAAGTCAGGCCTCGGAGCTCGTAGCCAAGGAACCCATAGGGGCTATTCCGGTGATACATGGAGACCCGTATCATCTGCCGAGTCAGGTGGTAGGCATGATACGAGCTCCGAGGTGCCAGGAGATAGGTATGATGCTTCTTCCGAGATGTCAGATGGCGGTCAATGCCCCTTCTCTCTCTAGGACCTGTCAAGTTAGAGCTTGCCTCCGGCAAGCTCATCCTTCTTGACAAACCCCTTACTCTAGCCTCCAAGCCACATTCCTCCTTAGGTCCCGAGCGAGGTACCTAGGCCCTGCTCCCGGCCTAGGATGGTGTATAGAGTCGCCTTTAAGTATTCATGGAGTCTTCAAAGTGTCAAGTAGGAGGTGAGGTGCCCGGAGGTGACCTCACTCCTCCGTGGGTGAAGAGTTCCTGGAGGAGGCTTTGCTCCTCCGGGGGCGGATTTTGTGGAGGAAGCTAGTTTCGACGGATGCAATGTTTGTGGAGGAAAGCTCGCTCCTCCCGGAGGGGAGGATCGTGGAGGAAGGCTTGCTCATCCCAAGAGTTAGTATCGTGGAGGAGGCCTTGCTCCCCCTGGAGGTGAATGTTATGGAGGAAGTTTGCTCCTCCAGGAGGTGAGTCTTGTGGAGGAGGGATTATCCTCCTGAAAGGTGAATTTTGTGGAGGAGGGATGCTCCTCCCGGAAGTGGATCTTGTGGAGGAGGGATGCTCCTCCTGGAGGTGAACATCGTGGAGGAGGCATGCTCCTCCGGGAGATTAACTTCATGGAGGAGGCCTTGCTCCTCCTGGAGGTGATTATGTGGAGGAGGTCTTGCTCCTCCTGGAGGTAGTAATGTGGGAAGAGGCCTTGCTCCTCCTGGAGATGGACTTTGTGGAGGAGGCCTTGCTCCTCCCGGAGGTGACAATGTGGAGGAGGCCTTGCTCCTGGAGGTGACAATGTGGGAGGAGGCTTTGCTCCTCCCGGAGGTGACAATGTGGAGGAGGCCTTGCTCCTCCCGGAGGTGGCAATGTGGGAGGAGGCCTTGCTCCTCCTGGAGATGGACTTTGTGGAAGAGGCCTTGTTCCTCCCGGAGGTGACAATGTGGAGGAGGCCTTGCTCCTCCCGGAGGTGGCAATGTGGGAGGAGGCCTTGCTCCTCCTAGAGATGGACTTTGTGGAGGAGGCCTTGCTCCTCCCGGAGGTGACAATGTGGAGGAGGCCTTGCTCCTCCTGGAGGTGACAATGTGGGAGGAGGCCTTGCTCGTCCTAGAGATAAATCTTGTGGAAGAGGCCTTGCTCCTCCCGGAGGTGAATCTTGTGGAGGAGGCCTTGATCCTTCTGGAAGCACATCTTGTGGAGGAGGCCTTGCTCCTCCTGGAGGTAAACTTTGTGGATGAGGCCTTGCTCCTCCTGGAAATGGTCACCGGCGGGGTTCTTGAAAAAGGTGCATCCGGTTGCGGAATATATCGAATACCCACACCCCTTAAAAACTTGATCTCCATCGGACTCAAAGTCAATCTCCTCATTTCCCTCCTCTTCGGAGTCATCTTCCGATACAAAATCTTCTTCATGTAAATATGTAATTGTGATTTATATATATATGATTTTGTAAAAATTTCATAACAAGCTCTTTTAGTTTAATACTATACATTTTAGGCCGCCAAAGGCCTCCAAAGACGCCGCCGCCAAGGCCGCCTAGGCGGCCGCCAAACACTACCAAACCTCCCTAGGTGCCAAATCAAACGCCAAGGGGTATTGGCGTGGCGGCAGGGCACCTCCAAGCGCCAAGGCGGTCTGGGCGGCCGCCATTTAGAACACTACTTTGTACCCTTCTCTCGCCAATCAAATAGACCCTTAGAGAATAATTTTTCCATTATCTTCAATTGGTTATGCGGAAGAGTTACTGACTGGATTATATTTTGAAGGATCTGGATGGCTTTGATTATTACTGCCCTGAGTGCAAAAGCAACTCTAGCTATGAACTCTCAGTTGCAGAAACAGGGCAATCAAAAGTCAGGTAAATTAGCATCCATGCAATTTATCTTGTCCTCTGTCTATTTGCTATCAACATTTTATGAGGGTTTCCAAATGGTATCTGGCTTTCTTAAGAATTGAAAGCTCTATGCCTGGTAATGTGAGTCTTTTCAACAGGTCTACAGAAAACAGTGGACAAACCATGATACCTGACAAGATCACTGTAGTCTGTACTGGCATGGAAGGGTTCTATTTTCCAAGTCTGCATTTGTAAGTTTTGACACCTACTTTACTATTGATTTCACAGTTATCGTCTCAATGTTCCTTACCATCCTTGAAAATGCTTGCTCAACTTGGGATTGAGTTCATATTTACATGTAGTCAACTTTGAGTTTTTCTAAAATGTGATTCTCCGATCTTATTAAAACCAAACCACGACAATGAACTCTTGTAAAAATAGCAGCAACAATTTTTTAAAAATGTTGTATTGTGTTTGCTCTATCTTTTGACGGTTTCTGGACCTGAACTGGAACCACAATAGTCTTTTGTGTGACAAGTAACGTTATGTGGCATCAAAACTACTAAGTCAGCAAATCTACGACATCCATAGAGGAATCTATGGTCGGTATGACCTTTTCGACTCCCAATGTTGCTCATAGAAACTTGGAACTCAAAAGTAAGTTTGGAAGGAATACACCAAGTGATAAATTAGATAACGTCGCTTAAAACAAATAGAAAGTTGTTCACATCGTGCTATCTTAAATTTGCATGATGAGCTATCAAGTAACTTCTAAATAAGAACCATCTCCTTTATAAAACATGCTAGTTGCAGAAATCGCCTAGGGCTTTGATGATCAATTGATTATCCTCCTAAACTGCGAGCCCGGTTTTTTTATTTACCTTGTTCCAGCCTGGAAAGGACCACATTAAGCTGTCAGTACGGATTTTGAACAAAAAAAGAAAAATACCAAGCCAGAGAAATTCATAGCAACCGTCACATGGTATAGAAATCTACAAACCTGAGGAGGGAGGATGATTTAAAAAGTGCAAAAGGCTGGTGACATGCTGACCTTGAAAGTGCCAAGTGCATGTCAGAATCGATAGCTACTCTACCACAGCAAAGTGACTCCCAGAACTTTGTATTACATAATGTTTTCAAAGAACAATTGCAGCACGTTTTCAATATTTTTCCATTTATTTAGACCATGTTACCACTACAGAAATACTATTTCTTAGTTTCTATGTGCACACCCAATCTTAGTCTTATGTGTGCGTCCACTTTCCTGGTGCTGCTTTTTGCATCTAAGGAAAACGCTTGGTGTATGATTTACCTTTGCTTTCCAAAGCATGTTTTCAAGGTTGTGCTAAATTGTGGCGTAGTTGTTGGATTTATCTCTCTATGTTGAGTTGGGGTTGCAAACTTATTATCTGATATGGTGTCATTGGTCACTGGGAATTATTAGTCAAAGCGATCTGAGTATGATTGTATGTATGGCGATAAGTAATTTAGCAGTCAACAGTAAGATACCATATGAAATGACGAACTGATCCAATGTCTTATGCTGATGTTGTCTGCCGTTCTACTTCTCATTGTATCTACCATGTGTCTATAATCTCATTCTTAGCCAGCACCTAGCAATATGGTTTCTAATTCTGTTTGATTTGATTGGGTGGAATTAGTAGTAATTTTAGGAAGAAAGTCAAGATATTGAGGATGCATTGGGGTCTTTGCCTTTTTTTTTCCTTTAACCTTTTATGCTAAAACAAATAATTCAGAAACAGATTGTTTTGTAATTAATCACCCATTTGGAACTTAATTGATCAATCTGACTTGTCTCTGAGAATGATTTTAAGAAAATGTTTAGTAGATCTCATTTCTTAAATTGTAATTATGAGTAATATTAATTTGGTTTTGTTTCCCTCCGCAGAGTTGAGTGTAAGTGTGGTTCATGTGGAACAAAGAAACGAACGCCTAGTGAATGGGAAAAACATACAGGTTCAAGAGCGAAAAAATGGAAGGTTAGCATCAAAGTGAAGGGTTCAATGCTTACACTGGAGAAATGGGTTTGTACTGGATCCTTGCATTCTAAAGCTGTTCCAAACTATCTTGTTTCGACTTTCTTAAACAGCTTAATTTGTTATTTTGTTGTGATGACAGTGGCCGTGTGCTATTGTGTGACTATCATTTCAAATGTTGATTTCTGAAATTCTTTTATACCATCTTTTTTTGTCTAGGCTGGATGAGGTAATGAACATATCATGCGCTGTAGCTTGATGGTGGACAGTGGTGTCTACTTGTTACTGTATTCTGTGCCTAGATTATTGTTCTACTGCAAGGTTTTAGTGCTAATTTGGTCATTTGTATCTCAGATTAGCTATTGGCACTTAAGGGTATGTCCGGTGGAATAACCAAATTTGGATAATCAAAATTTGCCACCTCTTCTTTTGGTTATGCATTAAGCTTAACAATGTGTGAAGTCCACAATGGTCCATAATCAAAAATAAAATTTTAGTAGAGAGAGTTGGGAATAAATTTAAATGGGTGGGTCCATTGTTAGTGATGGGAGGAGAGAGAAAGAGAGAGAAAGGAAAGAGATAGAGTGTGGTCCCCATTGAATTTGGTTATCCAAAGAGAAAAGGTTTTTAATTTTGATTATCCAAATGCCAAAATTTGGTTATTGGTTAAGTGGTTGCTAAGTTTGGTTATGCCATTGGAAGCCATGTTTTGGACCAACATTGCTAACTTGAGAAATCTTTTAGTTTTGGTTATGCGATTGGGGACACCCTAATAAATAAGTACTAGTTACCCTTCCCGTACCGTATTTCTGTTGTTCTTAACTCGATAACCATCTCTGCATCCTTGAGTTGGTGATTGTCTCGTGATATTGGATGCTTGTAGCACCCATGTTTAGGACCATGTATCAACTTAGTTGTGATTTTATTTTTGCTAGGATTATTTATGCAGTTTATGCTTGTGTTGGGTGCAATCATGTTTGATGTGGACTTTTGTTTTCTCTGCCCTAATCAGAGCTATTGTATTACTTGTGAATATCCCAGAGTATTGGTTAGAAGCAAATTTATGAGAGTGTAGCATTGGTTAGAAGCAAATGTATGTGCATGTAACTTAGCTTATTGCTGTGGAACAATAAGCTTGTGACATAGGGAATTACAATGCATTTTTTGGTTCCCTTGATGTTCAACTTTTATGATAATTATTTTCCTTGGGTTGCTTACCCTAGTATGTTAATTGATAGTAGTGATAAATCTGAATAGAATTGTAATGCTGCAGATTGAAGAGTATAATGCTCATGGCTTCAATCCACTGAAGTTGGATAAACAGCAGCTACTTTCTTTTCTCAAAGGTAATAAACATCTTTTCACTAAGTATTTTACCTTTTGAAAGTATTAATTTGTTGGTGCGTAGAACTTCCTGACCCAAGGAATTGATTTTTTAATGTTTCCACTGTAACAGAAAAATATGAACCTGTCTATGCAAAGTGGACTACAGAGCGATGTGCTGTATGCAGATGGGTTGAGGATTGGGAGTATAACAAGATTATAATTTGCAACAGGTGTTAACTCTATTTGTGAATCTTTATGCTCAATCTTCGTATTTCATGCACTAAATTATAGCTTGTTTTTGCTGGCGTAAGATTAATCATCTGAGTCAATATTGTATTTTAACATTTTGGTTCAGGTGTCAAATGGCTGTCCATCAAGAGTGCTATGGAGCAAACAATGTTCTGGATTTTACGTCATGGGTTTGCAGAGCATGTGAAACTCCTGATGTTGACAGGGAGTGTTGCCTCTGCCCTGTGAAAGGCATACCCACAATATCCATGTTTATCTGTTAAACACGTTTCATCTTCTGTTTTTTTTGATTCTTATGAATTTGAAAGCTGCTTATGCAGGTGGTGCTTTGAAGCCGACTGATGTGGACACCCTGTGGGTTCATGTCACATGTGCTTGGTTCCGGCCTGAAATTGCTTTTTTTAATGGCGTGACTATGGAGCCTGCAGTTGGACTTCTTAAAATTCCATCACATACATTTGTTAAGGTACTACTAGTCTTGTTTCCGAGATCATTGCAGAATGGCATTTCTTACTGCTGCAATGATGTTTATCTGCTTGCAGTGCTTGGTAAGACTGGAATGTAATTTTACACGATTGAGGAGATGAAAATTTCAGCATGTCTTCTTCCACACTGCCAAATATTGCAAAGCAGAATTTAGTTTTTCGTAGCATGCAATTTTTCTTGAGATGGTTTTTATGCTTGATGTTCAACAGGAAAAAGGTCCTTAACTACACCCCAGCTTGGGTGAATGTAAGATAAGAAATATCAATCAATATGAAACTTGGAAAGCAGGTGGCTTTCGTATGGTTGAACTAAATTGTTTGGCTATGACTTGCTTGTTTGTTTACTGATGAATGTGTAACTGCTGTTTAGGTTGTCAATGTTTCTATTCTAATTGTCAATCATTTGCTTGAACTGCAGACATGCGTAATTTGCAAACAGAGTCATGGTTCCTGCACCGAGTGTTACAAATGCGCCACTTCTTTTCATACAATGTGTGCATCTAGAGCAGGATATCAGATGGAAGTAAGTTTGCAGTTTTTTCTTTCTTTAGTTTTTCCATTTAAGGGCATATACTTTTTGAGGAACCGCTCTATTTCCACAGGCTACTTAAAGTTAATTTAATGATAATTTGCTAGTTATAATGTCTTCGAATAATATGGCACTTCTTTATTTGCTTAAATTGGCATGGGAAGTGGTGGTGGAAAAATATTTCAATTTAAGTGAACATACATCTCATACAGAGTTCTTGTGTAGTTTTTTTTTTTTTGGTGAGACTAAAGATGCTAAAGCACATTCTCTCTGTTCTTTTATTTGATGTAAATTGATTCGTTTGTGATGTTTTAGCGTTCAGAATGCATTATGTTATTCTATTCGTCAGTGGGGGTTTTCTATTCTCTTTCCACTGGTTGGTATGAGACTTTGAGTTATGGAGACATTTATGATTCCCATGTTTTAACTCTCAGTTGCATTGCTCGGAGAAGAATGGGACGCAGATTACCAAATGGATATCATACTGTGCTGTTCACAGGTAAAAAATTAGTCTCTTTCCTCTTTCCTTCAGTTAGTTATATTCATTGTCATTGTCTTCTTTTTTCCCTTGGCAATTAATGGGGTTTCTCTGCAAAATAGATCATACTTTGCTCTGTAACAGAGGCTTATATAATGAGTCAGGTGTAAAGCCTATGCCTCTTGATTTAAGGTGTGCTAATATTAGTTCTGCTACGGAAAGCCTGGGTTTAAACCCAGGTTTTTTGGTATATGACATGCTAATATCAGTTGGCATAACATCTCAGCTGGATGCTTCCTTCCTGTATAAAGAAGCCCCACATGTGCTTGCAAAAACTATCTTTAACCGGTGTTCTGCTGTATGCATGTTAGTGCTATAAAGTTGCTTCCACTAAGATAGAATAGATCATGAATTGCTCTCCTGAAGGAAATGACAAGGTTTATAAAGAGTTGAAATGTAGGTTTACAATTGTAAAAGTAGGTCTAGTTTCTTGCTTGCTTCTAGGGGAACTTAGCTTTGAAACTTGATTATTGTATATTGTCTGTGCATGTTTTCGGTGGTGGTACAGTGCTTAATTAACTGACATTAATGCATACTTCAACAAAACATTTAAGAGTTATAATAGCAAACAATGATTCATGTAGCCGAGCTCAATGGAGGAAAAGGATTCATGTAGCCGACCCCAAGTGATTGGGACATAAGGCTTGGTTTGGTTTGGTAATAGCAAAGAGTGATTCACATTCCACCTGTGTTCTCACTACCACTGGATCCCATGAAGACGAGAAAAGTTGAGGGCAAGTTCTTGTTTTACATTTGGTATTTCTGAGGCTGTCTTCATACTTCATTTTCTGTGCAGGGCCCCAAACCCAGATAACGTCTTAGTTATACAGACTCCATCAGGGATATTCTCTACAAGAAGTTTGCTTCAAAGCCAGAAGCAAGAACATTTCTTCAGGGGCTCAAGGCTAGTTCCATGTAAGACAGCTGAAATTCATGATGTCTCAAAAGCGGAGACTAATGATGTAGAACCATTCTCTGCTGCAAGGTGTCGTATCTTTAGAAGATCAAATAAGGTTTGGTAGTTTTGTCCTTATTCTTTTTTCGATCTAAGTTACCGTGTTAAATGTTTCCTGTGTGTTCATAATTTATATTCTTTGCTTCGTTTGGGCAATGTTCGTGTCAGTTTCGTGCGTGTTTTCCAATCTATCCTGTCAAAGCTTGGTCCCCCTCTTTCAATGTAACTAGTCTTTTACAGTTTATTATTTGGTACCCCAGTCCTTAATTTCCTCCTCTCTTTTTTTGGTAGAATACTGGAGCACAGCCAATATTCCACCGAGTGAGGGGGCCAAGTCATCATTCTCTCCATGTGATAGATTCTCTAGTTGAAAGTGCAGATCCAAAGGCTTTTGCTTCATCCTGGGAAAGGCTTAACCACTTACAGGCAAACCATCTTTCTCTAGCTTTATGAGCTATTGTTGTTGGCTACCTTACATATTTTTCTAATTCTATCGTTATTTTCTGATTTCTCCAGAAGACAGAAAGATACCGTGTTTGTTTCGGTAGATCTGGAATACATGGATGGGGCCTATTTGCACGTCGGAGCATGCAAGAAGGAGACATGGTACTGCACACACTAGGAAGTTCTCTGTGTGTGTGTTTGTGTGCATGCACACGTGTTACCAACGTCAAAAATCTTTTCTATATTAGCTGCTTTCCATATAATGCCTACAGATTTTGCAGACATAAACATATTTCTTGGTTGATGCATTTATCCTTTTTGTTCATCACTGACCTATAATCTTCAAGTATTGTACTGGGCGGGAGTTTCTATGTTATTTGGATTAGTCATTAGTGTCTATTAGTCTTAGTCTTTGGATATGCTGTTTGATACTGTTAACACACATTTCCAGGTTCTTGAGTATCGTGGTGAGCAGGTGAGGCGTAGTATTGCAGATTTAAGGGAGGCACGCTATCGGTCAGAGGGCAAAGATTGTTATGTAAGTCAATTGCTTATGACACTTTGCATGCATGCGTCCATGCGTTTCAATTTCAAGATGTTTTTCAAAGTTTTGCTTGTACCATTTTTAGATGTGACTTGAACAAAGTTGAAGTAAAATTCCAAGTTGTCAGTGTTTCACTCCTTCCAGATTTGAATACTTCTGAGTGAAAACCACCGAGTAGTATTTGTCTCGAATTTGCTTTAAGTAGTGGATGGTTCTATATTCTGTCGATTACCGAATCTTCTTCATCCGCGTTGTATATGGCATATAGCTATGAAAGGCTCAGTTTGGGAAGTGCTGAGAAACTCCCTTGCTCTTACTGTCCTTTATATGACTGAGGTTGTTTCAAGTGGGCTTCCTTGATGCGTCAGTCCACCCTCTGCAGCTTTGCCTGTAAGGCTGTTGTCAAAGTGAGTCAAGATTAGGGAAACCTATGTCTGTGACACCACCTGCATCATTGGACTTATAGGATACAGTCAACTGCTTATGTGCTTGAGATATTCTCGTAAAGCCATAAACACTTACCTGACTGCAACCCTTTATTCTTGATTCTAAAGATGTTAGGTTTAGCATTTTGAGGTATACAAACTAGTATTTGATTTTCATGATGCAAGTTGGTAAGTCCGGTTTTATATCTTTGATGTGATTATAGAACTGTGATGGAATGTTTTTGCAGCTTTTCAAGATCAGCGATGAAGTAGTAATTGATGCCACAAATAAGGGGAATATAGCACGCTTGATCAACCATTCCGTAAGTTTTTATTTTAGATAGTAAACAGCGAGAACTTGTCAGTTTGCACAGATGTGAGAGCTTAGGCAGATTGGATTTCTTTTACTAGGGGACAGGCAATCACTTAATACTTGCCCATTCTATAACTTTGACCAAACACAAGTTGCCTACCCCAAGTACAGGTGGCTGTACACTCTACGAATATGGTGCCAGCTGTCTTAACAGATACAGAGACGGCTGGGTGTTGATGTTGGACTTGTGGAGGGATTCATGGATTAAACCAGAAGGCAAATGTCAAACTAATTTTCTCTCTTTTCCCTTTACATTTCTATTTCATTAGACAATTCCTCCAAAAGTCCAAGATTCAATCACATCTGTAGTCTCTGTGGAAGGATAAGGGGAATATGGCCCGATGAATTAGTTTGGGCCGTGATTGGGTTACGCTGCCCAAGCCTTTTTGCTTAATATTGTCTGTTGGAATATGCACCCGTGCCTCTGCCTTTGTCAAGCACTGTTTTTTTTTTTTGCTTGGCGGAAGTTAGCTTTGGTAGTTGTAGTTAGTGAGGTTTGAACCCTTGTCAAATGCATGGGATTACATGGTGACTATCACTTGGCTACCACTTCACTTGCTTTGTCTAGCATTGTTTACACAACCGTTTTTTGTTATTTTATTATTGGTATGTATGGTTATCAAGAATGGTAACTGTATAATTGAAGTACTGTTAGGCTGTGTTCAGATATCTTGGATTGGGGAGGGATTAACGGATAGAAACGAAAAAAGGTGAACCATAAAGTAAGTAGATATTGACGTAATGTTATGAAGGAAACTTACCCTTTTGGGTCTCATTTTCCAAAATTCCTTTACGCATACAGGATTTTACCAGTCTATTAAGCTTACTGTAGAGTCACTACTTGCTTGTATACCTAACATTTAGTTTCCTTGCTGCAGTGCATGCCCAACTGCTATGCAAGGATTATGAGCATGGATGACGAAGTGAGTCGGATAGTTCTCATTGCGAAGTTTGACGTGGCTGCCGGTGATGAACTAACGTATGATTCTGTGCTTGATAAACTACATTCTTATTGTTATCTTGAAATTGCTTAACAAACATTAATTAGCATTTCCTTTTTATTCTCACAACTTCTTTCTTTGTTGATGAACAGGTACGATTACTTGTTTGATACTGACGAGCGCGAAGAATCTAAAGTCCCTTGTCTTTGTAGAGCTTCTAACTGTCGGAAATTCATGAATTAGGTTTACATACATGATACCCCTATAGACGAGAATGGACAGCATTTTTTCCCCGGAAGAAACAATTGACCCATGTCACAACGATGAGATCTCATATGGTTATCATTGTAACTTTGTAATTCTTTTACACCCATAGGAGATTTATTTCAATTGTTTTTCAGGAGCAAATAACTTGTAAATTTACCAGCTGTGCGCTGGTATTTTTGTAGATTATTGTATTTTTGACCCATGTAATGAAATAGTATAATTCTTTGTTGGCCCCCTGGTGGCTGTGTGTTAATCTTTCGTCTTCTCTCCCAGAAAGTGTTTGGTGATGAATGAAGTCTTCTGGGTTGCACAAATAATGCAGATTCTATGTTTTTGTGTTGCTAAAAGTGGAATACATTTGAATATATCCAGATTAGAAAACTTTTATTCTATACGCGTGATTGTGGAAGAGGTTGGTTATCAAATAAAAAATACTACTACTCCAGTAATTATTTTTTGGAAGAAGTCATTCGAGTTGATGAAACATCGATATACTATTATAAATTTACTATTATACTATCATTCTCGTTTTCACTGTAGCAAACAAAAAAGGGTATTTATACCAAGAGGGATGAACTAAGCCCATCAAGGGTAGGCGATGGAATTGTTTTTTTATGGAGTATTGTTTTTTTTTTTTTTTTGAAAAAAGAATTGGGTATCTTATGGAATTATGAGTGGATGGTAAGACAAGATAATGTGCTGAGCTTACCAAATAAGATCTTCTATGTCCAAACATTCTATCTTTGCGCAATGTGTTTGGTTAGGAGCAGAGTTTCTTTTATTTTATTTTTTTGGGTTAGGAGCTTAGAACAAGAGACTGCAAGTTTTAGGTGTTGTCAGTATTATTTCAATAGGACTATATTATACTCTAAAGATGATTATATAGCCGCTTGCCGGTGTTCAGTTACAAATTTTAATGTCCGAAATAAATGTTCATGGCTTTTATATATCTCTTAAATTTTAGTTACAAAATATAATGTCAGGAATAAATATTCGTAAGATAAGATGACTACACAATCTCACAGTGTTCGTAACATACAATATTACAAACCATCATTTCGTTTGTTTGACGGATCAATATGACCCACTTTCATGTCGATTTAAATCACGTGCGTTCAAGATTTTGTTGAGTGGCACTGCGATTGTAATATGCTCTTCGTCTTTCATTTTCTTTTGTTTTTTGTAAGTAAGCTTGTAATATCTCCACGAAACATTTGATATAGGTCCAAGTGTATACTGTTAGTTGGACGGTCCAACCAATAGCATACACATGTGCTCTTCAAAAGACTATAGTTTTGTATCCTACTATAATGTAGCAAGAAGATGATGATGTGGAATATGTAGATTTTTTCCCCTTCTCCTTTCATAAATGTGCCAATTAAATAAAGGTAAAATGAACATGTTAGGAATGAATAGAAGTGTTTCAAGAATATGTGTAAATGTATTAAAGTTTTTTTATTTATTTATATTTTTAATGTGTATCATTCGTTAATCCTAATCTACTCTTATCCTACGGGACTTGGGAAGGGGATGAGTGCTTATGAAAATCAAACCATATCCATATGCATGAGAGTATAAGGGAGGTACTAACTGCACTTGCGTATTAGAGTGTTAATATATATGGGCATTATATGATCTTTATCCATTGCTAGGCACGGGCAGTCAATAGCAAGACAGTATAGAAGAAAACTCTATGAATGTGATAAGGTCTTGTTTGGTCGCTTATTTGGAAGGGATGTTAGTATTATTGCCTATTTACTTATTAGTCAATGATATTCCAACATTATCTCTTGCCTTCTAAAATAAAAAAAAAAAAAAAAAAAAAAACAAGGATATTTTTGTTTTACTTGTAGTAGTAGTTGTTTTTTTTTTTTTTTTTATTACTGTACTAAATAGGAGTAATAATACAGTATATAGTACTTGTTACAACTGTACGTAAGTAAGAAAATGGGCAACGTAAAAACCAAACAGGTCCCTATGCTTTAATTTTGAAATACCGTTATACTCCAGTACAAGTCTGTAAGTTACTACTAGTAACATGTGATGTGACAAAACTTACAACCAGGCCAATTCCCCTTTTTGAATTTTTAATACTCCAGTAATTAATTCGATTTGAAGCTGGTGTTCCCGCGCCTATAAAATATACTATATATATATAGTATAAATAAAGACTCGATCGCATTCAAACTCCCATCATATATAATATACCACTACTACTCTTTGGACTTGCAGAAGCGGAAACACAATTACTCCAATGGGGAAACGACTGCGACGAGCCAAGGCAATCTGCCCCTGCCTCTCTCCTCGACACACCTTCCTCACTCCTCACTCCACTTTCTCCTGGTCCTCTCTCTCTCTCTCTCTCTCAAAATTTTCTGAGTTGAATTGCATCTGAAAATTGAATTGAATTTTGTTAGCTGCACTTTATCCGTATTCCAAAGTTGATCTAGAAATCGAGCTGAATTCTATAGGATCAGAATTTCTTCGTACATCAATAAGCAGAGATTTGTTGGATTGAGCTGCTCTCCGTGTGTGTGTTCTACGTTCGTATAGGTACTCTACATGCAGGATCAAATTTTCCGAGAAAAAACGAGTTAGACACGAAAAGCATTTGAAATTCTCTTGAGTTTCGTAAGCTTCTTTCTATCCGTATTCTACATTTACTCTCGAAATCGAGACGGATTCGATAGGATTAGGATTCTTCGTACATCAATGGGCACATATTTGTTGGATTGAGCTGCATTGTGTGTTTGTGTGATCTACGTACATATAGGTATTTCTACATGCAGGGCCAAATTTTCTGAGCGAAAATAGTTAAGTACTGAAAGCATTTGAAGTTCGCTCGAGTTTCATAATCTACTCCGCATTTCAAATTTAACCTCGAAATTGAGCGGAACTTGGTCGGATTTGAATTTTCGGACATCAATTAGAAGATATTTGTCGGATTGATTTGCTGCTGTGTGTGCATGTTTTACGTAGATATTCTTACATACAGGCTCAAATTTTCCGAAGAAAAATAAAATTAAAACGAAAGGCATTTAAAATTCGGTTGAATTTTATACAGTTCTCCCTATCCGTACTTTGAATTCGATCAGGAAGTCGAGTCAAATTTTACGGCATTTTTGTAATTTTGTAGATCAATGAAAGCATAAGATGTTGGAGATTGAGTTACTTCTGATCGTAATACTATCTAGATCCTCCTTTGATCTGCTGAAGGGGTGTAAACGATCCGTAGTGTTCGAGCTCGGCTGCATTAACACGGCTGTGCTAAAGGAGCCTAAAACTCGAGCTCGGCGTGTTTTAAGGAGCCGAGCCCAGCTAATTTACTTAACGAGCCTCTTAAAATGAAAAAACGAGCCGACCTGTTTGCGAGCCGAGCCGAGCCACCACGAGCAGCTCGGTTCCTTTGCAGCCGACTCAACTGCTTGAGAATTTTGAACCTGTGATCGCCGTTCTTATTTAAACTCAAATATATTCATCGATCTTAACAATGTGATCGCGTTCTGGATCGTTCTAGGAGAAAATGCTGTGCTGATTATTGATATATTGATTTTTAGACTCCGTTAGTTGAAGGTTTTTAATTTACTCCTGTTCTGCAAGGAGACTTAGAAAAAACTAAAAGCTTCTATTTATTTTTCCTTTTGCAACTGCTTAGAAAATAAGTTGATTGTAACTTGAACCAACCTGGGGCTGGGAGTCTTAGTTGATAGCCAAGTCACATAATGTGTGTGTGTGAGCTACAGGTGCGAGCATGAATGCACCTTCTGAGCCGCCGCTAACGAGCCAGGCCAAACAGTCTTAGTAGGGGGAGTCCTACCTACCACAGGATTTCGTGACCTAGGGCTTGGTACTTCTTGAATTTCATTGATCATAACATACATCTCATACTTTCACCTTCTTCGGTTTTTTGGACTTCGAATTTCCGAAAAAACTTCCATTGGAAATTTAATAACTAAACTTCGAAGGTAGTTTCCATTGGCGACTGGTTCTATTTCATTGTAATTCCATTTGCTGCACGTACTGATCGGTGTTGTTTCTGTTCTGTTTACAAAGGTACGAGGATGATCTATGGACTGAAATTGCCAAGTACTTGGACGGTAAATCTCTGGTGAAGCTTGCATCAACATGCAGGTGGTTTAACCAAGTAATGATGGAGGAAAGCATATGGAAGTTTGCTTGTTTGCGAGATCTTCAGGTCCCCTATCCTCAAGTCGCGGCTTCCAAATGGATCCACCTCTACGCTTCAGCATTCAGTAAATGATCTAGACTTTCCAAGCTGTCTTGACAGTTACATTTGTAGAGCAATAAAGTTTGATAAATTGGTGTGTTAATGAGATTCTAATGATCTGACCAAGTTTGGTTGTTTAATTCAGATGGAAGTCACTCTTACATGTTCCGTCAGCCAGAGAAACATATTGGTAAATCTCCCCTTTCATCCCCAACTCCAAGTAGTTCTATATAGGACTTTTGCAAAGATTAACAGGGATTTTATTGGTGAAAATAGATTTATGTGGTCTCAGAACAAACCTGATTATGGCCCTGGATTTAAGGATTTTCATAAATTGTTGCTTCGGCATGTTATATTCCTTTGTTTAGCATGGGTAGATAATCTGTGCACCACCTAGAGTGGGTACATGAGTTCTGAATTGTTAAGGGCAGTGTTAAGTTCATTCGAATGATTTTGGAAAGGAATGGTCATTCTTTGGCCTTCCAATGTAATGGCCATTAAGTTAATTGGTTAATGATGATTCATTTCTAAAGAAGTAATTCTGCGACTTTTTAGCCAATGGACATCGTGGAATGACCATTTCATTCCAGTAAATCAAACGTTGGCTAAGTTGCTTAATTATCCCTATTCGTTTGACTGAATGACTCTACCTTCTCACCCTGCATGTTAGCTTTAATTGTATTCCCTCGTAGCATCCATACACGTGCCACCAATAGTGCATAGTACAGAAATATTGCAGAAAAGTAAAAACCATCATATCGGGATATTTTAGATCATTTTCCCGTCTAGAAAGACATTATCAGTTGAAGTGACTGGATGTATGAAACAAGCAACTGGACAATCAGGGGCATGTGGATAAGGTGGATTATGTGTAGAGCACTTGTGCAGCTCTTGCAAAGGCCACTGTTGTATCCCTCTTGAATCTGTAATGAGAACTTGTGAGTAGAATGAGGTACTACACGTCGATCTGTACACTGCTGAGGATGCGTAACTATGTCTAAAAGCATTTGGAATATACGCATCTCAATAAATGAGGGTGCTTTTAACAGTGTACGTGTAGAGGACACATTACTCTACCTTGGATTTGATCCATTCTCATCTATAAAGGACACGTTAGTAGCGAAGTGACTTTATGTACTAAACAAGGAGCTGAATATTCCTTTAAATTCCAATCTAAATCAATCTCCATTTATAGAAGTTAATTTACAGAGGTGCTGCATGAGGGGATAGGAAATTAGTGGGGGATGTTTTTGTTCGGACTACTTTTCAGCTAAACAAGAGCGAGTGAGATACATGATCTATATTGTAACTTCAATCTATTAAAAGGTTCATGATTATATATACTTCTGTTTTGATGGCTGGATCAGATTGGATGCGAATCGGAGCATTTTTCTTTGATTCGCCAGTAGCATTTCTGACGGAGAAGCTGATCCTTCCTGTGAGAAAATCACAAGAAGAAACCACACAGAAAATGTTGCAGTCGAGCGGCTCTTGCAAGTTAAACAACATTAAAACCGGAATCTGGATAGCCGGTAAGTTTTAAAAGTTTTTGCTACTACCTCTGCAACTTCTTAGTGGGCATTCAAAATCCCAATCACTTGTCCTAACTGCATATTCTCTTTGTTTATCTTTTCAGATTTACAGCTAGTTCGATGCCCTGTCTGTGACCTCAACACCTGTGATGGTTAGTGAAATTCTTTTCTTTTTCTTGTGAATATGTTCACCATAATAGAAGTTCCATGTAATCAATTACGGCTAGTAAGATGGGTGGTTGTGGAGCATGGTTATGATGCATAAGGAAGTCCATCAGTAGGCCTTGTAGGGAAAAGGGCACATGCACAAAGTTTTGAAGTGTTGTCCTCAAGTCTTGCTAAAGTAACATAAAAGGTTTGGATAGTGTTTTTCATGTTCTTGTTCAGTAATAGCAAACTAAGAGTCCACATTGTTTCCATTTCCTAGGTGTATTGAATTAAAATTATAACCAGCATTCTTCTTACCGGTTGTGAAGAATTTTGAATTGTATCAAACTAAAGCGTGTGACACAAACCATTTGTAATTTCCTGATGACTTGTAGAATTTGACAACTTGGTTCTTAAGAGCTCCATTTTTGCTCAAATTGCCGAAAATTTTCCTCTAGTACAGTCAGTACATTACATTTGTTAAGTACCCGAGTACAAAATGATTGTTACTTCAGTAATTGTCATTTTGAGCCCATAATAACAATCTCATATAAAAACAGAAGGTTGAATGAGGCTGGGGAAGTAATCAGGACTAAAGTTCGTTGTGTTTTGCAGGAACAATGCAGACACTGGATGCAAGGCATATAGAGCTGTTCTTGAGCAAGGGATACCAGGATGGGAGTTGGGAATACGAGGTGTTAGGATCTTATGATATCAAAAAGCATGCCAATGGAGCTTCTGGTGGCATTTTTGACGTCAAACATATTAGGGATCCATCAACGTCTGGTAACTTCTGTTACTAAATTTCAGTTTTAATCTAAAACAGCACTAACTGTGAATCAGTGACTAATAACAATTTAAGCTAACCAACATTGTGCGAATCTTGCAATGACACCTGCTTCGTTTCAACTACAAATTTATTTATGGAATATGTACTTGAGTTTAATAGGAACAAGTCTTGAGGTCCCTTTTGGCAAAGGAAATACTGACTTAGTTTTTCTTTTGAATAATGCTGTAGAGAAGTTATATACAATTTGAATCATTATATAATGCTGTAGGAAAGATTACAGAAATTCTTTTTGGTGAATCATAAATCAAATCACTATATTCCCCCAACAAAATTTCTTGTTTTTGAAGACCTTAATTATCTTGCTAGACTGGTTGCAAGTTCATTGAGCATTTGTAAGTTGGAACATTCTGTCACTAGTTGTCAATATCTTCTCTTAGAAACCTGAATGTGACACAGTCTATGATTGATGCGTTTTGCAATGGCTTCAAAATATGTTAAAGGACTATAGTATCAAATTGTTCATCCGATAGATAAACATTTAACCAGAGGAAATAATGAGTGTTGAGCTGTTATATGTCCTGCAATTCTTAATATCCATCTAGTGAAATGGGTAGTTACTTCTGTCCATTGATGTACGAACTTCCTAATGCATGGGCAGAGGTATTTGATCTCAAATCATGGGTGGGGAAAGCAAACGACTGGCAGCCGAAAGCTATTGTAACACTTCATGGAGTAGCAGTCAACACCAATTTGCAAGAAAATGAAGGTAAAAGGGCCTCCTGAATTATGAATCTCCCTTTCATATATTATTACTTCTATACAAAGCATTGCCAATGAATCACTGTAGTCGGATGGCTCACTCGTATTGAACATTTATATGCATGGCACTTAGATCTGCCTGTTTTTTTTACTCTACATGGCTAAACTGTGAAAGAATTCAGTCCAACATAAGTATCTCCATGTCTGGTTTTTTTGTGGAAGCAGGACTCCAGATAAAATACCATGCCATGAGAGCTGGAACTGATGGAGAAGTCGTTGCGATTCGGATCTCTCAGCAGCTCCTGTAATTCTGCTCAAAATCTACCCTCACTATTGTGTGTGTCACTGTGCGTGTGTGCAGTACATTGGAATTTCTTCCACATCATTTTCTTCTGAATTTTGCTGTTCAGATAGTGGTTTAATTACATCAGCAAATAAATCAATTTGTTGTAGTTGTAATCAGTCAGTTAGTTCATCATAACCCTTACGACAATAAGAATTAGTGAAGTCCAGCAAGCTTTGCTTTCTCTTTGAATTGCAATTAAGGCTTGGTAATGCTACGGTGTTATAATGCCAAAATATAGTACTCCAACCTTTGGATGGTTTCCTTCCCCCTCCCCCAACTTGATGTATCCTTGTGCCGGAAAAAAAAGAAAAAAAAAGAGGGTACTCCAATCTTGTTACATCAGTTTGGAAACATTTTGCTAAAATGTCAAAACAATACTTTTGGATTAAACTCATGTCAAGTGCAAATCAAATGGCTTAGACGATGCGGGAGAGATGACAATGGGTTGGGAAAATCCAAATGAAAAAATGCATATTGGTGGACTTGGATTTTGCCAAAAATAAAAAGTCAAATTATGGCTTTCGCACCCTAAGTGGCAATAGGTGGACTCGCTCTAACAAATCTTATTCCCTGTGATCAAAATTCACAAATTTTCTTCAGCTTCAAATTTGTTTTTCGTTAAAAATATTTCCCGTTCAAACAATCGGAGCGCCTTAATTAGTTTCCTACGCTAAATTTCTTGCTTGGTTGGGATAGCTGACAAAAACAATGAACTAGTGTTTCGCTTTTTTATTTTTTGCTTTCATTCGGTGACCAACGAGAGGAATAAATTGAATCGAGTTTGTTTTTGTTCCTCTGCAGTTAGCATAAATTGATTCTCCTTGCCACATGCCAATAAGTCTAGAGGTCACATCACCCCACGCGTAAGCGTGTAAAACAACTGTAGGATAGATTGTGAAAATTAGTCCAAGGTGCACTCAAGCTGACCCGGGACACCTTGTATTACCAAAAATAAAAAAATTAAAAAAATCGAGTGCTCTCTCTTCATATCCATTTCCTTTTCGTTTTTTGTCTGGGATATAATCAAGTCCAAAATCCGCATAAATCTTTGGTCTTTGGGGACGAAGTCTTTTCTTATAAGAGCTTCCATGTGAGTTGCTATTTGTTACCATCTTTGCTGGTCTCCTTCTTCTCAAGCTCTCTCTCTAAAAGCTATGGACTTTCTATCTCTCAAGGTTAGCAGAAATGCTATTTGTAAAGAAACAAATCAAGAAGACAACAAAGAATGACATGTGTAGGAAAGGTCAATAGGCGCGACTGTTGACCGTTTGACTATCCAATGAGCATGTGACACGTGTACTCGTCCTCGCGGGGTTGACGATTTGACCGACGAACCCTAGCTCGCCACGTGGCGCCTCAGTCGCGCGACACGTGGCCCTACCTGAGGGAGCCTCGCGCTACCCATCGCTTTGCAGTGACTATGTAAAGGTCACAAGCCCAAACTCCTCCCTTAAGGAGAGAGCTATATTTATTCAGGTGAAGGCTTGGCGCGGTCCCAATCTAATGGGGACGATAACGCGGTTTAACCAAGGCACACCAGTGATTTGCCCAGACTCTTATGTCTGCTCCGGCCTTTAGGCAGGACCCGAGGGGCCCCTTGAGGCTTAGCAGCGGTACAGGCGCGACCGAATAAGGTCACGACCTTGCCCTAACAGGAATGAAGGGGATCTAGTGGCTTGGTGACTATAAAAGAAGAAGAGGATCTCCGCGGATAAGAGGACGCGCTTGCCGTCATACTCGCGGTCATCGCGAGGGTAGCGACGCCTCCGCGGTCAGGGGAAACAGGGGGGACACATGTCATTTTATCAGCGCGCCACTCGGCGACCGAGCATTAGCTCGTGTTGGCTATAAATATGAAACGTCTCTTCACTGATTTCCAGAGATTGAGCTTTGTGAACATTCCCTAGAGAGAGAAAGTTGGTGAGCACTGATTTCAAAAGAGGTCTTATCCTCTTTCAGGGGCTCTATTGTCTTTCCTTTTGGGGATCTCTGGGCTAGGGTTCCACTGCCTACCCTCTCTGTTCACCTCTGCTCTCTTCTTCACCCTTCTAGATCACTCCTCCCATTCCTTTCCATAAGCTATTCTAACCTCTCCGGCACATCTATTCCTAAGGGGTATTTATCCATTCAGAAATCGGACCTATCCTACAACATGTAAAGTTGAACAGGAAGAAAAAGGGCCCCATTAGTTCTCTCCTGCCATGGAAAAAAAAGCGGGAAAGAGAAATCTAAAAATTGATTTTGGGTGTATTTTAAATCAAAAAACTCCTCTCTCCTCCATCCTCCCATTCTTCCTCTCCCATTCTTCCTCCTGTTAATCAGTGCCACCACCACCACCGAACCACTATCATCGATTGATCACCACCGGACAGCGGCAACCACCACCAGAGCGCCCACAGACAGTGGCCCATCCACCACCATCGATTGACCACTAGTGTCTCTCTGTATGCTCTCTCTCTCTCTCTCTCTCTCTCTCTCTCCTTTTTTGCAGTGTCGGCAACACTATGGAAGTCTAGATTAAAACTAGGGGTTAAAAAAATGAAAGGATTAAAAATTTACGACATTAAAACTAGGGATTAAAAAATTAGGACTAGGGATTAGAACTGGGGATTAAATATTAGAACTCTACAATGGTTCAAGTAGTTGAGTATGAGTTGCCCTGATTAGTTCACTAGTTTGTAGCATACTAAATGTTAAGAACCCATTTAATATTACTAGGGATTAGAACAATTAGTTTAATAGTTGCCGTAATTAGTTTAGTATTACTATAAAAATTAGGACCAGGGATTAGAATTAGTTAAATTTCTCCATAGCATTGTACATTTGAACTCAAGCCTCAATTTTAGTTTGCTGCTCTGGCTCCTTAATTCAGTTTGCTAAGAAAGTTTAATTGTATTCCTTGTTGTAGAATCATGGAAATAGAAGATATGAATTTAGAGAAGAATCCGAATCTAGAAGAAAATCTGAATTTGGACATGATATTGGAACCTAAGGTCGGAACAATATTCAATTCTGAAGATGAAGGGAAGGAATGTTACACTAGTTATGCGAAATCAAGAGGTTGTGGTGTGGTCACAAAAGTCTCTAAGACGCATGACAATGGGGTAAAGTCGAATATATCTTATGGTTGTCATCGAAGTGGAAAGCCCAGGACAACAGCTTTGAATCCCGTTAAATCCCATCCAACAACGAAAATAAAGTGTAAAGCCGGTATGAATATCTCTTTGCAAGTTGATGGAAAGTGAATGTTGAATTCGATTCAACTGAATCATAACCATAAAATGGACCCGAAAAAAGTGAAATATCTTAAGTGTTATCAGAGTATCCCACCACATTCGATGAGGACAATTGAATTGAACACGGCAGCCGGAATCACATTAAACAAAATCATTGCCTCATGTGAGATTGAGGCAGGGGGCCTGATAAGCTGACGTGGACAAATAAAGATGCAAGGAATTACAAGGATAAAAAAAGGCATTTAGAGCTCAAAGAAAGGGATGCTGAAGCAATGCATAAGTACTTTGTCAGAATGCAAAAAGACAACGGTGACTTCTTTTATGCCATTGATCATGATGAAGATTATCGATTACGGAATGTCTTTTGGGCCGATGCTAGGAGCAGGGAGTTATACAAAGAATTTGGAGAGGTGGTCACATTTGACACCACTTACCTTGTTAACAAGCACGATATTCCTTTCGCACCGTTTGTAGGGGTCAACCATCATGGACAATCGATTTTGTTTGGATGTGGTTTGATATTACGGGAGGACACGGCTTCATTTGTATGCTTGTTCGAGACTTTTCTTTCTTACATGTTCGATTCCCACCCTAATGCCATCATCACCGACCAATGTCGGGCCATGCAAAACGCGATAAGTTAAGTTTTTCCAAACGCACGTCATCGTTGGTGTTTATGACATATCATGAATAAAGTTCCTGACAAGTTTAAGAATTACGACCAGTATAAGCCCATTAAAAAATCCCTTAAGAATGCTGTATATGATTCCTTGAATCTGGAGGAGTTTGAATAAAATTGGGCAAATCTCATCCAACAATTTGATCTACAGAGCAATGACTGGCTAGCTGGATTGTACGAGGGGAGGCACTGATGGATACCAGCATTTCTTAAGGACATCTTTTGGGTGGGGATGTCAACAACCCAACGAAGTGAGAGCATGAATTCCTTCTTTGATGGCTACATCCATTCCAATACCACCTTGAAGGAATTTGTGGAGCAATATGACAATGCTTTACGTAAGAAGGTGCAAAAAGAAGACGAGGCAAACGCCCAATCCTTGAATGTTCGAATTCAGCAGGTGTCCTTATAAGTTTGACGACCAATTTCAATAAGCATACACAATTGCGAAATGCAAGGAATTCCGAGAACAAGTAGCCTTAAAGATTGGGTGCAATTTGACTATTGGACTGGTAATAAATGGTATTTCATAGTTTCACATTGAACAAGACATTCTAGTTGGAAAGAAAAAAGATAGATTTAAAACTTGTACTTTTCTTGTTCATTTTAATGAGGAGTTAAAAGAAACTAATTGCAATTGTCAGTTGTTCGAGAGTAGGGGATGGTGTGCACGCATATGATCTCGGTTTGGTCAAAAAAGAAGCTTGAAGTAGTACCCGATAAATACATTCTACGACGATGGAGCAAAAACTTGGTAAGGAGTCACGCAAAAATTAAGGTCAATTATGTAAATTGGACATGCAAGCCCGAATTCGTTCACTATGACAGTTTGTTCAAGCTATTCAATGAGGCCGATGATAAGGCCATGTATTCAATTGCGAAGACGGATAGGAGTCAACTAGGTTGCGAGATATTAAAGCTGAGAATGACTTAGACAATGAGGAATGTATAAGCAATATGCCTACAGTTGAAGATGCAGAAATTGATATGGAAACTGTCCAAGATAAATCAATTATCCTCGGCGATCCAAGTAAAGGTCCTCAGAGAGGGCGACCGCCGACTAAGAGGAAGCAATCAATGACTAAACAAATTATAAGGAAGAATATGAAATCAAACAAAAGGGTCCAATGTAGTAGTGCCAATGCAAAGAGTATACCGGTATAAAAATCATTATGCATTCCTTTCAATGTTTATTTATTGATAATTATGTTGATTGGTTTGTATGACTTAGCATTTGACTTTATTCTGCTTTAGGATGTGGAAGACCATACTCATTCTACGGGATTGTCACGCAAGAGGGTGGAGTCGTTACTGTAAGTATGACTTCATTTGTATTACATCGAGTCTTTTTAAATTTTGCATTTTTTCCATGTTACCTTAATTTCAATCCGTTACGATTTCAGTCATCTCAAGAAAGTGTAGGATATCTTGGTACGTGGAACTATGACCTTAATGAATCTCCATTTCATTTAAGATGATACTACTGATGCTTTTTGATGGATTGATGCTGTTTTTTGGTGCCTCATTCCCATACTTTGCCTCCATCCATTCCCATGTCCTTCTTGGGAGGCGAGGAGTTGGAGCTTTTTAGTTCACTTGTATATTATGTTAATTGTGGAGGAAAATCTTGTTATGACTTTATGACTGCTTGTATATCAGAATTGCATTTTTTTTATTAATATAATTGCAGTTGTTTTTTTTTTTGCTTGGAATGCAACTTCCATTCCCATGTATTTGTCCCATGCTTTGGTTCATTCCACAAGCTTAGTTCGTATCCTTATCGTGTCGTGTCCTATGGAGTTTGTGGCACATAATGAAAGTTTGAACGTTTTCCGTTTCCTTCCCAGTTTATTAATTTGGACCAGGCCAAATTTGTATGGCACATGAGGAAAGTACTTACCCATGTGCCTCACATAGGGGATAGATTAGCTTCTCTTCATAAGAATGGATCAGTTCATTGTTCCAAGTTTCTGCATTGTACTTCTTTGGTCTGATAGATTTTGGATGAGCAACTTGCTATTTCACTAGGTACCATGATATATTTATCATTAACAGGTATGTTTTGGAATGAAGTTTATTTCACATGGAATTGTACCGCACAACTTGATCATAACGTTTCACTTTTGAGCTTCTAATCTTCAGAAAGATAGACTGAATGAGGTTTGAACTTCTAAATCCATGTCACAAATGAATTGAAAGACCCCAAATTGTGCAACAAACGGGGGAAAAATTTGACAGGGTTTCCTTGCTTTATGGCCTAGCCTGACGCCATGCGTCTCAAACTAACAACAACCATCAAAAACAACAATAGTGTATATGAGCCCACGCTGAGCATTTCTCATCGTAAATTACCATTTACCATCAAAATGCACACAAACCCACGCCGGGCCTTTTATAGTCCTACTCATCAACAATCCAAATTTCACATATAAACCATAAGTTCACGCCAGACATTTTTCATCCTAAATTACCATTCACAATTGATATTCACAAATAAACCCACGCTGGGCCATTCTCATCCCAATTGTCATTTAAAAAGAGGGTACAAAGTTGAACATCGTCATTAAGCCATACATTAATATTTCAAAACACAGAATATTGATTTCAAATACAAGACCAAGGAAAAGGACCACATGTCCCATGAATTACTGATTACATAATCATGTGACAAACAAATGGGTATTTCCCACTTCTAGAACAAGATTAGCAATAACATGCTCTTCCATATGGCCTAATTTGCAAAGCAATCTTGCATTCGACCTGCACATTACCATAATCAGGGTAAGAAAGCAGTAATTTCACAAAAAAGAAGCTAGGAGGTGACTATAATCACCTGAATAAGTACTAAATCAACTATAGCCAAAAAGAGATCAAGCTAATGTCTACAAATTGTAGATTAGGAAATGTTTCCTGGTATAAATTTGGTTCTAATTTGAAACAAAAATTGGCTCTTTGAATTCTCTGTCTGTAATGTGCAATTATAAAATAGCTTCATAGTGCTAAGATGAAACAATTTGACTGTTTGGAACAATCTGAGAAGAACAACAAATAACTAGTGAGAAGAACAACAAATAACTCTAACTGGAACCACAGAACCAAAGCCCTCAATCAGTGGTTGGTATGGTCCAGTTTCATGAAATGGGTTACCTTCCTAAATTTTATGGGTCCCAACTACCTAAATTCTACCTAAGATCAGTACTTATTAATTACTTATAGAAGATTTGAGTGCAATTAAGCTAAGCAAAATTACGAAAAGCATAAATTATCATTTCATTAAAATTGTTCAACGAAAAAAACCCACATGGTTTCCTCCACTTCGAATCCCTTTTCTGTTAGTGTTTCACAGTAAATGGTGACCACACACCAGTTCAATTATAGTAAACAAAAATGTCATCATATCTACTGTATTTTTATCTCTGTTCGCTTAGCTCTATCATCTGATACAAACACGGCACCAATGGGATGAGGATCAAAGCCCTTAACAATGTGAGCAAACAGAACCACTCCAACAGAAACAGACCCTAAGAGGATTGCTTAGCCTAGTCCTTATAGAATTCAAAAAAAACACTAGATTCACTTGATTTAATAACACAATGATCTCCTAAAAAGCCCTGATTTTATGAAATTTGAATTTTTTTGGATCAATTTGTGTGTTTTTTTTTTAAATCAAATGTAAATTAGTGGAGAGGGGAGAGAGAGATACATGTGAGAGAGAAGAGATGGTGGTGGTGCATCGGTGCTGGTGGGGGCAGGTTCGGGGTGGCTGTTAGTGGTGCTACTTAGAGAAGAGAGTGTGTGAGATGGAGGAGAGAGATGAGATGAGATGGTTGCCGTGGTGCGTCGGAGGTGGTGGTAGTGGGTTTAGGGTGGCCGTCGAGAGGAGAGTGTGTGAAGTGAGGAGATCTGATTTGATTTTGACTGAGGGAGATCTGGTTTTGAAATTTCTGAATTTTTTTGACTATTGTCAAAACAGGTGTGGGAGAAGTGGGGGCATATTTGAATTCCTAAAATTTCAAAAATAGGAGAGATGTTGGGAAATCGGAGCCTCGCGCTCGACTCACAACGAACAAAAAATACTAAAGAATCTTGGGATACTATCGTCACAGAAAACAAACCAGAGAAAATGAAGAGAAAGAGGAATAGAAAAACAGAACACACGGATATACGAGGTTCGGCAACTTGCCTACGTCACCGGGAGCCACACCAGTCCACTATGAACGAAAGATTACAAGTCTTCTCCTTCCTCTCTGAGAAAAGTTTTCTCTTGCACTCTATCTCTCACTAGAAATCCTCTAGAAATTTTCTCTCTATACAGCCTCAAAAAATAATGAATACAACAGTTTATATTTATAGGCAAACCCTAAGTGACAGTTGGACCCGTCCAACCGACTTGTGCCTCGGCCTACGGCCCATCCTGGCCGTGAGCTTGCCTATCGCGCGCTACCTGCCGTGAGCCTAATCGCGCGCCTACCTGCCGCGGAACTCTCCGTGCTGGTCGCGGACCTCTGTTGCTGAAAGTTGTCTGCATCCCCGACAATCTCCCACTTGAAGATAACTGAAGCAAACCAATATCAATAACCTCAATCAATAGTGGACGTAGTCAACTTCACCCCTCCTGGTGTGACTCCGGCCCTCCAACTCCTCACGCGCGAAGGCCAACTGAAGTTGAGCACAACTTCAGTTTCTCGATGGTGACCGACTTTGTCAACATATCTGCTGGATTTTGGCTCCCCAAAATCTTCTCCAGTAACACCTTCTTCCAAAAGCGAGCGAATGAAATGGTACCTCAAATCGATGTGCTTCGTTCTGGCATGAAACACTGGATTTTTCGCAAGGTGTATAGCACTCTGGCTGTCACTGAAAAGAACACTGTTCTCCCACTTGAAACCCAACTCACCCAGAAAAGCCTTCAACCAAATCATCTCCTTAACGGCCTCCATGACTGCTACATACTCAACTTCTGTCGTGGACAAAGTTACCAACTTCTGCAGACGCGAGACCCAACTCACCGCTGTTGATCCCAAAGTGTAGACATAACCTGTGGTGCTTCGCCTTGTATCATGATCACCCCTGAAATCTGCATCCACATATCCTCTCACCACCAAATCTGCTCTCCCAAAACATAATGGCACATCCACGATCCCGCGGAGATACCTCAGTATCCACTTGACAGCTTCCCAATGCTGCTTCCCCGGATTGCTCACAAACCTGCTTACAACTCCCACTGCATGAGCGATGTCTGGACGCGTGCAGACCAATACATCAGACTACCGATGGCCGAGGCATATGGTACCTTGGCCATGTGCTCCTTCTCAGCATCTGTCTTCGGAGACTGCATGTCAGAAAGTCTAAACTGACTTCCCAGAGGCACACCAACTGCCTTGGCATTCTGCATATTGAACCTTTCAAAAACCCGTTCAATATACTCAGCTTGACTTAACTTCAAGACCCCTTGAGTTCTGTCCCTGCTGATCCTCATCCCAAGTATCTACTTTGCTGCACCCATATCTTTCATAGCAAACTCTGCTGCCAACTGTTGCTTCAACTTGTTTATCTCGCATAAACAAGACCCCGCTACATGCATATCATCTACGTAGAGTAATAAAATTATGTAGCTTGCCTTACATCGTTTAAGGTAGCAACAGTGATCCGCGTGGCACCTCGTGTAGCCGCTGCGCTGCATGAAACTGTCAAACTTCTTGTACCACTATCTTGGAGCCTGTTTCAACCCATATAGACTCTTCTTGAGTCTACACACCATCTCTTTCTTGCCTTTCTCAATGAAGCCAATAGGTTGCTTCATGTAGATTTCTTCATCTAAGTCACCATGAAGAAACGCAGTTTTAGCATCCAACTGCTCAATGTAGAGATTTTCAGCAGCCACCAAACTCAATACCACTCTGATAGTGGTCAGCTTCATAATTGGGGAAAATATCTCCGCGAAATCAACCCCTTCTTTCAGTTGAAAGCCCTTCACAACCAATCTGGCCTTAAACCTCTTGCTGCCGTCGCTCTCCTGCTTGACGTGGTATACCCACTTGTTCTGTTGCGCCTTCTTCCCTGTGGGAAGCTTCGCCAACTCCCAAGTCACATTCGAGTGAAGAGAATCCATCTCCTCTTGCATAGCATGTTCCCATTTCACAGCGTAATTGACCTGTAAAGCATCGTCATAGCAAGACGGTTCCCCGCTATCTGTCAAAAGCAAATAATACAGTGACGAAAGGTATTTCGGATTAGGTTTGGGTGCCCTAGTTGATCTCCTTACCGCGACAGCTAGTGAGCTAGACCCTGTCTCTGAAATTGCCCCAGACTCTGTCCGCGAGACTGCCTCATCCATCCGGTCAGATCCCGACTCATCCCCACTGCTTTTTGGAAGATCCTCCAAACTAAAGTACTCGGGTGACTCGCGATCTTCTCGCGCGACCACCCCCGCAGGACCCTCGCGATCCTCAGTAGAACTCCCACTGCATTGTTTGCTATCCTTGTCCTTGTACAGCACCGACTCATTGACTATGACATCCCAGCTTCTGATTATCATCCGTTTTTTCTCATCCCAGATACGATAACCAAACTCATCGCCGCCGTACCCAATAAACGTGCACTTCAATGACTTAGCATCTAGCTTGTCTCTGACTTTGTCACTGAGGTGGACATAAGCAACACAGCCGAAAACTTTCAAGTGTGAGAGATTTACCTCTTTACCGCTCTAAACCTCCTCCGATATCCCAAAGTTCAATGGAACAGATGGCCCATGGTTGATCAAGTATGCTGTTGTACTGATCGTGTCTGCCCAAAACTACTTGGGCAACCCCGCGTGTATTCGCATGCTCCGCGCACAGTCTGTCAGAGTCTTGTTCATCTGCTCTGCGATGCCATTCTGCTGCGGAGTTCCTGGAAGAGTCTTCTCTAAACGGATCCCGAATAGAGCACAGGCTCTCTTGTACTCTCCCAGTTCATACTCTCCCTCATTGTCTGACCTCAGACACTTCACCTTCAAGTCTGTCTCATTCTCTACTTTGGCTTTCCACTTCATGAAAATTTCAGATACCTCTGACTTGTGTTTCATGAAGTAGACCCATACTTTCCTCGAGTGATCATCGATGAAAGTAACAAAGTACCTCGACCCGCGAGAGAATGCACTGGCGCGGGACCCCATACATCTGTATGAACAAGCTCCAGCTTGTTTGTCTTGGGAGGTCTGCCACTTTTCTGGAAACCAACCCGCCTCTGCTTGCCGAAGATACAGTTTTTGCACATGTCGAAATCCACTGACTCAACTGGCAGCTTCCCCTGTGTCTGCAGAACCTTTATCCCCTTCTCGCTCATATGTCCCAACCTGTCGTACCACAAACTTGAACTCACTTGGCTTTCTGGCTACGGATCTTCCGCGAGCCTCCCCTCGTGCGGTACCACGTCCGCGAGTCCCTCCGTGATGGCAAGTGAATGACTCCCATGTGAATAGAGAGTACCTACTTTCTTTCCGCGCGCTACGACCATGGTACCACTGGAGACCTTCTATGCGTCTCCTGTGAATGACGAGGTATATCCCGCTGCTCCCAGTTGCCCAACTGAAACAAGATTCCTCTTCAGCTACGGGACATGTTTGACATCCTTCAAACACCATTTAAACCCTGCGTTTCAACCTGCACATCACCCATTCCCACTATACTACATGGCTCATCATCGCCCAAGTATCCTTGCCCAAAGTCGCCTGCTACATAGTTCTTCAGAACACCTTTACTAGCAGTCGTGTGGAATGAGGCGCCTGAGTCAACCACCCATGACTCCGCAATACTGTCCATCGAAAGAATAAGTGCATCTTGCACGATGTGAGCCTCCTGCTCACCATTATTCTTCTTCGGAGCTTTGCAGACTGAAGACATGTGACCCGCTTGGCCACGGTTCCAGCATTCACCATTAATACCACGTACTTGTGTTTTGCCGCGAGACTTCTTGCCGCACAACTTCAACCGGCTCTTGTTCTGGTTCTGACCACCTCTGGCCTGGTTTCTGCCCCTTTGCTCAAAACTTAGAGCTGAACCTGAACCGTTAGAGCCCAACGCTCCCTCGAGCGATTTCCTTCTAACTTCCTCAGTCAGAATCAAACTGACTATATCATTTAGTTTGAGTTTCTCCTTCCCAGCCGAGTTACTCACCGCGGTAACTGTACCCTGCTAGCTCTCTGGTAACTGAGATAGGATCAACAAGGCTTGAACCTCGTCGTCGAATTCAATACCAACAGAGATCAACTGATCCACTATTGTATTGAACTCGTTGAGATGCTTCATAAACGAACCTCTTTCAGGTATAGGTGTCAAACGTGCCTATCGTGCCGTGTCGTGCCATTTTCTTCTGTGCCAAACCGTGCTTCGTGTCGTGCCGTACCGTGCCCGTTTACTTCATCATGCCATGGCGTGCCGAGTCGTACCGTGCCGTGGTGGGCCATTTTGCTTTGTCGGGCCGTGCCTTTTTTAAATCGTGTCGTGTCGTGCCGTGCCCGATTAATTAATCGTGCAGCGTCGTGCCGTGCCTTTTTTTGTCGGGTCGGGTCGTGCCGTGCCTTTTTTTTGTTGGGTTGTGTCATGCCGTGCCTTTTTTTATCGGGTCGTGTCGTGCCGTACCTTTTTTTGTCGGTTCGTGTCGTGCCGTGCCGGCCCTTAATCGTGTGTCGTTTCGTGCCAAGTTGTGCCATCGATTTTCGTATACACATCACCAACCGGCAACCGATTTTTGTCTAAAAAAAAATCTTCCCAAAAAACACACATTCCGGTGCCCGGTGCATCGGTGCCTCTAATGTTCTTAAGTTTGTATATCGTAGTATTCAATATTTCAATCATAATGAGTAATGATTAACAGACTAACAACAAACTAACAGACTGGAGGGGCTAGGCTGCCACCTCAACTCAGCCAACAAAATATGCGAGGGGTTATACCACCACCTCGGCTAAGCAATGCAATCAAATAAAACTAACTATACAAACAAAAAACAAACTCAATATTTAGCCTGGCTTCGTTACACCCCAGGTTTGGCATAAAACCAGGTTAGAGGTATCCACCAAGCTAAATACGAGCTACTAACACAAACTACCTCAGATTGCTGGCATTAATTTGCTTCAGCCTTCACGTGGTTTGGTCCTTGGCATCTACAATGTCCTACAAAACAAGAACGAGCAGCAGTAGCAGCAGAAAATAGGTATATGAAAGCCAAATGAACAAAGTAAATGAATAGGAAAATTGAATTCTGCTCAGATATTAGTTCCTTTTATCATCATAGCAGAAAATTGAAATGGATGCAACATTAAGTTGCCATTAAGGCCTTCATAAGTTGCAACACCACTTCATAGAATCATAGTTCATAACAATACCACCACACACACAACACTGCCCCACACACACACACACCCACCCACCCACACCACACTGCCACACACACACACACACACACCACACTGCCACACACACACACACACACCCCACAAAGCATGCAGGCAACATCCACTTCAGTTAAGTGAAGCTAAACAGACCACAAGGCATGCAACAAAACTTAGGCTCAGCATATTAGTTAAGAAAATACATCATAGCCAAAAACTGAAGCGGGGGCAACATAATGTTGCCATTTAAGGCCTTCATAAGTTGCTACAACATCCACTTCAGCAGTTCAGCCCACTTACTGAAATGAATAAGCCACAAAACACCACACTGCCACACACACACACCAGTCACCACACTGCCACACCAGTTACCAGACTGCCACACACACACACACCAGTCACCACACTGCCACACACACACACCACACTGCCAAAACCCTAATTTAAGAAATTAGTAACCAAAGCCCTAATTTCGTAACCCTAATTTCAGAAATTGGTAACAATTAACAAGAGCCCTAATTTTGTAACCCTAATTTCAGAAATTAGTAACAACATGTTTTCACATCAAAACACCAAGTACTTGCAGTAAAACGGGCCAAAGCCGCAGGTCAAGGTTGTAAATACTCACCGTTTGAGTGTTGTACGTCACCGGAAACGAAGAGAGACAGAGGTGAGTTGGGCAAACTCAGATCTAGTTGTAGATCTAGGGTTTGAGTTTTTTGAGTCGCTGAACGGCAACAGCAACGGAACGGAAACGGTCACCAACTCACTGCCGGAAACGGCAAAGGCAGTCACCACCGGTCACCGAGTCACCGTTTGAGAATCGAGAGTCGTGTCACCGGAAAGTCAAAAACAGAGAGAGAGAGAGAGAGAGAGAGAGAGAGAGAGAGAGAGAGAGAGAGAGAGAGAGGTGAGCTGCGTAGCTTGCGTGAGCAGAGAGAGAGAGAGAGAGTCTGAGAGAGTGAGAGAGGTGAATAACTCGGTGAATGAATTTGAAGAAATAACTCGGTGAATGAATCCGATGCCAGAAGTCGAATGTTGAGAGAAGTGACAGCCTGGACAGAGAGACGTTGAGACTTGAGAGAAACAGAGAGAGACAGAGAGTTCGAGAGAGATCGCTAGATCGGAGAATGAGATGTCTGCTAGGGCAGCATCTCATTCCTTTTATATGATCTGTGTGATCATGTGCATACGAGACACCATAATCCATATGCACCAACTTATCGAAAATTCTCGTAAAGTCCTATAATGCATCACTCACTCGAGGGCCGCCCGAGTTGTTTGTTGAAAATCCGAACCGTCTACCTTTTATGTGGGAGTGATTATATCATTCGTGCAAAAAATGAACTAAATTGGTTATCGTTATATACTTGATCGCACATAACAAAAAAATTCATATTAATGAATCTACGTCCCGATGAAAGGGCTTCCAAAACCCGATAGACCCGATTTTTTGTGAGAGTGATTAAAACACCAAAAAAAACAAAATAAACGGTATGGATCGTCATAGTTGTGTCACAATCGTGTGGCTATCGTACTTTGGACTATAGCGACATACATTAGTTTAGAACCAAATAAGTTAGATGTATAGATTTGAAAGGTAGCTGCAGACTCATTTTTTCTAATGTTCGATCTAAACCATTACAATTTAAGATCTTATCAAATTTATCATTCTCCCCTAAATAGGTGATAATCGGATGTCGGAAACCACGTGATCGGAACACATTTGGTGCTTCCAAAGGCGTTAAAGTCCTATAATGCATCACTCGAGGCCTGACCGAGATATTTTTGAAAATCGGAACCGTCTACCTTTTATGTGGGAGTGATTATATCATTCATGCAAAAAATGAAGTAAATTGGTTATCGTTATATACTCGATCGCACATAACAAAAAATTTCATATTAATGAATCTACGTCCTGATGAAAGGGCATCCAAAACCCGATAGACCCAAAAATTTGCGAGAGTGATTAAAATGCCAAGAACAACAAAATGAACGGTATGGATCGTCATAGTTGTGTCGCAATTGTGTGGCTACCATACGGCGTACAAGAGGCCAGTTTTTATACAATAGAATTATATAATATATATTACTTGTTCCAATTATAAGCACAAAATGATTATTGGCCTTGGTGGTTTGAGATATGTGTGAGTTTGTCAAGTCCCTAAGGACTTGGGTTTGATCCCTAGAGGCCATAGGGATTACTTTTTTAAAACCAATTTTTTTTCTTATTTATTATTAGTTGTTCCTAGTAAAAACATATTTAAAACTAATTTTTTTCTTGGGAAAAATTCAAAATACCCCCCAACCTTTAGACCAAAATTCAATTAGACTCCCAACCTTTTAAAAACTTCAATTTTACTCCCAACGTTATCTTCCGTTAATCAAAACGCCCCCTTCCGTCTAAATGACTAACGAATTCCGTTAAAGGCTCCGTTAAATATCGTCCCAATCGAATTTTGATGATCCGAGCCGTTCAATGTGTTCAAAACGTGATTTTAAGGATACCCTCTAGAATTTAGCAAAAAAAAAAGACCGGGAAGGGCTTCATCTGAACAGTTTTTTATTGAACTATTCAATAAAAAACTGTTCAGATGAAGCCCTTCCCTTTTGCTAATTTCACGTCGGTACCCTTAAAATCACATTTTGAACACATTGAGCGACTTCGGATCATCGTAAATTGATCGGGAAAGGGAGGTGTAGACCGAAGCAAAATCCGAACGCCCGGACTTGAACAAAATCCGGATCAATCCGCACCTCCCTGTTTCCAATCGAATTTTGATGATCCGAGCCGCTCAATATGTTCAAAACGTGATTTTAAGGGTACTCTTTAGAAATCGGTAAAAAAAATGACCCGGAAGGGCTTCATCTGCATAGTTTTTTATTGAATAGTTCAATAAAAAAACTGTTCGGATGAAGCTCTTTTGGGTCAATTTTTTTTTTCAATTTTTTTGCGGGTATTTTTAAAATCACTTTTTGAACACATTGAGCGGTTCGGATCATTGAAATTCGATTGGGACGCTATTTAACGAAGCTTTTAACGAAATCCGTTAGTCATTTTGACGGAAGGGGGCATTTTGATTAACGGAAGATAACGTTGGGAGTAAAATTGAAGTTTTTAAAAGGTTAGGAGTCTAATTGAATTTTGGTGTAAAGGTTGGGGGGTATTTTGAAATTTATAGTTGTTCCTAGTAAAAACATATCATAATTAATGGCCTTGGTGATTTGTGATGTGTGACAAGTTCCATAGGACATTAGGACTTGGATTCGAATCACACGTAATTTTTTCTTTTAAATTTGTTTTATTTATTTATTTATTTTCTATGTAATTTTTTTAAAAATCTTTATTAGATAAAATGCAATGTATATCAATATATGTGTGCTAATACAGTAATAGGTATATTATCATGTTTGAATTTTGATTCAAATTTTCTTAATCATATAAAATATTTTAAAAGCTTTTTACTTAAATAAAAGGAAAAGATTAATAAATTATTGGATTATCAAAAAATACACAGAAATAAAGTAAACTATAATATGAAATCCCTTATTTATTTAATAACATATTTTTTTTTGGTTTTTCCATGCCTCGTGTCGTGTTCGTGTCGTGCCGCGTGCCGTGCCGTGCCGTGCCGAGTGTCGTGCCATGCCGTGCTGTGGCGTGCCTGGCTAGAACCGTGTCGTGACTCGTGCCCAATCCCGCCACCATGTCTTGTCCGTGCTGTGCCCGTCTAAGACCGTGTCGTGCCGTGCCGTGCCAGGCCAACTTCCGTGCCATGCCGTGTTGTTCTAGCTTACTTCCGTGCCCGTGCCGTGTCGCGTGCCCACTAAGACCGTGCCGTTCCGTGCCGTGCCAGGATTAAATCCGTGCCCATGCCGTGCCGTGCCGCCTTCAAACGTGTCGTGCTCGTGCCGACCCGGCCCGTTTTACACCTCTACTTTCAGGCATCTCGAAGTTGAACAACTTCTTCATCAAGTGCACCTTGTTTGCCGCGGACAGTTGTTCATAGATGTCCGCGAGCACGTCCATCAGATCAGACGTGATTTTTTCTTTCAGTATATTGTCCGCGACAGACTTCGAGAGTGACAACTGGATTAGCCCCATCACCTTCCGATCAAGAACATTCCATTCTTCGTTACACTCTCATGTTTTCTTCTCATTTTCTTTACCTAGCAACGACCGATAAAGATCCTTCTGGTACAGATAGTCCTCCATCTGCACCTTCCAAAAAGCAAAGTCTGATCCATCGAACTTCTCGATCTTCGATTTTCCTTCTTCTGAACCCATAGCTCCCACTAAAATCCAGACTGCCCAAAAACTTCAATCGAAAAACTGTTGAACACCCTTACCACAACCGCGACTCTGATTCCAATTGTTGAGAAATTGGAGCCTCGCGCTTGACTCACAACAAGCAAAAAACACTACAGGATCTTGGGATACTATCGTCACAGAAAACAAACCAGAGAAAAGGAAGAGAAAGAGGAATATAAAATCAGAACACACAGATATACAAGGTTCGGCAACTTGCCTACGTCCCTGAGAGCCACACCAGTCCACTATGAACGAAAGAAAATGAAAGATTACAAGTCTTCTCCTTCCTTTCTAAGAAAAGTTTTCTCTTGCACTCTCTCTCTCACTAGAAACCCTCTAGAAATTTTCTCTCTCTGTACAGCCTCAAAAAATAATGAATACAACAATTTATATTTATAGGCAAACCCTAAGTGATAACTGGACCCGTCCAGCCGACTTGGGCCTCGGCCCACGGCCCATCCTGGCCGCGAGCTTGCCTACCACGCGCTACCTGCCGCGAGCCTGACCGCGCGCCTACCTACCACCGAACTCTCCGCGCTGGTCGTGGACTTTTGTTGCTGAAAGTTGTCTGCATCCCCAACAAGAGAAGGGGAGTGGGCCAAGGAGTGGGACCCTTCAACTTTACATGTCATGCTTTGTTGTCTTCTTGGTTTGTTTCTTTACAAATAGCATTTTCAAGAAGACAACAAAGAATGACATGTAAAGTTGAACAGGAAAAAAAAGGGCCCCACTACTTCTCTCCTGCCATAGAAAAAAAAGCGGGAAAGAAAAATCTAAAAATTGATTTTGGATGTATTTTAAACCAAAAGAGAGGAGAGTGAGAATTGCATGTGTTATATTGGCTTTCATGGATGTGAGAGGAAAGTGGCCATGGGGTAGTGATGGGACTAGAAGAGGAGTGTGGCAATCCATTAATGCTGAAATTGATTGAGTGTATCAATCATTTTAGAGTTTCGTCAATATGTGCCCCTAAGGCGCATGATAATGTTTATTAATTGAGATCAATTAAACCCCACTTTCATAAAGAATAGTGAAAGTAGTTGAAATATTGAATAAAGAGTATGTGGAGACAAAAATACCCCTTAATTTTTCCTCCGCTCAATTTTGTTTGTGCTCCCTTCTTTCTTTCTTTTTTTTCCTTTCACCTTCTATTGTCTTTTGGCATCCCAATTTACCGAAACTATAACCTATTTTCCTAGCAAACAGCCTATATTAAACCACTCTTCAGCAATTAATTTCCATTCTTGAGCACTATCAAAAATCTTTGGAAAATTACGAAACTCACATCAGATTCAAAAACTCAAGAAACACAATATTAATTAAAAAAAACTCAACAGATTAACAAAAAACGTTCCTTGTTTACGTTAATCCTTTTTTTGGCTGGATAGTTGAATTACTTTTTTGCCTTAATTTGAAATGTTTTCACACTTGTTAGTTTTACATCAATCTTTTTTTGGACTATAGGTTCCTCTCAATGAGAAAAAATTGAAAAGTACAAAATTATGTTCAAAACTAATTTTTATGAATAAAGACAAAAATAATCCAACAAAGATAATTTTTTTTTGATTATTTTGGTTCAAAAAAATTAAACTTAATTTTAAACTTTTTAGATTTCTCTCATCGACACAAACCAATAATCCATAAAATTGAACAAAATTAAGAAATACGAAAAAATTTGAATAAAAGAGACAAAACACAATTGAAACGGCTTAGTAAGCCAAACCCAACCTTTTTGCAAATTAAAATTTATTCATTCAGCTTTATTAATCTGATTCGAATTCGTTAGATTTTGGTGAGTAATTTTTCAATTTTTTAAACTCGAATGTTAAGGGTTTTTAATGGTTAATTCGGGTCCCTGTGGAAGAATTGCAGAGGTTCAGTTGGTGGAGGGGGATAGGGATGGAAGAGTAACGTGGGGGCATTTCAGTCCCATACTAAAAAAACTGAGTCTTCTTAACGAAACAATTTATTACTCTACCATAATCTTTACATTCCCCGTAAAAAATAGAGTAAAATAAAACATTTAATGTAATTCTATCATATACCCTTGGGGCACATATTAATAAGACCCATCATTTTACATGGTCCAAAGAGCAAGTTAGGACTGCTACGGTGGTTTGAGAAGAGGAGGACAGGGTTTCGGGTGGGACACAACAACACCCCGCATTATCCGACTGTCAATTTCATTAATGGACGGTTCAAATTTTAATTCAAATAATAGATGGCTCGAATTTATCAGAGTTCAAATTAAATTTGAACCATTTGTGCCGAGTGTAGTGCGGCTTTTACACTACAACATTTCCCATTCATTCCTTTCTTTTTTGTCCATACCCATTCCTTTCGGGGTGCATGATTTTGGTGGGTTTTGATCATGGATTAGGCCTTGTTCCGCTTTTTTTTAAACCTTCTTTTTTAAAAAGAGAGATAATTTCAAGCTCAGATATAATGAAAATAAAAAATAATTTTTTAATTTTTTTTTCACTGTTTACAAGATCTCAATGAGATCTATCAAATAAGATCCATATTTGTAAGAAAATTATTTGCATAAATATATGATTTTGGAGCTTGAAATTATCTTCATTTTTTTAAAACTTCATTTTTTAATAATCTGGAATGGCACCTTAGCCATGACAAGAATATCTTCATTCTTGGAATGGCTTATTCTAGATTAGTAGACTTGACCCAATTAGCCCACCCAAATTATGATTAAGTCATGAATTGTACTAGTAATAATTGTGAAGTCAACGCATAACGTTCAAAAGTCAAATTTGATAATACCAAATCTCATTAGGCAAATTTTCTTGTTAACATAGTTAATCAAAGTTTTAAATTTCTTTTAAACATTACGAATTTATATTTTAAAAATTTGGAATGTTACAACTTCAAATATCACCAAAACATTGAAGATGATGACGTTGAAGAAATTAATATCGTTATACATTTATACTGCACTTCATATTTTTGTTTGCTTGTTATATAAACATGAGATAAGAATTAATGGTAAGATTTTACTTATTGAGCATGTGGTCTGTTTTGCCAAGAATTCTTAAAAAATAAATATTTATTTTTAATTTTTAAACTTAAAAGTAATGCATTTATAAAAATATTATTTAATTTTTTTTGCATCATTCAAAAAAAAATCATCAAAATTTATTAAATAAAATTCATATTTCATAAAAAAAATAATTCAATAAAATTATTATTTTTAAGCTGAAAAATTATACTCCGTAAATAAGTAATTACTTTGTTAAGAATGAACGGAAACATTCTCTCATGCCAATCTTCTCTTGATCGTCTCTCTCTGTCTCTCTCATGCCAATCTTTGACAATGACATGACACGAGCATAAAACTGTTACTGGAAACCGAGAGAAGGCGATGAAGTGCAGCAATATCATGGCGGATAAGGGTCGGATCTTTCCTGTTGATCCGAACCTCCCGACATGGGTCTGCCAGAACTGCCGCAACTACCTTTGCATCCTCGACGATTCCTCCTCCTCGTCTCGCTCCGGTCTCTCTCTCTCTCTCTCTCTCTCCGTTTCTGTTTTAATTCATCATATGCTCTTTCTTAAACAAGATTGAATTCTAGCTGCTTAATTTTGAATGGCTAACCGAATTTTTTTCGCCATAACAAAACAGCGTCGAATAGTCTTTTTTGGTTGTGCTGAATGAATTTGATGGTTTTGCCAATTAAATATCGGCTGGATATATTTCTGTAGTGTATGTTCTTGTAGGTTGTATTGTAGATTCAATAGTTTGGTAGACTAGTAGTGCTTGGAATAGGGAACTAGTCAGTAATTCTGTAGAGTGCGTAGCTAGGCTATGTAGTTTTTGTTTCTAGTGTGACTCAAGGTGTTTCTGGTTGTCCTTTTTCAATGCTAATATCTTGCTAAAAAGGAAAAAAAAAAAAAAAAAAGTAACGATGACGCAACAGAATTAACAAGAGATTAGTTGCGTACTAATCCAAACGAAGGTAAAACTCAAATCCACGAGAAAGAGACAAAGTCTGATAGTATTATTGATAAAAGATGACTGCATAATGTTGTTACAACCCCTTTTATAAGAGGAGAGACCTAACCCTAGCAAACCCTACCATAAAAATGAAGTATTCCGAAAATTGGGGAAACTAATAAAATTAAAAATTAGGAAGAAAAATAAGACTTTCCTAAAAAGAACAAACTGAAAAGGAATTATACTACGTTAATAGTTATTAACGTTCTAAAACTTTCCTAAAATGGGAAAAATATCAAATGGAAGGCCTAAATGAACTAGTTTCGTTTGGTTTGATTTTGTGATAGCGAATGTTTGTATTTTGTTGTCATTTTATAGACATATTGCTGAGAATAGTCCTCGAATATGTGTTTGAGTTTATGAATGAGTTGGGTATTTTGTTTATGGAGCTTTTCAATTTTCTATGTCTTTTAATGTAACTTTATCTAATGTGAAATTAAGCTTCACAGGACTTCAGTTTTACAACATGACCGTGGTTTAAAGGAGATAGGTGTTTATTCCACCTCAATTCCAATTGGGATCAAACAAAGTTGTGTCAATGATGTCATTTTGAATTTGTAAAAGAACAGTAGTGTTTTTTGTCAAGTTATATATGATATCAAAAATGATACTCACACAACAATCCAAACACAACAACTCACACAACCTCTCACATACATGTGGGCCCCACACACACTACGTGTGGGGCCCACATGTATGTGAGAGGTTGTGTGAGTTGTTGTGTTTGAATTGTTGTGTGAATAGCATTGTCCATATGATATTGCTTCTTTCCGTTATTCGAAGATGTTTGAGTTTATGGATGAGTTGGATTTTTGCTAAAAAATATCACTTCATAGTTTTCGTGTATTTCTTCAGTTTGTCTTTCTCATTGAACTTATCTATTTCTAATCTTAATTCGTAGGGCTACATTTTTGTAACACGACGAAGATTTCAAAGCATTCTCTTTTAATTCCTCCTCAAAAAATAAAACGATGCAGGAATGCAGGGTTCTTTGATCAACGGTTCTGGAAGTGTGTTAGGGTCCACAAGTATGGACCATTCTTTTGTTGTATTGCCAAAGCAGAGAAATCAGGTTCAGGGGGTTCTTCCTCCCAGCGGAGGGGTGCAGCCCAATTCAAGTCAGTCTGGGAAGGCAATGGAAGAGTCGTTCGTGGTGTTGACTCCACCGGCTGCGTCTGTCTACCAGTGTGACTCTACATCTGATAAAGGTGGGGTTCATTTATCATCACAGGGAGGAATGAGTTCTCCTGTGCAGTCAAACAATTCTGGGCTGCACTCGACCATAACTGTCTTGAAGCGTGCATTTGGTATTGCTACAACCCAGATGCAGGTATTCATGAGTATTATCATTTCTGTGGTGGAAGAAGGAGCTTCAGTGGGAATTGTATTGCTTTCATATTTTGATTCATTCAGAACTTAACTGTTGGAATTGGTATTTTTTCTATTTTTCCATTCCAGGTTGAGCAACCATTATGCCTGGAGTGCATGAGAGTGTTATTTGATAAACTTGATAAGGAGGTTGAAGATGTTGACAGTGACATCAAAGCTTATGAAGCCTGCCTCCAGTTCTTAGAGGGGGAGGCACCCAATGTTCTTAGTGAAGCTGAATTTCTCAAGGAGAAATTAAAGGTGCTTTATTTCCCATCCAGTTCCCATGTTTAGATCACTTTGCTTTTTCTATAATAAAAACAAACCAACAAATGTTTCTATGGAATGAGTAAAGTTACAGGTAATTGATTTTGTGGGTTTTCTTTTTGTTTTCCACTAAATTATTTTCTTTGCAGCTCGAGAGACATGGTGTGCCACTGTGCCCAGTGGGTATTGACCATTACTGGGCTACCATTACTGAATTTTTTCATTCTTAGGTATTTAGTGAACTACGCCCTTTAGAGTATTGATTTTTGTAATGTAATGTTGATGCTGGGCAATCTTTTTGATTCATTATTGACTTATACTACAAGACATGCTACTTGCAAACTGTTTATTCGATTGGAACGACCGAGATTGTAGTTGTTGATTTAGTCACTGAGACCAAATTTTTAGGGTTGTCATTTGTTCATTCATGATTTATATTTTCTTTTCTGCAAGGGCTAATTTTGCAATAGTTTTATTGTTCTTATTTTTCTTTAATACGGCAAGTAAACACCAAAATTTATATAGTTAAGGTGGCGAACATTATGGTAAAACCTCATGCTTCTTGGAGCTCTTTGCCCCTTGTTTGTTGGCTAATTGTTGTACAATGTCTACTCATTCATCTAGTTGAGGCGAAGGGTTTGCCGTACAATTTTTCGAGAAATCGCAAAATAACGAGCCCTGTGTGGATCTATGTTGGACATACTTTTATGTATGTTGATAAGTACATCAACATCGAGTTTGTTTGAATCAAGGTTGTGAATACCCTACCAGAACAGTCGGTACGGTCTGGTTCGTACCGTTTTACCTGAAAACTAGTGCCATGAACTTCCAGGTTCGTTCCTCCATATTTACAGGTGATTCTCGGCCATACTGGCCATTTCGTGTAATTTTCATCCCTTTTGGATGGGTGCCAGCTGCTTAATCTCTTTGGCAGACAGACGAATAAACAAGTCTTTTGTGAGAATACAGGAGGACAAGTTCATTGAAAGCCTGCAAGAGGTAGTCTGTTTCGCTACACATTGGACAATGAAGTTAATGCACTTCAATTTTGAAGGAAAGAAATACATAGTGGGGGTACACATTTCATGGTTTTCATTTTTCCCAACCAAATGTATGTATAACTTTCACATTTTAATCACCTGCTTGTTTAAGTTAGTTGTTCATACTTCATACTTCATACGTCGAAAGTCATGGCTTATAGGTGAAACATATTAATTACTTATGTTAATCCGAACAACAAATGTAAATACTAATCGTGTGATTTTTACATGATTACATCAATAGAACGGAAACGGCACCCGAAAAAAAATGGTACCATAGCTGGTACGGTATTCAGAACCTTGGTTTTGATCGTACTTGCTATTGAAGTATTTCTCCTAAACCTATAGATAGTAAGAGCTTTTTATTACCTACTAAGAGAGAGAAAGTACCTGTTAGTTTTAGTTGAAATCTCATGCATAAATTGTGGCTTTGGATTCAATATGTTTGTTGGTCATATTATCTTCTGTTGATGAAATTTAAGATTGAAGAAGCAGAACGGAACTTTGAAGCAGCAATTAAAGAGACAGAAAAACAGTGTGAGAAAGTGACTAGCGAACTAAAGGAATTGGAGTTGAAATCTATCCGCTTCACAGAGTTGGAGGAGCGGTAAATTTTTTTACCCGATATTTTGCGCAAAACTAAAGTGCCTATTTGATTTCTGATGAAATGTGGAATGGGCCAAATGGCCATTGACTTTGTAGGGTTTTTTTTTTTTTTTAATTTTGAAACATGCTATTTACGGTGAATAATATCAATCAAGGAATTTTTTGTTGCTAATTCTCCCATTTTTTTAATCACATGTATACCAGGTATTGGCACAAGTTCAACAATTTCCAGTTTCAGCTAATTTCACACCAGGTGTTTGCTGCTTGTCCTTTCCTTGGGACATCATTTACCTCCAATGATTTTACATGCATACCATTTTTGTGGAGTTTGTAGCTTTGTCCTCAATAGATAACTTCTGCTTGTTATAGGCCAATTCACATACTTATCTTTGAAATACTTCAAGCAAAGCCTCTGGTGAGTAAATTACATCCCTTAATTGCACCTGTTCCCGATAGGCCGATACCCTTCCAAGGGAAACGGGAGACTGGGGGTGGGGGATTTGACCGTAATAATGTGAATTGATATTAATGTTTATGTAAAATTTGCTCAAGAAAATAGTATGTTGCCACCTGGAGTATGCCTTAATCTGGTAACTCTAGCTGCGCATCTCCCCCTCATCTGTCAAACGTTCTGATTATCTTGGAGAACTTTTAGTTGCACTGAAGTACTAAGAACGGTAGTGCTTTTTCCACAACTTAACTGGGTTTTTCCCCCCCGGTAAACAGGAAGAGAGGGATGCAATTTTGGCTAAGATTGAAGTTTCACAAGCACATTTGGAGTTATTGAAGAAAACCAATGTGCTTAATGATGCCTTCCCAATCTGCGATGATGGAGAATTTGGAACAATTAGCAACTTCCGATTGGGTCGACTTCCTAATATTTTGGTAAGAATACTATTTTTTTATAAGTATAAGATTATATTACCAAAAAGGCATTAAGGATTTGCCGTCCGTATACAAAAAAAGGCCACAAGACAATAAGGCCCTATGCACTTAAACTCCCATGAGACTGAAAATGCTCAAACCAATCTAAAAATTGGTCAAAGAGATGGATAACAATCTCTCTTGTCCCAACCATACAAGCTATTCAACAAAAAAACTTTTGATTTTAGACAAAGGCTTTTCGATCCCTTTAAAGCATCTCGAATTTCTTTCACGCCAAATCACCCTCATCAAACAAAGAGAGATCAGGGCCCAAACCCGCTTCCTTCTTTTTCCCACTCTAGCACCTTTCCAAGCAATTAAGAGTTCCATGACATTTCCAGTCTGAATACTATGCACGGTTGTTACTTGAAAATGTCCTTGGATGGCCAATTTGATGTCTGCACTTTCACTCCTATTGTCCTATTCATTATATTTTAATGAACTGGTCATAGGAAGCGGCATAAGCATATGTTGATCGGGAGAGGGTACTTAGGTTCTCTGGATTGAGCAATTCAACTTGAGATCTATCCCCTTTTCTTTGCCTCTGTTGCAACATGCAATTATTAAGGGGCTGAACAAATACATTTGCGTAGTTGTTTGTCATTCTCTACATATTCTAGGTGGAGTCGACTTGAATGGGTCCTGTGACCACCCATCAACCCATTGTTGTGCTTTGATAGAGAAGAAGAACCTAATTGCAATTTGTTTGAGGGATTGATAGTTGGGAGTCCCTTAATGGGCAATGAGCATTATTACATGAGCTTACAATTGCAAGTTCCAATGGTTTATTGGTTAGAAAAATGGCAGTTGATGTCACTCTTGAATACGATCAAAACTTTGTTCTTTATATTAATTTTCCGTATCTTGCAGTAATCCCTCGATTACAGAGTTTCCATGTTTTGATTATGCTTAGGTAGGGTGGGACGAGAAAAATGCTGCTTGGGGCCAAGCTTGCCTTCTTCTCCATACCATGGCTCAATATTTTCAGCCGAAATTCTCGTATCCTTTTTATCAGAACATGCATCTCTCTTGTGTTTCTATAGAAACCATTCTGCTGTTAAAATTTCGTTGCGTCAGTCAACTGAAGGTGATGCAAATATCTGATCAGCCTTGTAGCAATGTATGTACACCTGGACAGACAATGTTGAGAAACATAGGCACAGAGTTGATTGAGCTTCCATTAAAGTAGATGGATTTGTACTTGGACCAAAATTAAGAGGAAGAGCATGTATGTGGTACATGGGAAATCATGGGAGGTTATCTTGAAGGGGTTTAGAGGCATTTTGTTACCAAAATTCCCACTTCTCTTTCTAGTTATGGCGGTCTCTATATTAAAACGCGCTTGGAATCTTTTTGTGTGAAACCTCTCATACATGTGCCGCTGTGTGGCACTCTCATACATGTACCGCTGTGTGGCATCAAACTGTGCTGGCACCACAAACGCTGTATCATCACTATGTGGTTCTTGTTTTTCTCTATGAGCTGCATTTTACTATGGAGATTGCAACACTTATCCTGTCAATGTATGCTCTAGGAGCTGTAGTTGTAAAAGGGATGATCCGGCTGGACATACCATTGTAGTCGGCTAATGAGATTTGCAGAATGGACTCTCTCTCTCTCTCTCTCTCTCTCTCTCTCTCTATATATATATATATATATATATATATATATATGAGAGAGAGTCCCCTTCCTATAAGGACCAACTTAACTTGCTAAAATGCGGACCTCCCTTTTCCCGATCAAATTTTGATGATCCGAACCGTTCAATGTGTTCAGAAAGTGATTTTAAGAACACCCGTGAGAAATCGGTAAAAAAAAAAAAAGACCGCGAAGGGCTTGATCCGTGCAGGTTTTCATAAAACAATTTCTGTCAGCATATATATACACACACACACATACACTCACAGTCCCCTTCTACTAAGGGCGCCCTTAACTTGTTAAGTTAAGGACCTCATGAGTTTGACATTGTTCCCGATCAAGTTTTGATTATCCGAGCCATTCAATGTGTTTAAAATGTGTTTTCAGGGTACATACAAGAAATCGGAAAAAAAATATGATCGGGAAGGGCTTGATCTGAGCAGTTTTTCATAAAAACGCTATAAATGCGTTTTTATGAAAAAATGTTCTGATCAAGCCTTTCATGGTCATATTTTTTGCCGATTTCTTGCGTGCTCCCTTAAAATCACGTTCTGCACATATTGAACGGTTCAAATCATCAAAATTTGATTGGAAAAGGGAAAGTCCTTAACAAGTTAAGGGCGCCCTTAATAGAAGCTTGGTGTGTGTATATTATAAGTAACCTTGTTTTGAAATATTGATTTAATCTGCTTTCCTCCTTGAGGAAACTGCAGGGAATTTCCCTCCTAGAACCTTTAAGCATTTAGTGCTGAACATGTCATTGGTAGATAGATCTCAACATAAGTTATTTTTTCTCAATTATGTTTCGGGGAAAAGATCTTGCGGTTTCTGCTACCAAGGCAATGGAACCTGGGAGTCTGGGACTAAAGGTGGGCCGGCCCAAGCAGGGAGATGCCAGTTGATCTGAAGCTACCTTGTTACCCACTTAACTCTATCAGATGTTGTCCTTTTGAATGAGGATGTTTTTATCCTTAATTTATTTTTGTCAGATACCGGATAAAGGTTCTTCCTATGGGGAGTTATTCTCGAATTATGGACAGCAGGAACAATAAGTATGAGCTGTAAGTACATGTAGTAATGATTCTTTGGTCATTCTAAATTCATTGAGACTTGGAAATTACTGCAGCTTAGCCTTGTGAAGTTGGTGCTTGAAGGGGGGAATTTTTATGCTTTTTAATTGTTCCCTACTAACTTTTTTAAAATTGCATAAATACCTAATGGGTGGATGTGTTCTCCTCAAGTGTTTTCACAATAACTTCTTAGAACCTAAATCCCTACCAAAACATGGCGCATGAAGGGGTATTTTGTTCTGCTCCTTGATTGTTTCCCCAGTAACTTTTTAAAATTGCCTTGAACCCTCTTTCATGACACATCTTTCTCACCAAGGAATGGGAAGCCTTTCTCCTGGTGACCCATGCCCCTTGAGGTTCTTTAACCTATGTGGGTGGTGTGGATATCGAGATCAGAGTCAATTCTCTTTCCTAACCTGTTTACTATTACATCAATGATATAGCCTCGAACCCAAGTACTTTGTCTCGGATTTCTTATTCTCTCTTTCCTTTTTTTTTTTTTTACAACCGTGTTTATGAAGGAAACTTGTTTCATAACATCTATTCTGTTTGTGTCAACACACACAATTTCATGGCCAGTCAGTCTCCTAATCTTGTTCATTAGATCTGACCGTCCAGGTGCATTCTTTTCTATGGCGGGTTCGCATTGGATATTTGGGGTCATTTTCTTTTTTCCCTATTGGAGTGTATAACTGATATTTTTTTCTTAGGTATGGTCCGGTGAACTTGTTTTGGAGCACTAGATACGACGAAGCAATGAAATTGTTCTTGACTTGTCTCAAGGAGTTTGCAGAATTCGCAAATACCAAGGATAAAGAAAACAACATCCCACCTGAGAAATGTTTCAAGCTGCCTTTTAAGTAAGTTCCTCTGGTACTTGAAATTTGAATTGAGCGGATTTCCATATTGTGATATTGATATAGCTATGGTCGCTATCTTGTAGAAAATCGAAGACTTCGTTGTGATCATGCTTGTGTGACCAAGGCATATAATAGGATGAGTTTAACTTTCAAAGTAGGCTGGTAACATAGTTGGCTGCTATATAGCACCGACACGAACACGACATCGACACTCTGGCACGTTAAGTTTCAGGGAAAAAAAATAGAGGACACGACATGTTGGGAGACACGTTTAAAAACAGCAGGTTCAATTATATGAATAAAGAAGGCTCTAATTTTGTAATATGTAACACCATATATATCTTAAATCTCTCATCCCATCATTCACAAAAGTACTAGAATTAACCAAAGGCGTTTCATCATCTATGTATCTTTACTACTAATAAGTCATCATGTATCACAAAAAAAAAAAGATTTTTCTAGTCTTTAATGAGAATCTACTAATCGGTTAACATCCCCAAGGTGTAGTGTGAGTGTCCCTATAGTCCGAAGCATTTTTTGGAGTGTCCAAGCCAAAAACATTGAGAAAAATTAGGACACTTCGGCTTTGAGTGTCATACACATGTCAGGAGAGTGTCGATGTCGGACAAGTGTCTGACAAAGTGTTCGTTCTCCATAGGTTGGGTGTATTGAGTCTACTGCAGTTACTTTCTTTCCCCTCTACATGAATATCTTGTTGTTTAGCCATCAAGACAGAAATTTTGTAGCCAATCTTATTGGTAATTTATTTCTATTCTATCTTCTTTTGCATCTCCAACTGGATGGAGGACTTTACATGTGGAACAGCCTTTTAGTAAAATGTATGCGAATTGTTAACAACTTAACATTTAGAATGGTTTGTGAAAATGCATGTCACAATTCCTTGGTTTATGGGTGCCATAATTAGCATGCAACCCAGACTCATTTATTATTGGACATTTTCATCTGTTGCCCCTCTCAATTCGTTGGATGGGAAAATGGCACAATGAAAACGATTCTTCATGGATGTTTATAGAAAATTCTGTGGGTTTTTATGAAAAATTGTAGGAGCAAATTTTGAGATTTTAGCTTTTAAAAGTTGTTGTAAGTGTTTGTCATAAATTCTCATCAACAGATTTTGAGAATATACGGATTCCTAGAAGCTGAAACAGAAAATACAATTTGATTTTATAGAAGCTGGGTTTGAAGTGCTTTTTGGATCAGATTTTAGAATCTAACTACTTTGCAAGCTGATTTTCACCTTTTTGCAGTAAACGATACCAGCGTTTACTACAGCTTAATTATAATCCCACAAGGGCCACAACTATAGTGAACATGTATTTATACTTCTACTAGACTCTAGAATCTGAAATCTGTAGCCACAGCAATTGGTAACGCGCCTAAAAGTTCTGTTAATTTGGCATGAAACAGAAACCTGGAAGTACTTGGTTCTCGTAATTGTCTTTTATCGATCAAATTGTTGAAAATGTTTTCTAGTAGCTTGGAGGTCGGGGGTAATGGAAATACTTGTTAGTTGTTACAATAATATCCAACTTTAGAAAATTTGTGAATTATTTGAATGTCAATAGAGTAGTAGGCTAAAGAGCGATACTGTGTTGGGCTAAAGAGCAATACTGAATTATTTGCCGGAAAAGTTTTGAATTATTTGAGTGTGAATAATAATTTGACCATCTATTGTGCTAGAGTTGGGTTTTCTGTAAGCAATTAAGAAGGTAATTTTGATAATCACTCGGAATGCCTATTCTCACCCTGCTTAGCAGTGGGCCTCTAAGAATTTTGGGCTGCCTTTTGCAGGATTGAGAATGACAGAGTTGGAAACTACTCTATCACACAAAGCTTCAACGAACAAGAAAATTGCACCAAAGCTCTCAAGTACACTCTCAACAATTTAAAGTGGGTTCTCTTCTGGTTTGTCTGGAACACAAATTTCCAGCCTCTTTCAGCAAGTCTCTCCAAATGAAGTTGCACCCGGCTGTTGGCACTCAAAACAGTGTGCTGACTCGACTCGAATCGCGAATTTTTTTATAATTGTGAAATAGGTGTATGCATAGAGTTTGATCTTCTTCTGCTCATGGCCAATTTTAACTACTTGTACAGCATAATATTACCTGCCTGTGATATTTGGTACGCTAGAAAATGACGTGTTAGTTTTTCTGGTTCTTTTCGTTTTGGGTTTTGACATGTATTGAGATGTATAGAAGATGCATGATTTCACCTTCACTCTCCCTATTGCTGTTTTATTTTTGTGCATTTTCCCTTCCGTTTCACAAGTTAATGCAACGCGGTTCAATTTGTGAAGTACCCGTGAGAGGCACTCTTTAACATTTGGGTAACAATCGTTTATCCGACTTGAGACAAGCCATGCACAAGGCCTGACAATGGAGCCGCATGAACCAATCTTTTTCATTAACCTCAATTTTGTATTGTATTGTTTGGTCTTTCAGGGGCAATAATGTGACAAGGTAAATTTTGATCCGCAGCTAAATTTTTGACAAAAATTGATGGCATTATACTGATGTCCAAGTTCATTTGATTCTAGAAAGTATTTTTCTTGGGGAAGCAGCTACTAAACGCCTCAAGGAATGAAGTCCTTAGTTTTGAGTACTCATTCAAAATTTGGTAGTGGGAGTAAACCAAAAACTGGTAATCACTGTTTGATTTCCATTCCTGCTGAAGTAAAATTGCAAGGGATAAATGACACGGGAAAACAAGGCTTTCAATTTTTTTCTTGATCTTAGTTCTACCTTATCATTTCCCTCTACAGAGGCATCTATATTCCATTTCCAAACGTGGCCTAATTGTGAATCCCGGGCAAATGCTGATTTCTCCACAATTTCAAGATTTCTCTTTGTTTTGAGGAAACATTTCAGATTTTTTCTGGCACGGAACAAACTTATCAATGATTAACAGACGAATTGGATCCATTCGGTTTGAAACTTATAACCCCGACTAAGTACATAAACCTATTTTCAGTTTTCGTAAGTTGATAAGTTAGAAACAATTCCAAAACCCATGTAATTCAAAATGATAGGGGATAGGAGAAGACTGATCTAACTTTTGGCAATATATTCATAAGATAACTACTCTAATTTTTTTTTTTTTACAACCGGAGCTTTTCATGGGAGACATTAACACAGCGGTGCATGGTGGCAGTGTTTGGTGCGAGTCTCATTGCGATGCTGTTCGTAGTGTTCGGTGTTGAGCAGTTCTGATTGTGCGGCTTGGTGGGTTCCCCGGCGATGGTGTGGTGGAAGGGATGGTGATCGGCGGCGTGGTGGTTGTTGGCGAGTTTGGGTTTGTTTGGGGCTTAAGATTAGTTAGGGTTTCTTGGATTTTGGCTACCATTCAGGTTCCCTAGCGGACGGTTTCTGGTGGGCCATCCTCTTTACCTCGGTTTGGACTTGGGCTAATTAGGGCTTGAATGGTGCTCCGGTGGCGGTGGACTTTTTGGCGTGACTCAAGTTGCCGGTGGGCTTTTGTTGGCAATAGGGTTTTGTGTTTCTGAGCTGTGAATGTATTATCTGGATTTTTAAACCCACAGGGGTGTCTAGGCTTCGGCCTATTTAGGTGAACTCCGTCCCAAAAGGTGTCCTTGATTGATTTCTTGCAAATCATAGGTTTTGAGTCTTGAATTGGACAGACAATTGCTCTTGAGATAAAAAAAAAAAAAAAAAAGGAATTACAACTGGGATAATGCTCCCTCCCTACCTCCCAAAATCAAGAAGTTCAAGGAACGTCATGCATTAGAGATCGAAGCCGGAAGGAAGAAGATATGCCTAGAGACCCAATTCAATTTTTGTGCTCGTTATGTTGGATAAGTTATTCTTAGTTCACTGGGTTGTTAACAAAAGAAGATAAAGTAGACAGAAACAAATGTATTAGATTTTGCAATAATCTGACCAATGAAGGATATAAAGGAATCCTGTCTAAACTGGCACAAGTAGTAATAAGACAATACAGTTCCTCCATAAATTAAAAAAAAAAAAAGCAACAAGACAGACACTTGATTACATATTACGACTGTCAAGCTTTCCAAAAGATAATTCACTATCCAATAATGATTATGAGAAATTAAACTAACATTACAAATCATGAACAACGAGGAAATATAGATCTCACTACACTACCTCAAATGCTCAAAAAGGTTAACAGCTAAACCTTGAATTCCTAGCTAACGTATGTAACATTACAGTTTCATCTCACTTTTTATTGTACAACAAACATAACCTAACCTAAATAATTAGAAGGCCCACACCGCAATCAGATTGAGGGTTTCTCTTCATCGGATTGAGAGTTTGGTTGCCCCGGGGCTGAATCAACAAAGAACTCCTCCACTGAAACATAGACAGACTGAAAGTGTAAGAACTAATGAATAAGGAGGGAGCGGGAAGTTCAATTACAATTCTAATGCGTAGAATTTCAGCTGTTTTCCGGTGCAAGGAACTATTATCCAATAAGCAACAGAAAAGCAACAATCAAAATGACAAATCAATTCAATTATCCCAAAACTGAAATAGAGGTTGCTTGTTACGTATTTCTTAAGAGTTGAAAGTTGATAATACAAGTGACTGGATGCTATATGCGTCCATTGCCTTGTTTCTGGATAATCATATGTAGGATATCGCTCCCATGTTTGGAAAGGCTTACAAGCAAGCTCTTTTATAAGCCTCAAAAGTCCCTGTTCCAACAAATTCTGTAGGAGGCTGTCCATTTTAGTGTCCTGAAGTATGGGAGTCTCATTTTCTAGTCTCTAACAGAAATAATTCTGTCTTATTTTACTTTAGTTGTCTAATTTTCTTCCCCCGAGATGTTTTAGATGACATAGAAATACCCAAACCCAAGTGGTTTGAACATAAGGCTCATTGGCAGCTACAGTGTACTACTACTAAATTTGAATAGCTTCTAATCTTTTCTCTTAAGCAAAAAGGAAAAAAAAAAAAAAAAAGGAGGAGGAAAATTAGCATCATTTTATCATTTTCAGGAAAATGATGCAGAAACTTTAGCAAGAGATAAGATTCTGCTTTACCTATATCCTCTGGCTCTGGGGAATCAAGTAATATATCTGAATCAGAAGGCAAAAAGGGGGAACCAGGATAATTTCCCAAGGCTCCTAGATCTGCGAGTAATTTAAAGGTAAGAAGTACAATTTTATGAAACAGCAAAAAATTAAAAAAAAGAAAAGGGCGGGAAACTGAAAGAAGAACGACAGATAACCAAATCAATAAGAGAAGTCCTCTATGCACTCGAAAAGCATTATATGCTCCTTTCGTATTAGGATGATCTTAAACATGGTATCCCTGAATGCAGGACAATGGCTGCCTAAATCCCACCACCAAACAAAAAATGTTTAAAGCAACTGTTATGTCATTCAGAGGGTTAAGACAAGTTCATTGAGAATAGTCATTGGATCCTAGACGCATAAACAATTACGTACACACAAGCCACAGTTTCCACCAAAAAGAAATGGGGGTCGTTTTAATTGAACTTGTAATCTTTTATGGATGTCAATAATTGCAGATAACAGCCTTGCAATTTACTGACTCCACAATTTCCTTTCTGGAAGAAATACCATTGCTTATGAAGGAATTTTTTCCTAAATAGTTTTTATTCTAGTGTCTATTGGAGAAAAAAAATTACCAATTAGCGGGACGAAATAATTTAAGCTGACAAGTTCTAAGAGATTTACTTATAGTTACAGTGGATTCCATCAAGACCTTGAAGGTCTACTAAGCTAGTCAGAGACTCAGAACCACAGAAAGCCCTTCTTGAATTACATTATTACAAAGGCATATAACAGTTGAAAAATGCTCCAACTTACCTCCCAAATTTGACAAATCTGCTGTCAGATCAGAGAGACTAAAATTCCAGGGTATCTGAGCCAGTGATCTGAGGGACTCTCTTGAATTCCCTGCCCCATTATCTGGTGGAAGCTGCAATCCTACTGAACTCGCAACATCAGAAGTAAATGCTGTGTCAAGGGCTGACGTGTCTACTCCCATGCCTGATATTTCTGAAGCAGTAAAGGGGAAATGGCCAGTAGATGCCACTGATGGAGGGCTCACAGCCATGTCTGACATGACACTGCTTGGTGGGAGAGCCGGTGGCACATCGGCTGTGCTGCTGTCCATTACCATACTTGAAAAAGGGAAAAGCAACACATATTAGCCGAATCTATGGCAAGTTCTATTACTGGAAGTAGAAAGAAACCTCTGGTGATTCTACACTGAGCTAATAAAAGTTTGACTACAGCATAATCTTACTTCAGAGTTCAGACTACTAGGTCATTGTTTTATCTTCTTTTTCAAATGTTTTTTGGCATGCTAACAAGATAATAAGCCTCGAAGGAGGTGGCCAGATCAATAGCTCAATTGGAACTAAAGGATCCTTGTTAACGTATCTATCTAACCAACCTACTCAACCAATTATATTACGGATACTCAAAACGGCATGATGTGCAGTTCGACTATCCATGAGTCCTTTTCTTCACATCAACATGTTATTCCATTGCAACTGCCATCACACAGGAATTATATATGCCTATCCTATGATGCTCATTATATTACATTGCAAACTCGACTTGACAGGAAATAAACCAAGTTATGTGATAAGTAGGAGGGAGGGGGGGAAATAAATGGGGAAAGTGAAGAAATATGCTTTCATTTAATTGATTATGCTGTGCTAACTATTGAATGGAGTATCAGTGAGAATAGAGGGTGAATATGGGGAAGGATACTCACTCGTTCCCAGAATGCATCCGAATGGGATGGAAATTTCCTGGTGCCGGCACTCCATTAACCACGTGACAGCTAGATATTCTGCAGCCCATGGAATCAAGATGAGGTTGACCTGTAGCTGGGATCGGAGGGTGCTGTAGGACAGGGTATCCCATAGGTAAGTTGTTAACTGCACTGGAACACGTGGTATCAAATGATGATGAACTCAATAAAAACTCCTGACAAAATCCCTAACTAAGAGCATAAAACTTTTTAATCAAAAGACGAAAGAAAGAGAACTGGGGAAGGAAACCCCTATTTTGAGGACTTAAGCATCAACATCGTCTTCTCCAAGAGAGAAAACGAGCTACTGCTGGTAATGTAAGATCCTGTAGAGGAATTAAGTCCCAGACGTAATCGTAAGAGTTGATTTCATTTGACATCTAAGAGGAATCTGGGATTGAAGTTGAAGAGATTGCCAAGATACAAGAAACATAAGATCTATTCAGGGTTCAACAAATTAAACATGTACCGCCTGAAATGAACAGTCTTATATTAAAGCTAAAGTTTGTGATTTTGGCAATTTAGCATCTAGCTTATCACATCCTCATGCATGAGCATGACACCAGTTTTGCCTCACCATCTGTATCAGGAGTTGGTGATAGCAAATCTGATACAGATATTTTTGTAACAGTTTGTTATCTAGGTCAATGAAATTATTAACAGTGTCCACAGTCCACATTTTAACACAGGGTTGAAAAAAATTCCTGTGTTAAATGTCCATAACTATGGGAGCTACAATTGTACAATTCCGTACAAAGAGTAATAGCAAACAAAGAACGACTTTGAACATGAGAACCTTTTTAACACAAAAACATGATAACTTTAGCCACCAAAAACCAGTTTGACCACACAGACAACATTTCAAATCAATAGCTCGTTAAAAAATTTCAGTTGAGCAACTTGTGATTCTCTACGAAAGAACCATGAAAGTTAACACATAATCTGAAATTTCTGCAGTTTCTCTGCCATTCTGTTATTATTACAGTAACAGCATTATTTTGCTTTTCTGTGAATAAAAATGTAAAACAAAGTTTACCTTGCATTGGGTGAATACCATTCTGTATCGGAGCCAAAGGGACCTTCGGAGGCCCAGGATACTTCATCAGGTGATACTGATGCTCAAGCAAATTATTGAACAAGATAATTTGTTTCTTCAATTTTAGCCTTATGTAATAGGCCCTGAAAAAGTCGGCATTCTCTTCTTCCAACTTCTGCCACACTGAATAACCAAATAAGAGTTTAAATTGAAATGTTATTTGGTAAATAGCTACAATTAGATGACTGCCACGAAGAGCAATAGAAAAGGTAAACTAACTGAATTGGTTCAAAAGGAAAATCACAAAATTCGAGAGTGACGTATCTACAGACATCACAAACTATAGATTTGAAATTCATGGGCTAATGGTCATCTTGGATGGGTTACATGAAGAATCTATACAAAGAATAAATTGGTAAGCAACCAAAATACAGTTAATAATAAACATGAGGATGATAAGTGAGAACTCCAAATGATTTTTCCAAATGTCTGAACATGCTCACCCAAAGTTGTAAATCCAGGATCTATCCTAGCACGATTCAAGAGGGTTTTTACCACCTCATCTTTATTCATATACAACTGTAGACACCGTTCTATCAAATTCTGGACCTGCAACAAACCATGCAAAGTTTGAAACTAAGAAACACCATTTGCGATTGAAGAAATCATTCTTAAAAAGAACAGACTCTCTTACAAGTTCAATATCCTCCCGGGAAACTTTCCTATTATCATGACTTGAAGTGGAAATAGAACCCGAGTCTCCAACAGGAACCTCTGCACCATTGTTCTGTTGGTCACCTTGGGACTCTTGCGAAACCTGAGTTGAGGATTGAACTTCTGGTGTATTCTGCAGATCCTGTAAAAGTGTAATTAATTTGATTATGAAAAAAAGGAACTAACCAAATCCTGCATTCAGCATTAATATAGGGAAAACAAAAGTAGCAGGAAAAAAATATCAGGAAATTGGACAGAAGCCGCAACATAACTAGGGTTAATAAAGCAGACTCTCAAGTTAAGCAGACTGTATTTTACAAAGTCGGATGAAACAAGAAATTATGAAGCGAAGATGAGAAAATGAAAAACACTCAAGCATAAAGGCTACACAAGCTCATCCGAACCTGTACGTTCTTCATTTCACTTGAGTCCAAGCCAACTGCATCTCTTCGTCAGCTCTGGTATCTTGCCACCATAACTTTTTCGCAGCAACTTCACCGAGGCCAAAATGTTTGCTTTTCTGACCTTACAAGTACAAAGTTGGGATCCTTGACCTGAAAAGCGGACATCAAAGACATTGAAGTTAAACATCAAGAAATATGGTGATGTGACACAGTACTATGCATCTTTTATGGGATATGCAAAACACCCGAGAATATACATCTATATATTTTAAAATATACAGGGATACTCAGAAAAGTCCAAGAAACATCCTGAGAATATACATCAGATATCATCACAAGACTACGAAACATCATGCATCATCTGCCCTGCGAATGCATTGATATATTATATTCTTTCATGCTAAAATTATATGGCATACTCAGAAAAAACTATACAGAAGCTATCATGAGCACAAACCACAACCATACACACATAGGGTGATAACATTCAGACTTATAGTCAGGTTCTAGTATTGCCTTTTTAAGATAATTCGAAAGCGGGGGAAGAGAGAGCTGATAATTAGGAGCATCCCAGCGCAACATGATCATTGAGGTGGTGAGAGCAGATAACTTCTTGCAATGGCATCGCTGTACTGCTAGTCTCATCAGTGATCAGTTATGGCTGGTATCTAGATTGTGCAAAAATGGTCCACTTCCAGCGAAAAGCAATCAAACTACGCTACTGTCTTTGATTGATCTAGAAGCCTTGAACTGCGACACAACGAACCAAAGACAAGTGCAGCCAATTTTACATGAGCATGTAAAGATGAGTGCAAGAGGACAACTGGGAAGTTCCATGTGACCTTTTGCCAGCTGAATCCCTCGGAGAAGTGAGTAACGTAGTTCAGAACACTTTCCTAGAGCCCTAGACATGGATGACCACCTGAACACTGCTCAAACATATTGTCTCAACTCTAAACAGGATCCAATCCCTGTAACAGCCAACCAGCTACAAAAGCTTAACGTCCCATTGTTTCCAAATAAGGTTATTCCACTCCAACCGACTAACTGGATAATTTTTCTGGAACAGGAAAACCTAGGGACAAGAATTGCATTACCAATCACAAAATTTTCCTACACTATTGCATCATGGAATCCGCAGCGCGGCAGCGGTGAATAAATGTTATTGTGTATATAAATACCAACAATCCGAGTGGTAACTCTATATTTGCAGCTGGATTCTCTTCCGAGGAATAATTAGGAGCAAAATTCCTAAATCCTATCAAAAGACAAACAAAAAAAATGTGAAAAACGCAATCACCAAGCGGCAATGACAGATAATCCCGCACGGCGACAAATAATTTAACCACAAGAACTCCTTGCCTTAAAAACAGAAAAGGCTCAAATGCTGCTAAACACCACACTCGAACCTATTTCCAGTTAACAGACTTAAAATCGCTGCACGGTTCGGGTCATTTAAACCAGACAATGCCTTAAAATTGGTCTCTGGCTAACAAATCAACTCACAGGAATCATGAATTAATTGGGAAAAAAAAAGCCTCAATCCAATAGTAATCTTAATATCACACATCAGATTATGCACACTTTCACAAAAACACAACACCAAACAAACAAAAATCTTTCAAATCTTCAGCACTTCGAAGGAACCTACATAACTGTATCCACAGAGAGAGAGAGAGAGAGAGAGAGAGAGAGAGAGAGAGAGAGATCATCTACCTTACAAAGAGCTTTCTGGAACTCGAGAATGGCTAAGACGTGCTTTATATCGACAAATTTGGAATCCCTAAAAACTCAAAAAATAGAAAAAGAAAATCGAGATGTGCTCCGGTAAATATGAGTTCAAAAGCGCTGATTTACGAGTCCAAAATCGTAGAATCGAGAACCTGAAGCGAGATTTTACTGAAATGATGATTTGAGAAATTTGAGAGAGAGAGAGAGAGTTGAAAAAAGTGGAAGAGGCATCATTCCATTTGAGACAGAAGAAGTGGAAGTGACCGACGGACGTTGAAGAGAGAGAGAGAGAGAGAGACTGACAGAAACAGAGGGGGGGAAAAATCTCACCAAACTACACTTGTTTTACCCAAAAAAAAAAAAAAAAAAAAAAAAAAAACTACACTTGTTTTGCTAAGCGGGGTATCTAATCATCTCCATTTTTGCTCAATTTGAATGGAAAATGGTAGGAAATTTATTTCTACACTCCCTTTTTTACCACATACATTTTTTTTTTGTCCTTTAGCAAAAAAAATACATACACCTACAACACTAAAATCCAAAAAAAGGAGTGTGGATGGTAAAAAAGGGAGTGTAGAAGTAAAATGGTATTGTGATTCTTTTTTTTTTTTTTTTTTTTTAACGTTACTCTTTTGCTAGTATATTTTTGCACCAGAAATATATTTGTAGGGGAGTGACGTTAACAAAAAAAGAGAATATCAAATTTAGCAGCCATTTGAATTAGGAGATTGATTTTGACGATAGTAATTTTTAGAGCTCAAAATAAAAAATTCTTTGCATTAAACCATGTTTGGAGTTTTTCCTATCAACTAATAAATGAACTTAAAGTCCACATATTTTTCATGAATTTTTAAGCAAGTCATGAGGCTCTCAAAGTTTTTTATTTTTAAGTATTTATTTGTATTAGTGGAACACTTATACTCACATGTATTAATTAAAATTTCATTTAGAGCCCAAAAAATTAGTGAAAACTCACCTTAGCTTTTTGGATAATCATATTATTATGTATTGGTGATGAGAATGTCAAAATTATTTTTGTTAATGTCAAAATTTTCTTTCGTAAAAGACTTATGTCATATGCATTGTGCACTAAAATTTTTGCATTAACAAAATAGTTTTGGTATTGTTGTTTTCCTTATTATATTCTGGGTTTTTTTTTGGTTTTAATTTCTATACTATCAAATATGTGTCAAAAAAATTTGTTAAATCATTTAAGTCGATAAAAGGAATTATGAAAGCATTACATTATGAGCAAAAGCTCCCAAAAATTCACCAAAGACCAAAAAATTCAAAGAGACAATTTTTATTATCTTTTAATTTGTCTTATGTGCACTCTTTTCAACATCGATCCATATTTACGTACTTTTTCAAATCAGAAGGGTTGCTTAATCCTAAAAATTTGAGTCAAAATTACAAAATAAATCACTAAATATAAATAATATCCACAATCATTAAAAAAGCGAGGCTTCAACCGAACAACAAGCGTAGAAAATGGTTTATAACAAACACCTTTTAATTATTGGGTACTCCGAAGCAACATGAAATATCACTCATATAAGTACTCTCTATAATTTATCGCAACAAATATTATGCTGACCCTTCTTTTTCTCTGTCCTTTAACAACCTGTTGAAAGTGTGTGTTGATGTACCACTGAGAAAAATTTTCCCAACGTGATTTGTTTGAAATACCACGTAATAATACCGGATGATACTCCAAGAGTATTGAATAATGTTGGAAAATTTACAAATATTGTGAATGAAAATAGGGGCATTTGGAGGGTCTCCTAAGCCAACCGAAAATGCCTCTCGTTGGTTCATTGTATCTGGACAAGACTTTTGTATTTCCAGCGGTTGCAGATTGTAATTACCCACGTAAATCAATTCCAGAATTCATTGTGCAGTATTCATTGCGGGAGTTACCTCTAGGGTCTTTTATTTCTTCCTCTCTCTCTCTCTATATATATTGGTGTATCTCATTTCGTACAAGACACCAGAAATTCACAGCTCCAAAAAGACTCTGAAAATTCATTCTTTGCGTGAGAGAGAGGCCGGCGGTAGTCAATTCGCCAAGGCAGTTGACGGTGAAGGCTTGTGGTCTAGCCCCGCCAAACTTGGGAGGAAGATGCCGACGAATCCTATAAAACCTTCGGTAGGCGGTGAATCTTTCTTAAGGAGACTGTGGTATCACACAGGACTCGGTTCTGATTCAGAAAATTATATTTGTATCTCATTTGTGTAATTTGTTTCAATACATGTATTCTATAATCACGTACTTATCAATGAAATTGTTATTTGGAATTCCTTTATTGCCGTATTTTTTCCAAAAAATAATTCACTTTCATTTAAAATGGGTTAGTAAAGAAAGTTTTATACTATTTTCATCAAGATGGATGAGAATAACTCAAAAAATACTACAACGTAAATTTAATAAAAATTGACAAAAGACAAACAAAAATATCAAAATTTAGAGAGCATGGGTTATTTTATAAGATTGAGCACTTTCGAGAACGAAGTTTGTTATTTGGTGACTGAGGTTGCGAGAATGAAGACATACAATCAAGATCTTGATTTGGAAAAGACTATGTATGAGTATGTGTGATTTGGTACACATGTTAATCTAACTCTAGAGTCTGGACTATATTCTATTCTTCTAATATCTAATGGGAGAGCACATTTTGGTGTGGATTCTCGCTCACAATTTACAATTCCGAAATTGTCCCAAAAAAGTGAACCAGTTTAAGTCTGAAATTGCCCATGGCCATCAATAACTGTAAAGGGCGTAAATGGGGAAGCAAACACTACAAATAACCTTCCCAGTTCCCACGAACCGCTACAGTTTTTTCCCCACTTTTTCCAGCAAACTGCGCGCTTCAATTTTTTTGTGCGCGTGGTATATATATCTGAAACAAACGATATATCTCTTACTCGAAATCCAAATTCGATGTAGCTTCCTACCGGCAATATCCATATCTTTGGTGTCCTCTTCTGCTATAAACGCGCACACCATTTCTTTGGTGTCCTCCAGTACTCTACTTTCCTTCTTCAAATGCATGCATGTAGGATAATTACTGTTTCTTTGGTTTCCATGTGAAGTGTGAGGCGACGGCGTGTTAAACGGACAAAGCACACTAGTTTCTTTAGATTTCCTCCTTTTGGACGTGGTAGGCATTGATTTGTCTTTTTGGCGAGGTAATATGCCGTTCTAATGACGGTGGGGCAATTGATTTTCCGTTGTGGCTGCTCTGCACGCATTCTCTACTGTGGCTTTGAGAGTTTATTGTTCCAACGGCGGCGGCCCAGTTCTTGCAATCCCAACTACGTACGGTGCTAAAGCTCTATCGTTTCGACGGCGACAGTTCTATTTGTTCTTAATTGTATATATAATGTGTGTTAATTTTTTGTTGAAGTATGCATGAATCCATGTTGGGTTGAGAAGGGACAATACGGGGCCCTTTGGTTGTTTTTGATGTTTAGAAGTTGAATTTCCAATTGAGTTCAACAAATGAATAACAAGTCACCATTATTATTATAAAAAAAAAAAAAAAGAATTTGAATTCACTATTATTGGATCAAGTTTCCTTTGGACTTCTCTCTATCATGTGCACACACTTTGCCTAGAAATCTTATAATGAGGCTAAAATAGGTCAATGTACGTATTTCTTAGAGCAAGTTCAACAGGAGCTGGATAGTTATTTTAGTGTCAAGAAATAGTTAAAAATTAGTTAGATGGATAATAGGACTCCCTCCTCTCCAATGGGGGGATGGAAAATGATAGTTATTTTAGGATAAAAAAATGATTAAATAAATTTTTTCTATTTTATTTTCCCCCAAATTAATTCAACTTAATTAAAAAATAATTTATTTATTTTCCCAGCTACCAATGCCCAACGGGCAGTTTGAGAATTAAAAAAAAAAAAAAACCAATGGCCAGATTCGGCCCCAACCCACCCACCCCACAAACACGGGGCCGGATCCTGTCCATTTTTCCAAGATCAGTTTGATCTATTTGGGTGTATCCGAGCCATCCAAATCAAAAGTGTTTTGGACGGCTTTGATTTAAAGTGAGTGTTTTTTATTTTAAAAACACCCCTTTAAATATGAGCCGTTCAAAACACTTTTGGTTTGGACAGCTCAGATACACCCAAATGGATCGAATTGGTCCGGGGAAAATAGACAAGATCCGAGTCCCACAAACACACACACACACCCCTTCTCTCTCTCTCTCTCTCACATCCAAACCCTAGCAGATCCAAACCCTCATCCAAATCATTGCCATCCTGATCGGAACTTGTGTCTCCAACCTCCTCACCCTCTTATCCCAACCCCCACCGGTGTTATCCATCACCGGCGTCCTCATCTCCCGCCTCCTCACCTCCAGATTCAAGATTTCCAGATTTTGGCTAAATTCAAGCTTTTCTTGCCATTTTCCGGGAACTTAGGTATACTCAGACTGTCCATTGTTCTAGCAAATTAGTTGATTTGCTGACCTGGAGGGGATGGAAAGATTCATCTAGGGATGAATATATCCATTCCCATATAACTCAAAGCTATTTTCCATCCCCGGATCCATCCCCCATTGGAAAGTTGTTTTTTGATTTAGGGCTGAATAATAACTATGACAACCCCATTTTCTATCTCCAATTGGAGTTGCTCTTAGAGCATCCACAGTGGAATAAACAAAATAAAAAATTGTTAAAGTTAGCAATGTTGGATAAAAAAAGTGCTCACATTGGAATAACCAAACCTAACAACCTCTTAACAACTCATCAAATTTTGACTCTTCAATAATCAAAGCTAACAATATTTTGTCAATAACCAAATTTTATCTCTTAATCAAGTACACCAACATTACACAAAATCTTCTCTCTCTTCCATTTTATCTCTTTCTCTCTCTCTCTCTTTAAACAATGTTTTCAAAAAATAATTTTAAAAAACTGTAACTTTCAGAATTTTTTTCTGTTTTTTTTCAGAAATTTTTTTTTTCTACAAAAAGCAATTTTTTCAAAAATTCTAAAAACTGTAAGTAAATAAAGTGTTTTTCAAAAAACTGTTTTTTACACAAAATCTGTTTTTAAAAAACTATATTTATAGTTTTTAAAATTTCAAAACTATTTGCGTAAATACAATTCTTTCAAAATTTCTAAAATTTTTAAGTGTACAAAGTGTGTGTTTTTTGAAAAACTGTTTTTTGTTTCGAAAAACTTTTTTTTATTTACCCCAAAAAAAAACTATTTTTTTTAACTATTTTCTGACATAAACTGTTTTTTCCCTCCAAAAACCGTTTTTTCAAAAAATATGCGTGAAATGAAGGGAAAAGTTTGGAGGGCCCATTGATTTTGATTATGGGCAAAAAATAACCAATGTGGGATTTGACATTACTAATTTTAACAACCTCTAAATGGATAATCAAAATCTGATGTGGCATGCTTTGATTATTCACAATTGCTTATTCTACTGCTGATGCTCTTAGGAGTTGGGAGTATCACATGTGCTTCTTGATTTGCGAAAATTGATAAAAGATTATTTAGGTATTATGCGGAGGCGGTGGAAGCGGGACATTAACTAACACTAGAGGTTGGGGCACATGCGATACTTGTGCAAGTCAAGTTTTGCATATTTGGCGAGTCATATTATGCACAATAGCTTTCCACTTATTGCTTGATCCAATTTTAACAAAAATTTGACTTGCTCATGTATCGTGTGTGTTAGGTATCTAGTTATATCTATTATCTCTCCCACGAAGAAAAAGGAAATTGTGGGATGATCCAATCTATTTTCCGGTCACGAGGCATCCGTTTACGGTAGCACGTGGTATCCATGAGGTGGTTTTAGTCTTCACCCACCAAAAAACTATGAAGAGAACAGTGAAAGTGCAAACTTTGTAATTTGTACAAGAACAAGAACCACGGATCCAAAAAATTAAATAAAAAAAAAACACAAGAACAAGAACCAATGTTTTTCTTTATATTTACCGAAAAAAAAAAATGTTTTTCTTTATTCAGCAACAAATTATGCAATAGAATATTTTCCGGTCCATAATACAAACATACTTCTTACACTCGACTTGGGAACAATAAAACCATACTCAATTTTTTTGCCCTTGTAAATAAAATAAAAAGACACATCTTTTGTTTTTTTTTTTATGGGTAATGCAAGGGCATCCCGGCCCAGTTTGCACACATCTTGGACTATTCCTAGCTCCTCCCACAGCCATTTCACACGCGTAAGGTGAGATGGTCCCAAGAGTTGTTGACAGGGGGAATTAAACCTGCTATCTTAGAAAGAAGAAAACTCTTAAGTTCTAGGCCAAGACCACTAGGCCAATGTCTTGGGGTTATAAAGGAAAATGAATACATAATACAGTAAATTTTAGTAAACCTGCGATTCCCAATTCATGAAATCCAGCCTGACAAATCTTAAATTTCGATAAACCTGTGATTTATTTAGAAAGAGAATGAGTACATATTAAATTTATATGGCTCTAAAATTTGGAATACAGTCTAGAATAGTTATGCCATCATTTGGGGTTCCCAGAATCTCCACTTCTCTCTTAGTCCAGCCCTATTTACAATAAATTTTTACTCCACTTATTACTCTTATTACCCCAAAAAAAACCTTCCCTCAAAACTTTTAGCAAACAACCCTTCGCACGCTCAAAAGACTTGCAAAAGTCTTTGGAAAGGCAGCCTTTTTACACCTACATACATCTACGTGTAGACATGCATCTTAAATTTTGGGGCCATCAAGAAGAAGTTGTTTTAGCGAAAGAGTAAGAAATCCATTGATAATAAAAAACAAAGAGAGACGGTCAGAACAAAGACCAAACAAGTAACACAAAAAACAAACCGCTTACTCGCAAAATGAATACAGAAGCAACTAAATGCATTCATGGATAAAATTTCTTGCCAAAAAAAAAATCATTAATAAATCACAAGATCAAGCATTCATGAAAAAAGTTCATGGGTCATCAAGTTTTTTTTTTTTTTTTTTGGTACTTTGGAATATTAGAGTCATCAAGTTGTTGATTGTTGTTATACACACATTTCTGGCCCCAAGAACATGGTGCACAATCTCATAAATTATAATCACCATAAGTGTAAGGGAATGAGTGATATCATAGGTGAGAGTATCACAATCAAATCAAAGCGGTCCCACAATTTAGATCTACCAGCCCCATCGACCATATATATTTATCCCTTTGATGCAACAGGTAGCAGTAGTATTCAGGAATCAGGACCACACCCCCAGTATTGCTCCTAATTCATGCTTGACCGGCCAGTTTTATCATTTTTGGGGTTGATGAACAAGTGCATGTTTCTAACGACCTCTTTGGCTTTTGGATCAACCTGGAAATGCCAGGCCATGTTCTAGGAAAATGTGTTGCCAATTTCATTACCAAGACCTTGTTTGGTTAAGGGTTTTGAATTTTAATCATTATCATATTTTTCTCCAATCATTATTTTCATTTTTCTCTTTATCTCTCTCCAATCATTTCCCTTATTTTCAATCATTACTCTATTTCTCTTTACACTAATTACCTACAAATCTAAATCCAAAATCCCAAAACGAACGGGGTCCAAGGGATTTGGATCCTCTCCGCTCCCTAGAGAACCTTGATGACGGTCCTGTTATCACCGTTTGTGGGCTCATTCAGTTTTAGAGTTTGTTGAGAACATTTCAAAAATCATGTTGATCAAGTCTCGTTTAATCCAATACGAATTTGGTAACCACTTATCCTAAGATAAAAGGATTCTGATCCATTTTTGCAAAAAAAAAAAAAAAAAAACAAAAAAATTAAGATAAGTGTAATTTGATCAAGGTAACCTTTGATGTGGTTGATGTTTTCAAAAGCTCTAAAAAGTAAACGATTTTGGTCGTTACAGTAAAATAAATTAATGCGGAAAGAACATGGTCTTTAACGGCCGGGAACATCTAGTCCCTTTGAAATATTGAAGAGAATACAAAAAAAAGAAGAGAAAAAGCAGGAGGAAAGTGGAGGAGGAGTAATAATATCATCTTTCTCTGGTTTTGCACAAAAAAGAAAGAGAAGTTGAGAAAATTTAACTTTAATTAATTCCATGTTGAATTTAAAAAGAAGAAAGAAAATAGTTTCTTTACATAACAAAGTAAATAAAAAAGACCTAGTACAAAAGAAAACAGAGGAATACTACTTCAGAAAAAAACTGAAAGAAAAGGAAAAGAAAAGTTAAAAGGAACATTCTTATTCTTTATTGACCTTGAATTATTTCGTTATTCTCTCTCTATTAGAAACAAGACATATATGAAAAGAATGAAAATTATTTTCTCTTTACTTTCTTTGTTTTTCCATATGTTTTGAACATATGGAGCAGTTTCAAGATTTTAGTTTAGCAGCGACGAAATCGTACAGAAATTTTTTGAAATGCAAGACGTTCTATACAATAAGATTTTTTTATTCACCTATAAATCTATTGGACTTGATTTCTGAAATTTTGTTGAGCTATATAGTATCTATTTATTTATAAATTAAAATAAGTTTTTGTTTACTTTGCCTACTCATGAATGGCCCAGTGCCCAACAATAGTAAAGATCATAAACATAAAAGAACATAGAATTTCTATTTTTTCAACCTCTAGGTGGGATTCGCTAGCTTGAATCCTGTATGACCCTGATTTTTGGTAAATAAAAATTTCGTTAAATATTTAAATTTTATTTTAATTACTTGGAGTTGCTTTTAAAATTTCTTTTAAATTCTAATAATCCGTCATAATTAGATTTGAGACTTATAAAATTAGATTTCATCACACCAGACAATCTAGTCATTTTTTAAAGACAAGTGTGCTTATAAAAGCACTAGTTTATTTTCCTAGTATTAGAATAAAGTCTTAAATTATATTTTTTGGCTAGAAATCCTACATGACAAGTATAGCTAGCTTCTAACCAATTAGTTGGAGAAATCTAACTACCAATCCATCTAGTTACTTCCTCCTAACCCTAGATGAGCCTTTTGAACCTTCTTGAACCTTATGAACCTCCCAAACCCTAATAGAATCCTTTGGACCAAAGTATTGATTATTATATTTCAAGACTATACTTGTCCTTTGTAGTTTTTTACCCATTGGATAATAATTGCTAGGGAAAATTTTACCCTTTGTGTAATAAAAGTTAGTCTTTCAATTAGTACATAGATTTATTAAACAAGTCACCTCCTAGATTTTCCATGTGCTTATATACTTAAAGATATGTGTGTATATATATATATATATAGATCTCTAGGTACACCAATATCATATACATAGGTACATGTACTACTTAGCCTATTATTATATTTCTAAGGAATCCTAGACCATGCTTATAACCTTTACCCTTCGGGTAATAAATGTTAGGGAAATTTTGATCCATTGGATAATAGAAAAACCTAAACCTACCTTGATTTGCTAGGTACACATATATAGTTATATATAGACTTATATGCACATGCCTAAAGGACATATGGTACTATACATATATATAGTACCTCACCCCTTTAACCATTGGTCAATAACTACTAGGGAAAATATTACCCATTGGTTAATAGGTTAGTCTTACCAACAAGTACTAGGGTAAAATAAACTAGTCACTTCCTTAGATTTCTTTGTCCTTGTATGCTTAAAAATAGAAATGAATTTGCTACCCTAGATTTTCTGAGTACAATTATATTGCTATATATAGATATATGTACTTAGTACCCTTGTATTATTAAATATATGTACTAGGTACCCAAATATAGTATTCTAAGTGGAGCATGTGCTTATTAGATTATTTTATTAGGGAATCTTGACCCTATCTTTCTTGTTGACATTTAAAAGTCTTAAATAGATTGCATGGTACATAGATGTACTTACATATATATATATATATATATATATATATATATATATATATACACACACACACACACACTTATACATAGTACTAGAGAGATAGAGAGAGAGTGGCCGAGAGAGAGAGAGGGAGAGATTGGGAGAAAGAGAATGAGGTGGGAAAGATTTAGGGTGTACTTAGATCTTCTTACATCCTTTCAAATATATGGTTATATACTTCTCCAAGCAAAATCCATTTACTTTGTCCTTATATGTACTTTTAATCACTAAATCTTTGTACCATCCCATCTTTCTTCCACAAAATCTTTCCAAATCAACTCCAAAGTACCAAATCTAGCCATGCAAGCCTAGAACTAGGTAAAAGGGTGCAAGCAACCCTATGATATTTCAATCAAGCTTGACAAAACAAGAAAAAAAATCAAAGATAGGAGAGAGAGAATTCGGATGAGAGAGGGAGAGGAAGGAGCCTTGGCCTATAAATAGGAAGCCATTCTAAGCTTAAACTCACACCTTCACTCATTGCTTTCACTTCTCTCTAGAATTTCTAAACTTTCTAGGTTCCAAAGTTCAAGTTCTTAAGCTTTCTTTGAAGTTCTTGAGAGCTACCACCAAACCACCTTCAAAACTACCCCTAGATCTTTAAAGTAGCCTAGTTTAGTTAGCAAAGTTGTTTCTAGGAAGAGAAAATCCATCTCTCTTCCTTTCGAAGCAAATCGGAGCCGTTACGCCACCGATTAGGAAACCGACGATCGATTCTCAAAGCTGCCCTACCGCCAAGAAGAACGGTAGATTGATCTTAAACCCCATCTCTAAGTATAGTAGAATGTCCTTATTTCCTATCGTAAGTATATTGTATGATATGTGCATGAATAGGTTATCCTTACACTTTAAACCTAAGTATAGATAGTTGTATGATCATCTTATCCTTGACTTTAAGTATAATCGAGATGTGTTATTGTCGTATGTTGAATTGCTATTGGAAGTATGAATATGTTTAAGAATCACTTTTTATTCCAATAAACATGTGTTGTTTTGAACGTCTCAAAAAGGAAGAAAGTATGGATTTTGAAATATAAGAATGTATCACTTGAATGTAAGTATTCGTATTTTGATCCTAAGGATGGTGATGAGCTTGTTCACATGTTGCTTGCATTACTTGTGGTTGTTTGATAAAGCATAAGTGGTATCCACTCTAAAGGCATCTGTACATGTGACGTTATGCTTTAAGTGTGAATTTAGCATGTTAAGTAATATAGAGTTGGATGATCTTGCTAGTTTAGTTTCAAGATTATAATGAATGACTTATGCTTATTCTTGTGAAAAGTCCTGCCACGGAGTCTATGCATGAAAACGAGACACGAAAATCGAGAATATTAGAAACATGACACTTAGGGTGTGTTAACAACAAGGTGTGTTTTGAAATCGCAATGTGGCCGGGCTTGCCCATTGTATGGTGTGTGTGTGTGTAAAGGAAAGATTTTCGAAATCCCAAATGGGAACCCGGAGAGGCGGAACCATTGTGGGATACTCGGGAACCCGGAGCGGCGGAATCGAGGGATAAATTGTAGTTTTGTTATCCGCGGAGAGGAGCCAACACAATTGTTAAATGATTTTCGAAAACCCAAATGGGAATCCGGAGCGGCGGAACCATTGTGGGATACTTGGGAACCCGGAGCGGCAGAACCGAGGGTTTTGAATTATGGATTGGTTATCCGTGGAAAGGAGCCAATGCCAAATTCAATGTTTTGTGTGCCAATGGGAACCTGGTGCAACGGAACCATTGTGAGGATACTCGGGAGACCGAAACGGCGAAGCCGAGATTGGGTGTGTTAAAAATGTATTTTTGAAAAGATGTTGATTTGTTAAAGTGGAAATGAGACACAGTCTATGACGAGTTGCGTAGGAGAAATTCAGATATCACAGATACCAACGATAGATTAAAGATTGTGGATGTGTCATTGTTGTTATGTTTATCGAATATGCATGTGCTATTCATGACCTTGTATGCTATATCTATGACCTTGTATTCTAATACTTGATATTGGGGCTTAAATGATAGAGATTGAAAGTGGAGGGAGTGCAACTGTGATTAATGTGTGTCCTAATTTTTGTGTGTGTGTGTGTGTGTGTGTGTGTGTGTGTGTGCTGGGGGGGGGGGGGGGGGATTAAAAACCCCAAACCCACACTCTCTCTAACTCCCGATCTCTCTCCCTCTCTCGGCTCTCTTTCTTTCTCTCACTCCTTCACCCAAATTTCACCAAAACAACTCAAAGCCCATTCAAACCGATCTTCAATCCTTCTTCTATACGCGTTTTGGAGCATGGGTTGTGCCCGATTGAGCTCAAAAGAGGTGTGTTACTCTCGGTGTCGATTTTGGAAGCTAGGGCTCATTCAAATTGCTTGGGTTTTGCCTTCCGACTTGAGGTGGTGAATTCTACCTCTCTTTATATGTTATTTGAGTGTTTCTATGCCCTTCTCAAGTTTGTATTGGTTGTTATCGAGATTGGATCGAAATCTGAAATTTCTGTCAAAAATTGCTGTAAGATACTCTTCCTACAGGTAGAAATTTCCCATCTACCGGTAGAACAAGTTTTCATAACCAACTCAAACGTACAGCAGCAGCTCAAAAGCTACTCAACGTATTCATCCTCTACCGGTAGGAACTTCTCACCTACCGGTAGGTCAAGTGCAAAGTTGTTTCGTTTAAATGTTGGCGTCAAGTGCAAAGTTGTTCATCCTCTACCGATTGGAACTTTTCACCTACCTGTAGCAGTAGAAGAACTTTTCACCTACCGATAGAAACTTTTCACTTACCGGCAGGTCAAGTGCAAAGTTGTTCCGTTTAAATGTTGGCATCAAGTGCAAAGTTGTTCACCTACCGGTAGGCCAAGTACAAAGTTGTTCCGTTTAAATATTGGCGTCAAGTGCAAAGTTGTTCATCCTCTATCGGTAGGAACTTTTCACCTACTGGTAGGTCAAGTGCAAAGTTGTCCCGTTTAAATGTTGGCGTCAAATGCAAAGTTGTTCATCCTTTACCGGTATGAACTTTTCACCTACCGGTAGGTCAATTGCAAAGTTGTTCCGTTTAAATGTTGGCCTTTCTGTTTCTAGTTTCTATCGGTATGAGCTTTAACCTACCGATAGGTCAAAGTTGTTTCGTTTAAATGTTGGCATTTCTGTTTCTAGTTTCTACCGGTAGGAGTTTTAACCTATCGGTAGGTCAAGTTCTACTGGTAGGACTCGTTCATTTACCGGTAGGAGATTGAGCTGCTTTCAGCTGCTTGATTGAGCTGTTGCAGTGTCTTTCAACTGCTTGAGTTAGCTGCTGCAATGTCTTTCAGTTGCTTTCCTATATTTTCCAAATCACATTTTGAAGTTTCTCATCGACTCTAATGGATTTATTTGCGCATTCTTTCAAGTATTTTGGAAAGGATTACTTACTTCACACTTAGAGTGGTATCCAGCGAACTAGAATGAACATGTTGTGCTAAGAAATGAAAAATGGATGTTATTGCACATTGAAGTACGACGATTCACCTGAGCATGTTTAGGGATCCGATGAGTAGTATTGCAATCAGTTTTCTCTCAACTTGTAAAATTCTTTAGATTCTTTTAGCATACGGTTTACAGATTCCAAGTATAGAAACTAGAAGACCGGGCATCGCAGAGTCTAGTCGTGGGTTGATATGTGGTATGTGAAAGTACGGGGGTGTACTTAGAGGTATGGTAAAGACGTGTGTATTTAATTATACGTGATATGGTAAACTGTTGGCCTTGTAATACCATGAGATTGGTTAGATGGCTTTTGGATTTGATTGAACGACTTGATGTTTGTGAATGGAAAGTGGAATGATAATGGATAACAAAGGGATACAAAGAAAACTTTCAGGGCTCTTGAATGAGTAATTGCCTGGCAGGAGCTAAATGCTCATATTATATACTTTCAGGGATCTTGAATGAGTAAATGCTTGACGGGAGCTAAATGCTCATATCGTTTGTCTTTAGGGCTCGTTATCGAGTAAGTGCCTGACAGGAGCACTGGCTCAGACTCTTAACGACACGTACTTGATTTTTGAAGTTAATGAAAAGATTTTGGTTTTGGTAAAGGATTTTGATGAAAATCTTTCGGTATTCTTGAGCGAATCAACGATTTCTGGTATTTGGCACGAATCAACGGACTCCGGTATTCAGCCCGAAGCAACGGAGTTCGGCCTACAATGGTCTTGATTTTTTCTTAACTTGTTTTGAAATCTAAAGAAAAGAGTTGGTAATAAAGGGGTAGGCTGATGAAAAATGTGGTCACGAGAAAGATTGTGGTATTGTACGAAGAGTAATAAGATGATTTTGAATTGATTGCAGACTAAGGTGGAATGACGTGAGTTTATTAATATATCTAGCCTTAGAAGTAAACGGTTAGTGATATTTAAGTGAAGTCTAGAACCCTTTGATTATAACTTACAGATGGTTGGTAATCATTCGTACTCTGGGCGTATCTGTTTAATATTCACTCACTCATGGTGCATGATTCATCTCATTTCCATATAGACTGTGCGTAGAATTCTCTAATGGGTTAGTGTAGCTCAACCTATCATTTTCAGGCATTTTGCAGGTCACCGTCATGGAGTGCTTGGAGTATATGCAGATGTTGTTGTTTAAAACTATTTTTTGGAAGCACTTATCCATCTTTGTAAACGAACTCTATTGTATTGTATTTTCTATCGTGGAACTCTGTACTTTATTAGACAAGTTCGTGGGTACGGGGATTGAACTACCTTTTGGGTTATTAATTGTAATTTTGGTGAGAAATTTAATTATCAAATGTTATTATTATTTATGTTGAAAATTGAGGACGTGACAAAAATACTTATAGGTGCAATTATTGTGTCCCCGGAAAAAATTGAATTTTCAAAATTGGATGAAAAATTAATTAGGACGAAAAGAGTAAAAAACAAGGAAGTAAAAGTTTGTTAATATTTTTGGCGTGCTGTCACATAATACCTCAGACTCCTTCTCCACTACACAACGAGGTGTGGCCGACTACGTACTGAGATTTTAGATAAAAAGAAACATAAATCACCGCACTTTTTGCCAAGATTTAGGTGCTGTCTTTTTTATTGTTTCTCTTAATTTTTGGTAGATTTGAGCCAACTTTTACATTACATCGTTCTTCTGATGTGTTCTACTAACTAAAATAAGTACTTATTTTTCAAATAAGGAGGAATTTTTCCAATTACAAGGTAACTTATTGTGAGAGAATGATATGTCTTTTAAAATAAGAAATAAGTACATAAAAAACAAGAACTTTAGCAAAAAAATCAAAAAATATAAAAATTACTCATTCCGTCCCAATTTAATAGTCATTTTTTAGAATTTGTGCCACTTTTTAATTGATTATATCTTGTAATTTATAATATTTTATAGGGCTGCTCAAAAAATCCGGTGAACCGTGAAACTGGTCCAGACCGAATCGCTCCGTACCTTTTGGATTTTGTCCGCGGATTAATGGTTCGGGCACAGATTGAAAAATTAGAAAACTGTAACTCGTGGTTCGGTCCACGGATTTTCATTACGAGAACCGGACCGTGAGATATTTATTTTATATAAATAATAAATAAATATATAAATATATATGTGTATTTACATAATTAATTGTTAGTAATATTAAAATTTTTTTCTACCAACTTTAGTATTTTATCTTAATAATGGGATATAGTGTAGATGTACATAAAATATATGGGGTAAATCGAAGTTTTTTTTATATAAATTACGGGTAACTCTAATTTAGTTTTACTAGTTCATTTCTTTTCCAGTTTTCCTAACTTCCATTTCTTGTTCAAGCCGCCGTCGCATTGTTCTTACTTCTTTGCCTCTTCCTCCTCCCCTATCTCTCTCCGTTTCTTCACAATAACAAGTACTTCGTGGTGGTCAGTGTTAAATTTAATTCGGAATGTAACCTTCTTCCTTTTTATTGTGTGATATAAGCTTAAGTTTTATTTTTACTAAATTCTGTGGACAAAATCGTAACCGATCCGTGAGTCACGGATTGGATTGGAACCTAACCGTAGGACTTTTGGTTCGGACACGAATTTCATTTTGTAAAAACCGTGACTAGCGGTTCGGTCCTCGAATTCTTAGGAATCCGAACCGAACCGGACTGAGAGCACCATTTATTATTTTATGTGATTTCAAAAATATTGTATTATAGAATTAATCAAGATTTATCAAATAATATCCATATTTGATATGAAATTTATTATGATTTTAAAGATACAGCTAATTTTTATCCAATTAAAATAGAACGAAAGATAATTAAATTGGGGACGGAAGAAGTTTACTAATCGATTGGAATGAGATCAAAGGAGCCAATAAAGAGGGGACAGGTTAGTGTAACCTTGTACACCAACCAATGAGAGTAAAATCACATCACCCATAATTGAATTGAATAGTCCTAGACATCCACGTCAGCAGCGTGTAGACGAGGAGTCGTAGTCAGCAGTTGGTGAAACACGTGTCTACTCAGAAGTGGCGTATCGTGGCCGCTGTTTTGGCCCTTCATCGCCTTTGGCTTTGCTTTGCCTGCGGAACAAAAAAACAAACACACACACACGCCGCACCTAACTCTCAATCGAAATACATTTGATAACAGTGATAGATGGATGGGATTCGTAAGGAGATGAGATTAGGATTGGGATTCGTAAGGAGATGGGATTGGTAATGAGAAGGGATTGATAATGAGTATGTTTGTTTGGGATGAGATTAGATGATGAGATTATTAATATCATGTTTGTTTGAGATGGGATTAGATGATGGGATTGGATTGTTAGAAGAAATTGGTAATGAAAAGGGATTGGTAATGTGAAGGAGTTGGGATTGGACTATCAATACCCTGTAATACCAAGTCCCACGGGGTATTAACAATACCCCCTAATACCCCCTCTATTAATCCCATCGGACTATTAGTCCGAACCAATTTTGGTTACCAAACAAGGTATTACTAATACCATCACCTTCACAATCCAATCCCAACCTCCAATCCCTTTATCAAACGGGGCCTGAAGACAAAAACTATGGCATACAGTTTTGGGTACACCTGCAAACAAGCCGCTTTTTAGAATATTTAGTTTCGTTCATTAAATATCTAACCGTATCTAGTCGAGCTCGATGAAAATTTGACAAGTCGAGCTTGAGCTCTTTTTTGCCTTGGGCCCCGTTCCGCAAATTTTTTTATTTTTTAAGTTCTTATTTTTGCTTTACGAGATAAGTCATTCTGTCACAGTATTATCACTTTTAATTCAAAAAATAAGTAATTATTTTAGTTTGTGGAACACATCCTAAGTTTGAGTCGAATTTGAATTTGTTCACGCTCTTAACGAGTCAAAAATATTACTCCCTCTGTCCTTTTAAGTGTCCACATTTGAAAATAAAATATTTTAAGGAGAGACCATTGCAGTTAGAAATTGTCACCTTTCCTGAAATGCCATTTTTATTTGATGCATTCAGTTTGATTCTTTGGACTTTGAGGCCTCGTTTGATAACAGAGATAGATGGATTGGATTCGTAAGGAGATGGGATTAGAATTGGGATTCGTAAGGAGATGGGATTGGTAATGAGAAGGGATTGATAATGAGTATGTTTGTTTGGGATGGGATTAGATGATGGGATTATTAATATCATGTTTGTTTGAGATGGGATTAGATGATGGGATTGGATTGTTAGAAGAAATTGGTAAAGAGAAGGGATTGGTAATGTGAAGGAGTTGGGATTGGATTATTAATACCCCTCAATACCAAGTCCCACGGGGTATTAGCAATACCCCCTAATACCCCCTCTATTAATCCGATCGGACTAATAGTCCGGACCTTTTTTTGTTACCAAACGGAGTATTAATAGTCCCATGGGATTATTACTCCAATCCCAACCCTCAAACCCGTTATCAAACGGGGCGAAGGGTCATAATCTTTCATTACCCAAAATTGCCATCCATCATACGGATGCCCGTTGTGAATGTACAAAGAATGGACTACATAGAAAATCGGGAAAAAAAAAAACCAAAATAGTCCCTGTAGTTTAGTGTTTGTGTCAACTTAGTTCCAGTAGTTTAAATTTACTCGATTTACACTCTGTAATTTTCATTTTGTTCCAACTTGATCCAATTACTAACTGCTGTTAGCCTCTTTTCTAAAAAGCAAAACGGAGTCACTCTTTTCTAAAAACCGGGTTCTCTAGCTCGTGTTCTTTTTTCTAAAATACTTGAACTATATTTTCGATATTCAAGAGGTGACCAGACACACATAAACTCTATACCCGGTGGAAACTCTAAGTTATTTTCTAAACCCTTTTTGTGGCCCGAACTACGGTCGAACCTGATTCTTCTTTACCCAGAGATATGTAGGCAGCTTGATGAAAATTCGGTCCCTTTTTAAAATAAAATCCACTTCAATTTCTAAACATTTTTCAAAAATATCTGAACCCCTTTTTTAGAACACAAAACTCCTCATTTTTCCTTTCTTTTCAGGAATCACGTTGCAATCCATAGGAACCCGATCACTTATCCAGGCCCTAATCCTTCTCGCTCCTTCCCCTCGAAGGAGAACGAGACACGTTTCGGTCAAAGGTAAAATCCTGAGTGCAACAAATGGAGAATGAAAGCCGTGAAAAAAAAAATGGAGAATGGAACAACCAGGCACTGTGTTTAGGTTCAGAGGTATATTAGGGCAAGAGGAGAATGACATATTATGCTTTTAACCTTAGAAAAAGAGGCTCATTCGTGTCTGGGGTTATCGGAGTCTAAAGACAGTTAGTAATTGGACCAAGTTGGAACAAAATGAAAACTACGAAGTGTAAATCAAGCCAATTCAAACTGCAGGGACTAAATTGACACAAACACTAAACTACAAGGACCATATTGGTTTTTTTCTCTAAAAAATTTAACAAGTTTTACCCACTGACTTTCAAAATGGACATTTTTCAGTAACAAACCAAAATAGAATAATGAACACATATAACTGTATAAGGGATGGAGGGAGTAGAAATTAATCCTCCCATACCCTGGAAATAAGATTTTTATTTTGCACCTAAATAAGTTCATACGTTTATAAAATCATAAAAGCATATTAAAATTTAAGTTTATACTACTGATAAAAGTTTTATACATGTAAACATTATAAAATTCTGATTATGTGCACGTAAAAATTTATACATATTCAAGGGGTTTGCAAGCTTAATCAAGCAGAATAGTGTCAGGTTCAGGTTCAGCTCATTTATTAAAGGAGCCTAAAAATTGAGGCTCAGGTTCGATTTAGTATTTGAATTGAATTCAAACAAGCCTTTGTAGAATCTAGCCTTGAACAGTTCACGAACGACTTAGTTCATTTGCAGCCCTAGGTACACCAAAGATATTCTCGATTAACTGGGACTCATCTCGAAGTAGGTCTCACACAAATAATTCGTGCTGTTAAATTTGTTTTTTTTGTTTGCAAGACAAAATATTTAAATAATCATTGAAGTTGTTACAATGACAGTAGGAACAAGGAGAAGAGCAACATGTGGCTTAGAAAAAAAAAGACCAACATGTGCCCAATCCGAAACCCAAATCCTCGATTGGCAAGATGCCAACTGAGAAACCCTAAGGGACAAGCCCGTAACAGCTGAAACAATAATAAAATCCAAACAACCGTAATCCACAACTATCTGAAAGTGAGGCCAACGCCCAATACCATCTTTTCGACCAAACAACCATGGATCGACCAGGGCAAAGGAAACCACAAATGTAGGTGGGCCAGCAAAAAATCAGTTTAATTGAATATCGGTAATGGCTTGATCGAATCATTCAATTTTTTCTTAGTAAATTTGTGGGGACCAAAAATTGATTGAACTAATCATATTGTTACCGGTATTCGATTGAGATAATTTTTCATAAGGTCCCTTCAATAAATATTTTAAAGAAATTGAACGGTTTGGATTACCTGAGCACTGGAACCCGAGGTGGATTGCACGCAATTTCGGTGAACTTTTGGTGTACGTAACAACCAGAAAAAATACAACCAGAAAAAACAACCAGAAAAATACTAAAAACAGCCCAAACTATTATTAAGGTTTGAAATGTGTAACAAATGTCTAGAAGTATGTTAAATGTGTATTGAAAATTGTAAAAAATAGTAAGAGTATGTATTTTTGTCATTTTCTTTGACTTGTTAGCAGCCCAGTGGGCCATTAATAGCCCAGAATAAAAAAAGACAATCCAAAAAGTCTTAAACCTTTTTTTTGATAATCAAAGTCTTAAACCTTTGAGATAATGGAAGGTTGCCTATACCTTGACCCTTGACTTTTTGTACTACCTTAACTTATTTTTTTACTAAGTTTTTTTTATTGTTAGTGATTTTGTTTCAAATCTCGACGAAATAAACTAAAATGTAAAGAACGTGAACAAGACTTGTGAAAAATTCAAAAAAATGTCCATTTTGAATTGATTTTATATTTAATAAACTTTTATTTTTATAATGATTTTTTTGCAAACAGTGTTTGAAAAAAAGTTGAAACGACTTTTTAAAATCATTATTTGAAAACATTGGAGAGAGAAGGTGTGGGGGGTGAATTCCACTTTACTCTTTTTCCTCTTTTTGACTTGAGCATAGCGGTGAGGTTGGAGCAGCTTGGGTACCTGCAAAACCGGAGGGTAGTGTGCCTCCGGGAAGAGACTCCGACGGTGTAGTTAGTGGTTGTAAGAGAGAAGAGAAAGCGGGTAGTTTAGAGGGCAATACCTCTAGGTCCAGAAAATAGAAAGTAATTCCCACCAAGTTTCCTCTAATTAACGAAACACTAAAACCCTATGAAAGTGCCTAAAACCCCCAATACTGAAAGTGCTTAACTCTTAGGGCACCCTATGAAAGTGCCTAAATCTCAGGGTACCCTATAAAAGTGCCTAAAACTCTAGGGTACCCAATAAAAGTGCCTAAATCGCTAAAACCCTATAATAGGAAAGTGCACCCTAAAACTCCTATGAAAGTGCCTAAACCTAAACCCTATGGCTCTATGAAATCACCTAAACCTAAACTCTAGGGTATCTTAAACTCTAGGGTATCCTAAAATCTAAAATCTTAAGGTACCCTAAAACTCTAGAGTACCCTAAAATCCTAAAATCCTAGGGTACCCTAAGATTTTAGGGTACCCAAGGGTACTAGGGTACCCATTAGGGTACCATAAAACCCTAGCATACCCTAAAACCCTAGGGTGACATTTCTATTAATGGTAAATGTATTTTTGTAAAAGTGGACTTAGTGGTAATTAAGTATTTCATCTCTCCTTAATGGGAATTAAGTGTCACTTTTCTATACTTCGAGGTAATTTTCTCTAGTTTAGATGAAAGTAGATGAAAAAAGTGAAGAAATGAGAGAGAGTTTAACCTGGGGAAGCAGTCCTCTATTTATAGGCGTACCTTGGAGTGTCAAACAAGTCTTTCGCTCACTCCACGTGCGTCGTACTGCTCGGATGACGTCATAGGCCAGAAATGGAAATAACACCTTTTGAGGGTGACAGAGCCATAATAGTCAATGTCAGAGTCGTCACATCGGTTCAGAGCGGTCACCTCACTCTGACACCACTGACCGCTGATATGGATGCCAGCTAGTAAGACTAGCGGTTCCCGAGGAGAAGGCTACCGAGCGTAGCCTGTGCCGAACATAGAGACCCGACAGACAGTCATCCCTACCGAAGGTTTATGAGGGAGAGAAGTTCGCCGAAGCATAACACTCAGCAACGACCGTAAAGGAACTCCATACCTCGGCAGAGTAGTGCAAAACGTGCGGCGCGTAATGCAGACGAACTGAGACAACTGAACTTTAGGTCAACTCGTTGAACCATTTGACCATAATGACCCTTGGTAATTTCGCCCCCCTACAATAGCCCCACAACTTCTCCTTCATACACTCGGGAGTATGAAGGAGGAATGGCCGAGCAATACGTAAAGTCGGATTTTTGTTGTTTTTGTTTTGTTTTGTTTTTTTTTTGAACGAGGGATCACTCTAGCCGAGTCGATGTTACCGAGGAGTGTGGAGCATTTAATGCTTCTGCAACCGCCATTCTGAAAAGGCTTCCACGTGTACGTTTCCCATTTGGCAAACGTACGGCGCGTCCAATCGTCACCCACGTGGCAATCATCGAGCGATAATGAGATCTCCCGCTCAAATCCTACGGCGGACGACCCTGCGTCGTTTCGAATCCGCTGCCAGGTATAAAAGGGGCGAGGGGAGAGAAAAAATCACTCTCTCTCTCCTCGATCGGTTCATCTCGCCTCAGACGCCGTTCTGGTAAAAAATCAAACAAACATCAACGTTTTCTCCAGTTTTGGCAACGAAGTTCCTTCGATTTCCAGGTATTCTTTGATTCTTAACTTTTTTTGCTGCATTTGGACGTTTTTTGCTTGATTTTCTGCCCATAAAATGGGCTTTTTGAAGTGGTTTTGACTGGTGGTGAACTGTTGCCGCCGTTGGCCACCGTGAAACTGTAGATTCCGGTTGAAGATGTCCATGTGTTCTTCCGAGCGCATGTACATATTCAATTGGTGTTCTTCCGAGTGAAACAACATCTTTAAATGATGTTCTTCCGAGCACAAGAACATCTTCGAATGATGTTCTTCCGAGTAGGATAAAGACTATAACGCCGAGCGAACTCGTTTTCGAGGCACTATTGCGCTCCACGTTTGGACGGTACATAACCAGTTACTGACGTTCGGATGCGTTGTTAGAACACCGAACGTAGGCACTTGTAGGATTTTTGACCACGCATATAGCTAACGGTCTAATCCACTTGCACTCTTCGTTAGGTCTGGCTTCCTCGAGATCTTCGTCAAAAAGGGTGTCCCTTCGGCCACGATCCTCGTCAGAATCAAGTAGCTTAGATTCGGAGACAAGAAATATGCTCAGGTCCTTCGGTCGAGTTACCGAACAGGAGGTATGTCCCATCTTGACGACGAAAGTTGGCTTGAAATGCCAATGAATGTCACTCCTCTCCAAGCTATTGGTCCTAACCTTGAGATCGTCAATGTCGAGGATTCCCCGAAAGAGACCTCCGAGATGCGGGTGAGGAGTGTGAGCCCCTCGGACGAAGAGGACGAGGCCGAGGAACAGACCGAGGAGGATGAGACTGCTGAAGATGAGGCGGCCGGTGTTTCTTCCAGTCAAGCACCAATCGAACAAGTGGGAGAGACTACCTCCAATCCCCTTCGGAAATGACGAAAAATAGTAGCGGTGGATCCCGACGTAATCCCTGACAGGGCCGGGAAGGAGCCATGCCCCTACTGGCAATGTTTTAAGAATGACAAGGCTTTTCGGTTATTCCGAGAGGTCTATAGGATCCCTGATGATGTCGAAGTTTCCCTGGTAGATGGCTCTCGCATAAAATTCAGTGATGAGCATATTACCGTGCCATTGATGGCTATCACTGAAGGTGGACTTCGATTCCCGATGCACAAAGTTATTAAAGAGCTTTTGCATACCTTCGACCTTACCCCTTGCAATTAATCGTGAATACTTACCGCCTGATTCACTCGATCGTCTAGCTTGCCGAGGTGAAGATGTTCCCGCTTGAAGTCTTCCATTTTTTTGAAAACTACATGATGTTTAGGAACCCGAAGTACTCTCGCTACTTCTTATGTAGTCGAAAAAAGAAGCAAAAACTCATTGTCGGTGGTATGTATGATTCAGAAAAGTGGGCCTCGGACTACGTTGAGATCCGAGGCAACTTTATGTACCCACTTGACGAGCTTGGGCAATTCGAGGTGCCGAGGCACCGAGGCTCTCCGAGTAAGACTTATTCGTATTGATTTATTATCCGAGATTTTGCTCTAGTTTCATGGTCAGTTTTCCTTTCACTTTTATTAGGCTGACGAGTCTTACATGATGATGAACAGATACATCGAAGATTAACCGGGCACTACTGAGAAGATGCCGAAACCAGTCGAGCCTTGAACCAGCTATACTCTTTTTCCCTGCCAAAGAAAGAGACGCTCCGGCAATCTTGCAATACACAGCGACGTACCAGGGATTCATCAAAGAAAAGGAGGTCCCTACAGTCGTCATCGATGAAGATACCGAGCCACAGCAGGAACAAGGTCAGGTGGTTTTTGAGGACTCGTTCAGTGAGATACTTGACATTCTTCTCCCGAGCCTTCAGCATCCTCTCCGTGGGAAGCTGAGAGTACCGAGGGAAGAGACAACAAACGAGGAAGGAGAGGAAGTTGAAGTGGCGCCGAGGGACATAACGGCCGATCTTGAGAGATGAAAGAAGAAGAGGCAGGAGGAAGAACAGGCCAAGGCCGCCGCTAAGTCCGGTCCCCCAGCAGCAGACCATGCCGCCAGGACTACCCGAGCAACGGGTTCAAGGCCTCCCCTGTCCTCTGCGGCCAGCAAAAGGCCACATCCTCCTTCGGATCAATCAAAGGATGATGATGTCGGGAAGAAACAAAAAACGGCTGACACGGGTTCAGCCGTGCAATCTGAAATTGAAAAGGGTAAAGGAACCTCCGGCTCGGCCACCGCGTGGCACCCACAGTTTATTGCGCCTGACAAGCGACAAATTACCAACGAGGATAGCCTCGCGGTTGATCCTTCGATAGCAAGGACTCTCTTTCACGGCCTTGCTCTGCCGAAGGATGTCAAGGTTCCTGAATCCTTGAAGGCCGCTATTGACGATCATTACTATCATGCCGGCCGGGTATGCTTATTGTCTGGTAATTTTTATTTCGTTTTCAAGTTTCCATCCTCGGTAATGCATGCTGAAAAATTTGTTTTGCAGGCCATGCAGTCGCTGATGTGCGCACAGCTGTACATCAGTGACGTGGACAGGAGGACGAAGGTGCAACAGCAGCTCGTCGAGCGTTATAAGAAGCAGTTAGATGGCTCGGAGCTTGAAAGAGGGAAGTTAGCCGAGTAGGTTACCACTCTCAACGAGATGGTACAACAGCTGCAAGGAGCTACCGAGAAGGCCCGGGCTGAGGGGAAAAAAGAAGGAGAGAAGGAAATGAGAGACGAGCTAGAGCGAGAGAAGAAGAAAGCGTTTGACGAAGGGTACTTGTAAGGGTACAACAAAGCTGCTGATGAACTGGTGGATCAGGTGGAGGCTGCCGAGGTTCTTTTTAGGAAGGAGCATCATGCCTAGAGCTACGTGCTGGGTTACTGCAAGGCCTTGGACGAGGCAGGCGTGGCTGCTGATGATGCCAGAAGGACTACTATAGAGGTTCCTCCTCTGGCAGAATCAGGGCACCAAGCCGAAGAGGAGGAGGCGGCTGATGTAGAGCTTGCTGCCGATGGAGCTGCTAAAAACATAACCGAGGATCAGCCGGACCAAACGGTTGAAACTGCAACGAGCACCACTCCTGTCCAACCAACCCCTACTGCCGAAGCTTAGGAATTATTTCGTTTTGGTTGTTTTTTTTTGGGTTTCGTTTGGTATTTAAGAGGGTAGCACCGAACGGTTTACTATTGCTACGCCTCGTTTGATGGATGTAAGTAACACAGGTTTGAGGATGGCGCCAAACGGTGCACCACTGCCATGCCTCGGTAGTTTTTAAGCTTATTTGGTAATTTGATATTTCGAAATGTTTTGATTTCAAGGTTTTTGTCAAGATTTTTGCAAGTGTTATTGCTCGTTTGGTTTGTGTATGATTTTGGTATCAAATGCTCGGTTGTTTTCTTGAAATGTTCAAATTTTCCCAAGTGCTTGTAGTCGGTAGTAGCTGTTTTATACGGGGAATTTGTGTTCAAACTATGGTTATTCGGTAGGAGGAATTCGAAATTGGACCCGAACGGTGAAATTGCTAGGTTTACCCATAGGAGCCCCCTGCCTCGGTGGTGCTTGGGAATGACGCAAAAGATCCGCCGAGGTAACAAGATATGGGTAAATAAGCCAGGATAGAATGCCGAGGGCTACGAAGTATTTTGCCCAAACGAGTGAAATAACAAGGGGCTACGAAGTATTCGCCCAAACGAGTGAAATAACAAGGGGCTACGAAGTATTCGCCCAAACGAGTGAAATAATCGAGGGGCTACGAAGTATTCGCCCAAATGAGTGAAATAATCGAGGGGCTACGAAGTATTCGCCCAAACGAGTGACGAGGCACGGTAAAAAAGAGGTACAATTATATTGCCGAGAGAAAAAGGGATAGCCCCAGCCCGAAGGCATACATGGTGTAGGCAAAAGACAAAAGTAGGACGGTAACAGCCGAAGGTAAATCGTTCGCCGGCTAGCTGTGGAACTTCTGAACCTTTTGAGCGTTCCAGGGATTGGCAATTGGGGTCCCATCCATCTCTTCTAATTTGTAAATACCATGGCCAATCTTCAGAGCCATTCGGTATGGGCCCTCATAAGGATCCTTCAGCTTGGTGAGCCTCTCTGCTTCGGTGGCCATGCGAAGAACCAAATCACCGACGTTAAAAGGACGCGGCCGAACGTTCTTGTTGTATCCCCATGCGACTTCTTGTTGGTAAGCCGCGTGCTTGAGGTTTGCCTGATCCCGTAGCTCCTCAGCGAAGGCAAGATCTTCGGCGACGAGAGTGGCATTGGCTTCAAAGTCAAAATCTTCCGAACGGGGAGTAGGGAGCAGCGTCTCCAAAGGCAAGACGGCCTCCATACCATATGCCATGGAAAAGGGCGTACGCCCGGTTGACTGACGAGGAGTTGTACGATAAGCCCAAAGAACGTGCAGAAGTTCCTCAGCCCACTTGCCAAGCTTTTCGTCGAGCCGACGTTTAAGTCCCCGAGTAATGGTCTTGTTCGAAGCTTCAGCTTGGCCATTTCCCTGAGGGTAGGCAACCGAAGAGTTCTGAATAAGAACGCCGTATTGTCGGTAGAACTCTTTGATTGCGGCTACCACGAACTGTGAGCCGTTGTTTGAAAGGATAGCGTAGGGGACGCCGAACCGAATAATGATATGCTTCCAGATGAAGCTCTGTACATCGCTAGCCTTGGTGTGAACCAAAGGAACAGCTTCGACCCACTTGGTGTAAAAGTCTGTGGCAGTGAGCATATACTCGAACCCACCAGGTGCCTTCGGCATTTTGCCGACGATGTCAAAAGCCCAAACGGCAAACGGCCAAGGACTTGTGATCATTTTGAGGGGAAATGCCGGCTTATGTATGAGAGAGGACTGTTTCTGGCACCGAATGCACTTTTGGGCATAGTCTTCGGATTGTTTGACCATCTTCGGCCACCAGTAACCCTGGGTCAAGGCTCGGTGAGCTAGGGAGCGACCTCCCAAGTGTGCACCACAGCTACCAGCATGAAATTCATCTAACACAGCTGCCACTTGGTCCTCGTGAACGACCCGGAGATCAGGCCCAGTGAATGTTCGGCAATATAGGACATCGTGAGCACCGAGATAATAATTTGCAGCTCGACAGCGTATCCGATGAGCTTCTTTCTTGCTTGGAGGTAACGTTTGATGCTTCAGAAAGGTGATAATGGGATCCATTTGGTTGGATCCGAGGGAGATAGCCAGCACCAGTAAGCTCTCGGCTGGCTCGACGCTCGGTGAATCTATGGCATCGAAAATGATGGTCCTTGAACCAGAAGTTTTGAACGCCGAAGCAAGACTTGCGAGTGCATCCGCGTGCGCGTTATGTCCTCGGGGAACCCACTCTACTTTGACGCGGTCGAGGCGACGGAAAAGAGAGAGCACGTGACTGACATAAGCATTCATTTGGCTGTCCTTTTCTTGATAGTCGTCGGTGAGATGTCCAATGACCAATTGGGAATCACAGAGAACGTGAACAGCGTCGGCACCCAACCGAAGAGCAAGCGTTATCCCAGCAATTAATGCTTCATATTCCGCCTCATTGTTCGTTATCGGGAAACCGATGGAGATGACGCTTTCATGGAGGGTTCCGCTCGGCGAAACAAGTACGATACCAGACCCTGCACCATGGGCATTTGATGCCCCATCCACATTGAGACGCCATGCATCGCCCGAAAAGAGCTTAAACTCTCGCTTTGACCGCTTATTACCCATTGTGAACCGAGCATTGACGGCATCAAGCTTTGGCTCGGTCGTATCATTCGTAACGTCAGCTTCAGAGTTCTTGTGTTTCTCGGCAGACAGAAGGAGAAGATTGGCTTCATCCTTGAGACCTGGTGTTAGCTCGGTGAAGAAATCAGCCAGAGCCTGCCCTTTTATCGAAGTTCGAGGCTCAAATTGGATATTGTAGTTGGCCAGGTCTTGAGAAAACTTCATGATCTGACTTGATGAGCCTGTTTTCCGAAGAACAGCCTTCAGAGGATACTCGGGGAGCACGATAATCTGATGTGTCTGAAAATAGGGTAAGAGGCTCGTTTTGGCACATACGAGCGCGAACGCAAGTTTCTCCATAGGTAAGTACCTGGTTTGGGAATCCGTCATGGTTTTACTTGAGTAGTAGATGGGCTGATGAACGTTCCCTTCTTTTCGGACAAGAATCGAGCTCGTGGCATGGTCGGATACGGCCAAGTAGAGGTAAAGGTTTTCGTCACCAATTGGAGTAATGAGCAGTGGGGCTCGGGAAAGATACTCTTTCAAGGCTTGAAAAGATTGCTCACACTCCGCCGTCCAGACGAAGCCTCACCGACTGGTCTTCATTGCCTGAAAGAACGACCGATAAAGGTCTCCCGAACGACGAATAAAACGATTTAACGCGGCAACCATGCCCGTAAGTCGTTGAACCTCTTTGACGGTCATTGGCGGACGAAGGTTTTGCACGGCGGTGAGCTGCTTCGGATCTGCCTCAATCCCTCGGCGGCTGACGATGTGCCCGAGGAACTTGCCAGAGCTCACGCCGAAGGCACACTTCTCGGCATTGAGTCGGAGTCTACTTGCAATCAAGACGTTGAAGGCCTGCCCCAAGTTGTCCAAATGTTCGGAGCTTAGCTTGCTCTTGACGACCATATCGTCTATGTACGCTTCCATCGTTTTACCAATGTGGTCGCCAAACAGCTTCGTGACGGTCCTTTGGTAGGCAGCCCCAGCATTCTTTAAGCCGAATGGGACAACCAGGTAGCAATATACCCCCCGAGGAGTAATGAAAGCTGTTTTCTCTTGGTCGTCCAGATGCATGGCGATTTGATGATAGCTGCGATACGCATCCAGGAAGCTGAGGCGCTCGTAGCCGGTAGTAGCATCGACCATTTGTTCGATTCGAGGAAGAAGGAAGCGGTCCATCGGACATGCATCGTTGAGATTTGTATAATCCACGCAGACCCGTAATTTCCCATTCTTCTTCGGAACAATGACGGTGTTGGCCAACCAAGTAGGGTAAAGAACCTCTCGAATGGCACCGGCAGCGAGCAGCTGGTCAACTTCTTTCAAAGCAGCTTCGACGTGCAACGGAGACGAACGCCGTACTTTTTGAACGACCGGCTTGCGAGTTGGATCAGCATTAAGAGAATGCGAGGCAAAAGAAGGATCAATACCCGACATTTCACTCGGACACCAGGCGAATGCCTCGATGTGCTGCATAAGAAAATTAAACATTTCGATACGCTCCGAGGGATCCAACGAGCTTCCTACCAGAAAATATCGACTTCCGTCGGCGTTGATAAGCATTCTGATAAGTTCTTTAGCCGACCTCTCTTCAGCAGGAATCCCAACATCTTCGAGAACAGGAACGTCGGAGACGTCGATGCATTGTACGTCGAGGCATTTCGAGCTATGGACGACAGTACTTACATAACACTTCCTGGACTGAAGTTGATCACCTCGGAGACTTTCTTGTTGGCCATTCCAGTCGATGAACTTCACAACCTGATGGAGAGTGGAAACGACAGCCTTCAAACTGTGGAGCCAGGCTCTGCCGAGGATAACGTTGTAGGGGCTCGGGGAGCTGACAACAACAAACTCCATGTCAACGGCTCGGGAACCGACACGAACACTCAGCGTGATGAGACCGAGTGGCCATACCGGAGCGCCGGTAAAACTTACGAGCGGCGTGAGTGCAGGTCGTAACTGATATGCTTCGAGTCCCAGGCTCTTATAGGTGGAATAAAACATCACTTCGGTTGAACTGCCTTGATCGATCAGCACGCGCTGGACGGAGGATTTATCAATCGACACCGTGATGACCAAGGCATCCGTATGAGGGCTGTGCACTCCCTGAGAATCCTCTTTGGTAAATGTTAGAACCCAATTGTCATTGGGGTCTTCGTATTTTCTTTTTCCCGAGGAGGATACAGTGCAAACTTCACACTCGGCCATGGCTCTATCGACCTCGGCACGTAGCTCGGTTGCTCTATCCTCTGAAATGATACCATGTATGACGCCAACCAACTGCTCTCGTTCTACCGGCGGTGGGGGAAGCGGAGTATGACGGGTGTCAATCCATCTGTTTAAGTGTCCCGTGGCGGCGAGTTCTTCCAGATAGCGTTTAAATGGCCCGCACCGTGTTGTATAATGCCCATGTTCATTGTGAAACGTGCAGTGGCCCGTACGCGCGTTTGCCATGCCCAACTTCTCTGTCGGCCAATGAAAGAATGGTAACCGGCCGATAGTGCCCAAAAGTTCATAAATGGGAACAGTAAATACAGTATGCTCGGCGGTGTACTCATCGGGCCTCAGTTCCCGATGAGTTTGAGCTCGATTCTGTTGGTTCTGCATGTGTTGCGCATGGGGCTTCGGCGTAGCAGGCACAGATTTTTGGATGGAACCCCCTTGCTTGATGGTTGGCACTTGCTTTTTTGTGCCCGAGGACGCTCCCAAGGCTTTCACGGCGTTGAAGATTTTTGGATCACCATGTTCGGCTACTGCTTCTCGTACATGCAATCCTTCTCGATCATGGTCATGAGCTCACTCATGTTCCTCGGCGGATTGCGGGATAGATCCCGAAACATAGGCATGGAAGGGTCCAACCCATTCACAAAGGACTTCGCAGCCACGGCCTAGTTACAATCGGGAATGAGGTTGTACACCTCCCAATAACGCTCGGTATACAGGCGCAATGTCTCTCCTGGCTTCCGACGCATATTGATAAGCATAGATAACGTCTTCGGCTGAATGCTACTTGTCACAAAGCGTTTGGTGAACTCCATCTCCAGCTCGTTGAAACAGGTGATAGATCGTGGCTTGAGCTGGTTGTACCACATCATGATTGGCTGTGTTAGGGCAAGCGGAAAGATTTTGCACATGATAGCATCGTAGAAGTTGTGTAAGGACATGATTTGCAGAAAGCGGGTGACGAACAACACCGCGTCCTCTTTGGCCTCGTATAGTTTGATTTTAGGCATGGTAAACCGGTTTGGGGTATGTTCCGCCAAGATTGCATCAGTGAAGGGGGATGCTTTTGCCCTTCCGAGCTTGGTGTCGTCCGGCGATATGTGCCGAGCGTAACGAGGCACATCATTGTTTGATTCGGGAGTGATTGCACGTAGTCGGCGGTTGTGAGCTCCCTCATAACGTTCCCGACGTTGCGCATTGCCACTGCCCGAGGGGCGGGGAACATTATCATGGGCTTTTCATCCGTCAGCCCCACTATCCACTGGCTGATAAACGATTGGTTCCCCGATAATTTGATCGTAAAGAACGACGTCGTCTTGTCGTTCCCGATGATCCTCCCTACTCAACGCTCAGACATGACCCCGCGACCCCCACCTCGTGAGTTCGGTGGAGGGACCGAGAACGCCGTTTGTCAAGCGGAGGATAATTTACGTCGAAATCCAGCCGAGTCTTAGCCTTCGGATGATCCGTTCGTCGTGGTCCAAGGGTAAGAGACGGGCCAGAAGCCTCGGATCTACGGCTGCGAGCGGTTGAACCGGAGGATTGTGTCGAACTCCCCGCTCGTGCCGCACCATCCAGCCGCCGTTTCTGGGGCGTGACAAAGAAATCCTTAGTACGGTTGGGGTCAGGGCGAAGCCTTGCCCCGGGTATTTCTTCGGTTCGTGTGTGGTGAGCTTTCCCATGCTTTCGAGCTTCAACTTGCCTGCTCGTCCCAGCAGGGTTCGTAAGATGAGGCCCCGAAGGTGTGGTGGCCAAGACCCCACGGTCCCTTTCTTCAAGCCGCTGCTGTAAAAGAGCTATTACAGCTGCCTACCGTTTTTGTTCGGCAAGGGCAATCTCGAGCTCAGATTGTTGAGAGTTGAGCCGACGGGTGGTAGGAACTGTTGTCTGGGCGGTCTGACTCTAGGGGGCGTTGCAATATCCGAACCCAGAGAGCTCAATGGTGAAATCCTCCGGTGTTGGTGGCGGCGTGCGTCCTGACATTCGTGGAGAAAAAGTTGAACGCTGGAGGGAGGCGATAAGGCGGTATGGGAGCGAGAAGCGTGCCTGGTCCCCAGCGGAGTCGCCAATTGTGAAGGGGTGAATTCCACTTTACTCTTTTTCCTCTTTTTGACTTGAACGTAGCGGTGAAGTTGGAGCAGCTTGGGTACCTGCAAAACCGGAGGGTAGTGTGCCTCCGGGAAGAGGCTCCGACGGTCTAGTTAGTGGTTGTAAGAGAGAAGAGAAAGCGGGTAGTTTAGATGAAAGTAGATGAAAAAAGTGAAGAAATGAGAGAGAGTTTAACCCTGGGAAGCAGTCCTCTATTTATAGGTGTACCTTGGAGTGTCAAACAAGTCTTTCGCTCACTCCACGTGCGTCGTAATGCTCGGATGATGTCATAGGCAAGAAATGGAAATAACGCCTTTTGAGGGTGACAGAGCCATAATAGTCAATGTCAGAGTCGTCACATCGGTTCAGAGCGGTCACCTCACTCTGACACCACTGACCGCTGGTATGGATGCCAGCTGGTAAGACTAGCGGTTCCCGAGGAGAAGGCTACCGAGCGTAGCCTGTGCCGAACATAGAGACCCGACAGACAGTCAACCCTACCGAAGGTTTATGAGGGAGAGAAGTTCGCCGAAGCATAACACTCGGCGACGACCGTAAAGGAACTCCATACCTCGGCAGAGTAGTGCAAAACGTACGGCACGTAATGCAGACAAACTGAGACAACTGAACTTTAGGTCAACTCGTTGAACCATTTGACCATAATTACCCTTGGTAATTTCGCCCCCCCTATAGAAGGGTTTTTTTTTTTGGTAGTGAATAATGATTAAGGGTGAGCAAAAAATTCGTCAAACCGCGAATCCAGTTCAAACCAATCAAAACCGAAAGGTTTAGTTTTGTTTTTAAGTAGTATGGTTTCGTCATGGTTTAAAAAAATTAGAAACTGCGTTATATGATTTGGTTTGTGGATTCATGTTCGTTGTTATGGTTCCAAACCAATCCGAACCGTATAATACACACACACACACACACACACACATATATGTATGTATTATTTAATTATGATTCACCAAATAAATATGAGAGCCTTAGTCAACTACTTTTCTAATTTATTGATTCTATTAAATCCACCACAATATTTAGTTTTCCTTTATTGCCAAGATAATTTAGACTAAATTTCTATATATCCACTGCAATATTTGGTTTTGTTCTAATTAGTAGGTTGATGTTAGTTTGTTTTGGTAATTTGAATAGACTTGATTTTAATATAAGCTTTCTCTTAATTTATCTTCATAATTTTAAGTACTTTAAATATTTTTTTGAAGATGATAGCTTAGTTCAAAGCAAACCGTGATTAAAATTGAAACCAAACCGTATTTTAATGGTTTGGATTTGTTTGGCTCTATACTTTTTGTGGGTTGATTTGGTTCTTCAAATTCATAATCCGTAGGTATTAGTTTGGTTCTTGGTTTATTATAAGACTGAACCAATCCGGACCATGCTCACCCCTAATGGTGATGGGTTTCATTAATTGAGATGATGTGGAGAACATTAAATTTGATTATTGCGAAAAAATTGCTAGTTTTGATTATTCAATGCCAAAATTTGTTTATTGGTTGGTTGCTAAATTTGGTTATTTCAAGGGAGTACTTTTTTGAATAAACATTGCCAACTTTGTTTTGTTTTTCTTAGGATACATAAAAATATTCATAAATAATAAAACATACTACAAAAAAACCAAAACAATAAAAAGATGCAAAGAAAGAAAAAAAAAAAAAACAGATTCAGTGCTGGATCCCTGGATCTGCTCGAGGAGATGGGTGGAGAGTCCATGGATATCTTGAGTAGTAAGCTTGTTCCCGCCGCTAAATCGCTAGATCTGCTACAAATGCCGCCATCGTCCTTGCCGAGGAGCTCAGAAACTTGTCGCTAAACTAATCGAATTTAAGAGTCAAAACCCAAATCAAACCAGACATTTCGACATGGACATTCTACAAACCACATCAAACCAAAATTTAACAGTTCGGTTTTGTTACTCATGCTGCAGCGCTGCTCAGTCAAATGATTCTGCATTTTACAAGTAACCCATACATTTCTCTTGAACTAAAAAAAAAATAGTAGCAATTTTAGCAATCAACAACAATTGCTCTCTAAGACGAAAAATATAGCAGCAATAGACAAATTTCTTGCCAACCAACAGTAGCAAAACAATAAAACAACTAAATATTTTTTTATGTATATTTTTTAATTTAACAATAAAGCTATGGGTACATACGAGTTTGTATATACCATGTACATATAAGTTTTGTGGGGCCACCTCGGGTCCCACAAACATGATTCAAACCGCCTATTATTTTTAGAATATTTTTTATGAAACCTTATAAAAAATTAGCCCAACCTGATATCGGTAAATTTTTTTTTTCTGAATTTGTGGGAGTGAAACTACTTAATTGCTCAGTTTTGTTCAAACAAATTTAGAAAAAATCCTTAGCGATATCGGGTTGAGTTGATTTTTTACAGGGGTCCATAAAAAATTGTTTTAAAAATAATGGACTATTTGAATCATCTTTGTGAGATTAAAGGTGGGCCCCACAAAACCCATATGTATATGGTATGTACATTGCATATGTACACATAGCAGTATTTGTAATCAGTGCCGGCCACGATGTTCAGGTTGCCCAAGTCCGACCCTAAACTTGGTTGCTCACTCACTATTCATTTAGTAGAAAATAAAGGACATGAATGGAAAAATAAAGAAAATCAAGGTTAAATTGGGTGTACAATTTTTTTTGTTGCCCTATGGTGGGGTTACCCAAACCTAAGGTCTTGAGGAGCCTACCCCGGAACCAGTTCTGCTCGTAATCGAAAATCTGGTCCAAACTGACGCGTTGCCACTCCTACTGCCACCGAAGCATGTTTAGTCAACTTCAGCCATTGATTGTGCATCCTCAGTGGCACAAGCACGCTCAATTAAGTAGCCAAAACGCCAATTATTGACCGCCTTTTAATTTGACGGGAAAATGACGGTTCAGGACGTATTTTGATAATTAATACTTGCCGATGATATTTTCAGTATTAACAAATGCTCTTAGTATATCCTTGGTAGGTATTAATTATCAAAATACGTCATTGATCGTCATTTTTCCTAATTTGATTTGTTCTGTCTCAAAGGTTTCGTAGTAAAAGAATCTGGGGTGGCCCAAGCCCACAAGAATCATTTGGTCGGCCCTACCCACTAACAAAATAAAACCTTCAATTTTGTATTTGCATTTTCTCCATCAAAATCTTGGCTCAAGGTTTTATCTTTCATTAAGATTACGGCTGCACAAAAAATCTGGTAAACCGTAAAACTTATAACACCCTTTATATTTGAGGTGCTTTTATGTTATACTTTAGTAACTTAAAGGGGCAAAGTGCATTTTTTTTAAGTGTTGTGCATGCGTGCCGTGTGTGTGAGTCATAAAAAAAAAAAAAAAACAAGAAACCCAATAAGGCAGGTTTTGTTTCAACATTAGAGAGAGAGAGAGAGTGGAAAGAAGAAGAAGAAGAGTGACGGGAGAGGATTGAAACCTCAATTTCAGTAGGTAATTTTTAGTCTCTTTTGCTTATTTTCGTGTACACACAGCAGATTTTGGGACAGGTTACAAACGTTTTGTTCTGGGTTGATTTTTCGTTCTTAGATTGTGAATTGGTTTTTGATTCCTTCTTGATATTTAAAGAACACTCTCATCTTGTTCTTTTGCCGCTGGAATCATTGAAAACCGTCGAGAACTCGACTTACTATGGAATTTTGAAATCTGCTCTGCATGATGATAATCTGTTGCTGGACAGATTCGTACAACTCTGATTTTTGTCTATTTTCTCACCCTTATATGTCGAAATTTACTTTGGTTTCTTCATGAAATCTGATCTAGATTTGATGCTTGTTCTTATGGCTTTGGAATCACTATATAGAAAAGGTTAAGAATTCAATTTATTGTGAATTTTCAAATGTTGGTCTGATCTTGAGAATCTGTTTTAAGATAGATTTGCAAATCTGTTGTGTTTGTCTATTTTCCCATCCTTATAGTTCAAATTTGGTCTTGGTTCCTTCACAACTCTTGAAGTACATTCTCTTGCGAAGCTTTTGACACCAAAATAGTTCAAAAATGTTAAAAACTCGACACATTGTGATTTGTCGAAGTTGGGACTGTCTTGAGATGTCTCTATGCGAAATCGACACATGTTTGGATTCACGTTATGATTTTTATTTGAAGTTTAGGTATTCTGAGCATAAACAGGATTGTTTGATATTTGTTATCCAATTGAGTTGATGCGGATATTACTAATGCATTCATTAAGCCTTTCAAGTATTTCTATACTTGTGGGCTCCCCGATCGGTGTGTTCGAGAGTCGCCACCCGGATTTTTGACATGGATGATCCAAGAAACCGAAAGTTTGTTTGAGAGAAAAAGGCTTTTGATTTAGCGAAAACATTGAGATTTTGGATTCGGAAGCCACGTTAGGAGCGGGGAAGATTTTTTTGAAAAAGTACCCCGCTCGCCCGATAAAGATTGGTCTCTACTAAGCATTTTAAATGAGGGATTTATCATTTAAAAAACATAACTTTAAAACAGTACTGGAAAAGGGCATGAGATTTAATATAACACCTTGGCGTGCTTGTGGTGCGAACTGTACCATATGAAATGGATGAGCAATGTTCAGAAAGTGAAATAACAGCACTACAGCAGATTTGCCAATATCATGTGAAACACCGCACAACAAACCGAATACATTGCACAGTGTAACTAAAACACCGTCCGGTGTACCTGTCTACGCATTTCAGAATTCGTTCACTTTTACATGACAAAACAAACCATAAGTCCGCAAAATAGTCTTTTATATTTTCTGAATCTTTGAAAAATGATTTACGAGACCCTTTTGTTCATCTTATCATGTAAAACCATGTTAAGAGCTTTTTGAAATGTTGAAAGATTTAATAAAGTCAAAAAGATGACTTTTAACATGAAACTTGACTTTGGAATGTACTCGTACGATCTTTAAACAACATTAGCCGAAGTAGGAAAAGAAAAAGAAAAAGAAAAGAAAGTAATAATGAACAGTACTAAAACTGACGCGCAGTGCAATACGCTACGCCGTGCGATGTTTTAAAGCACTGCACGATGTAGTGTATCCAATGCAGAAACTATGTTTTCGTGCTTTTTGAATATAAAACTCGTTCGAGGCCCAAACCCAGTATAGAAGGACTGGGAAGGGCCTTGGTGAGCTCCCCTCAAGGCCAAAACGTGGTTTAGCCCGAGAAATTTATTTATACCTTTTGATCGAGGCTTGGATGTGCTTGAAAGTGGAAGAGTGGAGGTTGATTTGGACTGGATTTTGAGAGACTTGTGAGCAAATGCGTGTAGAGAGAGAAAGAGAGAAAAATCAGTTTGAGACTGATTTTGTAATAGCCCAACTTGTGGGTTGATGTGAGAGAAAGAGATGTCTATTATGGTTATGGGTGTAAGGGGTTGTAGAGAGAGAATCAAGGGGTGGTCTTTTTCCTCTAAGAGGAGGGGTGTATTTACAGGCAAAAATATGCTTGGAGTGCACCCAAAGGCAAAAAATGTGAAAATGTGCTCTGACAGCTCTGCAGACGCGCATGGGAATCTGTCAAACGCTCCTCCTGACGGTGTTTCAAATTTCAAAAGGCAGTGCGGTGGAGTGATTTTTCTTGAATTTTCTGAAATGCCGTGCAACATTTCTAAAATGCCGCATGATTTTTCAAGACAGCACAACACACTGAACTTCGCGGGAGCGCTCCAGACACTCCCAAACTCAGATTTGAGCATGGTTCGAAGCGTTGGAAAGTTTGTTCGCTCCAGACACTCCCAAACTCAGATTTGAGCATGGTTCGAAGCGTTGGAAAGTTTGTTGAGTCCTCTTTCTAACCCAATTGGTTTCACTGAAAGTCATTTTATACATTGAAATGTGTGCCCATTTTACCCTCAATGTGTAATGGAAAAAGTTGTTTTTGACAAAGAAAAGGCATCTTTCTCTTTTGCAATTGAGCCGAGAGTCATCCTATATGTTTAAAATGGAATTTTATTGAGGTTAGAGAATGAGTAGCAAAGGAGCAACATTCCAAGCCTTGAATGTATATTCCTTATTTCATCATCGGAGAACTTAAAGATTAGTCGGATGCCCAAATTGGGGTGTCTACAGTAGTCCATCTGTAACGGAACTTTGGTACCATTGCTTGGTATAAGTGACGTTAAAGATTAGACATCCCAATCCATTGTTTCAAAGTCTTTAAGTTAAATGCAAGAATGCAATAAATATGGTCGCGCTCATGGAGCTGCCTACGTACCCCGTTGTAAGGATAAGACCAACGTAGTTCAATTGGGATAATGCACGTAAGTTGATGCAAGCAGGTAGTGTTACGCGAGGAAAAGTCCCAAAGGACGAGATGCTTGGACGGCGAAGAGACTTGATTTTTTTTAAAAGCTTTAATTTTCTTGAATTTTGAATAGCATGAATTTTGAACGGGACTTGAGTTTGAATAGCTTGAATTTTGAAAAAAACTTGAATTTTGAAAGAAACTTGAATTTTGAAAGAGACTTGAGTTTGAATAGCTTGAATTTTGAAAGAGACTTGAATTTAAATAGCTTGAATTTTGAAAGAGATTTGAATTTGAATAGTTTGAATTTTGAAGACCTTGAATTTTGAAAGAAGTTTGAATTTTGAAAGAGACTTGAGTTTGAATGATTTGAATTTTGAAAGGGACTTGAATTTGAATAGCTTGAATTTTAAGGGGGACTTGAATTTTGAAAAGTTTGAATTTTGAAAGAGACTTGAAATTGAATAATTTGAATTTTGAAGAGCTTAATTTTTTTAAAGTGGCTTAAACTTAAAGAGCTTGAATTTGACGTTTGATTGAGACAATACATGAACAATGATGCAAGTTGATATGTCAATGAATGTCACATGAGCATGTAAAATCAATGCAAATATGACAAAAGTTGGTCCAGGAGGACGAAGTGCTAGACAAAGTGAAGTCCCAGAGGACAAAGTGTGAGACAAAGTGCAGTTCCAAAGGATAAAGTGCGAGACAAAGTGCAGTCCCAAAGGATGAAGTGCAGATAGAGTGCGAGTCCCGGAGGATGAAGTGCAGATAGAATGCGAGTCCCGGAGGATGAAGTGCTGGACAAAGTGAAGTCCCAGAGGATAAATTGCGAGACAAGGTGCAGTCCGAGAGGATGAAATGTAGATAGAGTGCGAGTTCTGGAGGACAAAGTGCAGATAGAGTGCGAGTCCCAGAGGATGAACCACAGCTCGAGAGACTAAAAGGCTTCTAGGTCGGTTAGACCATAGCTTGAGAGAAACTACAGGCTTAAAAGACCGTGGATTGATCTTGGAATTGACTCTTGAACAATCATTCGAGATTCGCCTATGACACCAAACGACAACGATGGTGATATTCCTTGAAAAACATAGGACGTGTCTGAGCACCCTATTTGCTTTACTGTCTTTAGCCAATGGACCGGTATTCTCAGGAGTTTCAAATTTGGGTTGGATTCCGTGCCGGATTTGAACTGGTGTTTGCCTTTGGCTGGGGTTTGAATCTTGAATATTCTTTTCCCGGTAGACAGCATTGAGCCAATGTACCCCAGTGAATAACGACCCCTAGTCCTGATGGTTTTGACAAGTAGTTGACCAAGCACAGTCCAGCCTATGATTATAGCCTAACGAACTTCTCTTAGGGGTGACTTTCACGAGTTTAGGATTGACAAAACCAAGACGGCTGGTTCGACCTTTTAGCAAAGACGGTGGATTTTGACAAGACTATGTTGACTCAAATATACGAAGGAGGGGACCGTTTATGAATGAATCTACTTTTGAATAGTGCCCCTGATTGGGCGAAGAGTTTGACTCTTTGAAGAAAATAGGATTTATGTCCCATAATTTATGACAAACCAGGTTTTTTTTTTTTTTTCCTTCGAAATTTGTTTTACTCCATCAAATCTCCCCCTTTTATAGCTTTAAGCCTAATTCCTTAAGTGTTGAGCCTAGGAGGAAACTTTAGGAAGGCTGCAACACCGGCCCTACATTCCTGATCAAAACACGAGAGGATTGAAACCTCAATTTCAGTAGGTAATTTTTAGTCTCTTTTGCTTATTTTCGTGTACACACAGCAGATTTTGGGACAGGTTACAAACGTTTTGTTCTGGGTTGATTTTTCGTTCTTAGATTGTGAATTGGTTTTTGATTCCTTCTTGATATTTAAAGAACACTCTCATCTTGTTCTTTTGCCGCTGGAATCATTGAAAACCGTCGAGAACTCGACTTACTATGGAATTTTGAAATCTGCTCTGCATGATGATAATCTGTTGCTGGACAGATTCGTACAACTCTGATTTTTGTCTATTTTCTCACCCTTATATGTCGAAATTTACTTTGGTTTCTTCATGAAATCTGATCTAGATTTGATGCTTGTTCTTATGGCTTTGGAATCACTATATAGAAAAGGTTAAGAATTCAATTTATTGTGAATTTTCAAATGTTGGTCTGATCTTGAGAATCTGTTTTAAGATAGATTTGCAAATCTGTTGTGTTTGTCTATTTTCCCATCCTTATAGTTCAAATTTGGTCTTGGTTCCTTCACAACTCTTGAAGTACATTCTCTTGCGAAGCTTTTGACACCAAAATAGTTCAAAAATGTTAAAAACTCGACACATTGTGATTTGTCGAAGTTGGGACTGTCTTGAGATGTCTCTATGCGAAATCGACACATGTTTGGATTCACGTTATGATTTTTATTTGAAGTTTAGGTATTCTGAGCATAAACAGGATTGTTTGATATTTGTTATCCAATTGAGTTGATGCGGATATTACTAATGCATTCATTAAGCCTTTCAAGTATTTCTATACTTGTGGGCTCCCCGATCGGTGTGTTCGAGAGTCGCCACCCGGATTTTTGACATGGATGATCCAAGAAACCGAAAGTTTGTTTGAGAGAAAAAGGCTTTTGATTTAGCGAAAACATTGAGATTTTGGATTCGGAAGCCACGTTAGGAGCGGGGAAGATTTTTTTGAAAAAGTACCCCGCTCGCCCGATAAAGATTGGTCTCTACTAAGCATTTTAAATGAGGGATTTATCATTTAAAAAACATAACTTTAAAACAGTACTGGAAAAGGGCATGAGATTTAATATAACACCTTGGCGTGCTTGTGGTGCGAACTGTACCATATGAAATGGATGAGCAATGTTCAGAAAGTGAAATAACAGCACTACAGCAGATTTGCCAATATCATGTGAAACACCGCACAACAAACCGAATACATTGCACAGTGTAACTAAAACACCGTCCGGTGTACCTGTCTACGCATTTCAGAATTCGTTCACTTTTACATGACAAAACAAACCATAAGTCCGCAAAATAGTCTTTTATATTTTCCGAATCTTTAAAAAATGATTTACGAGACCCTTTTGTTCATCTTATCATGTAAAACCATGTTAAGAGCTTTTTGAAATGTTGAAAGATTTAATAAAGTCAAAAAGATGACTTTTAACATGAAACTTGACTTTGGAATGTACTCGTACGATCTTTAAACAACATTAGCCGAAGTAGGAAAAGAAAAAGAAAAAGAAAAGAAAGTAATAATGAACAGTACTAAAACTGACGCGCAGTGCAATACGCTACGCCGTGCGATGTTTTAAAGCACTGCACGATGTAGTGTATCCAATGCAGAAACTATGTTTTCGTGCTTTTTGAATATAAAACTCGTTCGAGGCCCAAACCCAGTATAGAAGGACTGGGAAGGGCCTTGGTGAGCTCCCCTCAAGGCCAAAACGTGGTTTAGCCCGAGAAATTTATTTATACCTTTTGATCGAGGCTTGGATGTGCTTGAAAGTGGAAGAGTGGAGGTTGATTTGGACTGGATTTTGAGAGACTTGTGAGCAAATGCGTGTAGAGAGAGAAAGAGAGAAAAATCAGTTTGAGACTGATTTTGTAATAGCCCAACTTGTGGGTTGATGTGAGAGAAAGAGATGTCTATTATGGTTATGGGTGTAAGGGGTTGTAGAGAGAGAATCAAGGGGTGGTCTTTTTCCTCTAAGAGGAGGGGTGTATTTACAGGCAAAAATATGCTTGGAGTGCACCCAAAGGCAAAAAATGTGAAAATGTGCTCTGACAGCTCTGCAGACGCGCATGGGAATCTGTCAAACGCTCCTCCTGACGGTGTTTCAAATTTCAAAAGGCAGTGCGGTGGAGTGATTTTTCTTGAATTTTCTGAAATGCCGTGCAACATTTCTAAAATGCCGCATGATTTTTCAAGACAGCACAACACACTGAACTTCGCGGGAGCGCTCCAGACACTCCCAAACTCAGATTTGAGCATGGTTCGAAGCGTTGGAAAGTTTGTTCGCTCCAGACACTCCCAAACTCAGATTTGAGCATGGTTCGAAGCGTTGGAAAGTTTGTTGAGTCCTCTTTCTAACCCAATTGGTTTCACTGAAAGTCATTTTATACATTGAAATGTGTGCCCATTTTACCCTCAATGTGTAATGGAAAAAGTTGTTTTTGACAAAGAAAAGGCATCTTTCTCTTTTGCAATTGAGCCGAGAGTCATCCTATATGTTTAAAATGGAATTTTATTGAGGTTAGAGAATGAGTAGCAAAGGAGCAACATTCCAAGCCTTGAATGTATATTCCTTATTTCATCATCGGAGAACTTAAAGATTAGTCGGATGCCCAAATTGGGGTGTCTACAGTAGTCCATCTGTAACGGAACTTTGGTACCATTGCTTGGTATAAGTGACGTTAAAGATTAGACATCCCAATCCATTGTTTCAAAGTCTTTAAGTTAAATGCAAGAATGCAATAAATATGGTCGCGCTCATGGAGCTGCCTACGTACCCCGTTGTAAGGATAAGACCAACGTAGTTCAATTGGGATAATGCACGTAAGTTGATGCAAGCAGGTAGTGTTACGCGAGGAAAAGTCCCAAAGGACGAGATGCTTGGACGGCGAAGAGACTTGATTTTTTTTAAAAGCTTTAATTTTCTTGAATTTTGAATAGCATGAATTTTGAACGGGACTTGAGTTTGAATAGCTTGAATTTTGAAAAAAACTTGAATTTTGAAAGAAACTTGAATTTTGAAAGAGACTTGAGTTTGAATAGCTTGAATTTTGAAAGAGACTTGAATTTAAATAGCTTGAATTTTGAAAGAGATTTGAATTTGAATAGTTTGAATTTTGAAGACCTTGAATTTTGAAAGAAGTTTGAATTTTGAAAGAGACTTGAGTTTGAATGATTTGAATTTTGAAAGGGACTTGAATTTGAATAGCTTGAATTTTAAGGGGGACTTGAATTTTGAAAAGTTTGAATTTTGAAAGAGACTTGAAATTGAATAATTTGAATTTTGAAGAGCTTAATTTTTTTAAAGTGGCTTAAACTTAAAGAGCTTGAATTTGACGTTTGATTGAGACAATACATGAACAATGATGCAAGTTGATATGTCAATGAATGTCACATGAGCATGTAAAATCAATGCAAATATGACAAAAGTTGGTCCAGGAGGACGAAGTGCTAGACAAAGTGAAGTCCCAGAGGACAAAGTGTGAGACAAAGTGCAGTTCCAAAGGATAAAGTGCGAGACAAAGTGCAGTCCCAAAGGATGAAGTGCAGATAGAGTGCGAGTCCCGGAGGATGAAGTGCAGATAGAATGCGAGTCCCGGAGGATGAAGTGCTGGACAAAGTGAAGTCCCAGAGGATAAATTGCGAGACAAGGTGCAGTCCGAGAGGATGAAATGTAGATAGAGTGCGAGTTCTGGAGGACAAAGTGCAGATAGAGTGCGAGTCCCAGAGGATGAACCACAGCTCGAGAGACTAAAAGGCTTCTAGGTCGGTTAGACCATAGCTTGAGAGAAACTACAGGCTTAAAAGACCGTGGATTGATCTTGGAATTGACTCTTGAACAATCATTCGAGATTCGCCTATGACACCAAACGACAACGATGGTGATATTCCTTGAAAAACATAGGACGTGTCTGAGCACCCTATTTGCTTTACTGTCTTTAGCCAATGGACCGGTATTCTCAGGAGTTTCAAATTTGGGTTGGATTCCGTGCCGGATTTGAACTGGTGTTTGCCTTTGGCTGGGGTTTGAATCTTGAATATTCTTTTCCCGGTAGACAGCATTGAGCCAATGTACCCCAGTGAATAACGACCCCTAGTCCTGATGGTTTTGACAAGTAGTTGACCAAGCACAGTCCAGCCTATGATTATAGCCTAACGAACTTCTCTTAGGGGTGACTTTCACGAGTTTAGGATTGACAAAACCAAGACGGCTGGTTCGACCTTTTAGCAAAGACGGTGGATTTTGACAAGACTATGTTGACTCAAATATACGAAGGAGGGGACCGTTTATGAATGAATCTACTTTTGAATAGTGCCCCTGATTGGGCGAAGAGTTTGACTCTTTGAAGAAAATAGGATTTATGTCCCATAATTTATGACAAACCAGGTTTTTTTTTTTTTTGTGATTTTTCCTTCGAAATTTGTTTTACTCCATCAAATCTCCCCCTTTTATAGCTTTAAGCCTAATTCCTTAAGTGTTGAGCCTAGGAGGAAACTTTAGGAAGGCTGCAACACCGGCCCTACATTCCTGATCAAAACACGAGAGGATTGAAACCTCAATTTCAGTAGGTAATTTTTAGTCTCTTTTGCTTATTTTCGTGTACACACAGCAGATTTTGGGACAGGTTACAAACGTTTTGTTCTGGGTTGATTTTTCGTTCTTAGATTGTGAATTGGTTTTTGATTCCTTCTTGATATTTAAAGAACACTCTCATCTTGTTCTTTTGCCGCTGGAATCATTGAAAACCGTCGAGAACTCGACTTACTATGGAATTTTGAAATCTGCTCTGCATGATGATAATCTGTTGCTGGACAGATTCGTACAACTCTGATTTTTGTCTATTTTCTCACCCTTATATGTCGAAATTTACTTTGGTTTCTTCGTGAAATCTGATCTAGATTTGATGCTTGTTCTTATGGCTTTGGAATCACTATATAGAAAAGGTTAAGAATTCAATTTATTGTGAATTTTCAAATGTTGGTCTGATCTTGAGAATCTGTTTTAAGATAGATTTGCAAATCTGTTGTGTTTGTCTATTTTCCCATCCTTATAGTTCAAATTTGGTCTTGGTTCCTTCACAACTCTTGAAGTACATTCTCTTGCGAAGCTTTTGACACCAAAATAGTTCAAAAATGTTAAAAACTCGACACATTGTGATTTGTCGAAGTTGGGACTGTCTTGAGATGTCTCTATGCGAAATCGACACATGTTTGGATTCACGTTATGATTTTTATTTGAAGTTTAGGTATTCTGAGCATAAACAGGATTGTTTGATATTTGTTATCCAATTGAGTTGATGCGGATATTACTAATGCATTCATTAAGCCTTTCAAGTATTTCTATACTTGTGGGCTCCCCGATCGGTGTGTTCGAGAGTCGCCACCCGGATTTTTGACATGGATGATCCAAGAAACCGAAAGTTTGTTTGAGAGAAAAAGGCTTTTGATTTAGCGAAAACATTGAGATTTTGGATTCGGAAGCCACGTTAGGAGCGGGGAAGATTTTTTTGAAAAAGTACCCCGCTCGCCCGATAAAGATTGGTCTCTACTAAGCATTTTAAATGAGGGATTTATCATTTAAAAAACATAACTTTAAAACAGTACTGGAAAAGGGCATGAGATTTAATATAACACCTTGGCGTGCTTGTGGTGCGAACTGTACCATATGAAATGGATGAGCAATGTTCAGAAAGTGAAATAACAGCACTACAGCAGATTTGCCAATATCATGTGAAACACCGCACAACAAACCGAATACATTGCACAGTGTAACTAAAACACCGTCCGGTGTACCTGTCTACGCATTTCAGAATTCGTTCACTTTTACATGACAAAACAAACCATAAGTCCGCAAAATAGTCTTTTATATTTTCTGAATCTTTGAAAAATGATTTACGAGACCCTTTTGTTCATCTTATCATGTAAAACCATGTTAAGAGCTTTTTGAAATGTTGAAAGATTTAATAAAGTCAAAAAGATGACTTTTAACATGAAACTTGACTTTGGAATGTACTCGTACGATCTTTAAACAACATTAGCCGAAGTAGGAAAAGAAAAAGAAAAAGAAAAGAAAGTAATAATGAACAGTACTAAAACTGACGCGCAGTGCAATACGCTACGCCGTGCGATGTTTTAAAGCACTGCACGATGTAGTGTATCCAATGCAGAAACTATGTTTTCGTGCTTTTTGAATATAAAACTCGTTCGAGGCCCAAACCCAGTATAGAAGGACTGGGAAGGGCCTTGGTGAGCTCCCCTCAAGGCCAAAACGTGGTTTAGCCCGAGAAATTTATTTATACCTTTTGATCGAGGCTTGGATGTGCTTGAAAGTGGAAGAGTGGAGGTTGATTTGGACTGGATTTTGAGAGACTTGTGAGCAAATGCGTGTAGAGAGAGAAAGAGAGAAAAATCAGTTTGAGACTGATTTTGTAATAGCCCAACTTGTGGGTTGATGTGAGAGAAAGAGATGTCTATTATGGTTATGGGTGTAAGGGGTTGTAGAGAGAGAATCAAGGGGTGGTCTTTTTCCTCTAAGAGGAGGGGTGTATTTACAGGCAAAAATATGCTTGGAGTGCACCCAAAGGCAAAAAATGTGAAAATGTGCTCTGACAGCTCTGCAGACGCGCATGGGAATCTGTCAAACGCTCCTCCTGACGGTGTTTCAAATTTCAAAAGGCAGTGCGGTGGAGTGATTTTTCTTGAATTTTCTGAAATGCCGTGCAACATTTCTAAAATGCCGCATGATTTTTCAAGACAGCACAACACACTGAACTTCGCGGGAGCGCTCCAGACACTCCCAAACTCAGATTTGAGCATGGTTCGAAGCGTTGGAAAGTTTGTTCGCTCCAGACACTCCCAAACTCAGATTTGAGCATGGTTCGAAGCGTTGGAAAGTTTGTTGAGTCCTCTTTCTAACCCAATTGGTTTCACTGAAAGTCATTTTATACATTGAAATGTGTGCCCATTTTACCCTCAATGTGTAATGGAAAAAGTTGTTTTTGACAAAGAAAAGGCATCTTTCTCTTTTGCAATTGAGCCGAGAGTCATCCTATATGTTTAAAATGGAATTTTATTGAGGTTAGAGAATGAGTAGCAAAGGAGCAACATTCCAAGCCTTGAATGTATATTCCTTATTTCATCATCGGAGAACTTAAAGATTAGTCGGATGCCCAAATTGGGGTGTCTACAGTAGTCCATCTGTAACGGAACTTTGGTACCATTGCTTGGTATAAGTGACGTTAAAGATTAGACATCCCAATCCATTGTTTCAAAGTCTTTAAGTTAAATGCAAGAATGCAATAAATATGGTCGCGCTCATGGAGCTGCCTACGTACCCCGTTGTAAGGATAAGACCAACGTAGTTCAATTGGGATAATGCACGTAAGTTGATGCAAGCAGGTAGTGTTACGCGAGGAAAAGTCCCAAAGGACGAGATGCTTGGACGGCGAAGAGACTTGATTTTTTTTAAAAGCTTTAATTTTCTTGAATTTTGAATAGCATGAATTTTGAACGGGACTTGAGTTTGAATAGCTTGAATTTTGAAAAAAACTTGAATTTTGAAAGAAACTTGAATTTTGAAAGAGACTTGAGTTTGAATAGCTTGAATTTTGAAAGAGACTTGAATTTAAATAGCTTGAATTTTGAAAGAGATTTGAATTTGAATAGTTTGAATTTTGAAGACCTTGAATTTTGAAAGAAGTTTGAATTTTGAAAGAGACTTGAGTTTGAATGATTTGAATTTTGAAAGGGACTTGAATTTGAATAGCTTGAATTTTAAGGGGGACTTGAATTTTGAAAAGTTTGAATTTTGAAAGAGACTTGAAATTGAATAATTTGAATTTTGAAGAGCTTAATTTTTTTAAAGTGGCTTAAACTTAAAGAGCTTGAATTTGACGTTTGATTGAGACAATACATGAACAATGATGCAAGTTGATATGTCAATGAATGTCACATGAGCATGTAAAATCAATGCAAATATGACAAAAGTTGGTCCAGGAGGACGAAGTGCTAGACAAAGTGAAGTCCCAGAGGACAAAGTGTGAGACAAAGTGCAGTTCCAAAGGATAAAGTGCGAGACAAAGTGCAGTCCCAAAGGATGAAGTGCAGATAGAGTGCGAGTCCCGGAGGATGAAGTGCAGATAGAATGCGAGTCCCGGAGGATGAAGTGCTGGACAAAGTGAAGTCCCAGAGGATAAATTGCGAGACAAGGTGCAGTCCGAGAGGATGAAATGTAGATAGAGTGCGAGTTCTGGAGGACAAAGTGCAGATAGAGTGCGAGTCCCAGAGGATGAACCACAGCTCGAGAGACTAAAAGGCTTCTAGGTCGGTTAGACCATAGCTTGAGAGAAACTACAGGCTTAAAAGACCGTGGATTGATCTTGGAATTGACTCTTGAACAATCATTCGAGATTCGCCTATGACACCAAACGACAACGATGGTGATATTCCTTGAAAAACATAGGACGTGTCTGAGCACCCTATTTGCTTTACTGTCTTTAGCCAATGGACCGGTATTCTCAGGAGTTTCAAATTTGGGTTGGATTCCGTGCCGGATTTGAACTGGTGTTTGCCTTTGGCTGGGGTTTGAATCTTGAATATTCTTTTCCCGGTAGACAGCATTGAGCCAATGTACCCCAGTGAATAACGACCCCTAGTCCTGATGGTTTTGACAAGTAGTTGGCCAAGCACAGTCCAGCCTATGATTATAGCCTAACGAACTTCTCTTAGGGGTGACTTTCACGAGTTTAGGATTGACAAAACCAAGACGGCTGGTTCGACCTTTTAGCAAAGACGGTGGATTTTGACAAGACTATGTTGACTCAAATATACGAAGGAGGGGACCGTTTATGAATGAATCTACTTTTGAATAGTGCCCCTGATTGGGCGAAGAGTTTGACTCTTTGAAGAAAATAGGATTTATGTCCCATAATTTATGACAAACCAGGTTTTTTTTTTTTTGTGATTTTTCCTTCGAAATTTGTTTTACTCCATCAAATCTCCCCCTTTTATAGCTTTAAGCCTAATTCCTTAAGTGTTGAGCCTAGGAGGAAACTTAAGGAAGGCTGCAACACCGGCCCTACATTCCTGATCAAAACACGAGAGGATTGAAACCTCAATTTCAGTAGGTAATTTTTAGTCTCTTTTGCTTATTTTCGTGTACACACAGCAGATTTTGGGACAGGTTACAAACGTTTTGTTCTGGGTTGATTTTTCGTTCTTAGATTGTGAATTGGTTTTTGATTCCTTCTTGATATTTAAAGAACACTCTCATCTTGTTCTTTTGCCGCTGGAATCATTGAAAACCGTCGAGAACTCGACTTACTATGGAATTTTGAAATCTGCTCTGCATGATGATAATCTGTTGCTGGACAGATTCGTACAACTCTGATTTTTGTCTATTTTCTCACCCTTATATGTCGAAATTTACTTTGGTTTCTTCGTGAAATCTGATCTAGATTTGATGCTTGTTCTTATGGCTTTGGAATCACTATATAGAAAAGGTTAAGAATTCAATTTATTGTGAATTTTCAAATGTTGGTCTGATCTTGAGAATCTGTTTTAAGATAGATTTGCAAATCTGTTGTGTTTGTCTATTTTCCCATCCTTATAGTTCAAATTTGGTCTTGGTTCCTTCACAACTCTTGAAGTACATTCTCTTGCGAAGCTTTTGACACCAAAATAGTTCAAAAATGTTAAAAACTCGACACATTGTGATTTGTCGAAGTTGGGACTGTCTTGAGATGTCTCTATGCGAAATCGACACATGTTTGGATTCACGTTATGATTTTTATTTGAAGTTTAGGTATTCTGAGCATAAACAGGATTGTTTGATATTTGTTATCCAATTGAGTTGATGCGGATATTACTAATGCATTCATTAAGCCTTTCAAGTATTTCTATACTTGTGGGCTCCCCGATCGGTGTGTTCGAGAGTCGCCACCCGGATTTTTGACATGGATGATCCAAGAAACCGAAAGTTTGTTTGAGAGAAAAAGGCTTTTGATTTAGCGAAAACATTGAGATTTTGGATTCGGAAGCCACGTTAGGAGCGGGGAAGATTTTTTTGAAAAAGTACCCCGCTCGCCCGATAAAGATTGGTCTCTACTAAGCATTTTAAATGAGGGATTTATCATTTAAAAAACATAACTTTAAAACAGTACTGGAAAAGGGCATGAGATTTAATATAACACCTTGGCGTGCTTGTGGTGCGAACTGTACCATATGAAATGGATGAGCAATGTTCAGAAAGTGAAATAACAGCACTACAGCAGATTTGCCAATATCATGTGAAACACCGCACAACAAACCGAATACATTGCACAGTGTAACTAAAACACCGTCCGGTGTACCTGTCTACGCATTTCAGAATTCGTTCACTTTTACATGACAAAACAAACCATAAGTCCGCAAAATAGTCTTTTATATTTTCCGAATCTTTGAAAAATGATTTACGAGACCCTTTTGTTCATCTTATCATGTAAAACCATGTTAAGAGCTTTTTGAAATGTTGAAAGATTTAATAAAGTCAAAAAGATGACTTTTAACATGAAACTTGACTTTGGAATGTACTCGTACGATCTTTAAACAACATTAGCCGAAGTAGGAAAAGAAAAAGAAAAAGAAAAGAAAGTAATAATGAACAGTACTAAAACTGACGCGCAGTGCAATACGCTACGCCGTGCGATGTTTTAAAGCACTGCACGATGTAGTGTATCCAATGCAGAAACTATGTTTTCGTGCTTTTTGAATATAAAACTCGTTCGAGGCCCAAACCCAGTATAGAAGGACTGGGAAGGGCCTTGGTGAGCTCCCCTCAAGGCCAAAACGTGGTTTAGCCCGAGAAATTTATTTATACCTTTTGATCGAGGCTTGGATGTGCTTGAAAGTGGAAGAGTGGAGGTTGATTTGGACTGGATTTTGAGAGACTTGTGAGCAAATGCGTGTAGAGAGAGAAAGAGAGAAAAATCAGTTTGAGACTGATTTTGTAATAGCCCAACTTGTGGGTTGATGTGAGAGAAAGAGATGTCTATTATGGTTATGGGTGTAAGGGGTTGTAGAGAGAGAATCAAGGGGTGGTCTTTTTCCTCTAAGAGGAGGGGTGTATTTACAGGCAAAAATATGCTTGGAGTGCACCCAAAGGCAAAAAATGTGAAAATGTGCTCTGACAGCTCTGCAGACGCGCATGGGAATCTGTCAAACGCTCCTCCTGACGGTGTTTCAAATTTCAAAAGGCAGTGCGGTGGAGTGATTTTTCTTGAATTTTCTGAAATGCCGTGCAACATTTCTAAAATGCCGCATGATTTTTCAAGACAGCACAACACACTGAACTTCGCGGGAGCGCTCCAGACACTCCCAAACTCAGATTTGAGCATGGTTCGAAGCGTTGGAAAGTTTGTTCGCTCCAGACACTCCCAAACTCAGATTTGAGCATGGTTCGAAGCGTTGGAAAGTTTGTTGAGTCCTCTTTCTAACCCAATTGGTTTCACTGAAAGTCATTTTATACATTGAAATGTGTGCCCATTTTACCCTCAATGTGTAATGGAAAAAGTTGTTTTTGACAAAGAAAAGGCATCTTTCTCTTTTGCAATTGAGCCGAGAGTCATCCTATATGTTTAAAATGGAATTTTATTGAGGTTAGAGAATGAGTAGCAAAGGAGCAACATTCCAAGCCTTGAATGTATATTCCTTATTTCATCATCGGAGAACTTAAAGATTAGTCGGATGCCCAAATTGGGGTGTCTACAGTAGTCCATCTGTAACGGAACTTTGGTACCATTGCTTGGTATAAGTGACGTTAAAGATTAGACATCCCAATCCATTGTTTCAAAGTCTTTAAGTTAAATGCAAGAATGCAATAAATATGGTCGCGCTCATGGAGCTGCCTACGTACCCCGTTGTAAGGATAAGACCAACGTAGTTCAATTGGGATAATGCACGTAAGTTGATGCAAGCAGGTAGTGTTACGCGAGGAAAAGTCCCAAAGGACGAGATGCTTGGACGGCGAAGAGACTTGATTTTTTTTAAAAGCTTTAATTTTCTTGAATTTTGAATAGCATGAATTTTGAACGGGACTTGAGTTTGAATAGCTTGAATTTTGAAAAAAACTTGAATTTTGAAAGAAACTTGAATTTTGAAAGAGACTTGAGTTTGAATAGCTTGAATTTTGAAAGAGACTTGAATTTAAATAGCTTGAATTTTGAAAGAGATTTGAATTTGAATAGTTTGAATTTTGAAGACCTTGAATTTTGAAAGAAGTTTGAATTTTGAAAGAGACTTGAGTTTGAATGATTTGAATTTTGAAAGGGACTTGAATTTGAATAGCTTGAATTTTAAGGGGGACTTGAATTTTGAAAAGTTTGAATTTTGAAAGAGACTTGAAATTGAATAATTTGAATTTTGAAGAGCTTAATTTTTTTAAAGTGGCTTAAACTTAAAGAGCTTGAATTTGACGTTTGATTGAGACAATACATGAACAATGATGCAAGTTGATATGTCAATGAATGTCACATGAGCATGTAAAATCAATGCAAATATGACAAAAGTTGGTCCAGGAGGACGAAGTGCTAGACAAAGTGAAGTCCCAGAGGACAAAGTGTGAGACAAAGTGCAGTTCCAAAGGATAAAGTGCGAGACAAAGTGCAGTCCCAAAGGATGAAGTGCAGATAGAGTGCGAGTCCCGGAGGATGAAGTGCAGATAGAATGCGAGTCCCGGAGGATGAAGTGCTGGACAAAGTGAAGTCCCAGAGGATAAATTGCGAGACAAGGTGCAGTCCGAGAGGATGAAATGTAGATAGAGTGCGAGTTCTGGAGGACAAAGTGCAGATAGAGTGCGAGTCCCAGAGGATGAACCACAGCTCGAGAGACTAAAAGGCTTCTAGGTCGGTTAGACCATAGCTTGAGAGAAACTACAGGCTTAAAAGACCGTGGATTGATCTTGGAATTGACTCTTGAACAATCATTCGAGATTCGCCTATGACACCAAACGACAACGATGGTGATATTCCTTGAAAAACATAGGACGTGTCTGAGCACCCTATTTGCTTTACTGTCTTTAGCCAATGGACCGGTATTCTCAGGAGTTTCAAATTTGGGTTGGATTCCGTGCCGGATTTGAACTGGTGTTTGCCTTTGGCTGGGGTTTGAATCTTGAATATTCTTTTCCCGGTAGACAGCATTGAGCCAATGTACCCCAGTGAATAACGACCCCTAGTCCTGATGGTTTTGACAAGTAGTTGACCAAGCACAGTCCAGCCTATGATTATAGCCTAACGAACTTCTCTTAGGGGTGACTTTCACGAGTTTAGGATTGACAAAACCAAGACGGCTGGTTCGACCTTTTAGCAAAGACGGTGGATTTTGACAAGACTATGTTGACTCAAATATACGAAGGAGGGGACCGTTTATGAATGAATCTACTTTTGAATAGTGCCCCTGATTGGGCGAAGAGTTTGACTCTTTGAAGAAAATAGGATTTATGTCCCATAATTTATGACAAACCAGGTTTTTTTTTTTTTGTGATTTTTCCTTCGAAATTTGTTTTACTCCATCAAATCTCCCCCTTTTATAGCTTTAAGCCTAATTCCTTAAGTGTTGAGCCTAGGAGGAAACTTAAGGAAGGCTGCAACACCGGCCCTACATTCCTGATCAAAACACGAGAGGATTGAAACCTCAATTTCAGTAGGTAATTTTTAGTCTCTTTTGCTTATTTTCGTGTACACACAGCAGATTTTGGGACAGGTTACAAACGTTTTGTTCTGGGTTGATTTTTCGTTCTTAGATTGTGAATTGGTTTTTGATTCCTTCTTGATATTTAAAGAACACTCTCATCTTGTTCTTTTGCCGCTGGAATCATTGAAAACCGTCGAGAACTCGACTTACTATGGAATTTTGAAATCTGCTCTGCATGATGATAATCTGTTGCTGGACAGATTCGTACAACTCTGATTTTTGTCTATTTTCTCACCCTTATATGTCGAAATTTACTTTGGTTTCTTCGTGAAATCTGATCTAGATTTGATGCTTGTTCTTATGGCTTTGGAATCACTATATAGAAAAGGTTAAGAATTCAATTTATTGTGAATTTTCAAATGTTGGTCTGATCTTGAGAATCTGTTTTAAGATAGATTTGCAAATCTGTTGTGTTTGTCTATTTTCCCATCCTTATAGTTCAAATTTGGTCTTGGTTCCTTCACAACTCTTGAAGTACATTCTCTTGCGAAGCTTTTGACACCAAAATAGTTCAAAAATGTTAAAAACTCGACACATTGTGATTTGTCGAAGTTGGGACTGTCTTGAGATGTCTCTATGCGAAATCGACACATGTTTGGATTCACGTTATGATTTTTATTTGAAGTTTAGGTATTCTGAGCATAAACAGGATTGTTTGATATTTGTTATCCAATTGAGTTGATGCGGATATTACTAATGCATTCATTAAGCCTTTCAAGTATTTCTATACTTGTGGGCTCCCCGATCGGTGTGTTCGAGAGTCGCCACCCGGATTTTTGACATGGATGATCCAAGAAACCGAAAGTTTGTTTGAGAGAAAAAGGCTTTTGATTTAGCGAAAACATTGAGATTTTGGATTCGGAAGCCACGTTAGGAGCGGGGAAGATTTTTTTGAAAAAGTACCCCGCTCGCCCGATAAAGATTGGTCTCTACTAAGCATTTTAAATGAGGGATTTATCATTTAAAAAACATAACTTTAAAACAGTACTGGAAAAGGGCATGAGATTTAATATAACACCTTGGCGTGCTTGTGGTGCGAACTGTACCATATGAAATGGATGAGCAATGTTCAGAAAGTGAAATAACAGCACTACAGCAGATTTGCCAATATCATGTGAAACACCGCACAACAAACCGAATACATTGCACAGTGTAACTAAAACACCGTCCGGTGTACCTGTCTACGCATTTCAGAATTCGTTCACTTTTACATGACAAAACAAACCATAAGTCCGCAAAATAGTCTTTTATATTTTCCGAATCTTTGAAAAATGATTTACGAGACCCTTTTGTTCATCTTATCATGTAAAACCATGTTAAGAGCTTTTTGAAATGTTGAAAGATTTAATAAAGTCAAAAAGATGACTTTTAACATGAAACTTGACTTTGGAATGTACTCGTACGATCTTTAAACAACATTAGCCGAAGTAGGAAAAGAAAAAGAAAAAGAAAAGAAAGTAATAATGAACAGTACTAAAACTGACGCGCAGTGCAATACGCTACGCCGTGCGATGTTTTAAAGCACTGCACGATGTAGTGTATCCAATGCAGAAACTATGTTTTCGTGCTTTTTGAATATAAAACTCGTTCGAGGCCCAAACCCAGTATAGAAGGACTGGGAAGGGCCTTGGTGAGCTCCCCTCAAGGCCAAAACGTGGTTTAGCCCGAGAAATTTATTTATACCTTTTGATCGAGGCTTGGATGTGCTTGAAAGTGGAAGAGTGGAGGTTGATTTGGACTGGATTTTGAGAGACTTGTGAGCAAATGCGTGTAGAGAGAGAAAGAGAGAAAAATCAGTTTGAGACTGATTTTGTAATAGCCCAACTTGTGGGTTGATGTGAGAGAAAGAGATGTCTATTATGGTTATGGGTGTAAGGGGTTGTAGAGAGAGAATCAAGGGGTGGTCTTTTTCCTCTAAGAGGAGGGGTGTATTTACAGGCAAAAATATGCTTGGAGTGCACCCAAAGGCAAAAAATGTGAAAATGTGCTCTGACAGCTCTGCAGACGCGCATGGGAATCTGTCAAACGCTCCTCCTGACGGTGTTTCAAATTTCAAAAGGCAGTGCGGTGGAGTGATTTTTCTTGAATTTTCTGAAATGCCGTGCAACATTTCTAAAATGCCGCATGATTTTTCAAGACAGCACAACACACTGAACTTCGCGGGAGCGCTCCAGACACTCCCAAACTCAGATTTGAGCATGGTTCGAAGCGTTGGAAAGTTTGTTCGCTCCAGACACTCCCAAACTCAGATTTGAGCATGGTTCGAAGCGTTGGAAAGTTTGTTGAGTCCTCTTTCTAACCCAATTGGTTTCACTGAAAGTCATTTTATACATTGAAATGTGTGCCCATTTTACCCTCAATGTGTAATGGAAAAAGTTGTTTTTGACAAAGAAAAGGCATCTTTCTCTTTTGCAATTGAGCCGAGAGTCATCCTATATGTTTAAAATGGAATTTTATTGAGGTTAGAGAATGAGTAGCAAAGGAGCAACATTCCAAGCCTTGAATGTATATTCCTTATTTCATCATCGGAGAACTTAAAGATTAGTCGGATGCCCAAATTGGGGTGTCTACAGTAGTCCATCTGTAACGGAACTTTGGTACCATTGCTTGGTATAAGTGACGTTAAAGATTAGACATCCCAATCCATTGTTTCAAAGTCTTTAAGTTAAATGCAAGAATGCAATAAATATGGTCGCGCTCATGGAGCTGCCTACGTACCCCGTTGTAAGGATAAGACCAACGTAGTTCAATTGGGATAATGCACGTAAGTTGATGCAAGCAGGTAGTGTTACGCGAGGAAAAGTCCCAAAGGACGAGATGCTTGGACGGCGAAGAGACTTGATTTTTTTTAAAAGCTTTAATTTTCTTGAATTTTGAATAGCATGAATTTTGAACGGGACTTGAGTTTGAATAGCTTGAATTTTGAAAAAAACTTGAATTTTGAAAGAAACTTGAATTTTGAAAGAGACTTGAGTTTGAATAGCTTGAATTTTGAAAGAGACTTGAATTTAAATAGCTTGAATTTTGAAAGAGATTTGAATTTGAATAGTTTGAATTTTGAAGACCTTGAATTTTGAAAGAAGTTTGAATTTTGAAAGAGACTTGAGTTTGAATGATTTGAATTTTGAAAGGGACTTGAATTTGAATAGCTTGAATTTTAAGGGGGACTTGAATTTTGAAAAGTTTGAATTTTGAAAGAGACTTGAAATTGAATAATTTGAATTTTGAAGAGCTTAATTTTTTTAAAGTGGCTTAAACTTAAAGAGCTTGAATTTGACGTTTGATTGAGACAATACATGAACAATGATGCAAGTTGATATGTCAATGAATGTCACATGAGCATGTAAAATCAATGCAAATATGACAAAAGTTGGTCCAGGAGGACGAAGTGCTAGACAAAGTGAAGTCCCAGAGGACAAAGTGTGAGACAAAGTGCAGTTCCAAAGGATAAAGTGCGAGACAAAGTGCAGTCCCAAAGGATGAAGTGCAGATAGAGTGCGAGTCCCGGAGGATGAAGTGCAGATAGAATGCGAGTCCCGGAGGATGAAGTGCTGGACAAAGTGAAGTCCCAGAGGATAAATTGCGAGACAAGGTGCAGTCCGAGAGGATGAAATGTAGATAGAGTGCGAGTTCTGGAGGACAAAGTGCAGATAGAGTGCGAGTCCCAGAGGATGAACCACAGCTCGAGAGACTAAAAGGCTTCTAGGTCGGTTAGACCATAGCTTGAGAGAAACTACAGGCTTAAAAGACCGTGGATTGATCTTGGAATTGACTCTTGAACAATCATTCGAGATTCGCCTATGACACCAAACGACAACGATGGTGATATTCCTTGAAAAACATAGGACGTGTCTGAGCACCCTATTTGCTTTACTGTCTTTAGCCAATGGACCGGTATTCTCAGGAGTTTCAAATTTGGGTTGGATTCCGTGCCGGATTTGAACTGGTGTTTGCCTTTGGCTGGGGTTTGAATCTTGAATATTCTTTTCCCGGTAGACAGCATTGAGCCAATGTACCCCAGTGAATAACGACCCCTAGTCCTGATGGTTTTGACAAGTAGTTGACCAAGCACAGTCCAGCCTATGATTATAGCCTAACGAACTTCTCTTAGGGGTGACTTTCACGAGTTTAGGATTGACAAAACCAAGACGGCTGGTTCGACCTTTTAGCAAAGACGGTGGATTTTGACAAGACTATGTTGACTCAAATATACGAAGGAGGGGACCGTTTATGAATGAATCTACTTTTGAATAGTGCCCCTGATTGGGCGAAGAGTTTGACTCTTTGAAGAAAATAGGATTTATGTCCCATAATTTATGACAAACCAGGTTTTTTTTTTTTTGTGATTTTTCCTTCGAAATTTGTTTTACTCCATCAAATCTCCCCCTTTTATAGCTTTAAGCCTAATTCCTTAAGTGTTGAGCCTAGGAGGAAACTTAAGGAAGGCTGCAACACCGGCCCTACATTCCTGATCAAAACACGAGAGTTTCTATCACGAACCAAGTTGCTAATGATGACCCATGTCTCCGTTTGGATTTTCGCTTTGATTGATGCGGGTTTCGCACAATGCCTCGATGTATTGATGCCCTTTAACGTAACACCTGGGATTCTTGCTATCAAGTTGTGCTTTCCAATCCGAAAAGACTTTTTGGGTTGTAATGTAGGCCATGGTTTGGGCTTGACAAAGAAAGGATGTTAGGCTTAAAAATTTTACTTTCTTTTGGGTTTTCAAAGCTATATACCAGTTATCTTTGAATTGTAGGTGCCTTCTTTTCATTTTTCATTTGCTTTCTCATGCCTTCAATGCCTTTCAGTGTGGTTAGCACTTTTATCTTGTTGATGCTTTGAATCTCGATGTGTTTGGCACTTTCACCCTTTTGATGCTTTGAATTTCAATGTTTTTTCCGGTACTTTTATTTTTCATTTCACCCCGATGCGAGGGATAGCTGGCTAGTTGGGTTTCTTTTTCAAAGATTTTGATTGGGGCTCAAAAGGGGCTATCATTTTGTGTTGGATGAATGAAACGATGGCCTTTTTTTCATTTTAGATTGCACAACCTAATAACTGAATCCTAGATGCTCATTGAAAGGCTTTCGTCTGCTCTAACTTTTGCCTAGGTCAGATTATGAGATCTTGACCTCGCGAGCCTTTTTTTTTCCCAGAGTTAAAGCATTGTTCATTGGAATGGCGTCGGAGAGCAGTTCCTTGAAATTGTTCTTCTTGCATGGGATGAGGGTTCAATAAAAAATCATCTCGTGTTTTGAAGTGATTATTATAATTCTCAAGTGATGGTGGAATAAAATTTTGAGTTGGGTAATCATAAAAACCTGAGTTTATTATAATGATTTTGACACAAATACGCGACACTTGAAAGATAGCGACCAAACCATCAAGGGTTGACTCAAAAAACTATGATCGAACCTTGGGATTGACTCGAATGCCTGTGACTTGTAGACACCTCCCTGGAGCGGGGTATCGCCATACAGATTGATCGTTGTTTGCTCGTTTGGTTGCTTGCTTCATAAACCAAGATTGTGGATATTCCCATGGCTAGAAATATCGCCACACGATAGCGGTCATCATCAAAACAGAGTAGCCACCTAGTTTATTAAAACTAGGAAAATAGACAGAGATTCCGGGTACGGGAGCCAAAAGTACAGTGAGGGGAAGGTGTTAGGCACCCCTCTCTGCCCAGCCGTAGGACTGGCCCATAATTGCTCCACATAAGACATATACCTGCTTTATTTAATTCTAACACATAGTCTGTTTAATTAAAGCCTTTAAACAGTTAATGGTGAGCCGAGACTGTAATTAAAAGCATGCATTTAGAAAAGTAGAATAAGACAAACTGTCTCAAGGAAATGGATCCTGCGGCCGGTGAATTGATGTCACGGCGGAGGGATCCTCTTGGATCGATGTACCGGCCGAGGTGTTGAAGCCCCGGTCGGTTTTCTTCCTCACACTAGACAAAAAAGTTAGTAGATAATCAAACGCTACGATTAAGCATAAAAATGAGAAATAAATCAAACCAGAGGCCCTTGGGCCTCACCACCTTGATCCCTCAGTGGCTTGATTGCTTCGGATTTGATTGAGATTGACTGATTTGCTCCTTTGAAAACCCTAGGGTTAGGGTTTGAACTTCGGGATTTTGATCGTCGGATTGATGGCTGCCTTTGGGAGGTTAGGGCTTTTGAAGAGAGGGTTTGAGAGTATGTTTCTGCAGAGTTTCGTGGCTTGAGAGGGTGAGTAAGTATATGAATTTCGTGGTCTTATTTCGGAACCCTAAGGCCCTTTATATAGGCAATTGGTGACTCACTCCGTCCAATCAAAATACACGGTAGGAATTGGAGTTGTAATGCAATACAAACTCTTCATGGCGATCTCTGAACGTAGCCCGAACGCATCGGGGAGGTATTGTAGTTGGATCAAATGATTGACAGAACGTTCCAGAATCTGGAAAATAGACAATATGGCGGCCGTAGAAAGGATCTGGCGGTTGAGGAATAGATGTTGCGGCCAAGGGATTGATCTCTCAGGGAGATTTTTAAGCAACAGGTTGCTCGGGTGAAGAAATGATGTTGAGGCCGTGCGATCAATGTTACGGCCGACAGATGGATCCTCCTGGGATACTGTATTTCTATCTGAAAGGTTATTTGGCTCTGGATTGGGTCCTCTAAGTGGCTAAAAGTTCTTACCAAAAGTCCTAAGATTCACAAGAAGTCAATCAGCAATCACTGTGTCCATTTCATCATCGGGATGGTCCCCAAGGTGGGACTTGAAATAATCGTTAGGCTAAATTGGGGTGTCTATAGATGCCCCTCTTTGACTGAGCTCAGACGGATTGCGAGACATGTTTGAGTAGGAGTCAAATCTGTAAAAGCAACTCAATTTGGTTCAACCACTATTCCAAGGGTTTTTTTGAAAAAGGTTTTCATTATGGTCGGGCCGGGAGGCTGCCTACGTATTCCACAGGGGAAATTCAGACTAATCGTAGTTTGGGGGGGCAATAAACAAAGTAAAAAGTTTAGAGGGTTAGAGACAGAAGACGTACCTTCAGGGGTTTTAAAAAGCCATAGGCTGAGCCAGGATTTTGGCGAAGGGTAGTTGAAGGAGCGCGGGGCTACCGGGAAAATTTTTACGGAGAGCATCCTTAGTATTTTGGGGTAGATCAGTACACGGCAGGTGCGTTTGCTTTTCTCGATCATCTTGACTTTCCTGAGGGGAGCTCGGTAGGGTAGCCCACCCTTGCGAATGAGCTGGAAGGAATTGATGTAATGGGGTGGAATCCAAACCATTTACTGGGGATGAATTGGATGCCGATTTTGAGATATGGGGATGGAACCCAAGCCATCTTCCGGAGACGAGTTGGATGCCGATTTGAGATATAGGTGGCTTAGGGTCGGTAACTAGAGCACGGAGCGTTGGGATGAAAGAACCAAGGCGCAGAGCCGGTTGCAGTCATGAGGAGCTTTGGGCATGATAAAACCGAAGCGCGGAGCTGGTATAGAGAGCTTGGAACTTGATAGAACCAAAGCGTAGAGCTGGCGTTGATCATAAGGCGAGAGCCTGAAAGGATAGAACCGAAGCGCTGAGCTGATTGTAGTCATAAGGCAAAAATTTGAGGAGTCAGAGTTTCTAGCTTTGAAGTGATTGAACCGAGGCGTAGAGCCGGTTGCATTCTGATGGTCTGTGCACGGAGCTTTCCTATCATAAATTTTAGCGTAGAGCCAAAGGATCGAAGCGCTAGACCGATCAATAAAACCGAGACATAGAGCCGGTTGATTGTAGGATTGACCTGTTTCATAAGTGAGATAGATATGCAAAATATGTATGTGATGATGACGATTAGGTGTGAATAGATATGATGATGCAGACTCGATGATGACAATGGTGATGCAATTGATGCTTATGTGCACGGGCCCGTGCGTGTGTGTTTAATCTAAGCGTAGAGCTTTTATCAAGTTCTGGACTTGAGCATTCGGAGGGTAGAGCTCGAGCATTCGGACGGCAGAATCTGAGCATTCAAAGTACAGGCTTTGAGCATCAGTGCGCAGTGGTTGGGCATCCAAGCTTAGAGCTTGAGCATTCAAGTGTAGAACTTGAGCATCCAGTACACAGTGGTTGGGCATTCGAATAGTTTCGAGTATTCAAAATGTTAGATTTTGAGCATTCAAGCGTAGAGCTGAGAACAAATGATACCTTGATTGGTTGGGGTGGCGTAGAGCTTGTTGAGAATTGTTACCGCGTAAAACCAATTGAGATAGTGGGCTTAGAGCCATTGAGATGGTGGCTTGGAACTGCTGAAAGAATGGGCGTGGAGCCGCTGAGATGATAGATGCAGGCGTAACCCCGCTGAGATGGTGGGCTTGGAGCCGCTAATTGTAGAGCCGTTGAGTGGGCGTAGAGCCGTTGAGTGATAGCGAGCTTGGAGCTGCTAAAGTGGTGACGGTGTAAGAAGCACGGAACTGCTGAGATAATGACCTCGGGGCTGCTGTTGTTTTGTTGTAGGTGGGCACGGAGCAAGAGTTGCTGATGGTGAATATGGGCATAGAGCCGCTGAGTTGCTTGATAATGACGGGTTTGGAGTCTGCTGAATGAGCATGGAGCGATTGCTGTGGGGATTACGTGGGCGTAGAGCTGCTAAGGTGATGAATATGGGCTTGGAGCCTGTCGGGACACAAACTGGTGGTGGCGAGCGCAGAGCTGTTGGGCTATTGAGAGGTAGTGAAGTTGCTAAGATGAAATGGCTGAGATAACGAGCTCGGAGCTGCTGAGTGAGCTTAGAGCTATTGAAGGAGTAGCTGAGATGGCTGACATGGAGTAAAGCCACTGGGTAGCTTGATGGCAGCGAACGTTGCGAGGCTGTTGAGATGATAGTGAATAGCTTGATGGTAGTGGGCATGTGCATGGAGTTGCAGAAGTTTGTTTGACTGTTGCAGGTGGACACAGAGCAAGAACTCGGGTTTGATAATCTTTAGTGGTCAAGTGACCAGTAGTCACGAGCTTGCTGTTTATGGAGAGAGAACTTCTTCATGCTTGGGCATGCCCCCAAGGCTTGATTCAATCAATGTTTATCCATGGTTTTGTTGGTCGAGGACCCAAAATTTCATAATTGCTTGAGTTCGGTGCACTGAGTAAGATTTGATTTTACTAAGGGGAATGGGTTGGGGGGCCAGGAGATCGATCTACCGGCCGAAGGATTGATGTCTCGGCCGAGAAAACGACATCTCGGTTGCGAGAAAGTTAAAAGTCAGGAGATCGATTTACTTTAAACTTAATCGATTTCACGGGTCATTTCGTTTATCTCCACCCACCTCTTCTTTTCCTCTCTTGTCCGAGCAATCTCCCCTTCCCTCCGGTCATAACCGTCGTTTGCCGCTCGTCGTTCCTCCGACCACCACCGTTTTTTTCCTTGATTGCCATGGCTTCGTCGCCTCCTCCTCCTCCATCGTCCGATGTTCCTGCCGCGTCTAGAGACACGGGCAAAGCTCCGGCCATCGAGGCTACTGTTATTGGCGGGGTTTCGAGTACCTGCGTCCTTAGGTCGATTTTTTTTTTTTTTTGGGGTTTCATAGCTATACCTCCTAATACTGAGTTCGAGACTCCTTTTGAAGTGGGTAATGATGTTCTGCCTCCGTTTGATGCTGCCACGTACATCCCTCTTGTTCACATAATCGGGCGTGGCGGTTCGTTGCGGTATCGCCCTCCTCTTAGCGATATTCCAGTCGAGGTTTTACACAAAGAGTTGGAGCAGCATTTTGGTTTTACTAATCTGAAGGTACATTTTGTCCTGCCAATAATATTGTTTGCATAAGAATTCATGGAGTAATGTTTGATATTTTGGAAATGAAATTGAGTTTTTAGGAATTGCCCCCTGTTTAGGCCATTTTTGCTATTGTATTGATCCTTTATTGTATTTGTTAGGCAAACGAGAAGTTGCATGTATGGGGGAGCGGTCCTCAGGTTTTTGAATGGTACGAGAGGCTTTCTCAGGGTGCCAAAGATGCAGTTCCCTTGGCTGGCTTTGAGCAGCTGATACTTGGCTTTTATCTTCCAAAAGCGGAGCTGGGATTGACCACAGCACTGGTGGAGCGATGGTGGGACACCACCAATACCTTCCATCTTCCTGAGGCCAGAGAGATGACAATCACGCCAGGTGATTTTGCTTTGCTTACAGGTTTTAGAGTTGGCGGCGATCCCCTTCCAATAGATTCGAGGATTCATGAGCGAGAGGGGACCCTCTCAGACCTTCTAGGGAAAGTCCCTGAAGTGCCGGCAGGTGGCCATATTACTTATTCCTGGCTTCGAGAACAGTTTGACCGCGCGGGTATTGAGTCTGAGGTATCGACACAGCGGTTGGAGGGCTTTTCTCCTCTACCTTCTTGGCCAAACCTTGTTCTGTAATAAGGAGAACTCGGTGCACGTTTAATTTTTGGCTGCTTTGGTGAATTTGGAGACTTTAGCAGAGTTCGATTGGGAGGCTCCTGCTTTGGCTACATTGTATGGTCATTTGAGTGCTTGTTTGCGAGGCATTAGCCTCTCGCTGGGTGGGCACCACCGCATTTTTTGAGGTATTTGTTCCAGCTTTCTTTATCATTCCTTAACGACTACATTGTATGGTCATTTGAGTGCTTGTTTACGAGGCGTTAGCCTCTCGCTGGGTGGGCACCACCGCGTTCTTGAGGTATTTGTTCCAGCTTTCTTTATCATTGCTTAACTGCCTTAATTTTTTTTGCAACTCATGTTCGTCTTTTATCTTTGCTTGTAGCTCTGGGCTTTTGAGCACGTGTTACAGTTCCCTCCTTCGACGAGACATAGAGAGCCTAGGTTCATCCCATGGGCGGCCCGCTGGCTAAAAGGAGTTCGGAAGACACAGTCGCCTGCTATGGACCTGTAAGCTTAGAGGCGGGTCCTGGACCGTTTGACAGTGGACCAGGTATGACATGTCTTATTTTTATCCTTACATTACCTTTCCATTCCGTTATATTGATATTGTCTTGCCCATAACATGTGCGCTTTGATCCCTGGGATATTTTGCTTGACAATGCTCCTCTAGAGTTGACCTCAGCTCGAGCTCTGGACAACCAGTAGTTCCTCTTGGAGGGGCCCTTCTCGAGAGCTTGGTACCTCGGGGAGAGAGTAGCGAGCCAATACTTCTCACGCTCTAAGGTGTTGTAGCTTATTCCTCTTCCTCCTCCAACTGGCATGAGGTCGACTCATCTTTTGGCAGGAGAGGGCTCGCTTCTTGCTCTTGAGGGACGGTTAGCCACGGATTTTCTCCTGGCGGGAGATTACTCAGCTTTTTGTTTGGCTTCGTTGGTCTTGCCTACCACCACTGCTACTGCAGTTCCTCCTGTTTGGCCACGAGCCCCTAGCTTTATCTCCTTCCATAATGCCAATGGAGAAGAGGAACGTTTGACTCTGACACCATGTGCTACTCAGTTCTATGTGCTTCCTTCCGGGGTTCAGCAGGTAATATCTTAGACTTTTCTTGTTAGCTTCTTTTTAGCGTTCTTCCCATGCTTTGCTATATGATGATTTTCCTTGTAGGTGCCTGCTGACATAGTTCAAGAGTGGTTGCGTGCATTTCAGAGTGTGGAGGCCCTGGTTCGGAGGCATCGTAGTTGGATAGCTGCAGTATGTATTCTCTGATTTTCTCTCCTTTCCATCCTGTTTTATGTGAGCTTGAATATCGATATTTTACACTCTGCAGCTTGAAGCGGAGTGGGTGCTGATGGTGTTAGTTACTCAGAGTGCTAGAGTCAGCGAGGGTGGGAGCACCAGGGCTGGTGATGGAGATGCTGGAGCTGATGATGAAGGCGAGGGACAAAGGATCAGTGTCCCAGTTCTTGAGCGTTTTCGTCCTGCGCCCAAGAGGGGTCGCGGGCAGTAGCTTGCCCTTTTCTTTGTACTTGTATTTGTTAGTTCCAAAATAGATAATGATATGTATTCTTAGCAAGTACTATGATTTGTTTTAACTTTGTGTTTTGTCCTCGAGATGCTTCAGGATTGTATGCGCTAGTAAAAAGTCTTAATCGTTGTGAGTGTCAAAATAGCTTTGAAACAGATTGAAACATGGGCCGAAAGATGGATTTCTTGGCTGATGATTCTATTCTTCGGCCGCTACTTTTATTTCCTAAAGGAGTTGGACCTTCTGTTTTAGTCAAGTGGCATTCCTTCCTTCTTATGCTTGAATTGGATTCATACCTTTTATTTGCTTTTACCATTTCCACAATCTCTTTGCCATGTTTTGGAACTCTTGGGATATCTTGTCCCTTATGTTAATGACTTTTTGAGTCAGAGGGGACGAGCGATGATTCTCGTGATCTTTTGTGTTCGTCAATTCCTTGAAAAATGACTAACTCATCTTTTGCGACCTCAATACGCAGGGTTAGCTACGCATATCATTGAGTACAAATCTGTTGATGTTTTCCTTCTCTCCAAATGTTTGGGCCGTATCTCAGTGTGAGATTGCCTACGTATCCCAATTAGGGAATCAGCCTTTTTACGTAGTTCCAAAGTTACCACCTTTGAGGTTGGGTTTCTACTCTTGGTTTTTCTTTTCATGTGCTCTATATTTTGCCTAGGTTACCTGATGGAGGTTCCCCTAGCGAGCTTTTGAATGCCTTAACTTTTGCCTAGGCTGCGTTTTGGTATTTTCTTGTCCTTGCAGGCTATTGCTCTTACTTTTGCTTGGGTTACTTGGTCACCCAACGAGCATTTTCTCACAAGAAGTTTTCTGTACTTTGTAGAGGAATTTGATGGAGATATTTTTATGAATCCCCTTTTGTATTTGCATTTTTATGATGGGCAAGCTAACCCTAAGTGTTCTCACGGAGATAGCGTCTTCTTTCTAAGTTTTTGGCAAAAACATAGTTCTAAGTAATCAGGGCTCGTCCCTTCTTTCCCTTCTGCTCATCAACATAAAGAATTAGATTCTTAAAATTTCCCTCCTTTGGCAAAGAGACCGTAGCTCATAGCAATTGCATTTTGAGGATCAAATTATTCAACAAGCACAATAATGGAAAGATAAAATGAGAGTTTAGTTGTAGACAAATGCCTAAATAGGGGCCCAAAACATGTCCTAGCTTGATTTAGGAAGCAAAAGTAATGTTTTTGCCATGTCATGCAATTACGGCAGCATCTCAGGAGTTGCCCCTTTTTCCTTGCTTTTCTCAGTTTTATACTCTTCTTCATCCTCTTCTTTGCCAAACAGAATCTTTAGGTCAAACTCAGCCAGCACCTCGATCCAATCTTTGGGAGGAATGGGAGAAGAATTTGTTGGTTCTTCTTCCATATTACTGTCAGTCCATTCTTGATCAAAGAAGATTTGCATTCCAGGATACCTTTGTTTGGTAGTTTCATCTTCCCATGTTTCCGCGAAACCGCAAAATGGGAAGCTTCTCCTTCTCTTACAAACCAACCGTTAAGTGTTTTTGGGACCATGAGTGAAACTTTTCTTTGATCATGCTTCCTTTTGCCTTAGCTTTTTCCGTGCTTTTTTTCTTTTCTATTTCAGCTTCTGTCGGGGTATAGCTAAGACCAAAGGCGTATTGATTATGCGGGGGATCAATCATTTGTGGGATGCCTTGTGACCTTTTGCCTAAACCCAATCCAGGATAGTAGTTCTGTTTCTTCATCATCTGTATGGTAGGGGTGCTTATGTGGAAGCTTCTTTTAGCCATCAAAGCTTGCACAGCAGTTACTTCCTCAAGGCTGAATCCAGTAAGAAAGGTTTCTTCAGTCCCTACTTCTTGTACAGGTGTGTCGGAATGGGTTCGAATTGATGAATCCCCTAAGATGGTGATGACCTTTCCATCTGCTGCAAACTTGACTTTTTGATGTAAAGTGGAAGGTACCACCCCAGTGTCATGTAGCCATGGCCTTCCCAGCAAGAGATTGAAGGTGGCTGGTATGTCCATTACATGGAATTCTACATCTCTCTTGATCTTCTCTACTTCTAGTGGTAGGGTGACACACCCAACCACTCTCCTTTTTGAATTATCATATCCCTTTACACCTTGGCTTGAAGGGCGTATATCAGTAGTACCTACTCCCAACTTGTCGAGAGTCCTTTGAGGGCACACATTCAGAGCGGACCCGTTATCCACCAAGACTAGTGGAATCCATTTAGTGAGACATTTGAGAGAAATGTAAAGAGGCTTATTGTGTGCGAGACCTTCAGGAGGCAGGTCCTTGTCGGTAAAAGCTATTGTTGGCTTTAGGGCTTTGGACGTCGTTACGAAGCCTACCAAATCTTTAGGGGTGATGTCGATGGGAACTTTAGCTTTCCCCAGGGTTTTGAAGAAGGAATTGCGATGTTCGTAGGAGGACATAAGCAATCCCCAGATATAGATATCAGCTTGGATTTTCTTCAGTTGTTTTAGCACTCTGTTTTCCTCAGGTTCGATCCTTTGACTTTCCTCTTCTTCTTCTTCCATTACTCGTGTTGAGGTTAAACTCTCTCCACTTAGTTTGGGAGGTTTGTATACTCTTCCACTTCTGGTGAGATGACCTATCTCCTCCTCTTGAGTGATCCAGGGATCAACAGGTTTGATTCTCCCAACTTCCCAATCACTTGGCAGGGTTTGGCCCATTTTCAGGCACCAAACTCCATCGTCAATTGCATAAATACGAGGGAAATCCTCTTCAGGAAAGGTTAGGGATGGATTGGTTTGGGTATTTGGGATGATATACTGGGTAGGATTATATGCGGAGTTATTGGAAAGGCTTATAAGATTGACGTTTCGAGGTGGTGGTTCAGTATGATGAGTAGGGAGTGGATTGGTTTGCACATTGGGCTTGGGTGGTTTTATGGCTTGGCTATCACTGAGATCTTGGATGTCATGACGAAGACGCATGCAACGGTTTGTCTCATGTGTAGGGTGCTGGTGGTAAGCGCATTGTTTATTGGCGTCATAGTTTGGGCCATAAGGTGGCTGAGGAGATGGGTTATCTAGGGGCTTGAGATGCCCTTGACGGCTTAGAATGGCTAAGGCTTGGGATGGGGTCATATACCCAACAAAGTTGCGGCGAGAGCGATTTGAGCTTTTAGATAAGCTAGTTTAGAAAGGGTCTTGTGGTAAGGTTGAGTTAAGGGTGTTGACGGAGGTATGAGATGTATGGGTTAGGAAGGTTTTCTTGGGTGGAGGAGTTTCTTCTTTCCCAATGAGGCCTAACTTGATCCCTTCTTCAATTTGCAGCCCCGTAGCATGAAGGCGTTTGAAATCAATGATAGCCTGACTGTGAATGTGCGTGAGGTATTTGTACTGCAGATTTTTTGACAACTATTCTCACTTGATCTTACTCAGAGGGGTGGTTCTTCATTTTGGTAGCCTTCTCCCTCCATCTGGCTACGAAGGTAACGAAGTCTTCGTTTGACTCTTGCTTGGTCATTTCCAAATCTCGAGTGGTTAGCTCAATTTGGACATTGTATGCATATTGCTTGATAAAAGCATTGGCAATTTCTGGTCAAGTGTGATAATGTTCGAATTCCAAAGTGAGAAACCAATCGAGAGTGCTACCTATGAGAGTTCACTAGAATAGTTGAGCTATAAGCTCATCATTCAGACCCATTGACTTCAGGGTGTTGATAACATGGCGGACATGGCTAGTAGTATTGCCAGTTCCATTGAATTTCTCAATGTTTGGCATCTTGAACTTCTCGGGTAGTTAAGAATCTGGGAAAAGGCAAAGTCTCTCAAAGTCTAGAATTTGGTCTCCCTGTGAACGGGCCAGGGCATGCTTGATCTTCTTAACTTGCTTGGTTAATTCTAGATTTTCTACCAATACCACTTCACGATGATTTTCTGCTTTTTCCTCGTCTTTCTTGTCTTCAGCATCTCTTGCTGCTTTCTCGGCTAGTAAATAGGCAATTTGAGCTTGGAGCTCAATGATAGTGGCGTCCTTGTTTGCCATGAGAGGATTGCTTGGCGAAGTTTGAGACTTGGTAGATAATCGGATTTGCTGAAAAGATGACTGCGAAGTCCCAGGAAGTGATTGGGACCATTGCGGTGAAGGTGTTTTGACAGGTGAGGATGACAGGCGAGATGGCTGTAAAGACCTCTGTTTGGCATAGCTTTCGGTGTTGTAAGAGTATAAAATCGGCAGAGGTTGCTTTTTTGATCTACCTATTGTGCCTACTTGTAAAAGTAAAAATACCTACAAGTTAGTATTTGGTTGTATAGGGCTAGGGTTTGGGCCGAAAATCCCAACCCTTCTGCACAGAAAGAGTTATTTACAATAACAGATGATACAAGGTGTGAGGAAGCACTTGGAAGCAAAATGCAGGAAATTTCCTTAACCTGCGGGTTCTTGTCTTAGTTTGATAGGTGCTATGGTTTTCTAACACATGTAAGGTTTAGGTAGTCTTAGGGTGCTCCGTTGTCAAAGGGCACTAATCCTTTCACCAACCCATCATAGGCAGTGATTGGGTGATTTTCTTTTTGATATACCACTAGGTACAAGTGACTGTGGAGTTTACTAGAACCGCTAACATAGTCCGTGACATGCCGGGATATCAGGTGAACTCAACAAGGTTGCCCGCTCGATGCATATGATAAATGAATTAAATAAAACATGTGTTAGTCTTATATTGAACTTTCTGGTTATGGCTCTCAATTTCTTCAGCAGAGTCGCCAAAAAACTGTAAACACCTCCATGGAGCGGGGCATCGCCATACAGATTGATCGTTGTTTGCTCGTTTGGTTGCTTGCTTCATAAACCAAGATCGTGGATATTCCCATAGCTAGGAACATCGCCACACGATAGCGGTCATCATCAAAATAGAGTCGCCACCTAGTTTATTAAAACTAGGAAAATAGACAGAGACTCCGGGTACGGGAGCCAAAAGTACAGTGAGGGGAAGGTGTTAGGCACCCCTCTCTGCCCAACCATAGGACTGGCCCATAATTGCTCCACATAAGACATATACCAGCTTTATTTAATTCTAACACATAGTCTGTTTAATTTAGCCTTTAAACAGTTAAGGGTGAGTCGAGACTGTAATTAAATGCATTTAGAAAAGCCGAATAAAACAAACTGTCCCAGGGAAATGGATCCCGCGGCAGGTTAATTGATGTCACGGCTGAGGGATTGAAGCCCCGGTCGGTGTTCTTCCTCACACCAGACAGAAAAGTTAGTAGATAATCAAACGCTACGATTAAGCAACCAAACGAGCAAACAACGATCAATTTGTATGGCGATGCCCCGCTCTAGGAGATGTCTACATGACCGGGCCTCAGGGTGAGGCTGCCTACGTATCCATTTATGAAGGAATCAGGTCATAACATAGTTTAGGATTATGAAACTGACTCTCTGTTTTGATTTTTCCAACAATCATGAATTTGAAAATATATAGACACGAAAGCGAAAGCATGAAAGACTCGAAGTACAGATAGACACAGTAGGGATGAAAACTTGACTCGAAACTTCGAAGATTTCCAAAACTCATGAAAAGTCAGACAATTGCTTGGCTCTTGACATTTTACTCCTTTTCGGTGATAAAGGCGGCGTTAATGCAAGTATTGCGCTTGGGCACATGGTCTGGTTTTGGGTTAGGAGGTGCCTTGAGGTCTTGGATAGCATGGCGAAGGCGGATGCAGTCATTTGTGTTATGGCCGGGCATTTGATGGAAGATGCAGAAGGTACCTGGGTTATGGGATGTTAAGAGCTTTTGAGGTAGAGGAGCTGGAATGAGTGGCTTGATGAGTCTAGCTTTGAGGAGCTCCCCATAAACCAGGGATTGGGGTGCGGAGAAGCGGGATAAGGTTCTCGATTTGGCGCTGCGATTAAGATAAGGGCTCATTGTGGTACCGGGGGTGCCCTTAACGGAATCTTTGCTTGTGTTACAGGCCTCACTTGCTTCGGCTAGGCCCTTGAACATTTTGGAGAGCTTCATCTATGGGGGTGAACACCCTTCATCCATGTCTTCCTTAGCATTTTGCTTTAGATTTGGATTCGAGATTAGGAAGGTGAGGAGATTATCCATCTTTTGTGTTAAAGCCCCTATTTGGATCATTTGTGTATCCATTTTGTGGCTCATTTCCTCCACAGCCTTCCTTAACTCTTTAAGTTCTGTTTGCTCGTTGGTTCAAATTCCAATATTGAAATACTGGATTCATCGGGAATGGGTACAATTGGTTTGGGTAGGTGAACAGGGATGATATAGTGGGTGAGGTCAAATATAGTGGAGCTGGTGTTGATGTAGTTAATGCGGTGGTTTGACAAGGTGCTTGATTTCTTTGGTGGCGGAAGGATGTTGCTATCGATAAGATCTTGAATTTTGTGATGGAGACAGTGACACTTATCTGTAACATGGCCAGGCATTTGGGTCGTGGTAGGTTGGAAGCTTTTGAGGCAGAAGAGTTGGAAGGAGAGGCTTGATGAGACCAGATTTGAGGAGCTGTTCATAGAGTGTGAATAAGGGTGTGCTGAATTCGATGAAGGTGCGAGTTGGTTTATCAGTTATCTGGTTTATTTCGAGGGATTTGGCATTTGAGGAGTTCCCGATGTGGAAGGTATTGCTGTTTCCGAAAAGGACTTTGCCATTGCTGGGATGGAGTCCCTTGCCTTTTAAGGCGGGTTCTTTCTTCTCAAGGGTACCATTCCTAAGGGTTTCTTCAATAGCCAATCCAGAATCTTAGAAGGTCTAAAAATCAGGAGACTATTGTGACAAAACCATGTAGGGGGCAAAGGCACTGGGCAAGTTTTTTGTGATGATATGCATCTGCTCTTTTAGGTCTAGCTTATCATGCATTTGGGCAGTTTTGACTCTCCACCTTTTTACATAGTCATCGAAACTCTCATTTTCGCCCATTTTGGTGTTCTCAAGTTCTCGGGTGGTCATTTTCAGCTCAACGTTAAAGTCGTATTGGGACACAAAAGCCATTCCAATATACTACCACGTCTTTTTCTTCGAGGGTGCCAAGGAAAGGAACCATTGTAGAGCCGGGCCAGTAGGTGATTCGTGGAACAACTGAGCCATGGCGTTTTTTTTGACCCCTCGCATGGAAAGGGACCCAACATACCCTAGCAAGTGGGCCTTTAGATCAGTAGTCCCATCGAATTTGGCAAAGTCCATCCCTTTGAACTTCTCAGGCAGTTTTGCATTGGGAAACAGACTTAAACGATCCATGTCTATTTCACTCCTCCCCATCCTTTCTGTTTTGAGGATAGATTCCTCAAGTTTGCTGATTTTGGCAATCAGTTCTGCCACTTGAGGGTCAGCGACGGGCGCACCCCTGACAAGTGATGATTCTAGATTTGGAGTAGATTTGGCTGGTAGGCGGTCACTAATTTCTTGCATTGATTCGAACATCATGGTCATATTCTTTTGGACATCGGCGACGACTGACTTGAGCTGATCATCTACGTTCATAATTGACTGCCTGAGTTGATTTTCTGGGTGAACTATAGCCTGCCTAATTACCCCCATTTCATTCCTTTGACCCACCATTTCGGATATCACCACCGGTGACTGAGCTTCTCTTTGCGGACGGTTCCAATTGGGTGAAGTCCTTCTTCTTGTGCGACAAATGTTTCACAACTGACAGTAAAGCAAAAAAGGTGGCTCAAATTATGCCTGAGAATCATGTTCATGCAATGTCGTCGGCGTCATCTACATCCTAAGACCTACCTCAGCTCCAAATCTCACTTAGGATATGATTGTACTAAGGGTTTTAGCATCCGTGGGTAAGTCATGTCAGGCAGGTTAAATTCCGAATGCTTCAGAATCAGAGTCAACCTCCTTATCTTGACCATCTGAGACAAAGCAATTAGATTGCCGGAACCTAGATACAATCACATCCTAAGGCTAGATCCAGACCAGAGGGGCCGTTTGAGCATGGCGAACACTGGAGGTATCTCATACTTCATAGATTTTAAGTCTCCTAAACTCACAGAAAAAGGTTTCAAAAAGTTGTTTCGATCCTCAAAGTTTCTTTTGACAATGTATACTTTATAAATAACGAAACTTAAGAGATGTCAAAACAAAATAAGTCTTCATTTGTTTTTTTTTTTCTTTTCAAAGATTCAATTTCTATTTTTGAAATGACGTGATAAAAATGACGCGGTATTATGATTAAGTGGCGTAAGTGATGTGACGCTATTAACCTAGATGGTGTAAGTATCACATAATTAATACTTTAGTCATTCCTTCATTTTTTTTTTTAACATTTGATTGAAAAATGCATTGAAAACTTAATAAAAATTAATTTCCCTGAAACGCGTCATTTTAAGAACTAATTAGTATTAAGCAACGTTTGTCCCATGGGGCACGACTCTTCCTCGGGAGTTAGCAACCTTTTAAAGACCGTGGAACCTAGAGTTATTCTAAAAGGCGGATTAGTCTACCGATTTGCGGGGGATCTAACTTCTAGGCATGAGTGTGTGATGAATGCATGATGTGCATGAGGCATGACAATATAAGATGAGCACGTAAGGAGTATATGGCACATAGTAAAAGTAAAGGGGTCCCTGTTCTAGTTTGGAAGGTTCTACGGTTATGTACAAGTGCAAAAGGTCGGTTTTGGTGTAGCTGGGTTCCCCGGACTAGAGCCAATATGTACATCCCGTTGTCAAGTGTATTGCGAGATAACGGTCGAACAATACAATGGCTCATCATGGTCGAGGGTTGCTAGGCATCCTGAGAGAGCTCGTCACCGGCAAGCCGGACAAGATTGCCAAAAAACACTAGCGAGCCTTGTGCTGTGCAGAGTGTAAAAGAGAACAAACTTAAAATTTTCAAATGATTTTAAATCCCCCAAAGAAAATGCCTTTCAAGTCTGGCCCTCTTGATTATTCAATACTTTCTATTCTTTTTTTTAAAATACAAGAAAAGTATTTAATAAAAATCCCTAGTAGAGTCTCCACTGTGGGCCCCCCGATCGGTGTACTCGAGAGTTGCCAGCCTAATTTTTGAGATGGATGATCCTAGAAATCGAGAGTTTGTTTGAGAGAAAAATGCTTTTGATTTAGCGAAAACGTTGATATTTTGGATCCAGGAGTCACATTACTAGTGGGAAAGATTTTGTTGAAAAAGCACCTCTCTCGCCGGGTAAAGATCGGTCTCTACTAAGCATTTTAGATGAGCGATTTAATATCATTTGAAAAACTTAACTTTAAAACATGTACGGGAAAGGGGCATGAGATTTAATATATGGTGCGAACTGTATAGTATGAGATGTCGGAAAGTGAAATAACAACATTACAACAGACTGCCAATATCATGTGAAACACTGTACGATGAACAGGATACACCGCACAGTGTAACTAAAACACCGTGCGGTGTACCTGTCCACGAATTCCAGAATTAGTTCACTTTTACATGACAAAACAAACCATAGGTCCACAAAATAGTTTTTTTTTTTTTTTGTTAATCTTATCATGTAAAACCGAGTTAAATACTTTTTGAAATGTTGAAAGATTTAATAAAGTCAAAAAGATAACTTTTAACATAAAATTTGACTTTGGAATGTACCCGTACGATCTTTAAACAATATTAGCCAAAGTAGGAAAAGAAAAAAGAAAAAGAAAAAGAAGAGAAAATAATAATGAACAATACAAAAAATGATGCATAGTGCAATATGCTACGCCGTGTGATGTTCTAAAGCACCGCACGATGTAGTGTATTCAGTGCAGAAACTATTTTTTTGTGCTTTTTGAATATAGAACTCGTTCAAGGCCCAAACCCAGTATAGAAGGATTGGGAAGGGCCTCGGTGAGCTCCCCTCAAGGCCAAAACAAGGTTTAGCCCAAGAAATTTATTTATATCTTTTGATCGAGGCTTGGATGTGCTTGAAAGTATAAAAGTGCAGGTTGATTTGGATTGTGTTTTGAGAGACTTGTGAGTAAATGAGTGTAGAGAGAGAAAGAAAGAAAAATCAGTTTGAGACTGATTTTGAATCAACCCAACTTGTGGGTTGATGTAGAGAGATAAAGAAATGTATATGGTAGTGATGGGTGTAAAGGGTTGTAGAGAGAAAATCTAGGGGGGGTCCTTTTCCTCTAAGAGAAGGGGTATATTTATAGGCAAAAATATGCTTAGAGTGCACCCAAAGGCAAAAAACGTGAAAAACGTGCTCTGACAACTCTGCTGACGCGCATGGGAATTTGTTAGAGGCTCCTCCTGATGGTGTTTCAAATTTCAAAAGGCCATGCGGTGGAGTGATTTTTCTTGATTTTTCTAAAATGCCGTGCAGCGTTTCTGAAAATGCCGTGCGGTTTTTCGAGACAGCACAACACACTGAACTTCGCGGGGGTGCCCTGGACACTCCCAAACTTGAATTTGAGCGCGGTTCAAAGCGTTGGAAAGCTTGTTGAGTCCTCTTTCTAACCCAATTGGTTTCACTCAAAGACATTTTATACATTGAAATGTGTGCCCATTTTACCCTCAATGTATTATGAAAAAAGTTATTTTTGACAAAGCAAACGCATCTTTCTCTTTTGCAATTGAACCGAGGGCTACCCTATATGTTTAAAATGGGATTTTCTTAAGGTTAGAGAATGAGTAGCACATGAGAAACAATCCAAGTTTTGAATGTATATTTTTTTCTTATTTCATCATTGGGGAACTTAAAGATTATTCGGAGGCCCAGATTGGGGTGTCTTCAATACTAAAATGTTTGGCTTGTGGATAGGTAATGAGTCGGTGAATCAAGGAGCACCGAAACCATAAGTTGTACTTTTTTTTAGAGTACAAGGTTAGTGTTTGATTCATAGATGTTCTATATTGAATTGAACTGTTGGCTTAGTGCCTGGTGATTGGCTTTATGCCAAAAGGCCTTTATGCCTTAAGTTTTTGGTTGTGTGCCTGGTAATTAGCTTTTTGCCAAAAGGCTATTATGCCTTAAATTGTTGGCTGTGTGCCCGGTGTTGTTGTTTATTGCTCGATAAACTGTTGACAAGTTGAGATTATCTTTTAGCTGTACATTAAAAATGGAATTGCATCTATGTCTCATAAACACTCCCGAATTCCGTTTTGGAATCCAATTTTGTAGGCATCGTAGATATCCACTGCTGATCATCGTGTGGTTGTACCCTCACTTAGGGTAGCATGTCGGGAAGGCTGGATGAGTTTTGGCAAAATATTGTAGATAGGGATCTAATTGTAGCCTATGTAGATATTTTGTTTGTTGTATAGTTTAATGCTTTCTTGAAACTTTCATTGTGTTGGTAAGAATGATATGTTTTGCATTATCAATAAAATGACTTATGATTAACTTAATTGCTAGAACTTGAGTTATAGGCTCATTGAGTGCTGGCCCGGGGTGGGGTGTGACTGCTTGGTATCAGAGCCTAGGTTTATCTAGATTCTGAGGGTCGTTGAGCGAGTGGTGATCTAGCAGTGGATTTAGTAGTCAATTATATTTTGTCGAGTAGTTTAGTGTTGGATTATCTAACATGATAAAGATAGTATATGTTGTTAAATTGATTTACAACAGGTAAGGAAAATGGAAGAAGAAGCCTCTTCCCATCCCAAGCAAGTTGATCTGGCAGTTGGGGCTGCACTAGTAAGAGTTCAGGCCGGGGCTAAAGATACAGATAGACTTTTGGTGGCTTTAGCACAGTATGTTAACCGACAAGCTACACCTCCGGTTAATCAGAATGTTGCGTTACTAGAGAAATTCAAAAGGTTTATCCAACAGAGTTTAAGGGTACTTTCAAACCTCAACAGGTAGAGGATTGGTTGAAAACGGTTGAGAGAGTTCTAATAACGATGGGAGTTACTGATGAACAGAAGTGACCTTAGCAACCTTCACTTTGAAAGGGCAAGCTTTAATATGGTGGGAGGGAAGTCAGAGGTTGTTCTCTGCCCCATTACCAGATGTTCAACCACCAATGCCACAAGTAATTACATGGGCAAGGTTTGTGAAGGCTTTTAATGATCGTTACTGTCCTAAGAGGTATCGTTTCCAGTAGGAAGCAGATTTTAGTAATCTTAAACATGGGAGTATGCCAGTGGCCGAATATGAAGCCAAGTTTAATGCTCTTTCAGCCTATGGTACGGATGGTGGATACTGAAGAAAAGAAGGGTAGACGGTTTAGAAGTGGACTGGAGGAAAATGTTCGAATCAGAATGACCCCGTAAAAAGAAAAAGACTATGCAGATTTGATTGAAACAACAAAGAAGGTTGGCAAGGATGTAGAAGAAATGTTTAGTAGATGAGAACAATCAAAGAAGAGTAAAATCGAGGCAACGCAAGCGAGCTAAGGGGGAAGATCTGGCGGGCTTTATAGAGGATGAGGTAAATTTCAAAATTTGAATGTTCAAAGTGAGGGTAAACAACAAGGCAGTCAAGGATATAAGGTAAGTAAGCCAAGTTTTGGCAGGTGGAGTAGTTCAAGTGGACGTGGGACTCCTTTTCAATGTTATCGGTGAGGGTCGCCCGATCATAGCATGAGAGATTAACCTGAATCGAGGAAAGGGTTTAAATGTTTTAGATGTGGAGAAATGGGGCATATTGCAACTCATTGCATGAAACTACAAGCTTCAGGTGCATTTTCTAGTGGCAGTGTTCCAGCTGGCCATGGAACGAGTTTTGGTGGGTCTGTTGGTCGAGGTGGTGGAGCGGGTGGACCTACAGCACCGAGGAGAGTGTTCGCCATGACACGGCAAAATGTTCAGGCAACTCCGAATGTGGTGACAGGTACTCTTATGGTTTATGGTGTTAATGCCCAAATTTTAATTGATCCTGGTTCTACGCATTCTTTTGTTTCGAACTTATTTAGTGTGCATTTGAATAAACATTATTTGTTATTAGACACTACCTTGGCGATATCTACTGCCGTTGGAGAAGTGGTGATAGTTGGGGTATCTTTTCCCAAGCGTGTGGTGGGTATGTGGTAGAAATCTAAAAGTTGATTTGATTCCTTTAGTAATGTCCGATTTTGATGTTATTCTAGGAATGGATTTCTTATCCACACATCATGCATCTTTAGATTGCTTTAATAAAGAAGTTGTCTTTAAAATACCGGGTGAGTCAAAAATTAAATTCTGGGGTGATAGACAGACTTCTGTAATTGGTATGTTATCTGCTCTTAAAGTTGTTAGTATGTTGAGGAAGGGAAGTAAGGGTCATTTGGCCTATGTTGTTGACACGGAGAAAAAACAGTTAGAGTTATCGGATATACCGATTGTGAAAGAGTTTTCGGATGTCTTTCCAGATGAATTACCGAAAATTGTGCTTGATAGGGAGGTGGAATTTCTATTGAATTGATGTCGGGAGCAAATCCTATTTCTATTCCACCATATCGAATGGCGCCAGCTGAGTTGTTAGAGTTAAAAATTCAATTGAAAGATTTACTTGACAATGGGCTTATTCGATCAAGCATCTCACCGTGGGGTGCACCAGTTTTATTTGTGAAGAAGAAAGATGGTACTATGCTTATGTGCATTGATTACAGGCAGCTGAATAAGGTGACGATACAGAATAAGTATCCATTGCCTGATGATTTGTTTGATCAGTTACATTACCGTCTTTTCAAAAATTGATTTGAGATCGGGATACCATCAGGTTAAGGTGAAGGAAAGTGATGTCTCCAAAACGGCTTTTCAAGCAAGGTATGGCCATTATGAGTTCCTTGTTATGCCTTTCGGGGTGACTAATGCTCCAGCAGTATCTATGGATCTTATGAATAGGGTGTTTGAGCCATATCTAGATTTGTTCGTCATTGTGTTTATTGACGATATTCTGATCTATTCTCAAACTAAGGAAACTCATGAACAACATTTGAGAATTATATTACAGACATTACGAGATAAGCAATTGCATGGTAAAGCGAGCAAATGCGAATTCTGGCTTGAAAGTGTTGCATTTCTGGGTCATATGATCTCTAGAGATGGCATTTTTGTGGATCCAAAGAAGGTGGAGGCAGTAGTGAATTGGGAAAGGCCGATCAATGTTTCTGAAATTCGAAGTTTCCTTGGTCTAGCAGAATATTATCGGAGATTTATTCAGGGCTTTTCTTTTATTGCCTTGCCTATGACTAAATTGACTAGAAAAGATGTAAAGTTCGTATGGTCTAATGAATGTGAAGATAGTTTTCAAGAATTGAAGACTCGGTTGGTATCTGTGCCAGTATTGAATATTCCGATTGGTACCGAGGACATGGTGATTTATACTGATGCTTCTCAACAAGGTTTGGGTTGTGTTCTTATGCAACGAGGTAAGGTTATTACTTTTGCTTCGAGGCAGTTGAAAAATCATGAACATAATTACCCTATGCACGATTTGGAGCTAACGACTGTAGTTTTTGCACTTAAGTTGTGGAGGCATTACTTGTATGGAGTGACTTGTGAAATCTATTCTGATCATCAAAGTCTAAAGTATTTGTTTACGCAAAAGGAGTTGTAGGGAGGTAATCCCAAACAGGTACAAAGAGTGGCCGAACACGTGGTACGTGGGGCCGAGAATCAATATAGTTAGAGTATCCGCCGTGCAGTACGGTGAACGGCAGTAAGGGCTGGGGGCACGAAAGGTCCCAGGTCCAAGATACCCGAGCAGGGGTATGGTTCAAAGAGCAAGGGTATTTGTTGGACCAGTCTCGTGATAAGGGGTCCAGTGATATGAGATATCATTGGTCCAGAGGGTCTGTTCGGCAACGAGGAGGCCGAACAAGAGCCAGCAATCTGGAGAAGGTGCCAGGAGGCACTCCAGAGTGGTCCAGAAATGGAAATATCCAGTAAGGAAACGAGATCTGAGGTGATTCCCAACGAGAATGGGATGAACGGCCAGCTTTGGGAAGAGTGCCTAAATGGTCTAAAAGGAAATGCGCAGTTATGGGAATGAGAATCCCTGATATTCTAGGTTCCCTTTACGAGAAAGGAAACATAGGGCAGCAAGATGGCTTGGATAGCAAGTAGACATGGGTCTATAAATATGAGGTAAACCTAGAGGTAAAGGTACGCAATTCCTGGTTATTTGATTACTTTCTACTGAGAATTAGGGTTTTCACTAGTACGAGATACTAACTTTGGCATCGGAGGGCCTTTGCCATGAGAAGGCAAAGGTGCGCTCACCCATTATTTGTTTTACAGGCTCAACTCCGGCGGTGTGGTAGGGTTCCGGTGTAAGAACGAGAAGTAGCCGTTACGATCAAGGTGCTGTTTGGAGGCCTTTTTCGTTTTCTGCACTTACAATTGGCGCCGTCTGTGGGAAACGAAAGAGGTCCCTTCGAAAAAGCGACCATGGTGGAGGAAGATCCAAAGACCCCAGTTGACCCGAATAATCTGCTGGGTGGGGGAGGTGACAAGTCCCCGCCGGATCCTCCAAGAAAGCCCGATGGCGGGCGAACGGGGAGGACCACGAGTAAGGACCGCCCCTGGCAGCCCATGGCGACTCCAGAAACAAAGACGGACGGACGGCAACGGGATCCACGAGAAGGAGTAAGTCCCGCCGTGAGAGGGAGTCAGTGGCACGTTCGAAAAGCGTGCATAGCCGGGAAGATATCCTGGACAAAAAGAGACAGGAGATAGAAGAGTACGCTCGCCTGATTAAAAGGCGAGAGTATGAGATTCAACAGTTGCAGAGGATACGAGAACATCCAGAGGATTCTGGGCTTTCACGAAGGAAGTCCGCAGAAAGAAAGGTTGGATATGGTGGAGTGCAGGAGAGCTTCTTCACGAAAAGAAGAAGCAGGAGCCTCCGAAACGACCGAGGGCTACTTCACGAAAAGGAGAAGCAGAGCAGGAGCTCCTCCCCGAGGAAGGAAGGGGCAGGAAGCACCACAGGAACAGGTACGAGAGACCCGATTCCGACCGGGAAAGGAATAATGCCAGGGTTGCTAAGGTATTGGAGGAAGGGACCATGTCCGCACGAGAAGCCACGTAGAGCCCTTAGCAACATAGCAACTTCTCCTTTTGCAAAAGATTGCAGGAGGCAAGGTTGCCGGGCAGGGTTAAGCACGGTACGTTTATCCTGTACGAAACCAATGCAGACCCGGTGGCGCACATACAGCATTACCAGCAGGCAATGTTTATGCACGACGGTGATGACGCAATCATGTGTAAGATGTTCCCATCTAGTTTGGGAAACGTGGCCCTATCATGGTTCCATAAGTTGGGCCGAACACCATACGAGGATGGAGACAGGTTGTCGAGGAATTCACTGCTCCGGTTCACTTACGAGCCGAAACCACCCAAAACTTTTGAGAGTCTCTCACTATGAAGCAAGGAGAGAGTGAGCCGATCAGGATTACGCCAAGAAGTATTGGGAGACTTTCAACGAGATTGAAAGTTGCGGTGAAGAGTATGCAATAGCAACGTTCAAAATCGGGCTACCTGCTCGGGAGAGCTGCGAAAGTCCCTAAACATGAGTCCAATGAGCACGTTGGCAAAGCTGATGGAGCGGATTGAGCAGCACGCCAGGAACGAGGATGACATACTACGGGAAGACGGCAAGCTAAGTGCCGAGCAAGTCAAGGGACCCGCAAAGAAGGCGGATAAACCCGAACCCAAGACTTACAAAGAAAGAAAGGAGCACGGGCAGACTAAGAGAGAGTCGTACCGAGAAAAACACGTCCCTGATCCGAAGTCGTTCTTCTCGGTGACAACGGTTTGGAAAGAACCGATTTATCGGATTCTTTATCGAATAAAGAACCGCCCATACTTTAAATGGCCCCCACGGCTGGAGGGTGACAAAGATGCAAGAAGGGCTACGAGTCAGCACTGCAGTTACCACAAAGACTGGGGGCACATGACAGAGGATTGCGAGATGTTTAAACAGCATCTTGATGACCTGGTCTCCCGTGGGTACTTGAAGGAGTTTGTCCAAGAGGAGCACAGGGGCGCCGAGAAAGCGATGGAACTGGATTACGAGCAAAATCCAAGGGGCGTAATCCATATGATACATGGGTTGGCCACACCTTATACGAGAAATGAGGTGAGATTACTCCAGAGGCAGGTGAAACACGACCAGCATGTGATGCGGTTGGGAAAGAAACGGGGACGTGAAGCGGAAGGGTGCAACGAAGGCATAGTCTTCACGGATGAGGACCTGGGAGGAGTCCAGGTGCCGCACAACGACGCTCTTGTCATAACCCTACGAATTGGGGAATATGACATGGAGAGGATCCTGGTGGATTCGGGAAGTTGCACCGAGGTGCTTTACTACGACGCATTCAAAAGGCTGGGATTGACACAGGACTTGGTACAGTCAGGAACCCCGTTGGTCGGGTTTAATGCAAGCAGTTTGGCCATTGGGTAAGGTAACCCTTCCTGTTCGGGCAGAAACAGTGTGCCCAGAACCGATTTTTGGTGGTGGATGTGCCGCCTTCCTATAACGCGATTATAGGAAGGACCTGGCTGCATAAGATGAGGGCAGTCTCCACTTACCATCCGATGGTGAAGTTTCCAGGATCCAATGGGATCGAGAGAATAAGGGGGAACCGGAAGACGGCCCAACAAAGGCTTGGTTTCCATAATCAAGAAGGCGCCCAAGGCGCAGCTAGTGCAAACCGTCGAAGTTAACAACCAACCGACCATCGAGGATGTCGGAGGGAATCCGGCCGAGAAGGTGGTGGAAGGATTGAAGAAAATCCAGATCAACGAGAATGATCCGGAAAGGTATTTCCATTGGGGAGAACCTGTGCACAAAAGAGGAGGAAGAATTGGTGAAGTTCCTTAAAGAATACGTTGATGTGTTTGCTTGGGTGCCGGAAGAGATGCCTGGGGTAGATGCAAACGTGATTTGCCACCACTTGAATGTGGATCCACAACACAAACCGGTGATGCGTAAGAAAAGGAGATCAGCCAGATAAAGATGTGGACGCTGGTCATCGAAGAGGTGGACCGCTTGCTCGAGGCAAAGGCGATCCGAGAAGTGTATTACCGGAGTGGTTGTCTAACACGGTGGTGGTGAAAAGAAGAATGGGAAGTGGCGAGTTTGCGCCGACTTCACGAGATCTAAACAAGGTCCGCTCCAAAACACGCTTTCCCGCCAGGATAGATCAACCGTGGATGCAACAATGGGTATGGGCGTATGAGTTTTCTCGACGCTTATCGAGGATATCACCAGTATAGCTATGTATGGCCCCGATCAGAGAAGACGTCCTTTATCACACCACGGGGATATCATTACAGTGTCATGCCCTTTGGTCCGAGGAACGCTGGAGCACTTATCAGAGATTAGCAACGATTATGCTAAAGAATCTGCTCGGCAAGACCATGGAGGTATACATAGACGACATGGTGGTTAAAAGCAAGAAGAAACGGGACCACATAGCTCTGATCTGAAAGAAGCCTTTGAGATACGGAGAGTATAAGCTGAAGCTCAACGCCTCGAAATGTGCCTTTGGGGTAAGTTCTGGGAATTCTGGGCCACTTAGTGACCATTAGAGGGATAGAGGCTAATCCGGATCAAATAACGGCAGAAGCTGCAGAGTCCAAGAACCACGAAGGAGGTCCAGCCGGTTAACGGGATGGCGGCAGCCTCTTAACAGTTCATCGACTGCTCGGTGACAAATGCAGGCCTTTCTTTCAGCTTGTTAAGAAAAAGAGAAGGTTACGAATGGGAAGCGGAGTGTGAACGCATTCCAAGACCTGAAGAAGTACTTGGCAACCGCCCCACTTCTGTCCACTCCCGAGCCTGGTGAGATCTTGACCTTGTATTTAGCAGTGTCAGAACATGCTGTAAGTGCGGTCTTACTAAGGAACAAGGGATCCGAGCAAATCCCTGTTTATTACGTGAGCAAGACGCTACTGGACGCAGAAACGAGGTATCTGCCACTTGAGAAGTTGGTCCTGGCGCTGAGAACGGCGGCTAGGAAGTTGCCCCATTACTTCCAAAGTCACAAAGTGGTGGTTTACACAGAGTTCCCGTTGAAGTGTTGCTTCGAAAGGCCGATTTCTCGGGGCGAATATCGACCTGGTCAGTAGAATTAAGCCAGTATGATAATTATCAGTCGCGTACGGCAGTTAAGGGGCAAGTTTTGGCAGATTTCGTGGCAGAGTTTTCTCCCACAGTTGCTCCACTGCCTCCTACGAGAAAGGAGCAGTTGGTTGAGCAATCAGCCGAGAAGAAAAAGGTATCCGCCGAGCAGGACCCTTTGGAATGGAAGCTTTTTGTTGATGGGTCTGCATGCAATACTGGATCTGGAATTGGAGTGGTACTCTTCCCTCCTGAAGGGAATTATGATCGAGTTGTCGTTACGCCTAGGTTTCAGCGTCAAACAACGTGGCGGAGTCTGAGGCACTCCTAGCCGGGTTACAGAGCGCAAAAGCCTTGAAGGTAGAAAGAATTGAGTATTCCGTGATTCACAACTCGTGGTGAATCACAGCCGGGGAGTACAAGGCCCGGAATGAGAAGATGGCGGCCTACGTGAAGGCAACCAAGGATTTGCTTGATACCTTCGATAAGGTACACATCGGCGATAAGCTCTGGCGAACGCCGCCGACTCACTGGCTTGGTTGGTGGCGGCTGTGCCAACAGAGTTCAAGAGGAAGGTGGCGGGACTATCTTGCCGAGCCGAGTATTGGGAGGAGTGTGGAATTGGTCCTGGGCATGAACCAAGGACCAAGTTGGATGGATCCAATAGTGGAGTTCCTACGAGATGGGATACTCCCCACGGACAAAAAAGAGGCTCACAAAATAAAGACGAAATCTGCAAGATTTTGGCTATCACCGGAGGGGAAGTTGTACAGGAAGTCCTTCACTGGACCGTACCTGCTTTGTGTGCATCCCGAGATGGTGTAGAAATTTCTCCACGAGATACATGAGGGAACGTGTGGGAGTCATGCGGTGGGAGATCCATCGCTCACCGTGCAATCACACAGGGTTATTGGTGGCCACACATGCAAGAAGATGCGAAGGTGTATGTGAAAATCTGTGAGAAGTGTCAGAAGTTCTCACCAATGATCCGAACACTAGCCGAAGATCTGGTGCCCTTGACAAGTCCTTGGCCGTTTGCGCAGTGGGGAATGGACATCGTGGGTCCACTCCACAAGGTTACTGGGAACAGGAAGTTCCTGTTGGTAGCAACGGACTATTTTACCAAGTGGATTGAAGCAGAACCATTGGCAAAAATCACAGAACCCATGATAGAGAAGTTCGTGTGGAAGAACATCATCACTCGATTTGGAGTTCCTTATTCCCTGATCACTGATAATGGGTCACAGTTCCAGAAAAAGTTCAAGGCTTTTTGTGCCCAATATGGAATAAGGAACTACTATTCCACGCCAGCCTACCCTCAGAGCAATGGGCAGGCAGAGGCGTCCAACAGAACCATACTTGACGGGATCAAGAAACGGTTGGACAAAGCAAAAGGCAAGTGGCCTGACGAATTGCCACTGGTCCTGTGGGCACACCGAACAACTCCTAGGAGGTCTACGGGAGAGACTTCGCTAGCGTATGGAACAGAGGCTGTTATTCCATTGGAGGTTGGTTTGCCGACCAACAGGACCACATTGGTGGAAAGTGGGGGCAATGACAGAGCCCTGGAAATCAAGCTGGACCTGGCCGAGGAAAGGAGAGAACGAGCTCTGGTACACCTGGCTTCGTACCAAGAACAGCTGATGAAAAGCTACAACAAGCATGTCCACCCACGAGAATTTGGTGTTGGAGACCTTGTGTTAAGAAAGGTGCTCGGCAACACCAAGGTGGCCAACGAGGGAAAGTTGGGGGCCAATTGGGAGGGCCCGTATCGAATTACAGAGGTTGTTGGCATTGAGGCATATCGATTGGCAGACCTGGACGGGAACCCGGTACCAAGGCCCTGGAATGTTCACAACCTGAGGAAGTTCTACGTGTAAAGAACTTCGATTTCGTTTCTATTCTGTTTTAAAATGCACATCGTGATTGTGTGGGAATTACGAATAAAATTCCCTTGTGTTTTGTTTTACTAGTTGCAAGGGGTACGCGTAACGCCCCCTTGAGTTCTTTGAATTATGAATAAAATTTCCGGATTTTGGTAAAACAAACACCGTTTCTTACGAGTTTTTCTTTCGTTATGCTTTAAATACGAAGTCAAGCTATGTCCTTAGTCCTCACTTCGTATTGGGGAGCAGAGGGATAGGGTAACTAAATGGAATTTCGAATATTTCAAAATCAAAATTGAGCCAAGTACGAATATACTTGTTTATTTGCTCGGGTACGAATACACCCTGAATTGAGCCAAGTACGAATATACTTGTTTATTTGCTCGGGTACGAATACACCCTGAATTGAGCCAAGTACGAATATACTTGTTTATTTGCTCGGGTACGAATACACCCTGAATTGAGCCAAGTACGAATATACTTGTTTATTTGCTCGGGTACGAATACACCCAGAATTTTGCCAAGTACGAATACACTTGACAGTTGCTCGGGTACGAATACACCCAGAATTTTGCCAAGTACGAATATACTTGACAGTTGCTTGGGCACGAATACGCCCAGGAGGCATTTGAAATTATGCACACGGTACTCAAACACGAATATGTTTGGAGTAATTTCAAGTACAAATAGGTTTGTTTACTTGTACGGGCCCATACCCATGTATCTGGGTACGAATGAACTCAAAATTCACTAAATAATGCTGGGAAAAGTTCCCAAGCACGAGGCATATGGGGGAGCATACGAAAATATGCGTAAGAGCTAAGTACGAATACACTTAGCATGCCAAATGCTGGCCAAAAGATGGCCACCTGCATAGAAAAAGGCCACGAAGGGCCAGGCAAAACTAAAGTTAGGCCACGAGGGGCCAGCCAAACATAAGGGCCATGAAGGGCCAAAACCAGCAAAGTTAAAAGTATATGGAAATGTATCAAATGCCACGCAGGGCAATACCAAAGGCCGCGCAGGGCCGGTCAAAAAACTGTTCAAAAGAAGTTCCAGTTGTTGTCACTACGAAGAGTCCAACTTACTCTTCGATTGTCAAGTCCTCAATGACTGGGGGAGAGGCTGGGGCAGTTGCAGAGGCTGGAGCAGTTGTGGAAGCAAGGGCAGTTGCATCGTCCACAGCAGTGCTAGGTTCGGACGGACCTCTACCAGCTTCCTTCTGGCCAGGGTTGGTCGCCTCTTCAGATTGGTCAGCATCAGCATTTTGCTGCTCGGGTACATTGGCATTAGGCTCCAGGTTGTCTTCTTCTACAACCTCCTGCTCTTCAACAGCTTGGGTGCTCGGAAGATCAATCTCCGTCCAGAGGGGAGAAGAATCACCGCACTGCACTTTTTGAGGCGGCCAACCACCAAATTTCAAACACTTGGTCCTGAATCCCAGGCATCTGATTTGTAGCTCTCGGTAGCTACACGAATCCCTTCGTTATAGCCCTTGCTGGTAGGAGGCCTTGGCTTCGCTTTTACTCGCCTCCACTGGCCAAAGTCCGATTCAGCCGCCCTCGGCACCATCCAGCTTGTTCTTGAGTTCATCCGCAAGCCCGCGGCCTGATTTCTCTCTCTCCGGACCTAACGATGGTGTTCTGACAGCGTTTTCACTTGCTACCGGCACGCTGAGGCTCGGGATCGCCAAGTTTACGTGCCATGGCCACCATCTTACGCATTGCCTGGATATTTTTGAACACGAAGCAACATCAGGTAAACAGGAATAACGATCTAAAAACATCAGCAGACAAGGATGAACGTGACAGTTTACCTTAGCACCGTGGCTCATGAATGAGCCAAGGAGATTGTCCGGAGCTGGCGATCACTTTTGCATGTCCCGTGAAGCATGAATGCCTGGACAAGGTAGTGGTCGCACTCGAGTCCACACCGCCACGGATCGCGGATCGGCCGCCGCCATGGGTGAATTGTGGAGCCCAGAGGGGTGTTGGAGGTGCTGCAGTTGGGAGTTGGGCTGTTCAACAGAAGAGGCTTCCAACCGTGGACGCTTGTCCCTGGTGGCCTCAATTTCCTCGGAGAGAAGCCTGAGGGGCGTCCAGGTTGAGCCGGGCCACGGCGACCATGAGAATGCGCCGGCTCGAGGCGTCATGACCCACGAGATGTGCCGCGCCGCCCACGCCACCCACAGGATATTGAGGAGGTCTGCCGAGGTCGATCGGTTCTTGCATCTCGTGAGGAGGGAGACGGAGAGTAACCACTTGAGGATGTGGAGGTTTCTTCGGCGAGTTGGATTGGCTTGTTGGGCGGAGGGGTCCGAGAACGCCTCTCTTCGTTGCTCGGGCCGTTGAGCCGAGGATCGTGATGATGGGATTATCACCGCCGGATTCGCTTGTCGATGAATCCGCCAGACGATGCACTGTAGCTCGTAAGAATCTGCCGCTCTTGCTCGGCCACCAAGCACGTGCCTTGCCCGTTGAATGCGAGAGCACGGTGATGTCAGTGATGTGAACCTGGGGAGTGATGATGGCGTGCCCCTGATGACGTTTGAGGCTGCAAATACGAAAAAATTTACAGTCAGTAAATAAGAACAGGAAATGCAATACGAGATATTGCTCGGCAAAGAATTCTACGAAAAGGAACTAACGTGGTGTGCCAAATCTGGGGTGCGTGAAAACCGATGACTCTGCCGTCCTCGTCCCTGGGCTCGAAGTTCCCCGTGACGATGAGGAAGTCGTCGTCGTCCCCTCTGGCAGAGTCAGGCAATTCAAGCACCAGCCTTTTCCTGGAGTCCCTACTCTTGAGATAATAGGTCAGAGCATCTTTGGTTCGAGAGATGCTGTACAAATGATGAATATCGTGTAGACCTAAGGACGTGCCTAGCATTTGATTCAGGGCATTGATGCCCATGACCACCCTGAAAAAATTGGCAGAAACCTGCATGGGGGACAGTCTGTAATAGGCCAAAACCTGGCGGAGTAACGGTGCCAGGGGAAACCTAACGCCGCCCTCGACGACGGCAATGACAGGGATGTGCAGAGTGTCATTGTCAAAACACTCACGAATGGCATTTTCTGCAGCCAAAGAAGTGGCCACATTATCTGGGATCTCGTAGCGAGTTCTAAACTCGGCCATTCTTTGGGGCGTGTCACAGTGCCTACGAAATCGACCCATAACGAAAGCTCTGGGTTTGGGTTTTGATAAGGGAATGGGTACAAGAAAGCCCTAAAGAGATTAGGGAGATCCTAGATCAAACGAGAAAACCCTAGACTTAAGAGAAAAGTGGTGGGAAAGGGGAAATGAAACTTACGAATTAGCGGACGAGAACCCTAATATCGGAAGAGAAGGAGACTTTGAGCAGAGCTTCAATGGCGTGTATGGGCGAACCGTCCGTCTGCAGAGGGAATTTAGAGAGGAAGTGGGTTTGAAAATGGGGATGAAAACCCAAGTATACCCCAGCAAAAGGGGGTGACGTATGAGAAACGTCACCCCAGACGCCGTTTGGGCGTTCCGTTCCCCGAAACGCCTGTTCACATTGAATGTGGGCGGTATAGGACAAGCCGCGTGTAAAGGTGTTAGCTGGAAAAGCCTGTGCAGGCCAAACGACGAGACGTTTGGGTTGGGCTAAATGATGAGTTTGCACCAAGTACGAGAAACATAGGTGCAGGAGCAAAGGACGAGAACCTTGCTCGGAGTTCTGGAGCTTTGCTCGTCATATTAAGAGAAAATAACGAGTAAAGCTGGGGAGCCATTGTAGGGAGGTAATCCCGAACAGGTACAAAGAGTGGCCGAACACGTGGTACGTGGGGCCGAGAATCAATATAGTCAGAGTATCCGCCGTGCAGTACGGTGAACGGCAGTAAGGGCTGGGGGCACGAAAGGTCCCAGGTCCAAGATACCCGAGCAGGGGTATGGTTCAAAGAGCAAGGGTATTTGTTGGACCAGTCTCGTGATAAGGGGTCCAGTGATATGAGAAATCATTGGTCCAGAGGGTCTGTTCGGCAACGAGAAGGCCGAACAGTAGCAGCAATCTGGAGAAGGTGCCAGGAGGCGCTCCAGAGTGGTCCAGAAATGGAAATATCCAGTAAGGAAACGAGATCTGAGGTGATTCCCAACGAGAATGGGATGAACGGCCAGCTTTGGGAAGAGTGCCTAAATGGTCTAAAAGGAAATGCGCAGTTATGGGAATGAGAATCCCTGATATTCTAGGTTCCCTTTACGAGAAAGGAAACATAGGGCAGCAAGATGGCTTGGATAGCAAGTAGACATGGGTCTATAAATATGAGGTAAACCTAGAGGTAAAGGTACGCAATTCCTGGTTATTTGATTACTTTCTACTGAGAATTAGGGTTTTCACTAGTACGAGATACTAACTTTGGCATCGGAAGGCCTTTGCCACGAGAAGGCAAAGGTGCGCTCACCCATTATTTGTTTTACAGGCTCAACTCCGGCGGTTTGGTAGGGTTCCGGTGTAAGAACGAGAAGTAGCCGTTACGATCAAGGTGCTGTTTGGAGGCCTTTTTCGTTTTCTGCACTTACAGGAGTTGAATTTGAGACATAGAAGGTGGATGGAACTAATTAAAGATTATGATTGCTCTATTCATTATCATCCAGGGAAAGCGAATGTGGTTGCTAATGCCTTGAGTCGGAAGACAGCAACAAGAATGGCTTGTATCCAGTGTTCGAGAATTGTAAACTTTACGGAGCTGAAACAGATGGGTATGGAGTTCTCTTTGAATAGTAGTGATGTTTTGTTGGCGCGATTCAGTGTTTGGCCATTGTTTGTGGACCATATTCGGGATTGACAATGTGATGATCCAAGTATGGAAGAAATCATAAAGAAGATAATTAAAGGTAAGAGTTTTTGATTCAATATTCGAGAGGATGTATGCTTTTGTATGGGCATAGAATGTGTATTCTAGATGATGCAGCTCTAAAAAGGGAAATCGTGGAGGAGGCACACAGTTCAGCTTATGCTATGCATCCAGGAAGTACAAAGTTATATCGTGATTTGAGGGAGTTTTATTGGTGGGTTGGCATGAAGAGAGAGATTGCAGACTTTGTGGCTAGTTGCTTGACATGTCAGCGAGTGAAAGTTGAACATCAAAGACCGACGAGTCTGTTGCAAAATCTTCCTATACTGGAGTGGAAATGAGAACATGTAACAATGGATTTTGTGACAGGGCTACCATGTTCTAAGGGAGGTTATGATTCGATTTGGGTTGTTGTGGGTCGATTGACGAAGACGACTCATTTGCTACCTGTCAAGACTACATACTCTATAGATAAGTATGCTCAAATTTATGTTAGTGGGATTGTTAGATTGCATGGAGCGCCTTTGACTATTGTTAGTGACAGAGATTCGAAGTTTACTGCTAGATTTTGGGTGAGTTTGCATCGAGCTATGGGTACTTCACTGAAATTTAGTATAGCTTTCCATCCTCAAACTGATAGGCAATCTAAATGGACCATTCAGACTTTGAAGTATATGCTAAGGGCATGTGTTCTTGATTTTAAGGGCAGTTGGGATGAATATTTGCCGTTGATTGAGTTTGCCAACAATAATAGTTATCACATCAGCATTGGCATGCCACCGTATGAGGCTTTATATGGTAGGAGGTACAGGGCACCAATTTGTTGGAACGATGTTGGTGAGAGATAGATGTTGGCTCGGCAAATGGAGCAATCAGGCGAGGATTGGATGCTAGGTCTTGAAATGGTTAAACAAACCGTTGATGGAGTTCAAATTATAAGAGAGCGTTTAAAAATTACGCAAGATCGTCAAAAGAGCTATGCTGACAGACGAAGAAGAGATTTGGAATTTGAGGTGGGTGATCGTGTTTTCATTTATGTATCGCCTTGGAAAGGGGTTGTTCGATTTAAAGGGAAGAAGAAGTTGGCACCGAGGTACATTGGGCTGTATGAGATTACTGAAAAAGTAGGAGCAACGGCTTATCGATTGGTTTTGCCGGCGAAATTAGGACGGTTGCATGATGTATTCCATATTTTGATGTTGAGAAAGTATGTGCCAGATTCGACACACGTGCTGAATAACACATAATCAATTGAACTAAAGGAGAACTTGACCTATGTAGAAGAACCGATTCGCATTTTGGAGCGAGGGGAGCGTGTCCTTCGTTCAAAAGTAATATCGTTGGTGAAAGTTCAATGGCACAATCATTCGGAGCGGGAAGCTACAAGGGAGACAAAGGAGTCTATGCGAAAGAGCTATCCACATTTGTTTGAACTTGGTAAGTAATTTCGGGGACGAAATTTCCTAAGAGGGGGAGGGTGTAACACCCTTTATATTTGAGGTGCTTTTGTGTTATACTTTAATAACTTAAAGGAGCAAAGTGCATTTTTTTCAAGTGTTGTGCATGTGTGTGTTTAGGTCAAAAAAAAAAAAAAAAAGAACCCAATAGGGCAGGTTTTGTTTCAACGTTAGAAGAGAGAGAGAGAGAGACGGTGGAAAGAAGAAGAAGAACAGCGACGGGGGAGGATTGAAACCTCAATTTCAGTAGGTAATTTTTAGTCTCTTTTGCTTATTTTCGTGTATACACAGTAGATTTTGGGACAGGTTACAAAGGTTCTGTTCTGGGTTGATTTTTCGTTCTTAGATTGTGAATTGGTTTTTGATTCCTGCTTGATATTTAAAGAACACTCTCATCTCGTTCTTTAGCCGCTGGAATCGTTGAAAACCGTCGAGAACTCAACTTACTATGGAATTTTGAAATTTGCTCTGCATAATGATAATCTGTTGTTGGACAGATTCGTACAGCTCTGAGTTTGTCTATTTTCTCACCCTTATATGTCGAAATTTACTTTGGTTTCTTCATGAAATCTGAACTAGATTTGATGCTTGTTCTTATGGCTTTGGAATCACTTGAAAAGGTTAAGAACTCAATTTATTGTGAATTTTCAAATGTTGGTCTGATCTTGAGAATTTGTTTTGAGATAGATTTGCGAATCTGTTGTGTTTGTCTATTTTCCCATCCTTATAGTTCGAATTTGGTCTTGGTTCCTTCACAACTCTTGAAGTACATCCTCTTGCGAAACTTTTGACACCAAATCGATCAATAATGTTAAAAACTCGACACATTGTGATTTGTTGAAGTTGGGACTGTCTTGAGATGTTTCTATGTGAAATCGTCACATGTTTGGATTCACATTATGATTTTATTTGAAGTTTAGGTATTCTGAGCATAAACAGGATTGTTTGACATTTGTTATCTAGTTGAGTTGATGCGGATATTACTAATGCATTCATTAAGCCTTTCAAGTATTTCTATACTAAAATATTTGGCTTGTGGATAGGTGACGAGTCGGTGAATCAAGGAGCACAGAAATCATAAGTTGTACTTTTTTTGGAGTACAAAGTGAGTGTTTGATTCATAGATGTTGTTCTATATTGAATTGAACTGTGGCTTAGTGCCCAGTGATTGGCTTTATGCCGAAAGACTTTTATACCTTAAGTTATTGGCTGTGTACCCAGTGATTGGCTTTATGCCAAAAGGCTATTATGCCTTAAATTGTTGCCTCTGTGCCCGATGTTGTTTTTTATTTCTCGATAAACTGTTGACAAGTTGAGATTATCTTTTAGCTATACCTTTAATATGGAATTGCATCTATGTCTCATAAACACTCTCGGATTCCGTTTTGGAATCCAGTTTTGCAGGCGTCGTAGATATCCACTGTTGATCGTCGTGTGGCTGTACCCTCGCTTAGGGTAGCATGTCGGGAAGGCTGGATGAGTTTTGGCAAAATATTGTAGATAAGGATCTAATTGCAGCCTATGTAGATATTTTGTTTGTTGTACAGTTTAATACTTTCTTGAAACTTTCGCTGTGTATGTAAGAATGATATGTTTTGCATTATCAATAAAATGACTTTTGATTAACTTAATTGCTAGAACTTGAGTTATAGGATTGGGTTGGTAGTTGATCTTGCACCCTCGCATCGGTTTGAGCTCATTGAGTGCTGGCCCGGGGTGGGGTGTGACAAAACTGGTCCAAATTGAATTGATCTGTGCATTTTGGATTTTGTCTGTGGATTAATGGTCCGAACACGAATTTAAAAATTAAAAAACCGTGAGATACGAATTAGAATTGGATTTTCATTTCAAAATCGTGAATTAACGGAACCAATTCGTGAGATATTTTTAAAAAATAAAGATATATAATATTTGTTAGTAACGTGGCTTAGTTTTGATACCTAGAACTAACAGGTTGTTGGAACCTAGCTTGTTTTGGAACTTGGATAGTATTCGTTTCTTTCCTTTCTAACAAATACTTTGCTTGGACACTTCAAATAAAGTTAGTGTTTCCTTTCAAACTTGTGGACTTTGATACCTGGCTTAGGTTTTTATTTTATTTTGTTTTATTTTATTCATGGCGTTTGTTTTTACATTTTTGAAATATGGAATCAAGTATTTACAGGTCATGACGTATTTGGTTGATTGAATCCGTGGATAAAATCGGGATCACGGTTCGGATTGGAACTGAACCGTGACACTTTTTGGTGTGGACATGGATTGCATTTTCAAAAAACTATGACTCATGAATTATGATTGAATTCATAGCAATCCGATCTGATCCAAACCATGCGCAACCCTAATTAGTGTTTGTTCCATTGCAAGCTCTTCCAATATGTTTACTTCTTTTATAATCAGAAGATGTCCGGATCATCTTGCATGCACTTTGATTAATTTCGGGGCCTGTAGTTAATGACCGGATGAATTCTCTGGTGACCCCAAAATTTGAAATGTTTAACCTTCATAAAATTCGAACATACAACTTCATGAAAGATATGTTTATCTCCCACTTGGCCGAACAACCCCTTGGGGTTCAAATATGTTTATCTGCCAGAATTCCTATGCTACAACTTGTGGAAGTTTAATATGGATGAAGTTGTCCGAAATCCTTTTCGCAGGGTCGAATTGGGTTGAACTTATTATGGACTAGGTACCGTGCCACGTGCAAGGCACGTGTGGCTGCCCGTTGAATTGATCGGCTTTAAATTTTCGTATGATATAGCTGCATATACGTAAGTTTTATTTATGCTTGCAAAAGGTTTATCTAGAGTAGATTACATAAGTGAAAGAGGAAAATTTAAGCAGTCACTCTACTCTAGGTCTAGTTGTTGTCAGCATAATAAGACAACCAAATTCAAGTCATGCAAGTTATGTGACAGATCTCAAATTATCCAGAAGACACTCTTTTGTTTTTTAAGTAACTCAAGTCCTTCCCGAAAACTATTGGGCCCTAGCGAGAGCGCAAAGCAAGGCTAGGGCTTCATTGAAGCCCGATGCATGTTGTCAACAAAGAATAGCAAATACATCATAGACAAATGAATTAAAGATCATATATAAGGAAATTGAAACCAACAGTGTATAAACACAAATCCAAAGTATTATAAGAATCATCTACTATTCTACACTCTACAGTCAAATTCCATGATGTAAAGATCAAATAAAGGTATCAATGATCGATTGTAGACGAAAACAAAAAACTCAGATGAGCTATTAACAATAAAAGTACCAAAAATAACCTAGGGCATTCGTAGGAAACCAGAAAAAGGGTTCAGCAAGCTCGGAAAAGGAATGCAAAAGAAGAGCGGAGGAAGAGCATATAAATAGTTACCGAAGCAGGAAAAAAGAACCAAAAAACAACAGAAGGTTAAGTAGTTGTTGCTGCACCTCAGGGCTACGTTTGCACTTTCGACAGCTATGTTACAACTTATTTCAAAGTTAAAGTTAGGACACCATAAACTCCCCAAATATTGCAGTGTAAAATAACAATGTAAGTTGCATGTGTTCCACACTTTGCTATTCTTTAATCCGTTTTTATCTATATTCCTTGGAGCAATCCTTGTACCCACTGTCAACAACCGAAAGCCATCCCAAGTTCATCATTATGGTTGCAATACCTAGCACACAATAGCGAGAGGGAGAGAGAGAGATTGACCTGAGGGAGAAGTTCGTGAAGAAATTGTACTGATGTTGAAGGATCCTTCATATGTCTGTATACATCTAGTTCGACGCCAGCCGGATCACCTCGTCGAATCTGCCTGAGGCCTGGGATCTCTTCCTAAAATGTGAAGCAAATTTGCTTGAAAAGAAATAACTCTTACTCTTCAAGGTATATAGATTCTGCAATTTACGGGAATAATTTCACTGCAATAATATAGGATGAATCCCTGGAATGGATAAAAATAGGGAGCTTGAGAAATTTCTCAGACTTCTCTGTTTCTCTCCAACAAAAGCAGAAAATAATGAAATCACGGCTTATGCTTCACAATTCCAAGTTCATAAAAGGTAACAGAGTGGAATTGGGAGTTCATGGACTTCAAGATAAGGAATCTCTAAAAGAGATAAGCAAGACGGTTTAGGCATAATATTAAGATAAAGAAATTCAAGGAAACTGAAAGGTTTGGTTCATATACGAAATAAACCAAACACAAAAGAAGTCGCAGCAGTAAGAACAATGATACGTAATTACCTATCTAACGGAATTCATTCCAACAAGTATAGAGGAAATATCTTTATTCGACAAGCTGTACTGCATAGCTAACTTTGATATATTTTTCCTCTTCTCTTTACAAATGGCAGCAGCAGCTTGGCATGCAGCCTGCGGAAGCAATAAAACAAGTGCAGGTAATAAGTAAACTCATTTTTTGCGGATCATACAGAGAAAAGACATATAAGCAAGAGGAGCATTACAAAAGCCCACATTTATTGGACTCGTCAAATTTTAGTTTGTCAGGCATATCTTTGTTATTTAGCTTGGTATGCTATAGCTTATTCAAGTGATCTATCTAGTAATACGAAATAAAAGGACCAAAGCCATTGCGTGCAAGCTCGATTACAGGAGCCATCCCTAGGTCTCGGCACCTCAAAATGTACCATTCCTTTTATTAGCAAACCAATGTGCTAGTTCAAGATGCTTAAGGAAGCAATTCTCCTCAGGAGACACTTAAGTATATTGTGCCGTAAGTACTGAGACGGGCGAATAGAAAAAGAAGCAAAACCATCTTTTGGTATCCTTTCATGGTTCCGCCTACTGGATTAATCAGAATTCTAATGCTAACGATGTAACACGTACTAACAGTATTCAAATATATTCATCTTTATGTCGAGAGAAAATGTTGAAAAAGCATGACAAAAAAAGGGTCGATTATTGTATACTGAAAAGGAAGACCTTCAGTTCAGGTGAAGCTGGGTGCCACTCGGGAGGTCCGCTCTCCGTAAGAAGCCCCCTTGCAAAGGGAGAAGCACTGATCACTCCCACACCCTTGCTCTTTAAGTAAGGCAGTAGATCCTCCAGAGTTGAATCATTAATACCACAGTGGCACTATGACAGAATCACATCAACTGTGCCTGGTGGCACCCGATCAAGAACATAAGTGAAAACTCCCAGAGGAAGTCCCGTAATACCGATGAAGCGGATATTTCCCGCTTCCTTTAGTTTTTGAAGAGCAGGAATAGTCTCATTGACAATCTGTACAAGGAATCAAAACAAACCAACAAAATCTTCACAACCACTTTATAGGCAATAAATGTTGAATATCACCAAAATGGGTGAACTACAAAGAGATATCAGCTCAAGGATCCATCAGTAATTCGTAGTCATCTCAGTTAAGTTTAAGGTAGTCATGCACTTTCTTATCACCTAAACCCCAAGTTATCTTAGGCCTTCCTCTATTCCTTTTACCACCCCCCAGGGGATAAATCACTCCTTCCAAAAGTCAAAACACACGTTAACTGGTCAGTCTTGGAACATGACAATACCATATTACCCTATCAAACAACTTTCCCCATTGTCTCAAATGAAATCTTGAATCAGTGAAACCAAGTTATGACAATTCTTACAATAGTAGCAGGACATACAAATAAGCATCTATCAAGAGACCCTAAGCCCACCCGTTAGTATCAGGATGACTTTGCCAAAGCCAGCACAGGGTAGTCAACCTACGAGCACAAAAGAGCGCCCACTGCTCCTCTCTAAAGTGAAGGTAAGATTCTTAGCCCTTTTGGCATCAAGGGTGCACTTAGGTGGTAGAAGTAAGGAGTTCAATTCCTCCAATAATCTATTCTAACTATTAACTTTCGCCCCGGGCAAAAAAATGATAAAAGTTCTGCGAAGACACAACAAGGGGTCAAATTTGATTCTTTACCACCTAATTTACCCATTGTATTATAGCTTTGGCTTTAAAATTCAGATTGTTCGTTTTCTTTTCTCTTTTTTGTTTGTGTGTGAAAGGCCAGGTGAACTTGGAATAAACACCGATCCACTTGGGCTGGCAAGTTCAAAATCTAGATGTTCAAACCTCCCCCAAATTTATTCTTACGGCGGTAGGCGCACAAACAAATCCATCAGAACACCACTTTTCTTCTTGAAGTTATCGAAAGCCCAACTAACGTATAGGAATTTAATAACAATTTTTTATTTTTGTTCCAGTTAAGATCAGAAACCAAAATCTTCACATGAACTAAAAAATTCACAACTGATTGAAGTTCGCAACTGATTAACAATCTACGGTTTGATATAAAGACTCCGTAACCTGGAGTGAATTGAATTCAAGAGCATACGAAATGGAAATAAAGGGAAAGACATACCCAACAGCTTGGCCAGTGTCCGTCATCGTCCTCGTCGCCCTCAGATCTGGTGAGAGAGAAAGAGATGGGTATGGCTGGTGAGAGAGAGAGATGGCTCTGGTTGGTGCGAGAGAGAGAGAGAGAGAGAGAGAGAGAGAGAAGGGCGAACGGAGAGCAGAGAGAACAGAAGCTCACCGGTCACCACTGAACTCTGTTATTCCCTTCACTGGTTTCGCCCTTGCAAAGTGGCAGAAAAGAAGAGTGGGAGGCAGAAGAAAAGAAAGGGGAGGCGGAGCTAACGAAGTATAGAACCAAAAATGGAAAGACGAAATTACCCTTCTCCACCAAATCAGTGGCTTCCCAATAAGAGGGCAAAATTGTCCAAATTGGACAGAAATTGCCAAGCGAAATCCACCCAAACCAGAACTTCTTAAAGAGAGGTAGGAAATTATGAGATGGTGCATGTGGATATGGTATATATATAAATAGTTATATTTACTCTCTTCGTCCTTTTTAAGTGTTCTGTTTTGTAACTCTAACTTATTAAAAAGACATCATCATTACACTTTTCACATCAATTTTTTCGTTCACTTTCCTTACTTACCCATCATCATTACGCTTTTACTTACTAACTTTTCAAAATAAAATATACTTTTAGGGACAAAATAGACAATGCACCAATTTTTACCCCATAACTTTACAAAGTAGACACTTACTAAGGGACAACCAAAATGAAATGCTGGACTCTAAATAAGGGACGGATGGAGTATTATTTTCATCACACCTTTTTAGTCACAGATTTTTGCATGATGGGTCATTGGGTATAGATCATGCTAGACTTAATCCTACATTGCTCATCTAAGCCACCAATGTTTGGTTAATATATTCTAGAGGTTACTTCACCTATTGTCAATTGGTAAAGATTGGAACTATCCAAGAAATCTAACATGATATCAGAGCTAGCTAGGTCTTGGGTGGCCTCACCTCGCGTGGGTAAGTCTCCATCGCTCGAGTCACCTCATTAATTAATTCATACCGCCACGTACATCCAGATTGCACACAGTGGTGGCTCCACATAGAGAGCACCATGGTCACATGACCACCCCTAAAAAAATAATCTATATAATAAAACAGGACAGTGTGGGCCTCCACACAAACATAAACACATCCAATGGCTGTAATTGATTTCATCCAAGGGCTCCCATTCACTTTTCAAATATGATACAATCTCTCCCTCTCACGTTTCAAAACCCCTCTCTCTCAGACAGACGCCTGTCACGCCTCTCTCTCTCTCTCTTCCCCTTAGCCCCAAACACCTCCTCTCTTCTTCTCCTCCTCTCCCCTCCCACCCTGACCCTAGCCACTCCGACACACCACCACCACCGCACCTCTTACCACCGCCAGCGGCGCCACTCCCACCACCAGCGCACCACCACGAGGTATCTCTCTCTCTCTCTCTCTCTCTCTCTCTTGATCTCTCGAAAAAGGGCTAAACCAAGTGTTCGAAAAAGGGCTCTGCGTTTGTGTGTGTATGAAGTGTTTGATAAAATGCCTGTGAGAAACTGCAGTTATAGCTTTCTAGATTTTGCCCGTGCAGTTATAGTTTTGCCCGTGCTGTACTATAATTTTCTTGAAATTGCAGTAATAGCATTTTGAAAATCAATTGTTCCGAAAAATCTTTCTTTTATTAATTGATAGCTACCTATACATTGATCGCTACCTGGCATTTCGTTAACTTTACTCCCTAATTTTTTCACCGAGAATTGATTTTCTTTACAGAAAAATATTGAGAGGTAATGGAACAGCTTTTTGTTTTTTTAACACAAGGCAATTGAGAGGAATTTAAGTGTTGAGAGGAGTTCAAATTCTAACCAATGTATCACGAAAAGGGAAACAAAAAGAAGTTAAGTCAGGCTAAATGTTTGAGAAAATGGCTCAAAGGAAGATGATCAACAATTTCGGGGGTCAAGCTCTCATCCAGTGGGCTTTACTGTCCAATTTGGGCCAGTCGGCCATTTTCCGGCGAACGTGGGTTTCTTTTAATGATTGGAGATCCGTTCATATTTTTCTACATTTTTAGTTCATTATCGATTTATTAGGTTTGTGCTACATTTTTAGTTGAATAATTAGAGATTGGGGTCGTTTTTCGTAACTGGGTTTTGTGTAATGTCGCACTCGGACCGAGCTACATGGATGAATTTGTTGCTTTGTTGAAGGGCCAAAGGCTCAAGCGGTAGGGACTTCTCATTTCAACAGGGCAATGCATGTGCAACCTTCATTGTTTTTTTTTTTTTTCTTCCCTCTATGGACACCCTCAGTGCAAACACTCGATCACGGTAGAAAATTAGTTTTTTTTCTCATCTTTTGTTGGGGCTCTAAGATCAGAAGCGTTGTGCTACGAAATAGTGGCTTTTGGGGTTTAACCTTTCAAAATCACTTTGGTTTCGCATTACTGCAATGCATTTGTGTCCCATCATTTTACAGTTGTTCTTGATTTCTTTGTTTTTGACAGGAGCAAGAGTATAATCGCCCTCTAATACTTTCATCATCATCAAGATTGGAAGCTTGCTTAGCGAGTGGCACGTTTTTTTTTTTTTTTTTTGATTTCTCTGCTAACACTCCAATATGGTCTAAAATTAATTTGTAGGCGGGACTGGTTAGTTTTAAGGCACTTCGGCGGACTTTTAAGTTTTAGGGGACTTCGGCAGTGTGGGATTCATAGAGGTTTTTTTTTTTTTGGTCAATCGGCAAACATTATGATGATCACAACTAGGTTAGAGCTAGCATCCTTCAACCTTGAAGCATCTCAATGTTCTCATCTCTATGAGTTTGTTTTTTCCAATTTTTTAGGCTTTGTGTTCCAGTGGAAACTCTGTTATCCTAACTGTCGCTTTGTGTTCCAGGAGCAATGGAACTTTCTAAAGGGAAAGGGAAGGTCATCTGTGTAGCCAAGGGAAAAAAATCTATGCTGGATGGTGATTTGGAGAAAACTGTAAGATAAACTTTAACTCTTCATTTTTCATTTTCTATTGATCACTGTTCTTCATTTTACTGTTGCATATATGTATGTATAGGTTACGTTTCTTCGAGAAAAGAAGGTTAGAGCTAGCATGGTTGATCTCTCTCAAATAATTTCTTTCGTGAATCGTTTAGTGTTTGAGCTACTACGAAAATTCAAAAGGTAATTCCAATAGGATGGGTAGTGCCGTAGGCACGGGCAATTCGCTATTTGCTATAATACATGTAGAAATTTTAGGATAGCCCATGTTTTGAAATAGTTTGAATACCCAGTTCATACATCAATGAACACTCAATTCAAAAAATTTTAAACACCCAATCCATACATCAATGACCACTAATCAGTGGTAAAATTACAACTCTTTATTCTCTTTATTTGAGGCTGTTTATATATTTTTTCATAATATTTATTAATATATAAACAATCCAAAAAAATTAAATTCTCTAATTTTTAATCCGTTTGAACTAGTGTGAAGATATTATTTTTTTTAATTATTTTATCCCAAAGGGTCATAATTAATTTTTGGCTCTAGGGCTTTCATATGAGAGCCCTAAGAGAGCCGTAGAACCAAATGAAGAGCATTTACTTAATTATGAGAGCCCTAAAGACAAGTATTAATTATGACCTTTTAGGATAGAATGATCCTAAAAATAAGATCTTCACACTGGTTGAAACAGATTGAAAATTGAAACACTTAATTTTTTAACCATAGTTTTTAATATATAAACAGTGTTAGTCTCTTTTCTTTTCTTTTTTTTTTATTTCAATCCATATTGTCTTAAACATAATCTCTTGATTTAAAAAAAAAAATGCAGAATTGCTCGGCGGCGCCTAGGCTTGCTTGGTGCTTGGCGGTGGATCGCCGCTCAACTAGCGGTGAGCGCCGTTTAAAATACTAGATAGTACATTGTAAGCATTTTTTTTGTACACGAGCCAAGAGCCGCCACTGGCTGCGTGTAGCCCGAGTTCCATGTGCAGTAGAACTCATCATAATTAACTGCCCTATCCCCAATGAGAAAATTAAAAACAATTTTTCTTCGGAATAGTATAAAAAAATATATATATATCTATGAGTAATTTAATTTTCCTTTCATTTTTTCTCGCTGAAGACTATTGAATCCGATAGAAGCAAGCAACTTTATTTTGGACAAGGCAATGAATTAAGAAACAAGCGAATCAGTAGAAGAACGTCGTGAAAGAAGCCAAGTTTGAAGATAGACACCTAAACGCATGCAAGCTAATGAGCCATATATGCACCCTATTCTAGTCTTTACCGCACTAATTAACTTAAGGGGCCTGGGGTCGGATTCACTTTTTTCTTAGGATAAATTACGGGCCAATCCAAAAGTACGTGTGCCAAAACAAAGAATATATACGGTTGGAAATTTATTATTTTAATATTAAATTTGTTTACATCTTTTGGTGCTAGACTTTTACAAGTCACGTGTATATCTGTATGAGAGGCTCTTATATTAGCGTTTATTTGGATATTCACTTGGAAGATCAAATCAAATCTTGAGATCACATCATTTAATTGGGTGTTTGGATATTTAGGAGCAAATCTAGAAGAATCAAGAAGAGTATCTAGTAAATCTAAAAAATCTAGCAAATCTATAAAGAACCGGGTGCATATCTTTCATATCTATCCTATGGGATTTAGTCATTAATGAAAAGATATAGTTTGGATTCTTTCTTGCATATATATATAGCCTGCATAAGTGGTTTTGTAAGCATAGAGTAATACCAAGACTTTTCCAAAACAATTAGCTTTTTCATACTCAATTCTTCCTTCTATCTTTGTTCTCTGTAAATAGTGAGTTAATATGTACGTGAGAGTCTTGGGCAAAGTGTAAGGGTGTTCTTTTGTAGAGTTTTGGGTTCTCCTACTTGTGCAGAGTAGGTCCGAACCATACAATAAATTATCAAGCTGTTTATATCCTGGAGGGGACAAGTCAGAGATTTTTTACTGCACCTGTTTGTTACCGTAGAGGACTTGAATCTGCTTAAAGAGAGCGAGATGATTTCCGTGACTTAGCTTGTTAATTTGTCCATTGTAATATTTATTTTTGGTGTAAATTTTTGTAATATCACCAACAATTTTAAGGAGATTCAAAAAAATGGACCTAACATCTGAGAAGCCCAATGAAAATATCGGAGATCTCAACAAACCTTTCAAGTTCAAGGGAGCTCACTTCAAGCGATGGAAAGGCAAGGTGCTCTTCTGTCTCAGTCTCCTCAAGGTGGCCTACATCCTAACTGAGAAGGATCCCAACAAAGTCTCCACCGATGGGATGACCGATGACGAAAAATATGCTCATCTTGAACAAGTTGAGCAGTACAATTCAGATGAGTATAACTGTCGGCACTATCATTTAAATTACCTTGCAGATCAATTTATGATATTATGATACTACTTTACCACAAAGAAAATTTGGAAAGCCTTGCAAAGCAAATATGATACTGAAGAGGTATGTGCAAAGAAATATGCAGCTAGCCATTTTTTCCGCTATCAGATGATAGATGGTAAATCTGTTGTGGAGCAAGTTCAAGATTTTCAAATGATTGTGGCGGAGGTCCGGTCTGAAGGCATCAAAATTGGGGACAATCTTGTAGTGGCAGGCATGATTGACAAATTACCACCTTTGTGGAGGGAGTTCTAGAAATCAATGCGCCACAAACAAAAGGAGACGTCCCTGAAGACTATGATTACCTGCATCTGAGTGGAGGAGGAGGCTAGAGGCTGAGATGCACTTATGACTCACGAGGGTAATGGACATTCCCCCACTAAGGTATTTAGTTTCGGCAAAAAATAACTTGCCCAGAGGTCAGTTTCCAAAAAATGCTTATTTGAAACCAAAAAAGAAAAACATCAAAAATAAGGGTAAATCTCGCGGTGAAATGCGAATGAGAAAAATAATTGGAACCAAGGACCCCTTCACAAATACAACAAACTGGTGCGTGTTTTGTCTGTGGCAAGAGTGGGCATATTGCTCGATTTTGCAAGTTTTGAAAAATATAGAATGCTCCACAAGCTAATGTTGCCGATGAGCCCTTTGTGGCTATGATTACAGACATATATATGATTCAATGTGTGGAAGGGTGGTGGGTAGACTCTGGTGCCAACATGCATGTCTGCTTTGATAAAAATTAGTTCAAAACTTATACTCCCTTTGTAGAAGAAAAAATTGTGATGCTTGGTGACTCTAGTACTACCAAAGTGCTTGGGAGTGGCGAGGTTGATTTGAAGTTTACCTCTGGACATGTGCTGACTCTGAAAGATGTGCTTTACACACCGTCCATGAGGAAGAATTTGATATCCAGTTATCTACTCAACAAATCTGGCTTTAAGCAGACTATGGAATCTGATCAGTTTGTAATTACTAAAAAAGGAGTGTTTGTGGGTAAGGGATATGCATGTGATGGAATGTTCAAACTAAAAGTTAAGAATAATAAACCAGTTACTGTTTTTGTTTACATGTTGTCTTCCTTAAATTTTTGGTATGCTAGACTATGTCATGTAAACAGTAAATATGTAGGAATCATGAGTAGCTTAGAATTAATTCCTAGACTGAGAAAAGCTTTTGAGAAATGAGAAACATGCAGTAAAGCAAAAATCACAAGGAGGCCTCATAAAAGTGTTCAAAGAAATACCGAATTGTTAGAACTAATCCATACAGATTTATGTGAGTTTGAAGGAATTTTAACTCGTTGAGGAAATGGATATTTTATCACTTTTATTGATGATTATTCAAAATATACTTATGTATATTGTGTGAAACATAAAAGTGATGCATTTGACAAATTTAAAGAATTTCTCCGAGAAGTTGAAAAGCAATTTAGTAGGAAGATTAAAAGAATTAGAAGTGATAGAGTTCGTGAGTATGAGTCTTTTGGATTTAACTCTTTTGCTCAGTCTTTGGGAATTATCCATGAAATTACTCCACAGTATTCGCCTGAGTCTAATAGTGTGGCTAAAAGAAAAAATAAAACATTAATTGACTTGACCAATGCCATGCTTATTGAAATAGGCGCTCCCTCAAATATCTGGGGAGAAGCAATTTTAATGGCTTGTCATATGATAAATTGAGTGCCACACAAAAAAACTAAAATTACGCCTTTTGAGTTGTGGAAAGGTCATAAGCCAAATTTGGGATATTTGAGAATTTGGGGTTGTTTGGCTTTCGTGACGCTTTAAGACCCTAAAAGATTCAAATTGGGTGTTAGAGCTACCACTTGTGCTTTCTGGGATATGCAATAAATAGTACAACCTACAAATTTTTTGATATGGCAAATAAAATTATCTTTGAATCAGGTGATGCAATTTTTCATGAAGAAAAATTCCCCTTTAAACTTAAAAATGGTGGGGGTCAAGAATCTAGAGAATTGATCTTACCTGAGCCTAGTTCTTCAACTCCTAATTTACAAAACCAAGAGAATTTTGAATTTAAACTTAGAAGGAGTAAAAGAGCTAGAGTTGAAAAAGATTTTGGCCCTGACTATCTTATTTTTAATGTGGAGGATACTCCACTTAATTTACAAGAGGTTATGACATCACCTGATGCTGTTTTTTGGAAAGAGGTTGTTAATGATTAGATGGAATCACTAATGTCCAACAAAACTTGGAAATTAGTCAATTTACCACCGGCATCACCTGATACTGTTTTTTGGAAAGAGGTTGTTAATGATTAGATGGACTCACTAATGTCCAATAAAACTTGGAAATTAGTCAATTTACCACCGGGTTGTAAAACTATTGGGTGTAAATGGGTCCTATGTAAAAGAGTTTAAACCTAATGGTTCTATTGATAAATATAAAGTAAGACTTGTTGCAAAAGGTTTTAAGCAACAAGTTGATCTTGACTTTTTTGATACATTTTCTCCGATTACTAAAGTACTAGTATCCATTAGATTGTTAAAAATTCATCAAATGGATGTAAAAAAAGCTTTTTTAAATGGGGACCTAGAAGAGAAAATTTACATTGAACAACCCGAGGGCTTTGTGGAGCCCGACCAAGAAAGCAAAGTGTGTAAGTTGACTAAATCCCTATATGGCTTAAAGCAGGCGCCTAAATAGTGGCATGAGAAAATTGATTCCTGCATGATTGAAAATGGTTATTAGACAAATGAGTGTGATAAGTGCATCTATTATAAATCTTGTGAAAATTCACATGTTATTATTAGCCTATATGTGGATGATTTACTCATCTTTGGCTCTAAAGTGCATATTATTAATGAGAATAAAAATATGCTTAGTAGCCATTTTGATACGAAAGATCTTGGTGAGGCTAACGTAATTTTGGGGATGAAAATTACGAAAACATGTGCTTGTATTTTTCTCGATCAGTCGCATTATATTGAGAAATGTTTTTAAAAATACCATTTTGATAACTGCAAGCATGTTCTTACTCCTTTTGATCCTCATGTGCATTTATTTGCGGTAAAAAATGACAAGGATATTGTTGATCAAAAAGGATATGCTAGCATAATAGGGAGTTTACGTTATGCTACTAACTATACTCGACTTGACATTGCTTATGCAGTAGGAGTACTGAGCAGGTTTACTAGCAAGCCAAGTAAAGAACACTGGCTAGCCATTGAGCGAATAATGAAATACTTATCTGACCAAAAATTATGGCTTATTTTACAAAAAGTATCCTGCAGTACTTGAAGCTTATAGTGATGTCGATTGGAATACTTTGTCAGGTGATTCACTCTCTTCCACAGGATATATTTCTAATTTGGGTGGTGGTGCTATATGTTGGAAATCGAAAAAGCAATCTATTATTGCTAATTCTACTATGGAGGCCGAGGTAATAGCATTAGCATCAGCGAGTGAGGAGGCTAATTGGTTGAGAGATTTATTAAATGAAATCCCGTTTTGGGAAAAATCAATTCCTCCTATGTTAATTCATTGTGACAGCACTGCTGTGATTGGTAGACTTCAAAACCGTTATTACAATGGTAAATCCAGACCTATCAAAAGAAAACACAGTACTGTGAGATCTTATTTGAGTAATGACATCATAAATGTGACTTATGTGAGATCATGTGATAATCTTGCAGATCCATTAACCAAGGTCTTGGCAAGAGAAAGAGTCTGGAATACATCGAGGGGGATGTGGCTAAAGCCATTAAATTCATGAGCCACATATGAGGATACCCAACTCAGGGGCCAGAGATCCTGTAATTGGGTTCAAGGGAAAGAACGAATCATATGGTGGTCGTTTGGAAATGCACTGAAATTTTTGATTAAATCCATCCTTATAATGTGAGTGCATTTATCCTATAATGTTGTGGAGGTTGAGTTAAATTCTTAATGAAATTGTGTAGCTCTCTTATGAGTGGGGCATTAGAATTACATGAGTATCCTTGATAGATTTCACCTATGTGAGCGTAGAGGTGGGGCCACTTCCTATGAGAATTAGCTTTGTTCTCAAAGATGCTCATGAAAATTGGGATTAGCGCAAGGCCGTAATGTGCTGGCTATTAAAACTCATGTCAATACCTGGACTATTATGTGTGGGCAGTATTTTTTATTTCCCCTAAGCAGTCATAGTTCAAGTCGGAGACCACTATTGACTCTGGAGTTTTATTACTGTTTTCACTAAGTGAATGTTCAATGCAGAGCACATGTTCATGATGCATAATATCCCTTTTTGCCTAGGAGTCTTATTTAATATTAAAATAGGTGGGGGAATGTTTGGAATTTTATTATTTTAATATTAAATTTCTTTACATCTTTTGGTGCTAAACTTTTACAAGTCACGTGAGGCTCTTATATTAGCGTTTATTTGGATATCCACTTGGAAAATCAAATCTAATTTTGAGATCACATCATTTAATTGGGTGTTTGGATATCTAGGAGTAAATCTAGAAGAATCAATGAGAATATCTAGTAAATCTAGAAAATCTAGCAAATCTAGAATGAATCGGGAGCATATCTTTCATATCTATCCTATGGGATTTAGTCATTAATGAAATGATATAGTTTGATTCTTTCTTGCCTATATATATAGCTTGCATAAGTGGTTTTGTAAGCATAGAGTAATACCAATACTTTTCCAAAACAATTAGCTTTTTTCATACTCAATTCTTCCTTCTATCTTTGTTCTCTCTAAACAGTGAGTTAATATGTACATGAAAGTCTTGGGCAAAGTGTAAGGGTGATCTTTTGTGGAGTTTTGGGTTCTCCTACTTGTACAGAGTAGGTCCGAACTATACGATGAATTATCGGGTTGCTTATATCCTGGAGGGGACAAGTCAGAGTTTTGCTACTGCACCGTTTTGTTACCGTAGAGAGCTTGAATCTCCTTAAAGAGAGTGAGATTTCCGCGACTCAACCTGTTAATTTGTCCATTGTCATATTTATTTTTGACGTAAATTTTTGTAATATCACGAACATATACAAAATGAATACGAGAATCAAAAACGACAAGAACACTTTATTAATTCCTAGTTAACCATGTTGTTTATTAAGCAAATCGTAATACTATACATGGGCCTTTCTGTTCTAGTGGCATTCCACCACAAATTATCACCATATACACCGAAACAAATCTTAAAATACATGTACGTACAGGACCTATAAAGAATTAATATATGCATGCTTCTATCAATGATTTGTCAAAATAGCATAATCTAACGACAACTAACTGCAATTGATAATGACTTTAGCTTATTCTAAAACCCATTTCACTATCTTAGTCTAGAGCTTTATTGGGTTAATTAGGTTGTTTTGTTTTTTCCTCTGAGAGCAACTTCAATATTAATTGCAACCTACTTACCCAAAAAAAAAAATTCAACCATATATACATAACCTTTCAATGTGTTTAAAACGTGATTTTAAGGATACCCACGAGAAATCGCCAAAAAAAAAAGACCGGAAAGGCCTTGATTCGAGCAGTTTTTCATAAAAACACTCTAAATGCATTTCATGCCAAACTGTTTAGATCAATCCCTTCCCGATCATTTTTTTGGGCGATTTCTAGCGAATGTCCTTAAAATCACGTTCTGAACACATTGAACGGCTCGAATCATCGCAATTCGATCGGAAAAGGGGAGTCCCGCACGATAAGGCCGTAAGGGATCCCTCATAGAATCCTGAGTGTGTGTGTGTGTGTGTGTGTGTGTATATATATATGTACATATATATATATATATATATATATATATATATATATATATATATACACATAGCGGTTTCGGGGACCCTTAAAAAAATCCCTCCAAGTTTCCGATCGAATTTTGATGATCTGAGCCGCTCAATGTAATCGGAATGTGATTTTAAGGGTGTCTACGAGAAATAAGCAAAAAAAAATGACGGGGAATGGTTTCATTTCAACAGTTTTTTTATTGAATTTTATTGAATGGTTCAATAAAAAATTGCTCAAATCAAACCCTTCCCGGTTATTTTTTTTGCCAATTTCACGCGGGCAACCTTAAAATCAAATTCTAAACACATTGAGCGGTTCGGATCATCAAAAAATAGGCGGTTCAAGAGACAACTAATTAGACACCTAAAAAAACACCTCATAGTTTCTGATCAAATTTTGATGATCCGAGTCGCTCAATATGATCAGAACGTGATTTTAAAGGTACCCGCGAAAAATCAACAAACAAAATGACCGGGAAGGGCTTGATCCGAACAGTTCCGAACAATTTTTTATTAAACGGTTTAAATAAAAACTGCACAAATCAAGTCTTTTCCGGTCATTTTTTTTGCTAATTTCTCGCGGATACTCTGAAAATCACATTCTGCACACATTGAACGGTTCGGATCATAAAAATTTAATCGGAAAATATGAGATTGAGATTTGGGGTAGTTTTTTAGGTGTTTAATTAGTTGTCTGCGAAACCGCCCCTATATATATATATATATGCACACACAGTGGGCTTCCGTTGCGGACCTAAGTTGCGGACTACCCCATTTCTCCCTTTCCCTATTGAATTTTGATGATCCGAGCCGTTCAATGTGTTCAGAACGTGATTTTAAGGGTACCCACGAGAAATTGAAAAAAAAATGACCGGGAAGGACTTGATTTGAGCAGTTTTTATTTGAACCGTTCAATTAAAAATAAACAAAACTGCTCGGATGAAGCCCTTCTCAGTCTTTTTTTTTGCTGATTTCTTGCGAGTACCCTTAAAATCACGTTCTGAACACATTGAGCGGCTCGGATCATCGAAATTCGATCGGGAAAACCGAAGTCCGCATCTAAGCTAGTTGCAAGCGTTCGCAACGGAAGAGCCCCCCCCCTCTCTCTCTCTCTCTCTCTCTCTCTCTCTCTCTCTCTCTCTATATATATATATATACACAAAAACTAAAAGAGCAGGTATGGTATATTCGGAGTATTGCCCCGTCATACCACACCAATAAGAGACCCCATTGCATCTATGTTGGGACCAAAGCTAGCTAAAACCCCACCACATTACCCGCTCCTTGTCCAACGAAGTTGGAATTTTTAGCACTGAAACAATGCCTCATCGGTACAATTTTCCTTTGTTGAAGTTAGGGCTGCAAACGAGCCGAGCCAAATTTCACCATATTCAAGCTCGGCTCGTCTTAATTTACCTCAGTTCGAGCTCGAATCGAGCTCAAATATATTCAGGCTCGGCTCGTCTTAATTTACCTCAGTTCGAACTTGAATCGAGCTCAGAGCTCAAATATATTCAGGCTCGGCTCGTCTTAATTTACCTCAGTTCGAGCTTGAATCGAGCTCAAATATGTTGGCTCGAGCTCGACTCGTGAATGTTTTTAAGGGCTCGGTCTCGGCTCACGTGCCTTGCTCATCTTGGAGACGCTCTTGCTCCGCCCTTTTTAAAGTGAAAGAGCTGGTCTCTTTCTTTATAGTGGTATAGTGGGTGTGAGTTCCCAAGAACTTCCGATGTGGGACTCATATTTTTTCCCTCACAATGACAATCTTACCTCAAGACTTGTCCCACATCGGCAGGTGATGTGCAAGGGTATTGTACTCCTCCCCTATAAAACTAAGCAGTAGACTTACGTACATCTGTTGTGAATGTGTGTGCAAGGGTATTGGGGTTTTCTGGTTACCTGAGCCAATGTAGCTAGCGAAATTGATTATTTGGTAAAGAGAAAAAAAACCTAGCCAGTCATACAGCCTCTTGGAGACGTGAAAAAGAAAAAATTGTACTCCCTCTATCTCTATCTCTTTATTAGAGTCCAATTTTATATTTCGGGTTTTCCCCTTAATAAATATCCATTTTGTAAAGTTAGTAGAAAAAAGTAAATCCTTTTTTCATTTTGCCCTAAAATTAGATTCATATTTGAAAAGTTAGTTGATAAAAGTGTAATAATGATATTTCCACAGAAGGTAATTATGGAATAATGGAAAGAAGAGGTAAAAGTTAACGTGAAAGATGTAATGATGATGTCTCATTAATAAATTGGAATTATAAAGTTGGACATTTAAAAAAGAACGGTGGGAGTAATTCGGTATTTTGCCTAATATATATGCCTTTTTTGGGAGTGCCAGCTTGTTGGTGATCGATGTTTACAAGACTCAGTCAAATGTCTACGCAAAATCAAGTAATCAATCACTACCACGGGCGGAACTACTAGGAGGAGGTGGGACGTGCCACTATACACCAAAAAAAACAGACCCGGAAAACTTTTAATAAAGAAAATATGAAAAACCTATCGAGAGGAACGTGACTCATTGCTTTTTACCCAGACTCAAGTTTTTTTTTCCACTTTGCTGTGGCACGGACTCGAACTTGAGACCCATGGGTTCTTGAATAACAACTCCAACCACTCGGCCAACCAATCTTTTGTTGATAGTTGTGCAAAATCAAATATATATAGACGTTTTTTGAGAATTTTCAAATTAACCAATGTGTGAAATATATGTAATATACACAGAAAATAGAATTATTTATTTCAAATAAATTTATTTTTTTCCCAAATTTTTTAAATTTTTTTTAAGAATTGGGGACAAAAATTAATTTCATCATCAAATTGTACCAATTGGCAACGAAAAATTAATTTCCTCGCCAAATTGTATCAATTGGCGATGAAAAATTAATTTCATCGCAAAAATGTCCCATTTGACGACAAATTTTTTTTTCATCGCCAATAGGTATCATTTGGCGACAAAATTTAATTTTCCCCAAAAAAAGTCCCAATTAATGACGAAATTCGATTTCGTCGCCAAAAAGTACCATTTGGCGACGAAATCCAATTTTCGTCACAATAGACCATTTTTGTTGTAGTTAATCGATATGAGTGAAAGCTGACATGATCTATTTAGCTTTGCCATGTGGCACTTCTCGCAAATAAAAGTTCGCCACCACACGTTGTGAATCACTCTTTATCTCCCGTAATTCATCCAACAAGAGCGAATGATATAGTCCATACCGTAATATGTGTTGCTAAGTATGGAAATAACACGTAGCTAACGGCGTGTGATACTTTGAGAGCGCTGAATAATTACTTAACAATCAGAGCGCGCCATTGTGATAGTCTGGGAGTTCCACAACCTTGTTATTTTTAAGAAGAGGAAAAGGCAAACAAAATGCATTATAATTAGGGAAATGATATTACTACATCCTTTTTTGTTATTGCCACACCCTGCAAGTGTATTTTTGCACCAAAAAATACATTTGCAGGGGTGTGGCAATAACAAAAAAGGGTGTGACAAAATCACTAGCCTATAATTAAGGAAGAAAAGTAAAAAAGGAAAGGTCCAGGTGCCTTTTGATGTGTCTCGTCAAACTTTTTGATCACTCTTTTTGATAAAGTTTAATAATGCTTTAAGCATCATATAAATATATATGGTTATGCATTGATGTTGTGTCTAATCATACTGCAATTAGTGGACTGTCTGTTTGGAGCCTTACATTTTGTAATGCTATATATATACCTATACCTAAAGAAATTAAGGAAGTCGACATCTGGTTGCCCACTTAATACTCCAATGGGGATGTGGTAAATTTTGGTGTTACTGCCTTGTGGCCTGTTTGTTAAATAATGGATGATCAATTGGTAAGTGGAGAAAGCAAACTGCCTTGTCAACCACCTAGCTAGTGGTCTCTTTTCTTTTTAGTAAAAAAACATTTGTCTAAGGAAAAAAAAGTGAAGACGAGGGTGACCGACAAATAATTATTACTCCCTTCGTCTCATAATGTTTGGCACTTTCAAGATTGTGTGCCATTTTTAAATTGCCTATATCTTTCAAATCATAATGTTTTATGTGATTTTCTTAAACTTTATTTAGTAGAACTAATTGAAATCTATCAAATGCGATCCATATTACGTTAAAAAATATTACGGATCAAAAGATATATTCAATTTTTTTTATCATATTCCTGGAATAGTGAAATTGTCAAATATTATGGCAGAGCCAGGATTTTTGATAAGCAGGGTCAAAAATTTGAACTATATGTAATTTACTTTTCTAGTTGCTAATTGAAAGAAACAATTAGGATTAACAAGTTAAAATACAAATAAAAACTGCTCGAATGAAGCCTTTTCCGGTCCTTTTTTTTTTGCTGATTTCTCGTGGGTATCTTTAAAATCACGTTTTGAACACATTGAACGGCTCAGATCATCGAAATTCGATCGGGAAAGGGGAGTCACAAAAGATTTCTCCTTTGCGGACTGTTCTCAAAAGGTTGCTAATTAAGTATTATTGACGTGTGTGTGTGTATATATATATATTGTGGGCTTCCGTTGCGGACCTAAGTTGCGGACTTTGCCTTTCCGATCGAATTTTGATGATCCGAGCCGCTCAATGTGTTCAGAACGTGATTTTAAGGGTACATATGAGAAATCAGCAAAAAAAAGAAGACCGGGAAGCGTTTCATCCGAACAGTTTTTATTTAAACTGTTCGATAAAAAATAAACAAAAATTGTTCGGATGAAGCCCTTCCCAGTCTTTTTTTTTTGTACTAGTAATATTATATTGGAAACATGTGCATATTTGATTAGTTTATTAAGGAAATCTTGCATAGTACCTAGGTGTATCTATATTTATATGTTCATAGATGTGTGTGTGTGTGTGTGTGTGTGTGTGTATATATATATATATATATATATATATATATATATATATATATATTAATAACAAAATGTATCTTCGATTTACAATTGACCTCGATAACTTTCGTACTTTGAAAATAATGAATGATAGTCTCGTTTATAATGATTTCAAAAACATCTTTCTCTATACATACAACCGAAATAGAGAGAGAGAGAGAGAGAGAGAGGTTTTTACCTTCCAAGGAGATTTTGGTGCAGAGCAGTCGAGCAAAGATTAGGAGAAGAGTCTGAAGAGATCACGTCAAACGAAACCCTTGATTTGTTTTGAGAAACGAGCAAACTAGTGCTATATTTGAGAATTTTGTGGGTGGAGATTTTATTTTGACTATTTTTTTCTCTAAGTACAAAACCTCTATGTGGGTTGGGGCAAAAATAAATTTTAAAATGGGATCAAATTAATAAAAATGGGGTAAAAATCATACTTATCCCATTGAAAATTTGGCGGTCAGTTACCCTCCCTTGTCCAAATGGGACGGTGGGAGTATTTTATTTGACGTGATAATAGAAACTCCAAATCTGTAACAGATCTTCAAACAAAAAAAACCAATCACCCTTTAGTTTCTGCCGCCCCACCAACGCGCGAGCAGGGAAAAAAACCCTCTATGTCACACGACATTTAACGGGACTGAATTCGACCCTGCGACTGTGAAAAAGAACAGATATTTAAGTCCACTTATTTTGCTACTTGTCTACCAGTACGGAGGTGGTTTTTCAACCAGTGGCTATACCATCCCAAATGATCATATTTATAGCTCTCGTGAGCAGAACAAAACAACATAAATAAAGTAATGATGTGACCAGGAGGTTTAGTGGCGGCAACCACCACAATAAGAATTTTAGAAAATGTAATTATTATATGTAAAAAAAAAAAATTATGCCCAACTCATATAGTCTCGCCACCACTAGATTTTTGTAGTATATATTTCGCCACTGCTAAAGTAAAATCCTGGTTCCATTGTAGACACCCCAATCTGGACCTTCAAATAATCTTTAAGTTTCCCCGATGATGAAATAAGGAAAAATATACCTTCGAGGCTTGGATTGTTGCTCCTTTGCTACTCCTTTGCTACTCCTTCTTTAACCTCAAGAAAATCCCTTTTCAACCATGTAGGGTGGCCCCCGGTTCAATTGCAAAAGAGAAAAATGTGTTTATCTTGTCAAAAATAACTTTTTCCATGACACACTGAGGGTAAAATGGGCACACATTTCAATGTATAAAATGTCTTTGAGTGAAACCAATTGGGTTAGAAAGAGGACTCGACGAGCTTTCCAACGCTTTGAACCGCGTCCAAATCCGAGTTCGGGAGTGTCCGGCGCAACCCTGTTCAGTGTGTTGTGCTGACTCACAAACCGCACGGCACTTCAAAAGGGCGCGCGGCACTTCGTAAGGGCGCACGGCACCTCAGAAAATTCAAAAATCACTTCACCGCACGGCATTTTAATTCAAAAATCACTCCATCGCGCAGTCAGGAGGAGAGTCTGACAGATTCCCATGCGCATCAGCGATTGGGCGAGCACATTTCTCACGTTTTTTCATTTTTTGGGTGCTCTCCAAGTATCTTTTGCCTATAAATACACCCCTCTCTAGTTGAAAAGCACCCTTCAACTCCAAGTAAAGTTACTATGCCATTTTTTTGGCTCTCACTCTCTCTCTAAAAATACTCTCTTTTGATTCTCTCTACAACTTCTTACACCCACCACCACTATACACATCTCTCTCTCTACACCCATTTGCTCTCAAATCTTTCAAGTTCAATCCAAATCAACTTCCATTCCTCCACCTTCAAGCACATCCAAGCTTCGATCAAAAGGTATAAATCCATTTCCTTGGGCTAACCCACATTTAGCCTTGAGGGAGCCGATCGAGACCCTTTCTCGGTCTTTCTATACCGAGTTTGGGTCTCAAACGAAGTTTTACATTCAAAATCTTTATTTTCTTTTCTTTTTCTTTTCTTTTTGCATTTTCTTTTCATATTTTGACTAATATTGCTTAAAGATCGTATGGGGTACATTCTAAATTCAAGTTTCATGCTAAAAGTGTTTTTTACTTCATGAGTTCTTTCAATATTCAAAAGCTTTTAACATTATTTTACATGATAAGATAAACAAATAGGTCTCATAAATCATTTTTCAAAGATTCGAAAATATAACAAACTATTTTGCGGACCTATGGGTTGTTCTATCATGTAAAAGCAAACTGATTCGAGAATGTGTAGACAGGTGTACCGCACGGTCTTTGGTTGTACTGCGCGATGCACCCGTGTATCGCGCGGCACCTCTTGTGATATTGACAGTTCTGTTGTGATGTTGTTATTTCATTTTCCGTACATTGCTATCCATTTCATATTGACAATTCGCACCACAAGCACGCCAAGGTGTTATATTTAATCCCGTGTCCCTTTCCGTATATGTTTTAAAGTTAAGTTTTTCAATGATATTAAATCCCCCATTTAAAATGCTTAGTAGAGACCGATTTTACCGGGCGAGCGGGGTGCTTTTTCAACAAAACCTTCCCCGTTCGTAACGTGGCTCCCGGATCCAAAATCTCAACATTTTCGCTAGACCAAAAGCCTTTCTTTTTCAAATCAAGCTCTCGGTTTCTCGGATCATCCATCTCAAAAATCCGGGTGGCGACTCTTGAAAATTTTTTTAAATCGAGCCCACAGTGGCGACTCTGCTGGGGACTTTTATTCAATACTTTACTTGTGCTTTTTTTTTTAAAAAAAAAAAGAATAAAAAGTATTGAATAATCAAGAGAGCCAAGTTTGAAAAACATTTTTCTTGGGGGATTTAAAATCATTTGAAAATCTTAACTTTTTTTTTTACACTATGCACCGCACAAGCCTCGCTACGCGTGTTTCGGCTATCTTGCCCGGTTTACCGGTGACAAGCTCTCCCGGGATGCCTAGCAACCCTCGACTATGATGAGCCATCGTACTGTTCGACCGCTGTCTTGCAATACACTTGACACGGGGTAGTACATCTTGGCTCTAGTCCGGGGAACCCTTTTGAGATCAAAACCAACCTTTGCACTTATAGATAGCCATAGGACCTTCCCAACTAGGACAGGAACCCATGGCTAGGACTTATGTGTTATATTCTGCTTACGTACTTTTATTCCTGTACACACGCATCATTCGCACACCATTGCATCTTGTGGGCTAGAGGAATAGGCTTCCTTAGAATTCTTTAGGACCCTCCGGTCAGTCTAGGAGACTGTAAATCCATGGAGTTTGAGATACCTCCGGTGTTTGCCGTGCCCGAACGGCTCCCTTGGTTTGGGTCTAACCTTAAGTGCGTCTGTATCTGGATTCCGGTGGTCATATTGCTCTGCCTCGGATGGTCACGATAAGGAGATTGGCTCTGGTTTCGACCCGTTCGGAATTTAACCTGCCTGACGGCACCTACCCGGACTATCGGAAATCTTCTGTACGGACGTCCTAAGTGAGATTTGAACCACGGTAGGTCCACTAGGGCAGTCTAGGAGACTGTAAATCCATGGAGTTTGAGATACCTCCGGTGTTTGCCGTGCCCGAACGGCTCCCTTGGTTTGGGTCTAACCTTAAGCGCGTCTGTATCTGGATTCCGGTGGTCATATTGCTCTGTCTCGGATGGTCACGATAAGGAGATTGGCTCTGGTTCCGACCCGTTCGGAATTTAACCTGCCTGACGGCACCTACCCGGACTATCGGAAATCTTCTGTACGACGTCTTAAGTGAGATTTGAACCATGGTAAGTCCTTAGGACAGTCTAGGAGACTCTAAATACACAGAGTTTGCGATACCTCCGGTGTTCGCCGTGCCCAAACTGCCCCCGGTCTGGGAACGCTAGTTGCAGCAATCTTATTGCTTTGTCTTGGATGGACATAATAAAGGCGTTGGGTCTAATCCTGCTAAACAACCTACCCGTGGTTGTTGGAAACCATCTATGCAATGCCTTAAGTGAGACCAGCCTGGGTTAGACTTTAGGACAACATCAAGATCGACGACACGTACATGACATGTTCTTTCTTTTTCAAAAAAAAAAAGCGTCTGGGACTCATCTAAAATTTAATTTTTGCTTTACTGTCAGTACTGAGTCACCCATCCTACACAAAACCACACCGCATTCTTCGATCACCTCAATGGTAGGGCAGACAGAATTGAATGAGCTGAAAAAGACTGTGGAGGAAATGAGTCAGAAAATGGACAAGATGCTAACTTTGGTCCAAGGGCTGGTTAACCTTTTCACCTCCATAATTTCGAACACAAATGTTGGACTGAATGATGATGTTGGGGACCTAGGGGTTAACAGGGCTGACAAACGTTTCTCAAAAGTGAAGCTCTCAGAAATGTTCAAGGACCTGGCTGAAATTCATGATGCTAGGGCTCACTCGAAGGAAGATACTGGACCCTTGATCGAAACCAGTGCTGACATGCATATTGTCTCAGCAGAAGTACATGAGATCAATCCCAGAGGCAAAAGGGTCTGTCCCGTTGATAGCAGAAGGCTATACAGTTACAAAGCAAGTAGGAGCACCACGGGCGCCACCATGGACCCTCAACTCAGTCGCAGAACCAAACCAAGGAGGGCCTTCTCCCATTTCCTTGAACCTCAATCCCTAGTTTATGGAAAGCTCCTCAAAACTGGTCTCATCAAGCCACTCCCCCAAACTCCTTTACCTCAAAACCTTTCAGCAAATCACAACCCAAATGCCTTCTGCACCTTCCATCAAATGCCCGGTTATGTTACCGATGAATGCATCCGCCTTCGCCATGCTATCCAAGACCTCATCGATGACAGAATCATCCCTCCACCATAGCCGGACATCATGTCCAAGCGTAATCCTTGCATCAATGCCGCCTTTTTCAGCAAAGAAGGGTAAATCATCAAGAGCCATGAAACGGTCTGACCTTCCACGAGTCTGGGAGTTTTCAAGCTTCGAGTCCTTGTCCTCTAAATAACCATCTTTGTGTCTGAGTCAGTTTGTACCTTAAGTCTTTCGTGCTTTCACTGTTGTGTCTGTGTGTTTTCAATCTTAAGTCTGTAAGAGTCAAAAAAAAAGTGTCAGTTTCGTGTGCCTGAACTACGTTATGACCTGATTCCTTTACAGGATACGTAGGCAGCCTCATCCTGAGGCCCGGTCACGAGCATTCAAGTCAATCCCAAGGTTCGGTCATGGTCTATTGAGTCAACATCCAGTCGTTCGGTCGCTGTCCTTTGAAAGTCATATCTCCGTAATAAACTCTGAATTTTGAAATTATTTTCTACCGTCAGTTGAAAATCATGATAATCACTTCAAAACACGAGATGATTTTTGATTGAACCCTCACCTCAAGCAAGAAGAAGAATTTCAAGGGACCACTTCCCGATGCCATATTCATTCTAAGAAGCAAAGTCGTGACTCTGAAAAGGCTCGCTAGGTCAAAACTTCAAAATCTGACCTAGGCAAAAGTTAGAGCATGCAAACAAAAGCCTCTCAATAGAGCATCTAGGATTCAGTTGTTAGGTTGCGCAATCCAAAATGAAGAAAGGCCATCATTTCTTTCATCCTACGCATAAATATATATCTTTTGATAGCCCCTTTTGAGCCCCAATCAAATTCTTTGAACCCCAGCTAGCCAGCTATCCCCAGCATCGGGGTGAAATGAAAGATGAAATGCTAGAAGAAACAATGAAATTCAAAGCATCAAAAGAGTGAAAATGCCAGACATATCAAGATTCAAAGCATCAAAATGATGAAAGTGTTAAACACACTGAAAGACATGGAAGGCATGAGAAATCAAGAGAAAATGCTCATCAAAGCAAATGGGCACAAAAAATTCAAAGATAGCTGCTAGCTTTGAAAACCCAAAAGAAAGTGAAATTTTTGAGCCAATTGTCCATTCTTTGTTAAGCCCAAACCATGGCCCGCATTACAACCCAAAAAGTCCTTTCAGATTGGAAAGTGCAACTTGATAGCAAGAACCCTAGGCGTTAAGAGGCATGATCGAAAGTCAATACATGGAGAAAAAGTCAAAGCATTGCCCAAAGCACAAATTCAAATTGTGGTCATCGTCGCAACCTGGGGCACGGTTCATGATAAAAACTCTCGTGTTTTGACAAAACAAAGTTGAATGATTTGAATGAAAATCAATTGATGGAGTGAAATAATTTTGAAATTCCAAAACGAGAATTCCGAGAACCTGGGCATGTCTGCCATTTCAAATAGTCAAACTTTTCAAAAGTCGGTTTGTCTTTCTCTCCTTCATTTGCGTCAACGTAGTCTTGTCAAAATCCACTCATTTTACCAAAAGTCAAAAGCGTCATCTCAGTTTTGTCAATTCTCGACTCGTGGAAGTCATTTCAACGCATGGAAAAATACACCCCTGAGAGAAGCTCGTTGGGCTAAAACCCAAGGGTGGGCATATCCAAGCAAAAATTAGAGCAAAAGCCTGGCTAGGTTGAAAACCCGCAAGGGCGCCTAGGCAAAAGTTAAGGTGGTTAATCAAAAGAGCTCGCTAGACCGAAACCCGAAAGCGGCGGTACTAGGCAAAATTTAGAGCGCAAAGGAGAGTGTTAATACCCGAGTGAAACCATAGTCTGGATTGCGCTTGGACAATTGCTTGTCAAAACCATCAGAATTGGGGTCGTCATTCACTGGGGCACCACAACTCGATGTCATCTACAGAGGCTTGCGTATGCCTAACTTCAAAACTCGGGTACAAACTTCAGCCCAAATCTCAAGCCTTGATCAAAGGAAAGTTTCAGCCCAAAGCTTAAGCCCTGACAAAAAGCAAACTCCAACTCAGATTCAAGCCCTCAACGCAGGCGAATTCTAGCCCAAAATCCAAGATATCAGTCACCGGCCAAAGATAGTAAAGCAAAAAGGGTAATTAGATGTGTCCCCTATTTTTCAAAAAAAATAAAAATAAAAAGGAATGTTGTCATCGTTGTCGTCAAGTGCCAAATCGCGAACCTCAAATGTTGTCCAAAAGTCAATCAACCAAGCTACGGTCTAATCGACCTAACGCTTCTTAGTCTCTCGAGCGACGGTCCAAAAGACCTAAGCTTCTCATTTAATCGAGCTATGGTCCAAAAGACCTAACGCTTCTTAGTCTCTCGAGCGACGGTCCAAAGGACCTAAGCTTCTCATTCAATCAAGCGGTGGTCAAGAGGACCTAAGCTTCTCAGTCAATTCGCAACGGCCAAAAGGGCCTAAGCTTCTCATTCAATCGGTGACGGCCAAAAGGGCCTAAACATCTCATTCAATTCGCAACGGTCAAAAGGACCTAAACTTCTTTGTTTATCAAGCAATGGTCAAAAGGACCTAAAACTTCTTTGTTTATCAAGCAATGGTCAAAAGGACCTAAAGCTTCTTTATCTATCGAGCTACAGTCAAAAGGATCTAAGCATCTCAGTCAATCGGGCTACGGTCTAACCGACCTAAAAGCCTCTTAGTTTCTCGGGCTACGGTCGAATTGACCTAAAAGCCTCTTCGTCTCTCGGGCTACGGTCTAACCGACCTAAAAGCCTCTTCGTCTCTCGGGCTACGGTCTAATTGACCTAAAAGCCTCTTCGTCTCTCGGGCTACGGTCTAATTGACCTAAAAGCCACTTCGTCTCTCGGGCTACGGTCTAAATGACCTAAAAGCCTCTTCGTCTCTCGGGCTACGGTCTAACCGACCTAAAAGCCTCTTTGTTTCTCGGGCTACGGTCTAATTGACCTAAAAGCCTCTTCGTCTCTCGGGCTACGGTCTAACCGACCTAAAAGCCTCTTTGTTTCTCGGGCTACGGTCTAATTGACCTAAAAGCCCTTTCGTCTCTCGGGCTACGGTCTAATTGACCTAAAAGCCTCTTTGTTTCTCAAGAGCCACGGTCTAATTGACCTAAAAGCCCTTTCGTCTCTCAGACTACGGTCTAATTGACCTAAAAGCCTCTTCGCCTCTCTGCCACGGTCTAATTGACCTAAAAGCCCTTTCGTCTCTCTGCCACGGTCTAATTGACCTAAAAGCCCTTTCGTCTCTCGAGCCTACGGCCTAATTGACCTAAAAGCTCTTTCGTCTCTCGGCTCACGGTCTAATTGACCCAAAGCCTCTTCGCTCTCTGCCACGGTCTAAATGACCTAAAAGCCTCTTCGTCTCTCAGACTACGGCCTAATGACCTAAAAGCCTCTTCGTCTCTGGCATGGCCTAATTGACCTAAAAGCCTCTTCGCCTCTCTGGCCTACGATCTAATTGACCTAAAAGCCCTTTCGTCTCTGCCACGGTCTAATTGACCTAAAAGCCCTTTCGTCTCTCTGGGCTACGGCCTAATTGACCTAAAAGCCCTTTCGTCTCTCTGGCATGGCCTAATTGACCTAAAAGCCTCTTCGTCTCTCTGCCACGGCCTAATTGACCTAAAAGCCTCTTCGCTCTCGGCCACGGTCTAAATGACCTAAAAGCCTCTTCGCCTCTCTGGCTACGGGTCTCAATGACCTAAAAGCCTCTTCGCCTCTCTGCCACGGTCTAATTGACCTAAAAGCCTCTTCGTCTCTGGCCTACGATCTAATTGACCTAAAAGCCCTTTCGTCTCTGCCACGGTCTAATTGACCTAAAAGCCCTTTCGTCTCTCTGCCACGGTCTAATTGACCTAAAAGCCCTTTCGTCTCTGGGATGGCCTAATTGACCTAAAAGCCTCTTCGTCTCTGGCCTACGGCCTAAATGACCTAAAAGCCTCTTCGCTCTCGGCCACGGTCTAATTGACCTAAAAGCCTCTTCGCCTCTCTGGCCTACGATCTAATTGACCTAAAAGCCCTTTCGTCTCTCTGGCCTACGGCCTAATTGACCTAAAAGCCCTTTCGTCTCTGGCTACGGCCTAATTGACCTAAAAGCCCTTTCGCCTCTCCTATGGCCTAATTGACCTAAAAGCCTCTTCGTCTCTGCCACTGGTCTAATTGACCTAAAAGCCTCTTCGTCTCTCTGCCACGGCCTAAATGACCTAAAAGCCTCTTCGTCTCTGGCCTACGGTCTAATGACCTAAAAGCCTCTTCGTCTCTCTGCCACGGTCTAATTGACCTAAAAGCCTCTTCGCCTCTGACTACGATCTAATTGACCTAAAAGCCCTTTCGCCTCTCGGCCACGGTCTAATTGACCTAAAAGCCCTTTCGTCTCTCTGCCACTGGTCTAATTGACCTAAAAGCCCTTTCGTCTCTGGGGGTCACGGTCTAATTGACCTAAAAGCCTCTTCGTCTCTCGGCCACGGTCTAAATGACCTAAAAGCCTCTTCGTCTCTCGGCTACGGTCTAATTGACCTAAAGCCTCTTCGTCTCTCAGCCACTGGTCTAATTGACCTAAAAGCCTCTTCGTCTCTGCCACTGGTCTAATTGACCTAAAAGCCACTGCGTCGGGCCACGGTCTAACCGACCTAAAAGCCTCTTGATTTCTAAGGCTACGGTCTAACCGACCTAAAAGCTTCTTAGTTTCTCAAGTTACGGTCTTACGCACCTAAAGTCTCTTCGGTTTCTCTGGCTATGGTCTAACCGACTGGGAGCCTTATTTTTTTAGTTTCTCAAGCTGTGGTTGTCTTCCGGGACTGCACTCTATCTAACACTTTGTCCTCCCACTCGCACTTTGTCCACTCGATCGCACCTTATCTGCGCAGTTCGTCCTCCGGATCGCAATTTGTCTCACACTTTGTCCTCCGAGACTCGCACATATCAGCACTTTGTCCTCTGGGACTTCACATTGTCTAGCACTTTGTCCTCCGAGACTTGCACTCTATCTCTGCACTTCGTCCTCTGGGGCTGCACTTTGTCTCGCACTTTGTCATTTCGGATTTCACTTTGTTTAGCACCTCGTCCTCCGGGACTCACTTTTGTCATACTTGCATTAATTTTGCATGCTTACGTGACATTCATTGACATATCAATTTGCATCATCAGTCATGTATTGTCTCAATCGAATGCCAAGTTCTTCAAGTTCAAACCACTTTCACAAAATCAAGCTCTTCAAAATTCAATTTCCGGTCTCTTCGAAAATTCAAGTTTCTTTCATTCAAACTCAAGTCTCTTTCAAAATTCAAGCTCTTCAAAATTCTAGTCTTTTTCAAAATTCAAACTCTTCAAAATTCAAGTCTCTTTCAAAATTCAAGCTCTTCAAAATTCAAGTCTCTTTCAAAATTCAAGCCATTCAAACTCAAGTCTCTATTCAAATTCAAGCAATTCAAAATTCAAGTCTCTTTCAAAATTCAAGCTATTCAAACTCAAAGTCTCTTTTAAAATTCAATTTTCGCCTCCCGAGGGCTCGTCTCAAAAACTCAAAATGCAATTTTCGCCTCCCGAGGGCTCGTCTCAAAAATTCAAAATTCAATTTTCGCCTCCCGAGGGCTCGTCTCAAAAATTCAAAATTCAATTTTCGCCTCCCGAGGGCTTGTCTCAAAAATTCAAAATTAGATTTTCGCCTCCCGAGGGCTTGTCTCAAGTTTTTCAACGATGTTTTGCATGATACACCACACCGCAAGCACTCTATTGTTTTTCTCTGCACGGTTTTGTCCTATGGGACTTGTCTTTTCACATTGCATCGTCCCAACTGAACTACACTGGTCTGATCCCTACAACGGGTACGTAGGCAGCTCCATGAGCGCGACCACCTTTATTGCATTCTTGCATTTGACTTAAAGACTTTGGATTGATGGATTGGGATGTCTAATCTTTAACGTCACTTATACCAAGCAATGGTACCTAAGTTCCGTTAAAGAGGGACTACTGTAGACACCCCAATCTGGACCTTCAAATAATCTTTAAGTTTTCCCGATGATGAAATAAGGAAAAATATACCTTCGAGGCTTGGATTGTTGCTCCTTTGCTACTCCTTTGCTACTCCTTCTTTAACCTCAAGAAAACCCCTTTTCAACCATGTAGGGTGGCCCCCGGTTCAATTGCAAAAGAGAAAAATGTGTTTATCTTGTCAAAAACAACTTTTTCCATGACACACTGAGGGTAAAATGGGCACACATTTCAATGTATAAAATGTCTTTGAGTGAAACCAATTGGGTTAGAAAGAGGACTCGACGAGCTTTCCAACGCTTCGAACCGCGTCCAAATCCGAGTTCGGGAGTGTCCGGGGCGCCCTCGCGAAGTTCAGTGTGTTGTGCTGACTCACAAACCGCACGGCACTTCAAAAGGGCGCACGGCACCTCAGAAGGGCGCACGGCACCTCAGAAAATTCAAAAAATCACTTCACCGCACGGCATTTTAATTCAAAAATCACTCCATCGCGGCATTCGTGAGCGTCGACAGATTCCCATGCGTCGGTGATTGGCAGAGCACATTTCTCACGTTTTTTTCATTCTTTGGGTGCTCTCCAAGTATCTTTTTGCCTATAAATACACCCCCTCTCTAGTTGAAAAGCACCCCTTCAACTCCAAGTAAAGTTACTATGCCATTTTTTTGGCTCTCACTCTCTTTCTCTAAAAATACTCTCTTTTGATTCTCTCTCTACAACTTCTTACACCCACCACCACTATACACATCTCTATCTCTCTCTCTACACCCATTTGCTCTCAAATCTTTCAAATTCAATCCAAATCAACTTCCATTCCTCCACCTTCAAGCACATCCAAGCTTCGATCAAAAGGTATAAATCCATTTCCTTGGGCTAACCCACATTTAGCCTTGAGGGGAGCCGATCGAGACCCTTTCTCGGTCTTTCTATACCGAGCTTGGGTCTCAAACGAGCTTTACATTCAAAATCTTTATTTTCTTTTCTTTTTCTTTTCTTTTTTTGCATTTTCTTTTCATATTTTGACTAATATTGCTTAAAGATCGTGCGGGTACATTCTAGATTCAAGTTTCATGCTAAAAGTCTTTTTTTTTTTACTTCATGAGTTCTTTCAATATTCCGAAAAGCTTTTAACATTATTTTACATGATAAGATAAACAAATGAGTCTCATAAATTATTTTTCAAAGATTCGGAAAATATAACAAAGTATTTTGCAGACCTATGAGTTGTTCTATCATGTAAAAGCAAACTGATTCTGGAATGTGCAGACAGGTGTACCGCCGCAATACTTTGGTTGTATGCAGTCGATGCACCCGGTGTATCGCGCGGCACCTCTTGTGATATTGACAGTCTGTTGTGATGTTGTTATTTCATTTTCCGTACATTGCTATCCATTTCATACTGTACAGTTCGCACCACAAGCACGCCAATGTGTTATATTTAATCCCGTGTCCCTTTCCCGTATATGTTTTAAAGTTAAGTTTTTCAAATGATATTAAATCCCCCATTTAAAACGCTTAGTAGAGACCGGTTTTACCGGGCGAGCGGGGTGCTTTTTCAACAAAACCTTCCCCGTTCGTAACGTGACTCCCGGATCCAAAATCTCAACATTTTCGCTAGACCAAAAGTCTTTCTTTTTCAAATCAAACTCTCGGTTTCTCGGATCATCCATCTCAAAAATCCGGGTGGCGACTCTTCGAGTTAGCGCTTTTCGGGCGCGGGAGCCCACATCCATCCTTGAAACTGAGGTGGGATGTTGTGACCGCGGATCGATGACTTAAGTTTTATTAGGGAAATTGTATGTTGGGAACTAGTGTTTTAGTTTTATGGCAAAGAAATGGAGTTTCACCGAGTTCCGTACCTTATCGTACCGTACCAGATATGGTACCGTTTTGTCACCGAACAATATTAATGCTGAAAAGTTGAGGCAAAGATTTGACAACTTAAATAAAAGGACACGTTCCTTATGCAAGACGGACTTTGGGCAAGAGAACCAAACCAACGTCGATAGCCGGTAAGCCCTCGCGACCACGTCGTAAACTGGACACATTCCGAGAACCAGATTCCAATCCCTCAGGTCAAAAACTCATCAAACGTAAACAACACCAAAAACTTTATTAGCCATCAGATTTGGGGAGCCGACTTACAATTTGTAGATAATGGTTTTTTTTTTTTTTTTTTTTTTTTTTTTATGACATTCAAAATCAGTGAAACTGTTTAAATAATAACGTAAAACAATATATCACAGATTATGTGTCAAAATATAATGAGAATTTTTTAAAAAAATCTCTAGAGATAATTTTTGAATCATGTATTCTCCGGTTATTGCTGATAATGCATTATACAATAATGCATTCCGAGTTTGGCTCCCGAATAGCCAAAAAATCAGAATTTTAAAACTCAATATAGAAAAGTAGAGTGGCCAAACAGGCCCTTGTACTCCAATGCGATAGCAGTGGCTAGTTCCCCTGGCAACCTTTTTGGTGTTAATTACGGATTTGGCAATTTATTAAATAATGGATGTACTAGTCTAATTCGGAATCTCTTTTTTGGGTAAATAAATTAAGAATTAGAAAATTTTTCCATTGAGTTTGCTTGGAAATTTCTTATTCATGGTTGCGGGGGACACGCGGAAGCACTAATGCTTTCGTAATTATGCTTACAAATGTGGCACATTCTATTTTAACCTAAAAAAAATTTCGGTGGGCAAAACAATATATATAATATGTATACCGGCAATCTCTAAGAAACAATGCATGTAATCCATTTCATACACTGCACACATTGGTAGCACCATCATACCCTTAACATTGTAAGTGTGAATGTCCATATTTTAACGAGTGAGATGTTTATTTCTCAAGAGCTAATGCAGGTCTTTAACATGCACAATATGGGGAAAAAAACGCACCCATAAAAACCCTTGGACATCAATAAATCTCAAATCAAATAAAAAACAAAAATTATAACAGCAGAGACAATTTGCAGAGACTCACGCAGAGAAAAACACGTTTGGCATGGATATTTTTCTAGATTTTTTTGGGACCCGAAATGGGGTCAAACGCGTTTTTCTCTGCGTGGGTTTCTGCAAATTGTCTCCGCGGATAGCAGACCTAAATAAAAAAACACTCTAGATTTTTTGTTGTTGTTCCCTTATAATTTAAATCAAAAAGAATACGATTGTATGAACCAATATTTTAAAATTTAATCACACAAGCAAGTGTTCTGCATCAATTAAAGTAAAAATCTAAGCAAATTAGTCAATGCTCTACATTTAACAACATGAGCAAATCTAAATACATCGGCCAGTGCTATGCATTTAAGAACACAAGTAAAAATCTAAGCACACCAGCAAGTGCTCTGCATAATGACGGAATACTTATGAATCTAGAGCCTATTGATTCGACATACTTGAAAATCGATTTAAGAAGATTGAGCACCTGAGATTTCATGAAGATTTTCGGTGTTGCTCCCGAAGATTTTCAGAAGGCAAGTCACCTGTAATCGGTGTTTTGTTATGTGTCGGTGTTAGATCCTGTTGATTCTGTGGTTTGACCTAACTGTTACCATGTGGTTTTGTTGCGTAGTGGACTTTTCGGTCTCAGATCTGTTTCATTTGTGGCGTCATGGGTATTAGAAAATGCTCAGTTTGACCTGAATTTTGTGAATATCTGCTCTTTCTCCGTTCTGGGTTTGGAGATCCATTCGATCACTGTTTTTTTAGATTCAGTAATCAGTAGTAGGAAGATCAGAAAAAGTTGCTGCAAAAATGAAAAAAACGTTGACACTGCGAAATTGTTATTTGTTAAAAAAACACTGCGAAATTGTTAGACTGAACAAGTTTAGCGTTGATGTAGCACTTCTAAATTTTTTCCGAGCCCACGAATGGCTATTGGAGCTATGCTAATGCAGAACAAGCAAAACCAACTTAAATGACTTCAAAGTATATTACTTCTTTTCCTCTTAGTTTTTGCAAGTAGAAAGAAATACCTTGAAGGGTTATTTAGCCTTGGATTTGAAGTAGAAGGTGTCCTCGCTTGAGGAGAGTCCACACTGGATGTTGAGCCTTCAAAATGATCTGATATAACTTTTATTCCTCGAGAACCATCATCACCCATGAAGCTTTTTCCACGTTAAAAACCTGTAATAGGAATGAATTGAAATGAAATCAAACCTTGACATGATTGATGTACCCTCATATACTTGGGATTGCATGCTAAATAGATATTAGGAATTTTTTGACAGCGGAACTGCGTTTTGGTTCCTTGGATATAAATTTTTTCTTGCAAGTGTTTGAGTCCGGGCACATACTGTAGTGGGGACCGTATCTTGTTTGTCTGTGCGATGCAAGAATTAGAATTGCATTGTTTGCATGCAGACAGGACTTGTTATGCCTTCAGAAGTGTTGGTATTTGAATTGTTATGGAGATTTCGGATGCAAGTGTGAGAATCTATCGGTTGGCTGCTTTCTTTTGATATACTGTAGTTCATGTCCAGGCTCGTATTGTTGTGGGGAACGCATCTTGTTTGTGTGTGGTGTGCTAGAAATTATGTTGCCTGCAGAATTGAAAATATGTATGGATTTCAGAAGAGGTGGTGGTGTAAACGTGGGGATGGAAAACTATATTAACATCTATATCCAAGTAGTTTTGTACATGGACATCAGCTTTGGTTACCAAGATGGAAAATCAGAATGAATCAATGGATTTATTTCTTATCCACTTCAAACTTCAGAATACTTCATTTACCAAAAAATAAAAATAACTCTTCAATGTATCTCACCATTTTTCCAGAACTCTAAAGTGGTTACTGGTAAAAATTGAAAATCAATGAACACTGTCATTTAAAGTTGACAAAATTGACGGTGTAGAATTTACTGCAATGTTAATTTTATTAATTTTATTTCTAAACACTGTCAATTCATTTTTTGTTATGCCAATACTGTCATTTTTACGCATAACATTGTTAGCTATTTAAAGTTGAAAAAAATTGACAGTGCTTGGAACAACAAAATTGACAGTGTATAGAAATGAAATTAATAAAATTAACTCCAAACAATGACAATTTTACATTTCAAATGCTGTCATTTCAAACACTGTCAATTTTTTGTTATGCAAACACTGTGAATTTTAAATAAAATCTACTCCAAACAATGTTAATTTTATATTTCAAACACTGCCATTTTTTGTATGTCAACACTGTCATTTTTACGCATAACATTGTTAGCTATTTAAAGTTGACAAAATTGACAATATTTGGAAATGAAATTAATAAAATCAACTCCAAACAATGTCAATTTTACATTTGAAATGTTGTTATTTCAAAAAAACGGTCATTTTTTTGTTATGCCAACATTGTGAATTTTAGAAATCTACTCCAAATAATGTTAATTTTACATTTCAAATACTGTCATTTAAAATAATGTTATGTCAATCTACTGTCAATTTTATACTATGCAAACTTTGTGTTTAAAAGTTGACAAAATTAACAGTGTTGGCATAACAATGTTAGCTATTTGAAAGCAGTTGAAAAAATTGACAGTGTTTGAAAATATAAAAAGTTTAAGTTCTTGGTTATGCCAATAGTGTCAATTTTAAACTACACAAACACTGTGAGTTTTAGACTACACATACACTGTCATTTTTTGTTATGCAACAATTGTCAATTTAACACTGTGAGTTTTAAACTACACATACATTGCCAATTTTATTAATTCTATTTCCAAACAATGTCATTAATTCTATTTATAAACAATGTCAAATTTACATTTGAAGCACTGTCATTTTTTTTCTTATGCCAATATTGTGAATTTTATACTATGCAAACATTGTTTGTGTTTAAAAGTTCACTAAATTGACAATGTTTGGAAATTATATTAATAAAATTAACTCTAAACACTGTCAATTTAACACTGTGAGTTTTAAATTACACATACACTGTCATTTTTTGTTATGCCACCATTGTCAATTTAACACTATGCAAATATTATTTGTGTTTAAAGTTGATAAAATTGATGGTATAGAATTTATAATGTCAATTCTATTTCTAAACAATTCCAATTTTACATTTCAAACACTGTCATTTTTTTTTGTTCTGCCAACACTGTGAATTTTATTAATTCTATTTCTAAAACATGTCAATTTTAGAAATGTAAAATTTACAATGCTTAGAAATAGAATTAATAAAATTGATATTGTAAATTTTATTAATTCTTTTCCTAAACACTATCAATTTTACATTTTAAACACTGTCATTTTTTTTTGTTATGCCAACACTGTGAGTTTTAAACTACACATACACTGTCAATTTTATTAATTCTATTTCTAAACAATGTCATTAATTCTATTTATAAATAATGTCAATTTTACATTTCAAACACTGTCATTTTTTTTCTTATGCCAATACTGTGAATTTTACACTAGGGAAACATTATTTGTGTTTAAAAGTTCACAAAATTGACAATGTTTGGAAATTAAATTAATAAAATTAACTCTAAACACTGTCAATTTTACATTTCAAACACTGTCATTTTTTTTGTTATGCCAATATTGTGAGTTTTAAACTACACATACACTGTCAATTTTATTAATTCAGTCTTGAAATGTTTAGACGAGTCCAGGTAATGCAGTCTTGAAATGTTTAACATAAATACTGTCATTTCGAGTTGTGAAAATGATAAAATTGACAGTGTTTGTAAAATTTAAAAAATGATAGAATTGAACATTCAATTCAAAGGTACAATAAAACTTACATTATCATCAAAGGCATAAAATAACGTTATCATCAAAGTGACAGTTGAACATTTAATTATCATCAAATCAAACTATGGACGTTATCATCAAAGTCAATTGAATAACGAAATTGATAGTGTTTGGAAATAAAATTAATAACATCAATTCCAAACAATGTCAACTTTACATTTCAAATACTGCCATTTCAAACACTGTCATTTTTTTGTTATGCAAACACTGAATTTTGAATAAAATCTAATCCAAACAATGTTATTTTTACATTTCAAACACTGTCATTTTTTTATGCCAACACTGTCAATTCATTTTTTGTTATGCCAACACTGTCATTTTTACGCATAACATTGTTAGCTATTTAAAGTTGACAAACTTGACACTGCTTGGAATCACGAAATTGACAGTGTTTGGAATCACTAATTTAGCTCCATGCAGGAAAAGGTTGGAGGGTCTTCTACACTGAGAGGTTGAATTCACAAAGAAGGCATTCACGGCCTATAGTGTCATAAGTAAACTTAAACCAATATTAATAACAGAACCTCAAATGCACATATCATTTAAAGATTCAAGCAGCACTAAACCATCGGATCAGTAAATCTGGACATATACACTTGAAGCATAGTACTAGATGTAAGATATCCCAAGTTCATCAATCCAAAAAAAAAAAAAAGCAAAACCCTTAAATGAAAAATATGCTGAAGTTCTCAAATGAAAATGTCATTTTTGAAGCAAATGTCAAACAAGAATCCTTTCAAAAGAACATTCCTACTCTCTTATTCTAAGCAAATTGACGCTACAACACAAATATCTAAAGGTGGATGTCCTAGCATAGAGAAATCTAAAGGTTCACGTCATTGGAAGCATAGTTTTGAATATCGGCCGATACGGTAAGTATCGGCCGGTTTGTCTCGGGATTTGGAGGCTCCGATACCGATACATACCGTACCGTATCGGCCGATACGCCAAAAAAGTTAAAAAATTCGCGACCGCGACACCCGATTCCCGCGACGTATCACCGATACGTCCCGATACCGATACACCGCGACCGATACCGCGACGGCGATCGATACCGAGATTTAAAACTATGATTGGAAGCGAGAAGGCTAATTTGGTTTGTCATGGACTCATGGTGATTGTAAGCTATCAATACTGAGTGCAAGTACACAAACATGAAACAGCAAAGGATAAGAAGGACAAAATAAGAACTCATCGCTTACAATGTCTGTAATCTCTTTAACCGACTGAGATCAGGTATATCTCCTGACAAGCTGTTGTACACAAACATGAAACAGCAAAGGATAAGAAGGACAAAACAAGAACTCATCGCTTACAATGTCTGTAATCTCTTTAACCGACTGAGATCAGGTATATCTCCTGACAAGCTGTTGTTTCCTAGCCAGCTGTTGATAAAATCAGATTGTCAAAAAAATAGATATTGTCCCTTGGTTCTTAGAGTAAAGAAATGAAAAGAAAACTACGAATCTGTTTGGATAGATGAAGATTTCAAAATTGGCGGGATTTGTCATTATTAGGCAATTAGAGTAGCCCAAAGGGAGGTTCGATTATTTACATGAGCTGTTTGATATGAATTTGGGAGCTTTATCATGATGGATTTGAGATAAGCCTTGAATAGAATAGTTACTTGAAATCCTTCACTTGGCAGATTTTCGCAATACAAGGATCCCACTGATATACATCTAGTCTCCTACTAATCCATCTTTGACTCTAGTTTCACAAGCTACATATAGCAAAACTTCTAAAACTTAAGAAATTTCAAAAATCGAATCCCTCAATTTAAAAATCCGCATATATCCAAACAACTCCAAAAGTTTTCGAGCACCTACATATCAGTCACTGCAGTTAAATTGGCAAGATAAGGTGATAGTGTTGGCATAACATCTATATCTATTTTAGTCCAAAAACAGTGCAACACATCCAACAATGCAAGGATGGAGTGAAAATGAAGAATTCGAAATTATCATTACAATCACTAGAAAAAACTTTAATGGCAAGAAGGTAAGTAGAATTAGAAAGTTTTAACCCCGAGTGCAGTCCAGTAGCATAAGGTTGTCACTGAGGAGATATGGAGGTCTGGTATACGACACTAGCAGGAAACTTGGATTTATCCGATACCGGTAGCTCATGGGTGGTAGCGCTATCCTGGATTTACCCCACAAGGGTGTGACCGAACCAGTCATTCCTTGAAGAGGTTTTTTGTCGCTCAACAAAGAGAGTACAAAAATTTGCTACTCAACAAAGAATCAAGTGACAAAATGATAGCAACACTTTTATCGCCACGCTTGCATAATAACACAGTTGCATCCTTCATATTGTTCTTCAAAAACAGTAGAAAACAAAAGGACATCAGTAAAATGATAGTGTTTGCAAATTTAATATTGAAAATTGACAGTTTTCTAATATAAAGACGATAGAATTGATAGTGTTTTGGATAAATTATTTTTGTATAGAAATTTAATTTTCTCGACTATTAATTTCAGAGGCACTAGTTAAATGGCGTAAATTAGCGAGACTAGTAGATCATCAACAACTCTCCTGAAATACAGATCACAGATTTCATCGCAGCAGCAACAAGGGGATAACAAAACAGAACAATGAAAGCGTATCAGAATAAGATTTTTTGTATTAGCTTTCAAAATCGATTTCAAAAAAAATCAATGCCATGCAATAACGAGAAAGAGAGCGAGAGAGAGAGAGAGAGAGAGAGAGAGAGACAGTGTTTACCTAAATCGAGATCAGAAATTAGCCAGACTAGTAGATCATCAATACAGGGTCTCAATTAACTCTCCTGGAATCCAGATCAATGAAAGCAAATCAGAATAAGTTTGTTTGTATTAGCTTTCAAAAATCGATTTCAATAAAAAATCAATGTCATGCAATAATGAGAGAGAGAGAGAGAGAGAGAGAGAGAGAGAGAGAGATTACCTAAATCGAAATCAGAGATTACATCGCAACAATAACAAACAAAGCCCTAGAAAATCGATCAGTAGATGATTCGAAGAAGATCGCGAACACACCCTGGGAAAAATCGCCAGCAAGCGGAGAGAGCTAAGTTTGCGCGCAAAGTGGAATGAGATGAGCGAAGTTTGAATGAGATGAGCGAAGTTTGTCGTTCGTTTCTGTTTTTGATGTGTAAGGGTATTAGTGTAACTTTGCTGAGGTAACCAGACTTAGACGTAAATTAAAAGATGATTAATCCTTAATGGGAATTTTACAGAAGTTCTCAAGACCGGCCGGTAAATTTCTGACGATTTTTTTTTTTTTTTTTGGGAAACCACCTGGTCTATAGCCCACACCTTAGTCAATAAGGTGGTTCCACCCTTACAATACAGTGGTGACACCTTACGTAGTGTCCAAAATGTGATAGTCAAATATGATTACAATAGCGTTGCTGAATGCGTAAGATACCAACCGACAAGTTGTGGAAAGAGTAGGAAAAAATAAAGGTTCACATGCAGGGCTCGACGAAGCTGCAATTAACTGTACTTTTAAGTACTTTTAAGGACAACGGCACTTTTTCCACCGCATGCCACCGTCTGCCGCGTGTGGTCCATCCTGAACTTCACAAAAATACAAAAAAATGTTCATAAGTTTTAAAATAATTATTTATGAGGTTCTGTAAAAACTCAACTCTAACGAATGTCAAAATATGTATGTTTTCTGAATTTGTAAGGGTGAAGCTGTGGAACTATCGCTTTTCCAAACAAGTCGTTGTTGAACTAAATGCTATGTTTGGTTTTGTTTTTGAAATTTTTTTTGAAAAATAGTAGGGGCAATAAGTGGAGAGAGACAGAGAGACAAATGTTAGAAGTAGGAGAAATCTAGGAAGAATTTTTTGAAAAGCAAAAAGAACACAGCACCCTCCTCAAAAATTTCGTACAGCTGTACCATGACACCCATAAATTAAAAAAAAAAAAAAAAAAAACCTTCTTTCGTGATCCGAAATTCTTGCATCTGCCATTGAAGGTAATTAACCACATCGATTATTCTCTTATGATTGGCTATTTTTGAATTTTGTATATATATATATATATATATATATATATAGGGAATGGTTCAATGAACACCCTAATAAAACACCCAACGGGGACACTCAAAATCTCAATCTGATAGTTCCCGATTGAATTTTTATGATCCGAACCGCTCAATGTGTGCAGAATGTGATTTTAAGGGTGTCCGCGAGAAATTAGCAAAAAAAATGACCGGGAAAGGCTTGATTTGAGCAGTTTTTATTTGAACCGTTCAATAAATAATTGTTCAAAACTGTTCGGATAAAGCCCTTCCCGGTCATTTTTTTTGCTGATTTTTAGCGCGTACCATTAAAATCACATTCTGATCACATTGAACGGCTCGGATCATCAAAATTTGATCGGGAACCATGGGGTGTTTTTTTAGGTGTCCCCGTTGGGTGTCCCCGGAACCGCCCCATATATATATATATATATATAATTTCTGTATCTATACCACTTGTTCTTCAAAATGAAAAGAATTTTCGTTAATAATTTTTGTTGCTTGACGAAAGTTAGTAGTGTTAGAATATATAGTTAGATTAGCTCCTTAGAGGAGTTGAACTCATGACCTTCTATTCTAACTACTCATATATGGGGGGCGCCGGAGGGACATGGGTACAAGAGAGGGCAGCCGACTCCACTAGCTGCCAAATTTTCGTAGGAAGAGATATAATTTTTATTCTATTTTTACTAATTTGATCCCAAATTTTCATAGGAGTAGGTATAAATTAGCTATTTTGACCTTACAAAAAATCTCTAAACTGTCCCAACTTGTTTTAAGCGTATAGAAATTCCAAACGTTATCTTCTTTTTGAAAGTTGATAGTGCTAGAAATGAGACTGTCATATATTATTTTTCAAATATAACAAGTATTTTGGGGCCAATTATGAGACAAAAATGAATTATTAGTGCATATCGATCTTATAATTAACCTTTTAATTTAGTTTTTTTGGGACTTGTGTGTAAAAAAAATATATTACATATAAATCTAATTTTTGACCCCACTAACCAAAATTTCTGACTCCGCCCCTGCATATATAGCACCTAAGTTTCGTTAATATTGAAGAAAACAGAAGTTAAATAAGGACCTCACGTCAAGGTCGTTGACGTCTTGGACCAATCAACTTATATATGCAGGCTAGCTAGGTATTGTATAGCTAACAAAAGCCGAAAATTCCATGCAACTTCGGTAAACAAGAGCGAGCCTCATAGCCATATAGTCTATGGGGTGATTTTTCAAGACAGTATTGCATGCATATGCATGGTCAGTAGACAATAATCTTGACTGGCTAATTAATTTAATTCTAGTCTCGCGTTTTCCATTTCCAAGCAGTACTAGTAGTAAACAAACTTCCTTGGGATCTATAGTGTTTTAAGTTTCTGATTTCATCAACTCAACTCCTTCCAAACCAAGATCTTAATATTCAATGATATGTTTGTTATCTCTACCATGTTTTAAGTGGGAGGTATGGCAGTGGGTTGTCGGACTTGTCTCTTTTTGAGGATTTAGTCGAGATGCATGTAAGCTCCTGGGAACGGTACCTCAGTTACCAAAAAAAAATGAAGTGCTTGACAAATGTTCAAGAGTTACGCGATATTTTTGATAAGATTTTTCGTTATGATGAGCATTCAAAATTTTACAGTTAAGAACGAACAGTGTGTGGACCATAGATAATTTTTAGTAAGTTGACATCATTCATTGCCGAGATGAGATCTAAAGTGTCGGAAGGCCAAATGGACGACCCAGATTGTGCACAACATGCATGCTGTGCACAAGTGCACAACAGGCCCCCGGGTTACTAGTACTAGCGTGCGTTTCAAATACTCCTTTTTTCCACTCACACGATAGAAGAACCTATTTTTACTTCATCAATTCCAACTCAACCAATCACAATAGACATCAAACTCCTCCTCATAGAATTTGAACCTGCAACTTCACAGTATTTAAATATTTAATACTTGATATACAATCACTAGGCCAACTACCCGGTTCTTCTTATACATCTATTATTTTAAGTGAACCACGTCTGTTTGTCAATTTGTGTATGTACGAGTGTATAATCAGAAAGAAAATTATTTACGGAGGGTTCTGTAAATAAAATTTTATACGGAAGTCAATTGCGAGAGTCTAAAAGTGTTTTGGACGATCTAGATTAAAATTCAATTTCTACCGGTGAAAGATATTTTTTACCGTTCAAAATTTAAAAACATATCTCAACTTTTGAAGCCAAACCGCACGATAATTTCTCATGAATTTCCTAATTAATTTTGGTGTGAATGGCCTTGACCTGACGAGGGAGGGAATTTGTTGATATGCGTGTAAGTTAACCCGGACATTTTTTACCGTAAAAAAAAAAATAAAAATAAAAATAAAAACTTGACTAGCAGTAGTACTATTTTGGGCAAAGTCCACCTTCACTCCCTGTAATTTGGGCCATGTACGGATACACCCCATATTCTTCAAAAGTGTGCACATGCATAACCTTCTATGATTTTGAAAATGTGAGGATAGAAGCTCTGCTATCATATTTTTCATTTATATTAACAGAGGTGTATCTCACACGCCTCTAGAGTCATAATGTATTAAATATAGAATATAGCATCTCTATAAAAAAAAAAATTATCTCAATCAGGCATCAATAACCTAGTGATCTAATTCTTGCTAAATTTAAATTTAAAATTTAAATTTCATAAATAAATTTGATTCGGCCATGCGGGTTTCAAAACCACATGGAGTTATGTGCACACTTTTAAACCATAAGGTGTGTATTCACACATAGTCCAAACCACAGGGAGTGAAAGTAGACTTTGCCCTACTATTTTCCAACCCAAATAATAGTACACACTGCTTTAGATTTAGGGAACTTGACTCACTAAATTCATTTGACTTGTAATTTTCTCCACGTCCGTAGTCATAGGCAATTAGTTCTTGAAAAGTTGAAATGATTGACTAGATTCCTCCACAAGACTCGAACCGCGTTATTTAGAACCCACCACGAAAATTCTTCCGAAAGTTCACTCTAGAAGCCGGCCCCCTGTTTGGTTCGAGACTTCCAGGTAAGGCAATCGAAAAGACTACTATACTGTACAGTAGTAATTTAATTTACCAAACAATAAATTAAATTAAATTAAAATGAAAAGAGAGTATAAGTATTGTTAGTATGTTAGATTTTTTTTTTTTGATTTTTTTGTTAGATTTATGATTGTTAAATTAGGAATATATCATATCATAACCAGAAAAGCCAATGTTATTCACCTATTGGCAACGACATGCATTTAGGGCTGTACGTAAACACATCGAGTTGAATTAATTGAGTATTGAGTTATTTTAAGGAAATTAATTTTAGCACTCTAAAAATTTATGGAGGGGCTCCAAAACGACGCCATTTTATGTATCAACACAGTTCAGTTTTGGAGCTCCTCCATCAATTTTTGGGATTGCCAAAATCACAATCCTTCTTTTAATCAGTTTCATTTCGAACCCTATAACCAATGCCAAAATGTATTCTAGTCTACATTTTAAGGAGCTGGTTCAACAAGTTATGTAAGCTTAACTTACAATTACAACTAGTTGAGCTACCTGAAAAAATGACAACTCGATCTCCAAGTGTATTTAGTTTGAATTAGTACGTTATCATGATTCGAGGCAGTTTACAAACTTATCATGTCAATTTGAGTCGAGTACGTTTTGAAGATTAACGATCGAACTTCATAACGAATTTCAAACTATACTTTATTATTATTATTATTATTATTATTATTATTATTATTCATAACGAATTTCAAACTATACTTTATTATTATTATTATTATTATTACTACTACTACGTATGAAGTTGTTCTAAAATAACATTTTAACGTGTTAATTAAACTTGAATATTTAATACATTGTCCCATATTTGGTAGCCACTTCCCACAAATATAAAGTTTAATTTGCTGCGACGCAAATTAATAATAGAAGAAATAGATGATACCAGTGATAGTTGCTTATTTGGTTTTAGATGGTAGGAGTAACATATATATGCATGCACATTTTTTTTCCCGAAATAATTAAACATGTCACAAAAGGGAAATGTTATAATTTCAAATTCGTGGATTACTCAAGATTAACTTGCTGGTTCATTCACCTTATTTGGTTGTTAGTTTTGAGATAAATTTTTGAACAATTTTTTAAAAACATTTTAACAAGCTTTTTTACTTTTTGTATAGAGGTATGCATAACGTTATATTCACCTAAAAAATTAAAAATTCTATAAATAATTATTAAAGACGAAAAAACACGAATGACGAAAGAGTCAAAAATTTTGGAGATAAAGAAAAAAATTGAGCCACTTTTCGGGCCCAGATTGAGCCTTGTTTAGGCTTAATAAATTAAGTGACAATTTTTTTTTTATCTTTATTCTTTTTTTTTTTGCATTTGTTTGTTTTGCGTTGAATTTTTGTGACTTATTAATTCGTCTCAACGAGAGAAATCAAAAAAGTAAAATATTACGACCGATACTACTGACTCTTTCGTCACTCGTGTTTTGAATAAAGTAGCTCAATTTTTGTCTTTATCTTCAAAATTTTTGAACAGAGACAAAAAAAAAAACAAAATAATAATAAGTCACTTAACTTATTTAACCAAAATAAAGCTCAATTTGGGCCCCAAAGGTGAGAGACTACACCTAACCATCAACAAATTGGTGTCTCCGTGTAAAGTGCAAAGTAATGAGGGGATGAGTTTGAAATTATTTGCAACTGGAAGGATCCATTTTAAAATCTACTCCTTAGGATCCCTTTTAAAATCTACTCCGTCCCTCTTAGAGCATCTCCAATCCAATACTCTATTTGAGAATATCAAAATACTCTATTTTATTCATAAAGTGATTTTAGAGGAAATCACTATTGCTATTTACTCTATAACCACAAACCCTCTATTTTTCCCTCTAAAATAGAAGAGGCTTAAGATGATGGATTGGAGGAGTTCCATACTCTCAAATGGAGGAATAAAGCATTGGTTGGAGATGATCTAAGGATACAAATGCCATTTTAAAAGGTGAATAGTGTTATAGAGGGGATCCTCTATATTTTCTCCCATCCTCTAAATATGGAGGATCAAACTCCCATCCTCTCAAATAGAGGAGACTTGAGAGGATGGATTATATGAGTTCTAAACTCTCAAATGGAGAAATAGAACATGGTCTGGAGATGCTCTTACGCACTCAAACCTCTATATATACCTCTTCCTCTTCCATCACTCTCTCCAACTGTCTCTTGAAATCACCCACCACCAGAGCCCTTCCCCCCCCCCCCCCCCCGCCCCAACTCTCTCTCCCCCCCTCCCTTCTAGCTCGAGAGGACTCCTATAATAGGTGACCAACAGAACAGACACTCTCTCCTAGCTCGAGAGAACTCCAATAATAGGTGACCAACAGAACAGACACGCATACAAGAGCAGCATCAAAATTACGGTAAGCCATTGTTAATTATCGCGTAATTGCTCCTTCAAATGCACATTAACCATCTACGTTATTGAACCCCCCCTCTCTCTCTCTCTCTCAGAAGTTTACATTGTCGGAGTTCCTCTGTTTCTGACAGTACACGCATTGTGTTCAATCTCAATTGTCCGGGAGAGCTTATACTTATCTCGATTAACTAACTATGGTACTTTGTACTAATCTCACGGTTCATTAGGCATTGTTCATTTAAAACCGGAACAAAGTCTCGTACAATAGATTTGAACTTGATACTTTAAGACCGAATAAATTCCTATTTAGGCTAAATTCTACTTAACATTTTTTGAGGTTTTGTCCTTATTAAAAGAAACTAAGAAATTGTGTTTCGTTAGTTTTGCATTAAAATTTTGTGAATTATTGATTTATCTTGACGAGAGAAATCAGAAAAGTTTTTTTTTTTTTTTTTACTTTTACCCAAATATTTTTGAAATATCCAGTTTTAAGCCAAAGAAGCCAATTTTTTTTACTTCTTTTTTGTGTGCTGAAAATGGATGTTTTGCAAAATATTTGGGTAAAATTAATTTTTTTTTTTTTTACTTTTTCGATTCTTCTCATTAAGACAAATCAATAATTTACAAAAGTTTGTCGCAAATCTAACAAATGTGAATTTTTTTTAATTAGGACAAAACCTTCAAAAAAAAAAAAAAAATCCTAAAAACTAAGGAGAACTCAGCCTAGTTGATTTAGAATTTGCGGTTTTTCCTCTAGGACATGTTGCGATGTTGCTATGAATTTTTATTTCTTTTGAACAGCTTCATTTGCTACGAGCCTATGATGTAATAATGAGAATTGCGAGCAGGAGATACAAAGGGTTTAAAAATTCGGTTAAAATGTATAAAGAAAATAGGTTTGGGGTGCGAATATTTAAATTAAAATATTGGAACCTTGCTACGAAAGGGGAGAATACAAATTACCCAACTGCGTACCGTCGCTCTTGAATCAATACCCTCTCAAATACTCCAGAAGAATCTTAAAACGAGTCAGTTCTTTTGGTCCAAGTCAACGTTTTTCCTTAAAGATTCCGTGTCTGTACGACAATTAGCAATTAGACCCACGAGTGGGAGAAGATTTGGTCCACTGCAACTGCAAGGACAATAAAGCCCTTGCAAAGTCATACTACATATATTACCTAATACGGGGAGTCATAGATCGAAGATCATAGTGTAGTGTTAATTTCAAACCTTGAAGCTGCACAAGCCATATTTGTTGAGTATGTCCATCGTTGTGTTGAATTAGTAGATTGTAGATAAACGATCACCATGACTGGTGTACGTTCACTCGTTTGTGCTGAAGCATTTCAAAAATTTACTGCATACAACATTAATTAATTAGGCATATATGTAAAAGCAGAAGAACCCAATTATCAATGGTATTTATTTCCCCTACTACTGTAGAACAAAGTAGTAGATGTTTCAAGTAGCTATAGATAGAATTTGGCCATATTTAGGCTTACAGAACCCCAATTTGGACTTGCAGCCCTTCATAATCATATCTTGCTTAATTGTCTATATACTTGATGCTGGGCCTTAATCAAATGTTCTTCTACTCAATGGGTCTTAATCAAATGACTAATTCTGGTAAAGGGAAAATCAAATGGTTAAAGCCAAAAAGTTCATTGCCATTGCAAGACTGGCCGGTCATTTTTATATGTATTAACGCAACATGACCTTTACCTAATACTAATGGGTGCTTGTGTTTTGATTAAACTGTTAGTATATATGTCAATAATGGTTATGGGCCAACTTGATGAGGGATCTGTCGTTGCATGTTCTGATGGTGATTTGTTTGGTAACAGCATTGAAATTGCATGCTTTCTGCTAAGCAACGTGAGTAAATGTTACCATATTTTTGGGGCATGTTATCAATTTGTGTAGAAAACGTCATTAGGATCGATGGATGTCGTCAACTAGTAGCAAAAACTCCAAACTTAAGAATTTTGTTGGATCACGATATCCATATCCATTTTAGTGTCCCGTTTGTGTAGGTGGTTCAGAACGAAAATGATGAACATTCAAATGAGAGTCAAGACCTTGTTAGAACCTTACGTATTGAGTCTATCGACAATTTAACTCCTCTCTCTCTCTCTCTCTCTCTCTCTCTCTCACCATCATGTTGCTGATCATGTAATATGAAGTATAGTTGAATGCATCCTATGAAGCTACATAAATTGAACTAAATATGGAATATCCCCTCTGCTGTGCATGTTGAAGCTGCAGGCCAAACTAAAATTTTAGGATATTATACTTAGTTGGCAGCATAAGTTGTACGTGGTTAAATGGGGGTTAAATGTTGCCAAAAGCGGTATCAATTAACAACCTTAGTTTAGATTTCAAACCCTGGCTCAAACCGGTGTCAGCTGACGTCTCGGTCCGTATTAATGCAACAGCGACAATCACATGTCGAGTCATTGAATTTAGTCTCCCCGAAGCTGTGAGATTTGTTCTTCTACGTCTTTATGGTGCTATGCAATCCTGTGTGATCAAAAACCTTTCCTAACACGGATTTCTTGTGAATCAGTCTAACTCTAGTTACGATGTCAATAGGTTTAACTGGTGCACTGAACCCCCATAGATATAGCAAACCTGTAAGTTTTTATTTATGCTATTTTCTATCACTGGCTTTTTGAAACCCCACAATAAGTAGGAAACTAGGAATTCCTGGATATGCTTATGCTATTCATTTTTACGAGTTTTTGCAATTGCTTCTTGTTCATCATACTAGTAAATTGAGAACTAGCATTTTTGCTTATCAATCTCTCTTTTTTTGAGTCACCAAGTACTTACCTCAACTACACTGCAAAATAGTTTTACTTTAGTCCCCCTTCATTCAATTAATTTACAACTGTTATTTGAGGTCTCCTTTCTAAAGAATGAGCTTTATAAACTTAAATTTAACAAGAAAAAGTTCTTACTGCAGGTAGATCGCTAAGTGATGGGATTGCCACAATTAAAAGCACCAGAGGATGAAAGTTCTGTTTCGGTTTCTTACAACTCATGGCTGGTAAGTTCCTCATATTGATACGATTTGCCAGTCAATCCCGCAATTTACTAGCTAAATCTTGTGATTTATTTTATACGTGCTTAGTCGTCACCACCCAAACTACTATCACCCTCTTGCTCTCCAACTATGTAAATCTCATAATTTACTTTTGTGAATCGTGAACCAAGTTTTGCATATCCTTTTTTTTTTTTTTTGCCTTTTTAAGGTCTAAATTGATCCCAAGTTTTTTCTATTTGTCTATTTTGTTGTCATACAGTTAAAACATCCTTCTGCCTTGGACACATTTAATCAAATGATGAGCATCGCAAGAGGGAAGAAGATAGTTGTATGTTTGGACTACGACGGAACTCTATCAAATATTGTGGACAACCCTGAAAAGGCTTTTATGACCGATAAGGTAAATATTAATTCCTCACGAAAACATTGTACTAGTAGTCTTGGAAGTTTTTTTTCTACATGGTTTGTGTTGAGGGCTCAGTGTATTATGCAAGATCACACATTCACAAACTACTCCTGTCCTGTAAAGAATTAAATGACGGTTTTGACCATACTAGAGAAAATTGTGTCAATTACAGATGCGGATGGCATTGCGTGAAGTTGCACGGCATTTTCCTACTGCAATTATAAGTGGAAGGGGAAGAGAGAAGGTAATTAGTTTTAATCAAGAAACAAATCAGTTGTCGCAAAAGTAGTGTGTCGGTACATGTATGTATTTGTGCATCTCATTTCTTCCCTCTTGTAGGTGTCTGATTTCGTTGACTTGGACAATGTTTACTATGCCGGAAGCCACGGGTTGGATATAGCAGCTCCGTTGCGGTCCCCAACCTATGGAGATCCCAAGCACCAAAGCAGGGCTTTTAACCGAAAGGTGGATTTCACTTCCTTCACCCAATAGCATTTGATGAAAATAGTTTCAAGTTCATTTTTGTTGGAAAACAGTGTCCCAAGAATTGTTTGCTTTGAGGCCTGAGGGTTTTTTTTTCCTGGTTGCATTGAGTTGAAATAAATTAACACGCTGGATAGCAACTCAAATAGACCAATTAGTACTCGAATTTCATTCCATAATATGATTGGTTCGTATTTGTAGGGTAATGAAGTAGTTCTCTTCCAACCGGCAAAGAAGTACTTACCTGCTATAGAAAAGGTATAAACATTACCTGCATTTAAATGCTACTACTAGTTGAACCTTGAGCATTTCAAGAGTTTCCTCACAACGGATGTATTTCGTTTGCTAATAGATATTAATTACGTTAAATGAGAAGACTAGAAGCATACAAGGCGTGATGATTGAAAACAACAAGTTCTGCGTTTCTGTACATTTCAGACACGTTCAAGATGAGGTACGTGTTAGTGTTCATCTTCCCTAATGAAAAAGGAAGAGTCTTCTAGTCCACCATATTACTAAAACTTCCTTTTTCGAAACTCCCATTTACAAGTATTCCTATATGAGGGCATATAGCTAATTGGTGCAGACGTTCAAACGCAGGATTTTTGCACCCTTGAGAAGCTGGTAAATTCTGTCTTACAAGAATATGAAGAGTTTCGCATCTCCATAGGCAAAAAGGTAATTGTGTTTCTTGTTCTTCATGCTGCATTTAGTGTTCTTTCACATTTTGTTTCGAAGTCCTAAGATACAATGATTAATTTTCTTATTTGCACCATTCATCTTGATCTTTGTTTTTCCATAATTTAACAGGTTTTTGAGATACGCCCGGATATGGAGTGGGATAAAGGTCATGCTCTAAATTATTTTATTGACACATTAGGGCTCGGCAGCTCCAACGATGTCCTTCCTTTGTACATTGGAGATGATAGAACTGATGAAGATGCATTTAAGGTACTAGTTTGATCTCAAAATTGCATCAGGAAAACTACAAAAGTAAAGGTTTCTCTTATTTTTGCCCCACAAGTTGTAATTCTTGATCAACCGAGGATCAATATTACTAGACTTTTGTTCGGCAACATACCAAGGCTGCAAGGCAGATGATTCATTCATTCTGCGTAGAAACAACCGTAAGAATATCATTGAGCAATATGCACAACAAATCGATCAGCTGAATGCCATAAAACCGTTTCAGGGAATTTCATCGCAAAGCAAATCGACTTCAGTTCCCCAGTTAATCATACTCGTATCATCTAGGTGTGTCATGCCAAATAAAGACATAATTCACATCACCCAACCTTGGAAGTTGGAACCATTTCTTAATCAAACTGCTTACTATTTAAGCATCAATTTTTACTTCTTTTTCGTCATTTGAAGCCTTATCTTTTTCCTTTTTCACTGAAGTACTCATTAATTTTTTTTTTTTTTTGTATTTGTATTTGGTTGCTAACAGGCCATAAGAAATAGAGGAGAAGGTTTTCCAATTGTTGTTTCTTCCAGTCCAATGGACACTGCGGCTTTATACTCTCTACGGAACCCATTGGAGGTCAATCAATTCTTGATAAATATAGTCAGGTGGAGGAAAAACTCTTCTTCCAGCAAGTCTTTTTGTCAGAATTTCGAGGGGAAAACCCGAAAGGACTTGCTACTAACGCCTATAAGCTGCGCGGAGCAGAGGACATTCGACTCTTTATACTCGGTTGGAACGCGATACTGGGACTGTAAAACTTGATTTGTATATTTAACACATTCATACAAAGAGGAACATACAAAAAGTAAGAGGAGGAAAAGAAGAGCAAGAGATTTGGAGATTGTTGAGCAAATTAATTGATTCCTTGGTAATATCATCAAGCGGATTTGAAGAGTATTTTAGAGAAATTTGAGTTACACCCTCTGTATTCATTTGGTACGTACATCTTGCTTTTGCACATTTGTGAAATGCCAACAATGTATTAGTTTTTGCCATCTCTGATTGGGTAAAATGGCAACTTGTTGATTTTCTTTTGTTTCGTAATGTGATTTAAAAATGAGGAGGAACGACACATATGGTATACGTTATACCTCTGGAAATCACAGGGGCGAAATTGAATTTTCACCGAAGTAGTAATCAAACAAGAGCATTACTAGGGCATGTCCGGACCTAATTCATATAACGAGCGTGTGTGCGGAAAATGCAAACGCTTTCAGGAAGAAAAAAGCATTCCCACTCACTAAAATTTGCGAAGGGAACACAGAACATAGAGCAAGAATAAAGGTACTACTGGAGGATCACGGTACCACTAGAGGCCTAGAGGATCATGTAATGGGGTCCGGAAAAGGATAAGATTATTTGATTTTGTAGAGACCCTTAAATTATTGTATTTTCTTTAACTGTTTAATACGTGGGAGGTCGTATTTTAATTAAGTTATGTGTCTATTAGAGTGGGTATACGGATATGCTTACCGTTGTGTACCGGGCACTCGAAGAATAGTTGAATTATGAGTTTGATGTTGTAATGGTGTTTGGAGGTGTTGGTAACAAGCGGGGTTCGATTCGATGACCGTTGGTAAAATTTCAAATTTTTCCCAGGCAGTATCGGTACCACATTTTTCCCAGTACCGGTACCCATCGTCCAAAGCATGGCCCAATTGTCATTTTGGGGTTCCAGTACCGGTATTGCAAATCGCCCAGTACCGGTACCCGCTGTGATTTTTCTGAAAACTCAGCATGTTTTTCAGACTTCTATAAATACCCCCCTTTACCATTTTTTACATCCAAACCCACGAAATAGACCTAGAAACACTCCCTCTCACCTACCTAACTCCAATCTCATTCAAATCCTTTGATTTCTATCTCAAATCTTCAAGATCCAAGGATTTTCTACCTCAAACTCTCTTGATTCTCGCGTTTGGTGAACAAATGGTAAGTTTTGTGTTCTTGCTCTCACTTCTTGACTCTCAATCACATCTCTCTCTCTCTCTCACATCTCTATTTTTGGGTTATATCCACTCTAAATTTTGTAGCAAAACTTGGGAGGAGCTTTGTAGACACCCCAATCTGGATTTCCGAATATTCTTTAAGTTTTTCCGATGATGAAATAAGGAAAAATGTGGTGCCACGCTTTCTCCGGTCGAACCTTGGGTGTTGAGATGGCTAGGATGGCATGGTTGTTACCTGCACAGGGAAAGCACACGTTAGTGCCCAAGCCCGGATCGTGGTGGTGGTCCAAGATAGGCACTCCGACGGTCTAGTCAGTAACAGGAGGAGAGAATATGCGTGAAGAGTTTAGGGTTTGGGGGTTGAGTGTTGCGTACCTTAATCCTCAGCATCGCCACTCCTTTTATAGGCGGGGAAAAGGTGGAGTCCAAACCACACGGTTACACCACGCGCACGGTGATTGGTTCACCAACTATGGCATCCAAATCCATTCCCGTAAAGTTGGGCTCGTCATGATCCCTAACGGTCCGTTCCTACCATAGTGGGATTAATGACATGTTTCCTATTCAACCAACTCCACCCCCGACTTCCTCCGCAAGTCAGGGGGTCGATATGGTTCAGTGGTTGGCAGCCCCGCCGAACCCAACAGTCCGGCTACACGTGAGCTCGTGGCAACTGCTACTTGGTTCGGTGGTGCATCGCCGAACCGGGTTCCATGACTTGTATACGGAGCACAGCCTTGTCCTGGAAGGGAACACTTTTCTTCGACGAGTCCGGTTCGACACAAACTCACCGAACTTCACCCCACCGACCCATCAGTGCAACATATCTATGGGTCAAGCTTATAACGGTTAGGTGGCCTCCACCAGGGTTCCCCACCGAGCCACGTACATCACACGATCGGACCCCTTCACCGAATCATTGGCAACCGGGTCCATCCACCGAGCCGTGTCCACCACAAAAAATATACCTTCAAGGTTTGGATTGTTGCTCCCCTCGTATTCCTTCTCTAACCTCAAGAAAATCTCATTTTTAACATATAGGGTGGCCCTCAGTTTAATTGCAAAAGAGAAAGATGTGTTTGCTTTGTTGAAAATAACTTTTTTCATGACACATTGAGAGTAAAATGGGCACACTGTTCAATGTATAAAACGGCTTTGAGTGAAACCAATTGGGTTAGAAAGAGGACTCAACAAGTTTTCCAACTCTTTGAACGTGCTCAAATCCGAGTTCGGGAGTGTCCAGGGCGCCCCCGCGAAGTTCGGTGTGCTGTGCTGTCTCGATAAACCGCACGGCATTTCAAAATGCCATGCGGCATTCCAGAAACGCTACACGATATTTTAGAAAATTTCAAAAAATCACTCCACCACACGAGATTTCAATATGCAGCACGACATTTCTCTTTATGTCGCGCGGCGTTTCGGGAAAAGTTCTGACAGTTGCAAAAAGTTGTCAGCCACGCCTGCAAGTGCAATAATCCAGCCCAGAAGCCACCTCCTCTCTTTGTAGTGTTCATTCTTGGCTCTCTTGCCTATAAATACACCCCCCTCTAGTTGAGAAGTACCTCTTCAACTCCAAATAAAGTTACTCTGCCATTTTCTAGACTCTCACTCTCTCTCTCTAAAAAAATACCTCCTTGATTCTCTCTCTACAACTCCTTACACCCATCACCACTATATACACTTCTTTCTCTCTCTACATCAACCCACAAGTTGGGCTATTACAAAATCAATCTCAAATTGATATATCTCTCTCTCTCTCTCTACACTCATTTGCTCATAAGTCTCTCAAAACTCAATCCAAATCAACCTCCACTCTTCATCTTCAAGCACATCCAAGCTTCGATCAAAAGGTATAAATAAATTTTTTGGGCTACAACCACGTTTTAGCCTTGAAGGGAGCTCACCGAGGCCCTTCCCAGTCCATCTATACTGGATTTGGGTCTCGAACGAGTTTTATATTCAAAAAGCACAAAAAAATCAGTTTCTGCACCGGATACGTTATATCGTGCGGCGTTTTACGACACCGCACGGCATAGTGTATTACGCCGTGCATTATTTTATTTCTTGTACATACTTCTTCTTGTGTTATTCTGTTTAATCTGTTTATTACTTTTCTGTGCGAATACATTCCAGAATCAAGTTTCATGTTAAAACTCATCTTTTAACTCTATTTCAATATTTCAAAAAAAAAAAAAGCTTTTGAACTTTGCTTTACATGACAAGATGAACAAAGAATCTTCTAAATCATTTTTTAGAGATTCAAAAAATATAAAAAACTATTTTGTGGACCTATGGTTTGTTTTGTCATATAAAAGCAAACTGATTCTGGAATGTGTAGATAAATACACCGCATAGCGTTATTGGTATGCAGCACGGCATTCAGAAACGCGGTGCGGCATATTAAAACACTGCACCACCGCACAGCGTTATTGGTATGCGGCACGACATTTCAGAAACGCGGCGCGGCATATTAAAACACTGCACGACATTCTGTTCAACAGTCTCCAGTTTTTGTTTAGTTTCATTCTTTACATTGTTCATCCATTTCATACTGTACAGTGTGCACCCAAGCACACCGATGTGTTATATTTAATCCCATGTCCCTTTCCCGTACATGTTTTAAAGTTAAGTTTTTCAAATGATATTAAATTTTCCATTTAAAATGCTTAGTAGAAATCGGTCTTTACCGGGCGAGCGAAGTGCTTTTTCAACAAAACCTTCCCTGCTAGTAACGTGGCTCCCAGATCCAATATCTCAACGTTTTCGCTGGATCAAAAGCCCTTTTTTTTCAAATCAAGCTCTCGGTTTCTCAGATCATCCATCTCAAAAATCCGGGTGGCGACTCTTCGAGCGCGCTTTTGGGCCTGAGAGTCCACAAGCTTGTTTTTGGTAAATTCGAGCTTGTAGCACTTGGAATACCTAGGGTTTTGCTCAAAACCCAGTTTGGTAGGAATTTCTTTCTTTCTCTACATGTTATGTGGTGATTTTGTGTGATGTTTGTGTTTGATTGCTATACATGGTTCGGGTGGAGCACTTTAGGGTTTAAGGATTACATATTCTTATGAATGTTGTATTTTTGTCTTGATAGTTGTGACCCATGAGATGTTTATGACATGTTAGTTAATGTTGGTATGTGTGGAATGAACAATTGGTTTCGATGTCGATTGTAATGAGGTTGTGGTTGTCGTTGTGAAGCCCACAGGTGAAATTTTTGTAACACAAGGGGTGGAAATACAGAATCGCAAAGGGTGGAGTTTATTGTGACGCAAGGGGTGAAAACACAGAATCACAAGGGGTGGAAATTCATTGGGAGGTGTGAGTGTGTACGTGTGTGAGGATGCGTTTATACTAGTAAATGGTGTTAGTACGTATCGTTATTAGATTTACCATTGTGTGCCAAATTCCTTGTATTCTAATGATTTAGAATCATTGTTAGTCCTCTTCTTACAAACAAAGGACTTGCCATTTAGCTTGATTCACAGTGTCCACGCTTATCATCTCATCCACATATAAATTTTGTAGAGATTTCCCTATTGGGCTGGTGTAGCTCAACCTAACATTCTTTTCAGGTTCAAATGCTCAATCATAGCTTGCATGCATCGTGTGCTTGGATGTGGAGGACTTTTCAAAGCTAACTTCATTTAGTTACTTAATCATCTTGTTATGTGTAGACACCCCAATTTGGACTCTTCGAATTTCCTTAATTTGTGGCCCAGAGGCTCCCCGATGATGAATTTGGATCAAAGCAAGCCTCAGACCAGTCAGAACAAAGCTTCTTGGAAGACTTTAAAAGGGAAAATAAGGTGTCAAAATCAATCTCAAGCGCTCAGGAGCATTCCTAAGCACTCACAGAACCATAAGCAAAAGGGAGATTGTTTTCCTTTCTGAGGGAGGTCCCTCAGCCTGTCTCAGTTTTTAATACTGAGCATGGGTTGAGAGACCTTAGTGTAAAAACAAGAGCAAAGGGGCATAAATGCGTTTTCTGTACTAAGCCTACTGGAAGCACTCCCGAGCGCTCGACACCACTCTCGAGCGCTCGAGAATGACTCCAGTCCTATTTTCCTTCTTTTGGGCATTTAAGTGGACATGCAAGGCGAGTGAAACATGTTTTCAAGCAGATTAGCTCTTTTGAAGTGTGTTGGTGCAGAAGATCTTTTTTTTTTAGAGAAAAATAAGGAAGATCATTTTTATTTAAAGACATGCAGAAGAGTTTTGTTCAGAACTTAAAAAGAGAAATTTTCATACTTCAAAAATACAAGATCTGGCGTACCAGCACACTGCAATAAGGGTACTGGTTGGTTGAAATCAGTTCTGGGGTGTACGTCACTCCCAAGCGCTCGAGATCACGTCCAAGCGCTCGAGAGTGTCTGCATGCAACTTCAGTCCATCTTTCTTCCAGTTTGATCATTCTACTACCTTGGGATGTCCATGCATGTGTCCCTTTTGTCTTTTAGAACTGTAAAACTTTTTTTTTAGAAGGGCAAGGATGCATGGCTTGGAAGAATGGGGTCTGATCCCATTTCACTAAGTCCTCTGTTGAGTCTGTGACATGATTAAGATTATTCCAGTTTGCATCTTCATTGTTGTATCTTGTCGTACTAACATGGTTTGCAAGCTGGGCATGTAATACTCCCAAGCGCTCGGGAGTGCTCCTGAGCGCTCAAGAGTGAGATCAGTGGCAGGGTTTCCAGTTCTTGTCATTTTGCATTTCTTTACCATTTTTCAATCATCCTCTGTACATACGCACATGCATGCACGCCCTTGTTTGTTATATTTTTGAATACTTGCCATTTGCTTGATGAAACAAAATCTTTTCGAAAAATCCCACAAATGTTTAGTAGAGACCGATCTTGTATCGGGCGAGGGGGGTGCCGTAAAACCCTTCCTCCCTCATAACGTGGCTTCCGAACCCTTTTACAAATCTCTGGTTTTTAAATTCAATCAATCAATTTTCAAATCAAAACGGTTTCTCAGGTGACAAACCATAAATTCGGGTGGCGACTCCTCAAATTTTTCGAATCAAAACATTGCGTTTTTTGGGCCGCCCCGATCCACCCAGGGCTGTGGTAGCCCACAGTGGCGACTCCGCTGGGGAGTTGATTTAATTTATACTTGAGAAAAATCGGTACGCTGATGAAATGGCCCGATTTCCTTAATCTTTAATTAAATTAGTGAGCCAAGCTTGAAAAATGTTTGTGGGATTTTCAAAATTATTTTGTTTCATTTTCCATTTTTGTATATGTATCTTGTGTAGCCCCCGCTGTTGTGTTTCGGCAGTCCTATCCGGCTTGCCGATGATAGGGAATCCCGGAATGCTCAGCAACCCTCGACCGTGATGAGTCATCCCTACCGTTTGTACGGTTATTGGGTGTACGCTCATAATGGGAGGTATACTTTGACTCTAGTCTGGGGAACCCTTTTCAAGCCAAAACCAGCCTTTCTACATATTTAGCGAGCCATAGAACCTTCCAAACTAGGACAGGAACCTACAGGGCAGGGTTACGTGCTATATCCCGCTTACGTGTTGCATTGCATATTGCATTGTCATGCTGTCAATCACGGTTCTCAAGACTCGCTCACGCGGTCTTCGGAAGGTTGCCAAGACCCGATGAAGAGCCACGCACCCTAATGCGTGTTGCTTAACCACGTGAGTCCTCGAGCCGAAGCCTAAAGGAAACTAAAATCTTGCTAAGTCCTCGACTAGTATTGAATCGGGGATTTAACCAAAAGGAAGGGATGACGAGGGAGCAAAACATTGCAATACCAACACCGCCTAGGCTAAAAGCAAGTGTACCGCTTACGCTGCTTTGGTTATCGTATCACATCGTTTACCCCAAGTCATTCCGAACCAATGGTCGAATCGTCGATGCAATGTTAGCCAAATACTTAGTTTATTTTAGCATCTTTTGGGAATCAACGGTTCCTAAATGAGGATGCACCCCAAAAATCCGAGGATCAAGGCAACCTCCCGTAAGTCAATCATTTTTGAAAAATTACAGTCGATGACGGTGACGATGATGCACGCATTTTCTAAAAACCATGCACAAATTTCATAAAAATGCAAGCAGGAATCACGTCTGAGCACAAGTTTTTGCTTTGCTGTCAGTTCTGAGCGATTGGGCCGAAGAAGAAGAATATCATACCCTCCTGGACCAGACCCCTTGGGCAGAGATTGGAGCGGCTTCAACTTGGGTAAGATCCTAGCAGTGCTTCGGACTTTCAGGCAGAGATGGAACAACCAGCCGGGAACCGAAACCCCAATCCAAATCCCAACCAGAATCCCAATCCAAACCTAGAAAATCCATATCCAGAAAATCCCAACCCAGAAAACCCAAATCCGAAAAACCCGAATGGAGAAATGGCGGAAATCAGGGAAGCTATCCGACGGCTGGGCGAGCGCACTGACAATCAGATTGCCCAGCTTATGCTCATGATCACAGGGGTGGCTCGACGACTCCCAAACCTGAATCCAAACCCAAACCCAAACCCTAACCCAAATCCGAACCCAAACCCCAACCCGAATCCTAACACAGAACAACCAGCCCTCGAGATGGAAACCCCGCAGAACCCTGAGATGGCAGCTGTACTAGCAAAGATAACCTAGTTGGAACAGTCTGTTGCAAGGAATAAGAAGATTGCTACAACGGGCTTCGACATCAATAAACTCTGTTTGTTCCCCAATGCAAAGCTACCTGAGAAGTTTAGACCCATAGACTTCGCAAAGTTTGACGGAACTGGAGACCCGAAAGCACATTTGACTGGATACATAGGAGCACTCTCCATGTGGGGTGTCTAGAGAGACGCCATGGCCCAGATGTTCTCACAGACTCTCGTGGGTCATGCCCTCCACTGGTTTACGTCGCTGGATGAGAGGAGGAAACGATCTTGGGAGGACATATGTGCGGCTTTCATAGTGCAATATGACTATAACATTCAACTGGAGGTCACTACCCGTGAGCTGGAGTCCACGAAAATGGATGTCAAAGAAACTTTTGCGAATTTTGTGAAGGGGTGGAGGGCGAAAGCGGCCCAAATGAAGGATAGACCATCAGATTGGGATCAGATTCGAATGATCGTTCAAAACCTTCAGCCCAACCTGGCAAGGCATATGGTCATGGCGCAAGCGTGTTCGGATTTCAAGACGTTCTTCGATACTGGCCTGGCTGTCGAAGAAGCAGTCCAACTCGGCATCCTGGATAAACCTGAACCTGCCCCCAAGCCAAATAAAGTATACTCTGGTAACAGTAACGCTCTATTCGACAATTCTGGCTACACCAACCTCCCCAACACATCCACAAACACTACCCAAACCGAGCCAATCAATCAGATTGTCGCTCTGAATAACCCACCCCGTTCTCAACCTTGCACTTTTGCTCAATTCTCAGCACATCTCTCCGCCGTGCTCGAGAAATTGGTCGAAAGCGGCGTCCTCAAACCTCTTAACCCTACTCCTCTCCTTCAAAAGCTCCTTGCCTCCCATAACCCTAATGCATATTGTGCCTACCATCAGAATGTGGGTCACCCAACTGACAACTGCTTCCGCCTTCGCCACGCTATCCAGGACCTCATTGACAATAAGACCCTCCCCATGCCTCCACAAAAGCCCAATACCGTCTCTAACCCATTGCCGAAACATTCAAACGCCTGCACCAACCACATCTCCTTAGCCTCCCCCTTTAACCCGAGCCTTTACATCATTCCTGCTACCCAATCTAAGCCGACTATCGAACTGCCGGTTGAGGATGCTGTCTGTGCACTGGAAACTGTGGAATGGGATTTTCAAAGAAGATGGGATGACCTAGCAAATGACTTCTTCGCAGTGGAATACTGGGCTCTTATCGCAGGAGTGTGGCCTGTGGCGCTTGACCCTCACCAAGTAGAGGAGTTGGAGCATGGAGATTGGAGACAGGATTGGGAGGAGATGATGGCTAACCCTTTGGATGGGTACTCTCTGTTTGCTCTGTTCATAGAACCTGAACCGGTCGAAGAGGAAGATGAATGGGAATGGGAACCGGATCCCAATGGATGGCACTAGATAGATGACTCCGACCCTCTGGATGAAACATCTTTGGCTTGCCTCTTTTGAGAAGAAGAAATAGAGCAAGAACTGGATTTGATGAACCCTCGCATGTTCTCGGGACTCTCTGTCAAAACTATTGTCAATCTCACCAGAAACTTTGACGTTCTGGACTATGTAATGGACCATGTTTTCTGTCCGTAGGAGCATATTATTGATGAGTTTCTTCCTCGGCCGATAGTTGAGATTCCCGATGAGCCCAACATTTGTGTACTTGATCCTGAAGACATCTGGGGCAAAGCTGAACTGGTGAACATATGGGTAGATGGCGAAGAACTAACCGTCAACAAGGCTATGATGGATGAAGGGTCCTTGCAAGTCAACAACAACAACAATGTCAACTTTTGGAACTCGTTGGAAGAGGAGAACATATGGAATGCCCTGGAAATGGAAGTTCTCAACGACACTCTTGAGAAGACCAAGCTTGACAAGGGAAAGCGCAAGGCTGACACTGATCTCTCCAACTTCTGGGAAGATTCTTGGTGGGATCCTATCCCCAAGACAGTTGGTAATCTCACCAGGAGTGGGAGAGTGTACCAACCAACTAACCTCCAACAAGGAAGCTCATCCCGAGCACCTCAACCGTAACAAAGCAACCTCAACATCCCCATGAACCCAGTCAACCCCGTAAATCTGAACACCCCTGTCCCACCTACTCCACAAAGTGACCCCTCAAGCCCCACTAAACCTAACCCGCTTACCCAACCCAAGCCGTCCATCGACCTTAACTCACTCCCCGACTCTGACCCCGAAGCCTCCACCGACCCTATCATCCAACAACTTTGTGAAACCCCGGTCCATATGTCCATGTGGGGTGTATAAGCGTCTTCCCGCGAGCACCGCCGAAGACTTGTCAATACTCTCTCCAAACTCAAGGCTCGCGCCGATATCGCACCTGAAGCCATGATCGCCCTCATAACCCCGAACCTTACCCAACACACCTTATCCTTCACTGAGAAAGACCTGCTGCCTGAAGGAACTGACCATAACAAGCCCCTTCACATCACCATGAAGTGCCTGGGAAAGTGGGTTCCTGCAATCCTCATTGATAATGGCTCTGCCATTAATGTGTGCCCCCTCCGCACGGCCTATTGTCTCGGCCTCAAAAACAAGGATTTCACGCCGTCAACTCTGGGAGTCCGTGCCTACGACAATACCCGTTGTGATGTTTTGGGAACAGTCAATTTAGAGCTGGCAACCGGGAAATTCAAGACTACTGTGGAATTCTGTGTTTTGGAGATCCCTACCTCATTCAACCTCCTGCTGGGAAGGCCATGGTTGCACCGCTCTGACGTAATGGGGGTGCTGTCCACGCTGCACCAAAAGCTCATCCTGGGGTTAGACTCCGGGACTCTCATAATTCATGGGGACTCGGGCATCCGTCCTCATTCGGAAGACAACTCCCCGCTGCTGGAAATTATGCATGGAGAAGAGGATGCACCCATGGGGGGATTTGCTATTATAACTTCGAAAGTGTGCACCATTCGGACTGATGAGGGTTTCTTGGTAAGCTTTGCGGCCTTAGAAAACATGAGGAGGATGAACTACCTGCCTGGCCTGGGCCTTGGTCGCAATCAACAAGGAGTTTCTGAGTTCCCTCATTTCCCTGGGAGTGTTGACCCGTATGGTTTGGGCTACGAGCCCAAGAAGAATGACCCTGCAAGGAAGTGGCGCAATCGCGCCCGAGCCCAAGCTGCTGAAATAAAGTTTAGAGCTGGTCCCATGATCAACGAGAAGGAAAAGCTGTACCAGGGAGAGCCGGGGCCATTCATAGATCTGGAAACAAAGGTGAAGTATCCTGGGTTCGAAATCTTTGCCAACGACACCTGGGAAAGTGATGAAAAGGCTGCAAAGATAGAGGAACTGTCTGAAGCACTGGATTGGCTCGAAGCTCTTGAAACGGGCCACTTTCAATCGCTGTTCGGGGGCGAGGGATCGGGGGGTATGATAGAAGATCCTGCCGTGCTGATGCTGGGAGAAGAAGAAGAGATCGAAGACCCCTCCATGCTCATTGTGGACGCCGTAGGCACATATGAAAACTGCACTTTCATTCCACTTGTAAAACGCACTCACAGCATCGACACTGACACTGTATCTGAATCTAGCACTGAGTCCTTGTCCAGCGCTGAGTCGGAGCTTGTGCCTATTGGCCCTCCTCGTCGTAGCTTTTACTTCGAGTTTGAGTCCACCGCTGTATTCCCTCCTATCGGGGCCCCCGTTGATGAAATGAAAAATGCTTTTGCTTACTTGCCAGACTTTGAAATAAATTGTGTAGATCCCGACGATGAAGGAATAGATTTCGATGGGGACATCCCCAAAGAAATCCGTTCCCTCATCGAGCGTGAAAACGAAAGGCGTGCTCAGCCTCTAAAGGAAGAAATAATCTCAATAAATTTGGGTGATGAGGAGAATCCTCGATTGGTTCAGGTCGGTTCCGGGCTAGCTCCTAATGAGCTTCAAGAGCTCACCGATTTGTTGAAAGAATTCAAAGAAGTTTTTGCTTGGTCCCACGCGGACATGCCCGAAATCGACCTAGAAATCATCGAGCACAGGATCCCCCTCTATCCCGATGCCAAGCCCGTCAAGCAAAAATTAAGAAAAATGCGGCCTGATTGGGTGTTAAAGATAAAAGAAGAGATAACAAAGCAAATTGACGCCGATTTTCTCATAGTAATTGAATATCCCACTTGGATTGCAAACATCGTTCCCGTCCCTAAAAAGGATGGAAAAATCAGAGTGTGCGTCGATTTTAGAGACCTGAACAAAGCAAGCCCTAAGGATGACTTTCCTTTGCCACATATAGATGTACTCGTTGATAACACTGCAGGGCATGCTTTGCTGTCTTTCATGGACGGTTTCTCTGGATACAATCAGATTCTCTTAGCACCGAAGGACAGGGAAAAGACCACGTTCATCACCGGGTGGGGGACTTACTGCTATCGGGTTATGCCGTTTGGATTGAAGAATGCCGGGCCTACCTACCAAAGAGCTGCTACAACATTGCTACACGATATGATTCACAAGGAAGTCGAGGTGTACGTCGATGATATGATAGTGAAAGGGAAGGAGCGAAAGGATCACCTCCCAGCATTGAGAAAGTTCTTTGAGAGAATTCAGAAGTACAAGATGTGTCTTAATCCGCAGAAGTGCACGTTCGGGGTCACGGCTGGAAAGATGCTTGGATTCATGATCACGACCAGGGGGATTGAGGTGGATCCTTCTAAGATCAAAGCCATTCTAGACATGGAACCACCCCGATCCGAGAAGGATGTTCGGAGCTTCTTGGGCAAAATTCAGTTCATTAGCCGTTTCATTGCAAAGTTAACATTGACTTGTGAGCCGATGTTTCGGTTACTAAAAAAGGATGTGAAGTTCGAATGGAACGACAAGTGACAAAAAGCCTTTGAAGCAGTGCGAACTTATCTTCAGAACCCTCCAATCTTGATGCCACCTATCCCAGGAAAACCTTTGATCCTGTACTTGTTTGTCACGCCCTCATCAATGGGGTGCATGTTGGCACAAAAAGGAGAAGATGGGGTTGAAAGAGCCATTTACTATCTAAGCAAAAAGATGGTGGGAAGTGAAGAGCGTTATACTTCGTTGGAGAAGACGTGCTGGGCGCTTGTATGGGCCACAAAGAAGTTGAGACACTACATGCTGTCTTACTCAGTGATACTGATTTCCCGGATGGATCCTCTCAAATATCTGTTCGAGAAGCCAGCACTTACCGGTAAGTTAGCACGTTGGTTGCTCTTATTGGCAGAGTTCGAAATCAAGTATGTTACCCGAAAATCAGTGAAGGGCAGGGTCGTTGCGGAATTCTTAGCGGATCATCCAATTGAAGGACCAGAACACACAGAGTTTCAATTTCCTGACGAGGACGTGATGACAGCAGTCGATGAGACGTGGACTTTGTACTTCGATGGAGCTGCTAATCAGAAAGGCGTTGGGATTGGCATACTACTGGTCTCACCTGAGGGGTCGCATATTCCCCTCGCATTCAAGTTGAATTTCGAAGTCACGAACAATGAAGCGGAATATGAAGAATGCATCATTGGAATGGAAGCCGTGCTAGAGATTGGAGTCAAGGTGCTAGAAGTTGTGGGGGATTCCAACTTGGTTGTGTCACAGGCGAATGGAGGGTTAAGGACAAAAAGATGAAACCATATCATTAGCAACTTGATGAACTCATCCCGAATTTCCAGAAAGTGACCTTCACGCACGTCCCGAGGATGAAGAATCGCTTCGGCGATGCGCTGGCTACTTTGGCATCCATGCTGGAACTTCCGATCGGAGTGAAGCTGAGGCCTGTCATGATTGAACAGAGAGGAAAGCATGTGTACGACTACGTCATGAACATCGACGAGCCAAACGATGGACTCCCATGGTTTCACGACATTTGGAATTTCGTCAAAAAAGGAGAGTTCCCTGCAGATTCAACCAAGAAGGATCGGATCGCTTTACAACGATTGGCATCTCAATACATCATCTGCGGTGGGTAATTGTACCGGCGATCTCCTTGCGGAGTTCATAAGTTGTGTATTCACGGTGACGATACGAGAACGGTGATGGAAGAAGTTCATGAAGGAGTTTGTGGGCCCCACATGAACGGAATGATGCTGGCTAAGAAAGTTTTGAGACTGGGATACTATTGGTCAACCATGGAGACAAATTGCATCGAGTATGTGCGTCGGTGTCACAAATGCCAGACTCATGCTAATCTCATCCATGTCCCGCCCTCGGAGTTATACTCAATGGCAACACCATGGCCATTCTCCGCCTGGGGCATTGATGTCATTGGAAAGATCACACCCGCGGCTTCTAATGGTCACAGGTTCATCTTGGTAGCATTCGATTATTTCACCAAATGGGTCGAAGCAGCTTCATACAAGACATTGACGGCAGTTCAAGTGGCTCAGTTCATCAGGCAAAATATCATTTATCGGTACGGGGTCCTTCAAGCCTTCGTGTCTGACAATGGTGTTCACTTCAACGGGAAGGTTCTAGAGCTCTTTGATGAATTCAAGATTTAAGTGCATCATTCGACTACTTATCGGCCACAAACGAATGGGGCAGTCAAAGAGCGATCAAAACCATCAAGACAATTCTTGAAAGGACTATTGAGTCAGCTAGGAATTGGCACGAACAACTATCACTAGCTTTATGGGGATACCGGACGTCTATCCGCACACCGACGGGGGCAACACCCCATTCTTTGGTGTACGGTATGGAAGCCGTTCTCCCTATCGAGCTAGAAGTTCCATCGCTGAGGGTCATAGCCGAACAAGGGATTGACGAAGCTGAATAGATCAGTGGGAGGTTCGAGGTGCTCATGCTGTTTGACGAAAGGAGGTTGCGAGCATTGTATCACATTCAGGGCTATCAGCGAAGGATCGCCCGAGCATTCAACAAGAAAGTGAAGTCGAGGGACCTGCAAGAGGGGGACATGGTAGTCAAGGAAATCCGTGCGCCGATCTTTGACCTACGAGGGAAATTCCGACCAAAGTGGGCCAGGCCGTACATCATTAAGTCAATCCTTTCTGGGGGAGCAGCCTCAATCATCGATCTCGACGGCAACGAATTCTCAAACCTTGTCAATTTGGATCAGCTCAAACGTTATTACCCTTGAGAGAGCTCGATGGGCCGAAAACCGCAAGGGCGGGCGGTTCCAGGCAAAACTTAGAGCAAGCCCGCTAGATCGAAAACCCGAAAGGGCGGCCTAGGCAAAAGTTAGGGCGAAAAGTCGAAAAGAGCTCGCTAGGCCGAAAACCCGAAAGGGCGGTACTAGGCAAAATTTAGAGCGCAAAAAGGAGAGTGTTAGTACCCGAGCGAACCCTAGCCCGAACTACGTATGGGCCTGATTCCCTTTTCTTAGGGATACGTAGGCAATCTCACTCTGGGATTCGGTCTTGAATCACAAAAATCAAATCCAAATTGACAAATCAAAACATTTTCTTGCAAAGCGCATGCAATTAATGAACCGAAAGGGGGAAACCCTTAATCAGTCAATTTTATTCAAATCATTTCTTTATTACAAGTTGAGCACGAAAAAGAAAAACACACAACGGGATCTACTCTTTTATTTCAAAGACCGGCAAAGTAAGCAATCAACCCCTTCTCGCTTCCACATCCCTTCTTAGCCACTTCCGGTACCTACCAGTCAGGGCAATGGAGTAGAGTGGATCACTCGGCTCAGTCCTACGAGATTCCCATGTCCGCACGTAACTTCGAAGGCCCGGAATGGTGAACGGAGGGAGACGAAGCATTTCTGAACCCGGGGGCGGCATCTCCTGGCTGAGTCCAAACTGACGCAGAATGCGAAAAGGTGAATAGAAGGTGAAGCCAGCCAAGCCCGCCACAAACACCTGTGGCGAGCCCATGTTACTCACAGTCATCGCAGGAAGCCTCAGCCAATGACATCGCCAAGTAATGTCATCATCATCTAGGGAAGCGAAGAAGTCGACCCAGTCATCCTCATTCCTGTACATCACCTGGAAAGGGCGATTCCATCCGCTTGCACGATACCACCAATCATTTGCTGGGGGAGTCAGTAGGTTTAATTTGTCACAAAGCCACACCTGTAAGAAAAAGAGAGAAAACAAGTAAGAAGCCAGATAAAGCCTAAACCGAGCGTCGAGGTAAAAAGAATGAGTGAAATAGAAAAAGGAGAGCTGAGTGAGATCCCAACCTGCAACAATAGCGGGCTACCACCAAAAACCCTTGTACGACCAGCACGAACAGCATCCAACCCCATCAAGGTTTCTGCAAGGACTAAAGGAGCAACGTCCTTGCGAGTCTCAATCTGAGCAGCGACTCCTGCCAGTAAAGGGCTAGGCTGACCGACAGAGGGAACTAGCAGGAAGGCCGCCAAGAGACAAATGCAACAAGCCATCATCCGACGACCTTGATACTCAAAGTCCGTCAGGTTTCCAGGTGGACTGAACATCTCGTACAGCTGCACAATGTTGATGGCATTATGTCGAGTGAGGAATTCAGCGGTGTTACCGCTAACACCCAACTTGGCCTTAATAATGTTCTTCATGCTTTCCCGGATCATAGGAACAATTGGCTCAGCGGAGTCATGGCTTCCAAGGTAGTCGTGGAACTCCTCAACGGTGGGGCAGAGTTCTTGAGAACCAAAGCGAAAGACGTGTACTTCAGAATCCCAAAAACGTGTACTTCAGAATCCCAACTTCTCGGAGATGCCTCAAAGCATAAAGGCGGTGACCTCAGAAATTTAGCCAGTCGATGCCTTCAAGGCTGTCCAACCAAGGCCGGAGCAAAGCTTGGTTCAACAAAGCCATGAGAAAAGGGAATTTTGAAAGGAGAATGATGAAATGGGATGTGAATGACTTACCAAAGCAATTCTGGATATTTATAGAGGCCTAGGGGAGACAACATCACTTTCCCACCAACCTTGAAACTCATCAAGTTCCATATTTTCAAAACCTTTTTAAAATTCAAACTTTGGAAAACTTGAAAGAGCATTGGAAAGACACTAGTCTTGCTTTGGGAAGCCACTGACCTCTGGAAAGCAGTCCAAAGAGATTTACAAGGCGTTTGAAAAGGGGGCGTGCAGAAGAAAACAACATGGGAGAGCTAGTGAGTGGTATTGGGAAGCAGCACAAGTCTGCCGGTGACAGCAGTCCCGAGCGCTCGGGAGTGAATTCCCAAGCGCTCGACACCACTCTCGAGCGCTCGAGAGTTCTACAGTTTTGCAGCAGGTTTTGTTTCCAGTTTTTGGCCCCAAGATAGCATTGTAATCTCAGTACACCAAGTTCAGCAGATTCTAACTTTTTCCTGGGGGAATACAGCAGGTTCAATTGTTCGTTTGCTAGAGTATTCGAGTACGTTCTTTGAAAAACCTCAAAATCTCGATAATGTCCTTCCCGTGGATGTGTCAAAGTTCGTGTCAAGAGCGTCTGGTTGGATCAAATGGTGTGTATAGGTCTTAATATGTGTTGGTGATGGTATAATATCGTCAGTCGTGCATTAAAGCTTATGAAACCAATTTTCACCTTCAAATGCCTCAATTTCATCTTTTTGTACTCATGGTGGCGTTAAGGGCATGCACCTTGACCGAGTACGCCCGTGTCCTATTCCCGTGTCCAACCATTGTCAAAATTAGTTATCACTTTCCTTGATGATTATAAATTCCACATTAAGGACGTTCCTGTCGTCTCAAGTTAGATTCTATGGAGTCGAGTAAGTTGTGTCAAGTTCTATCCTATTTCAAGAGTATCGGTTGAAATTCGCGTGCTCTTTACTTTCTTTCAAAGCTAGACAAACATATTTCATAAAATACAATTCTATAAAGGGAGTGCGAACGAATGGGAAAAAGTGACAATGAGCAAAGAGGGAGTACATGAACTGGGGCAAACATATGCCCAATCCTATCTACCGGGGCACACAGGCCCAAACAAAACCAGAGCACACAGGCTCGAAAACTATAACTACGTCGGCACGCAGGCCCATGCAAAAGAAATGCCAGCAAAGCGAAAACCTAAAACTCAGTCTCGACGGGTCCTCTTCCTCTGGTGTCCCTCGGACTCAGTGCTCTCAACCTCGTCGTCGTCATCATCGTCATTGCCAGGGGAGCCTGAGGCGATACTCGAGTCTGTGGACCCCAAAGCTCGTGACTCGAGCGACTCCTCCGTCTCCTCCTCCGACTCCTCGAGAGCGGGTCTCCGCTGGGACGCTGCCCTAGGAACCACCTCGAACTGCCTCGCCTCTGTAGCAAACCGTGACACCCTCTGTGTACCCCGGCCTCTCGTGCTGGTGGAAACTGGAAGGCTCACGGTGCCCTACGGCTGCGTCCTAGTCGAGCGTCGTGGCTGCACCTGCATATCATGAACATTCATTCATTTGATACATGTTTTTAAGTCAATAAAATGAATATGCATGCATTTTAATACCTGAGGAGCAACAGGTAGAACAGGCTCGGGAACAGGTCTGGTTTGTAGGATCCTTCCTTTTGCACAGTCCTTCAGTAACTGGCGCATTCCCACCATCAGCATGATGGTCTGCTCTGCCCACTCTCGCGGCACCTGCATGATGATTCGAGAGTCAAGACAAAAGGTGCATGAACAAGAAACATTTGAAGCAAGAAGGAAGCAAGGTTGTGTTCATACCTGAGCAGGAAGCCGCATCGGCGGCTGCGCGAGGCGTGGGATGTCTAGCAACGCCCGTGCCCCAGAAGATCCCCTCACCCCTATCGTCCAATCCAACGACGGTAGCCCGGTTGGAGCTGAAGTCTCGGCCGTCTCCGGAGCCCGCGTGCCGCCTTCGCCTCGGCCCGAAGACCCAGCACCTCGCTCGCCAGCAGGAGGTCTAACACCTCGACCCCTACCGTGGAAAGAGCGACCCTTGCTGCCTCGTGCTCCAGTCTCACCTCCAGCCTCACCTCCAATCTCAGCTGTTGCCCTCCTGGCCTCAGCCTCTGCTAACCGTCTCTCCAGCTCCCTCTCCACCCCCAAGCTCGTGGCTAGATGCCTGTCCCTGTATGCCGCATAGTCCAGCGTGCGCCGCAGATACTTCTCCAAATTAGTATCTGGCACAGTGAACTGCTCCAACTCGGCTCGAGTGTAGGTCTCGGTCCTCTGCACTAGTGGAGGAAGTGGCCTCGGCACGATGAACTCTGGAGAGCCGAGTGACTGCCGTGTCACCCGATCCCCCAGATACCACTGCCAGCCCAGGGGGCACTCCAACAAAACCCTACTCTGCATCACCTCCCGGCTCCTCAAAAGGAAGTCAGCCTCCACCCTAGCTCAGCGATCCCAGTGAACCTGCATCCAGTTTTCTTGCATCAATAATCAAAAATTCCTTTTTTTCAAGAAGGCATAAAAAGAAAAGAAGGATGATGCTTGTACCGTAACCCCGATCATGTTGTCCAGCGAGTGTCGAAAAGTCATCACTTGTCCCCTCCGCTCATTCGCTCTTCTATATTCCTTACCCCACGCAAGTCCACATGGAAGCAAGTGCGGATTCGTGCAAGTGTTCTCGGGAGGGAACATTCCCAAGACTTCGTAAGCCCAAAGCTGCATATTTTGCATGTCAGTTCGATTCAAATCAGTGCATTTTGAAATCAATAAATCAATCAAAGTGGTTTAAAGCAGTAGCATTGAGTCATACCTCAACTACCCTCCAGTATCCACCAATGGTATCCCCCACTCCGCGTGAGGCGGCTCCAAGAAAGCAGTAGAGCGTGCACAGAGCAGCACCGCCCCAGTCATATCGTCCCGCCTGTCTCAGATCCACCAAGCCTGCCAGGTAACTGAGATGGACCCGAGATCGCCTATTCGGGAACATAGAAGCCCCGAATAAGTATAGCAGGTAGGCCCTGGCCATCTGAGCCACCTCGACGTCGGTCGCCGGCTCATGATCCCAGTACTTCTTGAATTGGCCATACTCCGCCACCCCTTCGCTATGGCACGGGACCCGCCCGAGGAACCACTCCAGAGCCGTGTCATCCAGATCTATGCTCGGATCGTAAGGGATGGGCTCGCCTCCAACCCGGAGTCCTGTGATCGCTGCGAAGTCGAGAGGAGTCATCGTCATCTCCCCGAAGCGGAAGTGGAATGTGTTGGTGGTGTCCCAGCACCGCTCTGTCAGCACCATCAGAACTGCACGGTCTACCCTCACTACCGTCATCAGCTGGATGAACGGCCCGAAACCTACCTCTTCTACCAACTCTCGCACTCTCTAGGGCAGCTCCTTGAAGTACTTCAATGAGCTGGCTGAACCTCTGTGGCCGTAGATATCTGTAGTACGCTGTTTCAACAAAGTAAAGAAATGGCATTAATAAGCGACGCAATAATTTGCAAAAGCATATCTAATTCAAGAAGTTAAACCATTAAAACTCTTACCGTGGTCCACCCAGAAGAGATGTGTGTATCCTGATCTCGGAGGAGCAAATCCTCGGGATAATCCGTCCAGAGAGGGGTATAGCCGGTCATCCCCGTCGGCTCAAAGAAGTGGAGTCGCAGAGCATAAGTCTCCGGTACAAACCCAGGGCGGTCTCCTGCAAAGTAGGCCTTCGCCTCGGCGGCTGTTGTAACCCGCTCCTCTACCGCCGCCTCATCCTCTCGCTCTTCTCCCCCAATGTCATCCATCTCCGGCGACCCCACATCCGCCGCCGTCGTCCCTGTACCGCTCAGCAACGCTCCTAACAAGAGCGCCGAGGCCTGATCCTCTTGAGTCCTCGCACCCCTCAGCACGTCTGTAATCCCAGCGTCGAGGCTGAGTGTGTCTAGTATAGCCCGCGGCCTCGCAGAATCCAAGAAGTCCCCCTCCGCGAATGGAACCGGGTGCGAAGCACCGATCCCGCTGTCTCCACCCCTCGGCTCAACAGCCGTCGCCTTTAGGACCGAGGTCGCAACAAAGCGACCAGCCGTCACCACCTCGTCGCCTGCACCTTCCCTCCGCTCACCGCTAGCCTGCTCGGCAGCCGCGAGCAACTCCTCCACCGTAGGAGTATGGGGAGTGCCCGTGACACCATCCCCATTGCCCGTGGTATCTCATTCACTGCCCGGCGTGTCTCTGCTGCTTGTGGCCAGGCCGCCGTCACCCTCTCGCGCGGCCCCCCTATCACCCATATCTCCTACCCCCGCCACATCTCCACTGGCACTCGCTACCGCCTCTGGACCTTCACAAACGCCACCCACCGCAGCCAAATCCTCACCAACAACCCCCTCGTGAACTGGTGTAGCAGCACTGCTTTTGGCCCCCTGCATTGCCGCCGCAGCCGCCTCCACCGTTGTCTCCTCCCGGCTGGGCAGCTCCCTGTCGCGACCGCCTGCCATCATCTCACCTCCTTCTTCCCAAGTGTCCGTTTTCCTCTTGATTCATACCTCCTGGCACACAATTTCCCATCGTAAGATCTCGAGATCTCAAGATCTCCGATTCGATCTGTGACTGTGAGGAGAAGAAGAGATCGACTGGAGTTTTGTTCGAGAGAGAGTGGAGAGAGATCAATAGAGTGGAGAGAAAGGTCGCCTGAGAGAAAGTGAGAATGATCAAGGTTGGGGCGTACGGTCGCTCTGGTTCTCGAGTGCTGTGGTATGGGGTTTGAACCCCAGATCAGTCGAAGAAGATGAAAAGGACAGTAGGCCCCAGCTGCGGTCTCGAGCGCTCGAGACCACTCCCGAGCGCTTGGGAGTGGTTCTAAGCACTCAGATATGTCCTTAGCCTCCATGCCAATCTGTCGTCGTCCCGTGCTTTTCCCGCTTCCGAGGCTTTCTTAGCTTCCCCTTCCTTTTACAGAATCAATCTCGGTCCTGGCTTCGTCTGCGTCGAACGAGACTACAGGAGGCAAACCTCCATCGATGATGTGATTTTGGGCTCACGCTTCACGATTTGGTATTTTACTTGATGGTCGATCGCAATCGGTCTATTCCAACATGTCTGCAAGTATACTTGCCCTATTGGTGCTATTTTATCCTTGTTTCGTCCGCCGAACAAAGTAACAGGTGGACCCTTCATGTATTTATCTTATCAAAATCATGTCGATCTTTTTCTCATGCATGCATCACACGTGTTTGCATCTGCCCCAAAGAACTACGCTGGTCTGATACCTGCAGAAAAGGGTACATAGGCAGTCTGAAAAGACGCGACCGCCTGCATCAAACACTTTTGATTGCATTTGTTTTTGAAATTAAGGGTTTGACGTGGCTCGAATTGGGCTGTCTCATTCTTTGAATGTCACTCGTATCCAGACATGATGCCGAGCACCATCCAAAGAGGGGCAACTGTAGACACCCCAATTTGGACTTTTCGGATTTCCTTAATTTGTGGCCCGGAGGCTCCCCGATGATGAATTTGGATCAAAGCAAGCCTCAGACCAGTCAGAACAAAGCTTCTTGGAAGACTTTAAAAGGGAAATAAGGTGTCAAAATCAATCTCAAGTGCTCAGGAGCATTCCCAAGCACTCAAAACCATTTTCAAAACCAGAGGCCAGTCCAACTCTCGAGCGCTCGAGAGTGACACTCCCAAGCGCTTGAGAATGCTCCCGAGCGCTCGAGACCTCTGTGCTGCCCAATGGGTGATGAAGCTTCCCCACTTCCCATACAACCCATCATTACAGCCGTTTGAGCTGATTCAAACTTCAGACAACACTCAACCTCAGTCAGAGGGGAGGTCAGGCCTGGAGATTTTTCAAAAAAGGATTTGATTCCAAATTGCATTTTCTAAAAATGAGACCATAGGTTATCTTGCCTATATAAGGGGCTGGACTTCAGCACAAAGGAGACCACGAAATCCCTCTCTCTAGAAACCCTTTAACTGTCCAAAGAAAGCCATTCTCCCACTCCTTTGAAAAACTTTGATTTTCAAAAGAAAAACAACCAAAACTCAAGATATCAAAACATGAAGGAAGTTCAGATCATTCTCAGGTCTTGATCTTCCAAACTTCCCTTTCCTCGTTCACCTTCCAAAGTCTTCCAAGAAGCAAGGTCCTAACCAAAGGTATAAGTTTCAACTTTAACCTTAAGCAAACGGAAGGCTGTTTTCCTTTCTGAGGGAGGTCCCTCAGCCTGTCTCAGTCTTTAATACTGAGCATGGGTTGAGAGACCTTGGTGTAAAAACAAAAGCAAAGGGGCATAAATGCGTTTTCTATACTAAGCCTACTGGAAGCACTCCCGAGCGCTCGACACCACTCTCGAGCCCTCGAGAATGACTCCAGTCCTATTTTCCTTCTTTTGGGCATTTAAGCGGACATGCAAGGCGAGTGAAACATGTTTTCAAGCAGATTAGCTCTTTTGAAGTGTGTTGGTGCAGAAGATCTTCTTTTTTTAGAGAAAAATAAGGAAGATCATTTTTATTTAATTAGTCTAATTCGCCCCCGCCTACGGATTATTCGACATTTTTCACAAATTTTAAGAACAGAAGCTCTTATTTTCATATTTGCCATTCCTTACCGCAATTTAGAATCTACTTCTTGGAAGAAAAAAAGTTTAGTGAAATTTTGAATCTTGAATCGTATTCCCATCAAAGAAATGTTAGGGTTGACAAACCGCCTAATTCTCTGAAGGCTTCTTGGGAGGGAGTCGAAAAATTATACGTCCTCGTGCGTCATCATATTGACAATAAGGGTACTGGTTGGTTGAAATCAGTTCTGGGGTGTACGTCACTCCCAAGCGCTCGAGATCATGTCCAAGCGCTCGAGAGTGTCTGCATGCAACTTCAGTCCATCTTTCTTCCTTTTTTTTTAAGAAGGGCAAGGATGCATGGCTTGGAAGAATGGGGTCTGATCCCATTTCACTAAGTCCTCTGTTGAGTCTGTGACATGATTAAGATTATTCCAGTTTACATCTTCAGTGTTGTATCTTGTCGTACTAACATGGTTTGCAGGCTGGGCATGTAATACTCCCAAGCGCTCGGGAGTGCTCCCGAGCGCTCGAGAGTGAGATCAGTGGCAGGGTTTCCAGTTCTTGTCATTTTGCATTTCTTTACCATTTTTCAATCATCCTCTGTACATATGCACATGCATGCACGCCCTTATTTGTTATATTTTTGAATACTTGCCATTTGCTTGATGAAACAAAATCTTTTCGAAAAATCCCACAAATGTTTAGTAGAGACCGATCTTGTATCGGGCGAGGGGAGTGCCGTAAAACCCTTCCCCCCTCGTAACGTGGCTTCCGAACCCTTTTACAAATCTCTGGTTTTCAAATTCAATCAATCAATTTTCAAATCAAAACGGTTTCTCGGGTGACAAACCATAAATCCGGATGGCGACTCCTCAAATTTTTCGAATCAAAACATTGCGTTTTTGGTGCCGCCCTGATCCACCCGGGGCTGTGGTAGCCCACATTATGATTTTCTTTTAATAAGATGAGTTTGCAACTAATTATCCTACAACTCCTTTTGACTAAACCGGTTGTAACTAAAGAACTTGTTCGAACTGATACTTAAGTTTATTTGGGGCCGAAATGCCAAAGCTGTATATCTTTAAACTTGGGGACTTAGTTTGTAAAGTTAAACAGGAGGGAACTCTTTTGGGTATTATTTATGATATGCGAGGAACTTTTATTGAAATGGTTTATTTATTTATGTTGAAAATTGAGGACAAGACAGATTTTAAGAAAGAATTTCACAACTCAACAGAGACACATATACTTACTTTTAGAGTTATCTAATGCCAATCACATATGTTGGTGTTCCAAATCCTTCCTTTACCATATTTTTGTGTGAGCTCTACACACTCTATATGTGATGGATACCACATAAATGTGTGGTGGAAAAAGAGTTCGGAACACCGACATGTGATGTCTAGTGGCATGGCATAATTACTCCATGAACAGATACATGAGGGACTTCGCACAACTTAAAACACATCGACGAGCTTCTCTCTCTGAATGAGAGCTTCTATCTCCTCATGAGATATTCCGGCAGCGGTGGTAGCCTTCTTTCCATCCCTTTTCCTTTCTCGATTTCCTATGTTTTCCCTTCCATTTTACCCTTTTTCTCCTTTGTCTCTCCTTTCTCCAGCTCATACTTCCCTTCTCCATCCTTTATTTTTATTCTCTCTTTCTTCCCTAGCCTTTATCCTACCCTCTTTTATCCAGTTCCCCTCCTTCTCCCCTTCCTCCCCTTTCCTTTTTCCATTTTTGGATTTGTTTCTTGCTTGCCTCGCCCTTATTTCTATTCTCCACTCTTGTAGTCACAAGGATAACGAGGCTAGCAGAACCCAATGCCCGAAAGTACACAAGAAAGCCACGGATCTGTTATCAATCTTCATCTCAGTGCATTATCTCTCTCATATGCATATAATTTGAGCAAAGATTTCTCTACTGGGCTAGTGTAACTCAACCTATTATTATTTTTAGGTACACCTTAAGGGCATTGATATGGAGTGCTTGACGTGCATATAACTTCATTCTTTTGAAAGCTAACACTGAGGAATTACCATGGCATCTTTTGTAAAATCCTTTTGAAGATGTAATCGTAATTTCAATTATATTCTTTTGACTTACTCTCCTTGGATTATTGTCTAAGAATTTGGGGCCGGAGTGCCATTATTGTAACTTTTAAACTTGATTATTTTCTCAGATGGATTATGGGAAACATTTGGGGTATTATGATGTATTATCGCGATGGACTTTTATTAGAAATGCTATTATTTTTATGTTAAAAATTCAGGGTGTGACATTAACTTAAATATATAGCTCCTATAAAAGATCCAAAGCCACCCAAGGTGTTCAACATGCCCAGGACATTAAAAGAAGGCAGCCACACACAGATTCGCGCATCCAGGAAACAGCTGGTATTCAAAAATTCATAACTAATTGTGTGATTATCGGTTTTTTATGATCTTGGTAACGAAATCTTCATATTGAAACGTACTTTAACAGTTATGAAGCACCAAAAAATGATTCCTAGTAGAAGGGCCCCAAAATGACAGATTACCAGAACCCATGATATTCTCAATATTCACTAAATTTGTTTAAGACTCAAAATAGATGATCAAACTTAATCCTTGCACATCAAACCAACACTTAAACATATAAAGAAAGCAGAAGATCCCTACCTCGAAGGTTAGAAGCAAGCCTGAACATGGAGGAAACCTCAAAGTGCTCCGATCATGATTCTTCTTAGATCGATAGGAAGACCTCGTTGCATAGAACAACTTTAATACTTGGGATTTTTTCAAAATCTCTTTCTATAGAGATGAAATCAAAGAGAGAAGTTTGGAGGAGAGTGAGAGGCGTGGGAGAGATGAGAGAGTGGCGTGGGTGTGTGTTATGTTTACTGTGTGAGGAAGGAGAGAATTATAATTAAGGGATAAATTATCACCTACACCCACATACATCTATCATGTGCTACACACTCACGTATTTTACAATTGCACTGAACTTTCAAATTCTTGCACATCAATCCCCAATTCATTATCCACCATAATAATCAATTCTTTTAAAAAGGGTCCTTCAATATCCCCAACATTAAAAATAAAAAAGTTTATAAGGAATGATCTATCCTACTTGTACAAGGCCTTTTAAAGCCGTGATGGTGGGCCAAAGAACATAAGAACTTCATAGTTAAGCGTGCTCATCCTGGGGTAATCTAGGGATAGGTGACCTTAATGGGAAGTCTATGGTCTATGGGCGTCTAAAGCGGACAATATTATACAAAGATGGATGAGATCATTGTAAGCACGCAGCCACACCGACTCAGGCCAGCATAGGAGGCCATGCGTAGGGTGGGGCATGACAGGTGGTATCATAGCTCAACCCTGGGTAAAGTGGTGAGTAAGATACGCTCTGCTACCACAGACCCCAGGGGAGGGTTGCTGGGCACTGTGCAACGAGGACGTTACACCTCTAAGGGGGTAGATTGTGACAACCTACTTGCTAGTTAAGGGGGGGCATGTCACAATTTATAAGGAATGATCCATCTTACTTGTACAAGACCTTTTAAAGCCATGAAGGTAGACTAAAGAACGTAGGAACTTCATAGTTAAGCGTGCTCATCTTGGGGTAATCTAGGGATGGGTGACCTTAATGGGAAGTCTATGGTCTTTGGGCGTCTAAAGCGGACAATATTGTACAAAGATGGATGAGATCCTTGTGGGCACGCAGCCACACTGGCTCAAGCCCGCATAGGGAGCTGTGCGCAAAGTGGAGCTTGACATACACCCCTTAAAGAAATTTTGTTCTCGAAATTCATAAACCAAGTCATGCAACAAGGATGAGTCATAACTAAAGTAGTATGCAACACAACACTCAAACAACCACAACATGTCAACAACTACACAACTTCGATCTAGAACTTGCATTGATTTCAATAAAAAAAAAAAAAAAACCAAGTCCATACACTTCTCTCCAACATCTTTTTTTTTTTTTGCAACTAAAGTCCTCTCATCAAAACAATCACATATTCAAAAGCATGAATCCAACAAGCATGTACAAATCTTCAATTACAACATCACATGATTTATTTACATCTAGTTCCTTTAGAAAAATACAATCCACTGTTTTTTTTTTTGTTTTTTTTAAAGAATTTCCATTCGAGATGTTCAATTATGAAGTCGCAGTGGCCAGCTGCACTTTGAACTGAACATCCTGAAGTAGATCCTCAAAATCTCAGAAAACGAGTTTCACAGATACCAAATACAGTCAATCTTTAGCAATCGACATATTACCAAGCATGCATATTTTGGATGTACAATAAATTTAAACTCCACCACTTAGAAAAACATAAAATAAGCACCAAACATAATTGTCACGCCCTCGATTTTTAACATAGATAAATAAATCATATAATACGTAAAAGAGTTTCCCACATGTTCTATTTACCAATTCAGTCCCCAAATTTAGAGGATTACAACTTTGGCACCATGGCCCAAATTAGTTTAGATACAAGTACAAACATGTCTTGAATATTACAAACTTTAGTCAAAAGGTGAATTAAAAATAATTAGTTACATAGCCATCTTTATAAAAGAAACTCATTACAAAGATGTTCTAGTAACTAAAAGGGTTAATTTTAGATACACCCCATGTACTTTGGTCGACTACACCCCTTCTACTTCATTTTTAAACACTCGCACCCCTTGTACTTAAGACTGGTTTGGAACTGTTAGTATCTCCGTCAAAAGTAATGAAAAACAGGTAATGGCTTGTTGGCGGGAATTTTCCCTCCTAAACGTCTTTTATAAGACCAAATTGCCCCCTGTGGGCTCCCGCGCCCTGTTTGGTTCGAAGAGTCGCCACCCAGATTTTTAAGATGGATGATCCGAGAAACCGAGAACTTGTTTGCAAAAGGCTTTTTGGTCTAGCGAAAACGTTGAGATTTTGGGTTCGGGAGCCACATTACGAATGGGGAACGTTTTTCTTTAAAAAGCACCCCACTCGACCGGTAAAAACCGGTCTCTACTTAATATTTTCAAAAAAAAGGGGGGAAATCTCGAATATCATTTGGAATATCAAGCTCTTCAATAAACGCAAATAGCGGGGAAGGGACATGGGGAATATATCACATTAACGTGCATGTGGTGCCGTTTGTACAATAGTGATAAAATGATGTGAGCAGATGGAATGAAAGGCATTCAGCAAACTGTCTGGACCTTAGTCATACTGTTCACGGCATACTGGGATGCCGCGCGCGGCACCTCAACATACCGTGCAGGGTATCTACCCTGCTGTCAGACCAATACAAGCTTTTAAAACATCATCCGGCTCATTATTTTCTCCATACGTCTTTTCAAAAGCTTATCAGAAAACTCATGACAGTCAGATCATCCCAAAAGATGTCGTTATTTTCTCAAAACATTGACCCAAAACAACTTTTAATACACATGATCATTTAGGATGATCTAGAAAACCTTTTTGAAGAGCCAAAACATGGCTTGTAGATATGGTCTTGTCTTGAAGGAAACAAAAACAGTAAACAGCAAGATACAGACAGCCACAACAGAGAATAACCTGGATCCAAACAGCCTGCCTACGATAATATCAACATATAATATGTCGTGCGCTAAGGATCAAGGTGCCGCGCGCCTGGTCATCCAGCTGCGCGGTCCCTCTACCTCAACACAGTGCTGACTTTATTTTATGGAAATGAGCTTTAAGTACGGATCTAACCAAAAGGGATTAGACCTGACGACAGAAAAGTCCCCTCAGGACCAAAACTGAGTCTAGCCCAAGGAAACTTGTTTTTACCTTTAGTGTTGAGCTTGATCAAGGATGGTTGATGCAAAATGAGGATGGATCGCGACGGACGTGGATGGAGGAGGTTGAATGGGACAAAGAAAGTATGGGTGTGAGAGAAAGTTAGGTATTTTAGGGGATGGGGCTTTGAAGTTAATGAGAGATCAACTTCAATGATGAGAAAGGAGTGAGTGAAAGTGCTTAAAGAATGTCTTTTGGGAATGACATTCTTTAAGACTTGGAAATGGAAATGGAAGTGGGAAAGTGGGTATAAAAAAAACTAGAGAGAGAAAGCTTATGGAGTAAGAATGCCCAAAAACAAAGAAGAGAGCCAAAAGAAGAGCTAAAAGGAAGGCTCCTTTCCCTTGAGTGGAGGGGTTAATTTATAGGCAAATGGCCAAAGATTTTGAATTTCAAATAGTGGTGGTATTTTCTGGGCAGGCCAGAAGTGCACTTTCGGCTGAGCCATTCATCAGCTGTGGCTCAAACTGATGTGGCCGATAGCTTTCTAAGCCAGCCAGAACTTTTCTCGGGGTGCCGTGCGGGACAGGTTTGTAAGGCACGGCCACTTGAATTTCAAGTTGCCGTGCGCTCTAGTGCCATTCCACAAGGTGCCTCCTTCTTCGGTTCAGGGGCTTCTGGGCTTTGTCTGGGCTTATCTGGGCTTTTGGGTTTTTTGGTTAGTTTGGCTTTCATGAGCTTAGAGGAAATCCTTTTTCAAGCTCACAAAGGTATTGTTTCCTTTATTTCATCATCGTGGTGGACAAAGGCTCCCCGAGGTCTGGATTGGTGTGTCTACAGTAGTCCCTCTTTAACGTAACTCGGATACCATTGGTTGGTACGAGTGACGCTTAAAGAATAGGCATCCCAATCCGTTGCCCTAGAGCCTTTGAACAGAGACAAAATGAAAATGTGAGTAAGCAACAATAGTGGTCGCGCTCTGGGAGCTGCCTACGTACCCCGTTGTAGGGATCAGACCAGAGTAGTTCAATTGGGACAGTGAAATGCGAGAAAACGAGTCCCGGAGGACAAAAATCATGCAACAAAAGAGTGCTTGCGGTGCCGTGTGTCGTGCAAAATATCATGAAAATTCCGTGACAAGCCCTCGGGGGGCGAAAATCTGAGATGAGCCCTCAGGAGGCGAAAGTTTGAAATTGAGACGAGCCTACGGAGAGGCAAATTGAGATGAGCCTACGGAGAGGCAAATTGAGACGAGCCTACATAAAGGCAAATTTGAAATTGAGACAAACCTACGGAGAGGCAAATTGAGACGAGCCTACGGAGAGGCAAATTTGAAATTGAGACGAGCCTACGGAGAGGCAAATTGAGACGAGCCTACGGAGAGACAAATTTGAAATGAGACAAATTTGAAATTGAGACGAGCCTTTGGGAGGCCGAACGGGGACGGTGAACTGAGTTGAGCCCCGGAAGGCGGGTTTTTTTGAATTACGGCAGATTTTTGGGGTACGCGAAATCCCACGAGTCCCGGGGGATAAGAGTCAAATGGTGCAATAATCAACGCACAACATTCTAAGAGATTTTGCTGCAAAACGGCTGGGAAATTGAGTGTTCAAGATGATTTTGGTGGCTGAGTGGATCAATTTCTGAGAAAAAGCATTTAGTCTTCTGGGTCAACATGCCGCGCGGGCGCTGGAGGTTGACCCAGGCATCCCTTCGATTTTTTAGAACAGTTGACAGGTTTTAAGGGTGTCATTACTCCGGGCATGTCCCTTCGATGGCTGGAACGACTTTATAAGCATGGTGGTGCCTCATTCTATGCACCACCAACAAAAATTCTTAAGTCCTTCTGCATTCCTCTCCCTTTCTAAAAAAAAACAGGTTGTTTTTGAGATTTCGGGATGGACAACAGCCGCCTGGCAGCCCGCGTGGAGTCGTTGGAGGCCGAGATGGCCTACTACCGAGGGGAGATCGAAGAGTTGAACACACAAATCGTGAGGCTTATCACAACAATCCGCTCCCTCCGTCGTGCCGTGTCCAACCTCCAGGACTTTTGCTTCAATCAGTTGGACGACAAAGATGATCCGGAGCACGTGTCGAGGGGTGACTAGAGGAGACGGCGGAGAACTCTGAGGGTAATCCGAATGAGTCGGATGGCCGCTCGGACGGGGAAAACGACGCCTCGGACGGCGGGAGCGATTGAGGAGAAGAGAAGAAGAAGGAGGAGTAGGAGAAGAAGAAGAAGAAAGGGCAGTAGGCCCATTTTCTGTTTTTTTTTTTTTTTTTTTTGTTGTTTTTTTTTTTGAATGTAATGAAAAGATCCCCGGGGGAAACCCGGGGTTTTTATCAATGAAAAGTCCCTTTCTTCTTCCACTTACTTGCATCCAATCTACTGATTCGAACGAATCGAGTACAATCTCTCCAAACGTCACGAACCGCTTTCTGGAATCAGAACTGTCGAAACAAACCAACTTGCCATGCGTAGCTAATGGGAGACGCACGGTACCCCAAACTGAAAGCACTGCATGTTCGTTCAAGGTGCCGCGCACCTTCTGTAAGGTGCCATACGGCTTAGTTGGCTGTGAACTTGGTCTAGGGTTGATTCCCAGGTGAACCGGTTCAGGGGATTTATATATATATGCGAGGCATACGCAGTACTCCCACACCCGTTCGAATTTTCCTCTCTCTTGTCTCTCTCGATCATCTCTCTCTCCCACGGCTATCTCTCTCTCGTTACTCTCTCTCTCTTTCTCTCTCTCGTTACTCTCTCTCTCTCTCACCGCTCTCTCTCTCTCATTGCTCACTTCCTCTCTCGTCTCTCTCTCTCCCGACTGCTCTCTCTCTCTCTCTCCCCTATATATTACGATCATGGAGTGGAGTGACATACCCGGTGATGATACATCACTCCTGGTTAAGGTTATACCATCTCTCATTCTTCCGGGAGACGACACGACGGTTGGGGGCGTACCGAAGACCACAGAGGTCTCGGTCCAGTCGGCATTAGTCGAGAGGACCGTGGCCGAGGCTGTTGTGGTGGACGGCAGTGGTGATGGCAACGGTGACAGTGCGGTATTGGCCGGGTACGGCCAAGAGACGGAGACTCCGAGTGCAATGGAGTCGAGGGGCGATGCCGAGGCCTTGGGCCAATCGGAGGCAGCGGCTGGTGTGGAGGAGCGGACCACGGAGGGTCCCAGTGGTGGTAGTTTAGACCAGGCAGTAGAGGAGACACAGGCCTCTCCAGTGAGAGAGCCCCGGGCTGACTTGGGGAAGGCCCCCATCGTTGAGGACGAGCCGGTGGTGGAGCCAGTGGTGGAGAGGGATATACCGCCCATGTTCGTGGGTAGCGCCGTAGGTGCGGGGTCGTCACGCCATATAGGCATGGGTGACTACTTAGCGACGGCGTCCATGGCGGATGTACTTGAGGTAGTGCGGGGGTTTCCCAGGCTGGCGGAGTCTTTACTAGAGTCCTGCGAGGCGGAGTTACAGGATGAGCTCGGGACTGGGGGTGTAGGGAGTCGGAGGCTGTGAAGGAGCGAGTGGACGAGGAGGCCGGAGAGGTGATGGTCCCTTGCAGTAGTGTGGTTGACGAGGCGACGCTAGCCTTACAGAGGCGAGGAGCCTATGACGAGGCGACTTACGTGCCCTTTCAGCACGTGGTGGTGCCTTCACTTCTAGACCCTTACGCACCGAGGAGGCCCACTTACGACGAGGCTTTAGTTCTGAGGGACCCTCAGCAGTACCTTTCCTTGCGCCGAGACGAGGTATACTTTAAATATCTGTATTTCAAATTCCCATGCATTGTATTTCCATTTCCTTGTATCTACGTATGCCATTGTATTGCACGTTATGCCTGTGTACTAAATATTGCCGATTTGTTGCAATAGGCGATTTCGCTCTCATGCTACGGTGGTTCGGCAGACGTGTTGACTTTCTGAGAGAGGCTGCTCGGGGCAGTGCAGGAGATAGTTGGGCAGGCAGGCTTTAGGGAGTTTGTCAGGGTGCTGACGAGGGGTGTGTGCAATGACCGCCTAGTGGTGAGGGCTCCGGCTGAGAGGTGGTGGGACACAACGAATACCCTCCACTTTTCCTTGGCGAGCTGACCGTGACGCCGTTGGACTTCGCGGCAATCACTGGTCTTAGGGTCGGAGGTGACCCTATCCTTTTTGACGCTGCCACAGGGAGACATGCAGCGTTCCAGCAGGAGATGCTGGGGTAGGAGCTGAGGGCAGAGGCTGACGATGCCAAGTACGCCCAGCTCTTGAGGTTTTGGACAGAGAGGCTTCCGACTGATAGGGTGGAGGAGGAGCAGATGGCGAGGTGCTTTCTGTTGTACTTGCTTGGTACGTCCCTATTTCCCAACAGGCGCAACCAAGTACACCTTTCGCTTTTCCCAGCCTTGAGAGACGTCAGGGAGATTGCCCGTTTCGACTGGGGAGGTGCAGCACTGGGGACGTGCTACGCGTTCATGGGGTCTCTTTCTCGCGGGGCAGGAGTGAGCCTCGGCGGCTACTGGACGGTTTGGGAGGTATACCTTGATTCCTTTCTTTTGAATAGTTAGCTTTCCATTCGTATTCATTCGATGTATGTCTTGTGCTAACTTTCAATGTCTTAATTTGCAGCTTTGGACGTATGAGATGATAGGGATGTACCCTCTTGAGACCATGTGTCCCGATGACACGATACTCCCTCGGGCTTTGCGCTGGTCGAAGGAGTACAAGGGAGTGAAGAAGGGAAGGGGCAAGCTGGATGCCTTCTGCCTTTACCTAGATGAGCTGCGACCCAACCAGGTACTCATGCACTTCCATCTCTGTTTCATAACTTTCCTGTTCATTCCCATTTAAATAGCATCTTGATGTTCGCTCATTTCTGATGACAAGTTCGCTGGTGGGTCTGGGACCGCTTTGAGGTCCCCTACATTATGCAAAGTAGGGAGGTTGCCAGGGGGAGGGTGCTTCTCGAGTCCCCTTACGGCTGGCAGTGGTACTTGGGTGACCGAGTGTCACGTCAGTTGCTGAGGCTAGGTGCTTTCCGAGTCCCTGGGCCGCTTCCTGCTCTGGTGCTGAGGACAGGCCAGTACACACGGAGGGAGGTCGAGCAGTTCACGCGGCCGGACCTCAAGTTGGAGCCGTTCTTCGAGGCGGGCTCCAGTCTCGCTGCTGACTAGGCGAAGTACTGCTCTCGGTACTTGATGCCGAGTCTAGGGATACGTGCCGCTTAGGAAGCGGCGCAGGCGGCGTGAGGCGGTGTTGGAGGAAGAAGGGGGAGGAGGCGAGACAGAGGAGACGGAGGCCGCGGCGACGGAGGTCGCGGCGAGGGTACGGGCCCGAGTGGTACTAGCTTCCCTACCCTTTTCTTGGACAGTGAACGTGACAACCGCTCAGGGAGTCCCGGGCTTGGTTGTAGTGCCACGCCCTTCAGCTGAGGCTCCAGAGTTCCTTGCTCAGGTATAACGTGCTTTCATCCCCTCGTAAATTCACTCTTTTGCATGTTCCGACCAACTTCTTCATTGTAGGTGCCTCCAGAGTACCTGAAGGAGATGGCGGAGGCCATGATAGGCCTGGAGCAGCTAGTGCAGCAGTACGCCATGGGCCACTCTCCGGAGGTGCTATCCCGTGCTGGTGGGACGATGGTAATCTCGCGGATCTTAGCTATTTACTTTACTTCCATTGCTTATATCATGATTATGATGCAAATGTTATATGGATGCTATACCATTGCAGGCTAGATGAGGGACTACACGGGGGTTACGGCGAAAGTCCGTCCGCTTTCTAGTGCCACAGGTTTCCACTGCTGGCTCTCGGGAAGAGCCGCCGTCGAAGAGGGCACGACACTCGGCAGGGACCGAGGATGAGCCTATTGACGTCTCTAAGGACGAGACTGCCGAGCCTACGGACGTCGACTTGGAGGCCACCTCAGGGATCACTGTGCCTAGGGCGACTGGTACTCAGGAGGTGAGCAGCTCCCAGGCGGACGAGGAGGTTTCCGAGGAGGACGAGGAGGAGGGTGAGGACGGGGATGACGATGAGAGCTGAGCTCTTTCTTTTGTTTTGTTCTTTTGATGGAGCCTGCGTGCTTCTTTTGTAGGGCGCCTGTTTGCCTTTGGTAGATAGAATTTTGATTATCGGACCATTATGCCCTTTTTGTACTTCGACTCATGGGTGCCTTTTGGATTTATATACACAGATTTTGTTCCTTCATTGTTTGTGCCATTCAATCTCCTTTTGTTTGCATGAAGAAAACTGAATAACTAAAACATTGACCGGAGCGTGCAACTAGCCGTTGATTCAAGAGATTGGGCTGAGTGTGGGGTTTACGATGAGTGACACATTAGCCACCAATATATATGGACGATGGAATAGAAATCAAAGAAAGTAATTAGATAAACCTTTTGAAAGATTGACTCTGCATACATAGACGCCTTTGTAACCAATTTCGGACATAGCTACGAGATAATAATGACCTCTGAATTCTGACACGAGACTTGGAAACTCGACTCTTTTCTTGAAATATACTCAAAAAGTAAGAAAATGTTGACTTCAACATGTGACGTTCTCAAGTTTTGACTTTGCACGCGAACCGGAACTTGGACTAAGTTGCTTTTGACCATTATGACCCGTGGGACCCGAAAAATCAACTTGGAATGACTCAAAACGGATTTTGACACCTTGACATAGCTTAAGAAATGGAATTTTATCGAGTTTTCATATCACGTCAACGAATCCCGAGAGTCGGTTCAGAACGAAACATCCCTGAAGTCCCAAATACCCGTTAGAGTGTGTTTTGGTGGTTGTTGGTGCTTTATAGTGCCTCGATTCCATTTTGATGTTCATCTGTCAAAAACTACAGATTCAAGGTGCCGCGCGGATGCTCTAAGATGCCGCGCGGGGCTGGATGCTGCACACGGTACGTTAATCAAGGTGCCGTGGGATTTCTCTGATTTCACCATGCCGTGCGACGTATCAAGTTACCGTGCGTGGTGCCTTTCCTGATAGATTCCAATTTTGCTGTTTCCCAAGGCAGATTGCTCGGGGGTTGAGGTTTGACCCATGCATGGCATTTCTGGACCAGTGCATGTCTGTTTTGAGCCCTTTGAGGTATGACCAAGCGTTTCCCTATGTAGGACTCATGAAAAACATGCACTTTTGGAAGCCCAAGGCTTTTTGAAAGTTGAAGTTGTCTTTTCCACCCCTCCTATAAATTCAAGCTCCCTCATACCACATTCTCCTCATCTCATGCAACTCCTATCTTCTTCCCTCATTCCTTGAAATGGCTCTTTCTCTCACCGGTTCACTCCATCCATGGTTGGCTTCCATGGAAGGTGTTGATTGGCTCAACTTCTGAGTGCACAGTCTCTATTCCATGTGGTACCTCCGCAACATTCGCCTTCGTCCCGAGCTTTTGAGGGCAGCTGTGAGTTTCTGGGATCCGGAGGTTCATGTATTCCGTTTCGGCGACCAGGAGCTTTGTCCTACCGTCGAGGAGTACCGTGCGTACCTCAGGGGTTTTGGTTCAGGGGAGGTCATCATTCCTCCTATGCGCGAGAGCGCTTACAGTGTCTTGGTCGCGGCCCTTGGACATCATTCCTCCTATGCGCGAGAGCGCTTACAGTGTCTTGGTCGCGGCCCTTGGATTGGGTGACGGTGCTGCTCGCTACTTGGTTAGGAATGGCCATATCAATGTTATGCGCCTTATCGAGCTGTTTTCTCTTGTCGGCGAACTCACGGACATGACTTATCAGACTCGACGCATGACTGCCCTCTACATGTGTTTGCTTGCGGCCTACCTCTTGGTCCCTTCTGCCGGTCATGCTAGCTCGGCACTGGTCAGCGTCGCCGTTCAAGTAGAGGCCCGAAAGGACGTGATCCCGATGGTTTTGGCCGAGACGCTAATAGGTTTGGACAAGGTTTATTTTAGAGAGACCAAGACTTTCGGGGGTAGTACTTTCCTCCTACAGGTTGGCTTCTCACTCAGCTCTCCTTTTTCGGGTTTTTCTCACGTTCTCATTTTATCTCAACACTCGACTCGGCTTTCTACGATTTCTTACTTGTTTTCTCTCTTCTCACAGATTTGGCTCTCCGACAAGGTGAATGTGCTGACCATTCCTCCTGGCAACTGGTCATATGAGGCGAGATTACTTTCTCAGCGATGTTTCGAGTTTGCTGACAGGAGCAGGGTCGAGTGGGATGACTTTTTCAGGCTCCAGCATGCTGAGACCATTTCCTGGAGGTGTCGATGGCTGGACCTCCCTCCTATGACAGTGCACTACATGGGTCCTCAGTGGGTCGTTCTTGCTGGCTTGGGAGTCTTCACCTTCTACATCCCTTACCGTATCCAGCGTTCGCTAGGTTTGAGGCAGGAGGCTCCTGCAGAGGTTCTTGTGGACGTGGTTCTTCCTCTCTTTAGCCATTCAGTTCTTTGCCATTACCAACGCTTCTGGAGAACACGCGAGGTGACCGATGCACATTCTTACCCTTCTGTAGCAGTACGCGGGAGCTATCGAAAGTGGCTCATGAGGGACATTGCTGCAAGGGCTGGAGCTCAAGGAAACTGAATCGATCTTACCACCCTGACCGTTGAATAAACTGCGGACCCATTTTCATTATGTCATACTTCTTTTCATTTTTGAAAGCTTTGCTCAACTTTATGTAGTAGAAGTAATTGTATTAATAAAAACGAGTTTTGGAGGGTTTCCCTTCCTTGGTTCCGTTCTTTAAGCCTTCTCAACCTGGATTTTTATTTTGATAGATCGTGACCGGGTCCCGGTGTGAGATTGCCTACGTATCCTCCCGGCGAAGGAATCAGGTCATAACGTAGTTCAGGGGTAGGGTTCACTCTGGTTTTAACACTCTCCTTTTGCTCTCTAACTTTTGCATAGAACCGCCCTTTCAGGTTTTCAGTCTAGCGAGCTTATTTATTGTATGCCTTAACTTTTGCCTAGGATGCCCTGACGGGTTTTCATCCTAGCAGGCTTTTGCTCAAATTTTTGCCTGGGACTGCCCGCCCTTGCGGTTTTCAGCCCAGCGAGCTTCTCTCAGGGGTAGTAACGCTTGAGCTGGTCCAGGTTAACCAAGGTTGAGAACTCATTTCCGTCCAAATAGATGAGTTGCATGGCTCCTCCGGATAGGATGGTTTTGATGATGTACGGTCCAGATCACTTCAGTCGAAACTTTCCTCACGGGTCGTAAACCGGAGCCCGAATTTCCTTTAAAACCATGTCGCCCTCTGCCAAGTCCCTGGGTTTCACTTTCTTGTTAAATGCCCGTGCAATCCTTCGTTGATACCTTTGAATGTGGTAAAGAGCCCGTAACCGGCGTTCATCAAATAGCATGAATTCTTCGAATCGATTAGTCAACCATTCTGCCTCTTGGACTTCGCACTCAATCATAGTCGGGAGGGATGGGACTTCTAACTCGATGGGGAGCACCGCTTCCATCCCATAAACCAAAGAGTAAGGGGTTGTCCCTGTTGGTGTTCTCACAGACGTGCGATACCCCCACAGAGCTAGGGGCAGTTGTTCATGCCAGTCCCTTACAGATTGAATAGTTTTCTCCAGAATGGCTTTGATCGTCTTGTTAGCTGATTCCACAGCCCCATTGGTTTGCGGCCGGTAAGTTGTTGACTTGTGTACTTGAATTTAAACACATCCAATACTTCCCGAGCTCGCCCTTTGAAATGAACCCCGTTATCGGACACAAAAGCTTGAGGAACTCAGTAGCGGTAGATGACATTCTGCGTGATGAAGTTTGCAACTTGGACTGCCGTCAAAGTGGTGTAAGAAGCAGCTTTTACCCATTTCATGAAATAATCGACGGTTACCAAAATGAACTTGTGACCATTAGATGCTGCCGGCACAATTCTCCCGATGACATCAATTCCCCATGTTGAGAAAGGCCATGGCAAGGTCATTTGTTCCAGCTCGTGCGGCAGGACATGTGTGAGGTTGGCATAAATTTGGCATTTTCGACAATTTCGCACATACTCCACACATTTTGTTTCCATGGTGGTCCAGAAGTATCCCTGCGTAAGAATTTTCTTAGCGAGCATTATGCCATTCATGTGGGGGCCACATACGCCCTCGTGAACTTCCTCCATTACCCTTTTCGCGTCTTCTCCGTGGATGCATAATTTGTGCGCGCCACAGTGTGATCTTCGATATAAGTTTCCTCCGCAGATAATGTACTGAGCTACCATCCTCTGAAGAGCGATTCGGTCCTTCTTGCTTGCTCCCATGGGGTACTCTCCTCTTTTCACATATCTCCAAATGTTATAATACCATGGGTGGCCATCGTCGGGCTCGTCAACCACCATGACATGCTGGAATACTGGTGTGTCCCTTTGTTCTATCACGATCGGTCTTAACTTTACACCAACAGGGATCTCCACCATAGATGCCAGTGTTGCCAAAGCGTCTGCAAATTGATTTTTGAGCCTCGGGACACGAGTGAATGTCACCTTACTGAAGTGAGGGATGAGGTCTTCGAGATCCTGATGATACAGTTTCAGCTTTTCTTCCTTGACCTTCCAGTCACCATTCGCCTGGGATACAACCAAGTTTGAATCTCCCACAACTTCCAGTTTTTCTATGCCGATCTCGATGGCTGCCTCCATGCCTACGATGCAAGTTTCGTATTCTGCCTGGTTATTGGTGACTTCAAAGTTAAGCTTGAATGCCAACGGGATGTGCGATCCATCGGGCGAAATTAGCAACACACCGATTCCGAACCCTTTCTGGTTGGCTGCTCCCTCAAAGTACAACTGCCACACATCCTTGGCCATTGTCATTATATCTTCGTCAGGAAAATTGAATCCGGCATCTTCTCCTCTCTCGACTGGGCAATCGGCTAGGAATTCTGCAACTGCTCTTCCTTTTACTGACTTTCGGGTAACAAACTTTAACTCAAACTCGGCCAGCATTAGCAACCATTGTGCCATCCTACCTGTGAGAGCCGGTTTCTCGAATAGATATTTTAGGGGATCCATTCGAGATATCAGCTTTACCGGGTAGGCCAACATGTAATGCCTCAACTTCTTGGAAGCCCATACGAGTGCCCAGCATGTCTTTTCTAAAGGGGTATAACGTTCCTCGGGTTTAACCATCTTTTTACTGAGATAGTATACAGCCCTTTCAACCCCATCGTCTCTTTCCTGTGCTAACATACATCCCATCAAAGACGGAGTGACTGACAGGTATAGGATCAAAGGTTTTCCTGTTACGGGTGGTGTTAGTACTGGCGGCTTGTGTAGGTAGGCCTTAATGGTTTCGAAAGCTTTCTGGCACCTATCATCCCAAGTGAACGACACTCCCTTTTTGAGCAATCGGAATAGGGGTTCGCAAGTCGAAGTCAACTTTGCAATGAATCTACTGATGAACTGTACCTTGCCCAGAAAACTTCTTACATCCTTTTCAGATTGCGGCGGTTCCATTTCTAAGATGGCTTTGATCTTTGATGGATCGACTTCGATGCCTCGGGTAGTGATCATGAATCCGAGCATTTTTCCCACATTGAGCCCGAACGTGCACTTGGCCGGATTAAGGCGCATCTTGTACTTACTGATTCTTTCGAAGAACTTCCTGAGTACGGGGAGATGTCCTTCTCGCTCTTTGGCTTTAACAATCATATCATCAACGTAGACTTCCACCTCTTTGTGGATCATGTCATGGAGCAACACCGTGGCGGCCCGCTGGTACGTAGCTCCTGCGTTCTTCAGTCCAAAGGGCATGACTCGATAACAGTACGTTCCCCATTCAGTAACGAATGTAGTCTTTTCCCGATCTTCCGGAGCCATGAGAATTTGGTTGTACCCTGAGAAACCATCCATGAAAAAGAGCAGGGCATGGCCGGCGGTATTATCAACCAGCACATCGATGTGTGGTAACAGGAAGTCATCTTTGGGGTTGGCCTTGTTGAGGTCCCTGAAATCGACACAGACCCTTATTTTACCATCCTTCTTTGGCACAGGGACGATGTTTGCGACCCACTAAGGGTACTCGGTTACCATTAAGACTCCAGCATTGATTTGTTTGGTGACTTCTTCCTTTATCTTAAGCACCCAGTCAGGTCTCATGCGTCTTAGTTTCTGTTTTACTGGTTTTGCATCGGGATAAAGGGGGATCCGGTGCTCCACGATTTCATGATCGATTCCGGGCATATCCGCGTGCGACCATACAAATACATCTTCGAATTCCTTGGGCAAGTTTACAAGGGCTTCGCGTTCTTCAGCAGATAGCGCAGAACCGATTTGGGTCATCTGGGGATTCCCTTCATCTCTTAAATTTATTAAAACGATTTCTTTTTTTACAGGTTGAGCATGCCTTTCATCTTCCCTTTCGATTAGGGATCGAATCTTTTTGGGGATGTCCCCATCGAAATCGTTCTCTTCATCATCAGGGTCGACACAATTTATTTCAAAGTCAGGAAAGTAAGCGGAATCAGATTCATTCATTTCATTGTTAACGGAGGCCTCGGGGGCACTGTATACACGGGTGGATTCGAACTCGAAATACAGACTCTGAGAGCTTGGGCCAAGAGGCACCAGCTCGGACTCGACAGACTTAGAAGACTCAGAGGATTCGACAGACTCAGATTCAGACTCAAACTCAGATCCACGGCAAGTCGCACTCGGTATGAAAGTCCAGTTTTTGTACTCCCTAGCGGCATCCATGATGAGCGAAGTCGGATCTTCAGGAGCATCTTCTCCCATCATCAGCACTTCTGCTTCCATAGCCGTACCCATTGGCTCGTCCTCCCTGAACAGAGTCGCAAGACTACCCATAGCAAAGACCTCAATCCAGTCGGCTGGTTCCTTCTGTTCTTTCACAACTTTGACTTCCTCGTCACTTTCCGGCCAGACATCGTTCATGAATATCTTAAATCCAGGTAAAAAGGTGTTCGTTTCCTTATCCCAAAATGGCTCTGGTTGGCCTTGGTAAATCTGTTTTGCTTCCTGTTTGACAAAATAATCTTCTAGCCTATTTCCCCTTTTCACCTTACTGCCGTTCGAGAGTGAATAACCTAGGCCAGTCGTGCGCACCAGGGTGCCTTGGGCTTCAAACTTTGCAGGGCCTTGGAGATTCTTTCCCAGTCCTAATCCTGGCATGTAAGACATCTTCTTCATTATTTTGATGGCAACATTGCTGACAACAAAGTCGTCATCGATTCTAACTGAATAGACAGATCGGGAGGTATCCAGAGAGAAGCCTCCCAAGGCGATATCTTCTTCTCCGTGTTGAATTTCCAGGAGTGGGGCATTGTCTTCAACAGGGGCATGGATCCCAGAGTCCCCGTGGATAGTGAGCGTTCCCGTTTCCAGTCCTAATTAGATCTTCTGGTGGAGTGTGAAGGGCACATCCATGATGTCCGGTAGGTGCAGCCAGGGCCTTCCCAGTAGCAGATTAAAAGAGGCGGGAATGTTCACTACGTGGAAATTCCACCTCTGTCTGATACGGTCCGAAAGTCATAGGAAGCATGAGAGTCCCCGCCACATCTCTCCGAGTGTTATCATATGCTCGGACTTTGACTTCTGATGGGGAGAAATCCTTATTTTTGTACCCCAACCAATAAGCAACGCGGAGTGGGCAGACATTTATTGCTGAACCATTGTCAACTAGGATTACTGGAACTGATTTGCCGTGGCATTTCAGGGTGATGTGCAACGGCCGATTGTGATCAGTTCCTTCGGCAGGTAAGTCTCGATCAGTAAAAGTAATGGCATGCTTGATAGGTATGGTTTTGATCAGTGCTACAAGCTCATCAGGGGTATGGCGGAGGGAACTTTCAGTTGAGAGAGTGCCTGAATGAGCCCCTCACGATGACGTGTGGAATGAACCAACACATCCCGAACGAACATCTTGGCATGAGTTTGCTAGAGTTGACGCTTAATCATTCCTTCGGGGTTTTTCTCTGGTCAGGAAGGCTCCTTTGCCAGTGGGTCAAAGGGTCAGAAGGTGTTCTTGACTGGGGTGTTAAATGGATCAGAGGGCTCCGGGGCTGCAGGGTTGGAAGATTCTCCGACTTGAAGGTTCGGAGGTTGATAAACACGACCGCTTCTGGTCAAATGATCAATCTGACGGTACTTTGATTCCTCGCTCCATAGGTCGGCTAAGGCTTTACGCTTGTTTCCGATGGTCGTATCTTGCAGATTGGCGGCCAAATCAGCAATGACCAAGTCATCCCACAGATCTTCGGGTTTCCACTTTTCAGGCTCCATCACTGTCTTGTTGACGATCCATTCCTCATTTCCCACTTTTATGTTGACCACCTCGGTGTTTGCCCATAAGTTTGTTCTAGTCCCTGGTTCATCTTCCCACAAGTTCATCATGGCAACATCAGCGTCTTTTGGAAAGGTAGCGGAGGGTTCGGATTCAACCCCGTCGACAAGGTAGTCCATTGGATCACACTCATTACTGGCGACCTCTTCTTCGAATCTAGGAAGGTTAGGGTACAGGTGAGATCCACATTGCTATATAAGTTATTGATGACAACATCATTAAAATGAGAGAAATTCGGGCGGAGCGGAGCAAGTTCTGGCCAGTTGTATGTCATCACCTCAGGTTGGTATCCTGGTTGATATTCCTCACTGAACAGTGCTGGCAAGGAGAAGGTATCCAAAGGCTCATTCCAGGCCAAAAGCTGGTACTCATCTGGGGTTGGGTCCCATCCCCACTCAGGCATTTCTTGGAAAACTTGATATTCTTCCCTTTGGTTTTCAAACAATGCATACAAAGAGAATTCATCAAGAGGGTCTGCATGAATGTTTTGCTAGTCAACTTCCCATCCAGTCTCGAATAAGGGTTCGTCATTTTTTTGGAAGTTGGCGGCTTCAAACTCTTCCCAATCAGCAATTAGTCCTCCCCATGTGTCTTCCCACTCCCAAATGACAATCTCTTCGGGAATTTCAGCGACAGGCATTAGTTCGATATCAGGGACAATGAACATGGCAGGGTCAAATTCTGGGAGGTTTTGACTTTCAGCTAAGGTGATTTGGTTGATGCGTAAGGGAGCGTTGTGTTGCGGTAAAGGGTTTGAAACAGTGTTTGGTTTATCTGAGGGTGGAGCATCGACAATTTTGTTGTCGATGAGGTTTTGAATTTCATGGCGGAGGCGGATGCAGTTGTCGGTAGTATGGCCAGGCATTTGGTGGAAATCGCAGTAGACATTTTGGTTTAGGTTTGGTGGAATGGTTTGTGGTGGTGAAAGGGGTTTCAATACTCCGATTTCTATGAGTTTTTTAAGAAGAGTGGATCTGGGAGTGCTGAATTGGGTGAAGGTTCGGCTCTAGGATTTTGGTTTTTGGAGATTTGGTTGACTTCTACAGGTTTAGTGGATGAGGTCCCTGCCTGGTTGGTATTCCCGAAGAGAACGTTGCTGTTTTCCGAGTATGCCCTTTTGGATTTTGATCCCGATCCTGATTCCTTCTTTTCCAGAGTTCCATCCCATAAAGCCTCCTCTACAGCTAGTCCAGAATCATAAGAGGTTTCAAAATTTGGGGCAGCCTGAGAAAGAACCATGTAAGGAGTGAAGGAGCTTGGCAGTTTCTTGGTTATGATCCGTATCTGCTCTTTCAGATCGGGCTTATTCTCCATCTGGGCAGCCTTAGCCCTTTAACGCTTCACAAAGTCGGCGAAGCTTTCCTTCTCACTCATCTTGGTGCTTTCCAACTCCCTCGTGGTCATTTTCAGGTCAACATTGAAATCGTATTGAGCCACGAAAGCTGTCCCGATGTCTTCCCAAGTCCTTTTCTTGGATGGTTCGAGAGTGAGGAACCATTGTAGAGCTGGACCAGACAAGGACTCATGGAACAATTGGGCCATAGCTTCCTTTTCGAAGCCACGCATAGTGAGGGAACCAATGTATCCTTGGAGATGGGCCCTTGGATCGCCGGTACCATCAAACTTCGCAAAGTCCACTCCTTTGAACTTTTCTGGCAACTTGGCATTTGGAAAAAGGCACAACTTACTCATATCAATTTCTCCTTTCCCTAGTCGCTTAGTCTCTTGGATAGATTCCTCCAATTTGCCAATCTTAACAATAAGGGCAGCCAGGTTGGGATCAACTGCTGGTGTTTCTTCTTTGAGTCGCTCGGGCTGTGGCCTGGCCTAAAGCTTATCGCTGATTTCCTGCATGCTTTCCATTATCATGTTCATGTCGTTTTTCATAGAGACTATGGTGGCCTTAAGTTGTGCATCGACACCGGGGAGGGACTGCTTAAACTGAGCATCCATGTTAGCCATGTTTTGCCTGACTTCTTCTATTCTGTCTCCTTGATCAGCCATGGGTTAAGGATTTTCGGATGGGATTGAGGCTATGGACTCTTCTAATACAGGTTCTTCTAGCAAAGGTTGTTCTTCCTGCTCAACTTGACTTCAAACAGTGGGGTTTATTCCAGGGCGTCTACGCGAACTAGTCTTTGGGATGGACGGCACCAATTGGGTACAGACTCTTTCCTCCGCAGGCGATCAATGTTGGCAGCACTGGCAACAAGTCAAAAGGGAGCAACTCATGACCAATCCGAATGCTCGTCCTACCTCCTACGCACCTCATAGAAACAAGGCCTAGGACCTACCGTGGCTTGATTCTCACTTAAGACGTTTGTACAGAAGATTTCCAATAGTCCGGGTAAGTGCTGTCAGGCAGGTTGAATTCCGAGCGGTTCGGAACCAGAGCCAATCTCCTTGCCGTGATCATCCGAGACAGAGCAACGTGACCATCAGAATCCAGATACGCACGCGCTTAAGGCTAGATTCAAACCAAGGGAGCCGTTCGGGCACGGCAAACACCGAAGGTATCACAAACTCCATGGATTTAAGGTCTCCTAAACCGACCGAAGGGCCCTAAAGGATTCTAAGGGAGCCTAATCCTCTAGCCCGCAAGAAGCAATAATGCATGAATGATGTGTATACAGGAATAAAATGCACGTAAATAGGATATAACACATAAGTCCTAGCCATGGGTTCCTGTCCTAGTTGGGAAGGTTCGATGGCTATGTATAAGTGCAAAGGCTGGTTTTGGTCTCAGAAGGGTTCCTCGGACTAGAGCCAAGATGTACTACCCCATGTCAAGTGTATTGCAAGACAATGGCCGAACAACACGATGGCTCATCATAGTCGAGGGTTGCTAGGCATCCCGGGAGAGCTTGTCACCGATAAACCGGGCAAGTTAGCCGAAACACACTTGCGAGGCTTGTGCGGTGCAAAGTGTACAGGATAAAAGAGCTTAATCTTTCGAAGAATATTTAAAAACACCTTTCAAGTTTGGCCCTCTTAATCATTCAATACTTTTGTACATTTTTTTTTTCAAAAAGTATTGAATAAAGTTCGATCCCTAGCAGAGTCGCCACTGTGGGCTCCCGCGCCCTGTTTGGTTCGAAGAGTCGCCACTCGCATTTTTGAGATGGATGATCCGAGAAACTGAGAACTTGTTTGCAAAAGGCTTTTTGGTCTAGCAAAAACGTTGAGATTTTGGGTTTGGTAGCCACATTATGAATGGGAAAGGTTTTTCTTTAAAAAGCACCCCACTCGCCCTATAAAAACCGGTCTCTACTTAATGTTTTCAAAAAAAAGGGGGGGAAATATTGAATATCATTTGGAATATCAAGCTCTTCAATAAAGGCAAATAGCGGGGAAGGGACATGGGGAATATATCACATTAACGTGCATGTGGTGGCGTTTGTACAGTAGTGATAAAATGATGTGAGCAGATGGAATGAAAGGCGTTCAGCAAACTATCTGGACCTTAGTCATACTGTTCACGGCATACTGGGATACCGCGCGCGGCACCTCAACATGCCGTGCGAGGTATCTACCCTGCTGTCAGACCAATACAGGCTTTTAAAACATCATCCGGCTCATTATTTTCTCCATACGTCTTTTCAAAAGCTTATCAGAAAACTCATGACAGTCAGATCATCCCAAAAGATGTCGTTATTTTCTCAAAACATTGACCCAAAACAACTTTCAATACACTTGATCATTTGGGATGATCTAGAAAACCTTTTTAAAGAGCCAAAACATGTGTGGGGGTTGTTTTCAACCTGGACCTCCTAAACCCTCTTCTCCTTCGCTATTGAGCCGTGGAAGGATGACATGGCTCGCCGGGTACCTGCAAACCGGAGGGGAGTGTTCCTCCGGGTAGAAGCTCTGACGATCAAGTCAGTATGGGAAGGAAGGGTAAGTGAAGTAGTGTATGCTAGAAAAAGAGGAGTTACTTATGTGAGAGGGAGGAGTGTCTATTAGTCCTTTTGGGATAAGAGGTACCTCTGTATTTATAGGCAGAGGAGTCTGCCATGCTAAGCAAGCCGAGCGTAGGACTCACGCGCGTTCCTGCGCTCGGCTGACGTCACGTGTCAGGAGCATTTAATGAAGGCCGCCTTCCCAGATCTGCAGACGCACATGGGTTCATGTCAGACATGTCACATCATGCAGAGACGTCACGTCAGTGAGAAGAGAAGGCAACCCACGTATCACGTGGAAAGTTCTGGAATATTCTGTTCCAGCGGTTTCCGAGCAGACCGGTCCCAAAGGAAGGATTACTGGCCGAACAAATGGAGGCCAGGAACAGGGAGTGTGGCACGCTGAACACAAGACTGACATTCCGAACAAACCATTGAGTACCGACGTTCGGGCAACAAGCCACGCTCGGCGGGCAATCCCTAACCTTCCTTACATTCGGTGAAGGACGGATGACGTGTCACCAGACCAACTCAACTCTCAACGAACTGAGACAACTGAACGATGGACCTCTGGCGTGAACCTTTGGACCTTATGAACCCCTTCGGATATTTCGGCCCACTACAACATGGCTTGTAGATATGGTCTTGTCTTGAAGGAAACAAAAACAGTAAACAGCAAGATACAAACAACCACAACAGAGAATAACCCAGATCCAGACAGCCTGCCTACGATAATATCAACATATAATATGCCGTGCGCTGAGGATCAAGGTGCCGCGCGCCTGGTCATCTAGCCGCGCGGTCCCTTTACCTCAGCACAGTGCTGACTTTATTTTATGAAAATGAGCTTTAAGTACGGATCTAACCAAAAGGGATTAGACCTGACGACAGAAAAGTCCCCTCAGGACCAGAACTGAGTCTAGCCCAAGGAAACTTGTTTTTACCTTTAGTGTTGAGCTTGATCAAGGATGGTTGATGCAAAATGAGGATGGATCGCGACGGACGTGGATGGAGGAGGTTGAATGAGACAAAGAAAGTATGGGTATGAGAGAAAGTTAGGTATTTTAGGGGATGGGGCTTTGAAGTTAATGAGAGATCAACTTCAATGATGAGAAAGGAGTGAGTGAAAGTGTTTAAAGAATGTCTTTTGGGAATGACATTCTTTAAGACTTGGAAATGGAAGTGGGAAAGTGGGTATAAAAAAAAACTAGAGAGAGAAAGCTTATGGAGTAAGAATGTCCAAAAGCAAATAAGAGAGCCAAAAGGAGAGCTAAAAGGAAGGCTCTTTTCCCTTGAGTGGAGGGGTTAATTTATAGGCAAATGGCCAAGGATTTTGAATTTCAAATAGTGGAGGTATTTTCTGGGCCGGCCAGAAGTGCACTTTCAGCTGAGCCATTCATCAGTTGTGGCTCAAACTGGCATGGCTGACAGCTTTCTGAGCCAGTCAAAACTTTTCTCAGGGTGCCGTAAGGGACAGGTTGGTCGTGCACGACCACTTGAATTTCAAGTTGCCGTGCGCTCCAGTGCCATTCCGCACGGTGCCTCCTTCTTCGGTCCAGGGGCCTTTGGGTTTTGTCTGGGCTTATCTAGGTTTTTTGGTTAGTTTGGCTTTCATGGGCTTAGAGGAAAGGAGAGCTCACAAAGGTATTGTTTCCTTTATTTCATCATCAGGGCGGACAAAGGCTTCCCGAGGTCCGGATTGGGGTGTCTACACCCCCATAAGCCATTTACATCCTATATATATCATTTCTCCACAGGTGGGAATAGAAAACAGAGCATCACCCACCCACCATGGCCTCTTCTTCTTTTTCCCATTCTCCCTTTCGTTCCCTCTCATCTAACCAAGTCCCCATTTGCTATTGTGGCGAACCATCTCCTCTGTGTACGTCTAACATACCATCATCCATGGGAAGACGGTTTTATGGGTGTGGAAGGTATCCGGTAAGGGATGAGCTATATTTTTTTTTTTATGCATTTGCTATTGTAAAATGAATTGTAATGTATTTTTTTTATGCAATTGACGAAATGCAAGTTTTCGTGTGGGTTGACCCTCCACCTTGTGATTGCGAAAGAGACGAGCTGTTGCAGACCATTGACCGCTTAGAGAGAGAGTTGGAGTAAAGCAAGGCCGAGGAGAGAAGGCAGAGGGGGATGTTTGTGGCAACTTGGGTTGCCATTTTCTGCTTTACGGTGTTGTATTTTAACTAAGTAGAATGTGCATGTATGTAATGCACTTTTTTGTCAAGGGTTATGTAATCCAGAAAATATGTCTATCCCTTGTAATGAACTAAACAAATATGTGCACTGTTTTGTGTATGTTATTATGAAATGCAATCCCTTGTAATCTTATTCAATGCAAACCATATTGATAACTTCATACAAGAACAACTACTAAATGGTCTAACAAAAACCACAAGGGAATGTCAAAACCCATAGCAGAGAAACATAATGCATCACTGTCCCTTTCTAAATCATGTAGCATCATCAATACTTGAGGGATAGATAGTAGAGAAACATCTTCAGATCACCACAAACTTGTCAAAACCCATAGCAGCAAAAAGCAATATACATGAGCATAGCATTACTGGTCCAACAAACCATAGCTACCACAAACTTGTCCACACAAAGTACCATAAGACTACTACAATTACTTGGCCAACAAAAGAAACTGTAGGACTAACTGGCCAACAAATAAAACTGTAGAAATAAGTGTCAAAGTACCATAAGACTATTGGAAACTGCAGGAATACTTCAAACTAGTCCAAAGCATAAAATATCATAACATTACTACATGGTACTTTGACACTTATCATAAAATTACTATTGGACTAACTTGGCCAACAAAAGATCATAACACCTATTTGAGCAGGACCTGGCCAACAAAAGGTTGCATATGTAAATTACCACCACCAACCTCTTTCTCTACCACCTGCTTCTCCATTCCCTGACTGTGTATCACCTCTTGGAGCACTTGCCCTGCCACCACCTCTAGTTGCACTTGCCCTTCCACCACCTCTTGTAACACCTGCCCTTCCACCACCTCTGGTAACACCTGACCTTCCACCACCTCTGCTAGCACCTGTCCTTCCACCACCTCTTGGAGCACCTCCCCTGCCACCACCTCTTTAAGCACCACCTGTGTGTCCTCCTCTGTTAACAACCCCCACACTGAATCGAGGACCATTTCCTCCAAACTCTCCACCAATACATTGCAATTTAGATGGCTACACCCATAAAATCTTAGTTAAACGGTGCTATAAACCAGAAAATACAAAATATACCATAATTAAACATTACTTATACCTGTGAGGAAAAACCAGGATTGGCAGAATTAGTACTGCCTTGGCTAGGTTGAGTGTAGAAAGCAGGGTTGATTGGTTCAAATAACTATGCTGGTTTAGTGTAGAAACCAGCATCCACAGAGGGCTGAGTTGAAGTTTGTGGTGTAGTCCTTGTTCTTGATTTCTTCGTCTTTGGTTGACCTTGTTGTGCCTGCCAAACCTTGGTTAGTATGCTTTTACTTTAAAAAATTAGCAACTTAGAATTTGGATGCTTTTACTTTACATACCTGAGATTGTGATGGATTCTTCTTCCTATCCGAGATAAATGTCCATCCCCTCTCCTCCACACTACCAATATCCTCCAACAATATGTTCAAGAACCAAGTCCAAGACTCCTTAGTCTCTGCCTCTACCACAGCTATGGCTATAGGAAATATGTTGTTATTACCATCCACCCCAACTGCACTAAGAATTTGCCCCCCATATAAACCCTTCAAAAAAGCTCCATCCAACCCAATCATAGGCCTACAACTAGCTAGTAAGCCCTTCCATTGTGCATCATATCTGACATACATTATGCAGAAAGTTGGGGGTAGTTCTGGACTAGGCTTATCTGACTATATCTTGATCCAACTTGAAGGATTGAATTTTAGAACAGTTTCCACGTAGTCATTTAACCTACCATATTGCACAGAGTGGTCTCCCTTAATTATTTCCTTAGCCTTGTTCTTGGCTCTGTACAATTGGCTCTTACTCACATCAATTGTCAATTCCCTTCTTATCTGTTTTTGAAATGCATCAACTTTCATCCATGGATCATCCCTCAACTTGTCCAAGTACTTGTCTGCAATGTACTGTGAAGTCACTAGATGGTTATTGTAAGTTCTTAGACAACTATGATCAGGAGTCATTGTTTTGATTTGGAAAGTATTTTCACCCTGTATTCTTGAAGCATGAACTCTAAAACCACAGTCTTCCTCCTTACATTTCACAATGACCCTGCTACTTTCATTCTTCACAAATTTGTAGTCAAACCCTTATTGCACTTGCCACTCCTTTAGTGCCTTCCTAAATACTACCACATTAGTGAATTTCATTCCCTCCTCCAAAGCTGGTTTAATCATGTCCACATCCTCATTAAACTCACGACACTTCTTACTAGTGGATTTCATTCTTCCCTCTTCATCTTCATCTGATCCATACAGACTAAGTAACTCATTATAATCCCTTCCCCCCCCCCCCCCCCAATCTGAGTACCAATCTTCTGCTTGTGGTTGCTCTTTATCACCCTTTGCTTGATTTGGTTGTTGCTTTGAAGCAAAAATGTCATCATCACTAGGCCCTTCCAGATTCTCAAACATCCAGCTAGGTGTAGAACTTACATCTGAACCATCCTCATCACCCTCATCTTCATCTTCATCTACTTCATAATCAGGGTCATCTTCTTCATCTTCATCCTCACCAACTCCTTTATCCACTCGTATATCATCCACCTCCTCATCATTGCCCTCATTGGCCTTATGACTCTCATCATCTAAGTGCGCAGCATTTGTTTCCACATGGGGAACATCCACATCATCATCAGGGTAAATGATTTGAAGGGGCTTATGACCTCTTTCACAATACAAGCTAATGATTGGAAGACCTTTGTAAACATCCAACATTTCTTTAACCTCTTTGTCAGAATTTATAACCCTAAGTCCCTTAGTCAAACCGACACTAGGAATCACATAATACATAGTACTTGTGGTGGGATAGCCATATGACATAATTATGTTCTTCAAGTCAAAGTAACAAATCAAATCAGGGTCAATTTCGTCAACCATTTCCACTGTCCCACCCAGATACATAGTGGCCCATGGGGTATGCTGGAAAAACCCCCCATGATGCAATTGAAGGGTAACATATGTAGTCATCCTGCATTAATGATTAAAAAATCCAACTTTACAAACCTAAGGGATCACATGCAAGCATTAAAGAACAATGAAGTTCACAAAAAACCATTAAAGAACAACATACATGTATTCGAGTATGGGACCACAACCATTAAAGAAGAAACCAATAGTGAAAAGTTCCATTAAAGAACAAAACAATAGTGGAAAGTTAGGACAAAAACCCTAAAATCGAAAAAAATTTAAAATTGTACCAGAAAAGGGTTACAACTTCAACCCTTCCCCAAATCATGTAAAGTTCTTCATTTTCAGAGCATTATGTCTCTCTTTATGTGAAAATCAGCAATAGTTTTCCCTTATTGGCCGACAAACTCACTTCAACACCAGTATAAAAAAAAACGTAACTCAAAACCCTAGACAATGAGTTTTTGGGGCTATCAACGTACCTTACGATCTAAAAACCCTAGACAATGAGTTCTTTGAAGCAGATGATTCATGTTCTTTGAAGCAGATTTCTTCTCGCTATCAATGTACGTACGTTTCTCTCTCTACCATTGAAGAACCAGAGCTTCTAGAGAGAGAGAGAAATACGCGAATGAGAAAAGAGGAATAAGGAAGGGGTATACGATGGGGTATTTCAGTCTTTTCGTTACTTTTGACGGAAATACGAACAGTTCCAAACTAGTCTTAAGTACAAGGGGTGCGAGTGTTTAAAAATGAAGTAGAGGGGGTGTAGTTGAGAAACGACCAAAGTATAGGGGGTATATCTGAAATTAACCCTAACTAAAAAGAGGATAGCTTCTAAAATGGTTCTTCACATCCAAGCACACGATGCATGCATGCTATTGTCCAGTATTCGAATTTGAAAAGAAAGATTTGGTTGAGTTACACTCACCCAGTAGGAAAATCTTTACCAATTCTATGTATAAATTTAAAGCCGAGTGCAAAATGAGATGACAAGGAGATGTAGTGCAATCAAGAGATAACAATGAACTCATAGGTGTATCGACATTCATTACGATCGCACAAGGATATGCCATTATCACAAAAGCCACACAATTCACAAGACACATGCACTCTACCAACTCAACACGACTCGCTATCCCAAACTCCCACCATCGGTATTTCCACCCCTTGCGTTACCGTATAACACTACGAGGATTACCGTGTAACCACCCCTTGCGTCACGGTGATCCTAAACGACTCGAGTCACCGTATGACCACCCCTTGCGTTATGAGACTTCCTAAACCAACTTGACTCAAACAACTACATTCTCACACAATACGCAAGTTAAGACTCCCCCATGTTAACATCCATAGATGAGACTTCATACAATATGCCACGTTATCACAAGTGTGCCATAAACATTCGCAAGTGCCAACAATCAATAGAAAGTATTTAAATGAAGCTTTAACTAAGTAATTCCTTAGTCGTTCCTCACTAACAAAAGGCCAATGGGTCACGAATATCATCCACTGATCATAGGAAGTTAAAACGATAGAACGAGGATCTTAGGGGTAGCCAAAGGATGTTGGGAGACCGACACATCCCCACTCTAACGATCATAACTTTCTGTGTACTGAAAGTATTTAGGAGATTTTGGTGGCAATGGAAAGCTAACTTCAAGACCTTCGAAGCAATATTAAGTTTGCAAGAATCAGACATCGGACGAGGAAGTTATAGCCATTTGAAGTTGGGCTGAAACTGAAAAGACGAGCAGAAATTCCAGAGAGGGGATGGATTGATCCCCCCATCACCAAGGATCAATCCCTGGGCTTGCTGGACCAGAAATGAAAAGGGGGATCGATCCCTACGCGATTTTGGGCAATTTTCTACTGATTTTGACAGCTTTCGAAATGAACGAAGGGAGACGATCAAGGCGCGATTCTTACACCAAACTAACATATAAACACATAAAAGAGGTAAAGAAGTCCCTACCTTGCAATGAAGACCAAAATTCCAGTGATTGGAGCAAGCCCTAGCTTTCTTGAGCCCCAAATCTTCGATTCAAGCTTCAAAACACGATCAGAGGGTGGTCAATCCTTGAAGATTTTAAGAGATGGAGTGGGGTTTTGAGTGAGGAAGGAAGAGAGAGAGATAGGCTGGTGGAGAGAGGGAGGGACGTCAAAGAGAGAGATGATGGATGGAGATAAAATGATCTCCTACTTCTCACACACCTCTATTTATACTCATATATCTTTTATTCACACCTACACTCCCTCCACTATCTATTCTTTCACTTTAAGCCCCAATCTAATTAATCACTAATTATGTCATACTGTTCCAATTAGACATTCATTAATCATTTTCAATAATTAAAGAAAATACGGGTCTCTACAGTCTATCCTCCTTAAAGATATTTTGTCCTGAAATTTACAACTCAAATCAAACAAGATCATGCATCAAGTAGTCGTACTTATATCACCACGCATATAACCAAACAATAAGTCAACAATCACAAAATTTGAATTTTTAAGACTTACATTGATCAATTTGGAAACTAGTGCAGGTACTTCTCTCTAACTTCGTCTTCCCTTTCCCACATTGATTCCTCTTTCCCGATGTTACTCCGTAGAACTCGCACTAACGGTATGGTCTTGCCTCTCAAAACTTGCTCGTGCGAATCTAAGATACGTATCGGCTCCTCCTCATAAGACGCATCAGCCTCTACCTCTAGTTCGGACCACTTTAAAACGTGTGATGGATCCGGCTCGTACTTTCGTAACATCGACACATGGAACACATCATGAATGCCTGATAACTTTGGTAGTAAAGCCAATCGATACGCGACTTCCCCAATCTTCTCGATAATATCAAACGGCCCGATATAACACGGTGATAACTTGCCCCTTTGCCCAAAACGAGATAGTCCCTGATGTGGTGACACCTTAAGAAACACGTGATGACGACGATTGGCATAACTCTTCTGTCTACTTTGCGCGGTTAACAATCACTGGCGAATCAACTTAACTTGCTCGGTGGTTTTCTTTTGTGCTTCAAGAAGGCATAGACGGATTGCCCTCATGCTCTCGGACGTTTAGTGGATAAATTTCGGTCCAACCAAAGTAGCCTTGCCTAACTCGGTCCTACAAACGGGTGATCGACACGGTCTCCCATACAAAGCTTCATATAGTGCCATCTCGATACTAGATTGATAACTATTGTTGTATGTGAATTTGACTAATGGTAGGTGATCCACCCAATTTCCCCGAAAATCCATAACATAAGCCCGGAGCATATCTTCTAAAATTTGGATCCTTCTCTCGGATTGCCCATCCGTTTGAGGGTAATACGTGGTATTAAACAGGAGATTGGTGCCAAGAGCGGCTTGCAAACTTCGCCAAAAGCGCGGTAAATCTTGGATCTCAATTCGACACTATAGAGACGGGAATCCCATGTAGGCAGATAATCTCGCGGATATACAATCGACTAAGCGTATCTATCGAATCCATAACCTGAATAGGTAAGAAGTGCACTGATTTGGTCGATCGATGGACTATCATCCAAATGGCATCATGTCCCCTCGGCGATCTCGGTAAACCGATAATGAAATCTATTGTCACGTTCTCCCATTTCCATTCGGCCACTGGTAATGGTTGTAACTCCCCCGTGGGTCATTGATGCTCGGCTTTGACTTGTTGGCACGTAAGGCATTTGGACACAAAGACGACGACATCTCTCTTCATCCCCAGCCACCAAAACTATCTACGCAAGTCATGATACATTTTCGTTCCCCCCAAATGCACGACCAATTTCGAATGGTGAAATTCCCTCAAAATTTCCTCCTGACACGAAATGGGTACGAACAATTTTCCTTGGTATCGGAAACTGTGGTCGGCGTGAATCATCCACCCCTCTTGAGCATTTCTGCTAAGAAACTTGGTGCGAAATTCCCCCACTTCTTCATCGTGTTATTGGGCCTCAATCACCCAAGCCGATAAAGTCGAATGAGTGGTCAAGTTACACAATGTGACTCCCTCTCGAACTTACTCAAAATGTAACGCATACGAGCCTAAGTCATTCATCGTCTTCCACTCATGGATGGCCAAACTCACAAGTTATGTCGATTTTCTACTTAACAAGTCTGCTACCACGTTTGCCTTACCCGAATGATATTGCAACTCAAAGTCGTAGTCCTCTAAGTGTTCCATCCAACAGCGTTGTCGCAAATTAAGCTCCTTTTGAGAAACAAGTACTTTAGACTCTTGTGATCGAAAAAGACTTCGAACCACTCACTGTAAAGATAGTGACGCTAACTATTCAACGCAAAGACAACCATCGCAAGTTCTAAGTCATGGGTAGGGTAGTTTCGCTCATGAGTCTTCAATTGTCGCTATCCATATGCTACTACACGCCCCAATTGCATCAACACGCACCCTAACCCCTCCTTCGAAGCATCACAATATACGGAGTAACCGACTCCCCATTCGGGCACAGCTAAAACCGGTGCAGTAGTCCATCTTCTCTTCAATTCCTTAAAGGCTTTCTCACACGTGTCACTCCAAACGAAACGAGTCCCTTTGTGAGTCAATTTGGTCAACGGTGCCGCTAGGCGAGAAAAATCAAGTACAAAACGACGATAATACCCGACAAAGCCCAAGAAACTACGAATCTCGAACACATTCTTCTGTCATTGCCAATTCATTACGGACTCTATCTTCCCTGGATCAATGGACACCCCATCCTTCGACACAATGTGACCCAAAAACTTAACTTCGTATAACCAAAACTCGCATTTGCTAAGCGTAGCATACAATTGGTGTTCTCTCAAGAGTTCAAGAACAATAGAAAGATGGGTTTGGTGTTCCTCCTCTGAAGGCGAGTAGATAAGAATATCATCACAAAGACAACCACGAAACGATCAAAATAGGCACGAAAAATACGGTTCATTAGACCCATGAAAGTTTCCGGTGCATTCGTCAAACCAAAGGGCATAACAACAAACTCATAATGGCCATATCGGGTACGAAAAGCGGTATTTGGAATGTCTTCCCTCCGAACTCTCAACTGGTGGTAACCGGACCTCAAATCAATTTTAGAGAAACAAGTGGCGCTTCGTAGTTGGTCAAACAAGTCATCGATTCTAGGCATTGGGTACTTATTCGTAACGGTGATGCGGTTCAACTTATGGTAATCGATACATAGGCAAAACGACCCATCCTTCTTTTGATCAAATAAAGCCGGTGCTCCCCACGGTGACGTACTCGGACGAATAAATCCCAAACTCTCCAATTCTTGCAATTGAATCTTCAATTCCCTTAACTCAGTGGGCGCAAAAAGGTAAGGAGGGACGAAAATAGGAGCGGTACTAGGAAGCAAATTATAGAAAATTCGATTTCTCTCTCGGGTGGTAAACCGGGTAACTCCTTTGGAAACAAGTTCGAAAAATCACAAATGACAAGAGGTAACTCCCTACACACGGATACATCTTTATCTAAGGCCAAGCTCGTTAATAAGACATACATCGTCTCCTTCTCCCGAGACTCACACAAATATGGCTCAAACGGTTCCCGACGCTCCCTGAAAAATTCAAAACAAGCACCCCCAGGCGGATAAACACGGACCCGAGGCTTGAAGCAATCTGGTGCTGTCAAACGTCAATAGCCAATCCAGTCCCAAAATAAGGTCAAACCTCGACATATTCAACACAATGAAATCAAATGTAAAACAACGATCTCGGATGATAAGTTCACAATCTCGACAAATACGATCTAATGGTGATCTACCCCCTATGGACGTGTCAACAAACAATGGAGCACATCAGTTCAGGGATCTCAAGTGAGAGAAGAGCGAGTTTGTCTACGCCTACTTAGGGTTCCTGTAACGGCCTGAGTTTCGGACACGTTAATTAAATCATTTTTAATGGATTTAATAATTTATAAAACTGATATAAAAGGAAAGGAATTTTTATTAAGCAGAGTTTAGCAGCGGAAACCTCAAATACCAAATTCAAACCTACTAAATTGTCTCACAAACCAACAAAATGAAATAGAGTTTGACAATTGTGATAACACTTATGGAAATTTATTTAAAAGTACGTCAAATTAACAGAGCTTCTAAGGATAGGCCACCCAAGGCTCAACAAACTCCCCTTCCTCAGCTGGGAGGTCCTCACTCTGGTACTGATCATCCTGCAGCGGGTTCTGCCCTTCGGTTTCTTGATTACCTGGCATGAAACGCCAGCCCAACGGCACTATGATGAGTTTTGAAACTCAGTAGATAATCCTAACCCTACTAACCCATTACCTTACAGTTAGCAGTCAACAATATAACAATTGATAATACATAAAAGGTACAGAATAATAGCATTTCATCTTTTCTTTACTAGTCATCAACTTACATGAAATCTAAGAAATCTCTCCATAATTATTACATATAGGCATGGTATACGGTATTATAATTATTTATCCTTGCATGCATATATGTAACGATAAATATCATGCCTACCTCACTTTCTTCATTTAGTCTTTATTCCATCCATATGCATGCACCTCATTTTTGTTTTGTCAGTTGAAACTCCATCATCCCTCCCGAACCCCTCTCCCTCATCTCTTCCTCATCTCACTCCCTATCTTTCAATTCCCTTCCACACTCCATCACTTCCATACCTATCCCCCACACTCCTACTACCTCTACACTTGCACCCTCTCTCTCACTTCTCTATAAAAAACTCACATCTTTTATAATCCGAAAATTAATAGCCAAACCATTTCAAGAGCTGCAAAATTGTAGAGAGAATCATCCACCGCTTGACTAAAGTCAATCTTGAGGTCCCCCGCCGCCACCATCTTTTCATTTTTCCGAAACCACTCGGAATTCGTTTTTCGCTTTCAGACGAATTCAAGGTAGATTCATCACTCCCCTACTCTCTCCTACGTATACGTAGTCCATATATGTGGATTTAAGCAGTTGATAGTGAAAGTATTCGCATGTACGCATCCAAATCGTGGGAGCCGAGAACACTCTGTTTTTTTTTTTTTTTTCCCGGGAAATATGAAATGCACCACTGGCACGTTTTGTTTCCTTACAGCATAATGTTTGTAAACTGCAGTTCGCCCCTTGTATTAATTTTAGTTCTAAATTCGATTCCTATAAATAATTAGTTCTGAGATTGGCCTAGCCAATGTTCTGACTTATTTTTATTTTTATTTTTCTCTTTTGTTACTATATACCGTTCCGAATGATAAACACTAATCATCCTTGCTGATTGCTAACGAGATGATAATATGTCGAGTAAATATTAACTCAACATTATTATAAGTAAAATAAAGCCCATGTTAGAGTAAATGGTAGTTAATATTTTTCATTACCAAAACAAGGATTAAAAAAAAACTTACTGTTTATTATTATTTTTATGGTCAAAGTACATTTTATAGATTAGAAATTAGAAATCAAGGATTGAAACAAATAAGACAAAGCTCGGTGCAACTACTAGGAGGAAGTAATTAAAGATGTACAAAGTATCATCAAATTATTTAACTAGGAAAAGAAAAAAAAAAGTTTATAAGCAAGCAAAAGAATAAAATAAAAACTTTCACTAATGTGTACTACCTGTGAATTCTTAGGTTTTAGAATGAAGTTAATAAAAAGTGTACTAGTATACAGAAGACAAATATATACCTATACCTACTGTGAGCTAGGAATACAGTAAATTAAATTACTTAGTGTCTTTAATTTATTAAGCCAGTAGTTTATATCTACACCGAGCATTATGATAGTTAGTTTAATAAGATCAATAAACAAACATACTTGCTCAACAAAACTTAATAAACCAAAAGACATCGGCCCAATCCTAACTTTTACTTGTTTAATTACTCGCATATATAAACTGTCATGCTTGTATTCACATTGAAGTGTATGATGTTATTAATGAGTTGTTTACGGAGTTGCTATGTTGTACGTGTTAGCGTGGATTTAGGTTTGGTGGGTGGTTACGAGTAGTGATTCACGTAGACGATGTTAAGTAAAGGATAAAATGATAAAGTTAATTGAGGATGTTGGGTGCCGGTAAAGGACCCGAGTACGGTAAAGTACTCAGAGTGTGTGGAGGATGGTAAAGGACTCCGGGTACAGGATTTGGGATACGGTAAAGGATCCTAAATGCGGTACAATGCCCAATGTGTGTGTGGAGGACGGTAAAGGACTTTGGGTACAGTATTTTGGGAAACGGTAAAAGATCCCTGAATACGGTATAGTATCAGGGTGTAGAATAGGAGTATGGTAAAGTACTCAGAGTGTGTGGAGGACGGTAAAGGACTCCGGGTACAGTATTTTGGGAAACGATAAAGGATCCCTGAATACGGTTTAGTACCAGTGTGTAGATTAGGGGTATGGTAAAGTACCCAGTGTGTAGAGTTGGGAGACGGTAAAAGATCTCATGGAGAGATTTCTTAGATTTTATGTAAGTTGATGAATAGTAAAGAAAAGATGAAATGCTATTATTCTGTACCTTTTATGTATTATCAATTGTTATATTGTTGACTGCTAACTGTAAGGTAAGGGGTTAGTAGGGTTAGGATTATCTACTGAGTTTCAAAACTCATCATAGTGCCGTTGGGCTGGCGTTTCATGCCAGGTAATCAAGAGACCAAAGGGCAGAACCCGCTGCAGGATGATCAGTACCAGAGTGAGGACCTCCCAGTTGAGGAAGGGGAGTTTGTTGAGCCTTGGGTGGCCTATCCTTAGAAGCTCTGTTAATTTGACGTACTTTTAAATAAATTTCCATAAGTGTTATCACAATTGTCAAACTCTATTTCATTTTGTTGGTTTGTGAGACAATTTAGTAGGTTTGAATTTGGTATTTGAGGTTTCCGCTGCTGAACTCTGCTTAATAAAAATTTCTTTCCTTTTATATCAGTTTTATGAATTATTAAATCCATTAAAAATGATTTAATTAACGTGTCCGAAACTCGGGGCGTTACAGGAACCCTAAGTAGGCATAGACAAACTCGCTCGTCTCTCACTTGAGATCCCTGAGCTGATGTGGTTTGACGAAAGTGAGACTGTTGTTGCCTCTGATTACCCCGAAATGATTGCCGGCCAGAACCCTGTCCGCCCCTAGGCTGCTGCACTGAGCCCGACTCACTACGTGTCCCTTCTCCGCGTGGGCAATTCCTAGCAAAATGGCTGCCTTTCCCACAAGTAAAACATGTGTTCAAAAGTCGTGGACACTAAGCACGAATGTGGCCCGCATGACCACACTCATGGCATACGATCGGAGGTCAGACTCCCCAAGTCCCAAACGAAGAAGAAGGGGGAGGCTTAAAATTTGACGGACCCTGCGAAGTTGACATTTGATCTCATTGTCTCTTTCTCCCCTGACTACCGAAACTCCCCGAAGAAGAACTCATACCCCCTACTGGTTGTCGCGGTTCCCAAACCTTAGTATTTTTGGGTGCCTCATTAGGTGTCTCGACACTCCTCGCACAGTTAATGACTTCAGAAAACCTCCCTCTGCGTTGTGCCATAACAAACTTCTTCACGGTGTCATGCAAGCCCTTCTCGAATCACCTACATTTCCTCTCTTCGGTAGCCGCTAACTCCGGCATGAAACGGGACAAGGATTGAAACTTTAAAGCGTACTCCGACAAAGTCATATTCCCTTGCTCTAACTTCTCAAACTCATCCTTTAATTGGTCACGACTCGTTTCTGAAAAATATTGCTCCTCAAAGAGCACCTCAAATTCGACCCAAGTTATATTCTCGACGTCTTGCTCATTTGCTTGAGCCATGGTCCTCGTCACTCTCCTAGCATCCTTTCTCGATTCCAACACGGACTCCCACCATTCATTCGCTTCCCCGGTAAGCTAAATGGCTACAATATTAACTCGCAAGTCATCCTCCGTATTCTAAAGAGCCCTGAAGAGTTTTCTAATTTGGGCTAGCCAATGATCGGCCACAAAAGGGTCACTGCTTGACCCATCGAAAGTTGGTGGGTTTCTACAACTAAACTCCCTCATAGCTGTCATCGCACAGCTATCGTTACTTTCCCTAGGAGCTGGGTTCAAAAGATTTGCAGCCGCAACGAAATCCCTAGTAAACGAATTCTGAACGACCAGCATTTCTTCTCCCTGACCACATCCGACTCCTTCCCCCGGATTCCCATTCAGATTTTTCCTATGATGGCTAACCTCATCCTCACCTGATGCCCCTCAGCCGCGATCACAGCCACCCCGACTTTCAACCTCACATGCTCTAGCACGCGTTCTCGGAGGCATCTTACTACAAGTTATAAGAAAAGAAGGGTTTATCAATAACAACATCATTTCATGAGGTCAAAGCCCCGAACTATCCCAACACGGGTCAAAGCAACTATATGCCACTCTACTATATTGAAAAGCTATGCCACATAAGCCAAGTAATGTCAATGCACACAAGCACACATATGTTATGAAAAAGGCATGACATTTTGAACCCATGAGACTAGAAGTATCCCCACGGTCTCAAAGTATTGAAACCTAGTTGCTTTGATACCAATTTGTCACGCCCTCGATTTTTAACATAGATAGATAAACCATTTCAATAAAAGATCTTCGCATATCATATATAATACCCAAAGGAGTTTCCCACCTGTTCTATTTACCAATTCAGTCCCCAAGTTTAGAGGATTACAACTTTGGCACCACGGCCCAAATTAGTTTAGATACAAGTACAAACATATAACTCCACCCGATTTGTGCTTAGAGCCGTATCATTAGTTATCAGCCGGTCTCAAACCCGGATAAAGGAGGAGGGCTGTGCGTTAGATAGCTGACAAGCAACACATAAAAAAGCCCGTCAAATCTTTATGACATGAATCCAAATATGATAACGAGACATACTAGGACGTTCCCTTTAAGCGACGCGTTGTGCTTGCCTTCGGGTGGTTCGAAAAATGAGCAAGGGTTCTCGTGCGTGCCTGGATGAGCGCGGGTAAAGAAGCTAGCCCAAGACTATAGGATTTGTTTAGCAACTTGGAATATTAGGACATTAACGGGAAAGACTAGGGAGCTAGTTGACACCATACTTAAGAGGAGGATTAGTATAGCTTGCCTTCAGAGACTAAGTGGGTAAGGGAGAAATCTAGGGAAATAGATGACACATGTTATAAGCTTTACTATATAGGTAAGGATAGATATAGAAATGGGGTAGGTATCGTAGTAGATAAACACCTGAAGGACTGGGTAGTTACAATCACGAGGAAATGAGATTGGATTATTTTAGTTAAGCTTGTAATTGGAGGGACCATAGTTAATATTATTAGTGCTTACGCACCTTAAGTAGGCTTGGATGATCTTGCTAAAGAGCAATTCTGGGAGCAGATGGATGACGTGGTTCAAGAGATACCTTTTGGGGAGAAGCTATTCCTAGGAGGTGATTTCAATGGTCATGTGGGAGGGCATAAGCAATGGTATGAAAAGGTGCATGGTGGCTTTGAATTTGGTGACCTTAACGAAGGTGGTCGGAGGATTTTAAATTTTACAATAGCTTTTGATTTTATAGTGGGGAATACTCTCTATAGAAAGCGCGAAGAGCATTTAATTACCTTTAAGAGTGGAGCCAATAGCGGAGCCAATAGAAGCCAAATGACTATTTTCTTGCTAGAGGTGCAGACCGCTTGACATGTAAGGATTCTACGGTTATTCCCGGAGAGAGTCTAGTGACACAGCATAGACTTTTGGTGTTAGATATTTGTCTCAAGGGGAATACTAAAAGGAGAAAGGAAACTAGTTGCCCATAGACTAAATGGTAGGGCCTAAAAGGGGAGAAATTAAAGGTATTTAAGGAAAGAACGTCTTAAGAGGTTCGGTGGGGAGTGGAAGGCGATAGTGACAACATGTGAAATACCATAGTCGACGGTATTAGAAGAATATCGAAAAAAGTTCTTGGGGAGGCAAAGGGAAAAGGTCTAATTTCTTAGGAGACATGGTGGTGGAATGACGAGGTTCAAACCATGGTAAAAGACAAGAAGGAGTGCTTCAAAAAGTGGCAAAAGGACCCAAAAAAGGAAAATTTTCAGGATTATAAATAAACTAGCAAGGAGGCTAAGAAAGCAGTTAGGGAGGCTAAGTTGAAAGCCTATGAGAATTTCTACGATAGACTCGATAGTAAAGATGGAGAAAAGATTATTTATAAACTTGCTATGTCGCGAGAAAGGAGAGCTAGAGACGATTCTCAAGTTAAGTGTATAAAAGATTTTGATTTGGTGGTGTTGGTAAAAGACGAGGCATTCGGGATAGATGGAAGTCATATTTCGAGAAGTTGTTAAATGAGAAATATGAAGGAGGCTTTGGTGGGGAGGAAGTGTGTGTACCTGGTGAGAACATATAATATGAATTCTATCGGAGAATACAAAGGTTTGAAGTGGTTAAAGTTTTGAAAAGGATAAAACCGAGTTAGGCCTTAAGACCAGATGGTATTCCCATAGAAGTGTGGAAAAGTCTAGGTGACCTGGGGGTGACTTGATTGACGAAATTGTTTAACAAGATTTTATGACTATGAAGATGTCCGACGAATGAAGAAGGAGCACGCTAGTACCTATCTATAAGAATAAAGGGGATATTCAAAGCTGCAACAACTGTAGAGGCATTAAATTGATGAGTCACACGATAAGTTATGGGAAAGAGTATTGAGCATCCCATGAGAATGGTGACTAAGGTGTCAGAGAAACAGTTTGGGTTCATGCCTGGGAGATCAATCATGGAAGCTATCTGTAAGTGGAAAAAATCCACTTAGTGCTAACTCTAGCTTTTTGGTGAACAGCTTCACGTGCCTCCTCGCTGGAACCCTAGCCTTCCGCCGGAATCCTAACTGCAAAAAAAACAGGGGTGAGCGCACCTTTGCCTCTCATTGGCAAAGGCCCTCCGATGCCAAAGTCAGTATCGTGTACTCTTAAGAAACCATAATTATCAGTAGGTAAATAACTCGATTACCACAAACTGCGTACCTTTTACCTCTAAGTTTACCTCGCATTTATAGATGTTCGTATGCTTGCGGCCCAAGCATCCTAATTGCCCTAGGTTTCCTACCTCGTATAGGAAACCCAGAATATCGTGGATTCTCGTTCCCTTATTAATTTATTTCCTTAGTCCTTTCAGGACTCTTTTCCATAGCTGGCTGAACATCCCATTCCCGTTGGGTATCTTCCCTAGATCTTATATTTTCAGGATCCTATTCCTTTACGGAATACCACTATTCTGGAACCTCCTAGAGTATTCCCTCTGCTCCATCACTTGATTGGAGTTCTTTCCTTGTTCAACTATCTAATCGCCGAACAGACCGCATGGACCAATGACTTCACATGTAACTGGTCCTTTATCAACTACTTGGACCAATATCTTCTCAGGAGCTCTCCTCTTGTTCGACCCTTTTGTTGCCGAACAAACTACTTGGACCAGTGACTTCTCATGTTACTGTTCCTTTATTAGTCTCTTGGTCCAATAACTTCTCATGTTTACTGGACCAAGACCCCATACAACCTTCCTGGACCAATGACTTCACATGTCGCTGGTCCGTATTGCCGACCACCGCATTGCAAGGCGACTACCCCTATCATATTTCTACCATGGTCCCACGTACCACGTGTTCGGCCATACCAACGAGCACCTTTATATGGTGCAGTCGACACTATTCAGCTTCTCTGCCTAGCAACCTCTGGTATTGCGCACCTGTTCGCATCATGTCCTAGCACCCTCTGCCTACCAACGCACCTGTTAGGCATTATCACATAGCACCTTCTGCCTACCAGCAGGGTGCCGCCTGTCAGTGCACCTGTTAGGCATTACTACCAAGCATCTTCATATAGGGCCGCCTATAAGCGCACCTGTTAGGCATTATCACCTAGCACCTTCATATGGCGCCGCCTACCAGCACACATGTTCGGCATCATGTCCGAACACCCTCTGCCTACCATCATGGTGCCGCCTACCAGTGCACCTGTTAGGCATTATTCCCTAGCACCTTCACATGGCACCAATGTGGTCATGTGTTATGCACGTGCTCAGGCTGTGTTTCCTCTGTTTGGGAAAACCTCCCTACAATTGCTCCCCAGCTTTGCCTCTTGCCATTGTTCGGTGGCAATGGGTAAAGCTTCATTCGGTAATCCTGCCCCACGCGGCACTTACTTTTAATTCATTACTTTCAGCATCTCATGGCAAATAATCTTTGTCTTTTGCGTCTCTCATGGCATTTATTTGGTACCTCTGCTCGGGATGCCTAAATGACAACTTGTGCGAATTCCCAGCAATACTCCAAGAGTACTCGTACTCATCCCAATTCTAGGCCGAACATGGCCGTTTCAGGCATTATTCAATGCCAAGACCTAGGTCTCCTTTGCACCTAGCCTATCTCGGGCTCAGCTTATAGCCAAGGCTTAAGTTTGCTCAGACTTTGTCAATCCACTATCGTGCCTTTGTTATGTCGTACCTAGCTTATCTCGGGTTTTGCTCGTATCAGAGCGATGTTCATTGCTCGGGCCCCAAACTTCTTCGTGCTTGGGCCTTTGTCTGACAATTTTTGCTTGTCATGATTCGAGCAATGTTCGCTGCTCAGACCTCAAACCTCTTCACGTTCGGATCTTAGTTTGTGCACGACGCACCCATATCCTAAGTTGTTTCGTGCTTGGTTGCATTCTCAATTCTAGGCTCTCAACTTTGCCATTGTTTATGCTCAACACAACCAAATACAATGAAGTTTTTTTCGTACTCTTACTGTTTGAGCCTATCCATGTCGGCGAATCATCTAAGTTCATTCATACTTAGGTAGCAGCCCAAGTGTATTCGTACTTGGCTTTTCTCAGCATTATTCGTTGCTGTGTGTGTACTTTAGCCAAATCTCAACATTATTCGTTGGCTTTAATCGCTTTTGGTTGCCCTATTCGTGGTCAAGCTCTTTCACACTAAGCAAATACTTAGCAATCTTCATTGCTCTAGCATAAATGTTTTAGCCATTATCCAAGCTTGTTCACACTTGGTATGCCTAAGTATATGCACACTTAGGTTCTGCTCGTACTTATTTAAACTCGATGAACTATCTAAGTTCGTTCATACTTAGCTTCCTTTTCGTATTATTCATTTCTTTTGGCCTAAGTGTCCTCCTACTTAGCCAACCGTTGCTATCGAACTAAGTGTATTCATACTCAGCAAGTCTTCAGCAACATTCGTTGCTATAACTTAAATTTTCTCGCACTTAGCAATATTATGAGTTCAATCATACTCGATTGGGTTTCGGCACCCTTCATGGTCTTGGCCGAAGTTTATTCGCACTCAGCCGGATTCTGAGTTTGACTAGACTCAATGAATATTTCTGATGAATACTCTTTGCTCCCCAGCATGGAGGCAAATTGTCCTCAGCATGTTCTTGCCAGGACCAAACAAGTACAATATTCGTGCTCTTACTAAGTAATGCCATTACTTGACATTATTTTGACTGATGGCCTTTCGTGGCCAGAGTATACCGTGCTCGGACGCCGATCGCAGCTGCCCAAATTTCGTGTGAGCTTCTTAAGTTTTTCATTCTTAGCTACTTCTGTGCCTAAGTGTTTCATACTTGGCAACTCTCAAGCATAGTCGTCATTCGCGCGTGACTCGATCTCGCGCTTGTTCATGCACATGTTACTAAGTGTTATTAATAAACCGTTCTATGCGCATTCGAGCATAAACTTAAGTGTTTCATACTTAGCAAGTTCCTAAGTTTCTCATACTTAGTATTGTTTTGCTTACATGCACACACCCTAGTTTCATGTATTTATTCATACACATCTAAGCATTCGTACTTAGTCAGGTTTGTGTGTATTTTTGTACACCTCAATCGTACTCAATCCTTACCAAATTTAAATACAGACCTAGGCCCTTCGTGCCTGGCCAATTTCGTGTGTTCATTCATACACACTTTTTGTACTGTGCTTGCTCGCCCAAGAGTTTCGTACTTGGAAGGCCTGTGTGTTTATTCGTACACAGTTAACAAATTTGCATGTTTGCTCGTATACACCTTAGTTTCTCATACTTATTCACATACCTCTAAGTTTTTCATACTTAGCAAATTTGTGCCTCTATTCATACGCACCTAATTTTTTAAGATTTAGCAAAAGTTGTGCGCCTGTTCATACGCACATAAGTGTTTCAAACTTTATCAAATTTGTGCATCTATTCATACGCACTTAAGTTTCTCAAATTTAGCAAATTTGTGCGTTTGTTCGTACGCACCTAAGTGTTTCAGACTTAGCAAATTTGTGCGTTTGTTCGTACGCACCTAAGTTTTTCTGACTTAGCTATTATTTCGTATATAGTATGGTATACCCAACCACTGCTCCCCAATATGGGAACGAAAAGTTCCTTTCTTTCATAGTTAACAAACTCAATTTTCATTATCAGAAAAGAGAATTTTATTCATAACTCAGACTCAAATGAATGTTATTCATAACCCTTTGCAACGAACTTGTAGTCTAAAAACATAACGAACGAATTTTATTCGTAACTCCTCATAATCACATAATGTTCATTGCTTAAACCTAAGTTTATTCACACTTAGCCAAATTCGAAGTATGTTTGCACTCACTCAGATTTTGGCACTATACACTGCCATGACCTAAGTTTATTCATACTTAGCCAAATTTAGAGTTTGATCGGACTCGATAGGATTTTGACATTATTCATTGCCATGGCCTAAATTTATTCATACATAGCCAAATTTAGAGTATGATCGTACTCGATCGGATTTTGGCATTATTCATTGCCATGGCCTAAGTTTATTCATACTTAGCCAAATTCGGAGTATAATCGTACTCGATCGAATTTCGGCATTATTCATTGCCATGGCCAAAATTTATTCATACTTAGCCAAATTTCGGAGTATAATCGTACTCGATCAGATTTTGGCATTATTCATTGCCATGGCCTAAGTTTATTCATACTTAGCCAAATTCGGAGTATGATCGTACTCCATCGCATTTTGGCATTATTCATTGCCATGGCCTAAGTTTATTCATAGTTAGCCAAATTCAGAGTATGATCGTACTCAATCGCATTTTGGCATTATTCATTGCCAGGGCCTAAATTTATTCATATTTAGCCAAATTCAGAGTATGATCGTACTCAATCGCATTTTGGCATTATTCATTGCCATGGCCTAAGTTTATTCATACTTAGCCAAATTCAGAGTATAATCATACTCGATCGAATTGCGGCATTATTCATTGCCATGGCCTAAATTTATTCATACTTAGCCAAATTTCGGAGTATAATCGTACTCAATCAGATTTTGGCATTATTCATTGCCATGGCCTAAGTTTATTCATACTTAGCCAAATTCGGAGTATGATCGTACTCAATCGCATTTTGGCATTAGTCATTGCCATGGCCTAAGTTTATTCATACTTAGCCAAATTCAGAGTATAATCGTACTCAATCGAATTTTGGCATTATTCATTGCCATGGCCTAAGTTTATTCATACTTAACCAAATTCGGAGTATGTTCGCACTCACTCGGATTTTGGCATTATTCATTGCCATGGTCTAAGTTTATTCATACTTAGCCAAATTTCGGAGTATAATTGTACTCAATCAGATTTTGGCATTATTCATTGCCATGGCCTAAGTTTATTCATACTTGGCCAAATTCGGAGTATGATCGTACTCAATCGCATTTTGGCATTATTCATTGCCATGGCCTCAGTTTATTCATACTTAGCCAAATTCGGAGTATAATCGTACTCAATCGGATTTTGGCATTATTCATTGCCATGGCCTAAGTTTATTCATATTTAGCCAAATTCGGAGTATAATCGTACTCGTTTGTATCTTAAGCTTCTCATACTTCGTTCGGTTCTCAAGTTCTTTCTTAAGTCATATTCGTACTTAAACTCGAAAAACAACAACAATTTTTTAAATTAAATTTTGTTTTATCGCTTCTTTCCAAGTTTATTCATATTTGGATGCACACTCTCCCAGCTCCCTAGTATGGAGGCAAATTATGTGACTTTAGGTCCATACTTAGCTTATTTGTGCTAGAACCAAACACAAATAAAATTTTCATAATTCTGTCACAAAGCCACTCGTAGCTGAATACTTTCTCTGGAATTCTAATCATAATTCCCCTATAGCAACTCGTAGCTAATAAATCACAATAAGCAATAGTTTCTACGGAATTCTGTTCATAATTCTCCTATAGCAACTCATAGCTAAAATATAAATTGCAATAAGTAATTCGACTACTTATCTGTATATTCCATGGCATATGCATTGAATTCCCATCCAAGACTTTGAGGCGATAAGCTTCAATCTCAGTTATCTCTGTAACCTTGTATGGTCTCTCCCAGTTTGGACCAAGCTTCCCATTCGTGGGATCTCATTCAAAAACTTCCTTAGTTTCTTAGCCTTCAGTACTTTGGGCACTTCGTAGCCCGACCAACAAGGCTTTGTATTCTACCACATTATTTGGAGCACTAAGCTCTAGCTGAAGAATCAGTTCTAGCATCATATCCTTATAAGAGCATATCATAATTCGTGCTCTTGAATCTTGAACTGTAAACATATAACTTTCACTCCTCTTGATCCTGCTCGGTAGATTCCTTCCTTCATCGTAATCACTCCCTCGTGGGTTTATTACGAGAGCATCATTGTTCGATAACTATACACTTTCTAGGTTTCTGTTCGTAAAAGTGCTTGGCCTTTTCGTCGCCTATTCGAGCACTACCTGAATTCTCCACCTTTCGTAGGCATCTATACCAATCTTTGATTTCTTGCTCACGTTTTTTCATACGCTAAGCAATTTCTTCAATACTACATTCTTTCTCTTTAAGATTTTTCGTAGGTTCGAGTACATTGTGATCGACTAACAAATGTAGACCAATCTTCATGATCATCTAACAGATTCAGATAGGCCTTCGTGAGAGCCTAAGTAATTTGCACTGCTTTGTGTGATTTGCCTAACAAATTTAGATTACTCCGTGCAGTTGTATAGCAATTTTGAATTGCTCTGCATGGTTGCCTAGCAGATTCATACTGTTCCACCCAATCGCCTAACAGATTCAGACTTTGCTGCACTGCTACCGAGCAAATTCAGAATGCTCCGCGCTGTTGTCGAGCTAATTTAGACTGCTCCGTAAGATGTCCTAGTACATTCAGACTGCTCTGCGTGGTCGCCTAGCAGGTTTAGACTGCACTGCGCTGCGCGGCTATGGAGCAGATTTTGACTGCTCCTTAGGATTGCCTAGCAAATTCAAACTGCTCTATGCAATCGCCTAGCAGGTTCAGACTGCATTGCGCTGCTACCGAGCAGATTCAGACTGCTCCTTAAGATCGCCTAGCAGATTTGGGCTGCTCCACGCTGCTGCCTAGCAGATTCAAACTGCTCCTTAAGATCGCCCAGCAGATTCAGACTGCTCTACGCTACTGCCTAGCAGATTCAAACTGCACCTTAAGATCGCCTAGCAAATTTAGACTGCTCCGCGCTACTACCGAGCAGATTCAGACTGCTCTTTAAGATCGCCTAGTAGATTCGGGCTGCTCCACGCTGCTGCCTAGCAGATTCAAATTGCTCTTTAAGATCGCCTAGCAGATTCGAACTACTCTGCGCTGCTGCCTAGCAGATTCGAGCTGCACCTTAAGATCGCCTAGCAGATTCGGGCTGCTCCACGCTGTTGCCTAGCAGATTCAAACTACTCTGCGCTGCTGCCTAGCAGTTCAAACTGCACCTTAAGATCGCCTAGCAGATTCAGACTGCTCCGCGCTGCTATCGAGTATATTCAGACTGCTCTTTAAGATCGCCTAGCAGATTCGGACTGCTCTGCGCTACCACTGAGCAGATTCAGACTTTGCTGCTTAAGACCACCAAGCAGATTCAGACTGCTCTACGCTGTTGCCTAGCAGATTCAAACTGCTCTTTAAGATCGCCTAGCAGATTCGGACTGCTCTGCGCTACCACCGAGCAGATTCAAACTCCTCCAAATAGGCTTTTGTGAGCGCATAACAGGTACAGGTTGCTCTTCACGATTGTCTAGCAAATTTAAATTGCTCTGCGCAATCGCCTAGCAAATTAAAATACGCCTTTGTGGCCGCCTAACAAGTTCATATTGCTCTCGCAATCACCTAGCAAATTCAGACTACTTCACGCGATTGCCTACTATTTTATCCTTAGAACTCTAGGATTGAACCATTCAGTGACTCGTACTTGTCGCGCCCTTCCTTTTCTATACCAGAAGCTTTTTCGAAGCCTGTAGTGGCGTTTTGTCACGACCCACTCAGGACCACACGTGTTCTTTGGGTCGCATGGCTCTTCTTCCACCATGGTTTCAATGGGGACTCTATCGTTTCCCACAGACGGTGCCAATTGTAAGTGGAAAAAATCCATTTAGTGCTAACTCTGGCTTTTTGGAGAACAGCTTCTCGTGCCTCCTCGCCGGAACCCTAGCCTTTCGCCGGAATCCTAACTGCAAAACAAACAGGAGTGAGTGCACCTTTGCCTCTCGTCGGCAAAGGCCCTCCGATGCCAAAGTCAGTATCACGTACTCTTAAGAAACCCTAATTATCGGTAGGTAAATAACTCGATTGCCACAAACTGCGTACCTTTTACCTTTAAGTTTCCCTCGTATTTATAGATGTTCATATGCTTGCGGCCCAAGCATCCTAATTGCCCTAGGTTTCCTACCACGTATAGGAAACCCAGAATATCGTGGATTCGCGTTCCCTTATTAATTTATTACCTTAGTCCTTTCAGGACTCTTTTCCATAGCTGGCTGAACATCCCATTCCCGTTGGGTATCTTTCCTGGATCTTATATTTTCAGGATCCTATTCCTTTGCGGAATACCACTATTCTGGAACCTCCTAGAGTATTCCCTCTGCTCCATCACTTGATTGGAGTTCTTTCCTTGTTCAACTATCTAATCGCCGAACAGACCGCATGGACCAAAGACTTCACATGTAACTGGTCCTTTATCAACTACTTGGACCAATATCTTCTCAGGAGCTCTCCTCTTGTTCGACCCTTTTGTTGCCGAACAAACTACTTGGACCAGTGACTTCTCATGTCCCGGTTCCTTTATTAGTCTCTTGGTCCAATAACTTCTCATGTTTACTGGACCAAGACCCCATACAACCTTCCTGGACCAATGACTTCACATGTCACTAGTCCGTATTGCCGACCACCGTCTTGCATGGCGACTGCCCCTATCATATTTATACCATGGTCCCACGTACCACGTGTTCAGCTAACTTATTGAACAATATCATGTGTTCGGCCATACCAACGAGCACCTTTATATGGTGCAGTCGACACTGTTCAGCGTCACTGCCTAGCAACCTCTGGTATTGCGCACCTGTTCGGCATCATGTCCTAGCACCCTCTGCCTACCAGCGCACATGTTAGGCATTATCACCTAGCACCTTCTGCCTACCAGCATGGTGCCGCCTGTCAGTGCACCTATTAGGCATTACTACCAAGCACCTTCATATGGGGCCGCCTATAAGCTCACTTGTTAGGCATTATCACCTAGCACTTTCATATGGCACCGCCTACCAGCACACCTGTTCGGCATCATGTCCAAACACCCTCTGCCTACCAGCATGGTGCCGCCTACCAGTGCACTTGTTAGGCATTATTCCCTAGCACCTTCACATGGCACCGATGTGGTCATGTATTATGCACGTGCTCAGGCTGTGTTTCCTCTGTTTGGGAAAACCTCCCTACACTATCTACCTATTAAGGAGAATGGTAGAAAATCACAGAGCAAAGAAGAATGATCTTCATATGGTTTTCATAGACTTAGAAAAGGCTTAAGATAGGGTGCCAAGAGATACCATATGGGGGGGGTCTTGGAAAGAAAGGGTGTGATCAAATGGTATATCAAGATGATTAGAGACATGTATGATGGTGCCATCACTACCATTCGATCACTAATAGGGGAAACAAGTGAATTTTCAATCACTGTCGGATTGCATCAAGGGTCAGGCTTGAGCCAGTACCTCTTTGCCTTGGTTATGGATGAATTGACTAGACAATTTCAAGAGGATATCCCTTAGTGTATGATGTTTGCAGATGACATTGTCATTGTAGATAAAACAGCTAGAGGTGTTAATACGAAACTAGAAATTTGGAAGGAAGCATGGGAGTCAAAGGGTTTTCAAATAAGTAGGAGTAAAACTGAGTATATGGTGTGCAAATTTAGTGGTACCAGCTGTGCGCTTGAAGAAAGAATGATGATCCAAGACCAGGAGATACCTAAGAGTGATCACTTTAGATACTCAGGCTCAATTATTAGTAGTGATGGAGAGATTGCCGATGATGTCACCCATAGGATCCAAGTGGGGTGGCTCAAGTGGAGGAGCACTACTGGTGTACTTTGTGACAAGAGGGTACCCATAAAATTAAAGGAAAAATTCTATAGAACTGTCATCAGACCAGCAATGCTCTATGGGATAGAGTGTTGGCCTATTAAGAAACAATAGGTGAACAAGATGAGTGTAGCGGAAATGAGAATATTGATGTGGATGTGTGGTAAGACTAGGCGAGACAGGATTAGAAATGAAACGGTTCGTGAGATGGTAGGTGTAGCACCTATAGAAGAGAAGTTGACGGAGAATAGGCTAAGGTGGTTTGGGCATGTCTACTATAGATCAGGAGATGCAGTAGTAAAAAGAGCAGATAGGATAGCTTTGGGTAGCAATGCTACGGGGAGGGGTAGAACTAAATTGACATTAGATGCTGTGGTGCGCAAAAATTTGAGTATAGTAGGTTTGTGTGAACAAGTAGCCCTCGACAAAGCTCAATGAAGAAAAAGGATTCATGTAGCCGACCCCAAGTGATTGGGAGATAAGGCTCAGATTGATTTGGTTTGGTTACAAGTACGAACACATCTTGAATATTACAAACTTTAGGCAAAAGGGGAATTAAAAATAATTAGTTACATAGTCATCTTTAATAAAAGAAAGTCATTACCAAGATGTTCTAGTAACTAAAAAGAGGATAGCTTCCAAAATGGTCCTTCACATCCAAGCACACGATGCATGCATGCTATTGTTCAGTATTCAAACCTGAAAGAGAGATTTGGTTGAGCTACACTTGCCCAGTAGGAAAATCTTTACCAATTCTATGTATAAATATGAAGCCGAGTGCAAAATGAGATGACAAGGAGATGTAGTTCAATCAAGAGATAACAACGAACTCATAGGTGTATCGACATTCATTACGATCGCATAAGGATATGCCATTATCACAAAAGCCACGCAATTCACAAGACACATGCACTCTACTAACTCAACACGACTCGTTATCCCAAACTCCCCATTGGTATTTCCACCCCTTGTGTTACCGTATAACACTACGAGGATTATCGTGTCACCACCCCTTGCATCACAGTGATCCCAAACGACTCGAGTCACCGTATTACCACCCCTTGCTTTACAAGACCCATCTAAGTCTCCGTATTACCACCTCTTACGTTACGAGACTTCCTAAACCAACTTTTGACTCAAACAACAACCTTCTCACACAATACACAAGTTAAGACTCCCCTATGTTCACATTCATAGATGAGACTTCATACAATATGCCACGTTATCACAAATGTGTCATAAACATTTCCAAGTGCCAACAATCAATAAAATGTATTTAAATGAAGCTTTAACTAAGTAATTCCTTAGTTGTCCTCACTCATTAAAGGCCAATGGGTCACAAATATCATCCATTAATCATAGGAAGTCAAAACAATAGAACGAGGATCTTAGGGGTAGCCAACAGATGTTGGGAGATCGATACACCCCCACTCTAACAATCATAACTTTCTTTATACTTAGAGTCTTTAGGTGATTTTGGCGGCAATGGAAAGCTAACTTCAAGACCTTCGAATCAATATAAAGTTTGCAAGAATCGGACATCGGACGAGGAAGTTATGGCCGTTTGAAGTTGGGCTGAAACCGAAAAGAATAGCAGAAATTCCAGATAGGGGAGGGATCGATCCCCCAAGTTTAGGGATCGATCCCTACATGATTTTGGGCAATTTTCTACAGATTTCGACAGCTTTCAAAATGAACGAAGGGAGACGATCAAGGCCCGATTCTTACACAAAACTAACATATAAACATATAAAAGAGGTAAAGAAGTCCCTACCTCGCAACAAAGACCAAGATTCAAGTGATTGGAGCAAGCCCTAGCTTCTTTGAGCCCCAAATCTTCGATTCAAGCTTCAAAACACGATCGGAAGGTGGTCAATCCTTGAAGATTTATGGGATAGAGTGGGGTTTTGAGTGAGGAGAGAAGAGAGAGAGGATAGGCCAATGGAGAGAGGGAGGGACGGCAGAGAGAGAGAGATGTGGGATGGATCTCCTACTTCTCACACACATCTATTTATACTCATATATCTTTTATTCACACCTACACTCCCTCCACTCTCTATTCTTTCACTTCAAGCCCCAATCTGATTAATCACTAATTATGTCATATTTTTCCAATTAGACATTCATTAATCATTTTCAATAATTAAAGAAAATACGGGTCTCTACAATAATACTGTAAGATATAAATAAATACGGAGCGTACAGAACACCTCATCCATAAGTAACAACCACCAAGCATAATTACTTCACATCAACCACATCAATATATAACTCTCCACAAAAACCCATATTCGCAACTGCAATTGTTAAAGAAAATGACATATCATTCGACCACCACCAACAATATAAGGACAAGCCTCCAATTTTCCTCTGACATGGGTCAAAACACTACACAGATGTACATGCAATGTCACGTAGATAGGTGAAAGCTATTCAAGTACACACACACCATTCATTCCCCAATGCAACCGCTAGATCCATAAGACCAAGTGTCTCCCCACGGTTCTAAGGTATTCTAAACCTACGCAATGATATCAAATTGTCACACCCTCGATTTTTTTTAAACTAAAATAGTAATATATTTTCTACAAACAAAAGTTCATCTCTCAACTATATTTACCCTTAAATGTCATGTCAATCTAAACAACGAATCAATGTCTCTTCTTCTTCTTCCCTCTAATTTTAATTTTAATTTTTTTACATAAAGTCTCCCAAACGTCTACCATTGAAAGGGTTTCATAATATTCAAGGAGAGTAGTTTATGCATAGCTTTGCATTTGTTCTAATCAAAAGTACAACTTTCAATTGCAAGTAAGGACACAACATGAATTAGACTAAATGATAAACAACTCCTCAATGATTTCAATGCCAATCCTTTCTTAGCTTAAATATATAGCTCCTATAAAAGACCCAAAGCCACCCAAGGTGTTCAACATGCCCAGGACGTTAAAAGAAGGCAGCCACACACAGATTCGCACATCCAGGAACAACTGGTATTCAAAAATTCATAACTAATTGTGTGATTATCGGTTTTTTATGATCTTGGTACCGAAATCTTCGTATTGAAACATATTTTAACAGTTATGAAGCACCAAAAAATGATTCCTAGCAGAAGGGCCCCAAAATAACAGATTACCAGAACCCACAAAATTCTCAATATTCATTAAATTTGTTCAAGACTCAAAATAGATGCTCAAACTTAATCCTTGCACATCAAACTGACACTTAAACATATAAAGAAGACAGGAGATCCCTACCTCGAAGGTTAGAAGCAAGCCCGAACATGGAGGAAACCTCAAAGTGCTCCAATCATGATTCTTCTTGGATTGATAGGAAGATCTCGTCGCGTAGAACAACTTTAATACTTGGGATTTTTTCAAAATCTCTTTCTATGGAGATGAAATCAAAGAGAAAAGTTTGGAGGAGAGTGAGAGGCAGGGGAAAGATGAGAGAGTGGCGTGGGTGTGTGTTGTGTTTACTGTGAGAAGAAGGAGAGAATTATAATTGAGGGATAAATTCTCCCCTACACCCACACATACATCTATCATGTGCCACACACTCACGTATTTTACAATTGCACCGAACTTTCAACTTCTTGCACATTAATCCCGAATTCATTATCCACCATAATAATCAATTCTTTTAAAAAGGGTCCTCTAATATCCCCAATATTAAAAATAAAAAGGTTTCTAATACGGGTCTCTACAGTGATGCTCCTTGGTTGGTGATGGGTAACCTTCTTGTGCTTAAACCTTTACTTGAAGGTGTGGTGGCCTCGAAAATGGATTTCAACAGTTCTCCATTTTGGGTCCAAATCCATGGCCTACCGGTGAAAAAATAATGAAAGTAAATGCAAAGATCATTGGGAAGAGATTTGCTCGTCTTTTGGGTATCGAAGCCATCTTTGATGGGCTTCGCATTCAGAGAAGTTTCCTTAGGGTTAGGGTTGAGGTCAAAATCTCCCAACCTTTGCCTAAAGGATTCTGGATGCGGTGGAAGAACCCTACAGGGGCTGACCTGTGGATTGTGTACAAGTATGAGAGGCTCTCTGATTTCTATTTTGCATGTGGTCGTCTAGGTCATGAGAACAAGAACTACAAGTTTGTCTCAGGGAAGAAGGCATCAGTTTTGGATATGGACTGAAGCTCCGTACTGGCTCGATTAGAGGCCCTAGCCTTCCAGTGGTGGATATGGAGTCTAGTGTGACAAGCTTGGATCCTGACCGCTGGCTTTTGGTAATTGAGAGATGAATGGTGGCATGTGACCTGGAGCGTGTCTCTCCGCGCATAGAGCCCCAAAGGAGAGAGGATGCTGGTATGGGTACGAAGATAGTATGTGAGCAACAATCCACCAACTTGTCTGTGCCAGATGTCGCCTCAACGCTGGCGCCTGGTGTTGTTTCTGTGCTGGCCCCAGGTATCAAAAAAATCCCTTTCAAAGCTTAACGTTATCCCAAAATTATCCCATTTGAATATTCCCTTTTATGATGGAATGGGATCTATGGAGCCATGTGAAATGATTCCTAATTCTCCTAATGTTTCGGTGAGCACAAATTCAAGGTCAGGTGGGCCCGTGTATTTTGTGACTGAGCCTAGGGACAGCCCAAGAAAAGTTATTCCTCCATTTAGCCCTTTCTGCTCTGGGCCTTTTGATCCACCAAATGAAGCTAGTACTTTTAGCCCCCAACAACCCAACCCCACTATAACTCCCCTCAACCCAAAACCATCCCCTACCTGTGGCCATGAAGATGTTGTTCTCTCTGACGTCTTTGATCATTTCCTTAATATCAAAAGGAAGATCGATGATTCCCCAACCTCTCCAACCAAATCTAAGGCTCTCAAACTCGACAATCACTATTACTTACCTATTATCCCTCTTCCCAAACCCACCCCTACAATACCAGAGCTACCACAAAAAAGCACTTTGTTTGAAAGAAGAGGAACCCTAACCCTAGATCTACCCCCATGCTCCTCGGCTCCGATGTTGATGGCAATCTCGTTGATGTTCGCATTATTCAGGTCAGTGCGGATGGTAAGAACTCCTTTATGGATGTGTATCAAGGGATTTCCATTATTGGACCGTGATCGAATGCTTCCAAGACGGAAGGGGCGGTGGTGGCTGGTCTCAAACAGCCACATCCCCAATGCTGATATTGGCCTGGAATGTTTAAGGAATAGGCGACCGTTGACTTCCTGGGCATTGAAGGAGAGTGTTCAAACACATCGCCCTTCCATTATTTTTATAATGGAGTCCTGAAATAAAGAGAATAAAATGGAACGGCTCTGCCGATCCCTTAATTTTTAGCACTATTTTTATGTTAATCCAATTGGTTTATCCGGTGGTCTTGCCCTTTAGTGGACCACTGATGTTTCCCTTTCTGTTGAGTATGCATCGAATAATGTTGTTCATACTAGCTATGAGTCTTTACTTAATTCCAAGAAGTGGGCAATGAGCTTTGTTTATAGAATTCCCACAATTCAGCAAAAGGAGGCGGCTTGAGTGGGGGTTCTAACAAGATAAGTGCAGAATCAAATGCTAATCTTTGTAGACCGGTGAGTGGCCTGGAGATTGGCTCTGCTGTGTCTCAAATGGGGGCCCTCAAAGCCCTAGGTCTAGATGGTTTCCCCGAGCTGTATTTCTAAAAATATTGAGAGCTAGTTAAAATAGATGTCAGCAAAATGGTCAGGGATTTCTTTGATGTCTCCTCGAATCTGGGTTCTCTTAATCATACCAACATAGTCCTCATCCCAAAGGTTCCACACCCTAAAACCATTGGCCAATTTCGTCCTATCAGTCTATGCAACTTTGTCTACAAGATCATCTCCAAAATTCTTGCAAATCAACTAAAGCCCTTGCTCCCTTCTCTCATTTCTCAAGAGCAATCTGCCTTTATTGAAGGCCGATAGATCCACGATAACATCATTATTGCTCATGAAGTGTTTCATTACATTAAACACAAAAAGAAAGGCCCCAAAGCTCTTATGGCACTGAAGTGGACGTGAGTAAGGCTTATGATAGAGTGAGATGGAGTTTTCTAGAAGACACAATGCTTAACCTGGGTTTCAATGATAGATGGATTAATTGGGTAATGCATTGTGTAGCTACGGTTAAATACTCGATTATGGTAAATGGCAAGAAAGTAGCTGAGGTTACACCATCTAGAGGCTTGAGGCAAGGGGACCCTCTCTCTCCTTACATTTTCCTTCTAGTGGTTGATTCTCTATCTTCCTTATTGACTTCAGCTGTCTCAAATAGAGGGGGGGTATTCGTGTCAGAATAGAGGGCATGTGCTCTCTCGTCTTCTCTTTGCGAATGACTCGTTGGTTCTCTTGGAAGCAACTCTAAAGAATTGCGAGAAGGTAAAGGAGATTGTGAATTCATTTGGTGAAGCATCTGGGGAAGAAATTAATTTCCAGAAGTCAGAAATTTTATTTTCTCCTAATACCTCAGAAGATCTCCAGCAGGAGATAGTTAATTTCATGGGCATGAGGATTATGAAAGATGGCTCCAAGTACTTAGGGGTGCCCACAAGTTGGGGGAATTCAAAGTAAGAAACTCTAGGCTATGAGAGGGACGGAATTATGACCAAACTCCAAGGTTGGAAACAAATGATCATGAACCCCGCTGGTAAGAAGGTCCTTATAAAAGATGTGGCTCAAGCTATTCCTACATTCCCTATGTCATGTTTCAAGTTCCCAAAAATGCTCTACCAAAAAATAAGCTTTGATATATGTCAATTCTAGTGGGGGGACAAGGAAGAAGGCAACAAGATCCACTGGGTTCGTTGGAAGGAGCTGAATGGTCCTAAAAAGGATAGGGGTTTGGGTTTCAGGGATCTACATGCCTTTTATATTGATCTTTTAGCTAAGCAATTTTGGAGAATGGTAAAGGAACCCGATGCACTCTGGGCTAAAGTTCTTAAGGCGTCCTATTTCCATAATTCCTCCCCTTGGGCAGCTAGGAGGGGAGCTTCTCCGTCATGAATTTGGTCCACCTTGTTGGAAGGAGGTGAATTACAAAGGAAAGGGTCCCATTGGAGGGTACGCAATGGACTGTCCATCAATGTTTGGGAGGATAAATGGCTGAATATCCATAACAAGTTTGGGTCCCCTCTCCCTTTGGCCCCCAACAATGATGAGCCTCCGCTAAAAGTTGGTAATTTGCTTCTAGATGGTGGTAGGTTATTGTAGACAACCCAATCTAGGCTCCCAAATTAGTTTACTTTCGGTTTTTGATTCGCCGATGATGAAATGGATCAAGAACACCTCGGAAATGTCAAGTGTTTGAGTTTCGAGTGTTTAATACCCTTTTTAAACCCTTGAACCTAGCCTAAAGCCTTTCAAAACCCCCAAAACCCTACTAGCATGCGTTGGTTGAGACCTAGTGTGCGTTGGTTACAGTGCCAGGTATTGGTCAAATGGTTAGGTTTGACCGTGGACCAGCTCTGGATGGTTTGGACTCTCGCATGCTAGTCCACAACTGGTGCACGCTGGTCAGCATTTGGTCAAACTTGCTTTATTCAGCATGCAAAAGTCATTATTAGTGGAGTACAGCTTGTTAGAAGCTTCTATTTTGCCTGAAAAGCAGTATCCGGACAGGAGGTGTCCACATCCCCCATACCTCCCACCAACCTTTTCCAAAGGAGGAAACTTGGCCCCCAAAGCAACTCAAACCAGCCCTTGTTGGCTGGTTATATCTCCATTCACCACCAACTCTCCCTTCTATAAATACCCTCCCATGGTTCTTCTTCCAAAGGGTTACAAAATATCAAGGTTACTAAGCATTTCACACATTAATCCTTCCAATCCCAAAGCATACATTCTACCATCATCCTTTCTACAACCTCAAATCCTATTTTCAACCTCAAAGCTCAAACACCATTCAAACTCAAAAACCAAAGGTATAACACCTTTGTTCTGCTCTCTGTTTTGATACCTAAGGGAGGCTAGCAGAGTCAGGGCTAGTAATCAATACCAATCCTGGCCCTAAAGCTAGCAAGGTTTCAAAAACCGTAGTGGCAAGGACCAGCGCGCGCTGATTGTTTGTACGCGCGCGCCACTCTGTGGTTGTGTGCGCAGATCTACGTGGGGACTGGTGTCTTGCTCTTTTATGCTTTTCTTTCTAGTTAGGCCATTGTAAGTATGATAAAGACAAGTCTACTGCTTTCCTTAGTTTAAACTGCTAGCTTGTAGTTAACATTCATAACTGCTGTTGTGGAGTACCCCTAGGGTCTTTTTGGACATGTCCTAGAACCCAGAAACATGTAAACCAAGTACTGGTTAAGTGGCTTTGACCAGCGTGAGCCTGTGGGTCACCTGCGCGCATGCTTGTCTCTGACTAGTGGCTAGCCTTGCATGGGTAACTAAGCCTTTGGCCTTTGTTTCATTCCCCACACTGTTTATGAGGTGTTCTGTTGATTTGTTGGATTTTTCAGCCTTTAAACTGTGTAGTGTAACTGCTATAAACTGCTTGGTTTGTCCTGGGTGGGTACTGATCCTTCCAGAGCCCAGAGGGTTGAAAATAAGAGCTGTGGGCTTAGGTTTACTGGCGCGTAGGTCTTGTAGTAGCGTGAATAGGTCTGGTCAGCACGCAGTAACTTGATTAGTGCATGCTGGTTTCTTCCTACGTACGTCACTCCAAAATAGGGGCCTTCTAGTCTGTTTAAATTCCCACAGGAGTCTGTTTTCATCCTATTCTAGCTGTTTCAATACGCGAGCATGCCATATATCACATCATGCAAATCTGTTATAGTTTTAATTCCCATTTTAACTGTTCATCTGCCCTAATTGGCTAACAAATTGATTTATAAAAGAAGAATCTCAATATTTTTTGCAAAATGCTTAAGTAGAGACTGATCTCCGAATTGGGCGAGAAAGATGCCTTAAAACCCTTCCCCTCTGGAACCTAGCTCCCGAATCCAGATATGGTTATGACGGACTGGTGCCTTCACTTTATCAAATCAAATAGCGCTGCAGGTGTTTCAAAATATGGTTCCTTGGGTGTCAAACCTTCAAATCCGAGTGGCGACTCTGTATTCCGAGCGTTTTCTTCCCCGCTCGCGCTCCTTCGATCCGGGCCCTTGCTTTGGGAAAACAGAATTTCTTAAGGCATGCTGCCCACAGTTATGGGATGAGGAAAAAATTGATTCTCTATTTCCTTCGAAGGTGGGGAATGCCATTAAATTGATGCCTATCTCTTGGTCAGGAGGTGAGGATAAACTAACCTGGGCACACTCCTCTTTGGGAAACTACTCCGTCAAGTTCGAGTACCACCTAGCTTTCCAGTCGACCCAGAAAAAGGATAGCGGGCAAGATAGTTCATCCTCTGAGCTTAGTTCAACCTAGTGGAAGAAAATTTGGAACCTTAAATCCCCTCCTAGGCTGAAACACATCCTTTGGCGCATCATCAGAAATGCAGTTTCCACCAAGGAGAACCTGTTTGCAAGGAAATGTGCACGAAGTCCTATGTGTGGTCTCTGTGGAGCTGAGATAGAAACAATTGAACACGTTCTCCTCAGGTGTGAGTGGACAAAAGAGGTTTGGACTAATAGTGGAATTGAGTTTCCAACTCCGGTTAATAGAGTGGTATCTGTTAAGAAATGATTTGTGAGTCTCCTTGTCGAATGGGGAGGCCAATTCTCGGGGAGGATGGGTCTCATAGCCCAAATTTGCTGGGCAATCTGGAAGCAAATGAATGAATGGGTTTTCTTGCAGCAAAAGCCAAATGCGAGGGTGCCCTAAAGAGGGCTTTGGGTTTTCATGGGAAATTCTTAGTAGCGGCTTGTTCTCAGATAAATGTTTCAGTCCGTAATCATGGTGATAGTAATGTCTCGAAGTGGCAACGTCCCCTTAGCGGTAGCTGGAAATTTAACAGCGACAGGACCTTCAACCCATTGGACAAGTCTGCTGCTTTTGCTGTCTTAGTTAGAGATGACAATGGATTAGTGGTAGAAATCAATCATGGGAGAATCAGGGTTTCTTCTGCGCTTGCTGCTGAAGCTTGGGCTATTAGGATTGCCGTGTCAATGGTCCTGGCTTGGGGGAAGAAGGATGCCATTATTGAGTCTGACTCTCAACCCATGGTCAATATGCTCCAACCAAAGTCTGTCCTGAAGAATTGGACCATTCAAGTTTTTCTGGATGATATTTTTTCCTATTCGGTTAAACTTTGTTTTTAGTTGGTGTAATCGTCAGGCAGGTAGGTGTGCTAATTGGATTGCCTGTAATAGTAGACTACGTGTTGGTATTCCCCTTGTCCCTTGTAATCTCCCTGATGAGCTCTGCTCTTTGATTCGTTTGGATCTTTAATTGAAGATTAGACTTATTAAAAAAAAAACACATCTGCGTCTTGGTCGGACAACGGTATCCAATCATTTTCTCGGAAAAAAACATTCAAAAAACGACGTCGTCTGCCAGCTCTGATCCACTAGTGACTGGTCTTCCCTTCAGTCCCTCCGCCCTCGCCTTAAACCCATTCTTGGAGGCTGGAGCTTAAACCCTATCCACACTCTCTCTCTCCCCTCCAAATTCGCCTCTCTCTCTCTCTCTCTCTCTCACACACACACACACACACACCCACACCCCACAGGTATATGCATAACCAATAATGCCTGTGAAGCTCCTTTCCGAACATCTCTTCACCCCTTCCCTGCCTCAAACCCATCTGTCCACCGTAAACCCCAACCGACATATCAAAACCTCATATCGGGCCATCCCCATTTTCACTCGGACCTTCCCTCACATGCTCAAACACCAGTGTCTCTCCAATAAACTAGGGTCTCCACTTTTACTCACCCACCAACAACAGCGACCCAAAACCGGTCTGGTTTGGGCTTCGAAGGGCCTAATTGACGACGAAGCTGAACTCAGTGACTGGGTGAGCGAGTTGGCTTCCGACTCGGTCCTTACTCGCGACAGTGGTAACGGCAGTAGTTCGAATAGAGGGAGGGGTAGGGATGAGAGAGGTGGCGGGAGAGGTAGGGTTTCCTCGGCAAATAGGCGGAGAGAGAGTGATTTGGGTCGGTATGAGAAGTCAGATGGGCAGATGGGTAGGGAGTCTTTTGGGTCATTTTCTAGAGGTAAAGGTCGGGGTGGTGGTGATGACATGAAGGGGAGAAATGAGGGGTTTGTTTCGCCGAGGAGAGAGGAGGGTAGGGGAATGGGTAGGGAGTCGTTTGGGTCGAATTCAAGGGGGACAGCGCGAAATGAGGCTTTTGTTTCGCCAAGGAGGGAGACTGACTGGCGAAGAGGGAGTGATTCAGGTGATTCTGGAATGTCGAATAGGCAAACGGGTAGGGATGCGTTGGGCTCGTCTGCTAGGAATTCGAGGGGGAATTCCCGGTTTGGTTCTGGATCAGAGGGGGGTTGGAAAATGCCTAAGACTGCTGGGAGAGGTTTAGAACTGGGGTATGGGCGAAAACGAGGGGGTGGCAGTGGAGAATTCAGCAATGGTGGGAAATTTTCAATAAAAGGCGGTGTTTTGATTCCAAAGGACGGAAGAGTTGAGGAGGAGGATGATGAGAAAAGGGGAAGGAATTCGAGGAACAGCTTTGCTGATTTTATCAGTGAGGAGGATAGTGAAGGAGAAGAAGAAAAGGATATTGATGATGATGGGGATCTGTTTGCATCAAACAAGGTGCCTAGTTCACCTGAAAGTGACTCATACCTGAGTGAGACAAGGTTTTACTCAGAACATTCTAATTGTGGATTTTTTTCTCTTTTGGAAACCTTGTTTTGGGAAATCAAAAGTATTTTATCCTAAGATTGAAGGACGAAAAATTAGAGAAAGATAACCTTTGGCAGGGAAAACTTGAGTACAAAAATCGTAGAAACAGTGTTGATAAAACTAGTAGTGAGTGGAATTATGATGAATTTTATGGGCTGCCAAAAGTAATTCTTTTTTATAGTTGGCAGAGGCAGAGCGTTGTTTGGTGCTTGCATCTTTGCATACCAAAAAGGAAGGAAATTTTGAAGTAACTTTTGCACTTGCACGTGGAGATTAACAGTAAGAACGTAGTTGAACTGAATGAATTTGGAAGAGTTATAGGCAGTTACTTTCCAAAGCACTGAAAAAGAAGAAGTATAGAACAGTTACACATGGAGCTGTAGGTATGCTGTTTGGTTGAATGTGGGGTGACAAGAAGCATGTCTCTATATGTGACTGATGAAGATGAATAATAGAGTGTTAATCCAAGAAAATGAATTTGCTGAATTTGAAAAACAAAAAGCCACTATTGAGACATAACCAAACCAAAACAAGTAGTTGGGGCTTGATGCTTTGTTCCTTAAATCTGAGTTTAGTTTCTCTTTGTTCTTTGCTTTTGGGTTCTGAATAGTTTACTGTGGTGAATGTCCTCAGGTTTGATCAATGTCGAGTTTCTCCCTTGTCATTAAGGGGAATAAAGGATGCTGGTTATGAGAGGATGACTGTAGTGCAAGAGGCAACACTGCCTGTTATTCTCAAAGGTTTGTCGCTATGCATTTCATTTAGAACATGACTGGAATCTAAAATTTCCTCCCCTTTTATTTTTAAATCATTCTCACTGTTTTTAATCTGGAAGCAGCAGCTTTACCTTCTTCTTTTTTGTTATTCTGTAGCCAATATGGTTCACACTTACTCTTGCCAGTTGCCTACTGTAGTACTGAAAATAAATTGGAGTACCATAGTTCATGTCACAAAATATGGCATGAATTTATACCCGGACTATCTCAAGTTTTATCTACACCTTTAGTTGTCCTAAGATTGTAGAGATAGTTATATAGGATTGTGCTATCATAGTGGGTTGTAAAGAATCATAGCCTCTGTTATCTGAATTGGGTTTCAACTAGCTTGTATCTGCATATGGCACGTGCCATACTCTTTTGATTGTCACATAACTCTCAGGTGAAATAGATTGTAAAGATAGTTATACTTTTTTCCACTTTGTGTTTTAGTCTTTGAACTGATTACAAGTTCATTCAAGAACCCACACATCCGTACAATATCCTAATCCCTGATTTATGCTTGCTTATATTTGCATGGTAGAGTCTGTGATTTCTCTGATAGTTACATTTTTCTTAAAACATTCACTGTCAATGCCTGTTATAATCTATTTGCTTTTCTAGGTAAGGATGTTCTGGCCAAGGCAAAAACTGGCACTGGCAAAACTGTAGCATTTTTGGTAAAACATTCTATCATTTTTGTTTCATTGGGTGCATGTCGACTTTAGAATACAATTGTCTGCAAAAGCCCTTTCTAGATCTTGGGGATTTCATGCCTCCATGTTTTCTAATGACTAATGACAGAAGGACCTGTATATTAGTTGACTATCTCTTATTTTGATGGGCCCCATATATAATGCAAAAATATATTGACAGACGCTATATAATTGCTTTAATTTTGTTACGTTTCAGCTTCCATCAATTGAACTAGTCGTTAAATCACCCCCCACTGGTCGTGATCAAAAGCTACCACCAATACTTGTACTTGTAATGTGCCCAACGCGAGAGCTTGCTAGTCAAGCTGCTACAGAGGCTAAGAAATTGCTGAAGTACCATCCTTCTCTCGGCGTCCAAGTTGTAATAGGAGGAACAAGACTTGCTCTAGAACAGAAACGTATGCAAGCAAATCCTTGCCAGGTGAGCTTCTTGTCCTGCAAGAGACGCTGCATTATGCATTGGACTGATGTGCCCATTTTTTGTTCCACCCGGAAGAGGAGATCCACCTAGCATACACTAAAGTAAATTTGTGATCTCAAGAATGTTGTGGACCCCCAATAGTGGGACGATTAAAAATTGAAGATATTAATTGTGTTTGGGACCTTGGGTGAAAATGCCAGTTTTTTTTTTTTTAAATTGAGAAGAACTAAAAGCTTACCTGTTTGTATTGTCTATTTTAGCCCAAATAAACCTGGTAGAATGGTCCAATAGCTTAGCTAATAGTTAGCTCTTTTAACCCTCGTTCTTTCTCAAAAAAAATAAAAAATAAAAACCCAAAAAGGCAGAACAAATTAGCTCCAAATTCCAATAGCTTAGCTTTTTGAGCTTGGCTCTGTTTAGCAAAAAAGACTGGTTTTTGGCTTTTGACTTCTTGGTAAAAAAAAAAAAAAAAAAGGCAACTTAAAACACTTATTTGGGCTATTTTGGCCAAGCTCTTTTTTTCTTTTTGTGTTTTTTGAGGAAGAAACAGGGCTACTGAAGCTCGCTTTTAACTGAGCTGTTCGGGCTGTTTAAAAAGAATTTTTGGCTGAAATAGATAAGGCAAACATGTGAGGTTCTTAGTAACTAAAAATTAAAATAAAAATAAAAAAAAAACTTGCTTACCATTTCAGATGTCACTTCTACTCTAGGAGTCTTGGTACAACTCAACCAACTCCATTTGTTATATTTCTTTTCCCCAACTTTCTTCTTTGGATGTCCCAAAATGCATGTCCACCCAGAAAAACTTAAGGCGTAGAGCCTTTTTCTTTTCTAATTTACACCTTTTACATATGGTTAATGACTAATGAGTACCTTTTTCGTTTGATTTTGAGTGCATTAAATGCATGTCTCTCCAAGTCTCCTTAAAAAGTTGGAACTGCAAAAGGGACTTATATTGACAGGGTCATGGGGGAGTTTCAAAAATTTCACTGTTTGTATCATTGCATGTACTACAGCATGTTTGCCAACTTGGTACCCTGTTGGTTGATTAACTTCACCTTATATTTTTTCACTTGTCACTAAGATTCTTGTAGCTACACCTGGAAGACTCAAAGATCATATCGAGAATACTGCAGGATTTGTAACTCGGCTTATGGGTGTGAAAGTTCTTGTCCTTGATGAAGCTGATCATTTGTTAGACATGGGATTCCGCAGAGACATTGAGAAGATCATAGATGCTGTACCTAAACAACGACAAACGCTTCTATTTTCTGCTACTGTTCCAGAAGAGGTTTTATTTGTTTTATTTGTTTTGTAGTTAGCATTCCCATTTTATCTCTCTGAAGAAAGTAGTAAAATAATAAACAGAAATTAAGTAAGTGGTATATGGTATGTAGGTCAAGCAAATCTGCCATATTGCTTTGAAAAGAGATCACGAGTTCATTAATACAGTAGAAGAAGGTAGCGAGCAGACTCACTCACAGGTTAGCAGAAGGCTATCTGCACTTCCTTTCCAGAATTTTTTTTTTTTTTTTTTTGCTGTTACTTATCAATCTTCTTGCATCTCAAATCTGAATGATATTGGAGAATTTCAGGTCAGACAGTTGTATCTAGTTGCTCCTTTAGACCAGCAATTTTCGCTACTGTACGTTCTATTGAAAGAGCATATCGCTGAGGATGTTGATTACAAGGTACTGGGTAGAGTCTCCTCTCTCAAGTATCTTCTTCGAAGTTGTCATTTGACAATTGGAGTAATTTCAGATTTTTGTTAAGTATTTTGGAATTGCTTTGGACCTCTTTGGTTTCCATTTAAAATAGAGGTTGGCACAACACTAAGAAACTGAGAATAAGAACACGTATATAGTATATACCCCATTCGTTTTGGGGTGGAAATAGTGTTGGCAGTTGGAAACATCTTATTGATGTTTCTGAAAACAATGGAAATCCAGAAACTGGTAGCCAAATGAATATTGGAAAGGAAAACAGAAAACAAAAAGAACGATGACAAGCTCTTTGTAAGTTCACAAGGTTGAACACTGTTTTAGGTTGCCACTGCATCATTCAAAACCTATTCTACCTTTATCATTCCTGTTGTAAATTTTATAATAGGCTTCCATCTTGCAGTGAAATCACTTTATATCTTTGAAACATAACGATTCTTGTTCATCTTCCTGGCTTCGTGATCTTTTTTATGCCTACCCTAAAGCATTGTTTTTGCAGGTTCTTGTATTTTGTACAACTGCAATGCTCACAAGACTTGTTGCTGACCTCCTCAGCAAGTTCAATCTGAACATTCGAGAGATCCACTCTAGAAAGACCCAGAGTTATAGAACCAGGGTCTCTGATGAATTTCGCAAGTCAAAGGGTCTTATTCTTGTAACTTCTGATGTTTCTGCTCGTGGTGTTGATTATCCCGACGTTACTCTTGTCATTCAGGTAAATTGCTGATGTGTGTTAATTTTTCTTTTCCCATGAAAGTTGAATATCATTCATCTTTGAATGAAGTTATGAGGTTTCTGATTGACGAGATTACATAAATTGCTCAATATACCTTTCAGTAGTTCCTCCACCCAACAAAAAAAGTGAGAAATCTACTTCCATCTTCCTTGAGGAGGCCTCTTATGCAGCTGGGCATTTCTTCATTCCAAATTTGTATATACAAGAATGTACATACGGAAAATGTTTTTTTTCCCTACTACCACTGTTTGAAGAAACCATATCTGCAATTTACAGGTGGGTTTGCCAGCTGGTAAAGAGCAGTACATACATCGACTTGGTAGAACTGGTCGGAAAGGCAAACAAGGCCAGGGCATATTGTTATTATCACCTTGGGAGGAATTCTTTTTGTCTACTGTTAAAGATTTGCCAATAACTAAAGCCTCAGAGCCTTTGATTGATCCAGTGACAAGGAAAAAGGTCAGCATTAAACGGTTCTTTTTACATCTTCCATAGCTTGTATTTGGAGCAAGGATTTGGGTAAGAAAAATGGAAAACAAAGTAGAAAATTGAAAGGATCCAACTGCTCACCACCTTTAGATCCTTCTACTTTTCTGTTTCCTTAGCCACATGCAAGCATACATTCATTTGGTTATTAATATCAAGTGTACAATACACGCCCATTGCTGTGAAGACCTAAGCTAAAAGCTAGCTAATTAGAAAAAATCCGTTTCATTGATTAATTATAAGCAAACAAAGAAATTGCATGTGTACAATGCGCAACTTTGACAAAACTTTACTGTGGAGAGTTGCAATTATCTTTTTTGTTTCTATTGGACTTGCAATTCATGTTAACCGTCCTTAAATCCTTGCAATATCGTCTTGCCACTATATCCTCCCCTACATGTGCCGTATGGGAAATAGAAAGAACCGACATTAACTTTTGTGTTCGGATTAAGAAAAACATTTACTTTTGTGTGTGTGTGTGTGTGGTCTCTTTGGAGTATCCATGCTTCCTAAATCATTTCCTGCGACTTATCTTCTTACTCTTTTGATGAAGAAGCCATATTGTTTCTTTTTGCAACTTCGCCTTTTGTATTATACGAGTTCTTGAGTGAAATTTATGAATTACAATTACCTCATATAAAACAGGTGGAACAAGCATTGTCGCATGTGGAGATGAAAAACAAAGAAGCGGCATACCAGGCATGGCTAGGTTATTACAACTCCAACAAGGATGTAGGGCGGGACAAAAGCAGACTTGTGGAGCTTGCAAGTGAGTTCAGCCGTAGCATGGGGTTCAGCATCCCACCGGCAATACCTAAGAACATTCTTGGCAAAATGGGCCTCAGAAACGTTCCTGGTTTACGTTCTAAATAGATTTGCCGCTTTTCCTGGGCAATGAGTTTTCTCATCTATGTTGATTTCCATTGACCATGATCTTGAAATGAAAGTGGCTTGATTGCCTCTTCTACCATTTTGATTTTCTTCTGTTTCCAAACAGAGTTTCTTGGAATAAGGGGGTGGTATTGATTCTGTCATCAGGAATTTTTTTTGGCTGTTTTCTTTTTTTCGGGGAAAAACCTTTGTGATCTACTCTGTCCTTCCTATTTGTTTGCTCAGTAGTCCATTTTGAAATGTTTAAAAATTTTCCTGCTCTTAGAGAAATCAAAGAAAGTGTAAATTTTCAAAAGTAAGCCCTCATGAATGTTTAAAAGTACTTTCTCAAAACAAAAAAAAAATGTTTAAAAGTAACTTCAAAAGTAGAAAATAAGGATCAATGTTAGAAATCTAATCAAACACTAAAAGTAGAAGTGCATTAAAAAAGGTATGCGCAAACATTATGAGATGAAATCTTGTAGAGAATTTAAGGTGCGGTTTGTGTCTTTGAGAGGACATATTGAAAAGAGTACTCCAAGTGATCGGCGTAGAGTGGAGACTTATTAGAAATCATCTATCTCGATTCTCAAATAAGATCGTTAGTTCTTTCCTTTTCTTGAAATGTGACTCCCAAAACCAAATTTGAATAGAGGTATGTGAAGAAATAAGTTTTTGAACAGAGAAGTTACACTCCTTCACAACCCTCTGTTTTGCTGAGGCGTTCATGAATGCTCATGTTAGAAAAAACGCTCATGCTAGACAAATCAATTAATCACAAAGTCACTCCTCGAATATGCCAAGTATACCGAGAAATCGTCTTTCATACTTACAGTTGGATGGGTCCTTCACTGAATTTTAGGGTAGGATAACATCAATGAATTTCTGCTCCTGTTCTGAAAATTTACAACCTAGGCTTCATTTTCCAAGCCACCCTTATGTAATGCAAGAAAGTCGCTACAGGGAACTCAACATCATGGTAACAGTCATTCCATGGATCATCCACCCACTGCTTAAATCTCATCCAGAATTAATAAGGCAAACAAAAACAAAGACAAGATGAAAGGGGCCATTTAGTTGCATGCAAACAACTTCCATACATATAATTTGTAACTTGCGGAGTCAAATTGCAAGTTGCTGATACCATATCCAGTGCATTTACTTATCAGAAAAAGTACCCATTGGATCCCAGATCAAATCCCTACTTCAAAACAATCTTTGAGATATGCACAATGACAATTAATTTTCATTATCAATGCGTGTTAATCCCAGGAAATAGCAATAGAGAAGCATCAAACTTTGTTTCAGAATGAAACGCTTTGTCATATATTTCATCTTTACAAAGGATATTGCTACATTTAACATCCTGAATAAGAGCTAAGAGCTAACCATACACTGTAAGTTTTTGAGTATTGAACTCTACGACAACTGTGTGAAGGTAAGTCCTGACATTAATAGCTTTATAATGTGGTAACCTAACTAAATTCCAAACCCCCGAAGAGGATTTCACTATCAAATTCTAAGTTTTAAAAGGTAAATCTAAACCGATCCCGCTTCCCTTTTCCCGCCACCCTTCCGTATCCTTGGAAAAGGCTGTGGAGTAGATGATGACAGTATAGTATACATACAAGCACAAATACAGCATAATGGTGAACATTTCACTATCAAAAATCTAAGCAACAAACCAGAACTCCCGAGTGTTCCCTTTTATGAGTGAGGAGAAAACAAAAGAGCTGGTAACAATTTACCCAAAAAAAAAAACAGAGCTGGTAACCAGAGGTTTCCCCATTTCATAATCTCTCCCAAGTATCATGTTCTCCCTGGTTCGGAAATGCAAGAGGCGGAAAATCTTCATCTTTCAACTGATAATTCCTTTGGGCCACTGATCTGGCAAAATAATCAAACCCTCCTGTTAACATAATACATTGACAGCATCATTCCAGCAAAATGATCAGCAATAGTTTTTGAGAAAATTGCCTAAACACTTGAAGACGCAGAGCAAAGAAAAATTTGGAAAGAACTAGGTAACTACAATAAACATAGCCAGGACGGAGGCCCGTGCCCCCACTCAACTTTCTACAATTATTGTTTAGTCCATGATTTTATAATGTCTTTCAATGAACCCCACTGACATTTTATAAATTCAACAGACTCATCTAGTGTGTCCCTACATTGCATTTTTGGTTTTAATTCTCATATAAATAGATGTTACTTGTTATGTATCTTGGCTTTTATGTAAATATTGCTTTAATTTTTCTTTGTTTTTGTTTGGTACTTATTCTTTTGGTTTTTTTCTTTTCTTTTGTTCTCGTATTCTAATTGCTAAGAGTTATATAAAATCGAGTGCACCAAAAAATTGTGGGTTAGATTTTTAAGCAATGAGTACAAATTATTTCCAATTGAATTGATTAGTTGTTTTTATTTTGAACTTGAATGCTTTCAATTGATGTTACGAATGTAAAGATTAGTTGCCCCCACTCGATCAAAATTTTGGCTACGCCACTGGTACTGAGCAAGGGCAACTTTTCTGTAGTATCCAACTTTCCTAAAAGCTAGCCATGATTAATGCCCAACATTCAAAACTTCCAAATCACTTGAGAGTTCAGCTCACACCATATTGCCACTTTTGACATATTGCTGGAATGATACAGAGCAAGTCGAATAATGAAGGCACGCTACTTGCAATTGTCACATAAATTGCCAATAGCTTTTAAAGGAAACAACATTACCGTTGAAAGTGGGGAGAAGATGGCTGATCTGGTGAAGACCATTGAGTGGAGCCCCCATGAAACCTTTGTTCCTCAAACAGTCCCCTGGATAGACTTCCCTCACTCGGCTGTGATTGGTCATTCAGTCTCGATAAACCCACTGGCCCAAGAGATCCAAACTCAAGCTGTTCACCATGGGAACCATAACTGACATTATGTTCCGATGGATATAGCATAACCATAGATGAAACATTTGGTCCATTTGGTGAAACTCCATCGGCGTTCATGGCTTGTAAAGGATACATGCCATATGCTACAGTGGGAGAACCACTCTGGTCGCAATTAGAGCGCAATGGGTCATTTTGGGACTGGTAGGAAGGAACAGAGTCATGTCTGTCTGAGCTGGCAGTCAACCTATCTATCCTTGAGTTTGACTTATCTGTTTGGCTGCGACTGTGGCTACTGCGCCCAGAAGCTCGTGATTTGGAGTTGATGTTCCAGTTCCCCTCCCTATCACCATGGTTGTCACTTCTATCAGCGTTGTGGTTTCCCTTTCTAGTACCTGACGAATGACGGTCCCTAATTGGAACTTTCTGGGGAAAAAATCAGAATAGAAGGTCAAAATGAAGGTAGCAGTTCAACTCTTACGCAATCAAAAAAATTAAACAAGTTCACCTCTGTTATGTACCATAAAGATTAACAAAGAATAGTCTATTCTTTAATTTTATGTTAAAGTTGATTAGTAATAGGAGTAGTGGGATAGAACATCCTACTTGGTAGGTTTATGACTGAGTGAGTTAATGTACATGTACATGTGTGTGTGTGTGTGTGTGTGTGTGTGTACATGTGTGTGTGAATAGTGAATATTATCCTGAATGAATGAAAAAGCAAGCTGTGTGTGTTGGTCCACCCCTCGAAGTGGGCATTTTATCTCCTGCATTTTATTTTTTGTTTACTAGACTTTTCATATCAACTTCATTGCTAAAACAGACAAGTCTATATGAAAGCAGATAAATTAGCTTCTGGACCTATAAAATCAGCACAAAGTATGCAGTGAAAAGAAAGTGGCCAGAACCATGCACTGAAAGGAAACGAGTAAGTTGTAAGCAGATGTTATGCTTCACCGGACTTGTATGATAGAAAATGAATAGAAATGTGGTAAGAGCAATTTCAATGGCCCTAGTCTGCATCTTAGACACTGCCACCAAAACACTTAACTAAGAGCAAGCAGAGAGCAGAGACTTTGCTAGTATCCAAAACCCGGCCCACGATCGACTTCTGAATACAAGTAGATGGGCAAGCCTCATTTTTAATTCTCTCATACAAAATACCTTTGTCTTTATTCATACTTACACAATGACATGAGAAACTCACTTCAATACTAATGTAGAATTGTGCTCACCAATGTAGAATAACTCCAACAGGCGTTAATAATAACTAGCATGCAAAAGCAACAAAAAGGCAGGAACATTAGTCGTCTCTAACATACCAAAGTTTCTAATTCATTCATTCAACATGATGCTGGCAAGTTGTCAATAATTGTGGCTGTGAAGTTTAGTTTTAACGTTATTTTTTAAAGGGTAGTATAGTTTTTTGATCATATTAGGGTTCGCCAATAACCAAATCTTGAATCTTGTGATATTTACCTGTTGCAATACAATACTATTGGCCCCTCCTTAAATTGCTAACAATGGCCATCCGTGACAACATAAACTGATAAAGGGACATCCTACTACAGCATCGTCACTATATACAAGCTGACCAAACCAAACCAAATCGAGCCTAATGTCCCAATCACTTGGGGTCGGCTACATGAATCATTTTCCTCCATTGAGCTCTGTCAAAGACCACTTGTTCACACAAACCCATTATACTCATATCTTTGCGCACAACAGCATCTAATGTCAATTTAGTTTCACCCCTCTCCATAGCATTGCTATCCAAAGCTGTCATATCTGCTCTCTTAACTACTGCATCTCCTGGTCTACAGTAAACACGCCCAAACCACCTTAGCCTATTTTCCCTAAACTTCTCCTCTATAGGTGCTACACCTACCATCTCACGAACTGTTTCATTTCTAATCCTGTCTCGTCTAGTCTTACCACACATCCCCCTCAACATTCTCATTTCCGCTACACTCATCTTGCTGGACTAATGGCAGTTCCATAGAATTTTCCCTTCAATTTTGTGGATACCTTCTTGTCACATAATACACCAGTAGCGCTCTTCCACTTGAGCTACCCCACTTGGATCCTATGGGTCACATCATCGGCAATCTCTCCATCTCTACTAATAATTGAGCCTAAATACCTAAAATGATCACTCTTTGGTATCTCCTAGTCTTGGATCATCAATCTTTCTTCATGCACACTGCTGGTACCACTAAACTTGCACACTATATACTCAATTTTTCTCCTACTTATCCGAAAACCCTTTGACTCTAATGCTTCCCTCCAAATTTCTAGTTTTGTATTAACAACTCTAGCAATTTCATCTACGAGAACAATGTCATCTGCAAACATCATACACCATGGGATATCCTCCTGAAATTGTCTAGTCAATTCATCCATAACTAAGGCAAAGAGGTACGGGCTCAAGGTTGACCCTTGATGCAATCCTACGGTGATTGAAAATTTACTCGTTTCCCCTACGGGTGATCTAATGGTAGTGACGACACCTTCATACATGTCTCTAATCACCTCGATATATCCTTTGGTCACTCCCTTTTTCTCCAAAACCCACCATATGATGTCTCTAGGCACCCTATCATAAGCCTTTTCTAAGTTTATGAAAACCATATGGAGATCCTTCTTCTTTGATCTTCCAAGCATGAACCCAAAAAATCTAAAACTGAAAAAATCTAGTCATCCCCCCATTGATAAGGGTTGCACAAGGTATATCACATAAGAACCACCCTCCCTGCAGCATTGCTCAGCATTGCACATATGACAATAAAACCACTAAATGGATGTTTGTCCACAAGTGCTCAATCATTTCAAGCAATCCAGTAAAATACTACATGAAATATCCCAGGATAAAACTGCAGTGTATTTACTGGAAACCTAGTCCATTCAGTGGGCCACAATAAGCACACAGGCCAACATTGGTGGTTGAATAACATGTACGATTTACAATCATCAAATACATAACATCTTTCTACTCCATGAGATAAGGAAAAAATGGTCTCTTTGTTGGTGAGAAGAGCACAATACTTGTACATCAGAAAAATAAGCAAGACTAAAAAAATGATATAGAAATAGGACAACTTAAAGAACCGCCTTACAGGACTCGGAAGATAGGTTCCCGTCCCACTCCGATGTCTTGGCACCTCATCAACATAGTGCTGATAGACATTGGGAGGTCTATTAGACACTGATGACTGGGGTTGAGTCGCAGGAACAAGCCGTGGGCCATAACTCATAAGCTGAGTGAAGAAGTTCATGTTGGCTGACAGAGGTCTTCCAGGACCATTCCAGGGGTAGTGCCCTTGCATGTACACAGGTGGCAAAGCAACAGGTGAAGGATATACCGAAGGCCCTCCATTGTACGGTGGGTCTTGATAAAACCAGCCATATTGCAAATTTTGCAAATGACTAGCAAAATCACCATTAAGAATGTCAGACTTCTGCTTATTGAGAGTCTCAACAGAAGCAACCCCCCTCAAAGAATTGGTAGTATTCAGTTCCTCAGATGTATCAAAATTTTGACCAGAATTACTTCTATCCAGGTCATCTTCCCCACCAAAATGGCTTGTTGATGATGCATTAGAAGTTGCATTCTCAGATGGAGCATTATATATAGGAAGCATGGTAAGGAATGGAACGGGTGGCCCTGTAGGATAAAACGTAAAGGGAACAGCCCCAGAATTATCCATTACTCTCTGCCGCGAACCATGACCTAAAAACACTGGAGCAATGGGTATCATAGAGTCTGCTCCACTTGTCTGAGCTAGTTTGTGGCCATGCACACGAGAGCTTCTTTCTGCCGTTTCGCTGCCCATGGTTAACAGTGGATATAAGTCCCTTCCATCCTCCTCGGGCTGAGGATCATGTTCTGACGCATTTTTACCTTTCCTGTATGATATAGATGGATCTGAAAGAGAGGCTGTTTTCTTCCCCCGTTTTGCCCTTGTTGACTTAGAGACATTTGCTGATGATCCATCCCACGAACTCTCTGAAGATGTTTTACTTCTGAGAGGACTACTGTGAGCTGAGGATGAGAACCTTGAACTTGTAATTCTGTCATCCATATAAACATCATTTCTGTAATCTTTAGAGGAGGAACTATCGCTTCTGTTATCATTTCTGCTAGAACCACTCAGCCTTTGAGATGAGGGAACAAAGTCAAAGCCCATTGAATCTGAATGCGGCTTATCTTCTGATTGAAGCATTTCATAATTTCCACCATCAAGCTCAAAGTCTCCAGCGGAGCCAACATTCTGGTCCTCCGAGAAATCAGGATCAGCATCTTCAAGGTTAGATTCAGTACCTAATTGTTCATTGCCAGGTGTAATTATATCTCCTGAATTCGAGTTCAATCTAATGCCAGGGAAGTAAGGGGTTTGTGGTGGAGAAACCAAGCCTCGAGGGAACTGCATATTGAGAAAAGAAGGATCAACCAAGGGAATATTTGGGGGATGCATTCCGGAGAAATTTCTCTGAGCATAACCCATTGAAGCTAGAATGGCAGGTGAGATTGGAAGACGAAGGTGAGATGAAGCAAAATTCGGCAGTAGATGAACTTGTCCATTAAGACTGTGAGCAGTAAAAGATGCCATCATGTTCACAAGATCCTGCTCTTCCTGTTGCATCCCTTGTGTCTCACTCACAGAAGAAAATTCCTCACCCATAGCACCCAAGCCTGAATCACCGTGGTAACTTGTTGAACTGCTCGTAGGTTCATCGTTCATAGAATGAGCACTATGATTGACTAAAATTTCAGATTCAGGTTTCTTCCTTCTGTTATTATCCTGTCTTCTGTTATTATCCTGTCTTCCAGAGGTAGCCTCAAACTTTCCGCCTTCCGCTATTTTATTAGGCCTTCTTAGAGAAGAGGCATCACTATATGCCTCAGAAAGCTCAGGACTAGAGTGTGTCCTTGCAAAAAGGAACCTCCCCGGTGTGTCACTCTCCAAACGATCTGGTCTAGCACTCATCTGGCATTTATCGATGTACATACCTGAATTAGGACTAACTTCTTGTACAACCTTATGCGAAACCCTAAAGTTGTTCAGGTGGTTGTACCTCTTTTGGGTTGGAGTGAGAGCAGCTTCAGATGTAGAAGTGCTCTGAGAAGAATTACGTGAATGAGTATGGGCAACTTTGGTCTCATAACCAGAAGCATTCTCACTTACTCTTTTGGCATTTGAATTGTTCTTTGGATTCTCACGCAGGTCATCAGAAGTTGACAATCTCAAGGGCAACAAATCAAGACTTGGTGCATCAGGGCGATTTCCGCTTCCATGTCTATCCCATGTATTTGTAAAGAACTGATTCACTTCATAAACAAGGTTGCCTTTGGGGCAGTCAAGTAATCTTGCCAGTCTTTTAGCTCCAAATGAAAAGGCACTCCTTATTCTAAAAAAATTACCTGGTACATAACAAATTGGACCCAATGAAAATAGATAGAAATCAAGTAGTTCACACAAATTTAATCACTACCATGCCAAAGCATTTAGAACCTATACAACTGGTAATAATACAAGAAGAAATAGACAATACACAGGCCTCAATAAACACGTCATATATATTGCTTATGTTTCTGTATGTTTACTGAACATGCTTGTTTGTTCATGTGTTCCCAACATAAACAGAAGGGAACATCCAAACATGCATAAGATTACACGTTTTACACCCCACCATTCGCACAACTATAAACAAGACTTTCACCCTGGTTATCTTGAAATAAATATCAAAGGTCATGTGTGGAATCTCAGAAGTAGTACAACAGAAGTATGTGGGCGCTAGGCTTATTTCGAATTATATAACGATATAGTCTGGCTTTAACAACTAAACCAGAAACTGTTCCACGGAATCATTAGACACTCTGTGTACATGCATCTCTATGTTTATTACTCATGCTTGCTTAGTGCCACAAATAATATAGAGCAGTATATGTATACGATTCCACTCTACCGTAACTGTTCTCTTCCTCAGGCAAGCAGTCAGCAGGGTTTGACATGAATAAGTATAACTAAGTGAACCAATTAATCCTTGAATTAAGAAAAAGGTTACCATCCTAACGGTTTGGCCTACTTGCCCTCTAGGCACAAACCAGTCCCTCCACTATTTCACCAGCCATCTCTGGAATTCAGCAACTCTTAGAAAGGGTTCTCAGCTGTCGGTTCTTCTTGATCCTTTATCTCGATCCGTGAAAAACTCCCTAATATCCTTGGTACACCTTCCCATCCTTATGACTTTATCATCATCAAAGAATGTAGTTTCTCCCCTTGCCTCCTTTACGTTTACTCCACATTGAATGCAGATTCCACCCAAACACACACACCTACACACACACACACACACAAGTACATAATAATAATAATAATACATGGATAAATAAATCAGCTTCCTACCCTACACCAACTTAGATCCCCCTTTTAACGCCTTCAACCAAAACCCTATACCCTGCTTCTGCAAAGCTTGTTTAAGTGTCTCGGTATCGGTTGCCAGATGTCGCGGTTTCGGGGCGTATCAGTTGTAGCGTAACGGTATCAGTGACCGAAGGTGTGAATTTTTTAAATTTTTGAACATAATAGACAAAAATTACCAATATCTAAATGATTTTCAGAATCTAATTATTGGGTTTTATAATGGTGTTTTGCTATATACTGTTGTACCTCATCACATACATTTCATATTTTTGTGTTAACTTTATGCAGTTCTGAAATTAATTTTATATGAAGTTATGTGTTCTAAATTGCTAGTGCTTCACTTTAATGTCATTCAGTATAATTTGACATCATTGCATGTCAAAAGAATGATTAAGACACATATACTATGCTAAATTATTATTACATACTACAAATCACACAAATCTATTAGTCCAAAGTGTCTCACATGACACCAGATTAGCTACTAAAGTACTAATGGAAAAGCACGACATAAAATTCACCACCAAAATGAGTGACATGGATAATGATGTTTTTGACTCGTTTTCCTTTAATTATGAAGAGAAAACACCTGCACATCAAAGATTTTGGGCATATTTTGTCCGTTACGGCCCGTATCGGCTGTATCGGACCGTTACCACCATTATATCAGCCGATACCATTACTTACCACCGATACGCAAGCGACTTTCATTCACACCGCAATATTGGCCATATCGGGACTCAGTACCCATTACCCAACCGATAATGATGCGTACCGATACATATCACTGTTATTTCAAACCATGCAATTCGTCATTACTGTAGTCTAAAAATGGCCCTTTGACATCAACTCCCCATTTCTATTTTAGACGTCTTTCTTCACCTTCACCATCACAAGTTTTATACATCACACAGGTCAGACGACCACGAACAATCTACACTATCCCGTGCCGTCCACCATCTTGCCGCATTTGTTGACACGGACGCCAAAAGGGAAAAATTACAGAAACCCATACAACTAGCCAGATTTTCCTAAGTTAACCGTAACACTTTTGTGTTATTTAACTACGAAGTTTACAGAAGCAGTGTCCCCAAATATTCACCAGAGCAGTTGAACAACAATCTGAACATTCAAGGAGCATTATCCTGTTGAAAGAACAAATAAGAATTGAGGAAGAAAATAGTCAGGGCAGGGGCGACCTTAGTTGCACGAAGTGAGAGCGGGGGCGAGGACGGGAGCGGGTGAGCAAAGTTACCTAGAAGCTCCTAAGGTTGGACGCATCTATGTATATATTTTTAATTTATATAACATAATATATACTTTAAAGCATGAATATAATTGATATATAGTTTCATTTATGGCATTGCTTCTTCTTCTTTCTCTCTCTTATTCATTTTAAGACTCAAAACACTAGCCAAAAATAATAATAATTCGGCTCACTTTTCACTGTTAACTGCTGTAATACATACATACACCCATAAAGAGGAGGAAAAGTGAGGAGTCTCATTTACTCCACTTGAAAGTATACGGTTACAATAGATGGCATTTGTGCGCCAAAAAAAACAAATGGCAATTTATGATTGGGCTAAAATTAGGTGACACTAGCTGCACCCACTGGATAAAAATTCTAGCAATTGGGTTTTGACTATTTCCATCGTCTTCTCCCAAAGATTAAAAATGCGTCAGAAAAAAAACCTGTAGAGCAGAAATCGGAACAAATACGCAGAGTAGAGCAAAGAACTTAGGATTGCTGCAATCGTAAGCTCTCATCTCCCTTAGGAGCGCAATCCCATCTCTAGGGGAACGCGCTCCCCTTGTGTTTCTAACTCAGAAACGTGGAATCACATTTCTCGCCTAGGAGCGCCTTCGATTAAGGTGTTTCCTGCAACTAAGGGGGCAACTTTCCTATTACACAACCTAAATGCACATACCATGTTTTAGTTTCATTTTCATTCCTTTTCCTTCTCTTTTCTATTTCAATAAAATGCACACTTAGAGAGACAACAATGCATTGAACAATCTAAGCAAGGAAACATAACTATTAACTACAAGTAATAAATAAGCATGTTTCAAAGATGATATCCCAAAGCAAAGAATAAAACGAAAAGATAAGCATAAAAAAAAAAAAAAAAAAAAAGGTCAACTTCATACATGCTAAGATCCTAAGATGGCATTACCCAAGAAAAATAAGGAAAGTAATTGACAAAATACTTCATCAATCATCACCTATCAGGTAAGGAACTAATCTACAGCTCTATAAGGAGATAGTGCTTAAAAAGAATACCTCTACTGACACTGCGGCCAAGATTATTGTTTACGCGTAAAGGATCAATAACATTGAAATGCTTGGAAACGAAAGGTTGTGCCTGATTTTCTTGACCACCACGTAAAATAGCATATGCAGAGCTACAAGCCTCAAGAAACAATTTACCAGGTAGCAACTCCCCACTGTCCTTTCGGGGAGGTACCGCTGTAAAAGAAGTGAAAATTAGAAAATAAATTTAACAGATCAGCCAAATATTCATACTGAGTAATTCAATGAAGGCATCATGCAACAAGCTCCTAGGAGTTATTACGAGTTACATCTGGCAGTGAACGAATGCGTACTGGACCCCACAGGCTAACACAAAAGTTTTCCCAGTCAAAGTTACTAAAGAACTCCAGAAAACGGTAAAGGACCTGTAATTGCGAAGAAAAACCTTCAGACTTTGTGGCAAAATAAACAGAGGAAAAAAAAGGAAAAAAAGAAAAGAAAGCAAGATAACCACACCAACCTCAAGTGGTCCAGTGAAGGAATTATTGAAAACGTGAAATATGTAAAGAACCAATGTTTCCAGGGCATAAGTTGAGATAAGTCCATGGTGAGCACCCAATATACGGCTCTCGTAGTAACACCAAGCCTTAATTAATATGACGCTGCGCTTGAATAAATGATTCTGATTTATCAAACGATCAACCTACAGATGAGAAATTGCAGTTCAATAAGGGCAACCTAACATCATCAGAGTTCACATAAACAAAAAGAGGGAAGATGTAATTTGAGAGTTTGGGGCAGGAAAACTCACCTTCTCCAGGAAACAAAGTGTGCATAGCCCACCAAGCTGGTTAAAAGATATGTCTACAACAATGTTTTCCACAAGACACTTTATAATCTTCACCTGTAATTAGATGAGGAAAAAAGATAATGACACCAATGCTCAAGGTTGTACAAAATTAGAATCCTTGATCAACAAAACAAAGATGCATCTATTGTCATTGTTGTTCAATGAATATCAAATCAGCCAAATAGGAAAAATTAGAAAATTATGGTCTTTATCCATCTTCTAGGGTTCAATCATCTTGAAAATGTTTGTGACTTTGTTTGTGTAGTGAATTCCAAGGATGATTGGGGCATTAAAAGTCTTGAGAGGCTTATTTCAGTGAAGTTCAGCATCGTCTGACTATGAAATCGATGTGCAGTCCTTAGAGTTAGTGTAAGGGCACCCTCAATTTGCAATCTAGGCGCTGGGGTCGAGTTATACCCAAGATCATGTAATATGACATACAGCCAAAGGCCTGGATTGGTAGGGTGCATGCCCCAAGTGCTGTCGGGAGGGAAGGGGGTGATTGAAGTCCTACAATTTTGGTACATGAAAGTAACACGAGGGTAATCAGCTCAATAGTTAAGTTTTGGGATTATTGTGCATATTGTCTGGACTATCAATGAAGGAAACATGGTAATATGCACATAAATTGAATTGGGTCTCTAGGCCTGCCCTCTCTGATACCATTCGACTTTGATTTGGGGGTATGGTTCCGCAACAAAATAGGTATAGGGGAGCCACTGTTTCAGTGGTATTCTGAGAGCAGCCACTTTGTGCATATTGCTAAAGGTTAGTAATGTCTCCAATCCTTCCCCGCCCATACCCCCAATGACTGGGGACTACATGGGTTCTGTTGTTGTTGTTGTAGTTAAGTTTTGGGATAAAGTTCAACCCAAGATCATGCAATACAATATCAGAGCTGGAATACTCCAGGGACGGGTAGGTGCAAGTTGATGGTCTGCATGAGGCATGTGTTGTCAAGTAGTCACGCATGCACGCTATCCGCGACGCAAGGTGTGAAACGAAGTCCCATATCATTTGGAAACAAGTAATGTGTAATGTCCCATGGACCCATATCATTTAAATAGCTAGCTTTTGGTGTTGACAGTTGAGTACTACCGAAGACTGCAATCATTTTAACCAATCACTGTTTTGAGGGTTTAAGATTTAATATTGAGAGAGTGGACTTGCGGAGGAAAATTGTCTTCACTAAGGATGCAAAAGAGACTGGACATACTAAACTATTTAGAAGGCTAGTTATCTGATGATCTTGGAGTTTAGAAAGGAACAGGGAGAGATTGAAGCACTTTTCAGGTGAATCGAGAATTCTTGCTGGGTGGAGGCAATAGTCCAACAATCTGTATAGGTAAACCATAAGGATCATATATCTTCACAATTCTTTTTTCAGCCTTTTACAATATCACGATAAGGTCAGCGAAAAACTTATGGTGAATTAATAGTGAGTTTTGAATTCTATAGACAAAAAAACAATAGATAGAAGCAACTGATAAATAGGTCCAATAAGCTTAGTACCACCTTCATTCAGGGATGTCATTTCCGATCAATCTGCGTGAAGTGTGGATTCTGAAGGCAAGAGAAAGTCCTAAGGCGGGTTTCCGAGGGGTGCCTTGAGTTAGTGGATTTGGCGCAGTAGTTTCAAGCACAAGGGAACACTGCACACGGATTTGGCAAGAGCAACTTATGTTATGGAGCGGATTTACCAAATCGTAAGAAACTCGTGTAGTTGGTCATTTACAGCGCTTGAGCTTTTCGACTAGTCATGTGATTTTACCTGATTGGGGACCACAAGGGGGCAACGTGAGTATAACACTTAGGCTTGGATGTATTACTTGCTTACAATTGAGTGCATGTAGCACTAGATTTAGTTTATTGAGATTTGTTTTGTGCAGAGTGCAATTCCTACTCAACAGCTACATAACTTGGAAAAGCCTACGAGGATTTGGATTTTGGCAGCTTGGCAACTAGCTTAAGTATTTCTCATCCACTGATTCAATCACAGAAGGAGTGCCTCTTATGTTAACCCAATAAAGGTTTGGAAAAAAGAACGTACCTCTGCTTGAATGTACTGAACCTCCTTCACATGAAATTCAGCATTCTCCCTCTTTTCCTCAGTTTCCAACATATCGCGGACCTGATTAGCCCATGTGTCCTTCAAGTTTGGGTGATTGCTGAAGGCTGTTAAATCAATGTCTCCATCAGGTAAATAGGTCTTGAGGGGTACAGACCCAAAAGGGAACACCTATAGATAGTTCAAACAACAATTATCCATAACAGATAATTGAAAAACATAATACATATACTTGTGGAAGAAACAAGTTGTACTAAATGCGAAACATATCTTCACGCATGCATACCCATAAACCTCGTGTTTTTATGTTATGTTTGATAGCCAGCCTATCTCTGGCATGGTTGGACTGTTTTGAAAATAGTTCTCTCCTTGTCCAACTACCGTACTACAGCAAATGGGGGATGTGGCAATCCCATGGTGGACAGGGGACAAAGGCTATTAGGGCTAGAAATTGGTCAGTCCCACTCCTTATCCCATTACCATGGGCGAAACGGTCAAAATTATGGCTGATACAGGCCGGTGGTATCAGTTATATTTTGTGCGAAATTTTGAAAAATTCACACCTACAGTTACCGATACCGTTGCGCTACAACTGATACGCCCCGAAACCACGACATTGCAACCGATACCGCTATGGAGACTGATACCGACATTTTGAGTTTGAACTATGCGGCTATGCCCATGACAAGACAAACACTAGCACCCCCTTTGGGAAGCCCTTTCTCTTCAAATCTCACCATTTTTTGTGAGATTGGGTGAGAAAGGGGAATGGCCAATCAAAACATTTCTTCTTTGTACTTTTCTCTCCATTTCTCACCAAAATGTTCAATCCAAATGAGTAATTTCTTGAGAAACCACAACCCTTTCCTTTCTTTTCTCATGAAATCACTCCATCCAAAGGGGCTCTAGATATATAATGCCAGTTAACTCCAATCCCTACTCTTTGGCAAACCTATCCTGCTACCAAATATGCTTTATAAAAATAAATTGTACCACCATTGCATCCGATACTTCTTTTCATGGCGAAAATATAAGCCGCCAAGGTTCTTGAAGTAGTAAGCCAAGAAACATAAAACCATAAAAGAATATAAGTGAAGGCACCACCTGACAAGGAATACACTTCTCAACAAGCCGCTGCACATAACCAGCCACAGCGATTCGCCGTTGTTCTGATGGTAGGTTGGGTTGAATGCGGGCAATTAGGTCCGCAGTTCTCTCCTCGGCTTTTAACCATCTCTCCGAACCGTAGACTCGGATCAACGGACCCGCGTCGGGCAAAAGACCATTTGGCTGTGCCCACTTCTCATGTTCGCCCATACAAGGCTGCTTGGTCACTAGAATCTGAAACAACTATAACTACTTCCTACCCCCGAACAGAAGCGAACAGTATAAAAACAGAAACTTGAAATGAAGTAGATTTAAAGCAGGGGTTTATTTCGGTTGGAATTTTTTCGGCAAATTATCGTTGGCAATAAAGGAAACTTAATCTCGAACTGCCTGTAAGTTGGCCTGACAAACTTAAGCAACTTTACTTTCACCAATGTACAACATATACAATACTGCCATACAAAATCCTGATAATTTGGTTAGTGATGAAGAAGAAATATAAAAAGTAAAACACTATAGTCCCGAAATATAAACCCTAATAATGATATTGAAAAGGCTGTTGAGGTAAGTTTTGGGAAAGCCCGATTACCGGTTGATGAGATTAGCACAAATTGAAGCAGGTACATGAATTGGAGAGAGAGAGAGATCGTGGAATCAGGAGAGAATGAGGGTTTGATAGATGGTTATGTTTGGTGGGGTTGTGTGTGGGAATCAGGTTTCAGGGGAGAGAGAGAAGACGAGGAAAAATTATTCAGTGCCCCTGCCACCTGGTGCTCCAGATTTCTTCACATCCACACATTTTTGTGAGATTCGAGATTTCGTATGAAAATCCAAAACAATGTACGGTGGAGAAGATTTTGGAACATCACCACATGGTACCTGAAGGGCACTGAATAATCTCTCGGGAGAGGTGGGGTTTTTTCAAATGAATTACGGCAATATGTGACAATTGACAATGGATGAATTGGAATCTCGGATAAGGGGAAACCCACCGAAAATGGAGGAGTAGCAATCAATTGAATTCTTTTTCTTTCCTTTTTTTTTTTGGAACAATTATTGGAATTCAATCAAATAAATAACCTTCAAAGTCTGATCTGATGAAATGTTTTTATATTGGTAAATAAAAGGTAAATTTGTCTTTCGGATAATTAATTTTCGGTTCTGCTAACAAGTGCACAGGCACACAAATTAAGGTGCAACAAATATGGAATGTTTTCTAACATTTCCTAAAAGAAAGTCCAACAACAATTAATTTTCTTTTCCCCCCATTTCATTTTCTACTTTTTAATCTCTTTCCATTTTCATTTCCCTCCCCCGCATTTTCCTTTTTCACTTCGCCTTATAATTTTGTTGTGGACCATTTTCTATAGTTCATCATACTCTAAGATTTATCAAGTATAGCATTAGCAGGTGACTAAAAACCAATCCAAGCATCTAACATAAAAATTAAATGACAAAAAAATACCATGGCAGGTGTCACGCTCTCGATTTTCAACATAAATAATGATCATTTTAAATAATTAAATCCTCACTGAAATATAGATAATACCCAAATAACATTTTTTTTTGTTCTCAAATTAAATACAAATGTCAATCTTGGCTCGAGACCCAAATTATCAAATACTAGTATTCGAAGAAAGCAATATTACAATTTACGATAGTCATTCTTCCAAATACTCCTCTTGAACACCTTTCAATGTTATGATCATGCATGCACAACAAGTACGCCTTGTCAACTCTTTGAATTTCACCTGAAATGATAATAGGTTTGAGCAAACACGCGCCCAGTAGAGAAATCTTTACACAAGCTATATGAAAATGCGATGAAATATGCACCAGAGATGAATGAGTTTCGATGAACAAATGTGAGCAACGAAGATTTATCACAATAGACAAACGGATATCGACTTCAATGTTCTAAGCATCTTATCGGATTCCTATCAAGGCACATGTCAAACTAGAAGCTATACTAAGTTCACATCCAACCAAACCAACCTACAATAGGTTCTCAACCACTTCATTTACTTCATTCGTGAACACCACAATCTATCCCAATTTTACATTACAGAATGTCAAATCGCTTTCCCTTAAAACTTTCCTTTTAAATTGAAAAATGACTTGTGAAAACCAAACCAAACCAATACGGGTCAAGCTCCGTAATTCAAGCTTGAATACCAGAGTCCGTTGATTTATGCCCAAATACCGGAAACTGTTGATTCGCTTGAGAATACCGGAGGATTTTCATCAAAATCCTTTAACCAAAATCAAGATCCTCTCATTAACTTCATAAACCAATAACGTATCATTAAGAGTCTGAGCCGAAGCTCCTGCCAGGCACTTACTCGATAACGAGCCCTGATGACAAATGATATGAGCATCTAGCTCCTGCCAGGCATTTACTCATTTAAGAGCCCTGAAAAACATACAATATGAGCATTTAGCTCCTGTCAGGCATTTACTCATTTAAGAGCCCTGAAAAACATACAATATGAGCATTTAGCTCCTGCCAGGCATTTACTCATTTAAGAGCCCTGAAAGTCCTCTTTGTGTCCATTTAAATTTACATTCTTTCCACATTACCATTTCACAAACATCAAATCATTCAATCGAATTCAAAGACCATTTAATCAATCACAACTTAATCATCCCAAACAGTTCTATCACAACATCGATTATACCTCAAGTATTCTAAACGATCTACCAACACACCACATTGATTACATTTCAAAATGTTCCAAACTGTCAACCATAGCATGACTCTGACTAATAAATTAATGCACATCCTTCCCTTTAAGTAAACCATAATACCACACGTTACGTACCAACCCATCATCACCCTATGGCATATCTCTTAGTATTGTTGACACCTAGACCTCATGGGATAAGCACCCAAAGAATTAAAAGAAAACAACAAGATGGAATATGAGACCTGGATTTCGGTCTTACCATTCAGATCACTAGACGGACACTCATCTACCCACTCACACTCACCACAATGCCTCGCATAACCTATGCCACTCCTAAACAACCATACGATGTGTCATTCGTTTGCAATGTTACCCGAGGATACGTTTTACGAGTGTCTCGGGAATGAGAACGATCAACGAGTCACCAAAGGACAAGTCACCAAGCTTAGAGATGGTTTAAGGGTGTTTTAGAAGTGATCGGGGGTCAAAACAATGAAGTTCGGATCAAAAGTAGAAAAACTGTCCATAATGATCCGGTATCGATACAGCAAAACGCCGTATCGATACTGAATGCAAATCAGAAATTCTGAAGTTACAGTTTTGCAATGGTATCGATACAGCAAAACATCGTATCGATACGGGGACGTTACAAGCAGATTTTCTACAGATTTTCGAGGATTAAACTACACAACAACAATAACAACCATAGGCACGATTCATGGCACAAAATCCACTCATAAACATATAGGGAGTGTAAGAAATCCTTACCTCGAGCATCAAAGCCGAACCCCACGAGAGATCGAGCCCTAGCTTCCAAAATCAACACCGAGAGCAATACACCTCCACCGATAGCTAGCCGACGATGTACGAGCTCCAATACGCGCGTAGATGGTGGATTGGAGGTTGGTTGTCTTGGGTTTTGAGTTTGGGGAGGAGTTCTTAAGTGATGGAGTGAGAAAGGGAGAGGAGCCGAGAGAGGGGAGGGAGGCCGGGAAGGGAGACAGAGAATTTTGGGGAATTCTCTCCCCTACACACACACCCACACCCACACATATATATACTCACACACATCACAAATTGCACAAGCACCCCTCTACAAACAACCTTACCACATTGACCCCAAATCAAATCCCTCATTTATTCTATATTCTATCATTTGTAAATCCTTTAAACTATTTTCAAAAATACAGGTCTTTACAGCAGGACATAAATAAAAAGCGACATTTATAATTTAAATTTTTGCAAAATCCTACAAGAAAAAAAGTTCCTCTTATTGATGTTTAAGAAAAGAAAAGAAAATACAGGATTCAAAAAGAGTCGTCGCTTAGTACTTCAACAAAAATATAGGATTCAAACAAGATGAAGACCATGTTGTATGCGTGGAACCCTTGATCGGTTAGTCATTTTATGTTGAAAGATGCCATGGGGAGGGTTTTGGTTTAGGGATTGTCCTAATTAATTCCTAAACAAAGGTGATTCTCTAATCTACATCGGACTAATATGGACATATGAGAATAAAATATACAAATCAATTACATGAAACACTCATTGAATAATGTTTACCTGTGATATTTGTGCATATTCCATATTTATTACACCTTCCATATTTATTATACCAAAACTTGTGAATATTCTAAATATATCGCATGTTAACTTGTGCCCCTGTTTACATCCAAAAATGTACCACCCAATAAGAAAATTACATGTAGCACTAAACAATATGTAGACCAATCAAAACATGTTGTAATTATGCCTAAGATATAGAGAATCGAAAGGATTAATTACGATGTTATTTTATTACTATACAGTATCGTTTAGATTGGAAACGACCACGTTTGGTCACAAAGTGACAGATATTAAGATGATAATTAAGCAAAACCATCGAATGATGTCATTAGAGACTCGTTTCTCAAGGAGAATCAGTTATGTTTACCTATGATCATCTGAGCAACCCATTTCGAAGCACTAACTCATAATTACACAAGAATAGGAACCCACTATCCATGTGTTTAGCCACGATCTACACAATCAAACGTGGGAAGGTGAAGAGTTTTCTGAAGGGACCAAGTCAACAGCAGTTCGAAGGTAGTTATAACCGTTCTTGGAGGGAATTATGGCGTTTCAAATCAAATTCAAATAAAGAATCGGACATTCAAGGAAAACGTGGAGAACAAGAATCTTAGATAGACCCTTTTGTTTATAAATACAAGAAGAAAAGGAAGAACCTCCGACAAAAAATCATCATCTGACATCCCATACAAAAATTGATTGTTCAGAGATCTAAAGTAGTTTAGGACTTAGGAATTAATATAGTTGTAGTTTAATATTTTGCAAGTTTAAAGACTTATTTGAATATAAGTTTACTTTTGATTAAATTCAAGTCATCTTACATCGTTCTGTCTTGTCCTTGCCAAAAGAATAATTGCATATAAGCTTGCTTTCGATTAGATTCAAGCGTGCTTATATTTCTGTCTTGTTCTTGTCGAAGTCTTAAGGGTGCGTTTGGTTGGATGGAATGGAATGTGAATAGGAATAGAATTAAGAATGGAATAGAATTGGAGGAATTGAGAATGGAATAATCATTTCCATTCTCATGTTTGGTTGTACTTGGGAATAATCATTCTCATCTCCAATGGAATAGTGTGGCAATAGCAATTTTTGGAGTGGCAATAGCAATTTTTGGAGTGGCAATAGTAATTTTGGAGTGGCAATAGCATTTTTTGGAGTGGCAATAGTAATTTTTGGAGTGGCAATAGTAATTTTTGGTGTGGCAATAGTGAATGTTGGAGTGGCACTAGTAATTTTGGAGTGACAAAGAAATGGAATAACAATTCCTTAGTTTTTTGGATGGAATGACAATTCCTTTACTAAGGTGAATAGTGATTCAATTTGGAATCATCATTCCATTATTCAATGGTGAACCAAACATTGGAATAAGTAAGTCATTGGAATAACTATTCCATTCCAACCTTGATTCCATCCAACCAAACATACCCTAAAAGTAATCGTGTATAAATTTACTTTTGATTAAATTCAAGCTTATTTATATTCAGTTATCTTTTCTGATTTCCTTATTTGAGTCGTGATCCCTTTAGAAAAATCCTTTTAATTGCGGTAATCGAATGGATAATTACAATTGCTTGATTAAGTTAGTTATTTTTGCATTAATCTGAAAAGAATAATTTATATTATTTTCTGAAACACCTGCGTACAATCATTTTGTCAAAAGTTGAGCTAATTTAGCACAAACAGCCCTGCAGGCATTAGTTAGCTTTTGCCATTAATTTTTTTAAGAGGAATTTATACTACCTCAGATTCCTATGCTCCATTAATAAGGCCATAAGTTGTGAGCACAACTAAAACAACCGTTGAGTTAAGTGCCGCGACAATTTTATAATGATTGGGCTAGAAGATTTCTTGACATTGTAAGTGCATCCGCAATGGTAATAATCAAAATCAATAATTAAAATATGTCACATCAGCACTTGATTATCGATTTAGTCCATAATCAAACTTACCAACCTCTACCTTCACATTGGGTTTTTTTTTTTGCATCCCTAACCAAAAAAACTCCCACAATACACAATGCATATTTGTCCAATCGCAAACGAGTTCCAATCACGCATCCGACCAAACCAAATTATTCATCTCGATGAGACGATTCCAATGTGGAGTGTTTTTGAGTTATTGAGTTTGGTTATTGGTAAAAGTTGTTAAGTTTGGTTATGGAATGAGTGGAATTTGGTTATTTGCTAAAAGACTTGTAACTTTGCTTATTACAATGTGGGATTTTTTTGAGCATTGTTGTTAAAATTGTTTATCCACACCTATTTGCTTATTACAATGAGAATGATGCTCTAAGCTTTTGAGGCCTTAGCATGCTATTCACAACCATAAAACAGTCAAATTTTGAATTTTTTTTGAAAGTTTATGCAAGATTTTAGGTATTTCAGTAGATTCTACGAATATGAAAGTACCCTTAAAATTCTCTTTGTCTCTTCAAATTTGAGATATAGATAACATACTGCAAAAATCAAATCTAGTGTTTGAATAATCAGGTGGGGTACACTATCAAAATAATGAACGTAATAGCAATAAGAACATCTCCCACCTCGACTTCGAATCCTACGTGGCAGTTCAATTAAGGCTGTAAACGAGCCGAGCTGAGCTTAGTCAAGCTTGAGCTCAGCTCGAGCATTAACAAGTCGAGCCCTTATCGAGTCGAGCTGAGTCATTTACTAAACGAACCTTTTTAATCAAGTCGAGCCACCCTTAATGAGCAGAGCATTAATGAGTCGAGCTGAACCAAGCTCGCGAACTACTCGGTTCGTTTACAGCCCTAAGTTCAATCATCAAAAATTACATAATTGTTTGGCTTCAAGGAAACTTGTAAAAAAGGTGAGGTTTCAATTTGAAGCCACACGATATTCTTGTCAAAACTTTCTTTTGGTAATTTATAAAAATGTTCCAACTCATACAAGTTGAAATAAATGAGGTAAAAAATATGAATGGTAAACTTACAATAATACTTTAGTTGACAATTTGGTTCGAAAAAAGATTATTTTGTGCATGTCAAATTGTTGCATAACTCTTTAAAAGAATATCGCATACCTAAATTTGTAACTGAGGTTGGAGATGCTCAAATATCACAACAAAATTTGGAATATTTTATGGGGATACACAATAATTTTTTTTCCTTCAGAGTATAAAAGAAGGAACCAAAGTACACTTTTGATGTTATTTTTATGGTATATACACTAGAACTGCTTATACAAGCAACTAGAATAATTAGGATCCAGAACGAAAAAAAAATTAATTTTTGACTATGTTAGCAAACACACAGGAATACAGAACATAAAATTTTCGATTAAGAACTGTTTTAATAATTAGGCCCCATTTGTTTTTATTCGATTTCAGTTCTGGAAAAAAAGAGATAGTTAATTTTCAGTTCGGTCTCGAGTGGCTAAAATTTAAGTGAACCGAACCGAACTGAAATTAAATAGACCGACTAGGACCAAACCGAACCGACTATATAAATCAAGGGTTTTATATATTTTACATTAATTTGGTCGGTTCATCTATTTGTTTTTAATCTCAACTGTCCATCTCTCCTAAACCCAAAACCCTAATGCCCAACTAAGGAACGTGGTTCAATTTTTTTTAAAAATTGATGGCCCACTGCCAAGTTTATACTATTTCGAGCAAACCAAAATCCCCAACTGTACAGACCCCACCCTGAACCGGGCCGAATCGAACTTAACTCCGGTTGGGATCAGTCCTGGAAATATTCACCCCGAACGGAACTGGTCTTCGAAATTTTTACCCCAACTGACCTAACCAGAACCAAAATCACCCCTAGCTCCCTTCATTAGTTTGCCTATTCCGAATGGTATCCAAAATATGGACCCAGGGGTGCTGTAATGCGCCTCCCGCACTACACGTGTAGTGCAGCCAATCCGGTCGTCCATCTCGACAATGGACGGCTCAGATTTTCATCTAAACAATGGATAGGTAGGATTTGTAGAAACTCGAATTATATCTAACCATTCATTGTAAAGATCGATGACCCGTGTGCGCCCTATAGGGTGCTTTGCAGGGCTTTGCACTACAGAATTTCCCAATCCCTAAAATATGGAGTTAGTTTCGATGTACAATGTGGAATTTTCGATATTATTGAGATCTAAAATATTACTTTGCAAAGTAACGAGTCAGGGCTTATGGAAATTGCAATAATTTTGGAGGCCTAAGAGCATCTTAACCCTTGCACAAATTTTTACTCAAATTTGAGTTAAAGCTTCATTTGATATGAAGCAATCCAATGGGTAAATGCAAATCTAGGCATAAATTTGAGTAAATATTTCATTAATGGCATAGTTGTAACTTTGAGGGAGAGAAAATAGCCTTCAAAATTTGAGTAAGAATTTGGTTCAAACCAAATTTGGTGAGAAATTTGAATAAAACTCAAATTGGTATGAATTTGAGTAGGAGTGGAGTTGTGTTTTGGGTAATTTTTACTCAAATTCAATTAAGGGGTGGAAATGCTCTAGTAGTACTCTATGGCCCTATTTGGATGAGGTATTGTGAAGGGGGATTACAATATCCCTCCTTCTAATCTGTGGCCCCAGGTGAACACCACGTTTGGGAAGCCAAAATGGAGGGCGGATATCTCTTCACCCCCTTATCCACAGCACCTCTTAATACCGGCTGAGGGGCTATTACCGATGGGCTACCTTGGACCAGTTGCTGTGGAATCCCCCCTAATCCCCCTCTATTTCGAACCAATCTACCCTTCGTAATCCCCTTTCCCACCCCCCAGGTACCCATTTCTCCTGTCGCAAGTCTTCGCCGCACTGGTTGTTCGAAGAGACAATTTGTGGCGATTTTGGATGCTTTTCGATTTGAGTTCGATTCAGTGAGGTATGGGTTTGATTTCTTTGTGCTTTTTCTGTTGCTACTCTTCCCGCACTGTCTCTGTTGCTATTTCTATTCCATGGTAGTGTTTGGTTCGAATTTGTATGGTAGGGTTTTGTGGGTTTCGACTGGTAATGGTATGAAACCCAAACCCAAACCCAAACCCTAGATCTTGATTTTTTCAACTGGTAATGGGTTTCAAATTTTTTAGGGTTCTGTTGCATATTTTTTAGGGTTCTGTTGCATATGTTTTAGGGTGAAGATTATGAAACCTAAACCCTAGATCTTGATTTTTTGATGTAGATTATGAAACTCTAAACCCTAAATTGTAATTTTTTAGAGTAAGATGAACTCTTTTTTAAACTTGATGTCAGGAGTATTTTTGAGCCTGCACAAAGCTCATCATAGAAATGAAGCACGTGATAGAAATTATTTTCCAATAAATATATACACACACACACACACAATATATATATATATATATATATATATATATATATAGAGAGAGAGAGAGAGAGAGAGAGAGAGAGAGAGAGAGTAGCTACATCTTATTTTAGTAATGGTGTCATGAGAAGAAAACCCTTCCTTGAGACAACTGGAGGTATGTAGTACTAATAAAGGCAGATAACATGCAATTTCGAGGCAGAAAATGTCAATTTGCAGCTAATTGGTCATTACGTAATTCTGCTAACAAGCATCAAAACAAGCCACTGATACAAATGGATGGAATGAATTGGTTGATTATGATAGTATAAGACGTCGCAGATTTAATGCAATATCCATAGATCAGAGTCTATTAAATTAAAGTTGAATACGTTGAATTTGAATTTAGGAAAATGATATCTTACACTTTCAACTTAGCTCTGCGACACAATTCGAACTCCATCTCTGTTTAGCAGGAGATCTATGTCCATAAACGTTCCTGATTCAGTTATGCACAAAAATCCACGCAGAATTTTTTTTATTCCTCGATGAGTACCACGCAAAAATGTTATACAGAGAAACAACAAGATATGTAATTACGTATTAATACACCTATACATATCCGTATGTAATCACACAGACACACACATATACATTGTTGTTTGTTGCAATTTGAATCGTATGGACTAAGGTACACAGTCACCACTTAGGTTTCATTGTTTAAATTGGGTGATGCGACTAAGAGATATGCCTAGTGCCAAATTGGAAGTCGATGTATCCACTATAATGACCATTTGTACATTATGACGTAGTCGCATTTGATTTGCGCATTACTTACTTTAAAGCAACAAGTGATGCTCCATCAATATACAATTCATGTAATTAAATTGGAGTTGGATATTCAAGTATTCTGATTGTTTGTTGTATACCTGTGGGCTCCTGTGCCCTTTTTGGTTCGAAGAGTCGCCACCCGGATTTTTGAGATGGATGATCTGAGAAACCGAGAGCTTGATTTGAAAAGAAAGGCTTTTGGTCTAGCGAAAACGTTGAGATTTTGGGTCCGGAAGCCACGTTACAAATGGGGAAGGTTTTTCTTTAAAAAGCACCCCACTCGTCCGGTAAAACCGGTCTCTACTTAATGTTTTCAAAAGGGGAAACCTTCAAGTATCATGTAAAAGATTAAGCTCTTTAATAAAAGCAAGTAGCGGGGAAGGGACATGGGAAATATATCACGTTGATGTGCATGTGGTGCTGTATGTACAGTAGTGATAAAGTGCGTGAGCAGATGGAATAAAAAGCATTGAGCAAACTGCCTGGACCTCAGTCATACTGTACATGACACACTAGGATGCCGCGCGGGGCACCTCAACTTGCCGTGCGGGGTACCTGCTCTGCTGTCAGACTGTTACAGACTTTCAAAACATCATCTAGCTCATTGCTTTTTCTGTACATCTTTAGGAAAACTCATCAGAAACTTCATGATAGTCAGATCATCCCAAGGATGTCATTATTTTCTCAAAACATGACTTTAAAACTGTTTTCAATGTATTGGATCATTTGGGATGATCTAGAAAACCATTTTAAAGAGCCAAGACACAGCTTGTAGATATGATCAAGACATGGCTTGTAGATGTGATCTTGTTTCAAAAGCAACAAAAGCAGTAGACAGCAGATACAGACAACCACAACAGAGAAAAAAACTCAGATCCAGACAGCCTGCTTACGAAAACATCAGCGTACCGTGCGCTGATGGTCAAGGTGCCACGCGCCTTGTCACCTAGCCGCGCAGTTCCCCAACCTCAGCACAGTGCTGGCTTTATTTTATGAAAATGAGTTTTAAGTCAAGATCCAACCAAAAGGGATTAGACCTGCTGACAGAAAAGTCCCCTCAGGACCAGAACGGAGTTTAGTCCAAGGAAACTAGTTTTTACCTTTGGTGTTGAGCTTGATCAGGGATGATTGACGCAAGGACGAGGATGGATTGTGACGGATGTAGATGGAGGAGGTTAAATGAGACAAAAGGGAGTATGGGTGTGAGTGAAGGTTAGGTGGATGGGGCTTTGAAGTTAATGAGAGATCAACTTCAATGATGAGAAGGGAGTGAGTGAAAGTGCTTAAAGAATGTCTTTTGGGAATGACATTCTTTAAGACTTGGAAATGGAAATGGAAATGGGAAAGTGGGTGTGGGAACTAGAGAGAGAAAGCTTATGGAGTAAGAATATCCAAAAGCAAAGAGAGCCAAAAGAAAGGCCAAAAGGGGACCCTTTTCCCTTAAGTGGAGGGGTTAATTTATAGGCAAAAGGCCAAGGATTTTGAATTTCAAATAGTGGAGGTATTTTCTGGGCGGGCCAGAAGTGCATTTTCGACTGAGCCATTCATCAGCTGTGGCTCAAACTGGCGTGGCCGACAGCTTTCTGAGCCAGTCAGCCTTTTGCTCAAGGTGCCGTGCGGTAGAGGTTGGTCGCGCACGGCCCCTTGTATTTCAACATGCCGTGCGCTTCAGCCCCGTTCTGCACGGTGCCTCCTTCTTCGGTCCAGGGTCTTTTGGGCTTTATCTGGGCTTATCTGGGCTTTTCAGATTTTTTGGGTTTTTGGGTTTTCATGGGCTTAGAGGAAATCCTTTCAAGCTCATAAAGGTTTTATTTCCTTTATTTCATCATCGGGGCGGACAAAGACTCTCCGAGATCCGGATTGGGGTGTCTACAATACCATTTATACGGGTGGCATTGGGAAGAAAGAAAGGATACTCCAAATGTAGTTGACGGTCATCTTTTTACCTTTGTGTAGCATGTCATGTCTAGTACCTGAAACATTTCTCATTAAATTGCTGGCCTTTTGTAGTTGAATGGGAATAAAACACTCTTCTAGAATCAGCTTATCAAGCTTTAGTCTCAATAAATTGAAGTCAGCACATCTTATCAAGCTTTAGTGGCAATAACTTGAAGTCCAGCTTTAGTCTCAATATATGTATATTGGATTACCTATTGATTGCATTTCATTTGTTCTCTTTCCTTCTTGACAGCTCCATTTCATGCTTGTTCGACATATGATATTCAGTTTCCATTGAAAACAAATAGTTCTAGAAAACAATTGATTCTATGTGATCTGATTGTATACTATGTAGTTAAATGTATGATTGGATATAGGAAAGTTGCTACAGTTCATGGTATCGGTACTAGTTGGTGTATGCATCATGGGTGGGATCATTGGAGTTGCTTGCACTCTGATGTGCTTTGTGTTGCATAATGTTTGCATGAACATCTGTAGGTTTTGTATTAAACGTACTCATATGCATACATGGTAATGATAACACTTAGTACACCAGTCAGCATGCATTTATGGTGTTCTCTTAGTGATGCCAACTTTTGTGTACAAATAACATGGAGTATGTCCAGGGAAATGTGGTAGAACAGTCCTTACATTTTGGAAGGATTGAATATTAAAGTACCCTTGAGCTTCTAATCACCTTTCATAAAAAAGCCTAAACCTTCTAAGTGTTTTTTAAGATGCCAAGATTAAACAAACAACAGAAAAGGAGAAGAGCAAGAGCAAGAGGGCTCATGGCATTACATGCCATTATGAACGCTGTCATAGGTGTTTTTGGTCTTTACTTGTTCATCATGTCCACGTTTCGCCGTCCAGAGCCTCGTCCAGGGTTGTTGAATCCGAACTTTTACCAGTCACACATAAACAATATCAATAGGCTTGTACGGGGTAATGACGTGGACTACCACAAGCAATTGAGGGTGAATAGGCAGACTTTTTTTAGATTGTGCTATTAGTCCGAGGTGTTGGGTTAGGGGACTCACGCAACGTATGTCTTAAGGAGAGGGTAGCAATATTATTGTGGGTCTTCTCTCACCATATGAAGCAGAGGCGTACCAAATTTGATTTCTATAGGTCTACTGAGACAATAAGTTGGCATTTCAATGTTGTACTCTGTTGTGATAAACTTTAATATGCTCGCAAGTGCACAAATCGTACCAAAGTATAGTTTAGCAAGTGCGAGGTCGAACCCACAGGGACTATTACGGATAGAACGTAGTTGAATAACTTTAAGAATCTCAAATTAAATTTCCTAATCTAGTTCTACAATATTTTGTTTGGTTTGAGAAAAATAAGCTTACAAGAATTAAAAGTACTTAAAGTGATAATAAAAATACAAGGGCATTGGAATCCATTACATGAATCGTATCTATAATATTTATGTTTCTCAATTCTCCAATTTCTCTACACAATAAGTTGGCGGCAAAGCTCTTTTATTGTGGAAAATATACAAGACAACTCTTTTTTTCTTAGCTTTTACTATTTTAGTTCTTCTTTTGCCAAACAGATGTATAAAATCAAAATATTCATTGAATCCATCAAAACACAATTTACATCCATTTTTTCATAAATCATAAATTGAATCCAACAAAACACAATGAAAATCCAATTTTAATGGTTCGATGAAAAATAGGCAAGTGAACAAGAAGAACTCTTAATAATTTAAACCATGCATTTGTTTGGAGAAATTAAGTCACATCAATAAAATAGATCTTTAAGCATGTAATTTCATCTAACCCTAGCAACTAATTTAGCCTAACATATTTAGAAGGACAATAAAATTATGAAGGAACTTACTTGGAGGCATTAAATAGAATGAACTTACTTCCAAATGTGAAGAAAATATAGAGTGCATTATAGGAGAAAGGAATGAAAAGCAAACAAAGATGGAGCACTAGCTCCCAGCTACGGACCTCCCCTCTCCTTCCTTCTCCAAGTGCCCCTTTTATTGGCATTGAGTGGCAAAGTAAAAGAAAAATAAACAAATGTCTATATAATGAAATTGTTGATCCATCCAATGGATCCAATCCTGTCTCATATTAAATTGTCTGGCATGGCATTTGTAGAGAAAACAGAGAACCACGTCTCCCTCCATGCTACTAGGAAATTATCTCATGCTTTGCGGACATGTACAACTAGGAGGAGTTATCCAATGCTTCTCACTATAGCATTTTTCACATAAAAATAGTAAGAGGCTTCAATTATGCATCTCCAAGGTCTTGAATTCTAGACTTTTTGCTTCTTATAGACCGATCTTTGCCACTTAAGCTACAAGATTACTTGTTCCAAATTGCTCCAAGTTTATTACTTATTCTTTTTCTCTAGATCTCAATTTATTAACCAACCTTATTTGATACATGCAAATATAAAAATGATTAAAAATAACATTATTAGAATATAAAACAGGTCTAACAAAGTACTAATTTAAGAATTATAATGTACACTAAAACATGTACATCATACTCCAAGCTGTGTTGCTCCTTCACCGAATGCTCCTAGTGACGCCCGAGCCCATACCTGCTAACTACCAAGACACAAGGTGGAACAGTCATGTTGAATTGTTCCTATTTCTTCCATTCTAAAGCTATCCTGTAGTTCGCCATATTCACTTACGTTTTAATAATCTTGCCAACATTTGTTAGAATTATCTTGGGGCATTGGATGGGACGTACGTCCCAATAAATTCCCCGGCCGCTGATAGGGCACGACATAGGTCGAGAATGGTGAAATTGCAACAAATGTCTTAGGTGTTTGTACTCGGGACCTAAACTTTGTCTATGTATTGTCTGGTTGAGAAGGATCGACCACTGACTCTAGAATCCTTGGAAATGCCATGGAAAGACCCCACGGTCTCAGAGTCCCCCATGGTATGTTCCATATCCTAAGTTGATGTTTCCTTCGACTCCATTACAATTATCCACCCATCAATGTGTTGTCTTCCATTCAATACAGGACATTATTACCTTGTTGATGCTGGCTACACCAATGGGAATGGTTATCTAGCACCACACCGTGGCCAACGATACCACATTAACATTTGGAGGCAAGGTCATAGGCTAACAAGTGAAGAGGAGTTCTTCAACATGAAACACTCCACTGCTAGGAATTGCATTGAGAGAAGCTTTGGGGTTCTCAAGATACTGTTTACAATTTTGAGATCTCCCTCCTATTACCCAAAAAGGACTCAATGTCGTATCGTGTCGGCGTGTTGTCTTCTTCATAACCTAATTAAGAGAGAGATGCCCAACGATCCAATTGAACACGAGTACCAACGTGGGAACGGGCACATAACAACGATGTCCATGTTGATGATCACATTGGTGTCGTAGAGAGTTCCAATGAGTGGACCGCAGGGAGGGATGCTCTAACGGCGGCCATGTATAACCATTTGTTAGCCAATGGTGGGGGACAAGTGGAGGGCATTCTTCCTTGATTGTATGTGGTTTTGTTCTGTTTGACATTATAATTATACTATTTGTAACTTCTTCACTTAATTGTTGTTGTTGAATAACTTGTAACGTACTATTGTATTTCTCGATGTTTTGCATAACGTAATGTTTAAGGTCCTACTTTTATAATAATTGCAGAAATGGCTACTAATGAAGTGGAAGTAGTGAAGGTGGAAGGGCCTTCCAAGCAAAAATGTAGGAGTTGAAGGAAAATTGAGAAGGATGCATTAATGAAGTGCATGGTTAACAAAGAAGGGGAGAAGTGGAAGGCCAAGAATGGCTTCAGAACGGGGTACTTCACCCACTTGGAGGAGTTATGAAAGTGCTCCCGGGGTGCAACCTTAAGGCTAACCCCCCATTGACTCCAAGGTGAAGCACTAAAAATCCATATGGGCTAGAATTGTTGACATTACTGGCCTAAGTGGTTTCGGGTGGGATGTTGTCAACAATCGCATCGACATTGAGCAACCCATATGGGATGAGTTTGCAAAGGTAGCCCTTTATCCAATCTTAAATTCCAATGGTTTAATTCAATATTAATGCATGAGAATTCTTAATAAAAGTGCAAATATTTGTGTAGGCCATCCTAAAAAGGCCCAAGACTTGTACGGGAAGTCTTTCCCGTACTTTGAGGATTAACAATGAATATTTGGCAAGGATAGGGCTACGCGGGCAGGTGCGGAAGATTATGACGAAATGGCGCGCCCAGAAATTGCCAACGAAAATGCGGAGCCACACAACTTCAATGACTTCTATGAAGCTCTATTCACTGACTACGACATACATCTCCCCAACACTCCCACAACTCCCGTAACTCCAACAACTCTCACAATTCCTCAAGCGTTCACACCTCATGCATCACTCCCCACGTCCACTCCCCGTGGCTCAATGCCGGAGCCCCAAAGGGGAGGAAGAGGACAAGAATGGGTGAAACGGAGTTGTCCATATATGCTAGCATGGACAATTTCTTGAAATCAACTAATGGGCATGTGGAGAAATTGGCCAATTTGTTTGGCTATGAGAAAGAGCTATCCGCATGACGCACGATGGTCAAAGAGGAGTTGTCAAAGCTTGATATCACCTTGGCGGAGAAGTTCAATCTAAGTGTCGTAATCGTTCAATCGGAAGAGAGAGTTGATGACTTCTATGGCACGAAGCCCTGAGGAGAGGCAAGCTTTGGTGGAGGCCATTGTAATGCCCCGATTTTTCGGGAGCAATGTAAAATAATTTCTTAAGAAAATCTTGCTAATAATTAAAAAATTTCAAAATAAAGGTTTAGCTATTACAATCTCAAGATAGATTTACTGATCCAAAATACATTAACTTCAGAGCCGACTCTAGGCTTGATACGAATCCCAAGCACACTCGATCTTCGTTCCTGATATTCTTTCCATGTCGAACTACACCATCATTGAAGCCTCTCCATTGAATCCTGTGCTCTATGGCAAATTGATCGCCGAAACAATCGATTTACCAGGATACAAACATATCCGTGAGTGATAAATTACCCAGTAGAATAATCTAACCCAACTACCCCTCTTACTTTACAGCTATCAAGCAGCAGGATAATAATGGTACGAATAAAACAGAGATTTTTCACGGAGACCAGTTTATTACTATCGATTACCTTATGTGAAATCTAAGATCTCATCCACGAGATCTTTCCTCCCCTACCGCTAGCCATGCTCGGTCCCATGAGATCACTTCCTTTTGCTGTCACAGATACACCTAAGTTACATACCGAGTGTGCATCCCAATAACCACAACAAGGGGTAAGTTTATCATGCCTGAATCATATCTAGGGTAATCTAAGATCTCATCCACGAGATCTTTTCTCCCCAACCACTACCATGTCTCATCCCATGAGATCACTTCTTTTCGCTGTCTCAGATGCACCTAAGTTATGTACCGAGTGTGCACCCCAATAACTACAACAAAGGGTAAGCTTATCATGCCGTTACATAATTAGGGTTTGCCTATCTTATTCACCACTTCACAATCATCACTGGACTCCCGCCAGTATCATTTCATCACTGGACTCCCGTCAGTTTCAATTCATTAATCACCACTGGGCTTACTTTGCCAGTTCCAATTCATCACATCTCAAAATCACGCCTGCAGCCAATCTCTAGAAAGAAAATCTTCTCAATTTATCTATTACTTAACATCGTCTAGGTGAATTCTATTTTGCATACCACCCCGTGTCTCTAGGGTCCAATCTAGCATTCAAATCAAGTATCAGTGCAATATCAATTAAATCAAATAATAATTAAATGAGTAACAAGTAATGCAATCACATAATTTTTTATGAATGGACCGTTGCTCTTATTCTTGTATGGCCAAGATGACAAAGATAAAGTAAGAACTTTTATAAAAAAAATTTTAAAAAATTTTCTAGGCTCTCATTAATTATTTCTAAGAAATTAAATTGATTAAAAACTAATTAAATACATTAATCAGGTAAAAATATTAGGATAAATATCATGATCTTAATAAGAGTCCTAATGATCCTATGCAACATGTTCGAGTGTCAAAAGTTGGGTTCGGAGAGTCGCGGAATTATTTTTAAATAAAGATATTAATAAAAGTTGCTAAAAGTAAAATAAATAGGTAATAAATAATCTAATAAATGAAATACATTGAGATCAACAATGTTTCATCTTCAGAACGTAAGGAATCCATAAAAAAAAAAAATACTCGGGTATTAATAATATGGTTTATAATGTCGTAAAGTATTTTTGTTTGGAAACAATGTAAAAATAAGAATAAATATTTAATTAAATAAAAAAATATGAGATTAACAAGATATCATCTTTGAAATGCGAGGAGTTTAGGAAAAATAGTTTGGGTATTAAAAACATTGTTCGAAAGGTCGCAAGGATTTTTCGTTCGTAAACTTTGAATGAAAACAAGTAAAAATTTAATAAATAGATATTTAAATAAAAAAAATGATATTAACAAGTTATAATCTTAAAGGTGTGAGAAATCTAGGAAAAATGGTTCGGGTGTCAAAAATGATGTTCGGGAGGTCGAAAAACCGTTTCGAACCAAAACAATCCAAACCGCGAGGTTGGACCGGTCAATCTTGCGGTGGAGCAGTCCACCGCAACCTCAGATCTAGTTCTTGTGGTCTACATGTTGCGGCCGCGAGGTCATGTCCAGGATTCATTTTTTTTCATCTTTTTGACATGATCTCGATGCATGAGTTCGTATGGGTTTAATATAGGCCTAAAAATACATAATTATACATAGAGGAGAGGTTAGATAGGATTATAGTACCTCGATGGGATCGAATTGATTCAAAATCGAAACTTTGATCTTGGAGAAGATGGATTCAGCATTGACTATAGGGGAAGTTTAGGATCGGTTTGCGGCTTGCTTGGGGATGCTTTGGGTCGTAGGAAGTGATCGGGATGGTTGAATTGGATCTCGGTTGGGTTTAGATATGAAACCCACTTTTCTTTCTCTCACTTTCTCTCTCTAAGACTCCATAACTTGGAACTTGGTTTCCTTCGATCTTTCTCTTCTTTTCAGACCGGTGGAGGGTGGTGAGTATTGTGGTATGCCCGTGGGTCAATGGGGTATAGTATTTATAGATGAATTTTGGAAGGAAATGATAAGATTGAATTTAATGGAATTGGATTCATGGGATTTGGAATGGACAAATTGGGCTTGATTTTAGGGTCAGAAAGGAAGTAGGAAATGGATAAAAACGAATTGAATGTCGAATTTTGCTTGGTGATGAAGAATTTTCGTTTTTTTGATGAGGGGGGATGCATTTGGGGTTTCTTAGAGAGAAAGGAATGGAGGGAGTTATTGTAGGAGAGAGATGGAGCTGTGGGAGGGGAGAGAGGCTGCAGGAGAGTGAGGTGAGGGAGGAGACAAAGTGTGCGTGCATGTAGAAAAATAATGCATGCATGTGTAGGGAAAAAAAATAAAATGCATGCATTGAATATAATTGCATGCATAATTATAATATTTAGAAAAAAAAATCTATTTTTATTAGATATGCTATTAAGAACTTTATTTATATTAAAAAAAATACGGGCTATTACAGTCATCCTTGTCGGTGAGGTGTACGGTCCCATATAGTAGCAATAGTTGTGCCCTTTTGAAGTGGCATAAGTACCATTATAAGCACGATTAGTACTTCACCCACTTTTTTTGAAGTGGCTACATGTTCTCGATGTATCGTATAGGCCATTTGTTAAAATGTAATGAATGACTAAAAACGATGACTGTTTTATATATTTGTGTAGGAGGTGAACTAAGAACTATGTTATATACTCATTTGTATGCTAGCCGGTGATGTAATCGTATTTGTTATGGCAAATATGTTATGTCAGTTATGGTTATGTGGGTGTCTTATTATTGTACTGGCAATGTCATTCATTTATGTTTTGCATGATAGGGGTTGGGTGATTGTGTACTACAAAGAGGGCGATGATGAAGAAATTAAAATTGGTAAACTAGGTAGTTAACTTGGTGGGGTAACGTTAGTTGCAGCCATGAGTAACTTTCAATGGTGTGCCATTAATTGGTTGAGCCCACATCGAACCGAAGATGGACAACATTATGATATTTACAGTCACAAAAGTTGGTGCCTATGATGATATTTATCTGAGCCAAAATTTTCCATCACTTAACTGCATTTGCACACTTTTACGATCATTTCTGGGGGCGATGATGACAATGTTCTGAGCAAAATGGCAGGTAGTACTTGTACGTACTTTTAACGTATGTTTGTTCATTAATTGGTGGCATATCAGTCTATGTGTGAAAAGTATAGTTTTGTGGTGAAATTATGCAAGTGCAGATCTCTGTGTGTGTGTGTGTGAGTTAGAAGTGCAGAATTGTGCACCATTCTGGCCCTTTGGTTCATTTCTTTGTTGGATAGGGCCTGTTATTTGTTGGTTCATTTTCTGGGTTTGACATGTTGACTAGGGCAATGATGATTGATAGGTGTTTCTTAATTAAGGTCAATACGTTGGCAGGGTAACATTTGTTATAGCCAACTTATTGACCTTATTATCTGAGCCCAATCCCCCCTCCATTTTGGTTTCTCAAACAGGGTGTTCAATTGGGGTCCACGGATTAAAAAGGGGGATATCACAATGTGGTGTGTGTGATAAGTACAGAAACAGCATGGGTTACTTCGCAGTTTGGGGGCGGTTTGCAGGTGTTAGTTGGACAGTGCAGTGCAGTACCAAGTTTATTTCTGCAGAAAACAGTTTGTGGGGTGTGTGTGTGTGTTTAGGTATGGAGAGTAATGTTTGCATGCACTGAACTGCACTTGAACTTGCAGTCACAAGACTAGTAGCTATGTTGGCATATTCTACGCGGCTATAATGTTATTTTCCTGAGCCAACTGTATTTGGAAATGTTTAAATAACTTAATTGCACTTGCACTTTTCATGCTCATAATTGGTGGCTATGATGACATTGTTCTGAGCCAAATGATTCCTAAATATTTTTTGAGCCCAATGAGGTTTATACCTATGCTTTATATTACTATTCAATTCCTTTGGTTCTTTTTCTTTGGTGCCATGGCCTGTTTGGATGGAGTATTGTGAAGGGGGATTGTGATATCCCCCCTTTTAACATAACTAATGCAAGTGCAAGTGTGTGTGTGTGTGTGTGTGATATCTTCCATCCAAAACCAGTGTGCTATGTGCAAGGGGGTGTGTGTGTGTTTGGATTACACTTGTGTTGCTAGTTCATGGGCTGTGCACTTGATTTCCGTTTTCTATTTCATGTCCACTTCGTTAACGTATGTCTGGGTAGTTGTGTTGCTAGTTCATGAGCTGTTTTCATGTGTTAAGTGAGCTATTTTGTGAGGTTATAAACTAGTGGCTGTGATGAAATTTTTCTGAGCCAAATATGTCATAAATGAAGGCATGGTTCCATGTTGATTTCTGCTTAAGAATAGTGCACAAACTGATAAAAAAGTGCAGAATTGAAGAAAAATTGTAATTGTGCAAGTGCAGGTCAGTGTGTGTGTGAGTTAGAAGTGCAGTTTTATGCATAAATTGTGCAATTGTAGGTCTTTGTATGTGTGTCTTAGAAGTGTAGTGTAGTATGTGAAATTGTGCAAGTGCAGGACAGTGTATGTGTGCGTTAGAAGTGCAGTTTTGTGCATGAAATTGTGCAAGTGCAGGTTCGTGTGTGTGTGTCTTAGGAGTGCAGTGCAGTGGGTGAAATTGTGCAAGTGCAGGACAGTGTATGTGTGCGTTAGAAGTTCAGTTTTGTGCATGAAATTGTTCAAGTGCAGGTCTTTGTGTGTGTGTGTGTGTTTTAGAAGTGCAGTGCAGTGGGTGAAATTATGCAAGTGCAAGATAGTTGTAGACACCCCAATTCGGACCTCGGAGAGTCTTTATCCGCCCCGATGATGAAATAGAGGAAACGGTACCTTTGCAGCTTGAAAGAGGATCTCCCTAAGCCCAAATAAAACCCCAAAAACCCAAAAACCCAAAAAGGCCCAGATAAAGCCCAGACAAAGCCCAAAAGACCCTGGACCGAAGAAAAAGGCATCGTACGGAGTAGCACTTGAGCGCACGGCACCTTGAAATTCAAGGGACCGTGCGTGGCAAACCTTCACCGCACGGCACCTTGAGCAAAAGGCTGACTGGCTCAGAAAGCTGTCGGCCACTCCAGTTTGAGCCACAACTGATGACTGGCTCAGCCGAAAATACAATTCTGGCCCGCCCAGAAAATACCTCCACCATTTGAAATTCAAAATCCTTGGCATTTGCCTATAAATTGACCCCCTCCACTCAAGGAGAAGGGCCCCTTCTTTTGAGTCCCTCTTTGGCCTTTCTTTTGGCTCTCTTATTTCATAAACTTTCTCTCTCTAGTTTTCACACCCACTTTCCTACTTCAATTTTCATTTCCAAGTCTTAAAGGATGTTATTCCCAAAAAACATTTTTTAAGTACTTTCACTCACTTCCTTCTCATCATTGAAGTTGATCTTTCATTAATTCAAAGCCCCATCACCCAAAATACCTAACCTTCACTCATACCCATACCCCCTTAGTATCATCCAACTGCCTCCACCTACATCCGTGACGATCCATCCACATCCTTGCATCCACGGCCCTTGATCAAGCTCGAAACCAAAGATAAAAACTAGTTTCCTCGGACTAGACTCCGTTCTAGTCCTGAGGGGACTCTTCTGTCAGTAGGTCTAACCCCTTTTTTTGGTTAGATCCTGACTCAAAACCCATTTTCATAAAATAAAAACAGTACTGTGCTGAGGTTGGGGAACCGCGCGGCCTGTTGATCAAGCGGTGGCACCTTGACTCTCAGCGTACGGTACCTGTGTATGTTGGTATCATTGTTGGCAGGCTGTCTGGATCTGAGTTTTCATCTGTTGTGGTTGTCTGTATCTGCTGTTTACTGTTTCTGTGGCTTTTAAAATGAGACTATATCTACAAGCCATGTCTTGGCTATTTGAAAAAGGCTTTCTAGATCATCCCGAATGATCAAATATGTCGAAAACTATTTTAAAACCTTGTTTTAAGAAAACAACAACATTTTTGGAATGATCTGACTGCCGTGAGGTTTCTGATGAGTTTTTCAAAAGATGTATAGAGAAAACAATGAGTTAGATAACGTTTTGAAGGTGTGCAACAGTCTGACAGCGGAGCAACTACCACGCACGGCATGTTGAGGTGCCACGTGCGGCATCTCAAGGTGCCGTGAACAGTCTGGCTGAGGATCAGATAGTTTGCCGGATGATTTTTATTCCATTTGTTCACGCCATTTTATCACCACTGTACAAACAGCACTACATGCACGTCAATGTAATATATTTCCCATGTCCCTTACCCGCTATTTGTTTTATTAAAGAGTTTGATATTCCAAGTAATATCGAAGATTTCTCTCTTTTTGCAAACATTAAGTAGAGACCGGTTTTTACCGGGCGAGTGGGGTGCTTTTTAAAGAAACCTTCCCCATTCGTAATGTGGCTCCCGAACCCAAAATCTCAACGTTTTCGCTAGATCAAAAGCCTTTTACAAGCGAGTTCTCGATTTTTCGGATTATCCATCTTAAAAATCCAGGTGGCGACTCTTTCAAAAAAATGGCTCGGGAGCCCACAGTGGCGACTCTGCTGGGGAATCGTTTTATTCAATGCTTTTTTTTAAGAAAAAATATATATATATACAAAAAAGAAAAAGAAAAAAAGGTATTGAATAATCAAGAGGGCCAAGCTTGAAAGGTGTTTTCAAAAAGGGGATTTTCAAATATTTTTCGGAAGATTAAGCTCTTTTATCCTATACACCTTGCACCGCACAAGCCTCGCTAGCGTGTTTCGGCTACCTTGCCCGGTTTACCGGTGACAAGCTCTCCCGGAATGCCTAGCAACCCTTGACAATGATGAGTCATCGTGCTGTTCGACCATTGTCTTGCAATACACTCGATATGGGGTAGTACATCTTGGCTCTAGTCCGGGGAACCCTTCTGAGACCAAAACCAGCCTTTGCACTTGTACATAGCCATAGAACCTTCCCAACTAGGTCAGGAACCCATGACTAAGACTTATGTGTTATATCCTGTTTACGTGCTTTTTATTCCTGTACACGCACATCATTCATGCATCATCGCATCTTGCGGGCTAGAGGATTAGGCTCCTTTAGAATTCTTTAGGTCCCCTCCCCCCCGGGTCGGTCTAGGAGACCTTAAATCCATGAAGTTTGCGATACCTCCGGTGTTTGCCGTGCCCGAACGGCTCCCTTGGTTCTAATCTAGCCTTAAGTGCGTGCGTATCTGGATTCCGGTAGTCACATTGCTCTGTCTCGGATGGTCATGGTAAGGAGATTGGCTCTGGTTCCGACTCGCTCAGAACTTAACCTGCCTGACAGTACCTACCCGGACTATCGAAAATCTTCTGTGCAAGCGCCTTAAGTGAGATTTGAACCACGGTAGGTCTACTAGGATGGTCTAGGAGACCTTAAATCCATGGAGTTTGCGATACCTCCGGTGTTTGCCGTGCCCGAACGGCTCCCTTGGTTTGAATCTAGCCTTAAGCGCGTGTATATCTGGATTCCGGTAGTCACATTGCTCTGTCTCGGATGGTCACGATAAGGAGATTGGCTCTGGTTTCGACCCGCTCGGAATTCAACCTGCCTGACGGCACCTACCCGGACTGTCGGAAATCTTTTGTACGAAGTCTTAAGTGAGATCCAAGCCACGGTAGGTCTTAGGCCTTGTCTCTAGGAGATGGGTAGAAGTAGGGCGAATATTCGGATCGGTTATGAGTTGCTCCCTTTTGACTTATTGCCAATATCGCCAACATTGATCGCCTGCGGAGAAAAGAGGCTGTACCTAATTGGTTTCGTCTATCCCAAAGACTAGTTCGTGTGGACACCCTAAAAGAAACCCCACTGTTCGAAGTCCAAGTTACACAGGAAGAACAACTGTTGTTAGGAGAACCCGTAGGAAAATCTATAGTCTCAATCCCGCCCGAAAATCCTTTACCCATGGCTGATCAGGGAGACGGAATAGAAGAACTCAGGCAGAACATGGCTAACATGGATATTCAGTGTAAGCAGTCCCTTTCCGGTGTCGATGCGTAGCTTAAGGCCGCCGTAGTCTCTATGAAGAACGACATGAACATGCTAATGGAAATCATGCAGGAAATCACTGACAAGCTCCTGACCAAGACCTCCTTATAACTCGAACAACCACCCAAAGTTGAGATACTAGCAGCTGACCCCAACCTAGTCGCTCTCATGGATAAGATTGGCAAGTTAGAGAAATCTGTCTAAGAAACTAAACGACTTAGAAAAGGAGAAATTGACATGAACAAGCTATGTCTCTTTCCGAACGCCAAGTTGCCTGAAAAGTTTAAAGGGGTGGATTTTGCGAAGTTCGATGGTACCGGCGATCCAAGGGCCCATCTTCAAGGATATGTCGGATCCCTCACCATGCGTGGTATCGAAAAAGAAGCTATGGCCAACTCTTCCACGAGTCCTTGTCTGGTCCAGCCCTGCAATGGTTCCTCACTCTCGAACCATCCAAGAAGAGGACTTGAGAAGATATCGGGACAGCTTTCGTGGCTTAGTACGATTTCAACGTTGACTTGAAGATGACCACGAGGGAGCTGGAAAGCACTAAGATGAGTGAGAAGGAAAGTTTTGCGGACTTTGTGAAGCGTTGGAGGGCTAAGGCTGCCCAGATGCAGAATAAGCCTGACTTGAAAGAACAAATACAGATAATAACCAAGAACTTGCCTAGCTCCTTTGCTCCTTACATGGTTCTTTCTCAAGCTGCTCCAAATTTTGAGACCTTTTATGACTCTGGACTGGCTGTAGAGGAGGCTTTACGGGATGGAACTTTGGAGAAGAAAGAATCGGGATCCGGGTCAAAATGCAAAAGGGCATATTCGGGAAACAACAACGTTCTTTTCGGGAATACCGACCAGGCGGGAACCTCATCCACTAAACCTGTAGAAGTCAACCAAATCTCCGAGAAACCAAAGTCCCAAAACCGAACTTTCACCCAATTCAGCACTCCCCGATCCACTCTTCTTAATAAACTCACAGAAATCGGAGTGTTGAAGCCTCTTCTGCTGCCACAAACCATTCCACCAAATCTAAACCAGAATGTCTACTGTGACTTCCACCAAATGTCTGGCCATACCACCGACAACTGCATCTGCCTCCGTCATGAAATCCAAAACCTCATCGATAACAAGATTGTCGACGCTCCACCTACCGAAAAACCGAACACCGTCTCAAACCCTCTACCACAACACAACACAACACTCCCTTCCGTATCAACCAGGTCACCATAGTTGAAAACCAAAACATCCCAGAATTTGACCCTACCCTGTTCATTATCCCCGATACCGAACCAGTGCCTGTTGGTGAAATTCCTGGAGAGACTGCCCTTCACTCTATATGGGGATGAGAAGACACGTGGGGAGAACTGATTGCCGACTGGGAAGAGTTTGAAGCCTCCAACTTCCAAAGGAATGACGAACCTTTATTCGAGGCCGGATGAGAGGTTCACTTGCAAAACATCCATGCAGACCCTTTCGATGGATTTTCTTTAAATGCGCTGTTTGAAAATCAGGGGGAAGAATACCAAGTTTTCCAAGACGTGCCTGAATGGGGATGGGACCCAACCCCAGACGAATACCAGCTTTTGACTTGGAATGACCCTCTGGACACCTTCTCCTTTCCAGCACTGTTCGGTGAGGAATATCAGTCGGGATGCCAACCTGAGATAATGACATACAATTGGCCTGAGCTCGCTCCACTTCGCTCGGATTTCTCTCATTTTAATGATTTTGTCATCGATAATTTGTACGGCAATGTGGACCTCACCCCGTACCCGAACCTTCCCGGATACGAAGAAGAAGTCGCTAGCAACGGGTTTGACCCAATGCACTGCCTTGTAGACGAGACTGGATCCGAACCATCAGTTACTTTTCCAAAAGACGCTGATGTTGCTATGATAAACATATGGGAAGATGAGCCAGGGGATGGAACAAACTTGTGGGCTAACACTGAGGTAGTTAACATAAAAGTGGGAAACGAAGAGTGGACCGTTAACAAGACAGTAATGGAGGCTGAAAAGTGGAAACCCGAAGATCTGTGGGATGACTTGGTCATTGCCGACTTGGCCGCCAAGCTGCAGGATACGACTATCGGAAACAAACGCAAAGCCCTAGCCGATCTATGGAGCAAAGAATCGAAGTACCGTCAGATTGACCACCTAACCAGAAGCGGCCGTGTTTACCAACCTCCAAGCCTTCAAGTCGAAGAATCCTCCAACTCTGCAGCCCCAAGGCCCTCTGATCCCTTTTCCACCCCAATTAAAAACACTTTTCGACCCTTTGATGCACCAGCCAAGGAGCCTTCCCGACCAGAGAAGAATCCCGAATGAATGATTAAGCGTCAACTCGAGCAAACCCATGCAAAGATGTCCGTTTGGGATGTGCTGGTCCATTCCACACGCCATCGTGAGGGGCTCACTCAAGCACTCTATCAACTGAAAGTTCCCTCCGCCATAACCCCCGATGAGCTTGTGGCACTAATCAAAACCATACCTGTCAAGCATGTCATCACCTTCACCGATCGAGACTTACCGGCCGAAGGAACTGACCATAATCGGCCGCTGCACATCACCCTGAAATGCCATGGCAAGTCGGTACCTGTAATCTTGGTTGACAACGACTCAGCAATTAATGTCTGTCCACTCCGCGTTGCTTACTGCTTGGGGTACAAAAATAAGGACTTCTCCCCGTCAGAAGTCAAGGTCCGAGCGTACGACAACACCCGAAGAGATGTGGTCGGGACCCTTATGCTTCCTATGACTTTCGGACCGTATCAAACAGAGGTAGAGTTTCACGTGGTGAATATTCCTGCCTCTTTTAACCTGCTACTGGGAAGGCCTTGACTACATCGGCCGGACATCATGGCTATTTCCTCTACGCTCCATCAAAAAATTCGGCTGGGACTGAAAACAGGAATGCTCACTATCTACGGGGACTTTGGGATTCATGTCCCTGTTGAGGACAATGCCCCACTCTTGGAAATTCAACACGGAGAAGAAGATATCGCCCTGGGAGGATTCTCTCTGGATACCTCCAAATCTGTCTATTCAGTTAGAATTGATGACGACTTCGTAATTAGCAATGTTGCCATCAAGATGATGAAGAAGATGTCCTACATGCCAGGATTGGGACTGGGAAAGAACCTTTAGGGCCCTGCAAAGTTCGAAGCCCAGGGCACTCTGATGCGCACAACTGGCCTTGGTTACTCACCCGCAAGCAACAGCAAGGTGAAGAAGAGGAACAGGCTAGAGGATTACTTTGTCAAAGAAGAAGCAAAACAGATTTACCAAGGGCAGCCGGAACCGTTTTGGGATGAGGAAACCCATACCTTCCTACCGGGATTTGAAATATTTGCGAACGATGTCTGGCCGGAAAGTGAGGAAAAATCCGAAATGGAGGAAGGACAGAAAGAGCCCGCTGACTGGATTGAGGTTTTTGCCATGGGTAGTCTCGCAACTCTGTTCAGGGAAGACGAACCAATGGGTACAGCTGTAGAAGCAGAAGTGCTGATAATGGAACAAGATGCTCTTGAGGATCCAACTTTGTTCATCATGGATGCTGTTGGGGAGTACAAGAACTGGACCTTCATACCAAGTGCAACTCTCCATGAGTCGGAGTCTGAGTCTGAATCTGAGTGTGTCAAGTCTTCTGAGTCTGTCGAGTCCGAGTTGTTGCCTCTCGGCCCAAACTCTCAGAGTCTGTATTTCGAGTTCGAATCCACCCATGTCTATGGTGCCCCCGAGGCCTCCGTTAGCAATAAAATGAATGAATCTAATTCTGCTTACTTCCCTGACTTTGAAATAAATTGTGTCGACCCCGATGATGAAGAGATTGATTTCGACGGGGACATCCCCAAAGAAATTTGATCCCTAATTGACAGGGAAGATGAAAGGCATGCTCAACCTATAAAGGAAGAAATCGTTTTAATAAATTTGAAGGATGAAGGGAATCCCCGGATGACTCAGATCGGTTCTGCGCTATCCGCTGGAGAGCGCGAAGCCCTTCTAAACTTGCTCAAGCAATTCGAAGATGTGTTTGCATGGTCCGTGTCGATTTCAGGGACCTTAACAAAGCTAGCCCTAAAGATGACTTCTCGTTACCACACATTGACGTGCTGGTTGATAATACTGCCAGCCATGCCTTGCTCTCCTTCATGGATGGTTTCTCAGGGTACAATCAAATCCTTATGGCTCCAGAGGACAGGGAAAAGACTACGTTCATTACTGAATGGGGGACGTATTGTTATCGAGTCATACCCTTTGGATTGAAAAACGCAGGATCCACTTACCAGCGGGCTGCCATGGCGTTACTACATGACATGATTCACAAAGAAGTGGAAGTCTACGTTGATGATATGATCGTCAAAGCCAAAGAGCGAGAAGGGCATTTGCCAGCGCTCAGAAAGTTCTTCGAAAGAATCAGGAAGTACAAAATGCGTCTCAATCTCGCCAAATGCTCATTCGGGGTCACCGCAGGGAAAATGCTCGGATTCATGATCACCACCCGAGGCATCGAAGTCGATCCATCAAAGATCAAAGCCATCCTAGAAATGAAGCCACCGCGATCTGAGAAGGATGTAAGGAGTTTCCTTGCCAAGGTGCAGTTCATCAGTAGATTCATCGCAAAGCTAACCTCGACTTGCGAACCTCTGATCCACCTACTCAAAAAAGAAGTGCCCTTCATTTGGGATGATAGGTGCCAGAAAGCTTTCGAAGCTATCAAGGCCTACCTACACAAGCCGCCGGTGTTGACGCCGCCCGTAACGGGGAAACCTTTGATCCTATACCTATCAGTTACTCCGTCCTAGATGGGGTGCATGTTAGCACAGGAAGGAGACGATGGGGTTGAAAGGGCAGTTTACTACCTCAGTAAAAAGATGGTTGGTCCCAAGGAACGCTATACCCCTTTAGAAAAGACATGCTGGGCTCGTATGGGCTTACAGGAAGTTGAGGCATTATATGTTGGCCTACCCGGTGAAGTTGATATCTCGAATGGATCCTCTAAAGTATCTATTTGAGAAACCAGCTCTCACAGGTAGGATGGCACGATGGCTGCTAATGTTGGCTGAATTTGAGTTAAAGTATGTCACCCGAAAGTCAGTAAAAGGAAGAGCTGTTGTGGAATTCCTAGCTGATTGTCTAGTCGAGGGGGAAGAAGATGCCGAATTCAATTTCCCCGACGAAGACATAATGACGATGACCGAAGAAGTCTGGTAGTTGTACTTTGATGGGGCAGCCAACCAGAAAGGGTTCGGAATCGGTGTACTACTTATTTCGCCTGATGGATCGCACATCCCATTGGCATTCAAGCTTAACTTTGAGGTCACCAATAATCAGGCGGAATACGAAGCCTGCATTGTGGGTATGGAGGCAGCCATCGAGATCGGCATAGAAAAGCTAGAGGTTGTAAGGGATTCGAACTTGGCTGTATCCCAAGCGAATGGCGACTGGAAAGTCAAGGAAGAAAAGCTGAAACCATATCATCAGGATCTCGAAGACCTTATCCCTCACTTCAGCAAGGTGACATTCTCTCATGTCCCGAGGCTCAAAAATCAATTTGCAAACGCTTTGGCAACGCTGGCATCAATGGTTGAAATCCCTGTTGGCGTAAAGTTAAGACCGATTGTGATAGAACAAAGGGATAATCCAGTATACCAGCATGTCATGGTGGTCGACGAACCCGATGATGGCCATCCATGGTATTATGACATTTGGAGGTATGTGGAAAGAGGAGAATACCCCATGGGAGTAAGCAAGAAGGACCGGATCGCTCTCCAGAGGATGGCAACTCAATATGTCATCTGTGGGGGAAACTTATACCGAAGATCGCCCTGTGGCACGCATAAGCTCTGCATCCATGGAGAAGATGCGAAAAGAGTAATGGAAGAAGTTCACGAAGGTGTCTGTGGTCCCCGCATGAATGGCATAATGCTTGCCAAGAAAATCCTTAGGCAATGATACTTCTGGACCACCATGGAAACGGAATGTGTAGAGTATGTGCGAAGGTGTAGAAAATGCCAAATTCACGCCAACCTCACGCATGTCCCGCGCATGAGTTGCAACAAATGACCTCACCGTGGCCTTTCTCGACATGGGGAATCAACGTCATCGGAAGGATAGTGCCAGCAGCTTCCAACGGTCACAAGTTTATTTTGGTAGCCATCGATTACTTTACGAAATGGGTAGAAGCTGCTTCCTACACCACTTTGACTGCAGTTCAAGTTGCGCACTTCATCAGGCAAAACGTCATTTACCGATACGGGGTCCCCCAGGCTTTTGTGTCCGATAATGGAGTTCATTTCAAAGGACGAGCTCGAGAAGTATTGGATGAGTTCCAAATCCAAGTGCACAAGTCGACGACCTATCGGCCGCAGACCAATGGAGCTGTGGAAGCAGCTAACAAAATGATCAAAGCCATTCTGGAGAAGACTATTCAATCTGCAAGGGACTGGCATGAACAACTACCCCTGGCTTTGTGGGGGTATCGCACATCTGTGCGAACACCAACGGGAGCAACCCCCTATTCTTTGGTTTATGGAATGGAAGCAGTGCTTCCTATCGAATTAGAAGTCTCATCTCTGAGGACAATGATTGAGTGTGAAGTTCAAGAGGTAGAATGGTTGAGTAATCGATTTGAAGAACTTATGTTGTTTGATGAACGCCGGTTAAGGGCTCTTTACCACATCCAAGGGTATCAACGAAGGATTGCACGGGCATTCAACAAGAAAGTGAAACCCAGAAATTTGGCAGAAGGTGACATGGTTTTGAAGGAAATCTGGGCTCCAGTTTACGACCCACGGGGAAAGTTTCGACCAAAGTGGTCCGGGCCGTACATTATCAAGGCTATCCTATCTGGAGGAGCTACGCAACTCATCGACTTGGACGGAAACAAATTCTCAACCCTGGTTAATTTGGATCAACTCAAGCGTTATTACCCCTGAGAGAAGCTCGCTAGGCTGAAAACCGCAAGGGCGGGCAGACCTTGGCAAAAAATTAGAGCAAAGCCTGTTAGGATGAAAACCCGTCAGGGCATCCTAGGCAAAAGTTAAGGCATACGATAAATGAGCTCGCTAGACCGAAAACCCGAAAGGGCGGTTCTAGGCAATAGCTAAAGCGCAAAAGGAGAGAGTTAAAACCAGAGCGAACCCTACCCTGAACTACGTCATGACCTGATTCCTTCGCAAGGACGGTACATAGGCAGTCTCACATCGAAGTCCGGTCACAATCCATCAAAATAAAAAAAAAACCAGGTTGAGAAGGCTTGAAGAACAAGAGTCAATGAGGGGGAAACCCTCCAAAACTCGTTTTTATTGACACAATTACTTCTACTACATAAGGTTGAGCAAAGCTTTCAAAACGAAAAGAAGTACAACATAATGAAAATTGGTCCACAATTTATTCAACGGTCAGAGTGGTAGGATCGAGTCAGTTTTCTTGAGTTCCAGCCCTTGCAACAATGTCCCTCCTAAGCCACTTTCGATAGCTCCCGCGTATCGCCACAGAAGGATAGGGATGTGCGTCGGTCACCTCACGCGTCCTCCAGAAGCGCTGGTAATGGCAAAGGACTGAATGGCTAAAGAGAGGCAGAACCACGTCCACGAGAACCTTTGTAGGGGCCTCCTGCCTCAAACCGAGCTGACGCTGGATACGATAAGGGATGTAGAAGGTGAAGGCTCCCGAACCAGCAAGAACAACCCACTGAGGGCCCATATAGTGCACTGTCATGGGAGGGAGATCTAGCCATCGACACCTCCAAGCAATAGTCTCCGCTCGCCGGTGCCTGAGGAAGTCAACCCACTCGGCCCTGCTCCTATCCGCAAACTCGAAACATCGCTGAGAAAGTAACCTTGCCTCATATGACCAGTTGCCAGGAGGAATGGTCAGCACATTCACCTTGTCGCAAAGCCAAATCTGTGAGAAGAGAGAGAAAACAAGTAAGAAACCATAGAAAGCCGAGCCGAGTGTTGAGGTAAAATGAGAACGTGGAAGAAACCCGAAAAATGAGAGTTGAGTGAGAAGCCAACCTGTAGGAGGAGAGGGCTACCCCCGAAAGTCTCGATCCCTCCAAAATGAACCTTGTCCAAACCTATCAGAGTCTCAGCCAGAACCATAGGGACCACGTCTTTTCGGGCTTCAACCTGAACGGCGACGCCGACCAGCGCCGAGCTAGCATGACCCACAGAAGGAACCAAGAGATAGGCCGCGAGCAAACACATGCAGAGAGCGGTCATGCGTCGAGTCTGATAAGTCATGTCTCCAAGATCGCCGGGAGGAGAAAACAGCTCGATGAGGCGCATGACATTGAGATGGCCATCTCTAACCAAGTAGCGAGCAGCACCATCGCTAAATCCAAGGGCCGCGGCCAAGACTCTGTGAGCACTCTCGCGCACAGGGGGAATGATGACCTCCCGTGAACCAAAACCCCCGAGGTACGCACGGAACTCCTCGACGGTAGGACAGAGCTCCTGATCGCCAAATCGGAACACATGGACCTCCGGATCCTAGAAACTCACGGCTGTCCTCAAAAGCTCTGGACGAAGATGAATGTTGCGGAGGTACCGCATAGAATAGAGACCGTGGGCTCGGAAGTTGAGCCAATCGACGCCTTCCATGGAAGCCAACCATGGACGGAGTGAGCCGGTGAGGGAAAAAGCCATTGCAAGAAGTGAGGAGAATGTGGTATGAGAGAGCTTGAATTTATAGGAAGAGTGGAGAGGACAACTTCAACTTTCAAAGTGCCTTGGGTTCCAAAAGTGCACATTTTCCATGAGTCCTACATGGGGAAGAGTTTGGTCAAGTCCTAAAAGGTTCAAAACAGACATGCACTGGCTCAGAAATGCCATTGCATGGGTCAAACCTCAACCCCCGAGCAATCTGCCTCGGAAAACAGCAAAACCGGGATCTGTCAAGAAAGACATCTCGCACGGCACCTTGACGCGTCGCACGGCATGTTAAAACCAAGGAAATCCCACGGCAGAGTGATTAAGGTACCGTGTGACAGATTTAGGCCCGCACGGCATCTTGACTCTGCATTTCTGCAGTCTTTGGCAGCAACACATCAAGATGAAATCGGGGCACTATGAAGCACCAGCAGGCACCTAAACACACTCTAACAGGTATTTGGGACTTCAGGGATGTTTTGTTTCGAGATAACTCCCGGGAGCCGTCATCATGGCATGAAAACTCGATAAAATCCATTTCTTGAGCTATGTTAAGGTGTCTAAATCCGTTTCGAGTCGTTTCAAGCCGTTCTTTCAAATCCCACAGGTCATAATGGTCAAAAGTGACTTAGCCTAAGTTCCGGTTCGTGTCCAGAGTCAAAACTCGAGAATGTCACATGTTAAAGTCAACATTTTCCTACTTTTCGAGTATATTCCAAAAGCCAAGTGGAATTTCTGGGTCTCATATCAAGATTTGAAGGTTGTTATTGTCCCGTAGCTGTGTCCGGAGTCGGTTACGAAGGTGTCTATGTAAATTTTCGTATGCGGAGTCAATTTTACAAAGGTTTACCTAATTGCTTTCTTTGTTTTCTATTCCATTGTCAATATACTTTGGTTGTTAATGTATCACTCCTCGCAGACCTCACATTCAGCTCAATCTCCCAAATCAACGGCTAGTTACACATTCCAGTTGATGTTTTAGTTATTCAATTTTCTTCATGCAAACATAAGAAGATTGAATGGCATAAACAATAAAGGAACAAAAACTCTGTATATAAATCCCAAAGGCGTCCATGAGTCGAAGTACAAAAGGGGCATAATGGCCCAATGATCAAAATCCTATCCACCGGAAGCAAACAGGCGCCCTACAAAGGAAGCACGTAGGCTCCATCAAAAACAAAACAAAAGAGGAGCTCAACTTTCATCATCCCCGTCCTCGCCCTCCTCCTCGTCCTCCTCAGAGACCTCCTCATCCGCTGGAGAGCTGCTGGCCTCCTGAGTGCCAGTCTCTCTGGGCACGGTGCCTCCTGAGGTAACCTCCAGGTCAACGTCCGTAGGCTCAGGAGTCTCGTCCTCAGAGACGTCAATAGGCTCATCCTCGGTTCCTACCGAGTGCCGTGTCCTCTTCGATGGCGGCTCCTCCCGTGAGCCGACAGAGGAGACCTGTCGTACTAAAGGACAGATAGACTTCCGCCGTAATCCTCGCGAAGCCCCTCCTCTAGCCTGCAATGGTATAACATTCATATAACATTTGCATCATAATCATGGTATAAGCAATAGAAATAAAGCAAATAGCTAGGGTTCGAGAGTTTACCATCGTGCCACCAGCGCGAGGCAACACCTCTGGAGGGTGGCCCATGGCGTACTGTCTCACCAGCTGCTCTAGGCCCATCATGGCCTCTGCCATCTCCTTCACGTACCCTGAAGGAGCCTGCAATGAAGAAATCGATCAGAACGTGCAAAAGGGACGAATTTACGAAGGAATGAAAGCAAGTCATACCTGGGCAAGGAACTCTGGAGCCTCAGCTGGAGGGCGTGGCACCGCGACTAGGCCAGGGGCTCCCTGAGGGGTCGTCACGTCCACTGTCCAAGAAAGGGCAGGGAGGCTGGTACCACTCGGGCCGCACTCGCCGCGACCGCCGTCATGCCCCGCCGGCCCATCGCTTTATCTCACTTCCGCTCTTCCTCTTTCAACACCGCCTCGTCGCCACGCCGCTACCAAGCGGCAGATCCCTAAGCTTCGGCATCAAGTAACCAGTACGGTACACCGCCTAGTCAACAGAACCAGCACCTGCCTGAAAGAACGGCTCCAACTCGAGGTCCGGCCGTGTGAACCGCCCGACGCCCCTCCGTATATCTTGGTCCATCCTTCGCACTGCAGCAGAGCGGCCTAGGGACTCGAAAAGCGTCCAGCCTTAGCGACTGGCATGACACTCGGTCACCCAAGTACCACTGCCAACCGTAAGAGGACTCGAGAAGCACTCTCCCCCTGGTAACCTCCCTACTCTGCGCAACGTAGGGGATCTCGAAGCGATCCCAGACCCGCCAGCGGACCTGTCATCGAAAGTGAGTAATATCAAGGTACTGTTTGAATGGAAATGAACAGGAAAACCATGAAACAGATATGGAAATGCTTGAGTACTGATCCGGACGCAGCTCATCCAAGTAAAGAGGGAAGGCATCCAACTTGCCTCTTCCCCTCTTCACGCCCTTGTACTCCGTCGACCAGCGTAAGGCCCGAGGGAGTATTGTGTCGTCGGGACACGTGGTCTCGGGAGGGTACATCCCTATCACCTCGTATGTCCAAAGCTGCAATTCGAGACATTGGAAGTTAGCACAAGACATACATTGAATGAACAATGAATGGAAAGCTAGCTATTCACAAGAAAGGAAATGAGATATACCTCCCAGACCCTCCAGTAGCCACCAAGGCTCACTCTTGCCCCACGAGAAAGAGAGCCCATGAAGGCATAGCACGTCCCCAGTGCTACACCTCCCCAGTTAAAGCGGGCGATCTCCCCGACGTCCCTCAAGGTCGGGAGAAGCGAAAGGTGTACTCAGTTGCGCCTGTTGGGAAACAGAGACGCACCAAGTAAGTACAAAAAAAACACCTCACCATCTGCTCCTCCTCCACCCCTCGCACCGGAAGCCCTCTCGTCTAAAACCCCAGAGCCGAGCATACTGTGATCGTCGCCGCCTCGCCTCACCATACCCCAAAGATCGTCATTGAACGCCGCCGCCTCCTCGTGGCAGCGTCGAAAAGGAATAGGGTCACCTCCGATCCTGACCGATGATCGCCGCAAAGTCCAACGGCGTCACGGTCCACTCACCAAAGGAGAAGTGGAGGGTGTTCGTCGAGTCCCACCACTCTCAGCCAAAGCCCTCACCACCGGACGGTCGTTGCACACGCCGCCAGCATTCCCGACAAACTCCCCAAGCCCGCCTCGCCTCACTATCCCTCAGACCTCAGTAACCTCTCTCCTGAATGTCGGCACAGCCAACCTCTCAGAACACGAGAGCAAGATCGCCTGTTACAACAAATCAACAGCATTTAGTAAACAAGTATGGCATGCAATACAATGGTATATTCGGATGCAAAGGAATGAAAATACAATGCATTGGAAGTTGAAATACAAATATTTAAAGTATACCTCGTCTCGGCGCAAGGAAAGGTGTCACGAGGGTCCTCGTAACTAGAGCCTCGCCGTAAGTCGGCCTCCTGTGTGTAAGGGTCAAAAGCGAGGCACCACCACGCGGAAGAAGGGCACGAGGTCGCCTCGCCATAGGCCCTCGCCTCGCAAGGCTAAGCGCCGCCGCCCACCACAAGATCGCGAAGAGCCATCACCCCTCCGGCCTCCACGTCAACCCGTTCCTCCGCAGCCTCCGGCTCTCTAACACCCCTGGTCCCAAGCTCAGCCTGCAGCTCCGCACGCCAAGAAAGCGTCCGCTAACCCAGGAAACCCCCGCACTAGATCTAGCACATCCTGGACGGCGTCGCTAAGTAGTCGCCCATGCCTATAGGGCGTGACGACCCTGCACCTGCGCCGCTGCCCACAAACATGGGCGGCGTATCCTCCACTACCAGCTCCGCTACCTGCTCCACCATCGGCTCGTCCGCAACAATGGGAGCCTTCCCCAAGTCAGTCCGGGGCTCTCTCACATGAGAAGTCTCCGTCTCCTCTACCACCTGGTCTAAACTACCACCGCTGGAACCCTCCGTGGTCCTCTCCTCCACATCCGTCGCCGCCTCCAATCGGCCCGAAACCTCGGCGCCGCCCCTCGACTCCACTGCACCTGGAGTCTCCATCCCCGGGCCGTACCCAGCCAATACCACACTACCACCATCATCACCGCCACTACTGACCACCGCAGCGGCCGGGGCCATGATCTCCTCGGCCAATGCCACCTGGCCCGAGACCCTCGTGGTCTCTGGCACACCCTCGGCCATCGTAACATCCTCCGGGACGATCAGAGGCGAGGTAACCTCGACCCGTGATGAATGACCGTCACCGGGTGCATCCTTGGACTCCATGATCGTAATGTATGAGAGAGTAGCGAGAGAGAGAGAACAGCGAGAGAGAGAGTGATCAAGAGAGAGAGAGCAGCGAGAGAGAAAGAGAGTGATCGAGAGAGGGAGAGAGAGAGCAGTCGGGAGAGAGAGAGATGATCGAGAGAGAGAGGGAAATTCGAAACGAGTGGGGTGTACTGTGTACGCCCCGCGTATATATATAATCCCCTGAACCGGTTCACTCAGAAACCAACTTTGGACCGGGTTCACAGCCAACCAAAACGCACGGCACCCTGGACAGAGCGCACGGCAAGGTGAGTGAACATGCAGTACTTTTGATTTACGGTACCGTGCATTCCTAAACTCGCTGCGCACGGCATGCTGAGTTGTTTCGACTGTTCTGCTTTCTGAAGACAGTTTGTGGCAATCTACGTGCAATTTGAGTTTGTTCGAGGAAAGAAGTTTGAACGCAGAAGAGTAGAGGAAGAAGGGACTTTTCATTAATAAAACCCGGGGTAACCCCCGGGATTTGCCATTACATTTCAAAAAAAAAAAAACAGAAAACAGGGCCTACTACCCTTCTTCCTTCTCCTTCTTCCTTCTCCTCCTTCTTCCTCCTCTTTTCCAGCCCTCCGCCTCAGTCGCTGCCCCCATCCGAGGCATCGTTTGCCCCGTCCGAACGGTCGTCCGAACCATTCGGATTTCCCTCAGAGTCTTCCACCGTGTCCTCCGAGTCACACTCGGGAACGGACTCCGGGTCGTCTTTGTCGTCTAACTTGTCAAAGCAGAAATCCTGGAGATTGGAGACAGCCCGACGAAGGGAGCAGATGGTTATGATGAGCCTCGCGATTTGAGTGTTTAACTCTTCAATTTCTCTGCGATACTAGGCCATCTCGGCCTCCAAAGCTTCGATGCGAGCTGCCAAACGACTGTTATCCATGCCGAAAATGCGGAAGCAGCCTGTTTTTCTCGAGAAAAGGGTAAGAATGTAGAAAGAGTTTGAAGATTTTGATGGTGATGCATGGGATGAAGCACCACCATGCTTATAAAGCCGTTCCAGCCGACGAAAGGGCACGCCCGAATTAATGGGTACCCTTAAACCTGCCAACTGCTCTCGGAAATCGAAGGGGTGCCTGGAAAAACGAGGTGACGCGCGCCTTCTACACGACCCACACGGCACCCTGGCGCCGGAAGATTAATTGTTTTCTTGGAAATTGATCCAATCAGCCACCAAAATCCTTTTGAAAACTCAATTTTCAGCCGTTTTGCTATAAAAATCCCTTAAAATGTTGTGCATTAGTCATGGCACCATTTAATCCCCCGGGAATTCGCCGTATTCGTCTTTTCCTTGGTGTTCGTCCTCCGGGACTCACCGTGACTGGTTTCTGGACTCGACATATTTTCCCTAGCAGGTCAAAAATTCAAAATTCAATTTTCGCCTTCCGAGGGCTCGTCTCAAAAATTCAAAATTCAATTTTCGCCTTCCGAGGGCTCGTCTCAGAAATTCAAAATTCAATTTTTGCCTTCCGAGGGCTCGTCTCAAAAATTCAAACTTCAATTTTCGCCTTCCGAGGGCTCGTCTCAGAAATTCAGAATTAAATTCTCGAATTCCGAGGGCTCGTCTCGCTTTTTCGTCTCTCGAGCAACGGTCTAATGGACCTAACGTCTCTCCGTCTCTCGAGCCACGGTCTAACGGACCTAACGTCTCTTCGTCTCCCGAGCCACGGTCTAACGGACCTAACGCTTCTTCGTCTCTCGAGCCTCGGTCTGATGGACTTGACGTCTCTTCGTTTCTCAAACTATGGCATAACCAACCTAAAGTCTCTTCTCGCCTCGATCTTCGCCTCCTGAGGGCTCGCCTCAATTTTTGCCTCCCGAAGGCTCGGCACATGACACCACTAGCACTCTATTACTTCTTCTCTGCACGATTTTGTCCTCCGGGACTTATTTTTCTCGCATTGCATTGTCCCAACTGAACTACGCTGGTCTGATCCCTACAACGGGGTACGTAGGCAGCTCCCCGAGCGCGACCACCATCATTATTTACTTGCATTTTTCATTTTGTCTCTGTTCAAAGGCACTAGAGCAATGGATTGGGATGCCTATTCTTTAAGCGTCAATCGTACCAACCAATGGTATCCGAATTACGTTAAAGAGGGACTACTGTAGACACCCCAATCCGGACCTCGGAGAGTCTTTGTCCGCCCCGATGATGAAATAGAGGAAACGATACCTTTGCGAGCGTGAAAGAGGATCTCCCTAAGCCCAAATAAAACCCCAAAAACCCAAATAAAACCCAAAAACCCAAAAAGCCATCATCGTGGAAGAGTGACTCATTATCCAGAAAGAGGCACCGTGCGGAATGGCACTGGAGCGCGCGACACCTTGAAATTCAAGGGACCGTCGTGGCAAACCTTCACCGCACGGCACCTTGAGCAAAAGGTCGACCGCTCAGAAAGTCGCTGCCACGCCGCTTGAGCCAGAACAAAATGGTTTAGCTGAAAAGGCATTTCTGGCCCGCCTAGAAAATACCTCCACCATTTGAAATTCAAAATCCTTGGCCTTTCCCTATAAATTGACCCCCTCCACTCAAGGAAAAGGGCCCCTTCTTTTGAGTCCCGCTTTGGCCTTTCTTTTGGCTCTCTTATTCCATAAACTTTCTCTTTCTAGTTTTCACACCCACTTTCCTACTTCCATTTTCATTTCCAAGTCTTAAAGGATGTCATTCCCAAAAGACATTCTTTAAGTGCTTTCACTCACTTCCTTCTCATCATTGAAGTTGATCTTTCATTAACTTCAAAGCCCCATCACCCAAAACACCTAACCTTCACTCATACCCATACCCCCTTTGTCTCATCCAACCGCCTCCACCTACATCCGTGACGATCCATCCACATCCTTGCATCCACGGCCCTTGATCAAGCTCGAAACCAAAGGTAAAAACTAGTTTCCTCGGACTAGACTCCGTTCCAGTCCTGGGGGGACTCTTCTGTCAGTAGGTCTAACCCCTTTTTTTGGTTAGATCCTGACTCAAAACCTATTTTCATAAAATAAAAACAGTACTGTGCTGAGGTTGGGGAACCGCGCGGCCTGTTGATCAGGTGCGCGGCACCTTGACTCTCAGCGCACGGTACCTGTGTATGTTGGTATCATTGTTGACAGGCTGTCCGGATCTGAGTTTTCATCTGTTGTGGTTGTCTGTATCTGCTGTTTACTGTTTCTGTGGCTTTTAAAATGAGACTATATCTACAAGCCATGTCTTGGCTATTTGAAAAAGGCTTTGTAGATCATCCCGAATGATCAAATATGTCGAAAACTATTTTAAAACCTTGTTTTAAGAAAACAACAACATTTTTGGGATTATCTGACTGCCGTAAGGTTTCTGATGAGTTTTCCAAAAGATGTACAGAGAAAACAATGAGCTAGATAACGTTTTGAAGGTCTGCAACAGTCTGACAGCGGAGCAACTACCACGCACGGCATGTTGAGGTGCCGTGCGCGGCATCTCAAGGTGCCGTGAACAGTCTGGCTGAGGATCAGACAGTTTGCCAGATGATTTTTATTCCATTTGTTCACGCCATTTTATCACCACTGTACAAACAGCATGCACGTCAATGTGATATATTTTCCATGTCCCTTCCCCGCTATTTGTTTTATTAAACAGCTTGATATTCCAAATAATATCAAAGATTTCCCCCTTTTTGCAAACATTAAGTAGAGACCGGTTTTTACCGGGTGAGTGGGGTGCTTTTTAAAGAAAAACCTTCCCCATTCGTAATGTGGCTCCCGAACCCAAAATCTCAACATTTTCGCTAGATCAAAAGCCTTTTACAAGCGAGTTCTCGGTTTCTCGGATTATCCATCTTAAAAATCCGGGTGGCGACTCTTTCAAAAAAAGGGCTCGGGAGCCCACAATAGTGTATGTGTGCGTTAGAAGTGCAGTTTTGTGCTTCAAATAGTGCAAGTGAAGGTGCAGAGAATGCGTGTGTGTCCAGTTTTCTGCTCTGTCCAGTTTTCAGCATGGTGTTTCTTATCTGTTGTTGTTCTGCATCTTGCTGTGTTGTTCAGTTTGTTGGGTGCTGGTTTTGAGGCTGTTTTGGGCAATTTTTTTTTTTGTATATTGAGACCATGATGATATGAATGAGACATTTGAAAGCAAGTGACTTACCTTTGGCGAGACAACTTATCAGGTTCAACGGTTCAATCACCGTTCGGCAACATAACTTGTAGCTAAGTAGGGCACTATGTGCCAGTAAAATATATCTGAGCCTTATTTATTTGAAAGCATACTCTTTTACGGTCATACTTTTGTTGCACATTTAAATATCGTAATTGTTGTATCCAAATAGATTTTCGATGGGAAGTCAAGATAAAGATAAGTATTGGATGGTTTTCATTGGCCATAAATCGGGAATATATACAAGTTGGGCGGCCGCGGAACTACAAGTTAATAGATACGCAGAAAATTGGTGAAATTACACGAACACCCCCTAACCTTTAAAAACGCCCATACACACCCCTTCATTTTCTACTGTTACCCAAGGAGCACCCTTCCGTTTGAGTATTGTTTGTTGCAAGGCACTTGTCAATACTTTTGCCAAATTTTAGACAAAAATGCCCTTTAACGGCAACATATACCTAGTTGCCTTTCATACCTCATTCATCATTCTCACTTTATATTAGAGATTCCCTCTCTCACTCTCTCTCTCTCTCTCTCTCCTACGACAGCCATGGAAGGTGGCAAGTGGCAAAAATAGCTATAGTAGCCACCATAGCCCCACCAACAACAGATCTAATAGCTGCAGTTAGAGCTATAACTCCAAACAAACCCAAAACTAGGTTGATTCCTACTGCCATTGTGGAGAAAAAGCCCCCTTAAGGACTTCAAATACAAAATGGATGACAAGCAAATGCAAAACAACAAAAGCCCCAATTTTAAAGGTTATCGAAGTCACCACTGTATAATACCTTTCAAAAAACCCTACTATTCCCAAACAAAAACCCTATTGTATTCATATATCATATAATATGAACATATTGATCTACATTTGCGCCATTTAATAAGAAAATCTAGGATTTTTTTACATATAATATAAAACATACCTTCTAAAGTAGGGTTTGCCACGATCTAGGGTTGGCCACGATCTATAGCTTTTCTACAGTGTACACGATCCGATGTTCTTTGCAACTTAAGATTTTCTTCACGATCTAGGGTTGGCCATGACCTACAATACAAGTTGAAGAGGGAGAGGAAGAGAGACAGAGGCACCATGATCAAGTAGGGTGGAGAGAAATTTCTGATCGAGTGAAGTGTGGCTTATGCTTGTGCTCCATTCATAACAAATGGTATATTTGACATTTCATTCATTCCATTAACGGCGTTGAGGTTTTTTTTCCTTTTCAGTAGATGAGGGGGTGTGTATGGGCGTTTTTAAAGGTTAAGGGGTGTCTGTGTCCAAACCAGATAGATGAGGGGGTGTCCGTGTAATTTCACCAAGGGTATATTTGACATATCTTTCATTCCATTAACGGCGTTGAGGTTTTTTTTTTCCTTTTCAGTAGATGAGGGGGTGTGAATGGGCGTTTTTAAAGGTTAGGGGGCATCCGTGTCCAAACAAGATAGATGAGGGGGTGTCCGTGTAATTTCACCCAAAAAATTTGAAGAAAAAGTACAACACACTAGACGAAGCAGAAGAAGCATTGTTGGCATTTCATGAGGAAAAATACCGGCTCATTCAAGATATGCAGTTGGCCGAAACCAAACATCAATCAAGTGACAGTGCTTCGACATTCACAAGTGCTTTGGCAGTTCAACATCAAACTAATCTAACAACTTATTTTGTTGTAATTTTTTTGTCAAGTTTCGTATGTTGTATTTTATTGGCATATCTGTTCGATTCGGAATGAAGTTGTAAGTTTTATTTTAAGAATTTGGGCGAATTAGGTTGAGAAGACTATTGTAGTATGCTGACATGTTGTAGTTGTTGTTTTGTGAGCTGTTTTGGAAATAAAGACTGTATTATTTTCACAACCAGTACTAATCTCAAATAAAATTAAATACTTGAGATACATTAGGAAGGCTACAAATTTATTCGTCAATACATTTATTATCACAACTTCAATTTATTCTTCCAATGCTTGCCTTAAACTTCGAACTTGTAGTTCTCCTAAGAAACAAAGTAATAGGCCCATCAATTAAAATTGGGAAATTGCCTATCCCAGAAATGTCTCAGATGTCGGTGATTCTACATATAAATTTTAGAAAAATATTAACAAAATTTACAAAATAATATTTTATACAAAATTGAAAATAAATTGAAGAGTACTTACTTGGACAAATTCATTCCAAATTTCATTTCCCACCACTAGTTTGTTTTCATTTGCATTCCACCCGAACCCAAGACGCCTAAGCATTGCGTCTAGTATGAGATAATCACTTTTCCATTTCTTGATCTTTCCTTTAATATGAATTTCGTTTATACTTGCTTGAGGGAAAGAAACTCGCATCTCATTTTTAAGAACTTTCAAGTAGGAATTGCGAAACACTTTGTTGTCAGTTTGTGTCACGACCTAGATTCTCAACATAAATCAAATAATATATGTTTTACTAAAAGGACCTCACTTGCCATCGTATTCTCAAAATAATGTCCCACCTATTTAATTACAGACAAGTCCCCAGTTCAGAAGAAGATACACTTTGGCACCACTTCCCAAATTAGCTTAAATATAGTTACGAACTTAGTCAAAGATAATTCGAGAATAATTAGTTACAAAGCCATCTTGACCCAAAAAGCTAGACTATTACAAGATGAAAAAGTAATTAAGTGAAGTAAGCTTCCAAAAATCTATCCACAATCCAAGCATGCAATGCATGATGCTACTGTCCGAGGTTCGAACATAAAAAGAAAGATTTTGTTGAGCTACACTAGCCCAGTCGGAAAATCTTAACCAATGTTATATACAAACATGTTGATAAGTGCAGATGACAGGAAAGGTAAGGAAACAGTTCGGTACCAAACGATCAATCGATTTATAATCTAAACCTCTATTCCGGTTAGGTACCTTAGTCACAAGACTCAGCTCCCTTGACATTCTCAACTCAACTCGCTACCTAAGACCCTTTTCCCAATCGGTATTTCCACCCCTTGCGTTACCGTACAACTCCACGTGGATTACCGTGTTACCACCCCTTGCGTCACAGTGATCCCTACAATCCCTGGGTTACCGTATTTCCACCCCTTGCGTTACGAAACCCAACAAAGTCTCCGTATTACCACCCCTTGCGCTACGGGACTCCCTAAGCCAACTTCCGATCCAAACGACTAATTTCTCAAACAATATACACACCCAGACTTTTCCAAGATCACTTTCATCGAGATAACATCTTAAAATATGCCAACTATATCATAAATGTGTCACAAACGGTCACATATTCCAACAATTAATAAATAAGCCCTTAACGACGTTTAACTTAGTAATTCACATTCGGCTCGTGCTAACGAAAGGCCAAAGGACAAGGATAACGACGATAGGTCAAAGGAAGTCAAATAAACGAGCTTGAGATCAATTATGAGGTGTTCAAGGGGGGTTTAGAAGTGGTTGGGAGCCATAACAATCAACTAAAGAACAACAAGAACAAAATCTGGAGTTAAGCTCCCCGTATCGATACGCCAAAAATCCGTATCGATACACAATTAACTGTCCAAAAAGATAAGCTCCCTATATCGATACGCCACAAAATCCGTATCAATACAAATTGGCTTCGGGTACTATTCATGCAGAATTTCAGAACAAGAACCACAGCCAAAATCCAACAACCGATAGCTCGATTTTACACCCAAACAACAAGGAAACATATAAAAGAGGTCAAGAAATTCCTACCTCGAAACAATGGACGAGATCCACTGGTTATTGGACGAGCCCTAGACTTTCGAACCTTAAAACTCCGATTCGAACTTGACCCAAAGATTTTCGAGCTTAGGAATGCGATTGCAAGACTCGAATGAGGTTGGTTCTTGAAGTTTTCGGGTGATGGAGTGGAGCTTTGAGTAAGAGAGGAGGAGAGAGAGAGAGACCAGATGAGAGAGAGAGGGGAACGGCGTGAGAGAAAAAAAAGAGAGAGATACAATTATCTCCTACAACTCACATCTCCCTATATATACCCTCAAATCATTAAATCACACATTCACCCTTCAAACTTCTATTCTATCACTTAAGTCCTCAATTCAAATATTCACCAATAAATCCATAATTTCTCAATTAAGCATTTAATCAATGTTTCAGAAATTAAAATTATTCGAATCTCTACAGTTTGCCAAACCCCCTGATCTACAAGGCTCGTAAGGTTTTTTAACAACGTATCATCCTCCTCCTCCTCGCTCCAAACCCAGCGTGCCATTGAAATGATGAAAAAAATAAAATTACGAAATTAGAAAATGAAGATGAGATGTGGAATGAAATAAGAAAAATAAGTGTTATTTATAGAAAATTTGATATAAATAATTTGTTGAACCTACTAACATGAGTTCAACTAACACCCATATGTTTTCAACCACCATATATTCCCCATTCATTTCATAAATTTTGATTTCTTAAAAAATTCAAAAAAATCAATCTTATAAAAAATTTGTAAAAAAATCTTAAAATTTCCTACTTTAAACATTATTAAGGATCTTTATTAAACATTTTTAAGAAATAACCGGTTTAAGAAAAGATAAACTTAATTTATTTTATCTAAATAATAGGTACGTAATTTAACATTTTAAAATTTCATAATTTTTACAAATATATCTCATAAATATAATAAAGCACTTAAAAATAAAATTCTAATATTTATTTTATTTTATATAATTGTTATATTAGTTAGGCACATTTTCACCAAAAAAATATGTTGGCCACATGGGAATTCACCTACCAAAATTATTGGACACATTTTCAACTACCAAACAATGTATTTTTCCAAAAAAATAAATATAAAATAGAATTTAAAAAAATGAATTTTATCAATTTATAACTGACTTTTTTATTTTGAAATATTATTAAATTAGTTTACTTGTTAGTCAAATTAAATATTACGGCTTAAAGTGTGAAATATTAATTATATTTTTAATTATATATATAACGTAATACATAATTAAGTTTGAGACTGCAAAAGGGTCATTTGACAGTTTTTTACATCATCCACATTTCCTTATACCCTCTATTAGTCCTTCATCCAAGCAAAGTATTATTTAATCCACCTTTTCTAATATCTCATCCAAACAATCTACTATTTAATACCTCATCCATAAACATCACATCAATGTGAGTCATCCCTCATTAACCAATACCCCATATTATCCAATCCCTCGTATAACATAACACCTCCAAACCTAATCCCGCATCCAAACGAGCCCTACAAGCTATAGCCTAGTCATCCTCCTTTAGGTCTTGCATCCTTTCTAGGTGATCTGCTTCGACATTTCCTTCTAATAAGTCAATCCTTTATTGGTGAGCCCAACAAGATGAATTCTCTCAAGTCGTTCCTTTCTAGGTAGCCCAACCAAATCTACCAGCGAGGTCATTGTCTCAAGTCATTCCTCTCAAGTTGTACAACCAAATCATCCCTCTACGACGCCAATGTGACAAACTCCATGGACTCCCTTATATTTAAGGCACCACATGACAAGAGACCTCATGTAAAAGGCCAAGGCAAGAAACATACTATTGGGTATCTCACCTTCCTACTAAAAACCCTACCCTTATGTTATTTCATCTTTTCCTCCAACTTTGGTTGTCCAAGAGTGTTTGGCCAACACCCACAGGTGCTGCTAAGGCCTTCAAACCTTGTTTTGCAGGTCAATAGAGCAGAGAAGAGACACTATCAAATTTGGACGGAGTTTTGTTTTGAAGGTCATGGGAATCGAATTGGGCTTCAAACCTATAGCCCTGTATTAGAAGTGGCAAATGACCAGATTTGGGCGGATAGAAACAGGTCGTGGGTTGAATATGAACGAATCGAATGCGAGTCAATAGTATGCGGATTTAAACGGGTCGGGTCAAAATATGGGTCAAGCCAGACCCGACCTGAGCAGTTTTATTTCCTTTTCTCCCTTTTTCAAATGTAACACAACCAGTACATTGTTGAGTTCTTCATCATCTCTACTGAATACAAATACTCCAATTAATTTTTCAAGTGCTTTGGGAAGTGTTATTCAACCTCTTTCTCTGTCGTTTTTGTTGATTTTTTTTTATATCGCCATCAAATTTCGTTTGGTTGAAATAGAATCATCTTGCTTTCCAAAAAGAAATAATGTAACGACTTTTTAGAAAATTTGCTCTATATAGTAAGAAAGAAAAGTGTATTTGATTAAAAAAAAATTAAGATGTTAATATCATTTTTCACAATAAAAACATTTAAACTGGAGGATAGCAAATTCAAGAAACAAAAATAAGAGCATAAAATAAGACTGAAAATGCGAGTGCGATGAGACTTAAGAGTGGGCTCTTACATAAGTAAAAAAAAAAGATGCGAGTGTTGTAACGCCCCGATTTTCGGACACGTTAATTAAATCATTTTCAATGGATTTAATAATTCATAAGACTGATTTAAGAAATAAAATTTTATTAAACATAGTTCAGCAGCGAAATTCTCAAATACTAAATTTAAAATTACTTAATTGTCTTAAAACTCCAAAAATAAAATAAAATTTGACTAATGTGATAACACTTTTGGAAATTCAAATAACAGTATTTCAAACTAACAGAGCTTCTAAGGGTAAGACATTCAAGACTCGACAAACTCCCCTTCCTCAGCTGGGAGGTCCTCACCCTGGTACTGATCAACTTGCAGAGGATCCTATTCTTCGGTCTCCTAATATCCTGCACCTTCTGGCAAATTGATCGCCAAAGCAACCGATTTACCAGGATACAAACGTATCCGTGAGTGATAATTTATCTAGTACAATAATCCTAACCCTACCAACCCTTACTTTACAATTAGCAGTTCAACAATATAACAATTGATAATATACAGACGGTATAGAATTGTAACAACTCGGATTTTTACTGAATAAAAATTTCGTTGTTATATTGGAAATTCTTTAATTAATCTTGTTGTCTTAATAATTCTCTTTTAATTCTAATAATCGGCCATAATTAGATTCTATCGCTTCGGTCGATAAGATCATTTTCCAAAGACAAGTGTACCTGTATAAGCAGTTATATATATTTACTTAGTAATTGTAGTAAGCCTTAAATTACATTCCTTGGCTGCAAATCCTACCTGACAAGTAGAGTTAGATTCCTAACAGACTGTTAACCTAATCACTTGGATCCCAAATCTTAATTAGGTTTTAAACGTCGTTTAACCGCCGATCTTCCTGTCATTTCTAGGGTGAAACCCTAAGATCCCACTTATCGGCTGGAAACCCTATCTAGCAACCCTAGCTAGCTTTTAACCGACGTTTCGACTTAGCTATCGTTAAACCTAACCACCGATCGTTCCTAAACCTCCGTGGATCTTATGAGTCTCGATTCACGAACCTTTTGAAACCCTTGAGTTCGGTAACCCTAGATTAACCCTTTGAACCGTTCGAACCTTTAAGCTATCCGACCATTGGACAATAGCGTTAGAGTTTCCTTTAACCATTGGTCAATAGGTAAAGCTTGGTTAATCTTCCTAAGTACGAGATTAGATTAGTTTAGTACTTAATTGCCAGTATTAAACTTTCTAGCATTAACCGTTGGATAATAACCGTTAGGAGTTTTATTAACCATTGGACGATAGACTAGAATCCTAGCCATTATTACCCATTGGTTATTAACCATTAGAGAAACTATTATCCATTGGATAATAGTTAGTCTTGACAATCATGTACTTGTTTGATTTAAATAATAGATTTGGTCATGTGTGTTAAATCCATTAAAATACAATTAGTACTTTAGGTTAGTATTATTATACATAGTACTTTGAAAGTAGTAGAATACTTTATTAGATATTGGCATGTGGTATATCTAAGCTAGATTTTGTGGTACATGGCTTGTATATTATATATATGTACTTGTATATATATATATATATATATATAGATATAGATATTATAATGAAAGTACACATGTGTGTATATAGAATTTTATAATAAGAAAAATCTATTTTGGTTTAAAATACAAGATTTTAAAGTACCCAAAGTACTTATATATATACTAATAAATGAATATACTTCCATAGAAGTACAAGGGGGAGAGAGAGATTGAGAGAGAGCCGAGAGAGATTGGGAGAGAGAGAGAGATGGAGTTCGGATGGGAGTGGGAGAGAGAGTGATGTGTGTGTCATTTGATTGACCATGCTTTGGTCACCATATCTAGGGTTTTTCTTGTTCTTCCAATCCAAGGACAAGCAAATCTTGTCCTTTGTACCAAAACCCTAATTGTTTACTTGATTCAAATCCAATTCCTTGGCCAATCTTCTAAACCCTTGTCCTTTCTCATATAGATTAGTATACATATACATTGTACTTGTACCAAAGATTGAGAGAGAGAAAGAGAGAGGGGGAGAGAAAGAGGGGGAGAGAGAGAGGGAGAGAGAGAGAGAGGAGAGAGAGAGATTGAGAGAGAGAGAGATTCGGATGGAGAGGGAGGGAGAGAGTGTGATGTGTGTGCAAGTTGATTGACCTAACTTAGCTTATCTTGTCCTTCTTTGATATGCTTTCAAAGTGAAAGCATGGCCAAGGACAATCAAATCTAGTCCTTCTTGTACAAACCCTAATTTTATACTTGAATCAAATCCCATTTGCTTGCCTAGTCTTCCATAATCCAATCCAAAGGACACACCCTAGCCTTGCATGCCTAGTTTTTAGGTTGTTTCTTGCAAGGAAGCAAGATTGGATGAAATAAAAAAATAAGATATAGAGAGAGAGAGAGGGAAATTCGGCTAGGGAGAGAGAGAGGGAGTTCTTGGCCTATAAATAACAAGCCACTTCTTCATTTGAACTCACACCTTTCTATTCTCCAACTTCTTTCTTGAAAGCATAACTTGTTCTTGATGTTCTTGGCTTGTTCTTGAGTTTTCTTTCCATCTCCGCCACTAAACCACCATACGACCACCACCTCGATCCTAAAGTAGTAGTAGTATAGGTTACGATCTAGTTTCGAGAGAAACCTTTCTCTTTTGAAGCTATCGGAAGCTTATCATAAGCCGTTACTCCGTTCGTTTACCGACTTTCTTCCCGTCGATCTTTTCGTAGTATTCCTACCGCCAAAAAGAAAGGTAGATTTTTCCGATCTACTCTTCCTAAGTATACGTGATTTTATGTTAGTGTAGAGTTCTTCGAACCTACTTATCTTAAGTATAATTTATGAGCATGATAGAAAATATGTAGTATACTTGGATAAGTTGATCGTATGCTTTTATTTTACGTAGTTTACTTTGATCTTGAGAATAATTGAATGCATGGTTTACAGAATCTTCCCAACTTGATTAACTCGTCAATAAATATATGTTGTTACGATTTCGTTTAAAGATAAAGTGTTGTTTCAAAACGAAATATTCGTATTTTGACCTTTTCAAGGATTGGGAACTTGATCGCATGATTGCTTACCTTACTTATGGTTGTAAACAAGCATGATTAAATAGAGTTGGATGATCTTGCTAGTTTAGTTTCAAGATTACTTTAAAGTGATTCGTCCCGCCGCGGAGTCTATGCATGCGTACGAGACACGAGAATCGAAAAGTAGAAACATGACACTTAGGGAGTGGTTGATATGGATAAAAAGGATTTTTGAAACTACATAATGGCCGGACTTGATAGCCTTATGTGAGTTGGGAAAACCCGCAAAGTGGCCGGACTTGGTAGCCCTTTGTGTGGACTTGCGAAAACCGTAATGAGGCCGGACTTGGTAGCCCATTGTGTAGATTGCTAGCGGAGCCGGACGTGGTAGTTTCATTGGTAATTGGGCTTGGTTATCCGCGGAGAGGAGCCAATACAAGATTTGATAACGTGGCTGGACTTGGTAGCCCGTTGGTAACAAGGAATGAGAAATGATTTTCGAAATGAAATGGTGACACGGTTTACGATGAGTCGCGTAGGAGAAACAAAGAAAGGCATTACACCAACGTAAGCAAGATAATGAATGCGGATGTGTCATTGTTAATTATGTTGTTGAATGAGCATGTGTAATTATTTATATGACTCTTCGTTGTAAGTTAAGGGTTAGTGGATTTTGGATTATTCTACTGAGCCCGTAGCTCACGGTGTTACCTTTGGTGACCCTGACATATTATACTGGGGGCGACGCTGGTATAATGTGTCAGATTTCATAGATGAACAGAATGAACAGTACACACTGGAGGCCTTCGGAGCCGAGGAGCTTGCAAGGCTGGAGGAAGAGGCGGAGCAGTAGTTAACCCTAGATTATCCTTTCTTCTATTGAATAAAAGTACTCTTGTGAGAATTATGTGTAATAATGAGCTAGACTCTCCTTAATTTATTCAATAAAAATGTTTATTTAACGTACCCAAAATTCGGGGCGTTACAACTTGGTATCAAAGCGTTAGGTTCAAAACCTCGACCATGGGTAGAATGGGTAGCCTTTTAAGATTAGTTTTAAGATAAGTTGACCGTTGCACAAACGTGACTTGATTTTTAAGTTTACAGTCCCAAATTGGGTGGAATTCTGACAAAACAATCTTCGGATTGAAGTAAGGTGGAAACTGGCAGTACCGCCGAACTGGGAATTCCCGAACAATTGGATGATGACTTAAATCAAGAATCGAATGTGGAACATAGAAATTTCGATGTTTCTTTAACATTAGTAAAACTTGACTTAAAACACTACTAATCGAGGTTAAAACTTTTCCTTGTAGATGAGTAACTATCGAGACAACCTACTAGCCGAAGCCCGTCAACTTAGAGGTACCCTGAGGACGATGACCAACCTACTAGCAGGAGACCCCTACTTCCCTTACGCCTTTCCCTACATTTATGACTACTATCAAGAGCATGGTGCCTTGCCACTCCCTGATGAGGAGGAGGTGGGAGACGAAGAAGCAATACCTATCCTCGTCCAAATAGCACCCCTTTTCCATGAAGAACTTGTAGTTGTGGGGAACGAAGCTAAAGCCATTCCCGCTCCAGTTCCAATAGCACCTCCCGAGAATGAGGATCCCGAAGAAGATCCCGAGGAGGAAGAACCAATGGAGATTTGGGGAAATGAGGGATCTGACGAAGAGAGTGAATCTGATGACGAAGGAGAGCCTGGATGGCTAAGGGTTGTGCCCGACATCATGGACATAGCCTCTGACACCGGCGATGTACCTCCGCCACCCGTTGAGACTGACATAGGCCCATATAAGGCCCAATTCCCGAACACCTTTTAGGCTCATTAAGAAGCTTGTGATGCAAATGTAATAAGAAAGTTGGTAGTAGTTGAACTTGTAAGGTAGTAGTAAGCCTGGCTAATATTAGCCATTTATGTTGTACTTGATCCGATTTAAGTAATGAAAATATGTATTTCTTTCCTACGTGAAATCACTATTTATGTGCATGCTTATAGCTGCCCTTCGTACCGTTAAGTCTAATATAGAACTCTTCCATTTGTATAGATGTCAAGAGTACCACAAAGAGGTTGCCCACCTTTCGCCCCAAAAACTAGGGCCATCTACCGATCACTACTGTCACCCGAGTACACCGGACCAACACTCCCACATGTGGATGACATGGAACTCTATGAAGTCCCCATCATTTGGGAGGTACCCCTACTAGCTCAAAACCCCGAGTACCTACCTCCCCTCCAAGCCCCTGCACCACCTGTGCAGGACTTCGAGCAGCCATTTAGCTTTCCGGTGTCCGACATAAAGACCGGCGTAGATTGGGAGGCTGTCATGATGAAACTCTTTCCGTGCTACCCCGAACCGTTAGAGGAACCGCCCGTGCTAACGCAGGAGGAAATACTTAAACAGGAGCAGGAGCTGTTTCGGATAAATGAAACTGAGGCTGAAAAGAACCACAAGATGCGGCTAAGGGAGAAGTTCGGAATCAACATGCCTTAGAGAGGATTAGTAATGTAGAATAAACCTGTTAGGATCATGTGTGAGATCGCTGCAGTTGTATTAAGAAACCCAACCCTATATTTACTTGTTTTGTAGTAGGAAAGGTCTATCTTCTGTTTTGTGGTAGAACTCGATGCTTCTATTTGTAACCCTTTGCTTAGCTATGGAAAACTTATTTTGTGTACTATTTCACTTTAGTAAATGAAACCCTTATTACAAAGGACAATTATTTTAGTTGACGCAAGTTGCTAAATGATAGTAATCTTTTTGCTTATCTATAAAATCTTCTCTGTTATGGGTACTGTAGCACCCTACCATTAGACATTTTATTTTAGTTTGATGAGAGCGCCAAGTGTCGGCCATAACCCAAAAGGGGGGCCCAGTAATCGCGCGTCGGCCCTAACCAAAAAGGGGCCCCGGTAAACCACCCTCAACCTCCCCCCAAAATTCAAATTCAAACATTTCCCTCCTCCACACCCCTCACCTGGCCCTATATATACTCCATTCCTCTTCCCATTTCTTCACCCCATCTCTTCATCCCTCTCACCATCTTAACCCCTCCAAACAACTATCAAACCGAGCCATGGCGATCTACCGACGAGGATTCCCGGAGGACGCCCAGTTCTGAGAGATGGAGCGAATCGAGCTCACCTCGATGATCCGAGCAATACAGTTGCTGCCCTTCACCTTCGTCCTCTTCTGTGCCGTGATTACCATGGCCATGCCACGGTGGTTCGACAGGAACGACCGCCTTACTACCTTCTGGTACTGGATTCCCGCGGTGGCCGTCGCACTCGCGGCGTTCGGAAAAGAATACGAACGTCGTGCACTCCAAGCCTTCAACGATTGATGGCGGCTCGAGGCGTAGCAATGGCACCATAGCCATTATTATCTGTTTTACTTTCATTTTTTTTTTTTTTGTATCTGATGATGCCATTAGGCATGTAATCTAATGATATTTTCTAATCAAAAATCTAGCTGTCTTGTTCATTGCGTGCTAATTCTAGTAAGTAAACCTCCCTTAAAATTTCTACTCATAGATGGTGAACCGACGCAGTGGACTGGGATTTGAGAATGGAGAAACCTCTAACACTAACCCTTGCATAGCCCAGATCATGCAAGCTTTCGTGACTGCTTTGAATGCCAGCTGCCGAAACCAAAACCGCGATGATGAACCTATGACCCGAACCCGAGCAATGAACGAGTTCTGCAAACACCGACCCCCAACCTTCAGTGGAGACCCTAACCCCACTGTGGCCGAATCATGGCTGAAGGAAACCAAGGTGATCCTGGACACCTTGGAGATCACCCGGAATGGGGATCGCGTGGCCCTGGCCACGTACAATTTAAAGGAGAAGCCCGTTATTGGTGGGAGTTGATGGAAACAACTCATACCGTAGCCACCATGACATTCGACGAGTTTGAAACCCTGTTCCTTGACAAGTACTTTCCCACGCCCATTCGCCTGGCCAGGGAGCAAGAATTCATGAACCTGAAGCAAGGAAGCATGACTGTCACTCAATATGCGGCAAAGTTCGAGGAGCTGTCTCGCTACGCCCCAAATGCTATAGCAACTGAGGATAAGAAAGCGAGAAGATTCGAGTAGGGACTGACAACTGCTCGAAGGGCCGTGGTAGCACAGGCCTTTCCCACCTATTTCGGCATCGTCCAGTGTGCTTTTCGATTGGAGAGTGAAGAAGCAGACTTCAAAACCCGCTGGAGGAAGGCAACGGGCAATACCGGGGGACCAATCCGTACCCAAACATCCAATAACAATCGAGGACCCTACCCCGCTAAGACCTTTACCTCGACCCAAAACAACCAAGCGTGGAAAACTGCTACCTCAGGACACAACCAACCACAGAGAGACACTCGAGATCTGTCAACAGTAAAGTGCTACAACTGTCAGCAGATGGGCCACTACAGTCGTCAATGCCCGCAACCTCAGAAGGAGAGGAATGGGAACTTCGGAAACCAGAGGGTGCTACAGAATGGGCAAGCTGGATTTGGGAAGCAGAACCATGGAAGACCATCCTCGCAACCAAATGGGCTAAACAAAGGGAAGCAGGCCATGAACACTCAGCAGGAGACTAGAGGGCGGATCTTTGCACTACAGACTAAGGAACAGGAGCCGGATCCCTCTGTGATCCAAGGTACGCTACTATTATATAGTACCTGCGTACAAGCCTTGTTTGACTCTGGTGCATCACATTCATTCATATCTACTGCCTGCGTAACTGCTTTAGCACTAGAAACAGAACCCCTAAGCATGAGTACGAGGGTAGCATCACCATTGGGGGGAAGTATAACCGTTAGTCTAGTTTATAGAGGGTGCGAGCTAGAAGTAGCCAACTTGCGACTAACCTGCGACCTCCGGGTGATCGAAATGGCGGATTTCGATATAATCCTAAGAATGGATTGGTTATCTGCACACAAAGTAGTCATAGACTGTCATCAGAAGACAGTAACAACTTCCACCCCAGAGGGAAACTCGTTTCCGTTTTAAGGGGGATAGGCAGACAACAAGTTCGACGACGAAAAGATCTAGGTGGCAGAATCAACTACTTGGATGGCTAGCTAGTCTCCAAATGGAAGAAACTGGTAGGGAGGGACTAGGATTACCCCACATCGTTTGCGAATACGCCGATGTGTTTCTGGAGGAACTTCCTGGCTTACCTCCTCAGAGAGAGATAGACTTCTCTATAGAGCTCCAACCAGGAACAGTACCAATCTTGATGGCACCATACCATATGGCCCCAGCAAAGCTAAAGGAACTGAAGACCCAATTGCAAGAGCTATTGGACAAAGGGTATATCAGGCCAAGTACGTCACCATGGGGAGCACCTGCATTATTTGTGAAGAAGAAAGAGGGAACGCTTCGTTTATGTATCGACTATAGGAAGCTGAACCAGGTCATAATTAAGAACCGATACCCTTGCCCAGGATCGATGACCTGTTTGACCAATTAAGAGGAGCAACTTGCTTCTCTAAAATCGATCTCAGATCAGGTTACCATCAACTGAGAATCCAAAATGAGGATATTGACAAGACAGCTTTCCGCACCAGATACGGACACTACGAGTTTGTGGTGATGCCGTTCGGACTGACCAACGCTCCGGCAGTATTCATGTGTCTCATGAACAAAGTTTTCCAACCCTACTTGGACAGGTTTGTAGTGGTGTTCATTGATGACATCTTGATATACTCTGCTAATAAGGAGGAGCACGAAGAACATCTCCGAATAGTACTACAAGTACTCTGAGATAACCAACTCTACGCCAAGGCAAGTAAATGCGAATTTTGGCTGGAGGTGGTTAAGTTTTTGGGACATGTAGTATCTAAAGACGGAATCGCGGTGGATGAAGGCAAGGTGGATGCCGTGTTGAACTGGAAACAGCCAACCTCCGTATTCGAAATCCGGAGTTTTCTAGGATTGGCTGGGTATTACCAAAGATTCATACCCGACTTTTCCACACTGGCTAAACCAATGACGAGACTGACTCAGAAAGGAGTAAAGCTGGATTGGAATGAGGTTTGCGAGAAATCCTTTCAGGAATTGAAGAAAAGGCTGACCAGTGCACCGATACTCATCATCCCTGAGCGGGGTGTAGATTATACAGTTTACTGCGATGCGTCAAGAGAAGGTCTAGGATGCGTGCTGATGCAGAATGGGAAAGTTGTAGCTTACGGATCCCGACAACTCCGACCGCATGAGAAGAACTACCCTACCCATGACTTAGAATTGGCTGCTGTAGTATTCGCCCTTAAAACCTGGCGTTACTATCTGTGGGGAGAACAATTCGAAGTCTTTACCGACCATAAAAGCCTCAAGTATCTTTTCACTCAGAAATAGTTGAATCTGAGACAGCGCCGCTGGATGGAATATCTAGAGGATTACAAGTTTACACTTCAGTACCACCCCGGTAAGGCCAATGTGGCGGCTGACGCTCTTAGTCGGAAGGACAGAGCACAGAAGGTCAAGACCGCCATCAAGGAATGGGAGATGGTGGACACTCTCAACGAGTTCAATCTGCAACCATCCTCAAAAGATGGGAACACACGTTTGTACGCTCTCGTTGCAAAACCGGCGCTTCACAGAGAAATTTTGCTCGCCCAAACCTCCGAGCAAGACTGCGAATCCATCCGGTATCGAATCCGAGAAGGAAAGGCATTACCTGGATGGATGATCGAGAAGGACAACAGCCTGAGATTCAAGGGGAAGGTGTTTGTGCCTAATATTGGAACCCTGCGAGAAGTAGTGCTCCGAGAGGCTCACCATTCGAACTTCACTGTACACCCTGGTGGTACAAAGATGTATCATGACCTGCGAAGGACATACTGGTGGGAAGGAATGAAGAAGGACGTAGCTCAATTTATATCTACGTGTCTGGTATGTCAACAAGTCAAAGCTGAACATCAGAGACCTGGAGGAGATCTTCAACCCTTGCCGATTCCGACATGGAAGTGGGAGCACATCTCTATGGATTATGTGACCGGACTACCAAGATCTGCTAAGTCTAACACCGCTATCTGGGTGATCGTGGACCGACTCACCAAATCTGCGCATTTCTTGCCTGTCAAGATGACCGAGAATGTAGAACAGCTAAGTTTGCTGTATATTCAAGAGATTGTATGCCTGCATGGAGTACCTGTCTCGATAGTATCTGACAGAGACCCACGTTTCGTGTCACACTTTTGGAAAGGATTACAGAAGGCAATAGGGACTGACGTAAGGCTTAGTACGGTCTTTCACCCGCAAACGGATGGACAAACTGAGCGGACAATACAGACGCTGGAAGACATGCTAAGGGCCTGTACCTTGGATTTTTCTGGAAATTGGGAACAGCACTTACCATTGGTAGAGTTTGCCTACAACAATAGCTATCAAGCAAGTATTGGGATGGCACCATATGAAGCTCTGTACGGTCGACCCTGCCGATCTCCCGTCTGTTGGACAGATGCTGGGGAAACTGGATTGATTGGACCTGACATAGTACGGGATACCACAGAAAAGGTCAAGATCATCAGGCAAAGAATTCAAACCGCACAAAGCCGACAGAAGAGTTATGCAGATAAGAGAAGCCGACCGTTAACCTTTGCAGTAGGAGACCACGTGTTCCTAAAGATCAGACCAAAGAAAGGAGTTATCAGATTTGGGAAGAAGGGAAAGTTATCCCCACGCTACATTGGACCATTCGACATTGTGGAAAAGATCGGGAAGGTTGCGTATCGCCTAGCACTGCCACCGCAGTTAGACAAAGTGCATAACGTATTTCACGTTTCAATGCTCCGCAAGTATCTCGCATTACCCACACATATTCTCAACTGGGAAGATATCAACATCGAGGAAGACGCGACGTATGAAGAAAAACCGATAGAGATACAAGACCGAAGTGAGAAGACAATCCGGAACAAGACCATCAAACTAGTATGAGTCTTGTGGAAAAACCGTGGAACTGTAGAGATCACCTGGGAGAGAGAAGAAACCATGAAGGCCAACTACCCTCACTTGTTCAAATCTGAGCATTCGCCTAATTTCGAGGACGAAATTGTTTAAGGGGGATAGGTTGTAACAACTCGGATTTTTACTGAATAAAAATTTCGTTGTTATATTGGAAATTCTTTAATTAATCTTGTTGTCTTAATAATTCTCTTTTAATTCTAATAATCGGCCATAATTAGATTCTATCGCTCCGGTCGATAAGATCATTTTCCAAAGACAAGTGTACCTGTATAAGCAGTTATATATATTTACTTAGTAATTGTAGTAAGCCTTAAATTACATTCCTTGGCTGCAAATCCTACCTGACAAGTAGAGTTAGATTCCTAACAGACTGTTAACCTAATCACTTGGATCCCAAATCTTAATTAGGTTTTAAACGTCGTTTAACCGCCGATCTTCCTGTCATTTCTAGGGTGAAACCCTAAGATCCCACTTATCGGCTGGAAACCCTATCTAGCAACCCTAGCTAGCTTTTAACCGACGTTTCGACTTAGCTATCGTTAAACCTAACCACCGATCGTTCCTAAACCTCCGTGGATCTTATGAGTCTCGATTCACGAACCTTTTGAAACCCTTGAGTTCGGTAACCCTAGATTAACCCTTTGAACCGTTCGAACCTTTAAGCTATCGACCATTGGACAATAGCGTTAGAGTTTCCTTTAACCATTGGTCAATAGGTAAAGCTTGGTTAATCTTCCTAAGTACGAGATTAGATTAGTTTAGTACTTAATTGCCAGTATTAGACTTTCTAGCATTAACCGTTGGATAATAACCGTTAGGAGTTTTATTAACCATTGGACGATAGACTAGAATCCTAGCCATTATTACCCATTGCTTATTAACCATTAGAGAAACTATTATCCATTGGATAATAGTTAGTCTTGACAATCATGTACTTGTTTGATTTAAATAATAGATTTGGTCATGTGTGTTAAATCCATTAAAATACAATTAGTACTTTAGGTTAGTATTATTATACATAGTACTTTGAAAGTAGTAGAATACTTTATTAGATATTGGCATGTGGTATATCTAAGCTAGATTTTGTGGTACATGGCTTGTATATTATATATATGTACTTGTATATATATATATATATATAGATATAGATGTTATAATGAAAGTACACATGTGTGTATATAGAATTTTATAATAAGAAAAATCTATTTTGGTTTAAAATACAAGATTTTAAAGTACCCAAAGTACTTATATATATACTAATAAATGTATATACTTCCATAGAAGTACAAGGGAGAGAGAGAGAGAGAGCCGAGAGAGATTGGGAGAGAGAGAGAGATGGAGTTCGGATGGGAGAGGGAGAGAGAGTGATGTGTGTGTCATTTGATTGACCATGCTTCGGTCACCATATCTAGGGTTTTTCTTGTTCTTCCAATTCAAGGACAAGCAAATCTTGTCCTTTGTACCAAAACCCTAATTGTTTACTTGATTCAAATCCAATTCCTTGGCCAATCTTCTAAACCCTTGTCCTTTCTCATATAGATTAGTATACATATACATTGTACTTGTACCAAAAATTGAGAGAGAGAGGGAGAGAGAGAGAGAGGAGAGAGAGGCCGAGAGAGAGAGATTGAGAGAGAAAGAGATTCAGATGGAGAGGGAGGGAGAGAGTGTGATGTGTGTGCAAGTTGATTGACCTAGCTTAGCTTATCTTGTCCTTCTTTGATATGCTTTCAAAGTGAAAGCATGGCCAAGGACAATCAAATCTAGTCCTTCTTGTACAAACCCTAATTTTATACTTGAATCAAATCCCATTTGCTTGCCTAGTCTTCCATAATCCAATCCAAAGGACACACCCTAGCCTTGCATGCCTAGTTTTTAGGTTGTTTCTTGCAAGGAAGCAAGATTGGATGAAATAAAAAAATAAGATATAGAGAGAGAGAGGGAAATTCGGCTAGGGAGAAAGAGAGGGAGTTCTTGGCCTATAAATAACAAGCCACTTCTTCATTTGAACTCACACCTTTCCATTCTCCAACTTCTTTCTTGAAAGCATAACTTGTTCTTGATGTTCTTGGCTTGTTCTTGAGTTTTCTTTCCATCTCCGCCACTAAACCACCATACGACCACCACCTCGATCCTAAAGTAGTAGTTGTATAGGTTACGTTCTAGTTTCGAGAGAAACCTTTCTCTTTCGAAGCTATCGGAAGCTTATCATAAGCCGTTACTCCGTTCGTTTACCGACTTTCTTCCCGTCAATCTTTTCGTAGTCTTCCTACCGCCAAGAAGAAAGGTAGATTTTTCCGATCTACTCTTCCTAAGTATACGTGATTTTATGTTAGTGTAGAGTTCTTCGAACCTACTTATCTTAAGTATAATTTATGAGCATGATAGAAAATATGTAGTATACTTGGATAAGTTGATCGTATACTTTTATTTTACGTAGTTTACTTTGATCTTGAGAATAATTGAATGCATGGTTTATAGAATCTTCCCAACTTGATTAACTCGTCAATAAACATATGTTGTTATGATTTCGTTTAAAGATAAAGTGTTGTTTCAAAACGAAATATTCGTATTTTGACCTTTTCAAGGATTGGGAACTTGATCGCATGATTGCTTACCTTACTTATGGTTGTAAACAAGCATGATTAAATAGAGTTGGATGATCTTGCTAGTTTAGTTTCAAGATTACTTTAAAGTGATTCGTCCCGCCGCGGAGTCTATGCATGCTTACGAGACACGAGAACCGAAAAGTAGAAACATGACACTTAGGGAGTGGTTGATATGGATAAAAAGGATTTTTGAAACTACATAATGGCCGGACTTGATAGCCTTATGTGAGTTGGGAAAACCCGCAAGGTGGCCGGACTTGGTAGCCCTTTGTGTGAACTTGCGAAAACCGCAATGAGGCCGGACTTGGTAGCCCATTGTGTAGATTGCTAACGGAGCCGGACGTGGTAGCTTCATTGGTAATTGGGCTTGGTTATCCGCGGAGAGGAGCCAATGCAAGATTTGATAACGTGGGTGGACTTGGTAGCCCGTTGGTAACAAGGAATGAGAAATGATTTTCGAAATGAAATGGTGACACGGTTTACCATGAGTCGCGTAGGAGAAACAAAGAAAGGCATGATATCAACGTAAGCAAGATAATGAATGCGGATGTGTCATTGTTAATTATGTTGTTGAATGAGCATGTGTAATTATTTATATGACTCTTCGTTGTAAGTTAAGGGTTAGTGGGTTTTGGATTATTCTACTGAGCCCGTAGCTCACGGTGTTACCTTTGGTGACCCTGACATATTATACTGGGGGCGACGCTGGTATAATGTGTCAGATTTCATAGATGAACAGAATGAACAGTACACACTGGAGGCCTTCGGAGCCGAGGAGCTTGCAAGGCTGGAGGAAGAGGCGGAGCAGTAGTTAACCCTAGATTATCCTTTCTTCTATTGTATAAAAGTACTCTTGTGAGAATTATGTGTAATAATGAGCTAGACTCTCCTTAATTTATTCAATAAAAATGTTTATTTAACGTACCCAAAATTCGGAGCGTTACAAGAATAATAGCACACCGTCTTTTTCTTTACTATCCATCATCTTACATTAAATCTAAGAAATCTCTCCACGAGATCCTTTCTTCCCACATCCACCAATTTTGACCGTCCCATGGAATAACTCTCCCTTTATTTGTCTTGCACCAGGGTTCTAAGCGAATACTACTAAATTATATACTCAGTCTGGATTCGCCTACAACCATAATAAAGGAACAGCTCACCATGACAACTCAGCATTAGGGGTCGCACTATCTCATTGTCCGGATCCTTTATCGTCTCTCAACTCTACACACTGGGTATTTTATCGTACCCCTAATCTACACACTGGGTATTATACCGTATTCAGAGATCCTTTACCATTTCCCAAAATACAGTACCCGGAGTCCTTTACCGTCCTCCACACACACATTGGGCACTGTACGGCATTCAGGATTCTTTACCATATTCCAAATACTGTACCCGGAGTCCTTTACCGTCCTCCACACACACATTGGGCACTATACCGCATTTACGATCCTTTTACCGTATCCCAAATACTGTACCCGGAGTCCTTTACCTCCTCCACACACACATTGGGCACTGTACCACATTTAGGATCCTTTACCGTATCCCAAATACTGTACCCGGAGTCCTTTACCGTCCTCCACACACTCTGAGTACTTTACCATACTCGGGGTCCTTTACCGTTTCCCAACTCAATTAAAGGTACTTTACCGTTGTGGGCTCCCGCGCCCAAAAAGCGCGTTCGAAGAGTCGCCACCCCAATTTTTGAGATGGATAATCCGAGAAACCGAGAACTTGATTTGAAAAAGAAAAGAGTTTTGGTCTAGCGAAAACGTTGAGATTTTAGATCCGAAAGCCACGTTACGAACGGGAAAGGTTTTGTTGAAAAGCACCCCGCTCGCCCGGTAAAAACCGGTCTCTACTAAACATTTTAAATGGGAGGTTTAATATCATTTGAAAAGCTTAACTTTAAAACATGTACGGGAAAAGGGACACGGGATTAAATATAACACATTGGCGTCCTTGTGGTGCAAGCTGTACAGTATGAAATGCATGAGTAATATACAGAAAGTGAAATAACAACATTACAGCAGACTGCCAATATCACATGAAGTGCCGCGCGACAAACAGGATGTACCGCACGGTGTAACCAACATACCGTGCAGTACACCTGTCTACACATTCCAGAATCAGTTTGCTTTTACATGACAGAACAAACCATAGGTCCGTAAAATAACCTTTTATGTTTTTCGAATATCTGAAAAAATGATTTATGGGACCCTTTTATTCATCTTATCATGTAAAATAATGTTAAAAGTTTTTTGGAATGTTGAAAGATCTCACGAAATAAATAAATAAATAAAAACTTTTAACATGAAACTTGAATATAGAATGTACCCGCATGATCTTTAAGCAATATTAGCTGAAATATGAAAAGAAAAAGAAAAAAGAAAAAAAAAAGAAAGATTTTGAATGTAAAACTCGTTTGAGACCTAAACTCAGTGTAGAAAGACCGAGAAGGACCTCAATCGGCTCCCCTCAAAACTTAAATGCAGTTTAGCTCAAGAAAACTTGATTTATACCTTTTAATCGAATCTTGGATGTGCTTGAAGATGGAGGAATGAAGGTTGATTTAGATTGAGTTTTGAGAGACTTGAAAGCAAATGGGTGTAGAGAGAGAGAGAGAGAGAGTCAAGAAGGAGTATTTTTAGAGAGTGAGTGAGAGCCAAAAAAATGGCAGAGTAACTTTACTTTGAGTTGAAAGTGTGCTTCTTAACTAGAGGGGGGATGTATTTATAGGCAAGAGAGCCAAGGATGATCACTAAAAGATAGGAGGTGGCTTCTGGGCCGAATAAAACTTATTTTCTGGCAAAGACGCTCCTCCTGCAGGCGTGGCCGATAGCTTTTTGCGACTGTCAGAACTTTACCCGAAGTGTCGCGCGGTACTGTAGATAGCTCAGCACACCAAACTTCGCAAGGGCGCCCCGGACACTCCCGAACTCGGATTTGGACGCGGTTCGAAGAGTTGGAAAGCTTGTTGAGTCCTCTTTCTAACCCAATTAGTTTTGCTCAAAGCCATTTTATACGTTAAAATGTGTTCCTATTTTACCCTCAATGTGTCATGGAAAAAGTTATTTTTGACAAGGTAAACACATTTTTCTCTTTTGTAATTGAACCGAGGGCCACCCTATATGTTTAAAAGGGGATTTTCTTGAGGTTAGAGAAGGAGTAAAAGGGGAGCAACAATCCAAGTCTCGAAGGTATATTTTTCCTTTTTTCATCATCGGAGAAACTTAAAAATTATTCGGAAACCCAGATTGGGGTGTCTACAGTAGTCCCTCTTTAACGGAACTTATGTACCATTGCTTGGTATAAGTAACGTTAAAGATTAGACATCCCAATCCATCGCTCCAAAATCTTTAAGTTAAATGTAAGAATGCAATAAAGGTGGTCGCGCTCATGGAGCTGCCTACGTACCCCGTTGTAGGGATCAGACCAACGTAGTTCAATCGGGGCAATGCAAGTAAAGCGAGTCCCGGAGGATAAATTGCAAAAGTAAACTAAGATTGAGTGCTTGAAGTGCCGAGTGTTGTGAAATTCCTTAAGACGAGTCCCTGAAGGACTAAAGCAAGACAAGTCCCGAAGGACTAAAATGAGACAAGTCCCTGAAGGACTAAAATGAGACGAGTCCCGGGGGACTAAAATGAACTTTTTAATCTAGACACGGCTTTCTTGATTTTATCGAGACCGGTCCGGGAGGACTAAAATGCACGAGTCCCGGAGGACTAAAATGAGCTTTTTAATCTAGACACGGCTCTCTTGATTTTTTGAAAAGCTTGAATTTTGAGTTTTGGAAGTAACTTTAGCTTGAATTTTGAAAGAGACTTGAATTTGAATTTTTAAATTTTGAAAGAGACTTAAATTTGAATAGCTGGAATTTTGAAGACCTTGAATTTGAAAGGGACTTGAGTTTGAATAGCTTGAATTTTGAGGGAGACTTGAATTTCAAATTTTGAAAGAGACTTTGAGTTTGAATTGTTCGAATTTTGAAAGAGACTGGAATTTGAATAGCTTGAATTTTGAGGGAGACTTGAATTTTGAATTTTGAAAAAGACTTTGAGTTTGATTTGCTTGAATTATGAAAAAGACTTGAACTTTGAAAGAAACCTTGAGTTTGAATAGCTTGAATTTTGAAAGGGACTTGAATTTTGAGGAAGACTTGAATTTCAAATTTTGAAAGAGACTTTGAGTTTGAATTGTTTGAATTTTGAAAGAGACTTTAATTTGAATAGCTTGAATTTTGAGGGAGACTTGAATTTTGAATTTTGAAAGAGACTTTGAGTTTGATTTGCTTGAATTTTGAAAGAGACCTTGAGTTTGAATAGCTTGAATTTTGAAAGGGACTTGAATTTGAAAAGCTTGAATTTTGGAAGACTTGAATTTGATAACTTGAATTTTGAAAGAAACTTGAATTTTTGAAGAGACCGGAAATTGAATTTTGAAGAGCTTGATTTTGTGAAAGTGGCTTGAACTTGAAGAACTTGACGTTCGATTGAGACTATACATGACTGATGATGCAAGTTGATATGTTAATGAATGTCACGTAAGTATGCAAAATCAATATAAGTATGACAAAAGTAAGTCCTGGAGGACGAGTGCTAAACAAAGTGAAGTCCTAGAGGACAAACTGCGAGACAGAGTGAAGTCCCAGAGGACAAAGTGCGAGCCAGAGTGCAGTCCCAGAGGACGAACCACTACTCGAGAAGGCTTCTAGGTCGGTTAGACCGTAGCCCGAGAAACTAAGAGACTTTAGGTTGGTTAGACCGTAGCCCGAGAAACTAAGAGGTTTTTAGGTCAATTAGACCGTAGCCCGAGAAATTAAGAGGCTTATAGGTCGGTTAGACCGTAGCCCGAGAAATTAAGAGGCTTATAGGTCGGTTAGACCGTAGCCCGAGAAACTAAGAGGCATTTAGGTCAATTAGACCATAGCCCGAGAGACGAAAAGACTTTAGGTCGGTGAGACCGTAGCTCAAGAAACTAAGAGACTTTTAGGTCGGTTAGACCGTAGCCCAAGAAATTAAGAGGCTTTTAGGTTGGTTAGACCGTAGCCCGAGAAACTAAGAGGCTTTTAAGTCAATTAGACCGTAGCCCGTGAGACGAAGAGACTTTAGGTCGGTAAGACCGTAGCTCGAGAAACGAAGAGACTTTAGGTTGGTAAGACCGTAGCCCGAGAAATTAAGAGGCTTTTAGGTCAGTTAGATCGTAGCCCGAGAAATTAAGAGGCTTTTAGGTCTGTTAGACCGTAGCCCGAGAAACTAAGAGACTTTTAGGTCAATTAGACCGTAGCCCGAGAGACGAAGAGACTTTAGGTCGGTAAGACCGTAGCTCGATTGACTGAGAGGCTTTTAGGTCAATTAGACCGTAGCTCGAGAGACGAAGAGACTTTAGGTCGGTAAGACCGTAGCTCGATTGACTGAGATGCTTAGATCCTTTTGACTGTCGCCTGATTGAATGAGAAACTTAAGTCCTCTTGACCGTCGCTTGATAAACAAAGAAGTTTAGGTCCTTTTGACAGTCGCCTAATTGAATGAGAAGCTTAGGCCCTTTTGACCGTTGCTTGAGAGACTAAGAAGCATTAGGTCGATTAGACCGTAGCTTGGTTGATTGACTTTTGGACAACATTCGAGATTCGCGATTTGGCACTCGACGACAATGATGACAACATTGCTTTTTGTTTTTTTGAAAAATAGGGGACACATCTAATTACCCTTTTTGCTTTACTATTTTTGGCCGGTGACTGGTATCTTGGATTTTGGGCTAGAATTCGCCTGCGGTGAGGGCTTGAATTTGAGTTGGAGTTTGCTTTTTGTCAGGGTTTGAGCTTTGGGCTGAAACTTTCCTCTGATCAAGGCTTGAGCTTTGGGCTGAAATTTGTACCCGAGTTTTGACGTGAGGCATACGCTAGCCTCGGTAGATGACATCGAGTTGTGGTACCCCAGTGAATGACGAGCCCCAGTTCTAATGGTTTTGGCAACCAGTTGACCATGCACGCAGTTCGGGCTACGATTTCGCTCAGGTATTAACACTCTCCTTTTGCGCTCTAAATTTTGCCTAGTACCGCCCTTTCGGATTTTTGGTCTAGCGAGCTTTTTTGATTAACTGCCTTAACTTTTGCCTAGGCCGCCCTTACGGGTTTTCGACCTAGCAGGTTTTTGCTCTAATTTTTCCTTGGGTCTGCCCGTCCTTGCGGTTTTCAGCCCAACGAGCTTCTCTCAAGGGTGGTATTCTTCCATGCGTTAAAATGGCTTCCATGAATCGAGAATTGACAAAACCGAGATGACCCTTCTTCTTTTTTTGACTTTTGGCGAAAGGGGTAGATTTTGGCAAGACTACATTGACGCAAATGAGGGAGAGAAAGACGAAGTGACTTTCGAATGGTGCCCCTGATTGGATGAAGAGTTTGACTATTTGAAATGATAGACAAGACTATTTGAAATGATAGACAAGCCCAGGTCCTTGGAATTCTCGTTTTGGAATTTCAAAATTATTTCACTCCATCAATTGATTTTCATTCAAATCTTTCAACTTTGTATTGTCAAAACACGAGAGTTTTTATTATGAACCGTGCCCCAGGTTGCTGACGATGACCACAATTTGAATTTTTGCTTTGAACAATGCTTTGACTTTTTCTCCATGTATTGATTTTCGGTCATGCCTCTTAACGCCTAAGGTTCTTGCTATCAAGTTGCACTTTCCAATCTGAAAGGACTTTTTGGGTTGTAACGTGAGCCATGGTTTGGGCTTAATAAAGAAAGGACAATTGGCTCAAAAATTTCACTTTCTTTTGGGTTTTCAAAACTAGCAACTATCTTTGAAATTTTTATGCCCCTTTGCTTTGGTGAACATTTTCTCTTGATTTCTCATGCCCTTAGTGCCTTTCAGTATGTTTGACACTTTCATTATGTTGATGCTTTGAATCTTGATGTGTTTGGCACTTTCACCCTTTTGATGCTTTGAATTTTAATATTTCTTCTGACACTTTTATTTTTCATTTCATTCCGATGCGGGGGATAGCTGGCTAGCTGGGATTCAAAGAATTTGATTGGGGATCAAAAGGGGTATCAAAAGATATATTTTTATGCGTAGGATGAAAGAAACGATGGCCTTTCTTCATTTTGGATTGCGCAACCTAACAACTGAATCCTAGATGCTCAATTGAGAGGTTTTTGTTTGCATGCTCTAACTTTTGCCTAGGTCGAATTTTGAGATTTTGACCTAGCGAGCCCTTTCAGAGTCACGACATTGCTTCTTAAAATGGTTATGGCATTGGAACGTGGTCCCTTGAAATTCTTCTTCTTTTCCTGAGGTGAGGGTTCAATCAAAAATCATCTCGTGTTTTGAAGTGATTATCATGATTTTCAACTGATGGTAGAAAATAATTTCAAAATCCTGAGTTTATTACAGAGATGTGACGTCAAAGGATAGCGACCGATCCACTGGGGGTTGACTCAAAAGACCATGACCAAACCTTGGGATTGACTTGAATGCTTGTGACCGGGCCTCAGGATGAGGCTGCCTACGTATCCTGTAAAGGAATCAAGTCACAACGTAGTTCAGGCCCACGAAACTGACACTTTTTTTTTTTACTCTTACAGACACAGACATAACAGGGAAAGCATGAAAGACTCGAGATACAAACTGACTCAAACACTAAGATGGTTATTTATAGGATAAGGACACAGAGCTTGAAAACTCCCAGACTCGTGGAAGGTCAGACCGTTGCATGGCTCTTGATGATTTACCCTTCTTTGATGAAGAAGGCGGCATTGATGCAAGGATTGCGCTTGGACATGATGTCTGGCTACGGTGGAGGGATGATTCTGTCATCGATGAGGTCTTGAATCTTGTGGCGGAGATGAATGCATTCATCGGTAACATGACCGAGTATTTGATAGAAGGTGCAGAAGGCATTTGGGTTACAATTTGCTGAGACCTTTTGAGGTAGAGGAGTTTGGGGGAGTGGCTTGATGAGGCCAGTTTTGAGGAGCTTTTCATAAACCAGAGATTGAGGTTCAGAAAAATGGGAGAAGGTCCTTTGTTTGGTTTTGCGACAGAGTTGAGAGTTCATGGTGGGGCCTGTGGTGCCCCTAACGGAAGCCTTACTTGCTTTGCAACCGTATAGCCTTTTGTTATCAACGGGACAAACCCTTCTGCCGAGACAATATGCATATCAACACTGGTTTTGGTCAAGAGTCTAGTATCTTCTTTCGAATGAGCCCTAGAATCATGAATTTCAGCCAGGTCCTTGAACATTTCTGAGAGCTTTACTTTTGAGAAAAGTTTGTTAGCCCTGTGGGCCCCTAGGTCCCTAACATCATCATTCGGTCCCACATCTGTGTTCGGGATTATGGAGGTGAAAAGGTTGACCAGCCCTTGGACCAGAGTTAGCATCTTGTCCATTTTCTGACTCATTTCCTCCACAGTCTTTTTCAGCTCATTCAGTTCTGTTTGCCCTGCCATTGAGGAGATCGCAGAATGCGGTGTGGTTTTATGTAGGATGGGTGGCTCAATACTGACAGTAAAGCAAACTTTGAATTTTAGATGAGTCCCAGACGCTTTTCTGAAAAAGAAAGAACATGTCATGTACGTGTCGTCGATCTTGATGTTGCCCTAAGGTCTAACCTAGCCTGGTCTCACTTAAGGCACTGCACAAATGGCTTCCAACAATCACGGGTAGGTTGTTTAGCAGGGATAGACCCAATGCCTTTATCATGACCATCAAAGCAATAAGATTGTTGTAACCCAAATACTAGTGTTCTTAAGGCTAGCCCAGATCAAAGGCCTTTTGGGCATGGCGAACACCGAAGGTATCAAAAACTCCATGGATTTAAAGTCTCCTAGACTATCCTAATGGACCTACCGTGGTTCAAATCTCACGTAAGACATGGCACAGATGACTTCTGACAATCCGGGTAGGTCATATCAGGTAGGTTAAATTCCGAATGCTTCGAAATCAGAGCCAATCTCCTTATCTTGACCATCCGAGACAGAGAAATATGACTGCCGAAATCCAGATACCTATGTTCCTTAAGGCTAGACTGAACCAGGGGAGCCGTATGGGCACGACAAACGCCGGAGGTATCGCAAACTCCATGGATTTAAGGTCTCCTAGACCGTCAGTGCGATCCCTAAAGATTGCCTCGATCCTCAGCGTTTCTTTTAACAATGTATCATTTGATCAGGAATGACAAGTCTCGCCGGCTAGCAAAAGAAATTAAGTCCCTAACATTTTTCATTCAAAGTTCGATTTTGGTTTTAGAAATCGTTCGGCGTAAATGACATGATACTGTAACCAAGGCAGCGTAAGCGACATGGCGCCATTAGCCTAAGCAATGTAAGTGATTTGGCACAGTAACCTGGGTGGTGTGAGTATCACGGCATTGTAGCTCAATTGTTTCCTTAATCTCCTTTGAATTCTTGATTGCAAAATGTACTTAACAAATTCTGACATCCCCACGGTTTTATCGTTCCAATGATCACTTGATTTAGAAATCGTGCAGATGAACGACTCTTCGTGGGGGTCTTGGCAATCTTTTCAGACCACAGGGAGAGAAGGAGAGAAGGGCGGAGGAGGAAGCGAGAGTGAGTGCGAGTCCCAGAAGACAAGTAGATGAGTGTCTAGTGGGCAGACCATGTGCATTGCAATGCGATGATATGATACGGTACGAAAATGCATCAAGCTAGATATAACACATAGTTCTGACAAACGAGCCACTGTCTCAACTTTGGAAGATTCTATGCACATAAGTCATCGTTGTTGTCACCGTCCTAATTTCCTGCAGACCTACCTCAGCTCCGAATCTCACTCAGGATATGACTGTACCAAGGGTTCCAGCAGCCACGGGTAAGTCGTGTCAGGCAGGTTAAATTCCGAATGCTTCGGAATCAGAGCCAATCTCCTTATCTTGACCATCCGAGACAAAGCAATGAGGTTGCCGAAATCTAGATACAAGCACATCCTAAGGCTAGATCCAGACCAGAGGGGCCGTTCGGGTATGGCGAACACCGGAGGTATCTCAAACTCCATAGATTTTAAGTCTCCTAGACTCACAGAAAATGGTTTTAAAAAAGTTGTCTCGATCTTCAGAGTTTCTTTTGACAATGTATCCTTTATAAACAACGAAACTTAAGAGATCTCAAAACAAACTAAGTTTTCATCACACTTTTTTTCAAAGGCTCAATTTCTGTTTTTAAAATGACATGATAAAAATGACGCGGCATTATAACCAGGTGGCGTGAGCGATGTGGCGCTATTAGCCTAAATGGTGTAAGTATCACATCATTAATACTTTAGTCATTCCATTTTTTTTTTTGGTATTTGAATATTTGATTGAAAAATGTATCGAAAACTTAGTAAGAATTGATTTCTCTCAAACGCGTCATTTTAAGAACTAATTAGTATTAAGCAACGTGCGTCTCATGGGGCACGACTCTTCATCGGGTGTTTGCAACTTTCTAAAAACCGTGGAACCTAGAATTATTCTAAAAGGCGGATTAGCATACCGGTTTGTGTATGGCTTGACCTATAGCCTGCATGAGTGCGATGATGTATGAATGATATGCATGTATAAAAAAAATGCACATAAACAGGATATATCACATAAATCCTAACCATGGGTTCCTGTCCTAGTTGGTAAGGTTCTATGGCTATGTACAAGTGTAGAAGGCCGGTTTTGGTCTCAGAAGAGTTCCCCGGACTAAAGCCAAGATGTACTACCCCATATCAAGTGTATTGCAAGACAAAGGTCGAACAGCACGATGGCCCATCATAGTCGAGGGTTGCTAGGCGTTTCGGAATAGCTTGTCATCGGTAAACCGGGTAAGATAGCCGAAACACACTAGCGAGGCTTGTGCGGTGCAAAGTGTAAAAAAAAAAAGTTAAGATTTTCAAATGATTTTAAATCCGAAAAAAAAAAAAGTCTTTCAAGCTTGGCCCTCTTAATTATTCAATACTTTCCATTCTATTTTTTTTAAATAAAAAAAACAAGTAAAATATTGAATAAAAGTCCCCAACAGAGTTGCCACTGTGGGCTATCGCGCCCAAAAAGCGTGCTCGAATAGTCGCCATCCGGATTTTTGAGATGGATGATCCGAGAAATCGAGAACTTGATTTGAAAAAGAAAGGTTTTTGATCTAGCGAAAACGTTGAGATTTTGGATCCGAGAGCCACGTTATGAACAGGAAAGGTTTTGTTGAAAAGCATCCCGCTCGCCCGGTAAAAATCGGTCTCTACTAAACATTTTAAATGGGGGGTTTAATATCATTTGAAAAGTTTAACTTTAAAACATGTACGGAAAAAGGGATACGGAATTAAATATAACACATTGGCGTGCTTGTGGTGTAAGCTGTACAGTATGAAATGGATGAACAATATACAGAAAGTGAAATAACAACATTACAGCAGACTGCCAATATCACATGAAGTGCCGCGTGACAAACCGGATGTATCGCACGGTGCAACCAATATACCGTACGGTACACCTGTCTATACATTCTAGAATCAGTTTGTTTTTACATGACAAAACAAACCATAAGTCCGCAAAATAGTCTTTTATGTTTTCCGAATATCTGAAAAAATGATTTATGGGACCCTTTTATTCATCTTATCATGTAAAATAATGTTAAAAATTTTTTGAAATGTTGAAAGATCTCACGAAGTAAAAAAAAAAAAAAAAACTTTTAACATGAAACTTGAATCTAGAATGTACGCGCACGATCTTTAAGCAATATTAGCCGAAATATGAAAAGAAAAAGAAAAACGAAAAGAAAAGAAAGATTTTGAATGTAAAACTCGTTTGAGACCCAAACTCGGTATAGAAAGACCGAGAAGGGCCTCGATCGACTCCCCTCAAAGCTTAAATGTAATTTAGCTCAAGGAAACTTGATTTATACCTTTTGATCGAAACTTGGATGTGCTTGAAGATGGAGGAAAGAAGATTGATTTAGATTGAGTTGTGAGAGATTTGAAAGCAATTGGGTGTAAAGAGAAAGAGAGAGAGTCAAGAGGGAGTATTTTTAGAGAGAGTGAGAGTGAGAGCCAGAAAAATGGCAGAGTAACTTTACTTTGAGTAGAAGGGGTGCTTCTCAACTAGAGGGTGGTGTATTTATAGGTAAGAGAGCCAAGGATGATCACTAAAAGATGGGAGGTGGCTTCTGGGCCGAATAAAACTTATTTTCTGGCAAAGACGCCCCTCCTGCAGGCGTGGCCGACAACTTTCTGCGACTGTCAGAACTTTACCCGAAGTGCCGTGCGACATATTGAAATCCCGTGCGGCAGAGTGATTTTTCTGAAGTGCCGCGCTGCATTTTGAAGTGCCGCGCGACACTTTGAAAGTGCCGTGCGGTACTGTAGACAGCTCAGCACACCAAACTTCGCGAGGGCGCCCCGGACACTCCTAAACTCGGATTTGGATGCGGTTCAAAGCGTTGGAAAGCTGGTTGAGTCCTCTTTCTAACCCAATTGATTTTACTCAAAGCCATTTTATACGTTAAAATGTGTGTCCATTTTACCCTCAATGTGTCATGGAAAAAGTTATTTTTTACAAGGTAAACACATTTTTCTCTTTTGTAATTGAACGGAGGGCTACCCTATATGTTTAAAAGGGGATTTTCTGGAGGTTAGAGAAGGAGTAAGAGGGGAGCAACAATCCAAGCCTCGAAAGTATATTTTTCCTTATTTCATCATCGGGGAAACTTAAAGATTATTCGGAAACCCAGATTAGGGTGTCTACAACCGTACCAGGGTCCTTTACCGACACCCAACATCCTCAATCAACTTTACCAATTTATCCTTTACTTAAACATCGTTTACGTAGGCACTCACTACTCGAAACCATCCCATGAACCTAAGTCCATTTTAACACGTACAACTTGATACAATCAATCAACAACTCAAACATGATACATTTCAGTGATACAACAATATAACAATTGAAATGTGTAAATAATTAAACACATAAGGGATTTGGTTTAGGTCGGTGCCTTTCGAATATTTAAATTTTATTGAACAAGTATATAATTTTATTAACTTTAAGGATTTCCATTAGTATTTTCGAAATCCATAGGATATATATAATTTTAGGATCGTACAAGTAGTTGTTTATTCTTTTGTCCAACTGTACTAAACATATTTCCTTTCCCGTAGCATTATTATTAGACTAGCTAGAAGGAATTCTAACTTTCATTTTGTACTAGAGTCAAAGTCTATAGTTCTTACTACTAATTACTTAGGTTTAATTCTGACTGTAATTATCTTACTATCTTATCCTACTAAGTATCATATTTTATACTTTACTAGTCATATTTTAATTAATGTAGTATTTTATGTGAAAAATAGTATTTTGAAACATAACGTTGTAGAGTTTTGTCATTCTAGAAATTATAATAGTCTATAGATAGGGCTGCAAACGAACTGAGCCGCTCGCGAGCGGCTCGAAGCTCGGCTCGTTATTGGTTCGTTCAAGCTCGGCTCGGAAGGTAAACGAACGAGCTCGAGCCGGTTTTATCAGCTCGTTTTGTAAACGACCCGAGCTCGAGTTGCGATGAGCTCAGCTCGAGTCGGCTCGCGAGCCGGGGTATAGATAATTTTTTTTTTCGGGGGTATATATACTTAAAGTTGGGGCTTTTTTCATATCATGCCTCAACAGTCAACATCTAGGGTTTTCTGTTTCCACTCTCCAGATGTGACGCAAAACATTGCAACCCCGCCCCAAGGTCGACAATCGCACCACCCAAATCAACGAATCCGTTGCCGATCTTCCACCGCCGATCGCCGATCTTCCTGGACGTCCTCCTTCTCTGCACGGGTGATCTCTCTCTCTCTCTCTCTCTCTCTCTCTCTCTCTCTCTCTCTCTCTGAGTGTATCACTTTTGTGTGGGCATCCAATGGGATGATAGAATAAATCACAGCAGCAAGGGACAAGGGGCTTTTGCACTCCGGTTAGGGGACCAGTGGGGCCGTGAATTTCGAAACCCACTTCACTCACAACCCATTAGTGTTGAGGAGTCAACCTCTTTCTCTGCACAAACATACCGTGAGAGCCAATTTCTAGTTGATGGCACCTGGGATCGTTGGTGGCTGGCTGACTGATTGGGTTTTTTTTTTGTAAGATCCCATATTTTGGTGAACTTCTTAACGAGCTCGAGCCCGAGCCGAGCTGGCTCGTTCATGTACTATAGAGTTTAGCCGAGCCGAGCTCGAGCTTTGCTAATGATTGACGAGCCGAGCTCGAGCCCATATTTTCCAGCTCGATTCGAGCTCGAGCCTCCCTATAAATGACCGAGCCGAGCTTGAACATGCTGGGGCTCGGCTCGTTTGCAGCCCTATCTATAGATATCTACTGATTGACTAACCCTTTGTCAATTAAAAAAAAAAAAAACAACGTACTAATATTTTTCACAATTTGTCTTATACATTATTTTATTATAAACTATACAATCCATTTATCATTATTCTAACAAAATCATTATTTTACTATAATAAAGTTTAATTAATGTTTATCCTTCGAATTAAGTATTTATCATTCTAAACAGTGTAAAGTAACAGAAGGGTAAAATAAATAAATTAATAATAATAATAATAATAAAGTTGTAACTGGTTTCTTCGGTTTCGTTCCGTGGTTTCGATTCCTTCGGCTATAACTCATTTAAATCATCATATACGAACTAAATATACTTAGGAGAAAGTATGATAGAGATTAATCTACCTTAAATTTGGTCGAAAAAGCGGGTACTAGTTTGCGGACGATTTCGGTAAAATGAAAAAGACGGCGGCGGCAACGGGGGACTCGGGGCTGACTCGAAATGATTGGAATGTGGTTTGTGGATGCTTGTTGATGTAGTAGTTGATTGTGAACCTGAATATGATGTACGAAGTGGTGTTGTGTAGAAACCCATTTCTCTCTCTCTCTCTCTAAAACTCCATTGAAAGAGTTCAAGATTTTTCTCTCGGTGTCTCTTTTCTATACTCAACAGTATGATTGGGAGTGAAATAATATACTGGTGTTCAATTTTTGAATTTATGTGAGTATGTATAATAAGAGAGAATAAGGTAGTGAAAAGGTGAGGGGATAAGTGTGAAAGTGGTGGGATGGGAAAGGAGAGTGAAGGAGCAAGATACTGATAATGATAAGAGGGATAGGGGACAAGCGCCACATTTGGTGGGGTTTTTAATAATTCTAATGTATGTGGACGCGTGTATGTATAAGGTGAGAATGTATGTGGACACGTTTATGTATAAGTTGAGAATGTATGTGGACACGTTTATGTATAGAGAAATGTGAGAGAGAGAGATGAAGTGCAAGTTTGGAGGTGGTGGAAGTGTGGGAGGATAAGTGGAGAATTAATTCGAATAGAGTTCTAGTTAGGGTTTAGATAAAAATGATAAGTGAGTATGGACGAATATATATCTAAAGTATATATATCATATACATTTAAATAGGTAATATCAATTATATACGTAATCATGTGTTTTAATTATTCAATTATTGAATTAAGAATTTAATATTATAAATTTGTATTAAAAAAATAGGGCAAAAATCCAGGTCGTTACAAGTGCAATCTTGATCGAGACTCAGAAGTTTACTCTCACCTAAGTTAAAAAAAAATGATGCGACTGTAATTTTGGTCAAATATAGACCAAAAAGTTTTAAAAAAATAGTTCAGATAAAAACCACAGATACCATCGATTTCAAACCTTATTAGTTTATAATTAAAAAAATATTTACATAAGCGCCTCCTAATTTATTCTCGTTTAGTTCATTTATATTGTTATTTGGAGTTTTGTGCTTCTTTTTTTTTGAGTTATAGGAGTAGGTATTTGGATGCTTTGATGAAAAAAAAAAAAAAGACGAAGTCAAATTTTACTTGATGTCGAAACAAAACGGTGGTCATATGAATTCTTTTTTTTTTTTTTTTCGAGCAAACGGAAATGAATTCAAGTTGTGCATCCAAAATATCACGGACTATCAATTGTAAAGCACCAAATCATTTTTCCAAGACCTACATCTCGGCACGTGGTCCATAAAGGAGAGACGCAAGGGGGCTGCCGCCCGTGCAAGATAGCAGCTTGTTGTTGTGATTGAAACTACACCGTTTCATAAAAAATTTTATTCTCCAACTGGAACCCACCCTTAAGCCTTTGTTTGGCCATTCCAAAAAAAGCCTATGTTGAATATTGTTTTTTGTTTTTACTACGGCCTATTACAATTCCTATAAAAATGATTCAAATTGAAAATTATTCTTAAAATATTTTTTTATGGGTGTCTAAAAAAAATTAGCACAATCCAATATCGGTAGAGGTTGTTTCAGAATTCGTAGGGCGCCCTACAAATTCTGAAACACCCCTAATCGATATCATATTGAGCGAGTAGTTTTTTTAGGAATAACATAAATAAATATATAAAGAATAACAAAATTGATACTCACATAATAATTCAAACACAACCTCTCACATACACGTGAAACCCACACATATTAGTGTGTGTGGGTCCCACGTGTGTGTGGATTTCACGTGTATGTGAGAGTTTGTGTTTGAATTATTATGTGTATAACATTATTGAAAGAATAACTTGAGGTTTGAATTATTTTTGCAGGACCGTAATGGGTCCCATAATTAGAACACTTGTTATTTGTTTTTTTATTTTTGCGGGGCGTAGAATTCGATATCGGTTAGGCATCCTATAAATTCTAAAATACTCTACAATTTTAAAATAGCTCTGACCGTTAGCAAATTGTGCTAATTTTTTTCAGGTACCCATAAAAATATTTTAAGAATAACTTGCGATTTAAATCATCTATGTAGGACCCGTAATAGACCCCATAAAAATCAAAACTAAATATTCAACATAGATTTGTTTGGAACTAAGGGTCGGTACCATGTAGTTTCAATCACAGCAGCTTGTTGCCGTCTTTCACGGGAAGCAGCCCCCCGCCTCCATAAAGGAGCCAGTAAAGAATTTTTCAATAGTACACAAAACACTTTTTTATGTATGGTATCTAAGAATCAGTTTAGTCGTAAGTGTTTCCCATTGAGCAGTAAGTAATTCATAAGGAATTGTAAGTATTCCACATTCAGTGGTAAGTATTTCAAATGTATAATACTTATTACTTAATGTGGAATACTCACCACTTTATATGAAGAACAAATTTCACTGGCCTCTCTTGAGGTTTCCGACACAAACAGATACCTCTCACAAGGTTTCTGAAATGACATTGACTTCCCCTCCTTTACTTGACAACACCAAAGGACCGCCCCTCCCGTCAAAAACACTCACACAACGTTAAATTCACCATTAAATGGTATTGAAAAGACAAAAATGCCCCCGGTATATAAATAGACACTTTCTGACCCATTCCAGGAGTAAAACCCATAACAGATAGGGGGGGACGACGATGACGTTAAAGGATGCTCAGATCACATAGTTCATTTGAAGATGGTGATTTCGTTCTTTACTCCATGACCGGAAGACCGTGGTGTGTTTGTGGAGAAGAATATCGTGTAGTAGGAAGATTTTGGTAATCTGTTCATCTGTACTGGATAACTGGGTCTTCAAGCTTGTAGAGGTAACCATGTAACTGTAGATAGTGTATGTTAGAATTTTGAGGTCATTCAACATCATAGTTAGGTTTTTGTGATTTTTTTTTTTTTTTTTTGGGGGGTGGGGGGGGGTTTCGGATCAAATGCGATTAGGATTTGCAAAAATTTTAGTCTGTCTCGGCTTCTCCCTGTTACCCTCCTCCTCGGCCGTGCTCTCTTTTCTGCTTGAACTCCGGACAGATTTCTGCTGGGTTCTCTGTTTTGGCCTAACGGCAAGGTTGTTCTGGTGGTGGGGTGCTATGGCCGGCGGGGCTCCCGCCGAGGTGGCTGCTGGGCACCTCGGTATTTGCCTAACGGTTTGGGTTGAGCCGGCGATAGATGGATGGGTTTGTGCACTGTGGGGTCTCACCGTTGGGGTGGCTAGTGGTGGCGTGGTGGTTTCGCGGTGGTGGCTGTCAGTGCTGGTGGTGGCTATCTGGTGGGGCGACGGCTATGGGAAGTAGTGTCAAAAGTATTCTCAAATTTTTAGGGTTGTGTTTTGGGTTTCTTAGGCTGGGCTTATTTGTAATATTTGGGCTTTTAGGCTTTTAGGGTTTTTACGGGCTTTATTTGTCTATCTAGGCTTTTAGGCCATTAGGTGATATGGGTTTACCCATTTTGGTGTATTTTTCAACCTTTGGTTGGAAACCCCTCTCCTTTTCCCCGTAATAAAATGTTACTTTTGCCGATCAAAAAAAAATTTGGGGCTTTTGTGTTTTATTTTTGAAAAGGGTTGTGATAGTCAATACTTTGTATGAATTTGTGAGAAATTAGGTATTTATGCAATTTTTTTTTCTGGTTTTATGGCTACAAATGTTAGTTTTTTTTTATCATCATAGCCGATAAATGGTTACAGTTTCTTGGGCATTTGGTAACAGTACACACACACACTGACTGATGTATAAAGAATAGCATCACCTGGAAGTTGCAGCAACGTTAAGTTGCCATTAAGGCCGTCATAAGTTACCAGCAACATCACATTAGTAGTGCATCTCCCCTAATCATCACAATCTATATCAGAGTCTGAAAAATAATCTCTTAATTCATCTTTGGCTGATTTTTTTTGAATTCCAAGACGTGCATCCTCCCAATCTTTTAAGCATAGGAGACAATCCAAAATGTCTGGAGCTAGTCTACTCCTCTTCTCATCCAACACTCTCTTACCTGCACTAAAAGCAGATTCCGATGCAACTGAAGAGACAGGAGCTGTTAGTACATCACGTGCCATGATGGAAAGAATGGGAAATGCCCTATCATTTTTTTTTCCACCAGTCTAAGATATCAAAATTTTCTAAGTTGTCATTTTCGGTAAGATGCTCTATCTCTAAATAGTTAACAAGTTCAGAGCGTGAACTTGCACTTTTACCTTTCTTGGAAATGAGAGACCAGGATGGGTCATTACTATTTGTAGATGGTAAAGGAACAGTAGTAGTACTCGTAGTCGTAGTAGTGCTTGCAAACTTAGACTCATAAGAAGCATATAAATCAGTCAATAGCGAATCCACTTCAAGACGAGAAGGTAATGTAATCATTAAGTTATCAGAAATTCCTTCTAAGAGCATATTAACAGCTTCTAACTTAATTCTTGGGTCCATTACTGCAGCTACAATAAATATTTTTGGCATGTTCTCAAAATATTTCCTGAATTTTGATTCCATTTCAATACAAGCAGCCATGAAATTTGTTTTTGTTCTATAAGAATTAAAAGTGAAACTGATATTATACAAGTGATTAAGCACAAGACAAGAAGTAGGATAACGAACACCCGAAAGAGCACAGGTAGCAACATAAAATACTTTCAAAAATTTCATGAACTCAAAAGCAATTATCCAATCAGAATCAATTAAACCACAATCAGACCTGGCGTTAACAAAAGTAGTAATCACAGCAGTGTGTTTCCTACAAGAGTTTAACATAATATAGGTTGAATTCCAACGAATTTTCATATCAAGTTTTATTCTTTTTGGTTTGACGTTGTAAATCTTACACAATGCCTCAAAATCTTGTCGCCTAACTCCAGAAGTAGCAATAAAAAGAAGAGCAGTTCTAATTTTTTTTAGCTGTGGTGCTATAGATTCCAAACCATCTTGCACAACCAAGTTAATGATATGGCATACACATCGCATATGAAAAAATTGACTAGAACGCAAGTTTGGCATATTTACCTTGAACAATTCAATTGCAGCGGTATTAGCAGTATGATTATCAAACGTAATACTGAAAACTTTATCAACAATTTCAAACTCCCTAAAAACACCACTTATACTTTGAAAAATCTGATTAGCATTGTGAGGGTGCTCCATTAAACGAAAAGCAATAATTCTTTTATTCAAAATCCAACTAGAGTCTATATAATGAGCAGTCACACAAATATAACCAAGATCATTTACACCAGTCCACATATCAGAAGTAAAAGAGATTGTACTATCAAACTTTTTAATTTCAGTTATCATTTCTTTTCTAGTTTTTCCAAAAGCTCCCAAACAATCATTTCTAGTTGTATTTCTAGAAACTTTAGAAAATTCAGGATTAAGATAATTCTTCACAAAATATTCAAATCTAATATCATCACCAAAAGTAAATGGTTGTTCTCCTGCAACTACATAACGGGCCAATCCCTCTCTCATTTTAGGTTTCGAATATTGAAATTTTGACAAACCACCACTTGGTCCACTACTGCCTAGTCTGCCTTCTTCTAGATCTTTTTTATGCTTGTTTTGAAAATGTCTATCAGTAGACCCTGTGCCATGGTTACTATTGCAGCTAAAATCACTACCACAATAATTGCATACAGTTCTCTGTCCTATATTAATACCATTTTTATCTATGAAATTTTCAACTTTATGGAAATGCTCCCATATATATGAAGTGAGGCGAGTCCTTTTTGCCCCACCAGTACCTGTAGAAGTAGAACCTGCTGCAACAGTGTTTGAAGCAGCTACACCTACGGAATCCGTTTGCGGGGGTGAAATTGAAGGAGTTGCTCCATGTTCATCATGAGATGACTCAGAGTCAGCGTGATCACGTCCCCCTAAATGTATCTGGTCAGGATCCACCTGTAAAAAACACAAAGAAATCCATCTGTCAATGTTCTCTGTTATACGAAACCAAACAAATAATATTTGTTCTCTGTAAAAATATGATTTCATTTCCAGTAGCTCAAGTCAAGTGAGAATACCAAGGAGGCAGTTTCTGTGACTTACAAATATGAAAGATAATGGGACACGTGCAGAATACGTGTGTTTAAACCTCAGAATCTGCAGTAAAATGCATTCTAAACCTCAGAAACTGCAAAAAATAGCATGGTAACAGCAGAGTATAGCATTCTAAACCAAAGAAACTACAGAAATGCAATTGTGTTGCACATAGATGGCATATCAACTTCAGTCATGTTTCAAATTGTCTGCAGGGGCAAAAACCACCTCGGTTAAGCAATGCAATAAGCTCTGCTAACTAAAAAGAAACTCAATATTTAGCCTGGTTTCGTTACACCTCAGGTTTGGCATAAAACCAGGTTAGAGGTATCCACCAAGCTAAATACGAGCTACTAACACACAAAGATCAAGAAAACTGTAACCAATCCAGAACACACACACACACACACACTTGCACCAACTAGCCATGCCATTGCCTCAGAGAATTCTGTCCTTAGGCTCAGTAAATGACCAAATGCCCAGCAACAACAGTAAATGAGCCACAGAAACAACCAAGATGCCCAGAAAACTGTAATAATTTACACACATCATCACCATACCTTGAATGAAGGACTTGATTAAACACTTTTCTATACTCCTAGGTAAATAATAGAGCCAAAGCAAACAAGGCAAAAAACATTGTACAATCATGAAAGTTTTTGTTTTGAAGAAAAAATGTCAATAAAGTAGAATCATAATCTAAACAATGTTGCTCCAGTAACAAATCTTAGCATGGCTTCGTCAGTCACTAGAGTACCAACTGTTCACTATAGCAGACCGTCGTGCCATTACCAAAATCATTCTTTTGAACACACTGATTCCAAGATGGTCTTTCATTCAATGGCTGGCCCTTCTTGGTAGGTTGGCTACTAAGGACAGACTAAGAGCTTGGGGTCTGGTCAATGACACTTCTGGTGTCCTTTGTCAGGGTGGTTTCAAGTTCCTCATAAGAAAGAGTATAAAAAAACGTTTTGCTACAGGACAAGGGCTGGTTTTGGATGCCAAGATTTTATTTCCTTTTCTAATCTATCTCGAAAGATTCATTAATTAGAACATAAGTACTGCAATACTCAAAAATCATTCTTTTGAAAGCATTTTTCAGAAACTGTTTTAGAAAAACAAAAACACTCTTTGCAATTGCATCCTTCTCATTTTCAACAGAAATGAGAAACATTTGTTGGAAAAATACATTGGCAGCAGGTAACCCCATACTTTCATGTTTATAAGCTAAATGAAAATTTACATAAGAAAATACTGGCCATTGTACAGAACACAACATGTGCAAAAACAGGTCTATATGGTTTCCTTCTTAAAACCAACTTAACCCCACACCAGTGTCCATTCTATTCCTATTTCTTTTCTTTTTTCAACACTCCCACACGCATTTAAAACACTTATCCAAATTGTGTCATCACAAGCAACTACAGAAGATACTGCAAAAAGATGATAGCTGGTCGGAGTCAGATCTAGGGTTTAAGAGAGAGACGATACTGCAAAAAGACGATACTACAGACGATACTGCAAAAAGATGATAGCAACTACAGACGATACTGCAAAAACATGTTATACGCCTAAGTGATCGTTTAAGAGAGAGAGAGATACCGATAAAAAGACGCTTGAACCGCTGGTCGGAGTCAGATCTAGGGTTTGGACCACTGAATGGCAACGGCAACAGCAAACTCAGATGAAGTCAGATCTAGTTCTGGATCTAGATTCTAGGTTTCACTTGAGTCGGGTCAGTAATCGGTATTGACCGTGGTGTGTGTCAGTGTGTGTGGCTGCTCAGATCCGATGCGAGTGTGAATCGTGTGATTGAGAGCTATGGAGCTCTACACCAGTCACCGTCGCACCGACTCACCGCCGGAGACGTTGAGAGAGAGAGAGAGAGAGAGACAGAGAGCCGTTGAGGACCAGAGAGAGAGAGAGAGAGAGAGAGGCAAAGAGCCGTTGTGAGAGAGAGAGTCAGAGAGTCTCTGAGAGCCTGAGAGGCGAGAGACGGAGAGAGAAACTGAGAGTGAGAGTTGTGCTGCCCTAGCAGCCGATTGCTTTCTATATATACCCCAGATGTGGGTGTTATTGTGTACATATGTCACACCCCAATCTGTGTGCACCATGTCACCAAATAGCGGAAAATTATCGTAAAGTCCTATAATGCATCACTCGAGGACCGCCCGATCTATTTTTTGAAAATCGGAACCGTCTATCTTTTATGTGAGAGTGATTATATCATTCTTGCAAAAAATGAAGTAATTTGGTTTTTGTTATATACTTGATTGTTCATAACGTTTGTTTTTCTATTAATGAATATACGTCCCGATGAAGGAGTTTTTAAAACCCGATAGACCCAAAAATTGGTGAGAGTCATTAAAACGTAGAGAATAACAAAATGAACGGAATGGATCGTCATATTTGTTTTGTAATCGTGTGGCTAACGTACATTAGACTATAGCAGAATACCTTAGTTCATAACCAACTAAATTCATTGTATAGATTTGAAAGGTAGCTGCATACTCTTTTTCCCGAATGTTCGATCTAAACCGTTACGATTTAACATCTTATCAAATTTATCATTCTCACCTGAATAGATGATAATTGAATGTCGGAAACCACATGATCGGAACACATTCGGTGCTTCTACAGGCATTAAAGTCCTATAATACACTACTTAAGGGCCGCCTATGTTATTTTTTAAAAATCGGAACCATCTAACTTTTATGTGGGAGGGATTAGATCATTTATGCCAATAATCAAGTAAAATGCTTATCGTTACATAATTGATTGGACGTAAAAAGAATTCAATCAAACAATGAAACAGCGTGCCGATGAAAGAGATTTCAAAATCCAACGCAGGAAAAAATTAGATCTCATGATTAAAACACTAAGCACAATAAAATGAACGCATTGAATAGTATTGATCGTCGTGATTGCATTGCGATTGTGTGGCTACTGCTTGATGGTCTTGTTTTTATATAATAGAGCTATATATTATATATTAATGTTTCAAATTCATAACACAAGTTAATTGGTGGCATAGTGGTTTGATTGTGTATAATAGAACCAAGGGACTTGAGTTTAAGTCCTAGTATAGCCAATTTCTTTTTGGTTTTTTTTTTTATAGTTTTTTTCCCCTTATTTTTACTATGTATTTCTTTCTTATTTTTAGTTTCAGATTTTTTTTCTTATTTCTCGTTAGATCTAGGGATATACGACTCCTGCACATTTTCTTTCGTATTAAATTACTCTTGCACCATAAATATTTTCATAAGTTTTTTAATTTTACTTGTTATCTTGTAATGTTAAATTTACAAATCAATTGTCCAAAGCCTATTCACTAACAAAAACAAAACAAATATTTTTTACCGAATAAAAATTGATAATTTTTTAAAGGTAAAAAAATGATTTTTAAAAAACATGATTTTTTTAAGAAATAGTTTTTTTAAAACTAAATATCTTAGTTGTAAAGGTAATCAAATCTTTTTTACCGAATAGAAATTGTTTAGTTTTTTTTTTATAAACTAAAAAATTTGGCTTATTTTTTTATTTTTTTATTTTTCCGTGCCCGTGTCGCCCGACGAGAACCGTGCCCGTGTCGTGCCCAACTAGAACCGTGCCCGTGTCGTGCCCGACTAGAACCGTGCCCGTGTCGTGCCGTTCCCGTCCACATTTCGTGCCTGTGTCGTGTTGTGCCGTGCCAGGCCAACTTTCGTGCCGTGCCCCGTGCCCGTGCCCATCAAACCCGTGTCGTGCCGTGCCGTGCTCGTTAAACCCGTGTCGTGCCGTGCCGTGCCCGTTCAACTATCGTGTCGTTCCCGTGCCCGTGCCCGGCTAAACCGTGTCGTGTCGTGCCGTGCCAGGCCAACTTCCGTGCTGTGCCCGCCCACTTCCGTGCCCCGTGCCAGTTCGCGTGCCTACTAAAACCGTGTCGTGTCGTGCCGTGCCCGGCCAAGACCGTGCCCGTGCCCGTGCTCACTAAGACCGTGCCGTTTTCGTGTCGTGCCAGGGCACGACCGTGCCCGTGCCCGTGCCGTGCCACATTTAACCGTGTCGTGCCGTGTCGGCACGGCACGTTTGACACCTTTATATCCCACATTGAGTGGTAAGAATTATACACTTACTACTCAATGTGAGATACTAATCACTTTTTATGAAATACTTACAAATCAATGTGAAATATTTACAACTACAGTGACTTTTTGGATACTATACACAAAAATAAATTTATGTACCATGGATGGACTCGCCAGGAAAATGCAATTTTGGAAGAATTGTTTGAATTCGATGGAGGGGGAATTGGATTGTAGTGAGAGAATCAGAGAAAGACAAGAAAGTTTGAGTGCACTAGAGAGAAAGAGGTATTGGGTCAGTTTCAATTGTAGTCTATATTGAACCCATTTTTAATCTATCTAAATTCAAGTAAACATAAGTTGATATAAGTTCAAACCATTATATAATATAAGTGGATTGGATTGAGTTGAGTTGGATTATAAGTGGACAAATTTAAATAGGTTCAAAAATTAGGATTGAGATTAGGACCTGGACCCACCCAAGTGCCGAGTAACGGAGTAACGTAAGCCTAGCCCTAGGGGATGATCAAATCAACTTGGGGTCAAACTCGACTTGGGCGGCGGGTCAGTTCTACGGTCAACCGGGTGAGGCCACGGATGAGCTGGGCAAAACCGACATCGATCGATGCATATAAATAAGAGCTCCAGTTCAATTTGTGCACTCATCAGTTGGACGCCTCTGTTCCTCTCGTCTCAGCCGTTCGCCCTGAAATCCCGCCACCGTACCTTCGCCGTCTTTGCCGCCTGCAGTTGACAGGAAGCCCTAATTATCCACCAACGATCCAACACCAGTTTGGTTTCAATGGTTTGTTTTTCTTTCTATCATCTGTTCTTCTATGTCTCCATTTTATTGTCCAAAACTTCTTAATCTAAATTATACAGCGAATAATCATCCGTTGGAATGACGACGCATATCAAGTGGAAAATTAGTCTGCATTCTGGATAGAGGAGAAAATATCCTTCGCGGTTCAATGATTAGAACTGCAGCATATATGAACTACAGAATGCTCTGAGTAATCTGAAATACCCCCTTGTTTAAGCATTTAAACAAATAACGAAAACTGATGATTTTCTGTTTAACCACGCATTATGCTTCTGAATATTCGTTTTAGGTTACTCGGGAAACATGATTTCATTCGATTAACTGCTTCTGTTTTTTGGATCGGTTATCAGGCTTTAATGGATTATGAGATGCACTTTTTGTTCTAAAAGTTGTCTCGACGAGTGTAGTGTCTGTCTTTTCGTCACATACTAATGGGATGTAGATAAACGAGTTCTAAAAGTTGTCTCAACAAGTGCAGTGTCTGTCTATTAAAATCATTTGTTCTGACTTAGGTGGGGAGTCCTCTCTTTCTAAGTTTACAGCATTTTTAGACACACATGGGACTATTCATCAATCCTCTTGCACTGACACTCTCTCCCAGAATGGTAGAGCCGAAAGAAAGCACTGTCACCTTCTTAATACCGCTCGGTCTCTCTTATTGTCATCTTTAGTTCCTTCTGTTTCCTGGGGAGAAGCCATCCTCATAGCAGCTTATCTTCTGAATCGGATGCCGACTCCTCTTCTATCTATTAGTTCTCCTTATGAGCAACTCTATGGTCAAATTCCCAACTACTCTCTCCTCCGTGTGTTTGGTTCTACCTGTTTTGTCCTCCTCCCTAAGAAGGATCACACTAAGCTCAGTGCCCAATATGCCATCTGTGTCTTCTTGGGGTATGGCATTAATCAAAAGGGTTATCGGTGTTATGATCCAGTGACAAAGAAGCTATATGTATCACAGCATGTCACATTCTTAGAGCGTTTACCTTATTTCATTCTTCCTCCCAAAGCCGCTCTTGTGGCCAAAGAGGATCTGATTCATATTGATCCCTTCCCTATGAATGTACCGCTAGAAGAACATACCTCCACCCTTGAGGTATCCAATATTCATGTAGCTTCTTCAGCCCCTCCTCGCTCCACTACGAGGTATCTGATCTCCCTACTGCCTTCTCATCCCCTCCTTGCTGGGTCCATATCCCCCCATTCCCTCAAGTCTACTCTTGTCATGTCGCTTCTCCACCTCTGCCTTCCAGCTCTTTCGCCTCCCAACTTGCTTCGGAAGCTCCTGATTCGCCTCCTTGCCGGTATCCTATTTGGGAAAATCGTCATCCACCGGTAATTTGGTTTTTCTCATACTCATTTTTCCTATTTTTATCAATCTTTTCTTTCTCGGATTCACTTTTACTTTGAGCCTAGGGCTTATAAAGAAGCTTGTAATGATCCCACTTGGGTGGAAGCCATGAATGCTGAACTTACTCTCTTGCTCAAAATCACACTTGGGAGTTGGTTCCACTACAGAAGGGTAAGAATCTTATTGGTTACAAATGGGTGTATAAGGTGAAAACTCATTCTGATGGCGCTATAAAGCCCACTTAGTTGCTAAGGGGTTTTCGCAGGAGTATGGGATTGATTATGAGGAGACCTTTGCACTTGTCGCCAAAATGACCACTGTTTGCATTTTGATATTTGTTGCTGCTGTGCATCAGTGGCCTCTTTACCAGTTAGATGTGAAGAATGCGCTTCTTTACGGGTACCTTTCTGAAGAAGTTTATATGCGTCCTCCTCCTTGCTTTTCTCATCCCTCTGGTCTTGTTTTTTGCCTACGCCGTGCTCTCTATGGTTTGAAATAGTCTCCTCGTGCTTGGTATGCCCGTTTTCAGGATGTGGTTCTTAAGATTGGTTTTTAGCCTAGTATGCACAACTCTGCTCTCTTTCTTCGGCGCACCTCTCATGGTCTCTAGTTTTTTTATTGTTATATGTTGATGATATGATTATCACTGGCTCTGATTTTGCTGCTATTGATGACGTGAAATCTCTTTCGTGAGTTTGAAATGAAAGACTTGGGCCCTCTTCGGTATTTTCTGGGTATTAAGGTTGCTTCTTCCCCTAAGGGGTACCTTCTGGGCCAGTCCAAGTATGCTACTAATATTCTCCACCGAGCTCGTCCCACTAATTACAAAACCGTTGATACACTCCTCTTGAGCTCCATGCCAAGTTCTCTCCTTCTGATGGTGTTCCTCTAGAGGATCCTTCTGAATATTGCAAGTTGGTGGGTTGCTTAGTTTCTTACTGTGGCTCGGCCAGACATTGCCAATGTTGTTCCTATTATGAGTTAGTATGTTTCTGCTCCTCGATCTACCCATTGGGCTGCCCTGTTACGTATTCTGGGTTATGTTCGTGGTACTCTCCATTAGTGTCTTCTGCTTTCTTCCACATCCAGTTTGACTCTTTAAGCTTACGCTATGCTGATTGGGCAGGCGATATTAGTGACCGTAAATCAACCTCTAGCTTTTGTGTTTTTCTAGGTGATTCCCTAATCTCCTAGAAAAGCAAAAAGCAATATGTTGTTGCTCGATCCACTGCTGGAGCCAAATATCGCGCTATGGCTCATGCTATCTCAGAAATAGTTTGGCTTCGTTGGCTCCTCTTGGATATGGGTGTTTTTCTCTCTTCTCTTACGCCTTTGTATTGTGATAATAAGAGTGCTATTCAGCTAGCTCACAACTCAGTCTTTCCATGAACGTACCAAGCACATTGAAATCGATTGCCATTTTGTTCGTCAACATCTTTAGTCCGCCACCATTATCTTACCCTTTGTTGCCTCCACGTTGCAGTTGGCTGACTTCTTCACGAAGACCCACACTGCAGCCCGGTTTCGCTTCCTCCTTGGCAAACTCTCGATGCTTTCCGCTTTCGCATTTTCAGTATCTTGGTGTATCATATTGTAATCAAATTGGAGCTATTTATGGCAAAGATTAGGCGTCATATTGTAATCAAATCGGAGCTATTTATGGCAAAGATTAGGCGTAATCAAATCGTACTATTTATGGCAAAGATTAGGCTTGATTAGACTTACCATTTGTGTATCATTTCAAGGGTTATATATACCCAGCATTGTAATATTCTAATTATCAATAATACAGACCAGTTTTCTCCTATCTATTTTCACGTTTGTCTAGTTTCATCCTTGCCATCACTACAAGAAAAAGGGGCATGCCCGACATTTGTGCAAAACCCCGCTAAAGGTCCAAAAATTACTGTAGGGAGCAGAGAGCTCCACCCTTAAAATTACACTATCCCCTTTTATCTAAAGCCTCCGAGCGGAGTAGAACAAAATGAAGCAGCGCTCCTCTCAATCTAGGGTTTCTCTTCTTCGTCCGTTCGCCGATCTGCGACTCCTTCCTTGTGGTACGCTCCTCTCTCTCTCTCTCTCCACATGCATCATCAAGCTTTGAGGATCTCGCTTTCTACAGTGTTGCTCATTTCACTGCTATAGCAAACCCCCCTGATGTTGAGTTCTGATCCTTCCAAACATCAGGTACTCGCTCTTTCTCCACATCTCTTTTATTTCAGTTTTTGTTGATGGGTTTGTGGCACTTTACCTTCTACTCCTGCCTTTTTGCATCTGGGTCTCTCTCTGATTTTGGATCTGTTTAAGGGTTTGATTTTTAACTGTTACGCTCTAATCAAGGTTTGATTTTTGCTTATTGGGTAGTTAATGATGTTCATCTCGGTACTCATAGTTGTAGATTATCCATGTTTATGGTGTTGTTGAAAGATAACAGTGAACAACTGCACTTGTTGTTAAGGGGCTGGCCTAATTGGCTGTGGCTTATACTTTACTTGTGGTCTTGAATCTTTTATATTTTTCTGAACTCGGTGTTTTCTTTGTTGGTATGTTATTTTCAGTAGTTTGGTTGTGGTTTTGCTTTTTCGTGCCTGTTTGGGGGAGAAATGTTTGGATCTTTAGTTAATAGGATTGACTTCTATGTCTCTGCTTACTTGTCTTTGTTGGTTTCGTATTGTTCCTTTCAAAGTAAGGGTTTTTTTTTCCGGTCTGCTTGCGTAACGTACTTGGAATCTTCGACACTCGTAGTTTCTAGGAGAATAAATCTGTTTTGCTAGCTCAGATTTAGGTTTTGTTATTAGTTATTTGCACTTACAAAAATTTATTGTCTGTGAATTTGTGATCAGCTTGGTTAATGAGAAAATTAAGGAAAGGAGTTAAAGGGACTAGCTTTCTTTATTTTCTAAGATAAGAAAACATATTAGAAATGAACCTTAAAATCTAATTCAGCTGTTAGGTTAAGATAAACTGTACAAACTTTGTTCAGTAATTAGCTACAGGGTACTTGACGTGATCACTACCTGGAGACAAAAAAAACATTTCCAAATGCTTTTTATTGTGCTTATTGATTGGTAGGGTTTATCTTTCAAGGTTTTTTTTTTTGTCCAGGTGAACAACATCAGGGGCTATCTTCCCTAGTAATGAAATCTAAAGACTAAAGATATTACTACTGATTTTGTTTGATGTATTAGAGACCCCAGACTGCGAAGCTTTAGAATTTGGTTCTCATGATCATTTAACTCTGTTTTTCTTCTTATTATTATTATCCAATTTGCCTTCCAACTTTTTTACAATCATCATGACTTACCTTACAGAATGTCAAACTTCTGTCTGTAGTCTGTACATGAGATGGGATTTTATTAGGTGATTGGTCATGTGATTACCTACTTAGAGAGGAAGTCCTGTTTTATTATTGCCATCTTTATTCAAGGCCCTTTCCTCAACCTGATTCTAACTTGGGGCTGAATATAAACAAAAGGAGGATGCAGCCATGTAGCCTGTAGGCATGTAGCAAGAAGCATAGAGTTTTTTTTCGTCTTTTTCTCCATCTGTCATTAATGAAATTGCTGATGTTGTAATGCTTTTGCAGCAGCCTGCAGAAACCCTTGAGGAGATAAGTATTTGCCCTTGGGTTGCTATGAATCAATGTTGAAGGAAAGCAAGTAAAGGTACGTTCTGGATGAGCATCTTTTTATATTCTGGCAGCTTGGATAATCTGGGAATATCAATTATAATCAGCCATAACTTTGGTTTCCTAGTTTAGAGATAAAGCCTAATCTGATTCCCTTGTCTTTAACTCAAAGGTATTGTCCAAAAATCAAGAAGCACCAGAAAAGTGTATCTGAATATTAGTGTTAATTGTGATCGTATACTCAGAGTTACCTAATTCAAAATGGAACAGTAAAGTTTTTTGCCCATATCAATCCATTATATTAGTAATGATCAAGTGGAGTTTCTTGATGTGTGGCATTCCTAGACTAGATACTGCAATAAATGGTTGGATTGATACAGCATTAAGCATAATGAAATACTTTCTGCAAGTTGATTTGTGTAGCAGAGTAAAATGATGTAGTTCTTGTTAGAATGATAGAATGATAGATATTGAAGTAATATATGGGCGTGCAATGATGAAAGCTCCTAAGTGTTGTTGTGCAATGTAAGTGGTTGTTAGAATGATAGATATTGAAGTAATATATGGGCGTGCAATGATGAAAGCTCCTAAGTTTTGTTGTGCAGTGTAAGTGGTGCGTGTGAGGAACCAAATTTGGTTTGGTTTTATTACTGAAGTAATTGCTTTCTTTCATTTACTGGAGTTCAATTTTGGTCAAGTAAAGAGAAAATGGCAATTTGTTGTAAGGATGACTATACTAAAGCAATTTTGGCTGGGTCCATAGGGCAGTTTACCTGTTTGATGCATTGACAGTGCATGCTGTTGTGGTCATGGCCAATTTTGTCTTGCAATAGGTTCACCCAACATTGATTTGTATAATTTTTTGTGCTAAAGTACTTCTTGTTCTTATCACCTTATGGTTCTTGATTACTTCCCAGGTTCCTTGATGAAGCGTAGGCTTGTGACTATATAACTGGATTAGGTATCGATATTTTTGTATGTCTTGGATTTCTGATGTGGTTAATGTTTGGGCATAATAATTATCTACACACTACCACAATTTTTCTTCAGTGACTACTTTGTTGATTCTTTCTCAGTTTAAACTAATTTCTTTTTTGTATATGATTCTTAGGGTGCCCGGGACTTGCAACAAAGTGTGGCAAGCAATACGTTCCATGGTTGAAGAATTTTTTTTTCTTTATCCTAGTTGTGCTTTGTGTGAATGTAGATTGTGGACATGAAGTAATTTGATGTTGGGATGTTGCTAATTTTTATGTTAGATGTTTCAATCTTTTAGATTATTAATGAATTTGAATGTTTTGGGAACAGTTTGTACACTCTAAAAGTCATCGCATTTGTTAGCTGTGGCATAAGGGTACAAGTTAAAAAAAATCTACTGAGAAATTAACTGAAATGAATCGTCAATTACAAATTATTTTTTTAAATAATAAAAGTTTTCCCGGTGTTTATGAAAACGCCAGCAAAGGCTTTGCAAGACTGGAAAAGTTGTCGATCAAGGATTTATTCTTGGGGTTTTATTAAATGCTGGCAATAGTTGCGAAAACGCTGGGAATTATTACTGGCAAGGAAGTATTCCCAACTCCGGCATCGAGGATGTTTGTCAAAAACGCTGGGAAGACTATTGTCGGCGTTTATTTTACTATTTCTGGCGTTTAAAAAATGCCGGAAAAACCATGATTTCTTGTAGTGCATCTAGTTTGTGGACCCCGAATGGATTTGATCAGTCTTGCCTGTGTTGGGACAAGTTTTGTGAGCAGCTGAGAATGTTGCCTTACCTTTAGCCGTAGGCCTTTGATGGGAAAAATTATGCAACCACCACCAAGAAGTTTAGGCAAAATGTTTTTGGCCCAAATGAGAGAAAAAATATTGGATGAAGAGTTTCTCCTCTCCTAGGCTACGAGCTCCCGACGTACTAAAGAGTATAAAAAAATTCGAGGTTTGACGAGAGGGAAGATTTTCTTTTCTCAGTTTTTTCCCAAAAATAGGGACTCTTGATTAAGTTGGAAAGTTCATTCACTAGCTTAACATCAACCCGTATGGTCGGTCTGCTGGTCAAGACCTGGGATTTGGGAGTTTGCTCCCTCCTAAGATTTCAGGATCAAAACTCCCTGGTATTATCAACTCCTTTGAGCAGTCCCTACGGAGCTTTGCTTCAGCTTTAATTAGGTTTCCTGTAAGTGGTCGAGGTGCATGTAAACTGACCCGAATACTTAAGTTATCAAAAAAGATTTAGATTTCCTTGAAAAGACATTGCAGTGAAGTGTTTAGATGTCTAGCTCCCGAATCATCTAGAAAGATTCAAGAACATAGGAATGCTAGCTTTAGACTTAACCTCATCATTTCCTATAATGACTGGGGACACCATAGCATCATCCCAAATTAGAAGGATCCCCCATAAGGGAATGACTTCGGTGTCCCCGGTCATTTTGGGGACACCGTAACTTTTGACATAACAAAACCATTAAAAGTTTAACCAAAATCCATTACAAGCACAACAAAACCATAATAAGGCTTTGACGAAAGATGTGATTTTCCGAAGGCGAACCAATTTGTATTTAATATTTATCGAACACATAGGAGGCCACAAGGCCTCAGGATGCTACTTGCCAAGACCGCTTGACTAAATACCATGCCAAGGGGTTAACACCCCTTTGCTTATACCAAAAATGCAAGTTAAGCCCTACTCTGAAAATCATGCTCTCGAGAACCAAATAACAGCCTAAGTTCTCGGGAAAGATTACCCCGAGACTTAGCCAACCGACTACTCACACATAGCTAAAACATAAATGGAAGCATAAAAGCAAGGCATGATTTTTAACCGATAAAAACGAAAACGAATTTGATATTAACGATCACCTTAACTATAGCTACAACATTAATAAACGAGAAAAAAACAAATGACAAAGACTTACTAGGGTTCTTCAAGAAACTAGCTAGAAAAGCTTAAGCTTTAATGGAGGAAAGCCAAAAATGAAGAGGTCTTAAAGAAGAAAAAGATAAGAGAGATAAAGAGGAGAGAGGAGGGCCTATTTATACAAGGCAGCCCTGTTCTCTCAGTCAAATATCTCAAAAATATCCCAAAAGGTGAGAACAACCCAAAAATAAAAAGTTCAACAAGCAGAACATATCTTCAGTAAAGCACCTGTATCGATACAGCATAATTGCCTGTATCGATACCAGTTCATTACGGATTAATTCCAGATGCACTGTATCCTTATGGTATCAATACAAGCATTTCTTCTGTATCGATACTACCTCCTTATCACTTGCTTCATAGGTTTTGGCCCTGGCTTGGCACCCGTTGACCTCCCGATGACCCGTCGGCCCTCCAAAGGCCTAGCAAGCATCACCAAGCGAGCGTTTGCTCATACCAACGCCCGACGGCGAAAGTCCACCGGGCAACGCCGCCCGGATACGCTCAAGAGTTGCTCAAATCACCAAAACATGCCTTTAAGACGCGTAATTCCTGAAACACTCAAAGGAAAAACTTACGCGCAAAATGACTTAAAATGCCAATTAAACATAACATAATTATCCTAAAGCGAGACTAAGCGCACCAATTATCTACAATAATGGGTGCTTATCAATATTCTAGGGGTATAGAATAATTGTTTCTCCATATTCTAACCCCAAGGGTCTCTCTCGATCCCTCCCTCTCCCATGTTCCCCCCTCTCTCCCCCACTTCTCTCTCTCTCTCTCTCTCTCTCAGTATAAAAAATCAAAAATCTAGAAAATTAGGATTTAAAGTTTGGAAGCTTATGGTGGCTCACACAAATTTCTATAATATATTGATAGATAGATCAAAGCGTTCTTTCTCTCTCTTTAGTTCGCTACCTGTGAAGATTGATTACTCTTAGTCTCTTATTAACCATGTTTCCACTAACAAAAAACACTAAAAATTTAATGCATTTTACCATCTCGTTTTTCCTAACAAAAAAAATTCAGCATTTTACCATCTCGTTTCCACTAATAAATTTTTTTTACCAACTTCTTTTTCTCAACAACTTTTCCACTCACATAACCATCAACAATTTATTCACTACCAAAAATAACTTAACATTTTTTAACTTATTCACTACCGGAAACACATAGGGATATACTATCTCCATCCCCAAACCACTTCCCCATCCCCATCCCTAACCCGATCCCCAACGGGGATTTGTTTCTTCCCTCTATCCCCGCCCCAAACGGAACGGGGAATCCCCACTGGGATTCGGGGATCCAAAGTTAATTTATAAAAAAAAATCAAAGATTTCAAACAACATGAAATTCCTTCTACCAAGTTTCAAATAACAACATCCATTAAGGCGCCGCTAATAACGTCAATAATAACAAAACAGAAAAACAACAAATTTCAAACAAAGTCCATTGAGGAGCCATTAATAATAATAATAATAATAATAATAATAATAATAATAAAAACAACAGATTTCAAACAACAACGCCTGTGTTGTTTGTAATGTGTTATTTGTTAACCATAGACCATATATACGTGTAGGGTTAGGTACACAACGGGGATTCGAGGATGGGGCGAGGCTGGATACACAACGGGGACGGGTAGGGTTCGGGGCAGGGATATGTCTGTCCCCGCCTCCAACCCGTCCCCAAATTTTTTTTAAAAAAAAAAATCCCCATACCCTACCTAATCCCAGAATGGATCTCCAAAAGTTCCCTCCGTTCGAGGTGGAGATCGGATCGGGGGCGGTCGGATCGAACGAAATTGCCATCCCTAGAAACACCTAATAACTTTCCAACCACAAAATTTTGAATGATAATGGTTGGTGATTTGATATTTTTGTTGTTACTTTTGTTTGGATCTTATATGCAAATTTATTATTAGGCAAGGGGAATTTAGTAATTTGAATAACAAGACAAATAAGCCAACAAAAGTAGACAAATAACCCTCCCCTCCTCTACTAACCGCAGCTAAGGTTTTTTCTGCTTGGGGGAGGGTGTTTCCTCCTCCCCCAAGCATCTTTCTTTCACTCCCTTTTCCTTTTACCACTTCCCCCTTTCCCTAACCTCTATTTATTCCATGCTCACTTTTTTCACCTGGTGCCAGTTCACCTCCCTCTGGCCTTCGTCGACTCTATGCTTGCTGAAAACTTGTTGGTACATCTCCTGGGAGTATTCGATTTTGCTTAACGGCAAAATGTGTCCTGGTAGCTAGGGTTTGCCAAGGTCCACTTCTTCCGCCGGTTATTTCTACTTGGGAATAACCGGATCTACTGAGTTAACGGCGAGTGGAGGTCAGCGGCTGGTGTGGGTTTCTCTGCTCAGGGAGATGAAGATCAAGTGATGTCCAGTGGAGGTGTGGAAGGGTCTAGTGTTGCTTGGAGTGGCGGTGCATTTCTAGGGTTCATCGGTGTTTTGCGATAGCATAATGAAACTCCGGTAGATAGTTTCTCTGGCCATTTATGAGGGTCGAATTAGCAGTTTCTTGGCGGTCTGCGATGGGATTTGTTTACTCGTTTGGGTTCGTGGCAGCGAGAGTTACCGATGTCTTCCCTGGTAGTGGTGGTGGTGGTGGTATGCTAGCGGGTTGGAGGCACTCAGCGTTTGGGTGGCTGCTATGGTTGTAGAATTAGGCTCCGTTTGGAACTTATGGAAAGGAAAAGAAAGGAAAATAAAAAAAAAGGAAAATGGGAAAGAAAATTTACTATTCACTAAACATGAAATCTTTATTTTCTTCTCTCTTTCTCTTCCAACCAAACAATAGAAGGGAAATTAAAAAAATTCCCTTTCTTTTCCCTGGGTTCCAAACAAAGCCTTACTTTTGTTTAGGGTTAGATTTTGGGGCTTCCTTTGGTTGGGCTTGGCCTATTGTATGGGTTTTGCCCTTATAGGTTTTCTGGGCTTGGGCCCTTGGTGTTTTTTTGGGGTTTGTCTCATATATTGGTTGTTTTTTGTTTGCATCCAACCCTCAATTGGATTCCCCTCCCCTCTCCTCCTACTTGATGTACCCTTATCATGTTTTCTCAATAAAAATTTGTCATTTCAAAAAAAAGGGGGGAATTTAGTTTGGAAAACTTTCAAAATACACCTTGAACTTCTAGTTCATGAATATCTTATGAACACCTGATATTACCAAAATATCAATCTAGGACTTGGCATTAAAAATGATTCCTCAGTTAAGCTCATACCATCAACTCCCAGAGAGAGAAATGCTGATGGTGGCGGGGTTGTGGACAGAAGGTGTCGTGCTGGTTTGTACTTTTGATAATAGGTAGAATAGGGGACGTACATTCATTGATAGGCTTTTTTTTTGTTAGAAAAGAGCAAGAAATTCAGGAGTGTAAGGTACCTCTTGGAATAGAATGTAGTACATATGTTAACCTATATTGTGATTTGTTATGATGGGATTTGAGGAGGTTATCCTGCAGAGTTTCGATGATGTGATTGGCCTATAGGAATGATGTTTTAGTGGAATTCTTGGAGGTTATCTAGTAGAATCCGGATTTGTTCGAGGTTATCCATAGAGTCGAGAGGAGAAATGAAGCCACGGTAGAATGATGTTTTAATGGAATTCTTGGAGGTTATCAAGTGGAACCCAGATTTGTTCGAGGTTATCCATAGAGTCCAGTTTGGGGAGGAGAAATGAAGCCAAGGTATGACTGTTGGTTATTGATTCGAAATCTTAGGATATGGCATTGCGTGGTCACTCTTTATGAATAGGAGATAAATGGTGATATTGTATTATAGTACTAGGTTATGGTCTATATATATACTCCCAAGGTTTTGGCTAGTTTGTTGTGGGCCTAGTTATTATGGTTTAGTTCCCTGAAAAATTCATCCTTGTGAGGCCATTGATGACTTTAACTAAATAGATAACTTATACCATTTCATCGTGGCTCCCGATCAAGGGGGAGCGGTATCACGAATGCCATAGTTCTAGAGGTTAACATGGGAGGATGTTTATCAAAGGAAGAGATTCTGGAATTCGTTGAGTTAAAGGCTAGTAATTAAAATTAATGATCATTCTTTACTTTAGATTGTGTTCAAATAAGTACTTATTTTTTTATTTAAAGGTGATGTATTATGAGAGAATGACATGTCTCGTAAATGAGAAATAAGTACTTTAAAAATAATAAACTTAGCGGAACAAAGCCTTGATCGCTTTGTATATAATCCTGTTTTTCGTGAGTTATGAGTTTCGGGTAGGATTTAGCTATTGGGTGATTATCTGCTCATGGTGCTATTTTGGACCTAACATTTAATGCCAGGTACTGAGCGAGAAGTCAGAGAACAATATGTAGTGGGCCGAAGTATCCGAGGGTTCAAAAGGTTCAAAACGTTGCACTTAAGGTCCATCGTTTAGTTGTCTCAATACGTGTACAGCTGAGGTGGCACTTTTACACGACATAGAGCATGACGTTTTCTCCCGAACAATAGAAGGATTCGGGGCGGCTCGCCGAGCATGACGTTTTTCACCGAGCAATAGTATTCTGGGTTCGCACGGTGTACCAGTCCATCGTTCGGCAAAGCGTTTCCTCACTTGGATCCTCGTTTGCTCAGCCACAGAGCTGTCCTTCGGAGCCTATTTGTTCGGAGACCGCTGTTACAGAACATTCTGGAACCTTCCAATGATACGCAAGTTGCCTTCTCTTATCATTGATTTGACATCTCTGCATGACATGACATGTCTAACATAACTCCAGGCGGCTGTGCAGACTTAGGGAGGCGGCCTTCATTAAATGCTTCTGGCATGTGATGTCATCCAAGCGTAGGAACGCGCGTGCCTCATACGCGCGGCTTGTTCAACATGACAGACCTTTGCCTATAAATAGGGAAGTACCTCATACTGGAAGGTCTCTCTGACCGACTCACTCTCTCTCTCGCTCTTGTACCTCATACTAGAAGGTCTCTCTGACCGACTCACTCTCTCTCTCTTGATACACACATACAACTCCTCATCTAGCATACTCTCTTACTGCACCTTCCCCTTTCTTCCTTCACATACTAACTAGATCGTCGGAGCTTCTTCCCTGAGGAACACTCCCCTCTGATTTGCAGGTACACGAGGGACAACGTCATCCTTCAACGGTTCACCGACAGAGGCAAAAAGGGTTCAAGAGGTCTTAGGTTGAAACAGCCCCCCACAATTGACGACTCTGCTGGGGAAACGTCCTAGCAGAAGGTGGACCTGTGTTCAGCCCTAGACTTCCCCTCTCGTTTTCCTTCGCCACCTTCGGATATGGCGCAATGCCTCCCTCCCCCTAGTCTAGAGAATTTTACCCTCGGTTTGGGTGGGTTCGGCTCTTTGAACGTCGAGCCTAGTCATGCCGCCAGGACCACATTACCAGTTGCTCGCCAACTTAACTATCCACAAACCGAACTCGACGTTGCACTAGCGGAGCAAAAGCGTCAGGTAGCTGTCATAGCCCTCCTCCAACAACGCCTCGAAGAACGGGATAGTGGCGTGGTCGTGACTCCTGTCCATGGCCACCCAGCTGAACCTAGCCGACCAAAGAAGCCTCAAAAACGAAGAAGGAAAACACATCTGGCGCAGGCATCTGAGGGGGCCCCTTCTGAGCGTCGTACCGTCTTTGACAGGCTTGAGCGCGCCCCCAGGGGTCCACCAACATCCTCACGCCCACGCCAAGCAAGCGTCATCCGGGCCGAGAGTTCGCGCTCTTGGGCGATAAACTCCACGGCCAGGACTCATAGGATGGGCGCTTCGGAACGGACACACCGCACATCCCGACGGCAACAGGAGCGGACGGATGAGAAACGACCTATGGATCCGAATAATTCTCCTACATGAGCACGCTCAAGCCGACAGCCCCGAGCGATCCGAGCAACCTAGGTCTCGCACCGAACTCAATCCTGACGTAAGACATGATGCAGGATCGCATGGCCAACGAACAACAAGTAGGGGGACGTGTTCGGAACATGGTAACACGATTGTCTTGTATGACCAATACACGAGCGTACCAGTAGTGTACCAAGCGGTGGATGAGGGAGTCGGACTGCATCATGCTCTGCAAAGGGGCTCAAGAGGAGAACATCAAGAGCTGTCAGGGAGGGCTCGGTCCTGGCACCAAGAGCGGCATGAACCTAGGTGACACCACGGAGAGCCGAGGGTAAACCCAAGGCTCGGCAAGGTAACCCGCCGCCCGTTGTTCCCCTTACTCCCGAGCCCAAAGACCAGTCCAAGCTCGGAAAGGCCAAGGCATCTCCCTTCATCGATGCCATACAGCAGGAACGTCCTCCGGACCACTTTGTCATGCCAAAGCTCAAACGCTATGACGCCAAGGAAGATGTTGTTGCATTCGTTTGTCAATTTTGTCAAACTATGAGCCTCCACAACTTCACCGACGCACTCATGTGCAAGATCTTTCCCCCTTACATTGAGTGAGCCGATTATGTTGTGGTACAACCAGCTCAAACCAAAGTCCATCAAGTGTTTCAACGAACTGGAGTTGGAGTTCACGAAACGGTTCGTGATGAGCAATATTCAGCCGAAGACGCTCTCTATGCTGGTGAACATGCGGAGGGCATAGGGGAAACTCTTCGGATGTACACCGAGCGTTACTGGGAGGTGTACAATCTGATTCTGGATTGTGATCAAAGCGTTGCGGCGAAGTCTTTCATGAATGGGCTGGACCCTACCTCAGCAATGTTTAGAGATTTGTCCAGAAATCCGCCGAAGACTATGGGCGATCTTAGGGTTATTATCGAGAAAGACTGCGTGCACAAGGAGGCCGTTGCCAAGCGTAATGCACCAAAACCCACGAACCCGCCGAAGAACACTGCGGCCAAAAAACAAGTGGTGAAAGTTCGGCAGGGGCAGAGTGGGCAGGCCAATACCAGTTCGGGAACGAGTAAACCGAACAATAAGCACAAGCCACAACAGGCTCCACAACAGCAGCCTTGGCAGCAGAAGCGGCGCGAGCCGAGGCCAGATGAATTTGTTGTCGAGCGCACCGCCTTCACCGAGTTTCAAGCTTCTGAACATAATTGGCTAGCTGCCATTTTTTCGTTTGGCCAACAGGGTTCCTAGGGACAACAGGCAATGGATCAAGAATGTGCACCTACCACAAAGAGCGTGGCCATTACACCACACAATGCCAACCATTCAAACGATACTTGGAAGAACTAGCCACGGCTGGGCATCTCAACCAATGGATTGATCTGCAAAGAAATCCACTTCCACCTCCCCCTCCTGTCATCGGGAACATCGTCGGTGTGATTCAGGGGTTGGTGTCCGAGGGAAAAGCTGTCGAGCTTCGGACAGAGATTGACGGGGCTATTGCAGCTTTATCCGTGTGTAACATGGGAATTGCGCAAAAAAGGAAGTGGGAAGACCCAAACCTCGGAGGCCTGATAACGTTCTCCCCCAAAGACCTACAAGGGGTGCAAATGCCACACACCGACGCTCTGGTCATTACTATCACAGTGGATTCTTTCACAGTCCAACGAGTGTTGGTCGTCCAGGGGAGCTCGGCCGAGGTAATGTTCCACTCAACATACAAAAGTCTGGGGCTCTCGCCAAATTGGCTTCGGATTGCAACCACCCCTCTCGTCAACTTCACTAGGGCTCCTGTATGGCCCCTAGGGTTGATAACTCTTCCCGTGCGTGCCGGCTCCCGAATGGTTGATGTCGAATTTGTAGTGGTTAATTCCCTAGCCCCTACAACATCATTCTCGGTCGAACCTGGCTACATGAAGTGAAGGCAGTTGCATCTACTCTTCACCAGGTCATGAAGTTCGTCAAATGGAACGACCGGTAAGAGAGCCTTCGAGGAGATCAAGTCCAATCCAAGAAATGTTACATTAGCACTGTGACTAACAAACCAAGCTTCTTGGAGGTACAATGTGTTGAGACAGCTGACGTACCTATTTTGGAAGATGTCAGTCTACTCGCCGAACAGAGATCGACCGAAGTGCTTGTACGGATGCCAATCACCAAGGGCGGAGGTAGATATTTTCTAGTCGGCAGTTCATTGGACGAGGCCGAGCGAACAGAGATGTTCAATTTTCTTAAAAAGAACATCGACGTGTTTGCCTGGACTCCCGAGGAAATGCCAGGCATAGATCCCTCGTTTGCTTCCCATTCGCTTAATGTGGATCCTAACCGAAGGCCAGTGGTACAAAAGGCTCGCCGCTCGGCCCTTCGCATGTAGAGGCAGTAATGGCAGAGGTGGATCAACTGTTGAAAGCAGGGGCTATCCACGAAATCTTGTACCCAACTTGGCTCGCCAATCCAATGGTGGTTCCGAAGAAAAACGGGAAGCTCAGGGTTTACGTTGACTTCACCAACCTCAATGATGCTTGCCTGATGACCGCTTTCCTTTCCCCCGGATTGAGCAAATGGTTGATGCCACAGCAGGGTATGAACGGTTGAGCTTCATGGATGCGTACCGAGGCTATCATCAAATTGCCCTAGTCGAAGATGATCAAGAGAAGACGGCGTTCATTTCACCCCGAGGGATGTACTGCTACAATGTCGTTCCATTTGGGCTAAAGAATGCAGGAGCAACCTTTCAACGAGCAATCACTAAGATGTTCCTCCTTTAGCTCAGCAAGACTATGGAACCTTACACTGATGACATGGTGTGCAAGAGCAATGTTGCCAGGGACCACCTTCGAGATCTATGCGAAATCTTTGCTATTCTGAAGGAACATAAGCTCCGCCTAAACACAGACAAATGCGCTTTTGGTGTCGACTCGGGGAAGTTCCTCGGATATATGGTTAGCCACCGAGGCATCGAAGCTGACCCAACTCAACTCACGACCGTGCAGAACCTCCGAGCTCCAACTACCATTAAGGAGGTTCAACGACTCACGGGCATGATTGCTGCATTGAGCCGCTTCATCCGACGCTCAGGGGATCTTTGTCGCCCGTTCTTTCAAGCGATCAAAACCAGTCGGCGTCGATTTGTGTGGACTGAGGAGTGTGAGCTGGCTTTGCAATCATTAAAGGAATACCTTTCCCAAGCTCCTCTCCTCGTTACACCCCTACCCGAGGAAGACTTATACCTTTACCTTGCAGTATCAGATCACGCCACAAGTGCCGTGCTTGTTCGGAGGGATGGCGCCGAGCATCTGCCCATCTTCTTTTCAAGTAAAATGATGACGGATTCTCAAACACGGTACCTGCCTATGGAAAAGTTGGCTTTAGCACTTGTTTCGGCTAAAACGAGTCTCCTGCCGTACTTTCAATGCCATAGGATCGTGGTCCTCACTCAGTTTCCTCTCAAAGCTGTTCTTCGGAAAACAGACTCCTCTAGCAGGATCTTAAAGTTCTCCCAAGACTTGGCCAACTATGACATCCAATTTGAGCCACGGACCGCTATTAAGGGGCAAGCTCTAGCAGACTTCTTTGCCGAACTTACACCTGGGTTAAGAGACGAAGAAAAGGCCTTGGCAACTGCAGCTGAAGGGGCTTGGTTGGCCAAGGCCGAAGAACGTGTTGAATGGAGTAACCCTCCCCCAGACACTCTTCGGTTGCGATTCACTCTGGGCAATAAGAAGCCGAAGAGAGAGTGGAAACTCTTCTCTAGCGACGCATGGCGAATGACGGTAGATGGTGCAACAAACATCAACGGGGCTGGGGCTGGTATTGTGCTCGTTTCTCCGGCTGGCACAGTTCATCTGCATGTTGTGTCAATTGGCTACCCCGCCACCAACAACGAAGCCGAGTATGAAGCTCTCATCGCTGGACTATAGCTTACTCTTCAGTTGGGGGCGGGTTCAATACATGTCTTTTGTGACTCACGACTGGTTATGGGCCATCTCAATGATGATTACCAGGCCAAGGATGCGTGGATGAATGCTTATGTTAGTCATGTGTTGGCCCTCCTGAAACAGTTTGGACGCGTGGAGGTAGAGTGGATTGCACAGGAGCATAACGTTCATGCTGACGCCTTAGCGGGTCTTGCTTCGGTATACAGGACCGTGGGAAGTCGCACCATTGTTTTTTACGAAGTCGAGTCTCCGAGTTTCGAGCCCGCGGTTTGCTCGGTACACGCCGTTACTCTCGGCCCCAGCCAGATGAACCCAGTCATCACTTTATTGAGGGATCAAACCCTTCCGCCGAACAAAAGGGAGGCCCATAAAGTTCGTTGCCGAGCAACAAACTATTTGTTGGATACCAACGGCCACTTATACTGACGCACATTCACTGGGCCGGATCTTCGGGTCGTGCATGAGGATCAAGTCCAGAGCGTTTTGGACGAGCTTCACTCGGGAAGCTGTGGTGGACACTCAGGAGGTCGGACAATGGCCCACCGAGCATTGACACAGGGGTACTGGTAGCCGAAGATGGTAAAGCAATCTGAGGATTATGTGAAGTGTTGTGTTCGGTGTCAAAAGCATGCCTTCATTCCTCACCAACCTGCCTTTCCTTTAAAGATGATAACCAGTCTTTGGCCGTTTGCTGTTTGGGGCTTTGACATTATGGGTAAGCTCCCAAAGGCACTCGGTGGGTTCGAGTACCTGCTCACCACTACAGACTTGTTCACCAAGTGGGTCGAAGCTGCACCATTGGTCAAAACAACGGCTTCGGATGCGAGCGGTTCATTTGGAAGCATATGATTTCCCGGTTCGGCGTTCCCTACGCCATTCTCTTGGATAACGGATCTCAGTTTGTGACAGCGGCGATCAAGTTCTTTTATAAAAAAAACACCACATCACAATCCATACCTCATCGGTTGCTTACCCTCAGGGCAATGGACAGGCCGAGGCCTCCAACAAGGCCATCACTCGGGGGCTTAAACGACGGTTGGACTGGAAGCTCGGTAAGTGGGTCGACGAGCTTCCTCAAGTTTTGTGGAGCTACCGCACTACTCCTCGACATTCTACTGGCCGAACCCCATTCTCCATGGTGTACGACATGGAAGCCATACTGCCATTGTCTTCTCTCATTCCTACTGTTCAGTCAAAACACTTCAATCCTGTGGATAACGCCCTGGTTGGCGCCGAGTTGGACTTCACCGAAGAACTCCGCGACAACGCCAACTTACGCCACGCCGCTTATCAGCAGGAAGTTGCTCGAGGTTACAATAAAAACGTTCAAGCTCGGCCGTTCAATGTTGGCGATCTCGTCCTTTGGATGGTCGTGGAAGCCAATAAATTGACCAAGTTCAAAGACCGGTATGAAGGACTGTACAGGGTGGCGCAGAAGATAGGACATGGTGTCTATAAGCTCGCTGAGATGGATGGTACGCCGATTGCTAACCCTTGGAATGCCCAAAAATTACGGAAGTTCCATGGCTAACCTCGGCCACCTCCGGTTTTTGTTACGTTCGCTTTCCTTTTTCATTCGGTGTGTAAAGCCTACGGGCGTTCGTTTTTACAATACAAGTTTGGTTCTATTATTTCTTCGGTTCACCACTCGATTGTTGGGTGTACCATCTAGCCCGGGATATCACCTTCGGGGCTTGGCACTTCTACCTCGCTCATCTGGCACTTCTTCCCGAGCATTGGTCCTCGCTTTATTTCTTTACCCATCTTTTTGCCTTAGTGTTGTTTTTCTTCCAACACACCCCTAAGGCAGGGAGCTCCTATATGGGTATAAGAAAACCAAATAAGGGCCAAATAAGGGCCGTGGATAATTTAATTCAAGCATATAATTTTTTCAAACCAACGTGAGCCGAGCGATCGATGGGTTATGTCTAGACTTCTTTTACGTTTTTGGCCGAGCAAAAATACTTGGCAAACTACTTGATACTGGGCAAATCATATGTATAACAAAAAACAGACTTAGCACGTCGATATCATTAGTCTCAAAACAAACACAAACGTAGTTGAACAAGGCATGGCCGTGGTAGATCGTTCGTGGCCACCCTTAACCTGTGTTAGTTACAAACCACGGTTCAGCAAAAACCCAAATGTTCGGTGCCGACCGTTTAAATTTCAAATCAAAACAAAACCAACAAAACAAAAAAACAACAGGTACAACTCTTATGCCTCGAGAGTTTGCAGAGCCGTGGGGGAAGTACCAGGTTCAACCACTGGGGCTTGAATGTTTTCTTGTTGGGGTGCATCAGCTGCAGCCTCGTCAATAGCTGGTGGCTCATCCTGAACTTCAGCGGCTTTGAGGGGCGGCACTTCAACGAGAGACCTTTGTTCATCGTCTGGTTCGACACCGGCCTCGTCAAAGCCCATGTTGAAGCCGAGCATAAAGCTTTTCTTATGCTGCTCCTCCTTGAGCTTTGTTTGCAGAGCCAGCAATTCTTCCGCCGCATCTTCTTCGGCCTGGAAATAGCCCTTATCAAACTGCTCCTGCAGTTGCTTCTTCATCTCCTCCACCTCTTGCATCGCCTGAGCACTTCCTTCGGCGAAACCTTCATCCTTCCCTTCAGTTCTCATTCGGTCAGCTGAGTCTTGCAGCCCCTTGACCAAGTCATTCGAATTGGCAATTGTGATCTCTTAGCTTCGGTGAAGCTCCTCCGACTACTCCAGGCTCTTCTTGTAGTCCTCGGTGGTGTTTTGGCTGACCTCAGCCTTTTGCCTTAGCAGCTTTGCCTGCTTTTCATGCTCGGTCAAATGACGCTGGACGTTCATGATTGACTGTGTGGCCTGCGTAGCAAACGGGAAAATGTTATCCGAAGAAGTAGAGCATAAGCTACAGAAAGATGTTCCAACTTACCCTCCCAGCATGAAAGTAATATTCACTCAGCGCCGTCTTTAAAGTGGGAGGAGCCACTATGTCCTTCGGAAGTATCAGTCCGGCATGGAGGGTGAAGCCGAGAGAAGGATCATCCTGCAGGCTATCGGACTTGAGGATCTATTTTCTGCCGGCAAGGACGAAGCTTGGCTGCCATGGAACGTTCAACTCCGAAGAAGCTCCCTTTTCAGGCTCCTTCTCCTTCTCTTCGGCAACCCGAGCATCGCCCTGGGCGACTGACACCTTTACGGCGTGGGATTTGACCCTCTTGCTTGTCAGAGCTCCTGTTGGGGACGCAGGCGCATGTGGGCATTTTTTAGATTGGGCTATACATGGAGCTTTCTTGGCTGGAGCATCGTTAATCGCTACCGAGCCCGAGGCCTCAGGAATCCCAGCTTTCTTTTGCTCGGCTAACTCTCTAGCCTTCTTCTCCATCTTCTCCTGGAGAACAGCTCGCATGCTCCGCTGGGCCATCTCTCTTTCTTCTTCAACAAAGGGTGTGCCTTCGGTTGGTTGGCACAAGATCCCTCGGAGTGGCTTACTCGGGCTTGAGAGGTGGTCCTCGGAAAGGTCGGTAAGGCCAACTTCGGAACTTTTCTTCTTTTCACCTCCTTCGGAGCCCTTTCCTCAGATTCTTCCGCCGTACATAGCGTCGTATTGCAGGATGGTCGGTGCGTCTCGCTCTGCTCTCGGAATAGTCAAGAGAGAGTCGGCAAGGCCACAGCCCTTTGCAAATCTTAACAAGTTTTTGTTGATCCTTATAGTATCTGCCGATAGGAAAAAGGCATAATTACAAATACAAAACAAGAATTTCAATCAGATAGAACCGAGCAGGGCATATCAAAATCAAAAATTATAAAGTATCCAGTCTTATCTTAATTGGGTTGCCCCTTGCCTTGGCCACTTCAAATTGACCATATTCGCCAGGGGGGAATTGGTAATTTCCCGAACTTCGACGTAATCCGAAGCCCATTTCTCCGAGTCATACATACCCTCGGGAATGATCTTCGTCATATTCCTTTGGGAGCACAGGTAGAAGCGTGAAAATCTAACATTTCGAGACATCATGTAGTTCTCGAAAATGTGGTGTGCCTGAAGGTTAAACATTTTCACCTCGGTCAGTTTGATGATTGAGTGGATAATTCGGTATGAATTCGCACTCAATTAGCACGGGGTGAGTTCAAAGTAATGAAGGATCTCCCTCAGGATCCTGTGCATCGGGAATCTAAGTCCTCTTTCGATGATGGCCATTAAAGGCATCGTGATGTGCTCGTCCCCGAACCGTATCCGAGGACCGGGGATCGTCGAGATGATGACATCATCTGGGATGTTATATGTTTGTCGGAAGAGGTCTATCCCTTCTTGGTGGTTGAAACAATCCCAGTAGGGGCAAGGATCCCTTCCCGTTTGGTTGGGGATCTCGTCGGGATCAAGGGCAACTATTTTTCTCCTCCTCTTCGGCAACTTGGAAGACGACTCGCCGGCATTCCCTGTGCCCTCCTCAGCTCGACTGGACGAAGCAGCAGGGGTCTCCTCCCTATCCTCAGTTTCTTCATCCTCGGCCTCTGCATCGGCCTCCTCGTTAGGGTCATCGCCCACATTATCCGAAGGCTCGTCGACGAGGTTGATGATGTCTTTGTCAAGACCAATGGACCGAAGAGGAGCCACACTAGCCAGATAGTCAATCCCCTCAAACCCTTCGAGCTAGTGTACGCTGTCTCAAACTTTATACTGCCGAGCCGCGGCCCTGATCGCTTCTACTATTCAGGGGTCCATCTCGCCGAAGCCCGACGTGTTTGGGTCAATGGAGGTGTACGATTCTGCCGAAGACGTGGACGACGACTCCATACCTAAAACACAAGTGCAGGTGATAAGACCGTTAGCGAAATGTGAGGTCAAGTTCCTTAGAGTACCTATGTTCGGTGTTGTGTTCTAATCTCACCGAGCGTACTTAAGGGTTCCCGAACGGCGGTATGTTGGCTAAGGATTCCGTATGAAAGGTTCCACCAAGCATTGGCGTTAGCCCATGTTTCCGTTCGGAAAAGTTTTCAGAATCGTGTTTTTATTCGGTAAAGTGTTGTTCGAAAGTCTGGTTTTATGGAGTGATGAGTCATTCGAAGATGAGTGAGTTTTAGCTAATCATTTTGTTCGGAAGAACATGGGTTGAAGATGAACATGTGTTCGGAAGAACACATGAACATCTTCAATATGTTCTTCATTACCCAGAAGCCATTTCAGGCGCAGTCAAAGGAAAAACCCATTTTTTGGGTCAAAACATGCACAAAAACAACCACAAAACTTAAAAAACTTTGGTGAAACATGAAATACCTGAAAAATGAGAGCGATCTGCGTTCAAAGTGCAACAAGATTCGAGTTTTGATGGATTGTTGGTGATGAACAGCGTCTGGCAGATGGAACGGTCGAGAGAGAAAAAGTGATTTTCTCTCTCCCCGTTCCACCTTTTATACCTTGGGCGGAATTCAAAACGATGCCGAGCCCCTAACCATTGGATCTAAGCGGGAGATTGATGTGTTGCTCGATGTGCGACATGTGGCACCTTCTGCATGCGCCGTGTCTTCTTCCAATGACATGGTGACGCATGGCAGATTTGAAATTGGCAGTGTCAGATGCAATAAATGCAATCCCAGTTTGTCTACTTCAAGAGCCCTTAGAACTCTTTTGTCCGGTGAATTACTTTGCTCGGATAAACTGTGTTCGGATGTATCCTTTTTCCTTTTGCTGTTTTCGTTCAGCCACTAGTATTTAACTCCTCCCTCTCTTCCGAGCAATAGAAGAAGGAGTTGAAGGGCTATTGTAGTGGGCCAAAATATCCGAGGGTTCAGAAGGTTCAAAACGTTGCACTTAAGGTCCATCGTTCAGTTGTCTCAATACGTGTACAGCTGAGGTGGCATTTTGACACGACATCGAGCATGACGTTTTCTCCCGAACAATAGAAGGATTCGGGGCGGCTCGCCGAGCATGACGTTTTTCGCCGAGCGATAGTATTCTTGGTTCGCACGGTGTACCAGTCCATCGTTCGGCAAAGCGTTTCCTCACTTGGATCCTCGTTTGCTCGGTCGCAGAACTGTCCTTCGGAGCCTGTTTGTTCGGAGACCGCTGTTACAAAACATTCTGGAACCTTCCAATGATACACAAGTTGCCTTCTCTTATCATTGATTTGACATCTCTGCATGATGTGACATGTCTGACATAACTCGAGGCGACTCTACAGACTTGGGGAGGCGGCCTTCATTAAATGCTTCTAGCATGTGATGTCATCCGAGCGTAGGAACGCACGTGTTTCAACATGACAGACCTTTGCCTATAAATAGGGAAGTACCTCATACTGGAAGTCTCTCTGACCGACTCACACTCTCTCTCTTGATACACACGTACAACTCCTCATCTAGCATACTCTCTTACTGCACCTTCCCCTTTCTTCCTTCACATACTAACTACATCGTCGGAGCTTCTTCCCGGAGGAACACTCCCCTCCAGTTTGCAGGTACACGAAGGACAACGTCATCCTTCCACGGTTCAGTGACAGAGGCAAAAAGGGTTCAAGAGGTCTTAGGTTGAAACAGCCCCCAATACACAACCAAACGATCAGTATCCCGTTGAATACCTCTCAGTCCAGGAAAGAGAGTTAGTCGAGCCCTGGGTGTCATAAGTAATCGCACTGACTTACTTTAAGTATTGTATTTTCCATTCCAAGAAATGTAATCTTAAATGATTAATTCCGTATCTTTTGTAAAAATTAAATTATGTTTTTCTTTTAATTCAAATTTTAAGACTTTCGTAGCTAAACTCTATTTTAAATGTTAATTAACATAAATTCATTTTTAAAGTTATTAAATCAATTAAAAATAATTTAATTAACGTTTCTGAAAATCGGGAGTTACATTACAAAAATCAAATGTAATCCAATTTAACAAGAAGATAGGCTTAGTATGATTAGGAAACATTTTATATAGAAAAACTCTTACCTAAGACTCAGAAAATTATTTTCTTAGATCCAAAATCTATCAAACTTAACATGAAAAAAGAATGATTAGGAAACATTTTATATAGAAAAATTCTTACCTAAGACTCAGAAAATTATTTTTTAAAATCCAAAATCTATCAAAATTAACATGAAAAAGACAAAAACTAACTTGGTGGGTAAGGAGCGTTATAAGTTTACGTGGTGATGAGTTACTCAGGTTATAGGGGTCATGCGTAAGTATTAATTATATGTTTTGGTTTGGTTCGGTTTCCTCGATTTCCCGACCAAAACCAATAACTTAACCGGTTTCAAATTCTTTTCTAAATAAAAAACCAAATTGAACTAACAGCTCGGAAAAACCAAACCAATATTTTTGACCAATTTTTCGGTTGATTCGATTTTGTTGGTTTTTATTTTACTCATAAAAAATTGAAAAGCTAAGGGTGCGTTTAGTAACCTTTTCAGTTTTTTGTTTTTAAGAAACTAGAAGTAGAAACAAGTTTATGTTTTCAGAAAAACAAAAACAAGAAACATGTTTGGTAATATCTGTGTTTCTCAAAAAAAAAATGGAGAAAATACTTTTTTGTAGTTTCCATAATTTACAAAATCTCTAAAAAAAAGTTTATGAAAAACAAAAAAATAGAAACTTGTTACCAAAAAAGTTTTCTTCATTAGTTTTCAAAAAAGTAAAACAAAAAATGAAAACAAAAAGGTTAAAATACTAAAAGAATTGAGAAACAAAATTATGAAAAACTGGATAATCATTCCATAAATTGAAAAAGGTATTCTTTAAATATCAATCTTATTGCCTTTTAGCAACAAAAATAGTAATTAAGCTCTTATTATCAAACTTGTCCACCATATCAATTTAGATGGATTAATTACATAGCTAATTCAACTTTTGTTGCAACATAATTGATTAAATAAAAAATTAGTCTATTGTCCACTATAGAGAACTATTAACCCAGTTAGTCCACTTCTAATATTTGTAACCCCTCTAGTCCACTAATATAGTTTAGTAAGGTCTTAAGTCCACTTATTTTAAAAAAAGATCTATTCAACATTTACTTTGAAGAACTTCTTTCTTCAAAGGCAACTAAAAGCATCTCCAATCGAAGATGTCAATTTAAAGATGTCAAATTTTTTTTGAAGGCTGACGTGGCATTTTGGCATTTTCAATTTGACATTAAAGACTTCCTTTCCAACCTTTATGCCAAATTCTCTATTTATTTGACATCAAATTATCTCTCACCAACCCTTAATGTCAATCCAAATGGTCATTTTTTGAAATTTGGCATGGAGGAGGGTAGTTGTCAAAGTTGGCATGCAGGAGGTTCATGCTAAAGCCACATCAGCTTTGACATAGCCACATCAAATGAGTTGGAAGGTGAGTTAATGCCAAAAGTAGCCGTTGCACCGTCCACGTCATGTTTGACATCTCCCACTGGAGATGCTCTAACCGTAACTAGTGTAGTCAACCGTGCATGTAATCCATAAGTAAGTGAATTTGGAAAACAATCCCCCATTAATTTTAAATAATTGAGCCTATTGTTTTTCTTTTAATTTGGTAAAACTTCATTCATGTCTTCAAATTCTAAAATCAAGTTCCACCCATCAATATCAGAAAGTTATTTCACTGTCTTATAGAATTTTCAAGGTTAGCACAATATATAGGTCTTCAAACAATCATGATTCGTTAAATTCTAGCTACAAGTCAAACAAAATCTTTTAAAGCTTCTTATATCCTTGAGAAACTATTTAAACCTGCTATTGAGTGACGAAAGAGCTTGTTAATTTTCTCTAATCTTCACCTAAATGTGCCACCTATATATATATATATATATATATATTCATATCATGATCATCAAGTCGTTTTTCTACAAACAGTTTGAATTTCCATGAATGCGGGTTAAATTTTAATTTCAATTAGTATATTTACCGCCATTTTAGGTTGGTGTCTAAGTTTCGCCAAAAATTTTCCTACCAATTTTTATGAATTTGCAAAAAATGAGAGAACAAAAATTTTGGAAATCCCAAAAAATTTGAAGACCTGATACGGCCGCATCCTCATCGCCAATTGCCGGCCGTGTTTGCATTATGTCCAAACAAAGCTTATATAGGGTTTTTTTTTTTTTTTTGCTAAATAATCCATTAGAATGATTTTTTTGTTCTTATTTTCATATTTATTTGTTTTTCGTCAATTTCTAGTGGATTATTGCTTTGTTTCGTCTTTATTAAAAAAATTAGGTACATAATCCACACAAAACTTAGGTACATAATCCAAAAAAAGAAGAAGATTATGTTACATAATTTTTTACATTTTAGATACCTCTCGTCATGATAAAGTAATAATTCATAAAAAAATTTAATAAGAAAACTAAAAATGAAAAAACAATTAAATAATGACAAAAAAATAATAATAATAATAATAGCCATCCCATTACTATCCGAACTTTGAGGCTTATCCAGTTCCTTTTCCTTTTCTCTTCGCGTAGTTACCTAAAATCTTGATTTTTCTCCACAACCAAACAACTCCACCTCGAATATTCGCACACCGCTCACTCTTTCGCGTCACATATGGCCTTTCCCAATCAATCTAACCTCTAACTCCACCATTCTCCGCTAATCGGAATCCTCCGTACGATGTCCCTAATCGTGCCGTCCGTCGAAGTCTCTTCCATTTCCGGCCGCCGCCTTGAATTCCCGGCCTACTTTATCACAAGGAGTGTCGGAAACCAAACAGTGCTTAAGAAGAACAGCAGGGGCGGGGTTAGGGTTAGGGTTTGCTCGAGGATGAAAGATTTTGAGGTTGGAATATCAGAACTAGGTCATCGTAATATCGGGTTGTACGACGTGTTAGCAGCAGCTCCGGTGAATCTCAGCACAACGTCGTTGCCGCCGAAGAAGAGCAAGGAGGAGGAGGAGGAGAAGCAGGATTACTACGTGAACACGGGGTATGCGATTCGGACTCTGCGCGAGGAATTTCCAGAGCTGTTCTATAAGGAACTCACTTTTAATATATACAGGTTTGAACAAATATGGATATATATATATATATATATATATATATATATATATATATATATATATATATATATGAGCTCTATGTATGTTCATATGTGCATGCATCTGTATTTTTGTTTTTTGATTTCGAAGGTCCTTGACCAGCTCACACGCACCGCAACTAATTCCCTGTCTGATCTAAGGCAGGCCATCTGCGTTATCTGTTGGGATTTTTCCCACGGTAAATACCATTGAAAGAAAAGAAAAAAATGATGATTAGTTGGGTATTTATTGGCTCTGGTAATTAAGTGGCTTCATGGAAATAATCTGGAATTGGATTGCGTTAGAATAGCCTTTTCTACACGGGTTAAGATAGCCTTTTCTACATGGGTTTAATATGTCAGGAGAGAAAGAAAGAAAGTAGTGTTTGTGTGCTACGGCCGTGAAACACGAAAGAAAAATAGTGTATAAAAATACAAGTGAGCTTAAGGGCTTGGTGGGGGTATTTCTTTTCTTATTGTACTCATCCAATATTAATGGAAATTGTTCTCTCCCTCCCGTGGAGTACGCATTGGGGCCAAACCACATATATTGTGTGTTTCTCTTGCGTGTGTGTTTATTTCTTTCGTTACGCTTCCATTGCAGGTGGGATCTGATATTTCCCTACTCTATCTGCGTTATGGAATTCATAAGAAATTACTTTCTTGGGGCCAAATTTTGATAAGTTGTGTGGGGATCAAATCCACCAACCAAAAGGATTAAACATTGTGCATCTGTATAATTGATTGTTTGTGTTTTGTGAGTGTATGTTGCCCTGATTACTCGGATCTTTTTGTATTATTAACAAATTAGTAATACTGGTACTTTATGTGACCGAGACTGGGCTCTGTGTGACCGCAGGCTCGGTCACCTTCCCAACTTCCTTGGGCACGGGTTTTGGAACCTCTTCTTGCCCACAACCTCGGCCAATTTCCTTGGGCACGGGTTTTAGAACTTCCCCTTGCCCACAACCTCGACCATGATGACTTCAGTGACCACGAGAGTGTGACCTCTCTCGGTGATGGTCTCAGTCTTTATACCAACCATTGTACTCGTGGTACCGCTCCTTATGCCTGCAGTATTTTTGCCTATTGATTTGCGTCTCGTGGCTGACCGTCTCCTCTAGGTGGTGGTAAGAACAAAGAGCTCTCCACCGGTCTCTGTCCATGGCAGTCATCTTTGGGCGGCCGAAGCTTGTCCCTAGGATCACCCCTGGCCTGACCGATGCGGTGGTTGGCTCGGCAATCCTTCGTCATAAGGGGCCACCCTTCGCCCGAGACGGTCTTTGACGTGACTGTAATTACCGCCCTCATCACGCTGAGTATTGTTTTTCTTCAGCAAAACTCGGGTGCAGCAGGAGGAAAAATGACTTGTGGTGAAAAGCAAATGGTCCTTTTATCCAGTTGCCACCTCTTTCCTCCTAAGTAGCTTTTGGCTTTCATTAAAAAATAAACAATAGCTCTGTTGTTCAAAGAATATCTTAGTGCAGCTCCTGGATGATTATCACTGTTTTGAGAATTGCTAATTAAGTGCACAACCTAGAAAGCCATGGTGAGTAGGAGTAACAATAAGCATGTTACTATTACTTTCCGGACGTTCATTTCCATTTTTAAAATTCTTATTTTCCTTCCAGTTTTTCGATAAGTGGTGGCATTAATTGCAAATTCACATTCTCAGAAGATAAAGAAAGATATGTGGGGAAGGTGGTGGTTTTACATTTCTTGACTGGATTTTATGTACCATAATCTATGTCCAAGGGTGGCAGATTGGTTGCAAGCTCACACTTTGTGTTACCGCAGTAAATGAATCCAATCTGAGAAACATTGAGTTCAGTGCATATTGATAGGTAATGATCAGGATGTTTCTTTGTTTTAATTGTAGAGGGTCTCGAATATGGAACTCCCCTCCTTTCGGATGGGACCCATGAAGGTGGTCAAGGGTTCTAAGCTTCTTTTAATTTGGGTTTGTGTGGATGACTGGCCATGGTAAATTGGTAAGATTCTTCATGTGAAAATCTAATTAGGATGAGTCAAGTTCTTATTAATTTGGTGTTGTATTCGCAAGATAGAAGGGATAAGTCAATGATCGATCATCTTTTCCATTTTATGTTGCTAGAGACCTTTGGTTCTTGGATACTTGATGTGCTTCGAGTGTTTTGGGTTTCTCCAAAAATAGAATGTATCTTTTCCTTTCTTGGAGAGGAACTCGAGTGGAGAAGGAACAAAGCTTGGTTTATGGTGTCTCTGGTTTGATGTCGATCGTTTGGTGAGAGAGCGGAGCAATAGGACTTTTAAGAGGATTGAATAGTCTATTTCCAAACTGAAGAGTAGTGCCTACCTTTTCGGAATGGTTAGTTCTTGGATGGATTTGACACTTTCTTGACCCAATTTTTAGACTTTGTAGGCCTTTTTGAGTATGTTTGGTTGATTTAGGTTTCCTTTCCCTTGTATGGTGCATATGGGATGTGCCTCTTGTATTGAACATATATTGTTGATCATATGAGGTGTAGAGGTTGTTTCGATGAATTTGTAGCATGGCTGATATGGTTTTTGTCTTACCATGCTCTTACGTTTTTTCCCGAGAATGAGAGGGATGCTATCACTTTACAAGCAAACATGCGAAGACTCTAACAAGGGTCCACCATCAGTTGGTGTGGAGACTATCATGGCTTGTATCAGGACACTTCGTTGTACAAGTATTCTTGTCCCTTTAAGACTGGCCCTGAACATTTTGGGGCCCTAGGCCAGATTGCTACATGGGGCCCTATATATGTTTCTTACAAATACAAAGAGACGTAATCAAATAAGTTTGTATGTCAGAATAATCAGCATCAAACAAAATATTGTATACTTGCCTCATATGTTGAACCGAGTTTAAACAAAACTACATAGAACATACAAACCAGAAATTTTAGAAAACATAGTTGAAGTAACTGCAAAATCTAAATATATTAGTTGGTGCTATTGTTTACAAAGTTATACCTGTTTACGGTGGTAGAGTGCTAGAGTGCATGTTTACTTTTTGGGGGGTAACGAGTTCGAAACTCGGTTGCTATGGGAAATCTATTTGTATGTTAATAAATAGGTAGAGAAGGAGGTTGGAATTGAGGAAACACGTGGATTAAGGAAAGCTTCTACCACTGAGCTACGTGCACATATTTTTGACATATGTGAAGTATCTACTTATGACTAAAAATAGAACAGTGACCCTATTTTTTGGACCCCAAAATGGGGGCCCTAGGCGGTGGCATGGTGGGCTTATTCCTTGGCCCTGCCCTGTGTCGCTAACATTTTCCTGCTCTGAGGTTCAGATTTCAACTTTTGCTTACATCATGGAGGCAAACTGGGTCTAAGATTGCCTACTTAGTATTTGTTCATCAAGAACATACCAATCTCTTCCTTTTAATATGTACAGGGAGGATATTGTCTTCAGAGATCCACTCAACACTTTTGTCGGAATTGAGAACTACAAGGCAATTTTCTGGGCCCTACGATTCCATGGAAGAATATTTTTTAAGGCCTTGTGGATTGACATCATTAGTGTGTGGCAGCCTGTTGAAAACATCATTATGGTCCGGTGGACTGTCCACGGCATCCCCCGTGTACCATGGGAGAGGCATGGTAGATTTGACGGTACTTCTGAGTACAAACTGGACAAGCACGGGAAGATTTATGAGCACCGAGTTCATAACATCGCTCTGAATGCACCACCCCCAAAGTTTCGAGTACTTGCTGTTGATGAATTGCTCCAATCCATTGGATGCTCGTCAACACCAAAGCCCACTTATTTTGAGATTTCACCCTCTCCGGTGATGAATTCCTTGCCTTTATTGGTGAAACTCGCATGGGTTAGACAATACTTGACTTCCATTTTTGCATCCTCTCAAAGACACAAGGGAGGATCATCAACGTAGTAGGAGCTTAAAATCCCCCAGATTTCGGTGTATGTTGGTGTATTATATTGAGCTTTCACACCCTCTTAGGTTGTGTTTGGATCATGGACATGTGGAGAAATTTATGGAGAGAGGGAAGAGGATTATGAAAATTTGAGAAGATCATGAAGCGAAGAGTAAAAAAAGTTCATTCCTCTGGGCTGGCTGTTATTTTCCTTTCTCTGGCTAATTTTCTCCACAAAAAATCCACTGTTCGAAGCCTATCATGAGTTTTTGAATTAGTTGCTCTGTATCACAACATGTCGCTGGTGTAAATTTTGAGTGCTGTTCAGCCACTTCTTGTGACCCTCTATTTGTAGAGCATGCTGAAATTTCTCTGGGAGTTGCTAAGACTCATATTTTTAGTTCTAGCAAATTTTGGGACTTGTCACCTCGCTGGGTATAATTACTAGACTTCATGTGGGCATGTATTAAGATTGTGTATATATATTTCGTTGTAGAGAGGAATGGTTGTAGCTAGTTACCTTTTCTTTGTTTGTAATATAGGGGCAAACTTTTTGTGGCGTCAATGGTTTTTGCAGGGAGCTTGGTCATAGTCTCAATTTCTTGAGCTGCATTTTGTACGTACGAGTAACCTTTCTTATACATGCTCTGCCAAAAGGAGCTGACAGTTCCAGGTTTTTTTTTTCCCTCTCCAGTGTTTGTGTGTTTACAGGCGTGCGCGAGCACAGTGATGTTCCTGTATATTTGTTCCACACGAGGCTTCCCACTGTTTCATTGTGTTGTTTCATAGTTCGATAAATCCTTCCCTGAGTTCAACAAATTAAGGCAAAAAGCCCAACAAAATGTTGCACAAAAGCCATGATTCAGTTCTAATGCAATGATTAGCACACCTGGCTTCAGAATCCTTTTTCAACAATCTAAATGTTCCATCTAGGAAAATCTGCGTCCTATAAGGTAACAAAGGCAGGAAAATCACCCTAGAGTTAACAATCGCATGTGCTGCTGGCCACAGGGTCGTTAAAATTTTAGCATAACGATAGTTGAGTTTCTCATATCACAAATGGGATTGGTAAATTTAGGAGGACTTGGTTGTTAACGCACTCACTGTTCTTAGCTTTTTCTCTGCTTGTTTGGATAGAGTTTTCTGCATGCAAGGTTGCAGAATGGCTATCAAAGTCGGATTCTCGCTTAGACGTGCTTTTATTATCTAGTCATTTTTCTTCTGCTTGCCTCCGACAAAGCTGTTCATTTTCTGAGCGATGGTATTGCTAGACTATCTGGGACGGGATAATCTTTAGTCATTGTTGGAGAAGCAATTTCATCTATCCTTATAGCTAGAGGTGGCAAATGGGCAAGTTTGGACGGATATTAAACGGGCACTCACTGTGCTTAGCTTTTTCTCTGCTTATTTGGATAGAGTTTTCTGCATGCAAGGTTGCAGAATTGCTTTCAAAGTCGGATTCTCGCTTAGACGTGCCTTTACTATCGAGTCATTTTTCTTCTGCTTGCCTCCGACAAAGCTGTTCATTTTCTGAGCGATGGTATTGCTAGACTATCTGGGACGGGATAATCTTTAGTCATTGTTAGAGAAGCAATTTCATCCATTCTTATAACTAGAGGTGGCAAATGGGCGGGTTTGGGCGGGTTAAAATGAGTCACGGGTTGAATATGGACTGGTCAAATATGGGTTGAAAAGTAGACGGGTTGAAACGGGTCGGGTCAAATATGGGTCAAGTCAAATTCAAATCCGACTAGACCCAACCCGTTTTTTTTTTTTTTTTCCCCACACCCCCGCCCTTTTCCCGTTACAGGTTGAACATGGGTCGAACAACTCCACATTGAGTTGCTTTTCTTCCCTCCACATGTCATTGACTTGCAAACTCACTTGAAAAAAAAAAGGCAAATCCAGCAACTGAAACGTGTGAACCACAGAGTTTGACAGATACGAAATATAATAAACTTAAACATTTGAATGCTGACGATACCCACTGTTAATAAACTTAACCTTATAGTTTGACAGATATTTCCTGCACTTAAGCTACACTTTTCAGCAACTGATAGTAGGTTAGTTATAGACTTTCATAGACACTAATGGTTGTATTGGCGCGGAGTGCAGCAACTCTTTCTCCAAAATCCTCCACAAGCTCTTCCTCCTCTTCATCCTCCTCTTTAACAACTATTCCCTCCGTCCCTAAATAAGTGTCCGGCGCGCAAAATTAGATCTTATAAAAGATGCATGTTTTTCGTTAAAAAATTTAATGTTTTTCCACAATCTAATAGAACCCATTGCCATCTATTGATTTGTGAAAAAAAATTTGATTTTTTTAACGAAACAAATGCATTTTTTTGAAGGTCTAGATTTGCGCGCCGGACACTTAGTTAGGGACGGATATAAATGTTCAACAAGTACATAAAACAATTGTTATATATCATCCATATAGTATATCAATCTCCAATAATAATAAAAAGGACCGACTGCTTACTATTTGCATTGTATTGCCAATCTCGAGTACATAACAATGCCTCTACATTCTTCGGTATGAGTGAAAAGTGATACTCCCTCCGCCCCTTTATTATTGTTCAGTATTTCATTTTGGGCTGTCCCTTAACAAGTGTGTATTTTGTAAAGTTAGTGGGTAAAAGTTGGTGTATTGTCTATTTTGTCCCTAAAAGTAGATTCCTTTTTGAAAAGTAAGTGAGTAAAAGAGTAATGATGATGGGTAAGTAGGGAAAGTGGAGGAAAAAATTGATGTGAAAGATATAATGATGATGTCCTTTTAATAAGTTGGAGTTACGAAGCAGGACACTTAAAAAGGGACGGAGGGAGTATTTGTCTATAATATGGCCTCCAATATTAAAAGCCGACTCTGAAGCAACTGTGGTGATCGAAATACTCAAAATGTCACGTGCCATGAATGAGAGATTTGGATATCTAGAGGTGTTTGCCTTCCAATAACAAAGAATATCCAAATCCACATTTTTCTTCCTGTCAAGTCTAGGCTCTTCTAGTAGTAAATATAAGTCAAGTTCTGACTTGACGCTACTCAATCCACATTATTGACTCTCAAAAACATCAAATTCCTGCAAAAGTGAGGGAATATCTTTTTGTCAATTCCCCAATCTTTTAACAAATGAATAACTCTTTCAGCCAAATTGGTCCATTATGTGGAGGAGGAACATGACGAAAATTCAAGATCTTTTTCTGTAGAACCCAATCCTCATCAATGTAATGTGCCATAAAAGCTAGATATCCATCACTAGTTAGGGAAGACCATAAATCTGAAGTTAGGCATATCCTCCTTGTAATGGATTCTAATGTACATTTCAATGTTACTGTATCTCTTTCAAATAGCTTCAATACATCCCGCCTTCGATGTATTTCTTGAAACAGATTTCAACGTTGGATTTAAAAAAGAATGTATGTCTCTAATTCCTTCATGTTCCACAAATGTAAAAGGGTAATTGTGTTCAATAATTGTCATGGCCATTTTCGCACGGTACATCTCTTGATCTACCTGAATAGAAGGATGAAAGTCATGAGGCTCTCTGTTAGACATTGTTCTCTATGGCGTAATAAATTCGATGTGCCTAATTCACCAACAACATATTGTAGCCCACAGAAAATACACTTGGCCCTAATTTTTTCATCAGCACCACGAGGCAATTTTTCAAATTCATCCCATACAGATGAAGGGGACCTCTTCGGACGTTTAGCAACACTTGAAAAGCATTGCTCAATATTTTCTTCCATTTTAACTACTCAAAAAACACAGTAACACGATCATCTACCCTCAATTTCCCACAAACCAAATTCCCTACAAACCAATAGTACTAGTACAAAGATCTCGCAACCTATTCGGAAAATAGATTCATGAACATCTGGAAGAGTAGAAAACAGTCACCTGTGATGGTGGTCTAAGCCCGACAAAAGACAGCGGTAGTCTGGTAGAGTTTGGATTGTTGTTTGATGTTCACCGTTTCACTGATCCAACGCTAGATCTGAACAATTGAAAGAGTAGAAATCGTTAATTGAAGTGGCTCTTCTCGAATCGCTAGGTCCGGTGTAGAGAGAGATGGAACAGAATCATCGTCGTCGTCAATCGCAGCTAGAAGATTAAGATCTATAAATTTCCAACGGAGATATAACCATCAGTCGATGATGGAACTCGAGATGACGTCAGAGTGACCAAAGAGGGTTTTGTCGGTGTGCTTGGGGAGTGTTGTTGCAAACATAGAGAGAGAGAGAGAGGCGGTTTAATCAGAGAAAGACGGGGGAGAGAGTGCGGGCTGAGAGAGAGAGAGAAAGAGGTGTTGGGCCATTTTTAAGGGGAATTTAGAGGCTGGGCCCGTTTTCTAGGTTCGGATTTCAAATAGCCCTGACACAAATATTTCTTCTTTACTCCGGCCATTTTTCTTGACTTTTCATGCATATTTACTATTTTGTCCATTCTTCCTAACTTTTTGTGTACATGTCCAGTTTTAGTAAAATTTATATTTTTAGAATCAATTCCTGACCTATATTATTTTGTACAAAAATACCCTTGCCTATGAGAAGTGTCTCTATGAGAATCATAAAAATTCTTACAGACATTTCAAATGAAAAATACACATTTTTTTTATAGAAAATACACATTTCTCATAGAAAATATCCAGTTCACATAAAAAATACATAGTTCTTATGGACAATACATAGTTCTCATAGACAGTACACAGTTCTCATAGAAAAATACAAAATTCTCATAGAAACATACAGAGTTCTCACATGGCCAGCCCAACTCTAAGACCCAAGAAGTTTAGGCCTTGGGCATCCCATAAATTTCAATTTTAAGGGGCACTCTAATATTTTCACTATTTGGATTTGAGTAGGGCTCTTTTTAAGTCTAATAGAAAGAACAAATGCCCAAATAGAGGTAATGAGTTAACTCAACTCACCATCCATAAGCCCAAGTACTCAACCCATTAAATCCCCAAAATCATTTCCCCCTAACCAGCTTGTTCTTCTAAAAAAGCCAAAGTGGCTTATTTTTTGTCCTTATTCAAATTTTTTTCGTATCACTTGGCTTATCATCATTTTTTTTTTGGGGATTATTGCATTCTCATGATGAGAGAAATCTAAAAAGTAAAAAATTTTGATCGAAATCTAATTTTTTTTGAATAAAGACGAAATTTCGTCTTTATTCAAAAGATATTAGATTTCGATCAAAATTTTTTACTTTTTAGATTTCTCTTGTCATGTAGATGCAATAATCTCCAAAAAAAATGATGATAACCTAAGTGATACGAAAAAAATTTGAATAAGGAAAAAAATTAAGTCACTTTTGACTTTTTTAAAAGAACAACCTTTAAATAACACATCCTAAAAATTGTTTCCCTCCAAACCCACCTCAAAAACTTGACAATCTCGTATTTTGTGTTCGTATGTAATGATTAATAGAATTTTATATTGGTTTGACTTTCTTGTATTGTGATTGTTGCTGTAAAATTAACTCTTTAAGGGCACACTTTTTTATATTAGGCCTTGGACACTAAAAATCCTTGAGCCGGCCGACCCTGAGTTCTCATAGACAGTTATCATGAACAATCCACAATTCTCTTAGAAAAATACACAATTCTCATAAAAAAATACACAGTTCTCATTAGGGGTGAGCAAAAAATCCATCAAACCGTGAATTCAGTCCAAATCAATCCAAGCTGAAAGGTTTGGTTTGATTTTTTAGTTGTATGGTTTGGTCACGGTTTAAAAAAATTAAAAACTCCATTATATGGTTTGATTTGTGAATTCACGTTTACGGTTATGATTCCAAACCAATCTGGACCGTATAATACATATATACAGATAGAATCTACCTAATAAAACACAAGGGTGTGGGGACCACACAAACACAAGTTGAAAGAAGAGCTGAGATTCATTTGATCTAAGGGCTGATATGTGCTCTTCAACTCTCTTAAGAAAACACCCACACTCTTACAAATACATTACAAAAATGCCATCGATTTTTTTTACCTGCTACTCGACTTCCAGCGTTGGCATAGAAAAACACAAATATACTACAAAAATGTCTATGCCTACAGCGCTACTGGGGTGCGTAGTACCGTAGGCGCGGACAAATACTAGTTCAATTATGATTCACCAAATAAATAAGGGAGTCTTAGTCAACTAATTTCTTAATATTTTTATCCTATTAAATCCACCACAATATTTAGTTTTTCTTCTCTGCCAAGATAATTTAGACTAAACTTTTATATCTTACAACTCATTCTTAATTTCCTATGATTATTAAATTTGTTGTGGAGTGATCATCACAAGTTGGTTGCTACCATACTACTGCTTCTGCCATTTCGCTATCTCATTTCAATTCAGTAATTTTAAGAATTATCTTTGGTCTTTTATTTGGTTAAACCATCTTAAGATATTTAGTAGTTGGTATTCTTAATTGGTTCATTATAGTGGCTTATAGGTATTTTATTTTCTTAGTTTTAAGACTTGAGGTAACTGTTGTTATTCTACTTTTGCTTAGTTGATTGATGTTAGTGTGTTTTGGTAATTTGAATGAATTAGTTTTAATATAAGTTTTATTTTAATTATCTTCATAATTTTAAGTACTTTAAATATTTTTTGAAAATAATAGTTTAGTTCAAAATAAACCGTGGTTCAAAACCGAACCCAATCCGTATTTTAATGGTTTAGATTAATTTGGTTCTATGCCTTTTGTGGGCATAATCCATAGATATTGATTTAATTTTTGGTTTACCATAAAATCGAATCAATTCGGACCACGCTCACCTCTAATTCTCATAAAAAAAATACACAGTTCTCAGTCCTCATAGAAAATACACACAAACAAAAATTGAACCAACAATAATAATAATCAAACACAAATCCAAGAGGGAGATGTGATTTCGCTTAATTTCAAGAAAAGCCTTACAATTGATGGAACTGAAATGGATCTGAGAGAGAGAAAGAGATCTACTTTGTGCTCCCCTCTTCAAACTTCAGTATCGCCTTACTAACTCCGACATGGCTGCTTTGGCCATCAAGGCCAGTCTCGCCCTCCAGAAATCAACTACTAATACTTCCACCAAACATTCTTTTTCTTCCTCCTCCTTTTATATCCGAAATCGTCGGAATAACAAGTCGGCTCAAATTTCCCCAATTGATGGAATTGGAGGATTCCAACGGAGTTGCAGAGCGGCGGGTGGAGAATGAGAATATGGTGGAAAATAAAGTTTCTCTTACGGACTGCGTAGCCTCCCATGATCCCATCTTGCCGCCCGCGCCGATTCAATGTGGCAGCAGATGATCACCATCGTCGCCCGGCTTGCACTTGTTGGATCCTACTCTACTCGTCGCCGGCGAAGACGAACTCATCGGAGAAGTTGACAGCGATGCTAATCTGGCGCTGGGTGTTGGCAGCGGGGGTCTCGGTCGGGGTGGCGAGAGATGAGATGTCGGAGCATTTAGACAGAGTGAGGGCTTCGACTTGGCTCGGGGATATAAATGTCATTACGAAGCATAACCGAGCCTATACAGGTTTGAAAAAAAATATTTTTGCCTTGGGATGAAACGAACTCAAAAAATAAGGCCGGCCTCTAATTTACTACATTTTTAATTCTAATACATATTGAACTCACTCTTAATCCATCTAAATCCATATAAATATGGAGGGTAGTCCTATGGTACACACCTCTTATTAGGGGTGTACCGTACGCATCATGATTTTAAACCCTTGGATTTCAAAGTAAATAATCCGGACCACCCATTTATTAAATCAATTAATAAAATAAACAAAGGGCTTAGCAGGTAACAGGTTGTTATCTCCTCCTTGACTTTCTCTCCCTCTCCCTCATGTGTAAAATACTACAAATTATATAACATAACCACAATTGTTATGACAACACAAAAAATTGACACTTTCTTACCACAATGTGTCGTACCAAAAGAAATCGATCAAAAGATACTAGATACAAGACCAAAATATATCGTAGCACAATTAATAATACTATGCCTTAGCAAGATACAAGTCTAAAATATCACAAATTAAATATTGTAGAACTTAACATTCTAACAGTCCTGATCGATCATTTTAAAAATACACTCACTAACGACATTTAGATTGTACAGTCAATTTATATTTTGTATGAAACCTAACCCACTTATAACTTGCCCAATTTGGCCCAAACCCGCCCATTTGGCATCCCTAGCACTTTACTCCAATTATGAGAAGAAATAAACCGTTGAATCCAATGACTCAAATATAAGTTGGCAATAGGAGCCCTTAGATCGGCATATTCTCCTAGAGATACAGCCCTATTTTATTATACCTAGCTGCTAGATACATACAGAGAGCGGGAAAAAAAAGATACATACCGAGAGACTGCGAGAGAGAGCACACCTAATGTTCTAAATAACTTCGGGATGCATTAAATGAGACACAATAATGACGATCGAAACCGTTGATTGCATTATCTTTGTTTATTACATCATCCACGAAATTTTTTGCTATTATCAAGTTTAGAAAGCCTATTTATCGGCTCCCTAATTCAATAAAAAAAGAATATTTTCATCCGATTAATGGTCTAATGATAAGCGATGACCTTCATTCTTAGTACATTTAATCTAATTCATATTCTGTACAAGATAGACGGGTCCGATCGAAAAAAATTGCTTACATGGGCTCAGTTGTTGCATTATTAGATATTAATATGCATATGGATACATTAAAAGTCTTTCGCTTACGTAGTTGTCGATATCCAATAATCTCTAATTTTGGTGACAATGTTGAATGTCATATAACTTGGCATCCTAATAATCCTGATCGATCATTCTAAAAATACACTTACTAACGACATTTAGATTGTACATTCAATTTATGTTTGATATGAAACCTAGTCCTCTGTTGTAGTTGAATGTAAGGTAGCCATGCAATCGTGACACAATAATGACGATCAATTCCGTTGAGTTTTGTATGTTTGTTGATTAAGTCACCTACGTAAATTTTTGCCTCGATCTGATTTAGGAAGCTCCATCATCGACATGCAAATTTAATAATATAATGATTTTTTCATCCAATTAAGTGTCTACCTATAAGCCATCAACTTCATTCTTGGTACGAATGACCTAATTGATATTATGTAAAAGATAGACGATTTCGATAAAATAATTAAAAAATATATATAACACCTTACGTGGGGCTCAGATGGTGCATTTTAGATTTTATTGTTATATTGAAATTAAACGACTAGATTTTTCAAAGTATGAAACTACAAGGACTAACTATGTAATTTAACCTTAAAAAACAACATTCTTAAAAAAAAAAAGGAATGAAGGATGCAAGACTTGAACCCCTGATCTTTTAGATAAATGTCCAAATTCCAACACCTTATCATTGTGGTAAACAATTGAGAATTTGAAAATTTGAAGACTATTAATTATATAGTACTTTCTTGAAAGTAAGGGCCTTATTTTCGGCTGAAAATTTGAGAAGGCAGTGGCCTCAAATTCACTTGTAGATCATATTATGGCCCATGTTATTGGTGTAAATCAGTATGTTAACTATAATAAATTTTTTTAAAAGAAAGTACAATGACAGTAAATTTACAAAATTATTTAGATTGTACTTCCATGACCTAATTCCAAGGACCACCATTAAATTTGGATTTGTTTGCATAGGGTGAAGGTTTGACACCAATCCGCCTATCAAATATATAGTGTCCATTGTTAAATGCACCGCCCTGAATATCCGTATCTTGAGACAATTGGATAATTATTTGTTTTAGTGACCTCTCATTTTTCCACGAAAATTTGAAGGAATTTTGATTTTTTGAATTAAATTTTGTAGCGAAAGAACTTAATTTAGACTAATATTTTGAGAGGAAATTGTAGTTGTATTCAAAAATTTGGGTATAGTACTTACTTTTTGGTGAATTTCTTGGATGAAAATTTTGAGCGAGAATTTCATTTTTAGTTTAAATTATTGAGGTCTTCTGTAGGGACAAATAAGAATTTGAAAAAATAATGTGGAGGGAATTGAAAATTAAGATAATATGGTGAAAATTTTAAAATTTGAAAAAAAAATGTGACGGGAATTGAAAATAATTAGTGGTATGGTATTTTGCTGATTATAACTATCGTTTACTGAACATTCCGATTGAATTTTTTTTATACGACACGTTGTGGGTATGAAAACGCCAATTTATGGTGTTGTCATAACAAATTTGGTTATAATACTGAATTTGTGGTATGATATTTTGTTGATTATAACTATCGCTAATTGAACTTTCTGATTGAAATTTTTTATACGACACGTTGTGGGTATGAAAACGTCAATTTATGGTATTGTCATAATAAATTTGGTTATATTACTGAATTTGTGGTATTTTAGACATGTGTAATTACGAAATATTTTAATTAATTTTCTTTGGTACGACACATTGTGGTAAGAAAACGTCAATTTATGATATTGTCATAACAATTGTGGTTTGTTATATAATTTGTGGTATTTAAATATGTTTTCTTTTAATACGACACATTGTGTTAAGAAAACGACAATTTTAGGTGTTGTCATAACAATTATGGTTATTTTATAAAATTTATGGCATTCTACAAATATTTTTGTCTTGGGTATAACAATTAATGATTTTGATATGGCATATTTTGATTTTGTTACGGAATATCATACGAACCAAAGAATTTTTGGTACGACTCATTGTGGTAAGACAATGCCAATTTATGGTGCTGTTATAACATTTGTGGGTAGCATTATTTAATTTTTGATATTGTACGCATATATCTGGTTAGGGTACAAGTATTATGGATTCGGGTACGAATAATTATGGTTATATCATAACAATATTTTTTAACTATGGGTAACCTGCTAGTGACCTATTCAATAGGTAAATTGTAAAGTTCAAGTCGTAACTGAGTCATAAATATGCATTATAAAACCAAAAATCGACATAATGAAAATCACAAATTGTCATAATTTAAACATACGGTATACCCTGTCTATCATAGCTTCCTCCAAATATGGATTGATATGAGTTCAACTTATATCAACGCATCACACAATATGAACGGATTGAATTGGGTTATAAATGAACAAAGTTAGGGCCCGTTTGGACAAATAATTAAGTCTGACTTATTTGCTTATTTTTGGCAGGAAGAGCATTTTTTTGGGGAATTTAGAGGTCGGCCCTTTTTTCTAGGTTCGGATTTCAAATAGTTCTGACACAAATATTTTTTCCTTCTTTCAGTCCTTTTTTTTACTTTCCATACAATTGTACTATTTTACCCATTCTTCTTAACTTTTTGTGTACATGTCCATTTTTAGTAAAAATTATATTTTTAGAATCAATTCCTGACCTATATTATTTCGGACAAAAATACCCTTTGCTATGTGGGTTATGAGAACTGTCAATTCTCATAATCAGTTCTATGAGAACTGTTCATTTCTCATAGAAAACTGGCTATGTGACCCATATTATTTCGGACAAAAATACCCTTGACTATATGGGCTATAAGAACTGCCAATTCTCATAATCCTTTCTATGAGAACCACTCAGTTCTCATAGAAAAATGGCCATGTGAATTGAGTTATGAGAGTCGGCTATGTAAACTGTCAATTCTCATAGTTAATTCTTCTTAACTTTTTGTGTACATGTCCATTTTCTCATAATCAATTCTATGAGAACCGTTCAGTTCTCATAGAAAACTGGGTATGTGAACTGAGTTATGAAAATTGGTTTTGTGAACTGCCAATTCTCATAGAGAACTGGCTATGAAAATGGGGATATGTGAACTGAAAAATAAATAGTTCATATAGTCTCACAACACACTAAAATACACAGTTCTCATAAAAAATAAACAGTTCTCATTGAAAATACACGGTCCAATAGATAGTCCTCATGGACCATACAAAATTCTCATTGAAAAATATACAGTTCTCATGCCAAAATGCACAGTTCTCATAGACAATTCTTATTGAAAAATATACAGTTACACAGTTCACAGTGCTCATAGAAAAATACACGGTTATCATATGAAAAACACAGTTCTCGTACAGAAAAATACACACTTCTCATACAAAAATAAACATTTCTCATAAAAAATACACATTTCTCATAGAAAATACACAATTCTCATATGCTTTAAAACAGTTCTCATACAAAAATAAACATTTCTCATAGAAAAATACACATTTCTCATAAAAAATACACAGTTCTCATATGCTTTAAAACAGTTCTCATACAAAAATACAAACTTCTCATAAAAAATTACACACTTCTCATAGAAAAATACACACTTCTCATAGAAAATACACAATTCTCATATACTTTAAAACAGTTCTCATACAAAAATAAATACTTCTCATAGAAAAATATACATTTCTCATAAAAAAATATACAGTTCTCATATGTTTTAAAACAGTTCTAATACAAAAATAAACAATTCTCATAGAAAAATACACATTTCTCATAGAAAAATATACACTTCTCATATGCTTTAAAACAATTCTCATACAAAAATACACACTTCTCATAGAAAATTGCACATTTCTCATAAAAAAATACACACTTCTCAAATGAAAATTACACACTTCTCATCAAAAAATATACACTTCTCATAGTAAAAATACAGTTCTCATACAAAAAAATACATACTTCTCATAGTAAAAACACAGTTCTCATACAAAAAAACACATTTATCATACACAGTACTCATAGAAAAATACACGGTTATCAACAAAATCAAATATGAGAGGTTGAAATACATAAACCTGACATTTAACAAAAAAAAAAATCTACAAAAAATTGACTGCCATTGGTGGATGGTTCGGCATTCAACAAAAAAATCGACAAACATTCAACAAAATATCTAATCAACAAAGATTTCTACCATCGCTCCGGCATCTCCGGCGTGGATCTCAAAAAATTTGTGTTCTGAAATCTAGATCTCAAAAAATTTGTGATCTAAAATTCGATCGGAGAAATACCGGTGGGCTTTACTTTTTGTCTACTAGAATTATGAGAATCTTTAATAAGTGTGAATCAATTTAGAGCTATTAGTCGAAAAGCAACGAATACATCAGGGAAAAGGACGAAATTAAAATAATCAGAAAGGATATGAAGGACGAGGATGTTGGATGGGCGATCAAAGGCAATGACTTGCGCATCGAATTCGTCGCCGAGAGTTGTTTGAGAGGATGCATCCCACCGCGAATTTCTCGCCGGCGTCGGCAGCTCCGCTGCTGTTCATATCCACATCGTCGCCTCGGTGCTGTGACGGCGCCTCCTCCTTCGGTGATGGCAGATTTGAGCTTGGGAATGGTAGCCGCATCGGCGTCGACGACGCCGATGTCCTCCGGCTTGAAGTCCACTGCGAACGTCACCATTCTCTCTCTCTGTCTCTCTACAAGGTGGGTTTAAAGGACCAGAATAGAGAGAATGAGGGTGAGGGGCACAAAAGTCAGTACCCAATATATCTGACCCTTCCAGCTTCGGTAAAATATTTCAGGGTTGGGTTCAAACCAAACCTAAAAAATTGGGGCGGCCTCTAATTTTCTACATTTTTTTTTGGCTTATTGGCTCATTTTGGCGAGAAAGCCGGCTTAATTATTTGTCCAAACACCCCCTTATACAGGTTAAGAAATATAGGTTTGAATTGCCAATTTGCCACCTCCACTTATAATTTCTTTGTTGCTCATGTCATGTCACCTTCCTTTCAGTTGACAAACTTTGGAACGATGGCTTTAATGCTTTATTCGGTTGTGGATTTTGAGTTGTGTTTTTGAATAAAGGTAGAGAGAGAAATGAGAGTAATGATTGTGGAGAGAGATAAAAAGTAGAGAGAAATAGAGTAAAAAATGAAAGTAATGATTGAAGAGTTAGAGAGAGAGAAAGTAAAAAGTTACTTTATTCAAAACCCTGGGTTTGGAATTCCAAACCGAACAAGGGCTTTGAGGTTCCAACTTCAAGGACGGTTTGAACTTAATTTGGAGGACAGAGCCCACGACAAGTCCCCATTTTCAGGGTTTGATGCGCGCAGAAGTGACCTTTTTTTTTTATTCAATCGATAGAAGAGAATACTGATTGATAAAATTGAAAATTAAAAAAATAAGTACTGAATGCTGAATATTTTAAGTTGAAAAGTTAGTTTGATAAACATTTTAAGTACTGAATTAAAATAATAATGGATTGATTTTAGTTCCATTACGCTGAGCGAACAAAAAAATTTAATTACATTAGTTATAGTGAGATTCTCTTTTTCATATTCCATTAGTAATAGTCCTAGCATTTTTGTTTTTTCCTTAGGGTTCGTTCAATTGTCAGAAAAATTGTGAAGGAAATTTAGTCCGAAAGAAAATGAATTGAAGCGAAGGAAAGGAAAACTTACTTTCCTTTGAATGTTCATTTGACAAAGAAATTCTACAGGAAAAATAATTTTTTTGTTCATTTACCAAGAAAAGGGAAATAGTTGGAAAGTTCTTTTTGCAATGGTTGGTTTACTTTTGTAACAACTCTGATTTTTACTAAATAAAAATTTCGTTATTATTATTCGAAAATCTTTAATTAAGTTTTAATCGTCTTCTAACTGTTGAATAACCGTCGTTCTAGTAACAAGTCTTAAGATTTCACCTCTTGACTGGAAATCTTACTTAGCAAGCCTAATTAGCTTTTTAACTAATTAGTTAACTTAACGATTGTTTAACCTAATCACCATTTGCTTCTTAACCCTGGGTGAACCTTATGAACCTTTGACTCTTGAACTTTTTAAACCCTTAACCTTAGATGAACCTTTTGAACCTTTTAGCTAGTAACCATTGGACGATAAATGTTATGGTAACCTTTAACCATTGGACAAAAAGGGGAAACTTAGTTTAATCCACCAAAGTACATTACTAGATTTTATTAGTACTTAGATATAGTATTATATAGTGATATATACACATGATTAAAAGTATATATATACTTTATTCAAGTACAATACTTTACCCATTGGTTAATAACCGCTAGGAGAGTCATTACCCATTGGACAATAGGTTAAGTACTTGCTAAGTTTAACTATTGGTTAATAACCGCTAGGAGAATCATTATCCATTGGACAATAGATAATCTTGCCAACAAAGTACTAGGGTATATTAAAATAGTAGATTTTCCATGTGTTAAATTAAACATTAGTACATTAGATTAAATAATATTAGTACTTAGTACTTTGATTAAATTAATGGGAAAGATAGATTTAATAAGATCTAGTAGGATTATGAAGTACCTACTTTTATATATATATATATATATATATATACTGGGCGGTTCCGGGGACAACAAATTTGACAACAAAAAAAACAACACATGGTTCTCGATCAAATTTTAATGATCTGAGCCGCTCAATGTGATCAGAACGTGATTTTAAGGATACCCGTGAAAAATCAGCAAAAAAAAAAGACCGGAAAGGGCTTGATCTAAGCAGTTTTTAGCTTAGATTTGATAAACGGTTCAATTAAAAACTGTTCAAAACAAGTACTTTCCGGTCATATTTTTTGCTAATTTCTTACGGGTACCTTTAAAATCACATTCTGCACACATTGAACGGTTCTGATCATAAAATTTTGATCGGGAACTATGAGATTGAGATTTGTGTTGTTTTTTTTGTTGTCAAATTTGTTGTCCCCGGAACCGCCCCCATATATATATATATATATATATATATATATATATGTGTGTGTGTGTGTGTGTGTGTGTGTGTGTACTTGTATATATATATATGTATATATATATTATCAGTGGGCTTCCATTGAGGACCTAAGTTGCGGACCTAAGTTGCGGACTTTGCCTTTCTCGATCGAATTTCGATGATCCGAACCGCTCAATGTGTTCAGAACGTGATTTTAAGGGAACTCGCGGGAAATCAGCAAAAAAAAATACCGGGAAGGGTTTCATCCGAGCAGTTTTTGTTTATTCTGAATTGAACGGTTCAAATAAAAACTGCTCAAATCAAGTCCTTTCCGGTCCTTTTTTTTCCCGATTTCTCGCGGGTGTCCTTAAAATCACGTTTTGAACACATTGAACGACTCGAATCATCAATATTCAATAGGGAAAGGAAGAAATGGGGTGGTCCGCAACTAAGGTCCGCAATAGAAGGGGACTCTATATATTATATTGTAAAGTACCATGTGTGTAATTGAATTTTTTAAAATGGAAAAATCTTATTTACTATCAAGTATTAGATATTTTAGTGTACTTATATACACTAATATACTTCCATTGTACTTATATATAAGTGTGTGTGTGTGTGTGTATATATATATATATATATAGAATCCGGTTCCGGTGAGAGATCCCTCATTTTGTTAAAATGCGGGACTCCCCCTTCCCGATTGAATTTCGATGATCCGAGCCGCTGAAAGTGATCAGAACGTGATTTTAAGGGTTCCCGCGAGAAATCAGCAAAAAAAATGACCGGGAAGGGCTTCATCCGGCGCTTTTTCGAGCGGTTCGTAAAAACTGCTCGGATGAAGCCCTTCCCGGTCATTTTTTTTGCTAATTTCTCGCAAGGACCCTTAAAATCACGTTCTGCACACATTGAACGGTTCGGATTTTCAAAATTTGATCGGAAAATGAGAGTCCCGCATTTTAGTCCCTCATTTTAATCCCTCATTTGATCCGTCACCATATATATATATATATATGTAACAAGAGAGAGAGAGAGAGAGAGAGAGAGAGAGAGAAAGACGAAGGAGAGAGAGATGGTACTTTGATCTTGTTGTGCTTTCATTGTACCATGAGATTGAATCCAATCTAGGGTGATACACTTGGCCAAGCCAAATCTATGTACCAATTGTCCTAAATGCATTATCAATTGACCAAATCTTGTACAACATGTACATTCTCCTATTTTTAACTAGCCAAATCCTCCTTTGTACCATTATATCTTCCATAATCACATCTTAGTACCATGTCATAGCCATGCAAGCTTAGAAATAGGCCTTGATCTTTCAAGAAAGCATGATATAAAATGATAAAAAAATGAGATACATAGAGAGAGATTTCGGCTAAGAGAGAGAGAGGAGGCCAACCTTTGCCTATAAATAGCAAGCCATTCTCACCATTTTACTCACACCTCTCCTTGCTCCAACTTCTCTCTAAAAAGCTTAAGTGTTCTTGCTTAGTTTTTCCTTATTTTTGAAGTTTCTCTCTAGTTCTTCAAGAAATTGTTCCATAGCCGCTACTAAACCACCACTCGACCACCACCTCGATCCAAAAGTTCTAGTCGTAGTAGTCAAGACTTAGTTTCGAGAGAAACCGTTCTCTTTCGAAGCTACCGTAAGCCGTTACTCCGTCCGATAGCCGACGTACTTTCTGTAGCCTTTACTACCGCCAAGAAGAACGGTAGATATCCATATCTACTCTTCCTAAGTATACGTAGAATGTCCTTACTCTTTATCTCTAAGTATATGTAGTATACTTTAATCTTAACTATAGTTGATTGCATGATTGGTAAAATCTTTCTAACTTGAAATTCCTCGTCAATAAACATATGTTGTTTTAAAGTTCCCGCAAGAAAAGATCGAATGGATTTTTAGAAGAATAAACGTGATTAGAAGTATTCGTATTTTGACCTTTTAGATGATCGTAAGCTTGTTTGGATGTTGCTTGCATTACTTGTGGTTATTTGAGCATGTGTTAAGTAAGATAGAGTTGGATGATCTTGCTAGTTTAGTTTCAAGATTTCAATGAATGGTTTATGACATGAGAAGCCTACCGCGGAGTCCATGCATGAATACGAGATACGAAAATCGAGAAGTAGAAACATGACACCTAGGGTGTGGTTAACATGGATAAAGATATTTTTGAAACTACATAATGGCCGGACTTGGTAGCTATTATGTAAATGTGAAAACCCGCAATGTGGCCGGATTTGGTAGCCCATTGTGTGGACTTGCGAAAACCGCAGTGTGGCCGGATGTGGTAGCCTATTGTGAAGATTACCAATGGGGCCGGGCGTGGTAGTTTCATTGGTAATATGGTTTGGTTATCCGCGGAGAGAAGCCAATGCAAGTTTTGTGATGTTTTGAAACCACAACGTGGCTGGACTTGGTAGCCCGTTGTGCGCGTTGCCAATGGAGCCAGACTAGGTAGCTTCATTGGTAGCGAAGGATAAAATGATGTTTGAAATGTTGTTTTTGGTGAAAGTGATAAATGGAGACACGGTTTACAACGAGTCGCTTAGGAGAAACACAAAAAACATGGACACCAACGATAGATAGCGAATGCGGATATGTCATTGTTGTTATATTCATGACCTTGTATGATATATGTATGACTTGCTACGTGTAAGTTAAGGGTTAGTGGGTTTGGATTATTCTACCGAGTTTTGTAGCTCACGGTGTTGCCTTTGGTGACCCTGACATATTATGTTGGTGGCGACGCTAGTATAATGTGCCAGATCTGATAGATGAGCAAGGAGAGCTGTACACTCTGGAGGCATTCGGAGCAGATGAGCTTGCCAGGATGAAAGAAGAGGCGGAGCAGTAGATAACCTTAGCTGTCCTACCCTTTTGTGTAATATAAGTACCCTCTGAGAGTTTATGATGTAATAATGAGTCAGACTCTACTTAGTTTTTGTTAATAAAATGCTTGATTAACGTATCTGATTTTGTGGGCATTACAACTTTGGACAAAATAGCTGTATGAACTAAATAATCATCATGTTTTGGAAAACACCATACATAATGAAATTTATTCTTTTTTAATAAAGAGTAGTAAAAAAATCGACTGATAAATATTACATAAACAAGTATATATGTATTTAATTTTTACGCAAGTTATTTGTTATCCAAATGATCATGCAACTTTGCAATTAGCCACTAGAAAGAGAACTATATCATAATGATCAATCACTATATTCGCTACAAAAATAAAATGAATCAATTGGATTATTAAAATAAATCTCAAATTTCAAGAATAGTTATTTATCATCCAAATTATCATACAACTTTGCAATCAACCACTTGAAAGAGACTTAGTGATCAATCACTATATTCGCTACTAAAACAAAATAAATCAATAGGGTTATTAAAATAAATCTCAAATTTCAAGAATGGTTAATTGTTTGGTCCATACAAATAAATTGGAGCATGAAACTAAGATAAAAAAAAAACAAATACATTCAAGAAGCAAAATACTATATTTATTGCTCTTTCTCAGAAACAAATATTTTGAAGAAACAAATTATTTAGGAAAAGATAATTTGAATGTCAACTCACAGATAAGGAGAGGGTTTGGAAAAGTGATATTGGCGGGAGGAAGGGAAGTGCTTTCGGATGGGAGGAAACTTTTCTAGGAAAATAAATTCCCACCTTTTTGCAAGATTCATTTTGAGGAAAAGTGAGTCCCGGTGGGAAAAAGTATTTTTGTGATTTCCACTATTTTTCTGGTAGCTGAACATGACAAAATTTCTAAGAAAGTTGATTTTTCTATCATTTTCCATACTTTCCTATCATCCGAATGAGAAATTTGTGCAGCGCATTCAGGCCGTCTATTTCAGTTTTGGACGGCTTGGATTTTGAGAGAGAACAATGAGAGAGAGTGGTGGTGTGAGAGGAGAGAGAAAGTTTCAATCTGAACCGTTCAACACACTTTTAAACGGTCCAAATGCGCTGCTCGGACACCACGTGGGCACGACCACATAGTACCCACCCGGCACTCAAAAATTTCTCCATCTGAACAGAGCCTTAGGGGCCGTTCGGCTTTGGCTTATTTTGTTCTTATTCAAATTTTTTTCGTATCACTTGGCTTATCATCATTTTTTGGGGGATTATTGCATTCTCATGACGAGAGGAATCTAAAAAGTAAAATTTTTTGATTGAAATCAAATTTTTTTTGAATAAAGACGAAAAAAATGGTTTATTGACTTATTTTCGTCTTTATTCAAAAAAAATTGGATTTCGATCAAAATTTTTTATTTTTTAAATTCCTCTTATCATGAGAATGCAATAATTCCAAGAAAAAAAAAATATGATAAGCTAAGTGATACGAAAGAAATTTGAATAAAGACAAAAAATAAGCCACTCTGACTTTTTTGTCCAAACTATCCCTCAGGGGGACAAAACATGAGAGGTTCATGGTCGCAAATTTTGACCGAAAGCGACGACCCCCGGTATTTTTAATTTCAACCAAGCGACAACCGGAGTCCAACTGTTTTTAATGGGAGTAGTGGGCTCAAAATAAATAGGACATCGTTTTCAATAGCCATTAACATTAGAAAAGGAGGCCGCTATTTGCAACCACTTATTTGCTAAATGTACCTTGTATATAATATGATACACATTTATATATAATATGGTTCACAGAATACGCTTAATAAATAATTGGGTGCAGATAGCGGTGCCCATAGAAAAAGATAAAAACACACTTCCCGGGATTGCTTCGACTACACTCACACTACTGTATGTAGTTTCTCTCTGCTTACCTTAGCTCTCCCACCATAACCTAACTTTAATCCAAATCCAACTGCACCATTACTATAACAGAAATACTTTACCGCCCCCCAATTACTTCCATTCCATATACTGCCCAAAATCCACTAGCAATTTAGATCTTTCACGATTATGACTTGAAGTCCTGTCTCTCTGTCTCTGTGTGTGTGTGAGAGAGAGAGAGAGAGATAGATGGAATTGGAGCAGCTCAGAATGGACAAAGGGGCATCGACGACCTTCGACGAGTTGTCCATGGAACGTAGCAAGAGTTTCGTCAAAGCCTTGCAGGTTTGATTCTTTCAATTTCATTATCAGATCTGGTTTGTTACACGTACATGTTTGGATGTTATACTCGATACATACATGTTTGAATGCTCTCGTAATCTAGGCATTGATTTAAGTAAGTTCCATTTGCCTTGCCTTGCTTTGTTGTTTAATCAATGGGCTTTTCCATTCATCCTTAATTTGCTTTCCCTTTGGTCGAGTTTGGTTTACTAGTACGATTTAGGGAAGAAAAAGAGTGGAATGGTCCTTCAATGTAATGGCCATTCATTATGGGCCGGTTTGGCTAATAAAAAAGCCTGATTATTTTTATTTGTCTCTATTCAGGTTTTTTTATTCACATTTGTTAGTTTTGCGTCCATTTTTTTTATTATTGATTCGTCTCGACGACGAGAGTAATTGAAAGGGAAAAGTAATTAGTTATGATTGAAACTCTAATTTTTTTAAACAAAGACAAAAAGCCAAAAAATCTGTCTGTTTTGGATTATTTTTGTTTTTATTGAAATTTTTTAACATTTAGATCATAATTTTTTACTTTTGTAGATTCTTCTTGTCAAGACGAATCAATAATCCACAAAAAATTTAAGCAAAACTTACAAATGTGAAAAAAAAATTCAATAGAGAAAAATAATCCGCCTTTTTTTATGTAGGCCAAACAGGCCATAGCTAACATAAATGATGATGATTTCATTTGTTAGGCGTATTCTGTCATTTTGCTAATGTCTTTTTTGACAAGAATTTCCCAAACGTTAGAATAAGGGGATTAAGGGAATGAACACTCCTGTTCAGCTTCATTTGAGTGAACCAAACACGGTGTTGGGGATTGTCCAAGCCTGTTACTTCCAACCCATTTGTAGATTCCAGACAAATGAAATAGCTGAAACATTTTGATTTGATCAGCTATTCTTGGAAATTGTTGTGAACCAAACATTAGCTTGATAGCTGTTCTGTGCTCATTCTTGCAAAATATTTTGTGTAGTCTCTTCCAAATAGTTTGTTGAAAGCCTGATCCATGTCTGACAGATTAAGAGCTTTGATCCTTCTGTTATGACTACTTCAGGAACTCAAGAATTTGAGGCCTCAACTTTATTCTGCTGCAGAATACTGCGAGAAATCTTATCTGCACAGTGATCAGAAACAGATGTAAGACCACGGTAACTTCAATTTTATTTTAAAATCATAGTCAAATCGAGGCCTATTATTCAATATTATATGAAAGAAGAGCCTAGGTGACTACTTAATCCTCAGAGTTTGTGTGAGACTTGATGATACACTTCATGATGCGGATATTTCACTTGGGTGCTCAACTAATGCATAAGAGTGGTTCTATTTAAATGTTGGCGGAAATAACGAAATTAGTTTAAGATCAGTCATCGAATTGTGAGGTGGTGGTGATGAATATGTTGACGACGACAAACAATACTGGTTGTTGTAGCTATACTGGTACTTGGTAGCAACCAAAACAACAATGATAATAATGGTTCTTGTGTGTCTTGACTTGAGAATGGTTTTCTATGGGTTTCAAATCATTTTTTGGCATTTTTTGCATGCCATTATGGTCAATTGTGTTGGAATACTGCCACTTTTCTGCTTTTTAGTAGAAATAAACTTCTAAAGTATGTAGGGTCCTTGACAACCTGAAGGATTATGCCGTGAGAACCCTTGTGAATGCTGTTGACCACCTTGGCACTGTGGCTTACAAATTAACTGATCTACTCGACCAACAATCCATAGATGTCTCAACCATGGAGCTCAAGGTGTTATGTCTAAATCAGGTGATATTTCATATGCAATTCCACTAAATGTAAGGTTTTTGGAAGAATGTTTTCGGGATACAATCTGAACTTGGTGTTGTTTTCTTGTTTTTTTACTATAAGCAACTACTAACATGCCAAACATACACGAATAAAGAAGGTCTCCGGCAGCAGCAGTTGTTAGCATTGATCCCAAGGCATCATAAGCATTACATTTTGCCAAGTAAGATTTATTCATTAAGATCTCTTCTGCAAATGCTAAATTTATGATCACTCCTTTTTCATGGTACCAATTTCCCTTTTAACCTGTTTCTTGGTTTAACTCCCCAAGCTAGATTCTGTGAACAAGAAGGTACATTTTAGCCCACACATACAGACAGATGCTAGGCAAAGTTATATTCAAACAAGACCTCGACTTTACCCTTCAGGTACCTGATTTCCAAACTATGAATACTTGCTTCCTGTCACTAGATCCACTACTCATATGAATCTTCAGGACTTTTGTTTTGGCTTAGTATTTACAGTAATCTTCGTGCTATCTCTTATTCTGTCCGTGGAATATAGGCCCTCCTGCAAATACTCTGTCTTGGCATTTAGAATCAGAAACTAAGTCTACCTCAAAAGCAGCCCCATGTGGTCTGACAAGGTCAGTCAATGAACTTTAGCTCACAATAGCAGTAGATATCTCTGCTTGGTTGCAATTTTCAAAATCAATTTTGCATAGAAATTTTCACAACTTTTGTTTGGCACTCGAAACGGTGATCCATCTTTATATTATATTCATTTTCTTGGAAGAATTATTTTTAATAAAATTGAAAACAGAACATTAATATTTTCTAATCCATGAGCTCCTTTCCAAAAGATTCCAAGAAAATAAGTTTCAAGAAAGAACCATCAACCGAACAAGTTCAAGAACTTTAGTTTCTTATTTCCGTATATCCTTCTGAACTTTTCCGAATATTCCCAAGAGAGCTTGGAGGCTTACGATGGTATTTGTCTTGCAGCAGTGAAGATGAAAAAACTTCCGGAAAAACTTATGGGGTCTTCCACTTAGTGGGTATGCCTAGGCTTTACTTCCAGTTATCTTGTTGTTGTATGGTATACCTCTTCCATAGGTGAATGATAATTTCGTTTTTTGTGCTTGTAGATGCTAAAGAAAGTACTCGAATGAAATCCCCAGCTGCACATCTCAAGTGGTCCGGTGGAGGTCATGCTTCAAGTACAGCACGGATGGTAAGTTGAAAATCAACAAGAACTCAGAGACACCCAACATTCTTCTAACTTTACGCCGAATGATGAGAAACGGATGAGAAAATATTGACATGATGGTTCTTAAGCTTTTCCTGATGTGCTTGCCGATCTTCACATCATCCAATTGGTTGAACAAATTTTTTTGCCTCTACACTCATCCATTACATGCTATATCAACAAAATCTGTTCTTAAGTGTTAGATGGTGCAGTCAGTAGTGCCTAGAGATTCTACTTTTCAGTTGTGGTCGCTATTGAGAAGATGCAACTGTTCACGGGACTTCAGCTCTTGTGTTGGATAGTTTGTGTTATTAACATAGTTATAATCATTGGTAATGTGTATATCAGGGAAAAAAGAAGAAGAAGAAATCTTTTTTAATAGTTGTTATGAGGCGTGCGTTCTTTTCTTTCCTGTTACTTCTCTCTTTTTCATAGGTAGGATTATTATTAGTAAGCTTTCTATGGAGCTCCATTGCTTTTTAATAGTCAGAACGTAGAATATTTGGCATTTTAGTTATGAGTAGAGTGTTGCATGTTTTGGGTTGGACCTGGATGGCGTGAATGCTGTTTTGTGTAATATCCTTAATCTGCAGCAGAATTTATGCCCGATACCGTGGAAGGATGTAGCTGGGTTCCATTATGTTCTTTATAATTGCATAGAGACTGTGTGCAATAGTTGCAAGTTCCTATAATGGAAGACTTTAAGACAATCATTATTGTCAAATTTCTGAGTGCATTTGGTGGTGAAATAGGAAGTTTGAAGATTGTCAATCGTTTGTAGGAACTTATAATTACGTGCGAAGAAGGAACCCACCAGTTGTGGGGTTTTTTTTGAATGGGGGAACCTACCAGTTGGAAGGGAGCAAATTTTTAGGTGGTGTCGGTTAGTCTTTTGGGCTTAGGTGGGGGTTGATTGATTTAGTCAAATAGAAACATCACATGATCGGATCTGTCCATACTCCATATCATTAAAATTCCTGGTCCTTTTTCTACAACTGGATGGATGGGACTATATTGCAGATGTGGATCCCAAACTCTAACTTATAACACGATTGTTATTTATAGCAAGTTTTTATTTTTGCCAAGGGACTAAATAGAGTTTAAGCAGTCTGTGCTACTGGCTGTTCTCTTTTATGTCACTTTTTCCTTTCTCTATTTTTGTGGATGTAATTCAAATATCAATCTGGCTAGATGTAATGACCTTGAACTTTGCCTACTTTTATCACGCCTACATTGATGATACTTATAAACAGTTGGTTATGGAGACTTTTATTGCACAAGTGATAGGAGCTCTGCTTTGTATGTATCTCGGTTTCGTTTTGGTGAATTAGAAATGACTGGGAAGCTGTCGTTGTTTTGTCACCTGCAGGATTCTGTGGAGGGTTCCAGACCTTTGACGCCTTTCAGGTCACATGTCAAACCAAGCCGGGGAGAGATCGCCCAGGCACCCGTCCACAGCAAGAGCCTGCTCTCATCTTTCTTTGTGAAACATAAGACTACCAAACACAAGGCTTTCTCATGAATCCGCACTCAAGCAAGTCAAGTATGGTTGTTATAACAAGCAGATGATCATTAACTCCTCACGAATCGTTGTCTACTATCCTTTCATTCGCCCCTTAATAACAAGCAGATGATCATTATAGTCTTGTAGTGATTGGGTCGGACTAGTGTAATGTGTGAGTTTTCAACTTACGAAAGTACTCTGGTCTTGTGGTTTTGTAGTGTTCTATGTATGTATAGTCAATTAGCTGGCTGTCCTATTCTGAATAATTTTCCACGTTAATGGCGCGAATAAGAGCCAGGCCACTGAAAAATGCTGTTACAGCCCATCAATCAAACATTTAGCTGTATCCTCGTACAACATTGCATTCATGCATGCTGGGATGGGAACTAATTAAAAAGCCCTAAGCTTGTGCCGAAACGACCTCCATCAAGTTAGAATCGAAAGATTTACGAGAAACTTGACCACCAAAGAGAACATCCACCGAAAATGATTCTCGAAGGACGAAGATTACTCTGCATATGTTCTTTTAGGCAGTACCAATGTGTTGCTTCTGAGGTGAATTAACGGCTGTGATTGCACCGAACTATATCAGGAGGGTTTAGCAATTTTGGACTTTACGGGGTCATGATATAAACTGAGAGGGCAGTACTGCAGTGGGGTCAAAGAGAAGTTCCCAGAAAGTTTTGGGGGTTGGATAACTAGGTGTTTACAACCGTTTTTAGCATTAAATCTTGGACTAGCGCTGGAAGGCTATTTAATTATTATTTGATTAAATTGGGTCAAAAATAGAGGGGGAATTTTGAGGCCGGCCCAAAAAATTTGGCTCGGACCTAATTCAGTCCAGCAAAATATATTCTATACCCCCTTTAGTCCCGGCGCTACATTGTGGACAAAAATACCCCTTGCGGGTCAAAACAAGCATCCCGGATCCTCTCGCGGGTCAAAAATACACCTCGCGGGTCACGTTTCAGAAACCTCTCCCTACGGCTCAACAAAGCCCTGACTCTCTGCCTACCGCTGAACCATAACGCTACCGCTACAGAACCACCCTAACACCACCGCTACAGAACCCTAACTCTACCGCTCAACAACACTCTCTCTTTCCCCCTCTCTCTCTCTCTCTCTCGCTCTCTGTGTGTCGTGCAATCGATCAGACAACAAAATTTCAACATGGCAAAGAAAGGTATGTACATTAAAGAATCAGATATCGAATGTCTATGAGAAATTTCTATGCGAACTGTAAAATATGTGTATAAGAACTCTAACTCTGATAAACGTGTTGCGTCTATGTGAATGTGTGTTTTAAAGTTATGTGAACAGTGTTTAGGGGTTTATGTGAACTGTTCTCAATCAGCTCCTTCACGGATGAGATTGGCCGCTGGTTCACTTCTCCAGCGGCGAAAGGGTCTACATGATGAGCACTTTCGATGGTTTTGCTTTAGGTTTTTGATTTTTTGAGTTTTTTCTCAGTGCATGTACATCCCTTCTTGTCCTCTATCTTTGTCTTAGACTCTGTTCCCAAACAATACATGTTTAAAAAGTTACACGTCATCATACTTATCCGTGAGAACTGTGTATTTTGCTATGAGAACTGTGTATTTTGCTATTAGAAGTGTATTTTTTCTATGAGAACTGTGTATTTTGCTATGAGAAGTGTGTATTTTGCTATGAGAAGTGTGTTTTTTCTATAAGAACTGTGTTTTTTTTATGAGAACTATGTATTTTGCTATGAGAACTGTGTTTTTTCTATGAGAACTGTGTATTTTTCTATGAGAACTGTGTATTTTGCTATGAGAAGTGTGTATTTTCTATGAGAAGTGTGTTTTTTCTATGAGAACTGTGTTTTTTCTATGAGAACTGTGTATTTTGCTATAAGAACTGTGTTTTTTCTATGAGAACTTTGTATTATACAAGAGATCTGTCTATGAGAACTGTGTATTTTTCTATGAGAAGTGTCTATTTTCTATGAGAAGTGTGTTTTTTTCTATGAGAACTGTTTATTTTGCTATGACAACTGTGTATTATACATGAGATTTGTCTATGAGAAGTGTGTTTTTTCTATGAGAACTGTGTATTTTGCTATGAGAACTGTGTATTTTCCTATGAGAATTGTGTGCAAACTGTGTGCTATACCTATGATGAGCCAGTGTGTATTTTGTTATGAGAACTGTGTTTTTTTTATGAGAACTGTATTTTTTTTATGAGAACTGTGTATTTTGCTATAAGAATTGTGTTTTTTCTATGAGAACTGTGTATTATACAAGAGATCTGTCTATGAGAACTGTGTATTTTTCTATGAGAAGTGTCTATTTTATATGAGAAGTGTGTTTTTTTTTTTATGAGAACTGTGTTTTTCCTATGAGAACTGTTTATTTTGCTATGACAACCGTGTATTATACATGAGATCTGTCTATGAGAAGTGTGTTTTTTCTATGAGAACTGTGTATTTTGCTATGAGAACTGTGTATTTTGCTATGAGAACTGTGTGCAAACTGTGTGCTATACCTATGATGAGCCAATGTAAACACTTTGTCACTTTTTTTCATATATTCAACAGGGCACAAGAAGACTTAAACACAAGATTTGAAAACTTCTTACGAGATCAAACCAAGAACACTAACAATGGAGGAGGCAGGAGTCATTACAAGATCGAAAACTCAACCTGAGAGGCCAGTAACCTTGATGGTTAGCCAAGCATCACAGTCCCCTTCAGAAACTCGGGAAAAGAAACGACAAAGCCCAAAACAGCAGAAGGTAGCCAAGAAACGCCAAATGCTTACCCAAGAATCTGAATCTGAACCAGACTCCTCAATCCAGACCCAAAAGCAAACCCGACGAAAGAAACAACAGAACCCAAAACAGACAAAGAAGGCCACGAAACAAGAATCAGAATCAGAACCAGAACTAGAACCAGAACCAGAACCACACTCCCCAACCCAGACCCAAAAGCAATGCACGTTCAGGTCCAATATAATAGGAACAGTGGGGCTATTGTCAAAACTGAAGTTGAACAATGCCCACTTAGATCTGTTGAAACAAACACCTTTTTGGATGCTGATTGATGCCATTAGGAAAGGCAAGTTGGTCGAAAAAGCTTGCATGAAGCACGACAAACCCATCCTGAGTATCATTGAAAACTATGATACCAATGACAGCAAGTTCCTCATTGGTGGTAAGAAGATTGCCATAACAAGGAATGACATCAAGCTAATCTTTGGAATAGCTTGTGGGAACAAACCAATAGGAGATTTGAACAAGAAAAAAAGTGATGTTGCATTTGCAACAAGAAGGGGGATCAAGGAGGCAAGGATTGGTAGTAAAAAGATGAAAGACATGATCAACGAAATACTGCAAAAAAGAGAGGAACCCATGCCTGATGAAGACATCCGAGATGTAGTCCGCCTCGTATGCATGTTCATTTGCCTGACTTTGTTCTTCTCCACATCAGGAGTCACCATTGCATGGAAAAAATAGAAGAAATAAAAGACTACGACTGGGCACAATCCATTGCAGAAACGTTGAATACATCAATGTACAAGTTCCATGACAAACAAAGAGATGCAACAGGATGTGTGGTGGCATTGATGGTAAGTTAAATCTATTTTGCTATTAAGTGTTTTTGGGTATTCTAATAGTTTTCTTTTATTCTAATAATTTCCTTTTACCTGTTTTTGCAGTACTGGATTTGTGAACACACGGATTTAATTGCACGACCACAAAATGAAGCAATTCCAAGGCTACTAAACTGGAACACCTTAGACCTGAAAAAAAGATTTGATGATTTGGAAGATTTAAGCAATGTCAACATTACGGCATATACACTAATCAAATTTGGACACAAAAATACGCACTTCTCATAGAAAAATACACAGTTCTCATAGAAAAAACACAGTTCTCATATAACAAATAGACACTTCTCATAGAAAATTACACAATTCTCATAGCAAAAACATAATTCTCATACAAAAAATACACATTTCTCATAGCAAAAATACAGTTCTTATACAAAAAATATACACTTCTTATAGCACAAAAACAGTGCTCATACAAAAAAAACACACTTCTCATAGAAAATACATACTTATAGAAAATTACACACTTCTCATAGCAAAAACACAATTCTCATACAAAAAATACACACTTCTCATAGCAAAAACACAGTTCTCATACAAAAAAATACACTTCTCATAGCACAAACACAGTTCTCATACAAAAAAAACACACTTCTCATAGCACAAAAACAGTTCTCATACAAAAAAAACACTTCTTATATAAAAATACACACTTCTCATAGAAATTTACACACTTCTCATAGAAAATTACACAATTCTCATGGCAAAAACACAATTCTCTTACAAAAAATACACACTTTTCATTCAAAAAATACACACTTCTCATAGCAAAAATACAGTTCTCATACAAAAAACACACTTCTCATACACAATGCTCATATGAAAAACACAGTTGTCATACAGAAAAAGTATACAATTCTGATTGTGAGTTCACATCTTACAGGTATATGAGGAGGAACTTCAAGAAATATCTCAAGAGACTCAAGTCTACAGCATCGCCCATCCAGAAGTTGTAGATGACAATGACAGGCAAACTATATCATAGATGATGCAGCATACACAATCTACTCAAAATCCGGCTGTACAACGACTTGATGACATACACTTAACTGAAAAACAGCAAACATCTCCTCTTGTGTCAATATCATCTCCTGAGCAACAACAACCAATATTCTCACAATCACAATCAGGGGAGACTATGGTTCCAAGTACCTACCAACTTCTGGACTCCATGAATTTCAGTCAGGGCATAATTAAAGAGCACAACCAGATGGGTAAATTCTGTGACAGCTTACTGGAGGACAATGATCAAGTTATCATCAAGGATCTCCACCAACAAGTCCAATATCTTCAGAATCAAAAGCAAATACTTGAACAACAAAATCACGGACTTCAAAAGGACAAGGATGCAATGAAAAATCAACTGGAGGAAATGGAAAAGGAACGGAATGCACTGAAAGAAAAGCTGCAGACCCAAGAACAACATAATTTCCTTATAGAGAAGATTGCAGTCTTGGAAAAGGACATCGATGGAATGAAAAATCAGCTCTTAGAAATGGAGAAAGAAAGGGATTCACTAGAAGAAAAGCTGAAAAAGAACAGGGATGAAATGGAAAAATAGCTGCTCGAAATGCAAAAAGAAAGGGATTCATTGAAAGAGATGGTGCAAACATTCAACTGAACACTGCAAAATTGGAAAAAGAAAAACAAATGATGCTGCAACAGATTGAAATTGAGAAGAACGAAAACAAAAAGGCCCTTACGATGCAAATTGAATCCCTAACAACTGAGAAGGGCCAGCTGCAAAAGTATCTGAGCACAACTGAAGAAAGGCAAAAGGCTATAATTGTTCAAAAAGATGCAGAAATACAAACCCTAACCAACAAGCTTTCCCTCAACAGCAAGCTTTCAGTCCAACCGTCACATATCAAAGAACCTCAAAAGCATTTACCGGCTGTTGAGACTGATTCCTCTCTGCTCACACAAAGAAGTGAGGAAGCAATACATAAGCTCACACAAGCGTACACTGATGAGAAGATTGAGCAAGTGGTGCATAAAGTTACACAACTATATGGTACTGCCAAGGAAAAGTCTACAGGAGACAACAAAGATAACAATGCAAAACAAAGAGCACGAAAGCAAAACTTAGATGACAACTTTTACTACGGTTCAATCACAAAGGATGGTTGCAAAAAAGAACAAATTGTGATTGATGAAACCGACGAGCCACAAGCAGAAATCAAGAAATTTGGTGACAAGATTGCTCCCCTAGAAAAAAAGGCACACCTTGTCCTTGCCTTGCTACCTACCGAATGCCAAGAAACAATTAAAAAATTTTGAGAACTCGAGGAAGGATGGTAAAAATGCTAAACCCAACAATTTACTGTCATTAAATCATTTCAGATTACCTAATGTTATGCATATCATGCAGTACACACATATGGGATTGTGAATTAGATGACCTGCGCATATATAAAGAAGATGTGAGGTTTTTGCTATGTGATCGAGAATTGACAAGCCAGGTAACACAAAAAAAACAACTCTCTTTCTGTATTTTAAGACCTGTATATGAGACCTATGCTTTTGTATGAGATCTGTTTATGAGAACCGTGTATTTATTTACTGGAATATTGTATTTTTCTATGAGAAGTGTGTATTTTGCTATGAGAAGTGTGTTTTTTCTATGAGAACTGTGTATTTTGTCTATGAGAAGTGTGTTTTTTCTATGAGAACTGTGTTTTTTCTATGAGAACTGTGTATTTTGCTATGCGAAGTGTGTTTTTTGCTATGAGAACCGTGTATTATACATGAGATCTGTTTATGAGAAGTGTGTTTTTTCTATGAGAACTGTGTATTTTGCTATGCGAACTGTGTTTTTTCTATGAGAACTGTGTATTTTGTCTATGAGAACTGTGTTTTTATTATGAGAACTGTGTATTTTGCTATGCAAAGTGTGTTTTTTCTATGACAAATGTGTATTATACATGAGATCTGTCTATGAAAACTGTGTATTTTTCTATGAGAATTGTGTATTTTGCTATGAGAACTGTGTATTTTGTCTATGAGAACTGTATTTTTTCTATGAGAACTGTGTATTTTGCTATGAGAACTGTGTTTTTTTATGAGAACTGTATATTATACATTGTATTTTTCTATGAGAACTATGTTTTTTCTATCAGAATTGTACGTGATAAAACAAAATCTTTTTACATTCTGATACAGCCAATAGATGCCTACGTTCACTTGCTGACTACAACACTACAACCACCAATATCTGGACCATCCTTTTCATTGGGAATAGAAGATTCCCAACAAGATATGCCGTTTGTCTTCAACAGCTTTTCATCAGTAAGAAAAGGAAGCACTCTCTCATAATTCATATAGCATACACTTGTACTTAAGAAGTTACCTAATTATCTTCTTTCCAAACAGAGCTTCCTTGGAGATCATCAAGACTCAGCTAACAGAGCACTTGATACTGTTCGCTCAAAGATTTTGAACACCAGAACAATTCTTATCGCAATATATGGTGCAAACCATTATACATTGCTTGAGCTAGACACCACTGACGAAGAATGGTGGTTCTACAACTCCATTCGCAGAGAAGGGAGAAGAGATAAATACTGTGAAGCAACTGCCAATCTGGTAACATAATCCCTCCTTATTCTAGGAAAAATATATGAACTCTCTCAACTGTGTATTGTAGTCTACATTAACAGACTATGTGAAGTGTGTATTGTTAATGTATCCAAGATCATATCCTGTAACAGAGAAAGAATGTCACGAACTACATCAACCTGCACTGCAAGAAGAAGATTAAAGCCGCTGCAAAGCTCCTCAACAATGCACCACAACAAGAACAAGGCTCGTAAGTATCCTTCAACCCTTCCAAAACTCATCACTCCATCTTATATAAGCCCCTAACATCAGTCTTGTATTCACAGGGTTGATTGTGCAGTTGTTGTTGCCTACATCATTCGCCAAAAGCTAATGAAAAAACTAATTCAAAGCAACCTAACAAAGCAACATTGCCTTCAAATGAGAGCTGATATTGTGCAAGCATTTCTCACTGACCCGAAGAGATCATGGACTCCAAAAATCTATCATAACAGGATGGAAAATCTCAGACTCCAAAAATTTTATGACGACCAGAACATTCTTGAAGAGAAGAAAAAACAGACATATATTTAACTTACTAATCAAAGTTGGTAGTGAATCAAAGTTTGTAGTGGTGTTGTTCATGAGTTGTATAGTGCTTAATGAGTTATTTAGTTTAATGGTTGATGAAGATATACAATCTTAGACTGCAAACATATTAGTTTTGGATGTGTACTGATTTTGGATGTGAAAGTAGTGCAGATGTGTAATGACATGGTGGAGGTGTTGTTCATAACATGTATAGTGGTTAATGAATTGTTTAGTTTACAGTTTGCAGTTCGCATAGAGGAGAAACACAGTTCTCATAGAAAAAATGCAGTTCGCATAGAAAAAACACAGTTCTCATACACATTTCTCATAGCAAAATACACACTTCTCATAGGAAAAAACACACTTTTCATAGGAAAAAACACACTTCTCATAGAAAAATACACACTTCTCATAGAAAAATACACTTCTCATAGAAAAATACACTTCCCATAAAAAATAACCAATTCTCATTAAAAATTTGAAGGGTGTTTTGTAAATTATATGTTAAACGTAAAACCCTATTTTCTATGGCCTATAAATACCCCTCTTCCTCGTCCCATATCTTCATTTCCCACGCTCATCCCAACTACACCAAAAAAAACTCCTAAAAATGGCAGAAGACTTGGCAAGACTCATCAAAGATGTCATAGATGCATCACTCAAAGAGACCCGTGAAAAACTTGATGAAACCCAAGCCCGATCCTTGAAAAACGAGGACAAAATCAACCTTCTCAAGAAGCAAGTGCAGATCGTCAAAGATGCGAAACTTGCCAAAATATTGGAAAGGAAGCCGAAGAAGCAACTACCAGCAGAAACGTGCGACCAAGAAGACGACCACCAACTAACTAGGGATCTAATTTTACAATCTGGCCTTTTTTTTTTTTTTTTTCTTTCTTAGTAGATCTCTTGTTTAAGTATGGTGTTTTCTTTGCTTGAACTCTCCTTGTATTTGGATCTATCAATTCCATCTAGGATTTGTGTTTTATAAATCTGGATGTTTTTCCTTCTTTATTTCATTTCATTCATAACAAATTGTCAAAAATTCTAAAACAAAAAAATAAATAAACCAGAAAAAAAAGTCCCAATTAATTAATCTAGAATATATTCTGTTTTCTTTTTTTATTCTTATTACTCTCCCGTCCCAAAAAGAATGATAATTTTTTTATTCTTATTACTCCCCCGTCCCAAAAAAAAATGATAATTTTTTGCCTAAAATTAAGATCTCTATTGGCTAGTGATTTTGCCACACATTTTTTTGTTATTGTCACACTTCTGCAAGTGTATTTTTTGGTGCAAAAATATGTTTGCAGGGTGTGGTAATAACAAAAAAGGGTGTGGCAATATCATTTTCCGTTTTTTTATGATGTTTTTTGTTTTTTATTTTATTTCACGGGGTACCCAATCGTTGCAAACCACTCCAATAAATACCTAGAGAGTTACACAAACGGACACCCCTTTTCATTTCTACAGAGAGAGAGAGAGTGAAGAAATCTCTGAGGCAAACTACTATGGTAGCAACAAGTCAGAACGCTCCGAACAACACACCACCGAACAACACTCCGATAATCTCACCGATGGAGGAAGCGGTGAAGAAGATCATTGAGGAGCATGTGGCTCCTCTCAAAGCTGAAGTGAATCGCCTGCATCGCCTGCAAAGGATCCAGGGCATAGAGCTTACCCGCCTCCAGATGGAGATGAAGTCATTGATGGACGCTCTCAGAGAAGAACAGGAACAGCAACTGAACAACGAAGATGCACAGTAGAAGTTAGGATTTGGTGGCCCCAACTACTTTTTGGGAAAGTTAGGGTTTGTACCTGGGGTTGATCAACATTTTCGGGGTTTTTTGCTTCTTTTGGCTCCTTCCTCGAATGATTATGGAATCTAAGTCCGATAAATATTAGGGTTTGTAGTTGGGTTAAACCAGTTATGCTGTAATTTCTTCTATCTAACTCTGATGACAATTATTAGGGTTTTCTGCATGTTAAACTCGATTTCATCTATGTTAAAACTCGTTTCCTATTTGTTAGTATGGTTTGGTGTATGTTAATCTGCTACATGTTCAGTTAGAATTTAACTTATCATGGAAAATACACACTTCTCATAGGAAAATACACACTTCTCATACAAAAAATACAGTCCTCATATGCTTTACCACAGTTCTCATACAAAAATAAACACTTCTCATAGAAAAATACAAACTTCTCATAGGAAAAAACACACTTCTCATACAAAAAAACACAGTCCTCATATGCTTTACCACAGTTCTCATACAAAAATAAACACTTCTCATAGAAAAATACACACTTCTCATAGGAAAAATGCACACTTCTCATAAAAAAATATACGATCCTCATATGCCTTACTACAGTTCTCACACAAAAATAAACATTTCTCATAGAAAAATACATACTTCTCATAGCAAAAAACACACTTCTCATAGTAAAAACACAGTCCTCATATGCCTTAACACAGTTCTCATACAAAAATAAATACTTCTCATAGAAAAATACACAATCATCATATGCCTTACCACAGTTCTAATACAAAACTAAACACTTCTCATAGGAAAAATACACACTTCTCATAGAAAATAAAAAGTTCTCATATGCCTTAACACAGTTCTCATACTTAACTAAACACTTCTCATAGAAAAATACACACTTCTCATAGAAAAATACACCATCCTCATATGCCTTAACAAAGTTCTCATACAAAAATAAACACTTCTCATATAATAAAAAACCCAAAAATGAAATTGGTGACAAAAAAATAAAAGTGCTAGAACAAACACAAAATTAGTAACACAAAATTTTTCTTATTCTCAACAATTATTTCACAAAATCAAATCCAATAACATTGTTGATTGTACAACTCAATTATTAAAACCTAAAAACCAGGCCTCAAATCCTCATTACAAGTAAGTTTGTTATGATTCCCCATCTTCCCGCACCTACCACACTTCATTTTTCTAACATTCTCCCCATTGGAACGAATCCTCTTCTTCTTAGGCCTCCTTGGAGGCTTTTTTGACAAGGGTGGCAGAATACTAGTACCACAATCAGCTACATCACCTTTCCACAATGACGCAACCGGGTAAATTGGCATTGAATACACCTGACGATAATTCTCAACATGAAAATAACGCTCTACATACAAGTTCAAATCCTTACCACTATATTTGATAGCACAGACAGCGTGACAACAAGGGAATCCATTCAACTGCCACCAACAACAACTGCATGTACGCCTCCCAATATCAACACATACAGACGGATCGGTGTCTACTTCAAATATATCAGCACTCGAAGGAATCACTTTCCATGTTTTAACTAAATCATATAACTTCTCCAACCGAGACTCCCCATAAGGACAAAGCACCTGCTCCCATTTACTTACCCTTTCTCTCCTCAAACATATTGATTTCATCATCTTCTTCCTTATACGATCAACCATATCCACCACGGGCAATTCACGCTCTTTCAATATCCATGAGTTAAAGCACTCAGCTAGACTAGAGGACATTGCTCCATAACGTTGCCCCGGGAAAAAAACATTTGCCCAATGCTCATTAGGCAACTCCGACAGAAAATGAACAACTGCTACACCACCGTGTTTCAGCAAATTACCCATATGCTGATTAAACTTTGCAACAATAGGAGCATAAGCACATTTCAAAAACACTCTGATCAAACTCTCTTTATACTTGACATTTGTGGACGCCAAAGCAATACGCAAGTTACCCTTCAAATGATAGAGACAGTAAGCATGAAAGTTTGAAGGAAATACCTTAGCAATACCCTCTTTTATTCCTCTGTGACGGTCAGATATAAAAACAACAACCCTTCTCTCTTCATCCAAAATACCTTACAACTTCTCCATAAACCAAAGCCAATTATCATTATTCTCAGCATCAACCACACCAAAACACAATGGAAATAGACCTGATAAGAAAAAAATAATTCAGTAACCAGTTCATACCTATGACAAAACAATTCTCATACGATTTGTGGTTCTTGTATATGTGATCTATTTCATACATGCTTTACCATCTTTAGCTCAATCAGACATCAAGTATCCTATATGACTATAAGAAATCAGTTCTCATAGTTCAGACACCGGTTCTCATAATTCTGAAAACAGTTCTCATAGTTCAGACTGCAGTTCTCATAGTTCTTAAAACAGTTCTCATTGTTCTGAAAACAGTTCTAATATTTCTCATAGTGCATTGTAGCCTATGTGAAATGTGTGTTTTAGTCATATGAGAATTGTACATGTGATCTATTTCATACCTGCATTACCGTCTTTAGTTGAAGCAGACATCAAGCATCCCATGTGACTTGCCTTCAAGAACGTTGCATCAACGGATAAAACAGGCCTGCAGTGCTTAAATCCTTGTACACAGGCATCAAACGCTACAAACAACCTCAAAAAACGATTTGTGGTTTCATCCCACTCAAGATCAAAAACACTTCTAGGATCCAAATTCAGAACAACATTATGATACCATTGAAATTGATTAAAAGAATCTGAATAATCACCAAATGCACTTGACTTTGTTTTCTGGACAGCTAACCAAGCACGATTATATGACACATCAACCCTATAATACTCCTTCAAATCATCAACAAGACGTTTCTTTGACTTGTCTCGAACATCATCCTTTATCAATTGACTAATCAGAGTTGAATTAGCATGACAGTTCTTTGTCGTACGCCCAGCAACACCACAAGAATGAACATTATAATACCTCTTGATGTAATAGCAATCACTGACCTTGTCAAGTCTAGCATGGATATTCCACTTGCAAGATTTTACCTTACAAACTGCAGTCACTCTCTCTGTTTCATTCTTTACAAAGTCAAACTCAAAAGAATGAACAATTGAATATTTCCGCAATGCATCACGAAAACTTTCCGAACCCCCAACAAACAACTGACCAACACTTTTAAGAAGCTCTTTCCACGCATCAGACAACCTTGGCCGCTGTTGATGCGGGCAAAACATAGCTCCCAAATCATCCTCTTTACCTACATCTCCCATTGATTCCAACCGACGGCCGACTAACCCTTGACCACTGAAAGGAATACCCTTACTAGTGCTACCACCAACATCACCACCACTTTTAAAACCCCACTACTATTAGCACCAACATCACCACCACAACCACTAGTACCACTATCAAATCCACGACTATCTACTACTGTAACTTCAATGCAATTCAATCCAATACTATCTGCAACAGCAAACATCACCTCCAAATCTTCATCATTATATAACATGGTGATAGGATGATCACGTATAGCATAAAACAGCTGCAATGAGTGTCTTCTCAACTCACTAAACTTGCCACACAATATCTTCATCAAATCTCCGATTCTCAAAGACCGAGACAATCTTACTCCAGCACACAATCCATTGTATTTACAAAACAAGATCAACGATTTCTCCATTTCCCTAACAAAAAAATAAATAATTCACATAAAACTACACAGTTCTCCTATAAAAAAACACAGTTCTCATATAAATAAACATAGTTCTCATATATAAAAACACAATTCTCATGCAAAATACACGAAAAGACAGTTCACATCAAAATCTAACAACAAACACAATGATAGTTCAAGTTAGGCCTCAATCTAACAACATAAACAACATTTAAATAATAAAACTATGAAAATAATCACATAAACAGTAAAATAACCAAAATCTAACAACATAAACGACGTTTAAGCAGTTCTCATAGTTCAGAAACCAGTTCTCATAGTACAAACACCAGCTCTGGTAATTCAGAAACCAGTTCTCATACTTCAGAAACCAGTTCTCACAGCTCTCGTAGTTCACAAACTAATTCTCATAGATCTAAAAACAGTTCTCATATATAAAAACACAATTCTCATAAACAATTCTCATGCAAAATACACGAAAAGACAGTTCTCATATAAACAAACACAGTTCTCATATATAAAAACACAATTCTCATACAAAATACACGAAAAGACAGTTCACATCAAAATATAACAACAAACACAATGATAATTCAAGCTAGGCCTCAATCTAACAACATAAACGACATTTAAATAATAAAACTATGAAAATAATCACATAAACAGTAAAATAACCAAAATCTAACAAAATAAACGACGTTTAAACAGTTCTCATAGTTCAGAAACCAGTTCTCATAGTAGAAACACCAGCTCTGGTAATTCAGAAACTAGTTCTCATACTTCAGAAACCAGTTCTCACAGCTCTCGTAGTTCACAAACTAATTCTCATAGATCTAAAAACAGTTCTCATATATAAAAACACAATTCTCATAAACAATTCTCATGCAAAATACACGAAAAGACAGTTCTCATATAAACAAACACAGTTCTCATATATAAAAACACAATTCTCATACAAAATACACGAAAAGACAGTTCACATCAAAATATAACAACAAACACAATGATAATTCAAGCTAGGCCTCAATCTAACAACATAAACGACATTTAAATAATAAAACTATGAAAATAATCACATAAACAGTAAAATAACCAAAATCTAACAACATAAACGACGTTTAAACAGTTCTCATAGTTCAGAAACCAGTTCTCATAGTAGAAACACCAGCTCTGGTAATTCAGAAACCAGTTCTCATACTTCAGAAACCAGTTCTCATAGCTCTCGTAGTTCACAAACTAATTCTCATAGATCTAAAAACAGTTCTCATATATAAAAACACAATTCTCATAAGCAATTCTCATGCAAAATACACGAAAAGACAGTTCTCATATAAACAAACACAGTTCTCATATATAAAAACACAATTCTCATGCAAAATACACGAAAAGACAGTTCACATCAAAATATTACAACAAACACAATGATAGTTCAAGTTAGGCCTCAATCTAACAACATAAACGACATTTAAATAATAAAACTATGAAAATAATCACATAAACAGTAAAATAACCAAAATCTAACAACATAAACGACGTTTAAACAGTTCTCATAGTTCAGAAACCACTTCTCATAGCACAAACACCAGCTCTGGTTATTCTGAAACCAGTTCTCATAGTTCAGAAACCAGTTCTCACAGCTCTCATAGTTCAAAAACCAGTTCTCATAGTTCAGAAACCAGTTCTCATAGTTCAGACACCAGCTCTCGTAGTTCACAAACTAATTCTCATAGATCTAAAAACAGTTCTCATACATCAAAACAATCACATAAACACTGAAAATAATCAAATCTAACAACAAAAAAAACATTAAATACCTCATCTGCTCAACTCCTTCAACCTGCATCTCCTCACGCACCACAAAGCTACAACGAATCAATCGCTCAAGCTAGACGCCAATTGCTCTCTATGCGATCTCTCTCTAGATCTCGATATTTCTCTCTCTCTCTCTCTCTCTCTCTGCGTCTTCTCTCTCCGCGAATATATTCTTTTGAAAACAAGCCTATTTATAGTAAACCCGGAAAAGGGCAAAAACGTCCATCAACCAACATACCCGAGCCATCCAGCTTCAGGAAAATATTTCAGGGTTGGGATCATACCAAGGCTAGAAAGGAGGACCGGCCTCTAATTTTCTAAAAATAGAGATGTATTAGGTTAAAATTAATGGGCTCAGACAATATTTATTGGGCCCAATTAATTTTAGTCTAATCAAGCCAAGGGCCGAAAGTTATTTATTTTTGGGCTACGTTTATTTGATGCCCAATGGAGCAAATAAGTAGGCCTTTTATTATTTAAGAGGCCCATTATCTAGTCTTGAAAGAATCCCACGGAAATTAGGAGAGATTAATGGGGATTTTCAACACATGGCCATTTGACCTAGTCAAATGGCACATTACTTATTAGGTGCCGACAAAAAAACAAGAAGTGGGAGAAGCCCACCAACTTCTATTAACTACCCACGAACAAGAAAAACATGTGGTGGTAAATATGCTTTGCATATATTAACTACCCATGATCCCATGAAGTGGAAGTTACAAAGAACACTTGGCGCAACAAAAGAGAGGCGGGAAATCCATCCCATGCAAAACCGTGGATGTTCTTTGCCTATAAATACAAGTTCATAAGAAGAAAAAAAGGTTCACACATCAAGTAAGCCCAACGCTTAAAACCAAAAGTTTTCCGAGCGAAACAATTTACTCTTCTCAAATTCACTCAGTTACTTCTTCAAGTAATTCGGATTTATCTCCCTTGTATCCCCAATTTTATTATTACGACATAATAAAATTATTTCTACGTTGTTACTTTTTTTCCTACACAGTTAGGAAATTGCTAAGTCCTCGCTCGTAGAGGCAAAACCACGAACCAACACTACAATCTAGCCCTTAGATTTGCAGCACTCTTGCTCACGGTTACGAAGTCAGAAAAAGGGACATCCAGTCCTTTACGTTGGACGCGACAAGTCCTGACACGCCCGCTCAATCCTTGAGCCATTTCGGAGTCGAACACCAGGGACATGAGTTTTCTGCTACAGTAGTAAATTGAGCTCTAGGTTGCATAACAATGACTGAGATTTGGCTACACATTTCCATTTGTGGCCACACTTGAACTTGAAACAAAAATATAGCTCTCTCTCTCTCTCTCTCTCTCTCTCTCTCTCTCTAGAAGTCTTAGAATTAGGGGTCTCGCCATTTGTAAGGAAGACCATTCAAATGGTGGGCACGGATGGAATCATTTCATGGAGTCCATCCCAAGAAAGCTTCATAATTTGGGACGAACTTCAGTTTTCTAAGATCTTCTGCCCAAGTAGTTCAACCACAACTACTTCTCCAACTTCTATAACCAACTGATCCGCTATGTGAGTACTCAATTACGTTTCGTTCAACTTCTTTTCTCATGATGACAATATTGAGGTGAACATAGCATGTGTTTTGCTTGTTCTGGTAATGGTATTTTAGTGCTTGCTCCTCCTGGTTTTAACTTTTTTAGATTGGGTTCCTTTTTTTTTTTTCCCTACTAGAAGTTGGATGCTAGTCAGTAGATCACTATTGCTAAATGATGCCAATATTCAGGGCCGGACCCACGTTGAGGCCCGTGGGGTCACGTACCCCCACGCCTTTTAAAAAAAATAAAAAAATAAAAAATTGATATAAATATATAAAAGTTTCCTACAAAGCTTTAGTGCAGTGGAGTTGTTCTGTGTGCATTTGCAAAGTTTAAGGGCCTGGGTTCAATTCTCAGGCAGGCCATCCATTTATTTTTTCGTTCTCTCTTTCCTTTATTTTCCTCATATTTGTTCTATCTCTTTTCTTTAATTTTTTTTTTAATTTTTTTCTAACCCTTTCCTTTATTTCTCCATTGTTTTTCTACCCCTTTCCTTTATTTATCTATTTTTGTCCTATTTCTTTGTTTTTTTCCTCCCAATCCAAAATATTATGAAAATCAAATTACGAAATTCTTTAATTTACTTTCTATTAATTTAATGGTTGCCACCGCGACAGTTGAAATAGTATTTTCAACCATGAAAATTGTCAAAAATCGGTTGTGGAATAGAATGAGTGATTAATATTTAATGATTGAACGATAATTTAGTAGTACATATATAAAGAAATATTTTTTAAGATTGCGAATAATATGTACCCTTAATATATTAAATTTCTGAATCCGCCACTGTCAATATTGCTATATCAACTCCAACCTATAACTTCAGCTACACAATCATTAGGTCGAGATTCACACTTGGGCTTTATAATGTTGGTGTAGTTTTTCGTTGTCAGTATGTGCTTTGTTGGTTTGATGGCCAACGTAAAATTGTTTTCTGATAGAAATAGCTGTTTTTGTAACGCCTCGATTTTTCAATGAATTTCGAAAGCATTAACTCTAAAATATGTTGGATTTTTAAAAACTTTTAGGCCCCCAAAAAAATTACAATCTCAAAATAATACAAAAATCTACATACAATTTTATTTAAAAACAACTTTAGAGCGACTCTAGTTTGGACACGGATTTCAAGCAACGTTGGCCCAGCTTCCGTTCCAGGGGTCCCACCTATATCAAATGCTCCACTGAAGAATCCTGCACGCTCTGGCAAATTGATCGTCGAAGCAAACGATTTGCGAAGATACAAACGTATCCTGAGTGATAATTCACAAAGTAGAAATCCTAAAATCCAATACCACAATATGCAGTTTCAACGAAATAACACAAAATTATACAACAATTACAATACACAATCACAAGTAGCATTTTATGAATTTATCTTGTATTTAACAGTTTCTACGATTCTCCTCCATAGAGAATCTTTTCCTCCCGATATTTTCAATCATGACCGTCCCATGATTAAATTCCCTCTTGTTGTCCTGCAGCGGGGTCCTAAATGAGTGCATCTAAGTTATTTACCTAGTGGACTCATTTATTACCATGTTAAGAGGTAAAGGTCCCATCGAAGTTAATCATCACTGTCATAACCAGAATTTTCAACCCTCGTACAAATCACCAGAATCTTTCCTGCCGTCCTCCAATCAGGGACTCCGTATAGGCTACTCATCCAATACCTTTCTCTACCTTTTGGCAGCCCTTCAGGGACTCTGTTTAGGATAGACCTGCCAGCCGCCCATCATACAGGGACTCCGTTTAGTCACACCTGCCAGCCGCCCATCATACAGGGACTCCGTTTAGGTCACACCTGCCGGCCGGCCATCATACATGGACTCCGTTTAGGTTACTCATTCCAATTCTCGCATACAACGCACAATCTCCAATCACTTTAGTGACAATTGCCTTATTAGCATCTATTAAATTTCAATTCGGCCAAGAATACCCCCAAGGTACTTATTGTCCAATTTCTATATTCACGTAGCAATACTAATCACCATAATCCATTTAACAATCGACAACATCAGAAATTCAACAAAATTCACGAAATACATCGCATGCATTAAGTCTGACATAATAAGTCCAACACCTGGAATAACAAGATTCTAAATTTTATTAGCTATCAATTGACGAATAAGTCAAAATAAATATAATGCGATTTGAATAAAATCATTATCTTAAAAGATAAACGTTTTGTTTTTCTTTTACAAAACTCATAATATCAACTTATATTTTTACTAACTATTATTGAATATCTTAAAAATTCTATTTCCTCTAATTTTATATAATACTCAAACATAATATTTTCCATGTTAAAAGTACATCAGTTTAAATACGAAATTTTAATAACATAGTAGTTTAAAATATGCATATATATACATAGTAGTTTAGTAGGCTTGGAAATAAGAAAGATCAAGTGGAGAATACCGGGAAGTTAAAGCATATCATATGTTGTGTGCCTTGATATCTTGTTAAACAGTTAGGTAGTTATACCTTACCGCCTTAATTTCATGCTACCGCATATAATAGCATAATCACTCAATTCCGATGCAATGGAAAAAGTATAATAAGCCAATGCAACTGGATAAAATTAGGGGTCAAGATCTTGAGAAACATTAACAAAAGCCTTGTAGTGTGGAGGAATAACCTTATTGCTTTAGGTGTTCATGCCTTGAGAAAGAAAGTAAACAAAATGATAGAAAACTTTTTCGAGATGATTATGAGTTACTTCCACTTATTGGTAATTATGGATCTTTAGATGTCAACTACTCAACTGTGGGTTGAATTTAATGTCCATTCAATAATTTCAATTCTAATTTTAACATGGAATCCTAGCAACACTGTATGTTAATCTCTATTGGAATTAGTTTCTATCATTCAACTTTTCACTCAAATAGCATCCTTACGAATCAAAATCAACCTTTTCTTTACTAAATTGTGGTCAAGTTACAAGACGAGCAGGTTTTGACTAGATTACAAAGGTTGGTACATTGCACAAGGATCAATTCCATGAATAGGTTCTCCTCATTTTGTATTGCAAACCTCGTCTTAAGAGTTAGCAATACGAAGTCTGCTCAAGTTACCCTTCCAATGTGCTGACCGCATACATCTGATCTGAAGATAATATTTCTTATATGTAATCTGCCATGAACTATTTATCTTCTCCGACCCACTGAAATAGTTTCAATTGTTTGAGGCTTGTCATAAGCTCTAAACTGCTTAATACTTTTTCGAGTGGTACAATGTTGAACTCACAAAAATTGCTTCTGGGTAATACATCTAATCTGTCTGATTGTTCCATGTAAATGAATGACATCAGTTATTTGAGTCATTTTAATATATCTTGGTTCAAATTCTACTACAGTGTGATTGTGGAAGTTTTGAAGGTGGATAGTTTGCAAAGACTTTGATCAACATTGTAGCCACTTTTCCACAGAATTGTAAGTCATCTTAATTTTTTAGCATGAATTGTTGCTGGATCAGATAATATTATGATTAGTGTCTTAGCGGATGTGTTTACCAGCAAGAGATGAAATTAATGTCATGACACTATATGAGCCTAAGCTTTCACTTTTCCTTTTAGACGTGCTGAAGTATCCTAACTGCATTGTTGCCATCCATTCTGATACACTAGGCATGTACATGTGAAACTTTGTTAAGTTTCTTCTCACATATTATTTAACAATTCCAACCATTCCAATGATACTATGGTTAAACACAAATTTTTTTACCTGGTAGACTCAAGAAAGATTGTAAATACATTATATTTCGAATGATATCTGATTTTTTCTGTATCACGTAACTATATATCCCATTTTTGTTAACATTGGTCTAATTTTATTGGAAAAACAGGTAAGTGAAGAAGTGGAGAGTGCTTTGTCAAAATCCGGCCATTCTAAACTAGCTGGGAGGTGGGTTTGTATATTTAGACCTGCAGTTAACATTTCCTTTGTTATTTACGATGCCCTTAATGTGAGATTGCATGCTTCGTACATGACGAGCTCATGGTCTCAAATGGAATTGACAACTTTTATCCTTTTACTTATTTGTCTACATTTAAACAGTGACTGGATTGACATTGCCGTTTTGTTGGGAACAAACAAGACCCCATTTCAGTGCCTAGCTCGTTATCAAAGAAGTCTTAATGTTTCCATACTGAAGAGGGAGTGGATTGAGGGTGATGATGATAAACTTTGCGCTGCTGTAAACACTTTTGGCGAGGGTAATTTGCAACTCGTGGCTTCTACTTTCTTCGAAGGACGGACAGGCACCCAATGCTCTAATTGGTCAGTTAGCCATCTCAATGACAAGTTTGATTGGAATTTAACTGAGGCCATATAATATAACCAATAATGCAAAGTAGTTAAGGTACTACCATTCTTAAATTGTTATTTCTCATTATTGGATGCAACTTATTTTGTACCATCCAGATCTTACGGCTAGATGGCTGAATTGGTGATTTGGTGATATATATACATGCACATATTATTTATTAAACTGTAGATAGTTATAAGTTTACAATTTCAAAATGCACGTTGGTGAAAGTTTTGTTATTAGTCCACTATCCAACTATTTGTGCTTCTGAATGGGTTATTAGGTTTAGTTTAGGGTTGTAACTTGTAAAGTAATTCTACCACCTTTCATACATTCTTGATAAAATTTAGCTACTGAAAGGATGAGAAATCAATTCTTTTCTGCTACTACCCTGATTCTTATTTCTTGATGATTAATTCTGTATGGTCAAGTTTTGCAAAACTCATGGTCAAGTTTCTACAAAAAGAGGAAATTGATGCCTTGTGACTGCTAACGAGTCCCGTGAAAAGAAGATAAATTGACTTTAAAGTGATTAGTGCAAGGGATTTTTAGTGCAATGCTTGGATTTAAGCTCTATTCTGTTGTTAGGAAAGTTGTACGATGTTTTAATTTTATTAGCTATTTGTCTTAAGCATATAAATAGGCTTGTGTTAAACAATTTTGGTCCGTGTAGATGAACAAAATGTTAACTCAGTCATAGATTTTGTACTATTTCTCAGGTAGCTGATCAGGTGGCTCTATCTCATTAGAAAAATTCCATAAGCACCTTTTTGTTTTAAGGGCACAAGGGTAGTGCCTGGGGCCCTGGAATTATAAATTTGGCATTCTTACAAGTTTACCCTTATTGTACCATGTTATTAAACATTTGGAAGAGGTTTTTATTGATCAATTGTTGTTTAGTTATCAATAGTGGTCTGCAACTTCTGTAGTTCCTCTCATACTATTTTAATGCTTCAGCTTTGGGTGCATTGGCAATACATCAGTAACATGATACCTATGTACATCTGTTTAATAAATGCAGATGGATAAAATCCCTTCACCCAGCTAGGCAAAGGGTAGGGAGGTGGACTTTGGATGAGGGCAAGCGACTGAAAGTAGCAATGGACTTCGTGTGTGCCTCCCCTTACTGATAATCAGTGTAAGAGGTAAATCATTTTTCCCATTAGAGGGCCAAAATGTTCTTTGTGTCTCATTTGTATCGTGTTCCTCCATTCTTTTCCATTATTCCATTTTGTTCTGAACTTTACTCTCCTGCCTTGTACTCCTGTATTTAATGGTGGTTTTCTTCTCTAGCTCTGTCTCCTATGATTAGGAGGTGGAAGGATATGCATCCAGTTGAATACCCCACCGCCCTTACATTTGATCCTTGTTATCTTCTACCCACGACCTTTGAAATATAGATCAATCATACCATCCTGATATCCTATATAGTTGGGTTAAATGTGCATTTGATAAAGACGTGACTGAAGTAGTTTCTACAACTACTGCATCCAAACACCTACATTATTGCTTGGTGTTCTTCTCCCCCCACTTGTTTCCATGAATGATTTATGTCTATGTATAACTTTGTAAGGATTTCGTATGTATAATCACATCATGCTAGGAAACAAGTTTGATGTTGTTAAGATCATGGACAAAATTAGCTATACTTAGATTCTTGCATCTAAAATGCTGAATGGGTGAATGTTGATCTTAGTTGTCCAGTTGACAAAGTTCTTGTGGACTTTACACTAGGCTAGGGCATGCACTTTTTGGATCCTTTGTCTATAAGTTTGTTTGGTTGGCAATAACCACCTAATTTATTTTGGCTGGATTATATGAGCTCGTTTTTCACTTTTGAGGATCTTTAGTGTGTTATAAGTTAACCACAGGAGACAAGATTGGGATTAGATGTTCTTTTGTTGCTGTAATTATTTTGGTCTGTTTTGGGTTGTCTGTATTATTTTCCACAGGAAAGGTTACTACTAAAAAAAAAAAAACAAGGTGTGAGTACATTAGAGCAAAAGCTTCTGTCAAACTGTTGCAATGACAAGCTTAACTAGGATATATCTGTAATGTCAGTCAAGCAATGTTCGAAACTTGAAAGTAAATCCCGACTTATGTTAATCCTTTCCTGGATTTTGGCATTTCACTTTGGCTAACCAAGAAATTAGTTGAACAATGATGATACCTCTTGATTGTTTGAGTTCAAGCTTGCCAAGGTTGTTAGCTTTAGTTTTTTGGCAATATGATTTCAAGCCACGTGCTTTTGTTTGGACAATAGCTGATTTAAGAAGTCCATTTTACTGTAACTTGTTACTTGTGCGCTTTGGTTTCAGTTTGAATTTGGGCACTTAAAACTAATGAATGGATATTTCTAAGTTTATATAGCAATCTATCTTTTATGGATAAATTTGCAAGGGCCTTAACACATACAAGCTATACAATGTTCCTCATAGTTGTCAGTTGTCTCATGCACATGTCAGCTGTTTTGTTTCTCACAGTATCCCTCTTCAGATGGTAGTGGTGGCAGAAAACATCCTTCTGAGAAGGAAAATGGAGTCAATCAAGTTCCAGACAGGGGTGTTGGGCTCTCGTCCTTGCCCACCTCTCAGGAGTCAAAAAATAAAGAAGTCCTTCCTTCCACGAGGTGCTACTCTCTGCAATTAAAATTTCATTGATGTTTATTTTAGATTTTCCTTTGACCTAACAGACAAGTAAAAAGAAGAAGTTCTACCATGAGTCTTTTTGACCCCTCATCAGTCTTTGAAATTGATTATAGAATTGCATGGGTTACGGATCGTACTATCCTTATACTCTACTATTTTGCAGCCCTCGATCAGTCATAACCAATGGCCCCCTTGATGTGGCTTTTGGGAGTATGGGTGTTGTACGTGCTCATTTGTTCCAGTAAGTTTGGACAATCAGTCTGGAGAGGGCTCATCGACTAATATGAGTAAGTTGAACGGTCCACCACCACCTCCACATCTGGTCAGCATGATGGAAAAACCTCCCATTGACTTTGTGACAGGAGATGCTCATGGGCATCTCATGTCAAGCTCTAGCAGCAACTCAATTGCTGGGACTCAGGCAACTTTGCCTGGAGTCTATTTCTCAGCTTCAGATCTTGTCCTGGTTAGAACTTCTGCAACTTTCTCTTGAGTATACATTCGTCTACTTAAATGGCAAATTATGAGTTTGGTTTGTGTTAACGTCTGAAATAGCAGTGATGTACGAAGCTCCACCATTCAAGGAACAAGTACGAGCAAATCCCTGGGGGTAGCAAAATATCAACATTCAGATTCAACACAACCTACGTCTTTTTGGGATGATTTTTGCTGCTACAACTTCCAACCTACGGGCATGTTTCTCATATTTTGGAGGGTTTTAACTAGCCCATTTATGTGGTTGGCATTGGGAGCAGAAATGGTATAAGCTCGGCAAAGAAGTAAGCTTCAAGTAAAGAAAATCTGCGGAATGAGATGATTGGCCTAGTGCATGATTACATTTTCAAGAAAGTAGAATTACATTAGTTATTTTTCAATGAGTCCAATTAGTTGGGCTCTTTTATGTAGTTTTTGTTGGGAAATTGTTTCCCAAATTAATTTAATGAATCTTTATTCATGGTTGAATTATTTATTGTATATTGACATTTGGATATAGTTGGTGTTAAATGAAATAAATCATTTTTGTTTCTTCAATGGAATTACCATAATCTTATTTGAAAATGCAAATGAATTGGTATATATAGAATTTTTTAAAAAATACAAAAAATTGGCTAATATAGCGTTTTTAAAACGTTGTAGAAATTTTACATTCTATAGCGTTTTTAAAACGCTGTAAAAATTTTACAATCTATAGCGTTCTTAAAACACTGTAGAAACTTTATATTCAATAGCGTTCAAAAAACACTGTCTTATGTCTAAGACTTTTAACAACGTCGGCTAATACAGCGTTTGTAAAAACGCTGTATATATCATTTAATACTCCCTCCGTCCCTTTTTTATTGTCCAGTATTCCATTTTGGGCTGTCCCTTAATAAGTGTCCATTTTGTAAAGTTAGTGGATAAAAATTGGTGTATTGTCTATTTTGTCCCTAAAAGTAGATTCTTTTTTGAAAAGTAAGTGAGTAAAAGAGTAATGATGATGGGTAAGTAGGGAAAGTGGAGGAAAAAGTTGATGTGAAAGGTATAATGATGATGTCTTTTTAATAAGTTGGAGTTACGAAGCAGGACACTTAAAAAGGGACGGAGGGAGTAGCGTTTTTCAAACGCTGTAAAATGCGATTTTTCTTGTAGTGTGCTATCGCGGTTTAATTTATTGTGCTCAAATTAATGGCTTAATGTCAATCGTGATATGTTAATGTAATGTTATGAAAGTATCTAGTGATTAAGGTTGTAACTTTTTACTTTTTTGGAATATCAAGTTGTAGTATGGTGATGGAACCATGATTTTGGTTAACTTGGGAGGACATATATGTGATCGGTGTTGCAATTGTTGCAAAATTTTTGGTATGAGTCCTGGCCTTATTTGGTTGTTTCTGGGGTTTTAGTTTCAAAACCGCCTGATGTGCTGCTATCTCAGTCTTTGGAATTTGATTGGGGTATTTTTGTTGCTCATCTATTCTGCTATGAGAACATGACAAGCTCAGTGTCATACTTTTAAGATATGGTAATAATGCCAAAACATTACCATGGGCACTAGTCATTTTTAATTGAGTCCCCAAAAGGGTTAAGATGATCAGTTTCCTTACTTGGTTGAAACCCATTTACAGACTAACCAGAAACATTCAAATGGTGGGGGTTGGTCGGGGAGTCATCTCCCATTCAAGCTTAATCAATATTGTCGGTATAAAAGAGCAAGTCATTAGTTATAAAAGACTGTGTCGGGTATTAGTGAGTACCAACTTTTTGTTCACATAGACCAAGTTATATTTTCTGAGAGTACCTTGTCTCATTCAATTGATCATTGTAATGACAAGTCTAGGGGCATGTGAGGGTGAAAAGTTAGGGGAGTCATTTCTTATTCAAGCTTAACCAACATTATCTGAAGTATAAAAGAGCAAGTCATTAATTGTAAAAGACTACATCAGGTAAGAGTGAAGACTAATCTTTCTATTCAAAAGGATCAAGTTATATTTTCTGAGAGAATATTGTTCTACATGATTGACCATTGTAATGACAAGTTTAATGGCACATGAAGGTGGAAAGTTTAGGAAACCATCTCCCATTTAACCTAAATCTTGCCTAAGGTACAAAAGATCATTAATTATAAAAAAACAAGTTATAATTATAAAGGACTAATCAGATATGAATGAGGACCAATATTTCTGTTCACATGGATTAAGTCATATTTTCTGACAAAATTTTGTCCAACATGATTGACTATTCTAATGATAAGAAATCTAAGAGCACATGAGGATAAAGAGCATGTCAAATTTTAATTTACCCGCGACTACACTTTTTATCTTTAACGACCAAATTTTAATTTACCCGAGACCAAGTCCATATTGCTAAAAGGCTACACTCTATGTCTGTGTGGACCAAATGTTTATTTTATAAAGAGCACGTCATATTTTTGGGTAAGTGGTAAGCATGGAAAGTTGTGGTTTTTTCAAGACCAAGACCAAATCTATATTGCTAAAAGACTACACCCTATGTTTGTATGGATCACATGTTTAATGTATAAAGAGCACGTTATATTTTTTGGCAAGTGATAAGTGTGAAAAGTTAGGTGGTGGCTCTTTGAATACCAAGACCAAGTCCATAATGCCAAAAGACTACACCCTATGTCTGTATGGACCACATGTTTAATGTATAAAGAGCACGTCATATTTTTTGGCAAGTGATAAGTGTGAAAAGTTAGGTGGTGGCTCTTTGAATACCAAGACCAAGTCCATATTGCCAAAAGACTACACCCTATGTCTGTATGGATCACATGTTTATTATATAAAGAGCACGTCATATTTTTTGGCCAGTGATAAGTGTGAAAAGTTAGGTGGTGGCTCTTTGAATACCAAGACCAAGTCCATATTGCCAAAAGACTACTCTATATCTGTATGGACCACATGTTTATTGTATAAAGAGCATCCAACTCTATACCTTTTTATTTGTCATAGGAAACGATAAAAGTTCAAAAAATGATTATGAAAAATATGAATTTTTAAAAATCAAAATGACACGACTTTATGTAAGGAGCATTTAAATTGGAATGGAGGTAGTATTTCTTTGTTTTTTTCTTCATCATCTGCCTCCCCATTATCTTTTTCCTGTTTCCTCTTTCCCATTCCGGTTTTCTCTCCCATTACAATGATTTTACGTTCTCTCTGTTGAAATCGTCGGCAGACCCCGATATTTGTATATCACTGTAGACAACAAATCGCAGTGTTTCAAAGTTTTCTCCGTCGAAATCCCCTCTAATGTTGACACCCAATTGTAACAAGGGTATGGTTTATTTGAAATCTTTGAATTGGAGGACCCATTTCCATAAACAATTTTGTGGGACTGTAAAGCGAGAGAGAGAGAGAGAGAGAGAGAGAGAGAGAGAGAGAGAGAATATGGAAGAAAATTTAATAAAGAATGGAATTGCTGGTGAACAATGGAGATGTGTTCGACTGGGGGAAGAGGAGAAGGGAAAAAGGAGTTTTTGGAGGAAATCAACATGGTGTTGATCAAAACTTACCAAGTATATGAATCTGAATACCCATTTTCAGTATCGCACATTCGATTGTTAAATTTAGGGTCAAGTTTGTGGGTTCTGAAAGATTTTGACTCTCAAGTTATACAAGCAAATTTGAAAGCAACAACACAAGAATTCCAACATCACAGATGCTGCAACCATTTTCATCACAAATCTTCATTCCATTCATTTATAAACTAGTATAAAAATATGTCTATTAACCACGAACAATATTGTAGCAAAACTAAAAGGTGTGCGAGAGATGAATACAAAGCTCTTCCTATGGGGAATGACTTCGGTGTCCCCGGTCATTTTGGGGACACCGTAATTTTTGGCATAACGAAATCATTACAAGTATAACCAAACCAATTATATGTATAACAAAGCCATAATAAGGCATAACCAAGGCATAACCAAAACTCTGATCCAACGGTTGAGATTGTGCCACGCATGCCAGTTTGATAAAAAAAAACCGGTCTAACCGGTCACCCTAACAGGTCATCGAATTTGGCATGACAAAACCACTAAATGGCATAACAAGTAAACCCAAAAAGGCATAACACCTGAATTTAATGGCATAACATAAGTATAACGTTTTCTAAACAGGTATAACATTAACCCAAAATAGGCATAACAAAACCATTAAATGGCATAACTGTTGAATCGTAACCATGTGGGCATAACGTAAACCATTGAAAAGCATAACACAAAACCAATGATAGGTATGACAAAAACCATAAAAGGCATAACAAAAAGCAAAAAGTAAAAGAAGCATAATATGACCACATAAAAGCAAAACAATAACCTCTAAAAGGCATAACAAGAACCTCTAAAACCATAACAATATCCACCTGTCATTTTTTCACTTATTTTTTTATTTTAAAATATTTAACCATGGTTAAGTGGGAAAAATTTTTAAATGTAAATGTGTCTTGCGATTATATTCAAAAGTAAAATGTCATGGACCTGAATAAATCATTTATTTTAATAATCAAGCCCGTTAATTTGGTTGTTATTTCTGGAAGTTTTGGGCTCCATCCGGATTATGAAGCTCTTTGATTGGTACCAAAATTCAATATAAGAATGATAACTTATGTCCGATAAAGTTTGTAACGATAACCAATTTACTTCCTTTTTTGCAGGAATGATCTAATCTCTCTTGTGCAAATGATAGACGGTTCCAATTTTGAAAAAGTAGATAAAGCGGTCATCGAGTTGTGAATTACAGGACTTTAATACCTACGTATAGCATCGAATGTGTTCCGATCATGTGGTTGCCGACATCCGATCATCACTAAAGTTGGCGAAAAATATAAAATCGATAAGATGTGCAATCTTAACGGTTTAGATCGGTCATCAGAAAAAAATTATTGAACAACTTCCATTAAAATCTATATGTTGAATTTCATTGTTCTAAACTAAGGCCTTGTGCTTTTGTGTAATATACAATACTCATACGATCGCAGCACAATCACAATGATCGATACCGTTCATTTTGTTTTGCTTGGTGTTTTAATCGTTCTCGTAAATTTTTGGGATTACCGGGTTTAGAAAGCCCTTTTATTGGGACGTAGATTTATTAGAATGACATTTTACATCCGATCAAGTATGTATTGATAAGAGATTTAATTCATTTTTGGCAGAAGTATTCTAATCTTTGTTACGTAAAGTATAGACAGTCTCGATTCGAAAAAAAAATAGCCGAGGTGGCCCAAGAGTGGTGCAGTATGGGACTTAATGCTTTTGAAAGCACCAAATGTGTTCCGATTATGTGGTTGTCGACATTCGATTATCACCGATTTTGGTGGCAATGATAAAATCAACAAGATGTTAAATCCCATCGGTTTAGATTGAGCATGTGAAAAAATTAGTTGCCAACTACCTTTAAAATCTATGCATTGAACTTTTTTTATTATGAACCAAGGTCTTGTATTGTATTCTAATGTACAGTAGCCACACGACTGCATCACTATCACGATGATCGATACTGTTAATTTTGTTGTACTTGTTGTTTTAATCATTCTCATAAAATTTTGGGTCTAACAGATTTTGAAAACCTTTTCATCGGAATGCAAATTCAATATTGTACGTTCGATTATCTGATTATGTATGCAACTGGTCCCGCCTATACAAGGAGAATCCCCCAGAATTTTGAAATTAGACTTTTTTAAGGCAAAAATTTTGGAATCCGGATCCTCTATGAGAATTTCTCTATAAGGATAATGTGAGGCTTTTAATATGGAGCTGCCAACACATTAATGAGAAGATCGAAGGGCCCAAAACAACTCCTCTCTCTTTTTTACAAAATGACGCTGCTGTAGGGAATAATTTTATAACGGAGAGAAAACCCTCCGTCCTAATCTTCTTCTTCTAAGTTGCCCGCAGTCAGTATCTTCGTCTCCATTCTGGTTCTACCTTCTGTCGTGGATCGTTGCTTCTTGGCGAGGTAACCATTGCTACTGTAAATAGGGTTTCGTAGGGTTCTTTTCGTTTTCCTACACTTTTTTTTGGTTTCTTTGTTCATCCGAAAGTTAGGGTTTTCCTGTAATTCATCCGAATAGTTTTGTACGGCCGTGTGTTTCGATCTTCGGGGCTTCATGGTAGGAATACTTGTCGTATCAAGCACACACTACATCCACGGGTCGGGGATTGTTTGTTTGAGTATTGGTTTCTACTATTTGGAAGGGTCTGAAAATTTGTGACAAGGTGTTAAGGAAGGAATACAGCTTGATACTTTAGAGGCTTTTTCCTGCAATTTTCCTTTCGTTTTTGTTAAATTTGAGCCTAATTATTTGTAGTCAAGACAACTTATGACTTACTTCTCTTCTTTTGAGTTTGCCATTACTGCTAACCGAAAGACACCCTGTGTCCAAAGATTGCCCTTCAAGGTGTTAAAACCTATTATTATATTGGTCATCTAGAATGCTGATTGATGTTGCTTTTTCAAAAGATATATTCATTGATGCTTTATGTATTATGTATTTTCAGCATGACAGACGAGATCATTCAGAAGTATGCTTTGAAAGGAAGGGCGCCATCGGCCTTCATTCTATATAAGTATTCCTTGTTAATGAAAATTTAATTCATTTAACACTGATTTGGTGTTTAATTATGTATTTTCCTATGACAATGTTTGACTACTACTTTATGTTTGTGCAAGTAGCAATGAAACCATAACCAATCTAAAAGATGCTGGTACCTTAATAACAAATCAGGTAAAATTATAATTTTAACTTCACATTTCGTCATCTAGTTGCATCTATTTGATCTAATGTTGAAGATGACAAATGATCATTGTTGCATGATTTGGTACGTATTGTAGACTTAAGAGGGACGTTGGTGAGCAATGGAAAAACCTGTCGAATGAACACAGGCAAAAGTACAAAAATTTGGCTGAGTTGGCCAAAGAGGAACTCGCCAAGCATAAAGCTGTACTTCCGCCAAAACCCAAAAAAGTGAGTATAAATTGTTGGGACTTGTATAACTAGGTGAACATGATTTGACCTGATTTTGGAATGCCAACTTATTTGGTGATGTTTGTTAAATTTGCAGAAAAAGATACAAAACCGTATTTCCTTAAAGTCCATCGTTCGAATAGTACAAAAGTTAAGCGCAGATCAACGCCGTGCTGTTCAGCTTATTGGATTGGGTGGAATATTAGAATTGAGGTGTACAACTCTTAACCATCCGCTATGTAATTGGTTGGTGCAGAAATTTGATCCTATTTCTCGTTCACTCATTGTTCATGGGCAGACATTCCTTCTCACTGATTCTCATGTTCACGAGTGCTTGGGCATTAATGCACAGGACAACCTTATTGAGTTGGATGGAAATACGTCAGTAGAATTTTCACAAGTTTATAAAAACCTTGGAATGAAGAACGGGGTAGTCCAACTGAAAGAGCTGAGAGAGTACTTGGAGAAAACGGAGGAAGTAGATGATGTTTTCAAGAGGAAATTTGCCTTGTACATCTTGGGATGTTTTTTATGACCAACCACAAAGTCGGGTGTTACTCGATCCCTAATTAATGTTGTTAGTGATGTTACGGTAATGGCCAATCAGAATTGGGCGAACCTGACCCTAGACTTCTTATGCAAGGGTATACTGGACCAACGCGATAAGGATCATGTACAACCAAGCGGGTGCCTATTCCTCCTAGTGGTAGGTTCTGAGTGATTCTCCATTAACGCATTTCATATTCCTGATTTCACTTTGGTTATTTATTTGTTATGCATTATTACTTTAATTTTCTCATAATGTAGGTTTTCTACTTGGATCGTGTCTCTCCAAGGCCTACAGTTATGCCTCACGTTCAAAAATTCCCTTCTTTGCTTGCTTGGGGTGATTCTGAAATTAAAAGCGTTTTGAACCGGTTTGACCAAATTGGAGGTTATGACAGGGAGGGGGTGGTGGTTCATTTTACACTGGAGGAAAAAACAAGTGGTAATGAAGGTGGTGTGTCCCAAATTTCAACTGGAGATGTAACTGTGATGACAAATACTCTTGCAACTATAGCAGGTCTCTTGTTGCGTCAAAATATATTAATGGCGAAGCACCTTGGCTCTGAAATGCCTTCTAAGATGCAACCACAAATGGGTCAAGAAATGGACCAAAATAATGTCCACCTTCAAGGAGGAGAATTCTCTGCCCTTCTCGCGGGAGTACATCCATGTCAAACTTCAACACCGAACCTGTTTCAAACCCCCGATCCTGGGCTTAACCAATCATCCAAGGCTGTCTCAACAAATCCATGGCTGGCCAACCACCTTTGCGTTGAAACGCCTTCTAAGACGCAACCACAAACAACTCAAGAAATGGAGTTGAACCATGTCCACCTTGAAGGAGTATCCTCTCCCCTCCTTACGCAAGTGCATACATGTCAAACTTCAAGTCCGAACTTGTTTAAAACCCTTGATCTTGGCTCTGAAATGCTGTATCAGCTGCAACCACAAATGACTCAAGAAATGGACATGAACCATATCCACCATTCAGGAGAATCCTCTCCTCAATTAACGGGAGTACACAAAAGTGAAACCCCCGATCCTGTGCTCCACAAATCCAAGGCTGTCTACGACATGCCGACCTCTTCTTTTGATCAATATAACATGGGGACTGACACTCGAAAGAGGAGGATACATCTGGATGTGGATGAGATTCTAGTTTCACCTTCAGCGGTATCGGACTTTAAGTCACGCGGTGGTTTGAGTAGAGGTACCGACACTCGAAAGAGGAAGATACAACGGGACATGGATGTGGTTGTATGTTCACCTTCACCGGTAAAGGCCTTTAAGTCACGTGGTGGTTTGAGTAGAGGTAGGAAAAAAAAGTTGCCAAATGCCAAACCTGTTCCGTCTTTCTGTGTTAATGATAATGTGGAAGTGTATGATGAACCACCACGGTTGCGACAGCCTGATGAGTTGAAGAAAAGCCATTTCCAACATTCCCCCTTTACGAAGGACGGTCTTAAGAAGAGGAACCCGCCTAACAAACAAGCAAAATCTCATTCAGCGATTATTGCGGACCAACATCAAATTGTGGACAACCTGGATGTCAATGTTCCCACTATGTGAATCTTAATATCATTTCTATTTATTGTCCCTTATATACAATGTATTTCCAATTCATGGTTCTTAAATTGTTTTTTATGTCCAATTAAACAGTTTTGTGGACGCTATGGAAAATTCAAGTCTTTGCAGTTTACTGGTGTTGAGCAGTTGAATCCACAAACAAAGGTTACTAGTGGTTCCCAATTCCCCTTCTACATTCTAGTATTGAGTCTAACCTGTTTTTTTTTTTCTATTTGTTTCTTGTATAGTCGGATTATGCAAGGAAGTCAACCTTGGTACCCTTAAATGACCTTGAAAAGTTGGTCACAACATTCATCTTTGATCCTTGCGATCCATTTACTGGGTACATTTTTCTAATTACATTTTTCCTTTGTTTTCCCTTGTAAACTATGAGGATTGTTTTTCATTACCTCAATCATTCTTGTAGGGATTCTTACGTGCATTTGAAAATGTTTCCCACGGAAAGATTTTTCGCAACCCGGTTTGAATTGTGAGCTTGAAACCCGGAGTATGGATACTAGACATGGTTTGTGTGATATGATTTTGCCACCTAGTTTAAGTTGAAGTATTCAATTTGTTATTACTTTTTGCATTTTAGTCCAATGTGGTTACCTATCATGTATGGTTGTAGATTCTAAATTTGATAGCCGTGCAAATGACAAATGCGGAAAGCTTGCTCTATCTAGACAAGCGCCACTTCATGTGGTATTTGCCGGTTACTGTATCGGTGAGTATAATTAATTTCCCCTTTGTTTCTTGTACTATTGGCATTGTTTTTTTATTCCCGTAAATTTGCAGAGGCAGATATTAGACAATCCCAACCTCAATGATTCTGATTTAAAGAAGTTATGCGGTAGCTACTTTGGAGATGCAAATTTTACTGCTGATCTTAGCTCATGCTCCATGGTAAAGTTATAAAATGTTGAACTAAGTTAGTACTTTTGCAAATCAATTATAAAATAAGATTTTAATTGGTCTTGAATCATGATTGTTTACCTTTGATCGTAGATATACATACCAACAAATGATCGTGGGAGCCACTGGTTTTGCATCAAAACAGACATGGGCATCCATATGGCTTATATTTTTTATTCAAAGCCCGCTACTCGATCCAATTCGTTTCATAAGAAACTGACACAACGAGTGGTATGGCACACCTCGCTTAGACCATGTTTTACGATATGCCCGGTTTGTATTCTAACTACTTGTTTTTACGATTAGCTGGAGGGATTACATCGGGCATTGCAATTCCAATATGGAGAGCTCTATCAGGTTGATGTCACGAAATTTAACATTGCTAATGTTGAAAGGCAACCCTTGCAGCATGAGAACGACGGGTAATTTATTAAACATATTCTTATGTTACTTGCAATGAACGACGGGTATCCTATTGTTTTTAGGTTTTGTTGTATCCGTATCGTGTCGTATTCGTATCCTATATCCGTATTTGTGCTTCATAGGTTACTTGCGTTTGAAGTGGTTTACTTTATTCCTTTCTACACATTTTTAGGTATGATTGTGGGCTATTTGTTATAAAGTTCATGCAAGGGTTCAATTTTCCATCCGGTGTACACAGGGTTAGTGCTCGTAAAGTAACATCGTTATATTGTACTTACTGGTTGTGATAGTGTTGGATTTCTAAGCTAGCTAACTTTGGGTTTTGCAGATGGACGATACCGAAAGGCCAAGGTTGTTATTGGAATTGTGTGGTGACAAGAATAATCGGGATGCCTTGGAGGTTATAAAAAAATTTGAGGCATGGAAGGCAGAAAGAGGTAAAACGGGCTTTGTGTATGCAGGTGGTCATGTGATTCGTATATAACTAACAATCTGTAGGCATACAGGGTTTTTTTGAGTTTTGATAACTTTTTGCGCAAAAGGTCTTGGTTTGGTGTTTAATTGGTGCAATAGTGGGCATATTTTGTAAATGTTAAGTTTTTTGGGGGCTTGATTTTACGTTAACGATTTATGGATGTTATGGGTTACATTAATGGTTTATGGATGTTGTATGGGTTATCAAGTATCGTTCCGTATGGTAGTTCTAATCTGTAGGAAGCTTTTTTTTTTTTTTTTTGGTCTTTTCATTACCCGTTTTGCAAATACAGAGGTTTTGGCAGTTCATAGGAAGGGAAGTTCAGGGGGTGGCCATGGAAGTGTGTTAATGGAGTATGAGTTTTTCCCGGCTGGGAAAAGTGGGTGCAGAGGAGCTACTAGCACTTGTTTCAAGGCTGTGAAATTCGGGTTATTACCACCAGAAGAAGATTCAGTTGCAGTTAGAGTAGTGGATGGTGGTGATCATGATGATCAAGGAACTGTGGTTTCTTGTTTGCAGAATGGTGTTGCTAATGGAGTGATTACTTCTTTTATTTTTTTTACTGTGGAATTCTGCAACCATTGTAACTGCTACTTGTACTGTGGTTTCTTGTTTGCAAAATGGTTGGTGAATCTCAGGGATTTTGTAATTAATACAGAAGTTCATATGGGAGGTTGTTTTGTTGTTTACTATCGTCAGTACTCCCCAATTGGTGCAATACATTATTTCCACCACCAGCTGCTATGATAATTCTGGGAAACAAAATCCAAACTTTCGAGCTGCAAATTGAGACCATTAATACTTCACAATTGAGACCATCCAAATCTTAGCTAGCTTTGTCATGACATCTTTCAAGTAATATATATATGGATGAGACTCGAATCTGAATCCGAAAAAATTGGATCCGATCCGAAAATCTGAATTCGATCCGACTTTTTTTTTTAATTTAAATTTTATTAAAGTTCCAGAATTTTTATAAAAAGGCCAAAAAACAAAAATTTCTCCAAAAAATGGGAGGGGAGGGGGAGATCCAAACTATACCATTACCAAAATACAGCAGTCATACAATAACTAGTTCTCTCTTGCACTAAGACTTTACTAAAATTTACAATCTATATAGAGTTCAACCTAATACATAACTACTCATCCGGTTTAAACAGGCTCAAAAACAAAGACAGCAAGCTAAAACCAATAGAGCAACTTTGCTAGCTAGGCTTTACTCCAAAACTAACACCAAAAGGAAACAAACAGAACCGGCTCAGACTTTGTCACAAAAACTTTGGCTGGGATATTCCAAGAAGAGCAGAAGGCCATATTAGTAACCTTTCTCCAAAGAGCTAGCACAAGCAGACCAGCTGGAATTAGCAGCAGCAGAAAAAAGGAACCATCAGAAATTGCCACAAACCAGGAAATGCACCAACAGAAAAACACTTAGTTGAGATTCTGAATGAGCTATATATAGGCTTGATATTTCCTTCACACATTTAAAAAAAAAACTTGGCACTGAGCTGGTTCAAGCTAGTTGTCTCCTCCTTCAAGAGCATCACAGGCCTACACAAATGCAGAGCATCATACAAGTGTTCCATACAAAGATCAGCGTAGAACATTACAAAGATGAACAATAAACTCAAGGTTGTTTGCCACAAATGTCAAGTCTATATATAGCTCATTCAGAATCTCTGACAAAATGGGATTCAGTAGTTAATTGGAGACAAGAGACAATGGATTACCTTTACCTCTATTAACATCATTGTTCGGCAACACTTGCTTCATCAACTGAAACTATGGAAGTAACAAAATATGAGAATATTTTTATAGAACTACAATAAAGAACATTCATATATCTAAAAAGAATCAACATATACTTACTTATTTTCTTAGGGGACTCAATCCAATCATTGGCAGTCATCAAAGCCTCTATGATATCCGGAAGTAAAGATCAACATCAACTAGGCCAAGGAAAATGAGTAATAAACATTTGCAATACGAATATTCCAACTGAACTTAGTGATTGAACTTACTAACGACTACAATAGTGAATAAGTTAAAGAGGTCCATTTCTCATGATAATGCTCATACATTGAGGCCTTGAATTTTAAAGTTCCACAGTACATCAACTTCAGCCAAATATAAAAATACAGCTAAATAGGAATGTCGTCAATTGGATGCTTTGATGACAACTTTGGACATGTCCGCTTATCGTGACCTCGGCACTTGCAGTGGCTACATTTCTTAGGATTCCGAGAATGTTGGGCACTGGACTTCTTCCCAGGGTTGCCTTTGGTCTTGACTACAGGAGGATCGCCCACACCAACCAAAGTTTGGCCATCAGTTGATTCACCAATCTCTGTTTTGCACTCCTTATTCTTTCCCATCTCCCAACGCTTCCTCATCCAGGATGTCATTTCGTGTTCCACTTGCCTAGCATCTTCAAATGAGTCCTGGGCATGCGACGCATAAAATGACATCAATTTGTAACCCGAGCTCAATATCTCATACCTAGCCATGTGGGATATACTGCGAGAAATTTTGCAAACATTTGTTTGTTGGGCTGGAGGCCTACTACACCTTGTCCATCTTCGCATGACTAAACTAGGGGGAATGGTCGATAGGTGTTCATATTTCATGACCACAATCATATGGCAACAAGGTAGACCAAAAGACTCAAACATCAGGCAACTACAATTGATTCTGCTATCAATTGGATAATACTCGACCATCCAATTGGATTTTGGGTGCGAGTACATCTCAATGAAGTACAACCGACGCTCCATCTCATCAACACGACGCGCCACAATCAATGCAGATGCGCGCTGTATTTCATCCTGAAAGAATCTGAATATGTATTGTGTGTACACCTCGGTTCCATTCTTCTCTAAGCTTTTCAATTGCGTGATCAAGACAGGGGTACTATGCTCCATTGCTGTCTCAGCCTCTGCATCGGCAACTCGCATCCTAGCCAGACCACGGTGATACTGTTGAACAAACTCAAAAAGCCGTAGCCTTACTGTTAAAAACCGATTTAAATAACAGTTCATACCTTCACAGCGCTGAGTGCTCCTCATCCCAGCAAAGAAATGGCCGAGAAGATATGCCTCGGCCCATCTTTCGCGATCGCTATACATCTCTACCACCCAAGCGTTTGTCTCTAGGCCGTAGTGTGATACCATGTCAGCCCAAAGAGTTTCAAATTCTTTAACATCACATTCCATTTGCATCAAAATGGAAAAGTCAGATACGAATTCCGGTATGTGAACATTTTTAGGAGCATTTCGCTCCAGATGCCACGAACATAGGTGATGTCTTGCATATGGAAATATGTTTCTAATTGCATTGCGCATCGCCAAATCACCATCTGTGACCACCGAGATGGGCCGTTTACCATCCATAGCCTTCAAAAACGTTGAAAGAACCCAATTGTACGTGTCCTCCGTCTCCTTCGACAACAACGCACAACCAAATATGGTCGTCGTAAAGTTATTACTCACACCCGCCAGTATGACAAATGGCTTCTTGTAAGCATTGGTTCAATAGGTCGTGTGGAAAACTAACACATCTCCGAATGCAGCATAATCCATCTTAGACCTCCCATCTGTCCAGAAAAGAGTCTCCAACCGGTCATCCTCATCAACAGTGTACTTGAAGAAAATAATGGATCATTGCTTACCTGAGCAGACAAGTATCCCAATGCACCCTCAGCGTCCCCATTTCTTATTTCTTCTTTGCGAATGCTATGCAATTTGTTGCGCAAATCTTTTACAGTGAACCCCACATTATGGAAACCTCCAGACTGACATGTCATATAGTCCATAATTTGGGCAGGCTTCATGCCTACATTCCGCATGGCCATTACCTGAGCTATGTCTGCATCACCCACACGTCTGTGCGATCGCAGAAAGGGAACACAATGTGGTGCTGCTAAGGGATGATTGTGGGTACTCACAAACTCTGTGACAACGTAATTTTTCATGGTTTTGCTCATACAACAAACCCGGAATTTAGCACCATAACCAGTTCTTGTTTCAGCTCTATGACGTCATTTTTGATCAATGCGTTCTAAATGCTTCTTGTTTCTTTTACCTTCCCCAGAACAAACCCAAGTCCTCCACCTTACGTACATTTCATTGCCTATTTGTCGTCTACTTTTATATTTGCATACGCTAAATTGCCTTGGCATAGGCATTGTAGAATTGACCAGCCTCGTCTTTAGAAACAAATTTCATTTCCATAATCTCCGTATCAGTGAGCAAACGAAAACTATCATCTACACTGGAAACTGACCCTTCCCCTCCCCTTTCCCCATCCACGTCATTATCTCCAAATGTATTACTCTGCGAATCTTCTGAACTAAGACAAGAGTCAGAATTTGATTCCCAATCGTACGAATCTACCTTCACACCCTTGCTGTTGGTACTACTATTGGGAGTTTCCATTGCACCTAAATAATAAACCACATTGCCACAACTTTTAATCCATAAGACTAGTTATATACAGAGGTGAAATAGGTTGCATACACATGACCTATAACTAAAGTGCATTACTGTCAGCTTCATAGTGATAAACAAAATAGATCTATTTCGTGACAGCTCATATGCCTTCTAAATGGGTTTTCAAGAGACTTATGTCACCAAATCTACACAAACATTATAGACTTCGACGTCAAACTTTTGCATGACTACTATTTCTATAAAAAAAAACAATCGGAGAGTTGTTTGATTATTATTTCGACAAAACTGAGACTAAAGTATCAATGGACCATAAACATCATTACTATATCACGTACTAACATCAAGATTCTGAAATTTGGAATACCTACAAATAATAATTGACCACTACAGAATCAACAATACATTTTGACAAACAACTTATATGCAAACACCTTAACCAACAACATATAAGGGCATTTGTGTGATCAAATAGTGTAACAAATAAAGAAAAATACTCTTCTCCCACTTCCTCACTGCCAACCATATGACTTTTGTGGAAACACAATACACCAGATTGTTTATGCTGCCTTTCTTTACGGTCCAAAGAAACTGGACTGTTATTTATGCCACAACAAAGTCTAGAGTGAACCAACATTCAACTAAACCATCAGCTTAAATATAATATATGGTAAAATAGGTTCACCACATGGGTTATCTATTGGCCTTGTGTACGCTGGTTGCACCCCCTTGGTGTTTTTTTCACACATTGTTTCTTAACAGATAAAGCAAGAACAAAATGTAAGCGTACTATGTTGTTCAATACGCAAGTACAAATGTAGATGTCTACGTGACCTACTCGTAAAAGTTTCTAACCACTAACTCACTAGATTTTATGTCTCAACTGAAGCATTTTTTTGTGCCATTTTTTTTTGTTTCTCTTTACTGAGCCACAAATCTATGTTTCCCTTTATGAGACACAAATCAAAAATTGTGAAAAAGATAACTCAAACTACAGGGATCCGAAATCAAACGTAGGCAAAAATAGTCTTACCAACTAAGGGATGTAAACCATCTCAAACTATCAAAACAACTTATAGTAATAATAGTCTGATCAACTAAGGGATGTAAACGTAAGCAAAAATCCTCATGCATTTCATGTTCGTAAAAATAATACTGATAGAATAATAAAAACAGCCATTGTCAATCTCATGAAACCAATTCAATACAACAACCTCACTTAACAACTCTATATATCAGTACCACAACAAAGGAGTGATGGATGGTGAATGGAATCATGTGGGTGCATGTGCATGTGCATTGGGTTGGATAACTAACATGCCCAAAAGCAAGAAGCTAATCCTCCCCACTCTGGTTTTATCTTGTTTGCCGATTCGGACAGCAAGGAAAGAAAATGATCCACAAACCAAAACACGGAGGAAAACATTTATGTATCTAACTAAAATATCATGAAAATGGTCTACATACGGCCATGTATATGAAGAAAGAGCTCAACAAGCTAGATTTCAAAAACTGGGGTGGAATTCTGATTTGAAATTATATAGTGGACACCAATTTCTTGCTGCCTAAATTAGAATAACTTCATATTATCCAATTTATCCAGAAATATAGCTAGCCACCAATCCATTCCCCCCAAGGGCACAAGCAACGTACATGTAAACCCCCCCTCCTTTGTGCAATCGAGCAAGCAATAACTACATCAGTTTTGTTCTTAGAGAGAGAATTGGTAGTGTTGTGATTTTAATCCTTTTGAGCCATGGGTGATGATGCTCCACAATCCCTCATTGGTTACCAAGAAAACGGAAGGAGGTGGAATTCAGCAAATATGGGCCGTAAAATAAAATTTGTTCAAAAAATAAAATAGGGAATCAGATTATACCCAAACACAAATACTGGGTTGGACATGGGCGTGGGGGAGCTTCAGCCTCAGTATCTCGGCCTTGTTCTCATCGAAGGTGGGTTTCGGATCTGGATTGAAACCGGGTCGTCCGATGGCGGCCCGACGCCGTTGCTGTTGCTGTTGGTGGTGGGGGCGGCGGCGACGTCCACGGGGTGGATGTAAGGTGGGGAGGAGGGACGGAGGAAGAGAAGAGAACAGAGAGAGAGAAGAGTTGCTCAGATCAATCCATTCCTCGACACCAGACGAGGAGCCGATGATGGGTGGCAGATGAACGTGGTTATAGGGCGAGGGCTTTCTTTCTGGGTGGGAGATAAGGAGATGAACGAAGGGCAGATGGATTTTTCCCTGGTTAAAGGGAATGATTGAGGAAAAAGATGTAGAGAATGATAGATGTAGGGGATAAAACTCCCTTAACTGTGGTAAAACCATGGTTAAAGGGGACTAATTTCTTTTTCTTTTTTTTTTCCACCGGTTCTTTAGGTGTCTGGGAAATTTGTTATACCTTGGTTTTGCACGGAATGGTTGTGGTTATATTCATATTGATTTTGTCATGCCAATTATTACGGTGTCCCCAAAATGACCGGGGACACCATAGCATCATCCCTTCCTATGGGGTTAATTCAGTGCCTTCGTGCTTCACTACTACTGACTATTGTTCATACTTTATATTCTACAAAGTAACACTTCAAGTTGTGGAAGGGAATGGTACCAAACTGCTTCCTCTCCTTAAACTAGGATCCCCCTTCCTTATCGCTAACTTCTGCAAAATGCATTCGCTTCTGAAGAGAATGTATTGTTTCAGCTGCGCCATTGTCGAAGGCATATGCTATGCTGTGCCATTCATCCTCTAGTGGCTTCCAAGCAAACTTGGGATCTTTGTTTTCCAAAAGCTTCTCATACTCAAGTGCTCCTCTTCCTAACACATATTTGAGTGACTTTGGATCACAGCTTTCATTGGCAGTGACAATCAAATGCTGTAACATAAACATCACAGTAATAACTAATAAGTAAACGGCCCACAATAAACTTAAAAAATATGAAAAAAAATGATTTGCATTGTTGTTATAAAAAAATAAAAGTTCTACCACCTGATCATTTCCCACCAAAAAAGAAAATGAAAGAAAAGAAACCACTGAGTACTTGTAATAGGATCATTAAGTCAAAGAGGCAGTACAACTCAAAGATGCCTTGAGCATACATAAGAAGGTTCTCCAACTGAGTATTTGAAACCAATTCTTGTTTAAGTTTACGAGCTTTCAGGCTTGCTTTCAACTCCAATTACTTCAATGAAAAGTTCAGAGACGTATTGGCACAAATTGAGAATTCAATATACTGCTTAATTTGCACCCTTTTCAAGCTAAATCAAAGCTTTTGTTCATGCAATATTCAATCCTGCCGTGGTAATTTCTAACTCCCGGCCCTTTTTAACATTAGTTGCCCGAGCACTAGACTTCTTTCTATCATCCTTAATTAGATACTCCAGCCTACCTATTGCTACCACAACTATTGTGACTGGCATCAATTGTTGCATAATTATTTATTCCGTAAAGAAAACTCTAGATTTTACGGAGTACCAAATAAAATGGAAAGGAAGAGAAAAACAAGTATTCATCGCTTCACCATGATCAGCATAGAGTTCAAGAGAAGAAAGACAATGGCATTTTTCTTGAATTGGGGCTGAACCTAAGTTTTATTCTGATTGAGAAGACCTGTGGAAAAAATTGAGAAAACCTGTGGAAAAAGGGTGAGACAGAGAAGTCACGGAGTCGTGGGATTTTAATCTGATTTCTTTCTAATAAACATTTCAATTAGAAAGAGCATCTTCTTTCAGATTATTCGAAGGTGAGCTCGGATACTCTCCATACGTATCTGATCGTATCGTGTCCGTGTCCCGTATCCGTATCCGTGCTTCTTAGCTTGGACTAACAAGAGAGGTGGTGGTGGGTATAACAAAATCAAAACATTTGGCATATGTGGACATCCCAACTGAGTCTACACATTCTAAGGGACTGTCCTATGGTAAGGCCAGATGGCTGTCACAGTGGACTTCTCTCTGATGGTTACCTTAGTTTCACGAGAGCATGATTCTAGCAACCATCACACTATTTGCAGACATCTTCAGCTCGCGTCTATGAACCTTCTGCCATGTAGTTAGCTTGGACTATCTCAAATGCCTGGAACGCATTAGGTGCTCTGCTGTTCTCGACATCTATCTAAGGAATTGCTGGAGATCGGAGGACTGTCAGACAGCTATAATCGGAGACATTCTTAGATGTCCTTAGCTTCTATTACCTTCAAGGAAGAAGCCGGAAGTTGGTAGAATCTATCCTGTTTTGCTCTAAAAGCAAGTAATCCTCAGGTTTAAGCATTCTCGAAAGTCCCATGGCGCTATCCTACATCCAAGAACCAACAACAGCAAACTCATCTAGGCTTTTCTTTCCTCTATCCCTATTGATAAGACGATCAGACAATCATGAAAAGACAATCTGACAACATAAGAGTGTCTGTACTTCTTGGACTCCAAGGAAGATTCTAAGTGTTAGACATTTAGGCCAACCTTTGATTCAATACCATATTGGTAACGGGCTGTCCACATAGATAGAGAAAAATAACATATTATTCTTTTTAAAAAGAATGCATTACTTTGATCAAACACCTTCATACTCAATGTTCCTTTCAAAGCTATTAACTGTTTTCTCCAAAAAATGACCTTATCGTCAAGTTTCTGCATTCTCATCATGTTATGCCTACTAATGTCCTCCCAAACAGTTAACTAATGTTTCCTAGCCAAAAATGGACAACACTAAACTAGGTATGAAGAAATTCTGGTATAGCAATCTGCCCTCCAACATGGAGATGATTAACAAGGGCAATCAGACATACATTTATATCATCCAAGAGAATAATTCGATATGGAGGAGAGTAAAAGTACAATACCCTGGGCTTGAGTCCAGAATAACAAAGTCAGCAGGCCATGCGATGGTACTTCCCACAGCATCTACGATATAGGTCATATCACTTGGAGCCCTCCACAGAAACTCTTCAGGTTTTTTTGCTACATCCTCCCAAACTTTCATTGCATTAGGTCCAATTAGAACACAATGAGCACTGGAATATGGATCACTTGAAGCCCAACGCCCCTCCGCAACTACGTCTCCCGTCCCCATCCAATCTAGCAACTAGCAACTTGCAACTTGCACTTTGCTATATTAACCAAATAGTGTGAGGAAAGCAACTTCTTGTACAATTAATCTTCTGCAGATTAAACATTCTCAATCTTAAAAAGGAGTCCCAAATTCTAAGAGTAACAAAAAGGATGAAGGAAATAATTACTATATTTTCCCATAGAGCCCACAAACAAGGGCTTGAGTATTCTTTATTTGAAGGACGTAACAACAAAATGACAAATAAGACATAGTCTACCAACAAGCATGAAAAAACTACCCATTTGTTAGGACTTTGATTAGTATCAGATCGTGACCTATTTCTGAACAGTTCTGCTGTTGTTCTGTTACTGATTCTGCTATTGATCTATTAGGTAGCTACCTGTTATGACTGCTGCTATTTCCCACGGTTGTGGTTGTTCTGCTACTATTTCTGTTATGGCCACTACTTTCATATGGTGTATCCTGCTACTGCTGCTTTCTGCTGCTCAGTCCAGCAGCTGAACAGTTCTGTTACTACGATTGTGTGCTACAAAAGTATCTGGTGATACCTCTTGACAGCTATGTGTTGCTAGTGCTACTATTGTGTGATCCACTATTATTGTGTGATACACTGCTATTCTGCTAATTCCTCTCGGCAGCTGAGTTCTTCGAAGTGTAGTTCAATGTGTATGCTAGTTCTAGCTTTCTATAAATGAACTAAATCCGTGGCATAATTGCTGGTGGTTCTTCTCAGCAGTTTTGTCCAGTCCTGACTGTTACAACCAGTTAGTTCCATGTCTCTTTTGTAATGCTTAGGAAGCCTAAAATACAATTGGCATCCCTAACCGGAAGGTCCAAGCAGTAGACTATACACCATAGGAAAAAGCAACAAGATACACCATCTTGACATGAAAAACAGTTGCCATAACAGAAAATAAGCAGCAAAACAGCGACATCAACAGCCGTAGAAAAATAGCAGCAGCAATTACACTGCTCTATGATGCTCTATGATGCCTTCACATCCAAATCTGGATGCTCTATGATACGGCGGACATAGCAGTAGAAACATAGCACTACTCTTAAGTGTACTTTTGCTACAACTGTTTATGGTCTCTAGCAGGAGAGGAATAATAGCATCTTTGGTGGAATAACCAGGAGGAATGATCAAGTGACTGATGAAACTGTGTCTGGTATAAGGGACTTCCTCAGCTCTTGGAGGAATGTAAAGAATTCTTCTCCAAATAAGATTCTTCGTTCGGATTAGGGGCTTTCCAATAGGATCTTTGGAAATGTATAGATAGGGATTTTACTTCTTGTAGCTGTAGCTGTTCTGCTTTTAGCTTTGTTAGTTCCTTTTGTTTCTGTAAGGGATGTCTTCCCTGAACCTTGTAATGATTGGTTAAGCTTTATAATATCTTACACTTACCGGGAAAAAAAAAAAACTTAAACTTCATTGCTGTGCTCTCACAAATGACTGTTAAAGCTAGCATTCCAAAGCGTAAGCACCTAAAATGCTTCTGAAATCAGACAAGCAATTAAGAATAACAATGCAATATGTGAGATCAGCTTCCACCGGTGTCCTATCTGGGCTAATCCTTTATGACCCGAACAACTAAGCCACTAGGTGTCTCAATGGTTTTGAGAAAACACCTGCAGGTTTGTACATCAATCAGCAACACTTCTTCTATGGAAGGAAGAGCTAACTAGAATTTGTTACAAAGTTTTTTGGACATTTTGCCTTATACTCCCACCTGTTTGTTTGGTAATAACTCCCCACATGCTAGTTATACATTACATCCACCAAGGTAGTCATGTTAGACCATTTATCAGCACCAGACACGTAGATACAGGAACAATCAAAAGAAAAGGTAAGTGGCCCTGACCCACAGAGGGCATGTTCTAAGGTTGGTGATTTTCTCTGTGGGTACAAAAGCTAAAAGCTTGACCAATCCCCAGCTTAGGCCCCTAAATGACCGCTCAACACGTGTAAGAAAATCCTCAAGCAATCATTTACTTGAGACAGGCCCTTGAGTAGTGATCCAATATTGGGAATTGCAAACCAGTACAAATTTGGATCGATAAGTTGCCGAGTCTGAAAAGTAGATTGGAGCATTAGAATGGAAGGTAACATAGAGGGAACCATTCAAGATCCACTATGCATAAGGAAAATACAAAACAAAATCAGACATGTAGAAACTAAAGACTCTTGTGGAAGCATTCATGTACTCCTAGGGCTCTTGTATGCAGATGGAGAGTTACAAACATAGGTTAATTAGGAGTAATGCAGGCGTTGTATGTGCATATGGGTAGGTTCAACTACACCCTGTGCAATCCAGTCATTTGTACATAGTGAGGAGTAAAGTGGATATAGAGTAAAGCGAGATGAAATATGATATGTATGAGTCAAGTGAGCCAATTTTGATCATAATGTCTATAGAATTACGAATAGTGACTTGTCGCGATCCTCATTTCTCTCCCTATGTGTGTAAGTGTATTTGGCCTGCCACAAATTTACAACATTATCAAGAAAAGAGGCTTTCATAAATCTTCAAGGCTCTTTAGAAGATTCGCTTTAATTCTAAGGGCTTGCCTCTTCAACGAGTCCACTCTTTTCTCATAAAAGAATACTAAGTCCAGTCCCAAACCAATAAAATATGGAAATAAAAACATCATCACTATAAGATGAACTGTTATATTCATAATCTAAGATCAGACAACACAGCATCTTCTAGCATCTATTGATGCCCAAGAGAATGTCTATCAAAAACAAAATGCCCATTTCGCTCTGCATGCCCAAAAGAAAATGTATGTCGCAAAATGGGAGTTCTTCTTTAATGCTGACCCTTGCTATCTCCTGACTCTATCACCCAACCAGTGATACCGCTATTAAAGTAAAGCACAAGCCTTGTATTTCGGCAAGAATCAACATTCTAGGACATCTAACATACGATTAGATATCCTCACAGGCAGGTTAAGGTAAAGAATGCAAATCTAAAGCAAATAATGCAATTGATTTAAGCTCCCAAGTTAATTAGATCACTACCATCCTACAGCCATCTTGCTATTGATCTAAGCTCCACGTCTACACATTCAGACAACTGAATATCTTGGAAAATGGGTAAAGGTTTTAGGCCTCTCTAGGACTATGACCTTACCCATAGGTGTGACACTTTTGAAATAGACATAACTTGCTTGACTCTTCTCCACTCCTTTTTCCTTATTACCTTTATGCTCTTGTAAAGCCTGGTAACTCTAGAATTAAGTCTGATTCCCAACCCAAAAAAACTACATTACAACCCCCAAGCTTTTTCTTTCTACAATTGAACTCTACAACACAAGGGCAACAAAACTAGCCTATGTCAATGTTGCTGGGTACTCATCAGACCCTGGAAAATCCTACACTTCTACCATTCTTGCCTAACTATTGCTCCTGCTTCCAAACCAAGCCGTTTTAATCACTCTTAAAGCCACACCTATATGTTGTTTTACCTATCCTTTTTCCCGTTCAATATTTGTGTTCTCTATGATTCAACTTTATGCTAGCAGGGAGAGAGATGTCCAATTTATCCTAACCCAAATTCTAAAAAAACTGCACAAAAAGGAAATACAACAGAAACAATAGAAATTCATAGCTTTTGTTCCAGGAAGTTCTGGTCTCTTGTAAGCATTTGTGCTCCAGTTAACAAAACATGATTTATCCGTCACTTTGTTTCTTTTTGTCTAACTTTTTTTTTCTTTAGGACTCAACTTAATGAATGCAGAACATTCTTAAAGAATCACCGGAGCAATTCAAAAAAAAAATAATTGAATGGAGTGTGTAACATGTTCTAAACAGGCAATCAGGAATTAGTTCTACCAGGTTTACCACGACTAAGTTCATATAGTCAAGCAGCCATATACAAAGAGAAAAAGACTACTGTTGTGAATGGATGGCTAAATCATAATGGAGTATGCAAGTTGATTTGTAACTATTCCCTTCAAAGATCAACTTTCTTTTCTACGCAACTTTCTTCCACAGATGAGAAGGGAAAATCAGAGCGGGAGCGCAAAAAGTATTAGTATGAGGCGCCTTTTTTTCCGCGTTCTGGAACGCTATGGAATGGAGAAGAAAACGCTATAGATTTCGGGGTTTTAATGAAACGCTATTGAAGTTGAAAGCAAAGAAACGGAAGTCCACCTACTATAGCATGGCCGGGAAAACGCTGTAAACAAATGCTATAATAGGCCTTATTTGTTGTAGTTATAAACACAATACCCTAAATTACTAACAGTTGACTCATCACAAAGTTTTGAAGATTAAGAAAACTTTACTTGATGACGAATGAGCAATCTTCAAAACTTTACCTGATGACGAATGAGCTATATAAAGTGATATAATGATGGACCACGCAGTCTTCTCCGACTCCGATCACCAGAAACAAATTAGGGGAAATTGTCGTAGGCGTATGCGATTTGCTGCGAGGTATGAGGGTGAGGGAACCGATTAGCGGGTGGAGTTGGAGATATGGTACGACGTCGGGGTAGGAGGCAAGTCTCGCAAGGATGGGGAGCATGGAGGATAAGCAAGGGAGAAGCAAACCCTAAACAAAGGAAACGGAGATATTGTTCGAGAGGAGGAAGAGAACCAGAAAAAGGGTTTGGGGGACATGAATCAAAACTACGTCGTTTTAATATAAGGGCAAAATGGTCCTGTCCAGATATCTTTACCACGGATTGGTCATTAAGATAGGAGCTACCATGTACCGATGATTTCTAAACTCAGTACCATGTATTGGTGATTAATCCCGGTCAACTCCACTGTCCGGTAATTTTCCCGTGATATTATTGGGAGGTGATATTATTGGGATGTGTACAAAATTGAGTGGAGGGTTTGTTTTCTTCCCATTTTCTTTAAACTATCGGTGGGGTGAGGATGATGGAAATGTGCAAGTAGGAACTAAAAGAGAATTATTTTTGGCGGCCGTGGAAATGTGTCTCGCGGTGTACGACGGTTTGATTTTTGGTTAAGAAAAATTTGAAGATATTATTGTAAACTAAGCAAAATATTTTGAGACCAACTGCGATCTCGGTTTACGAAAGGAAAATCTCGTTGATCGAAAGAAATATTTACGCGAGAAATAATACACCCAAATCGAATTTAAAAGTATATCTACTATTTAATCAAATTAGTTATTCAAAAATCGAATAATAACGATACTAATTTTTCTGAAATAATATCAAGAAATTTTTATTTATTAAAAATTTTGGGATATTACAGTTTTGGCTAGGCTATGAGTAGGGGTGGACCCATCAGGGCACGTGCCTCCACTCACTTCGCCCGGAATATATATATATATACACATACATACATACATATATACATACATACATACATATTCTTGAGTGTTGGGACCAACTTACTTTTACCTCGATTAATATTTGGGTACCTAATCCTCCGTCCGCTGTTGGGGGAATTGATAACACCTAGAATATTTCAAACCTACAATTTTAGGAGAAAACAAACCCCCTATGTCTCAAGATTTAACCACCAAACCAACCCATTGGGCATTAATTTTTTCAAATAATTGGGGTACCCATCTAATATAGTCTTAAATTATGTTAGTGTCCTATAAAATTACAGTAAAAATATTTGTATGTAAGGAGTACTATCAATTAAGTTTCTTTATATATAGATCGGTAAATTTTATGACTTTCTTTTCTCCACACACTATTCTAGTTATCGTAATGCGAATGTCTTCACTTATAAATATTACTATATAAGGCATTACAATTGAAAGAATTTTTCTGTAAATTCACTTGAATGAAGTAATAATATACTAGTAACTAAAAATGATGGATGAAATTCACTTTTTCTTGATGAAATTCTTCTTCACCACCGTAAGAAATATGTGCCCCCGCTAGCGTAAGTTTCTGTAACGCCCTTGATTTTTTGGTACGTTAAATAAAATTTTTATTCATAAAAATGAATGGAGTCTGGCTCATTATTACATCATAACCCCCACTAGGGTTTATACAAATGAAGGAGTTCTAGGGTTCCTAACTATAGCTCCGTCTGCTGCTTTATTCTAGTCAGCTTCTCAGCTCCAAAAGCCTCCAAGGTGAACTGTTCATCTTGATCATCTACAAAATCTGACACATTATACCAGCGTCGGCACCGATATAATATGTCAGGGTCACCAAAGGTAACACCATGAGCTACAAAACCTCAGCAGAATAATCCTATACCAACTAACCCATATCTTACCAATATCAGAGTATAAGAGTAGCATACCAACTCTTGCACAAGCAGCGGAATAATACATACATGTTTAACAAGGCATTAACAATGACACATCCACATTCCTTAGTCTAACGTTGGTGTCTGCATTATATGTGTTTCTCCTACGCGACTCATCGTAGACCGTGTCACCATATTCATCAGCGTTCTCAAAATCCTTTTCACTTTCCAAATCAACTTTTGAAAATCACCTTTAACACATCCAACCTCGGTTCCGCCGTGCTGGGTTCCCGAGTATCCTCACAATGGTTTCGCCGCGCCAGGTTCCCATTGGCACACATAACCTGCATTGGCTCCTCTCCGCGGATAACCAAGCCACACACCCAACCTCGGTTCCGCCGCGTCGGGTTCCCGAGTATCCTCACAATGGTTTCGCCGCGTCGGGTTCCCATTGGCACACAACACACACACACTCACATAATGCACCCACATTTGGTCATTATGTAGTTTCAAAAATATTTTATCATTTGTAACACACATTCCCACAATGGGCAAGTTCTGGCCACATTGCGTTTCCAAAACACACCTTGTCTTAAACCCTTTTTATCCATATCAACCACACCCTAGGTGTCATGTTTCTATTTTCTCGATTTTCGTGTCTCGTTCTCATGCATAGACTCCGCGGTAGGACTTTTCTCGTCATAAATCAAATAAATTATTCATTGTAATCTAAACTAACAAGATCATGCAAGTAATCTTATAAACAAGCTCATCACCATCTTTATACAACCACAAGTAAAGCAAACAACATGTAAACAAGTCCATAACCATCTAAAAGATCAAGATACGAATACTTCTAATCAAGCGTTTATGCTCTTACACTTCAAAACCTATTCTTTCTTCTTTTATGGAAGTTCAAAAAGACAACATATGTTTATTGACGTAGAAATCGTTTGTTCAACATGTTCATACTTCTTTCGAAATTTTAGTAAAACAAGTTTGCTAACTAATCCTTAGTATCGTAACTTAACATGCATTTAAACATAATATACGAGCTTATACTTAGAGAAAAATGAGTAGAGATTAATCTACGTATACTTAGGATTAACAAGTAAAGGAGAATCTACCTCATGCATCTCAAACCATACGAATATATCTCGGAGTTAATGGTTAATAATAATCTACAAGATCATGCTTTCATATCAAAAACATAAGCAACATAACTAGAGTTATACTAGAGAAAGTAGATAGGAAAATCTACCTTGATCCGAAACTAGTCGGGGCCGAATAAGCTTAGTTGAAAAATTCTACAGGCAGTGAAACTCCCAACTCTGGACCAACTTCGGATGGCAGTAACTCGGTCAATACTTAGCCGAATAGGATCGTTCTTGAGTCTAAATCGAAGATCTCGAAGTTTTCTACAACTTTCGTGGAGGACGTTGTTCCTAGAAACTAGGGGTGTAACTGGTTCGGTTCGGTTCAGGGGGTTTTGACGAAACCGAATGAAACCGGTTCAGTGACTAGAAGGAACCGAAACCGAGTTTTAATGGTCGGTTCGGTTCCTTCGGTTCGGTTCGGTTCGCCGAAAATTTTAAAAATAATTAAAAAATATTTAATATATATATATGGGGGCGGTTCCGGGGACACCCAACGGGGACACCTAAAAAAACACCCCATGGTTCCCAATCAAATTTTGATGATCCGAGCCGCTCAATGTGATTTTAAGGGTACACGCTAAAAATCAGCAAAAAAAATGACCGGGAAGGGCTTGATCCGAACAGTTTTGAACAATTATTTATTGAACGGTTCAAATAAAAACTGCTCAAATCAAGCCTTTCCTGGTTATTTTTTTTGCTAATTTCTCGCGGACACCCTTAAAATCACATTCTCGGATCATCAAGCGGTTCGGATCATAAAAATTCAATCGGGAACTATCAGATTGAGATTTTAGGTGTCCCCGTTGGGTGTTTTATTAGGGTGTTCATTGAACCATTCCCTATATATATATTAAGAAATTTAAAAAATATTTAATATATATATTAAAATGTATTAAAAAAATATTTAATATATTTTTAAAATATTTAATATATATATATATATATATATATTAAAAACCGGTTCGGTTCGTCGAAAATTTTCAAAAATCGAGAACCGAACCGGTTTCAGAACTGAACTGAGTTCAAGAACCGAACCGAACCGGATAATGAAAAAAATCGAAAAAATGAACCGGTTCGGTTCGGTTCGCTCGGTTTTTTGTTCACCCCTACTAGAAACGACTTTATGTAGGAGAAAAATGGTGATAAAGGGGGTGACAGTAAGCTGTCTGGACTGAAAATCCGAGAATTTCACTGAGCTTCGAATGGCAATATCTTGGTCATTTTTTGACCGATTGGGGTGATTCCTGGGTCTAACTTCAAGGTCTCAAAATGCTCTACAACATTCCCGAAGGAAGTTGGTTCTAAAAACTGCCTTAAGCAGGAGAAAAATGGGGTTTTACGAAGGGCAATAAGCTTCCTGGAAAAACAGAGTTGGTTTCTAGAGAGAAATGAGAGCAAAGGAGTGGAGGTGTGGGTTGAATAGCAAACATGAGGTGCTATTTATAGCCAAACTTTGGTCTATTATCCAATAGACAATCTTTCCCCTAACATATGTTGTCCAATGGTTAATAGTTTGACTAGATTTGATGGTACTTGGATTGTGTGAGATATTGGCCAATAATGTGACTAGATTGTGTGAGTACACAAGCACACACATCACTCTCTTCCTCTCCTCCATGGCCGGCCATCTCTCTCTCTCTCTCTACCTCTCATTGCTTTGCTCTAAGGACTTGTCAAATCAAGCCTTTCAATCATGCCATGCCTTGTCATCCAAATGTCACATCAACTATAAGCTAGAACTAGGTCATCATGGAAGATCATGGACTAGTCTTGTCCTAGAATGGGTTGGCTTGGAAGAAAGACTAGAATCATTGGCTAGGTTTTGACTAGAAATGGGTTGGCATGTAACAAATAGGCTTAAGTCTATTAGGTGGCTTGGACAAGTGGCCAAAGACACACACACACACCTCACTCTCTCTCCTCACATTCGGCCTCCTTCTCCCTCTCTCTAGCCGATTATCTCTCTCCCTCTCTCATGATTTCGATTCATGCTTGTCATATCACACTCATTACACTCCAATCTCTAGTCACCTCAAGTCCTTTCTCCTCCAAATCTAAGTAATGAGGAGGGTCCAAACAATGATGGAGTGTAGTCTTGTCAACTATTACCGTATTCTTATTGGCATGGCTTATACCCAATGGACAACCATTTCCCTAACAATTATAACCCAATGGACGAAGAGGTAAAGGTGGGGAATAGTGACATTTACTATTCTTGACAAGACCTAAAGGTGTCATGATGACTAGTACTATGCTCACATGGATTGGGACACGTATACTTCAAATCACCTTATGAACTAATGGGTAATAATTTCCCTAGTTTTTATTACCCAATGGACCAACAATCATGTCATACTATTCATGAAATGACAAGTCTAAAGTATAATGATGGGTAGTCAAGTCATGTTATTATCCAATGGACAATAGTTCTCCTAGCATTTGTTGACCAAAGGTCAATGAGATAATGAAGGAAGGCATGGGCTTGAATGGTCGAACCAAGGGGAAATAATGATTAAAGATCCTAATGACTTGTCTTGTCATCTTATTTGCAAGTCTTATATCCATTATCCAATGGACAAGAATTTCCCTAGCACTTATCGTCCAATGGATAAAGACAAAAAGGTTCAAATGGTCCATTTAGGGTTAGGAAGAAATGATTAGGTTAAAAGGGCATTAGGCTATTCTAACTAATTGGTTAAAGACTAACGATACTAACCTAGTAGGATTTTCAGTCAAGAAATATAATTTAAAGATATTATTTTACTCGCTAGGAAAATATACAAGTACATTTACAAGTATACTAGTCATGGGAGAAGGACTAGATTGTCCGGAGTAAAAGAATTCAATTTTACAAGTTTTAAATCTAATTATGACGGATTATTAGAATTTAAAAGAAATTTTTAAAGGCAATCCAAGTAATAAATATAAAATTCAAATATTTAACGAAAATTTTATTTACCAAAATCAGGGTCGTTACAGTTTCTAGGTTCGCAACTGGCTAAGAACAACTTTTACAACATTCCTAGATACTACTTTAATAAATTTAACACACATCAACTTAGAACATAAAAAGCGAAAAAAGAAAAAGAAACACTACAACAAAAATCGTCTATCGCGACGAAAGCTAGTGACGAAATTCAATTTCATCGCCAAATGGTACCTTTTGGCGAGAAAACTGGATTTCGTCGTTAAAGGGGATTTTTTTTGTGAGGAAATAAAATTCCGTCGTCAAATGGGACTTTTTAACGAGGAAATTGAAATTTTGTCGGCAGTGGGTTACACATCGGCGACGAAATTTGAATTTTCTCGGCATTCGACGACGAATTTTGAAATTTCGGCATTCGACGACGAATTTTGAAATTTCGTCGCCAATTCAAAAAAGTAATTAATTTTTTCATATTCTCATTGACGATGAAATTTGAAATTTCGTCGCCAAATGAAAAATTAATTAAATTTTCGTATTTAAAAAATTCATATTATTTAAAATAATAATGATATTATTCAAATATATTATATATGTAATATAAAACGAACAATTAAAATTTTTGAACAAATGTGTATATATATTTGATTTTGCAATGTTATCAACAAGTTGTCTTGTGGTTGGAATATTTATTTGTTAAGGAATTGGAGGTGGGTGTCAGCAAAGCAAAGCATTATTTTTCGTCAAATTCTTATTATTTCAGTATATACTAAGTAAATGTATTTCAATGCTTAAATTAAATGTAGTATACATACAAAATTATATATGTTATTGATTTTGGCACTCCACTCTTTAATAACAACACTCTATTATTCGTCTTTTAGAGTTTAAATACATCTAACATGAACAATAGAAGACAAGTATTGAGGTGTGGTTAAAAACTAATTGAAATGTGCGTAATTAACTATAACTGAAATAACTGATCATAAAAAGATAAATGAAAAAAATGATGGGGACTAGTCACTAGGGAAGCCCAAGAATTAGGCTCCATTTGGATGAAAAAAAAGTGACTTATTTTTTTTCATCTTTATTAAAAAAAAAATCGCATTTGTTGGTTTTGCGTCAAATTTTTGTGACTTATTGATTTTTTTTATGAGAGAAATCGGAAAAGTAAAAAAATATGATAAAAACTCCCAGTTTTTTGAATAAAGATGAATTTTGACTTTTTGTTGTCTTTTGAAAAAAAAATTAAAAGTTTTGATTAAAATTTTATACTTTTTCAATTCCTCTCATTGAGATGAATTAATAAGTCACAAAAATTTGACCCAAAATTAACAAATGCAATTTTTTTTTGAATAATGACAAAAAATAAGTCATTAAGTGTCTTTTTCATCCAAATGGAGCCTTACTCTCACGCTCAAGAGGGGTGGAATGGCTAGTTTGGGTGGTACACTGGCAAGGCCGAGCCCCATACCATCGGGAAAAAAACATAATTAAATAATGGGATTTGTAGGTTATTGATTGTGGTGGTGGTGTGGTGGAGTAGTGATTGTCGTGGTGGTGGTGGTGGTGAAGTGGTGGCCGTGGTGGAGTTGTTTTAGGAATGGTGGTTGTGTGGTGGTGGTGGTGGTGGTGGCCGGTGGATGTGGAGTAGTGATTGTAGTGGTGGTGGTAGTGGTGATGCAGTGGAGGTGGAGTCGTGATTGTGGTGGAGTCGTGGTAGTGGTGTTGTAGGAATGGTTGAGTGGTGGTGGGAGTGGGGTAGTGGTGGTGGTGGTGGAGGAGTGGTGGTGGTTCTGGAAAAAAAAAAAAAACGAATGAAAAATAGTATATATAACAGATATTAGGGGGTGTTCCAGTTTCCCTTCTTTTTTTAAAAGTTTTTTTTCTTCAATTTTCAAACTCAAATATAATAAAAACGAAAAATATTTTTTTAATTTTTTTTGCACCGTTTAAAAGATCTCGATGAGATCTATCAAACAAGATCCATATTGGTTGGAAAATTATTTGTGTAAACACATGATTTTTGGGTTTGAAATTTCCTCCGTTTGAAAAAAAAGAACATTTTACAAAACTGAAACACCCTCTTAGACATTTAAACACATGTTGGGGTGCTGGTGTAGTGGTTGGGGTGTTGGGCGCGCGGCAAGAGGTTCCGGGTTTGAAACCCAGCAGAAGCGGAAGACGGAGCAAAGTAGGAAATTAATTTTTTGATTTTTTTTTTCGTCGCAAAGAAAAATTACCGACGAAAAATTTCGTCGCTAAAAAAAAAAAAATAGCCGATGAATTTTTTTGGTCGCCGCAAACAAAAATTGATGACGAAAAAATTCGTCGCCAAAACCCAAAAAGCCGACGAAAAAAAAAAAATCCTCGCTGGTACCCTTTTGCGTGAAACTAAAGGCGACGAATTTTTTCGTCTCCGATTTCTTTGGGGACGAAATTTGCCCATTTGCCGACGAAAAAAATTCGTCACCTTATGCAATTTTTGTTGTAGTGAAAAAAAGAATGGGCTGAACCTTATATTGAATTTGTAGATTGCTATATTTGGTATTAACCGATTGCGTGGTTGTATTAATAAATTTTTGGTATGATTGTATAAGGATTTTAAGAAGATTGATCCAGGCAGATTTGAAATTCGCAAATAAATGGTTTCAAAGAGGGAAGAAGCATTTGCTCAAGTACATCAAGAGGCCAAGAAATCGAAATCCTCAAAAATTGCAGCAAAAAAGAGCCACGAGACCCTGGCTAGATCATCAACAATTTGGTACAAGAACCGGACTAAAAAATCCATGGCCAAAAGTGAACTCAGAGGAAAATATGGATGCTATTGACCAAAATGAAAATGGGAGGGACCAAAAGCACGAGGAATTGACAGCATGCCAATCGAAACTGCAAACAATGTTCTCTATCTTCTTGGGCTCGGAGAATTTCATGTTGTGGGACAAATTGTTGGAGGATGAACTGAATATTTGCAAGACTGATCATCAAGTCAAAGAGTTTGCACTATATCATTCTAAAATAGTCCTCGATCGAAATATTGAAGAGTTGGATTGCGAAGTCATAGGGATGGGAGTGGTATATGAGAGATCATTTGTAAATGGTATGCCCACCTTCTTGTACATGTTCATTTTCCATTTCATCAAACATTGAGCTTTGTTACTAATGTTATAAAAACCATACTAAGTGTATATGATACCATGATGTAAATGGTAAATGATGTTTCGTGTTTCAATCCCCGAGAAAGTGACATGGATGAAACTAGGAATTTTTTCACGTGGATCACAAATTCAGATTATTAGGGTTGTTTAAAAACTCGTTCCACCAAAAGAGACGACCCAACTCAACCCAATTTTAGTTAGAATGGATGGTTTTGATTGTGCATTTTCAAGGGACACATGCAGTACCAAATAAAATTCGGCTCGCAGATCAAGTGTTAGGTCATAAAATGACATGCCCATTGAAACTCTGTCCGACCATATATATGTGATAATAAACTTACACAGGGATAGGTCCAATCTTTTCTTTTTTGGGTAAAGATAGGTCCAATCTTTTTGTGGGTCGGGATCTCCGGCCCGATCAATGCAAAGTGGTCACTTACTTTGTAAGTTCCAATAGACATATACAATACATATATGTATGTGTATAATTTGACATGAAGGTCCATCTTAACGTACGAATCATAATTGTTGAGTGGATATATAAGGCGTTGGAGAATCCCCTTTAACATTTATGCTTACAATTAAGCAATTTTGCTGGAACTACAGTGCCAATCCAATTGCAACTATATATAATACTAGGTTCTCCCTCGTGCAAGGCACGAATGTTGTACCCGTTGAAGACAAATATTAACCAAACATCGGAAAACAAAAATGAAAGCTTTATTTTTAAAAAAATTATTTTACATGAAAAACATTTTCAGGTGTAAAACATTTTACGTCGAAACAGACGGAGCCTAGATGAACCAACAAACATGGCCTCAAATTCAAATGAGTCAAATTGCATTCAAAATAAATACTACTACATCAAGCCGACGGTCGCACGACTAATGGGCCTTTGCGGGCCAGTTGCACAACTAATGGGCCTTTGCGGGTCGAACGATACTATCTTTCAGGACCACAATTAATGGGCCCAACAGCCTCTCCAACCCAACCGAGTTACTATCTATATATGACCATAAGCCCTAAACTGCAGAGACGATTTCCTCTCTCTCTCTCTCTCTCCTTCCTTTTACTTTGGAATGTTCGGCTGGAGGAGGTTTCTGTCGTTCCCCCTGTTTGGTTGGAGTCTTGGACAAAACACTTGAGGAGGGCCAAGTCCAAAAACACCTGAGATCGTACACCCCAACTCCTAAAGCCCCTAACATGCCCACATCGACAAATACATCTCAAAAAAAAGAGGGCCAAATGGCCTAAAAATGCCAAGACATAACTGTAAACAGCCCTAACAACTGTGGGCCAGGCCCGAAACCAAAATGGCCAAGCTTGGCCCAACACATAACGTAACCCATTCTGAGACAGAAAAACAAACAGCTGTGCATAAATGTTTGTGCTATCATTTTCCTGCTCCATGGTGGTTCTTATGCAATTGGAAATCGTATAGAGTTGCTAACTTGCTACCCTGCCATCTGAGTAGATATTGTATGTTCTAACTCTATCTCCTTCTTTTCTTCTGCGCTTTCTGCCAAAGTATAGTTATTCTAACCACTTTACTGGTTTTAGGCCATGCGTTTGTTGTTTCCTTTTAGTTCATGTATTGTGTTTTCCTTGGTCGGTGTTTGAGGTAGGGAGTTGGTTAAGTTGCCGCAGCTTCTTTGGGTTTATGTGTTTTGCTCCATGGCAGCCAATGCTAACAAGAGGATCGAACCAGTAGAAGAGATATAACATCAACTAAATTAAAAAGCATCACCAAACAATATTCCTGGTAAAACCACTTCACTCATTTACGTCATTGCCGTTGGTGTTTTCAAGTCTTTGCAAACGACTGTACAAGCATTGACATATAAGTAAAGAACAGAGGCCCTGCGCTCAAGCAACTTTATCATGCTTCTTACAATTTCCCCAAATCATCTAGATTCGTACACAGATCATAAAGGATATTTTTACTAACCAATAACTCAAACATTCCAACTTTCATTCAACCACGGGCAATTTCAAGATTAAGACAATACCACCAGACTAAAGAGAATTCCAAACCAATCGACTTTGAAGTTGCATGATTCAGTTCAGCAAGATATAATTTGGTTTTTATGTTTGTAGTAGATAACACCTCGCCTTGATTTCCACAAACACCGATTGCAGCATTACAGCAGTAAGAAGCATGATAGCTGCTACACATCGGAACAAATGGATACGAAGGCTATGACCAGAAACTCAAGGCATTGTCTCCTCCTCAACAGGCCCAAACCCCAATGCAGATGAATCAATCAGACCAAAAGCATAACAAAGCATGAACAAAGGCAAGTAAATGTGCCCATGTACACATACCTACAGTAGGCAATGTCTACCGAACCCAAAACAATGAAATAAAACTTAATATTGTCAGTGTTGACAGAATCATGTCTTAACGAACATAATATATATCAGTTAGTCCTAGTTAACCATTCAAACTGTCATCAATGCGTAACTACGAAAGCACTTTGTGTAGCGAAACCAATTCTGAAGTCTATCAGTTCATCCTAAATAACCGCTCAGCAATCATTAACCTTTAACATATAACTCTAGAAAGCATAAGATAGTGATATTTTTACGTACCGGTCTCCCCGGAAGGAATTGAACATCCAATCCTCCAGTAACCGCAACAGCAACAAATCCAGCCAACTACATTCAAGGGCCATAAGACAATCCACATAAAAATTGTGTTTATTACAAGAAATTCACAGAAAATGGAGACGTATGTGTATAGATATGTTTCTTGTTAGTGAAATTAAGATAAAGACCTGATAGAACTCAGCGTCGGAGAGGATCGGGAACTGATTCTTAATGGGCTCCAGTAGACTGACAGCAATCTCAAGGAGGTTGCTGGCACCATGACCTTGCTCAGCCTTGTGCCTCATTGTCCCGAACGCACCTCCAGCAGAGCGCCATCTGCATACAAAAAGACCGTATGACTATCCAAATATATGGGAATCATCATTCAATAGATCTACTGATAATGGATTGACAACTTAAGACAGTGAGGTAACATACGCGAAAGAGAACATAAGTGGAGCACAGTTCTCCTCAGCAATGAAGCCTCTGAGCTTCCTCATGGCTTTCATTACAGCCTTCTTGTAGTCATCTGTCGCAGTCAGGTAGGACTTTCCAATGTCAGCCGGGGGGCTCTTTCCCATAACTAACGTCCTCTCTACAGACTTCTGGAAATCATCTCTCAAATTCGGGTAGCACTTTTCACTCACAGTCAGGGGGCTCTTTTCACTCACAGTCGGGTAGCTCTTTCCCGTAGCTAACGCCCTATAACAGTTTCACACAAATTAAACAAAGATTTCACATCAAATGAGCAACAATCAGGTTGAACCTAATCTCTATCGATGTAAAAATTTCTTGATTCTTCTACAAACTTTAACTGAATCAAGTCAGCTACAATCCCATTTATAATCCAGTCCATGTGAATTGTTAGTAAATAGCCGCACATACAGAACACATTTAAAACAATCAGACGTCTATGTTGTAGTTTTTAGGCTCAAAGCCCCAACTTCCAACCACCTTGTCTAATGCCAAACTCCCAACCACCACCCGCTTTTTGTTAGTGGTTTAAGGGTTAAGAAGGCGCATCGAGGCCTATAAATAGCCACAGGTGAGAGCCATCTGGGCGTGCAAGAGCGTCGCAGAAATCTGGAGTGTTGTGAGCTTAGAGCCTCTACTCACATGAAACACATTCAAAACTCCAGTAACATAAACCCAAAGAAGCCGCGGCAACTTAACCAACTCCCTACCTCAAACACCGACCAAGGAAAACACAATACATGCACTAAAAGGAAACAACAAACGCATGGCCTAAAACCAGTAAAGTGGTTAGAATAACTATACTTTGGCAGAAAGCGCAGAAGAAAGAAGGAGATAGAGTTAGAACAAACAATATCTACTCAGATGGCCGGGTAGCAAGTTAGCAACTCTATAAGATTTTCCCAATTGCATAAGAACCACCATGGAGCAGGAAAATGATAGCCCAAACATTTATGCACAGCTGTTTGTTTTTCTGTCTCTGAATGGGTTACGTTATGTAATACCCGTCCCGGATATTAGAATATTTAATTTATCTTTTAATTGAATTATATGCTTTCGGAGTTGATTTGCATATAATGGAAGTTCGAGGATGTTGTATGTGATTTAGGTGTGGAGCATAAGTTAGCTTGGCTTCACTTGTATTGGATAATTTTTCCTTGAGTCATTACTAAATATCCTGGGAGATATTTCTTTCCCAATCTCATTGCTTTTCTATGTGAGAGAGGGAGAGAGAGAGAGAGATCAGCCGTGAAAAAGAAGAAGAGGAGAGAAAGAGGAAGAAGAAGGAGAAACTAGAGTTAGGTTGTTTCAAGCTTAATTAGGTAATTTACATCTCTTTTAAGTGTTGAATTTCCTATTTCTCATGCTAGGTTTCTTGTTTTGCATCTTATATGCACTAAATTGAAGTCATGGGAGAGGGTTTTTGAGGTTAAAGTTGAGAATTATTCCAAGAAATTCGTGCATCTTATGATTATGCAAAACTGTGTTTGAACCAAGTTGCATCTGTCCTGTTTTTGACGAATTTATTCAAGGTACCTAGAAATCTTCTAAATTCTTGAAATAAATCATGAACGTTCGTCTGTGGGTCTATTGCATCGTGTAAAATTTTTAGAAAATAACTCGAAGTATTCTGGCCTACAAAATTCGTGGACTGAACTGGTGTCTGGTTCGCGTCTGTGCTGGCAGCACAGACACGTGTTGGAAAAACGGGCATAACTTCTTGCTCGGGTATCGTTTTTATGCACCGTTTCTTGATTCTGAAACTAGACTTACATATCTTTCTGAATATGTATGGGTTGTGCCGTGAATCTTTCTAGGTTATAGCAGTTTTCGAGTTCAAGTTCAGGTTTTGGTAAATCTGGAAATCTGGGCAGATTTTGGAGCTATGTTTTCATCAATTTTATCATAGTTGAGTGTGCTAAATGACTATGGGATCTCATGAGTCTTAAACATTGATTAGTTGGTAAAGTTTTGGTGTTGGAAACATTGAAAATTATTGAGTAGGTAATTTTTAATGGGTTTTCGATCGTAGACTGTTCTGCTGAAACTGTGAGCTCTGTTTTAGTTGTGTAACTTCGTTTGAGCGTATCTTGGTCATCCGGAATCTATTTGGGACAAACTTTATATCGATATTGGTGTACTGGAAGTGTTCTTTCTAATGGTGATGATTTCATGATCCAATTATTAACCTATTAAATGTTATGATCATTCTAAGACAGATTGGTTGTGGAATATGTTATCTTTTGGTGAATTGGGCGGTGTTTGAGTTTCACATTTATTGTGAGACACTTCTAGGTATTAACATGAACATGTTTGTATCCGTTAGACATTGTTTAGCTTCTTGTTAGCTTTATAACCTTGTGTCGAGTATTTGTTGAATTCGTAGCTAATATGAGTTAACTTGTGGCTAGGTAAAGAGCCGGTCATTCGGGAGGTGCCGAAACCTTAGTTTGGCATACTTCGGTCGACACGAAGGTGAGTGTGTTTGATATGGATATGTTCAATGGTATATTGCATGGAGGTGTTTGTGTATCATGCTATTTGAAATTTAGCTAATGGTATGCATACTTGTGGGATGTTGATTATACCGTCGAAGGTTTGTGTGTGAGGCACACCATGTCGTAAGTCATGCCGCCTAATTAACGGTAGTTGGGAGCGTGGTGTGTGGGACACCACTCCTGGGGTATATGGGATTGTGGTAGACGTGCCACAGCATGTGTTGTATTTATATGTGTGTTGTTCAAATTGAATACTTGTGCTAAGTTATGTGAGTCACATTCATGTGAGATGTCCTTCGGGTATTGTAGTATGTTAGTGAATGTATTCTATATCTCACACACTCTGGTTTTCTTTTTGGATTGCCAGGCCACAGGTGGTCGTAGAGTTGGTCCACTACCGGTCGACGTTTTGGGAACACTTGGATTAGTATCGAGTGTTAGTGTTTGTAGTCGAATTGGTTGTAATGGGTCAAACTCTGATTTTTGCTAAACTCATTTTGTGACTAATGTTGTCAAGTTTTTTTTTTTTTTGACTTCAAGTTTGTAAATATGTTGGGTTTCATTTGTACAATGCAAGTTGTAATTATCGTAGACACCTTGTTAATATTAATGTTAAGTCTTCCGCTGGAATGGTTCTCTGTTTTCATATATGGTTTGTCGTTTAGTTGTTGTTCTTCTGTGTGGAATGCCACGTGGCCGTGTCGGTTCGGGCCCACTTCGGGTGTCGTTCCGGGGCGGAGCGTGACAGCTTGGTATCAGAGCTAGTACTTTCTAGACTCTGAGTTGGGGGTCGGTTGGGAGTTCAGTAGTGGACCATAGGAGTTTTGTGTTTGTTGTGTAGGGCTAGCATTGACTAACGCGTGAGTTATATCTCTAATATTGCATTTGCCATTGTTGTTAAAGTGATTGAAACAGATATTGGGGTATGGCTTCGGAACATACAGTTCATGCCGAGGATGCTGCATCTAGTGGTAATGAGGTTCACCAACCTGAAGGTCATGTACAGCAGCCGGTTGTGGGGGATGCTGATAGACTTCTTGCAGCCGTGGCCTTGCTCGCGGAACAACAAGCAACTCTTATGCAATGGCAGACTACAGAAGCAATGGCTCGTGGAACGGGCACTGGTTTACTTGAAAGGTTCAAAAAGTTATTCACCGTGGAGTTTGAGGAGGCAATTGACCCTAGTGATGCTGAAGAGTGGCTTAAGTCTGTGGAGCGGGTGTTGAATGCTATGGGGGTGACTGACGCACAAAAGGTAACATTGGCAACTTTTAGCTTGAAAGGTAACGCTCGAGATTGGTGGGAGTCGTTTGAGAGTCAGTGGACTGCCCCTCTGCCAGGAGTTATACCGGAGGTACCGCGGGTGGTGACGTGGGAGCGTTTTGTTAAAGGGTTCAATGAACATTATTTTCCGAAGAGTTGGAAGTTGGACCAAGAAGCGGCATTTATTGACTTGAAGCAAGGCAGTATGACTGTTCCAAAGTATGTAGCTAGGTTTGGGAAATTGTCAAAGTATGCTCCAGACTTGGTGAATACAGAAAAAAAAAGATGTCAGCGATTTCGAAAAGGGCTTTCACATAAAGTAGCTACAAGGTTGACTACCTACGAACAAGAGGAATATGCTCGGTTGGTGGAAATGGCTAGGATGGTTGGAAAGGATATTCAGGACTATAATGATAGCCGGGAGTCATACAAGAAAAACAAGACAGAAGGAGCGGCATTTGGTAAGTCTGGAGGAGGTACTAGCAAGGGTGGGGGTCAAAAGTCTCAGGTTACCAGAACTCAGGATTTCGGGAAATCACAAGGGGGTTCCACGGGGTGGTGGAAAGGGAAGTCGGGACAAGAGACAAACCGGCAGGCAGCGAGTGGTGCTACGACAATGTCTCGTCAATGTTTCAGTTGCGGGTCTACGGATCATTTGAGGAAGGATTGTCCAAGTGCGCTTAAGAGCATCAAGTGTTATACTTGTGGTGAGTTTGGGCACATGGCGGCGCAATGTCCTCGGGCGCCAAAGCCGGCGGCATCTTCTGTGGGTAGTGTTCAAGGAGGTAGAGGTGGAGGAGCCAGTGGTTCTACGGCACCGGGTAGAGTATTTGCGATCACACGTCAAGGGGCACAAGCTTCACCGGGGGTAGTGACAGGTACTTTGGTTGTTTCTGGTACTTATGCGCGTGTGTTGTTAGACCCTAGGTCTACGCATTCTTTTGTGTCTAATGCTTTCATTAAACATTTAGACAAGCCTGCTAAACTGTTAAAAATTGCTTTAGCTATTTCTACACCGGTGGGAGAGGTAGTAGTTGTTAATGTGTGTTATGTGAGTTGTGGGTTAGTGGTTGGGGGGATGAGATTGTTTGCAGATTTGTTGCCATTAGATATGACTGACTTTGACGTGATCTTGGGTATGGATTTCTTGTCGGAGTATCATGCCGTTATGGATTGCTTTAGTAAGGAAGTCATGTTTCAGTTGCCGAATAGCGATGAGGTGAAATTCTGTGGTGATTCAATAGTGAGTTCTACTTGTGTTATTTCGGCACTTAAGGCCAAATCTTTGTTGAGTAAGGGTTGTGAGGGGTATATTGCTTATGTGGTTGACACTGAAAAGAAAGCACCTACACTTGAGGAGATACCAATTGTGAATGAGTTCGCAGATGTGTTTCCGGATGAGTTGCCGGGTATCGTGCCAGACCGTGAAGTTGAGTTCACCATCGAATTATTGCCAGGTACTAATCCGATATCTATTACTCCGTATCGTATGGCGCCGGCAGAGTTGCTTGAGTTGAAAGTGCAGTTGAAAGAATTGCTAGATCGGGGTTTCATTCGACCTAGTATATCGCCGTGGGGTGCACCGGTCTTATTTGTCAAGAAAAAGGATGGTTCCATGCGTATGTGTATCGATTATCGGACAGTTGAATAAGGTGACAGTTCGAAATCAATATCCATTGCCGAGGATAGATGACTTGTTTGATCAATTGCACGGGGCTACGGTGTTCTCCAAAATTGATTTGAGATCGGGTTATCATCAGATAAAGGTAAGGGACAGTGACGTATCGAGGACAGCTTTTCGTACCAGGTATGGTCATTATGAGTTTTTGGTTATGCCGTTCGGTTTAACCAATGCTCCGGCGGTCTTCATGGATTTAATGAATCGGGTATTTCGACCATAATAATATATATATATATATATAATATTATTATTATTATATATATAATAATAATATTATTATTATTATTATTATTATTATATATATAATATATAATAATAATAATAATAATAATAATAATAATAATAATATATATATATATAAATAAATAAATAAAAATAAATATGTACTTGCCCCCCAAACTATTCCGAAAATTTTTACTTCCCCCTTCAACTACCAATTGTACACCCTTGCCCCTTCAACTAAAAAAATGTTACACAGTTAGGACAATCTCTCCATTCCGTCCATACCATAGATGGAAAACTTAACAGTCAACCCAACCCTCTTATTTTGGCGCCAATAGAAGGGTAGATTAGTCATTTATCTCTAAACCTACTCAATCCATGTTTTGTCACTTTCAGCCACAAGCCTTAATTTCATAACTACTCAACTCACGACTGGAGCGGGAAAAAAAAAACCCACGACTGGATTACTCCTGAACCAGAGAGAGAGAGAGAGAGAGAGAGAGAGAGAGAGAGCTCCATTGCACACGACTGGAATGGCATGGATCTTGAGAGCACCAAATGGATTCAAACCGAAATGTAAGTCTGTTTTCTTTTATTGAATCTGAGTTTTTTATTGCAACTGATCCACTTTGTATATAATAATCTACTTGCTATATACTAATCCTAGCCTTTACAGATTAAAGTATGGGTTTGCAAAGTGATTAACGTGGTTTGTTGCTGTAAAAGGGACAACTATACCCTACCGGTTTTGGCGTTTTTCATTTTTTAAAGTATAAAGTGGTCCTATTTTGTATGTTTCTGTATGTCGGTTTTGTTTGGTGCATACAAGACCATTTTTTTTTTTATACTTGCCCCTTTATCCAATTTCATTCTTTGGACAACACAAACTGGTTTAATTCTTTTTTGTTTTGTTTATGACATATTTTTGCAGATTCCAGTCCTGAGTATTTTACTATTAAGTTGAATCACAATGGAAATTTAGTTAAGGAAGATATACTGGAGTATTATGTAGGCGGTACTATGAACTTCTTTGACTTCTGTGATAACGATAGAATTTCTAGAACTGAGTTGCGAGCAATGTGTAAGGAAGTTGGTTACGTGGAAGAAATGTCTTTGTACTACAGGGTTTGTAATTTAGATGGAAAATGGGTTTTTAACATTATCCAAACAGATAGTGATGTTACAAGCATGGTTCAATCCCTTAATAATGACTTGTTGGAATTGTACTTGGTTAATAGTCATTTGGAGGGGTCCACTAGTGTTGAACACAATAAATATGTGGATGTGGAGGATGGCCTACTAGATATTGACATCACCAGTTGGGAATGGGATAGTGGCTCATTTTCCCAAGATAATTATACTTGTCTAGATTTGTCAACTCACATACCTTCCACTAGACAAAACCCACCACCCACCAAAGAACCACCTCCCGTCAATGAACCACAACGCACCTCTAGTCAAAACCAACCACCCATCAGTAGTAGAATAAGAAGAAGAAGAAGGAGAAGACATCTTGACCATGACTCTAATTCAGAATCTGATTCTGATTTTGATGTCTTTATAGACAGTGATTATGACCTCAGTGAAGATGATGATGCCTTGTTTGATGCCAATGTGGATAAAGAAATAGAGTGGACTGGTGTGAGGCAGAAAAGGGTTGTTAGAAGTGATATCCTCCATGATTGTTTGTCTGAAACAGAGTCTGAGGAGGGGGATTCCTCAGATGGTTTCATGAGTTTTGACTCAGCTTCTTCTGATGAAGAAGGGAAGAAGAAGCCAAAGTTTAGAAAATACAGGCCTGTACTGGGGAAGGTACAACCTATTATAGAGGAAAAAATGATTTTTAAGAATAGGGCTCAATGTGTAGAAGCAATCAGGCAACATGCAATTGTCAATGGAAAAGAAATCACATTTGAAAAGAATGATACAGACATAGTTAGAGCTCATTGTGCTACTAATTGCCCATGGAAGATACTAGCCTCAAGTATCACGACTGATAGGATAACCCTGCAGGTTAAGACATATAACCCCAACCATGATTGTGGCTGGATGTGGACTAACAAGCTACTGAATTCAAGTTGGTTGGCAAACACTTATTTTAAGGAGTTCAAGATCAAGCCCTCATGGCCTCTCACTGAAATTGTGGAACAAGTAATGGGGGATTTTAATGTGAAAATATCATCAGGTATGGCATTCAATGCTAGGAGGAAGGCAACAAAGAAAATGGAAGGTTCTTATGTTGAGCAATATGGGAAGTTATGGGATTATTGTGGAGAGATGGTTAGAACAAATCCAGGGACCTCTGTATACCAGCATTTTAAGAAAGATAGGGATGGAATAACCACTGATAAGTTTGAAAGGATGTACATTTGCTGGGCTGCATTAAAGAAGGAGTTCATTGAGGGTTGTAGGCCTATCATTGGAGTAGATGGTTGTCATTTGAAAGGCCCCCATGGTGGGCAATTGTTGGCAGCAGTTGCCATAGATGGGAATAACCAGATATATCCAGTGGCTTATGCAATGGTTGAGGTTGAAGATGAGGCAAGTTGGAGTTGGTTCTTGGAGCATTTGAAGAATGATCTTGAGATACCAAATGAACCAACATTCACAATCATTTCAGATAAACAAAAGGTAAATTTCAGTTCTAATATTTCTGTTACTCTAATTTCCATTGGTATTCAATCTTTCTACTCTGTTATTGCTTTTCTGCTGTTGTAAATTGCTGCTGTAAATGGATCTTACTCTGTTTCTTGCAGGGGCTGATCAATGCAATCAGTAACTTGTTGCCTTGTGTGGAACATAGACATTGTGTTAGGCATCTACACAGCAATATGAAGAGAGTTGGATATACCGGTCAAGCAGTTAAAGATAGGTTGTGGAGTCTTGCTAGAGCTACCTATATGGGGAGGTTTAAAAGCCTAATGGAAGAGTTCAAGAAAGAGGATGGGGCAGCATTCAAGTGGCTTGCTAAGCATGATGCCCACCACTGGTCTAGGTCTCATTTCAGTGAGGCTCCTAAATGTGACATGCTCTTGAATAACCTATGTGAGTCTTTTAATGCTGCCATACTAGATGCTAGGGATAAGCCAATTCTAATCATGCTAGAGAGGATTAGGATTTATTTGATAAGGCATTTAGTGAGGAGGAGGGCTTCTGTTGAGAAATGGCCTAGCCAGATCGGTCCAAAGATAGTGAAGTTATTGGACAAGAACATTGCACTGTGCCAAGAGTACATTGTTGTCTTAACTGGGGACAACCAATTTGAAGCTAGGGGTTTTTCTGGGAACAACCAGTTCTGCATTGACATGAATGCCCAAACATGCTCTTGTAGAAGATGGGAGTTGACAGGTAATCTTTTTCCATTTTAAGTTACATTTTCAGTTACATTTATTCATGCTCTTCTAATCAAACTCATTACATGTTTGACAGGCATCCCTTGTGCACATGCACTTGCTGTCTTTAGGGAATCAAAACAGAAAGTTCAAGGCATTGTTCATGACTACTACCAGAAGCAAGCATACATCAACACCTATAAGCATGTGATATACCCCATGAATGGAATGGACATGTGGAAGAAGACATATAAACCGCCAATTCAGCCACCACATTACACTAGAAAGTCTGGGAGACCCAAGAAATGCAGGAGGAGGGAAGCAGATGAGCCACCTGCTCAAAGTGAAGATGGAACCAAGAAAATGAGGAGGTATCTTAAGAAATTAAGCTGTAGAAGATGTGGGGAAAAAGGGCACAATGTGAGGACTTGCCCATTTGGTAATAAAGGAGGCGGAACAAAAAAAAAAAGCAATGTGAAGATGGAACCAAAGAAAAGCAATGCAGTCAAGTAATCACACAACCAACATTCAGTCAGCCATCACAGCCCACACCCACAATCACATGAGCTCCGAAGGCCCCAACTGAATAAGGAGGTGCAGCTAAAAGGGGAAGTGTCCCTTAAGTTTCTATCTTTAAATGTCTTTATCTAAGTTTAAGACTAAATTTTATCTACTGTTATGGTGTTTTGTATTGCCCTGGCTTTTGGTGCCTTGTTTGGCATGGCTATTGATGCTTCTCTTGCTTTTGTGATGGCTATTGATGCCTTTTTGGCTTGTGCATTGTTAGGGCTGAACCTAAGGAAAAACCTTGTTCCGTTAATGGAGACATTTGTTGGTACTATTATGCCTTGTTCTGCTTTTGTGGTTGTTGCTACTGGTAACGCCTTTTTTTTTTTTGGCAATTGGAGAGAAGAATGCATTGCTTGTGATTGGGCTGCATTTTTCCATTTTCAGATGCTATGATTGTTGTGACCAAAGAAATTAATGCATTTGCTATGATTGTCTTTTTATCTGTACAAGGGGAGGAAATTGTGGAAGAAATCCTCACTGCTATCTGCCTTTCATTACTCTGCGTCTGTGTGTGTGTGTGTGTGTGAGAGAGAGAGAGAGAGAGAGAGAGAGATGAATAGAGAGAGAGTCGGAGAGAGAGAGAGTGTGTGTGTGAGTCGGGGAGAGGGAGAGAACAGAGTCAGTTATGGTAGACCAGCTTGTCGGACAGGGAAGAAGAAGATAGAAACATATACATATATGATAGGCAAAAAGACATTTATATTCTTCAACTAACCCACCTAGGGAGAAAGGGTTAAGTTTTCCGTCCAAAAGGAAAAGATTGTCCTGACTATGTAACATTTTTTTAGTTGAAGGGGCAAGGGTGTTCAATTGGTAGTTGAAGGGGGAAGTAAAAATTTTCGGAATAGTTTAGGGGGCAAGTACATATTTAACCCTTCTTTTTATTTAGGAGGTAGATATATAGGCTCATTTTCTACGTACCCATCGGCTTTGCATGGTTACAACTTAATTACGTGTCGAAGGGTACCAATCAATTCATAGACTTGTCTGCCATTTTCTTCTGTGCATGTGGATTTACTTAATTAAGGATATTCATGAATCTATTCCTCGATCCCTCAGGTCAGAAAATAGTTAATTCCTTCTTGAAATTAAACGTTTTGCAATCCGCAGGCTGCTGTGCTATATATGTCAAATGGTACTGTACAAGAGTGTACATAAGTGAATAAGCATTTTCTGATCGAACACTAATTGGAGCTGAGATGCATGTCATGGCCTCGATCGATTCACTAGAGTCTCATCGTGTGGAAGGAATCATTGATGCGCGCGATCTCCCGATTTCGTCGAGTCTCATTACGTGAAAATGGATTATTGATGCACGCGATCTCCCTTCCTACTTATAAATCATTTTGGAAAACAAAGACCTGTGAATATGAGAATCGCGATCAGATGATCTCTCAAATATGTTTCATTCATCAAGAGTCTTACGGTTCATTTTTCTCATTACAAATATGCACTTCCTTAATTTGAACTCTCTTTTTTGGCTACGTGTGTTACCTTCAATTCACTTGTACGAAATACTTACTAAGTTTTCCTTTAATTTAATTACTCATACTTAATTTTCCTTTAAGTTACTCCATCAAGGAAGATAGGGAGCACTTCAAGTTGAGCGATACTCTCACGTCTGAGTAAAAGTCCGTATATTAATGTGAGGAAATAATTTGCAGAATACAATTCTATTCGATTTTCCCCCCCCCAAAATGTGGCGAATAGGGAAATTTGGAACTACCACTACACCACTATAAATAGAGAGTGTCTCAAAAGTCCATAGACACACCATCGACATTAGATTATCTGTTCCTTTTTTTTTTTTTTAAGGTGACTCTTCTTGTATCTCTTGATTTAATTTGAGGACCTCAAATATAAATAAAATAATAAACCAAAGTCATATATATTGTTCAAAAATAACAAAGCAACTTAGTATGATTTTGATTTTAAATTGTCGGCTGAGAAATTGTTTGGTGGACAAGGAAGAGAGATAGCTGATAACAGCATAAGGTAAAGGCGGTTTTAACTAATCATTCATAATTATTATCCAGAAGTATACGTTTGCCGGGAGTCGAACTAGGGTTTCTTGTTTGGAAAGCAATTATCCTAACCGTTGGACTACAAACGCACGCACGCTTGGATGTCTGTATTTTGTACACTGTCTTACTGATTACGTTCCAGAAACCTCCTTAAAAAATAAGCAGCTTATTTCACATTTTCAAATTCAAAAATAATGTAGATGAAAAATAATTTTTTATTTTTTTGCACCGTATTAAAGATCTTGATAAGATCTATCAAAGAAGATCCATATTGGTAGGAAAATTATTTGCGTAAACACATTATTTTTGAACTTGAAATTGTCTTCTTAAAAAATAAGTACTTATTTGAGCTTGCACGCAAGTCTATTATGTGTTTCGTGTCGGTGGAGGAAAGCCTCATAAATTTTGCAGCTGCACAGTTTTTGGAAAAAAGGTAATTTTAAGTTAAAAAATTATGTGTTTACGCAAATAATTTTTCTACCAATATAGATCTTGTTTGATAGATTTCATTGAAATCTTTTAAAAAGTGCAAAAAAACTAAAAAATTATTTTTCATTTTTATTATATTTGAGCTTGAAATTACTTTCTTATTGAAAAATAAGATTTAAAAAGAAAGCAGAACGGCACCTGATTCTAATTGTAATTTTTCGACACGTACTAGTATATTTTTATTACAAAGCAAATTGAAAAGTTGAGGCAAACGCAATGCAGAACTTAGAAAATGAAAAGCTCAAACCAATTACTTATAAAATTCATCAACGAATCTCTAAAGAGGCAAAAAAAAAAAAAAAAAAGAGACATCGCAAGTTTGACTCTTGGCCTCTTCAATTTTAACGCCAACAATTTTGGAACTCATACAAAAAATGGGTTTGAAAGGATGGTTTGAGGCTCAAACTCACCTCCTAAGGTACTAAAGAGGAGGAACAATCAATTTGCCACAAAGATTATAAAAAAAAAAAAACAATTTGCCACTATACCATAAAGGAATCTTGCTTTCTATGTCAAAAAAAAAAAAATTTAATATAAAAAAAATCTTATTCTCAAAACTAGCTTAAGATCTCGAAAATTTCTTGGTCGGACCTGCATATTTTCTTTTATATTCCTGAATTATCTGCTAAGGAATTGATAATTTACGTTTCGCATTGTGTCAAAAATAATCCAAACAACTCTCAAGGGTATTTCAATAAATTCAAAACATTACCGAACAATACTAGTACTAGTAAAGTTTTTGTTTTAAAACGACACAACCAAATAATAATAAACACTAATTAAATGAATAAAGACAGAACCAAGGGATCCCCTTATCCCCAAATATTTTCCCTTCAAATTTTTAGGAGTATATTTGTGTGCACATGCTTTGTTACACAACGCAAGATTATCGCTGAAGGCCGTCAACGGCCATCAACGCCGTCTGAAGCCACGTCAGCAAACCCCCCACGAGCTGACGAGCTTAATCTATCCGTATTCTCTCTCTCTCTCTAGCTGCTTCTTGAACTCTATTACTCACAGGCCGCGTGTCGAACTCTTTTATTGCCAACTAAATATATACTGAAAAACAATTGCACATAAGGGGGAAAAAAAGTCCAATCACATCCTCTCAATCTCAATTTCCACATATATATAGTACTTTTCTATATTTCTTGGGTGAGTATTTGAGGGGTCTGTAAATGGGTTCCCTTGAAACTGGTCTTTCTGTAGAGAGAGATCAAAGCAGGATTGAGAGGCACCCATTTTGTCAAAAACCCAGATCAAGATTTATGAAATTCGTTTTGTTCAAGAAAATTGGATACCTGCAATGGGTTTGCACGGTAGCCGTGTTTTTCTTCTTCGTGGTTATTTTCCAGATGTTCTTGCCCGGTTCAGTGATTGAGAAGTCAGAGAATTCTTGGAAGGGAAGAGACGTGGATTCTGGGGATTCGATGGTGTGGAAGGACTTTAGTGGGTTGGATTTTGGAGAAGGTGTTAAGTTTGAGCCACTGAATCTTTTGGGTAAATTTCTAAAAGAGTCTAGAGAGGTCAATTTGTCTTCTGTTGCTCGGAGTGGAGTTGGATTTGGGTATAGAAAACCCCAGCTTGCTTTGGTGAGTAGTGATAGTTCAAACATTTTATTTTTCCTTTTAATGTTCTTGTTGTTTGGTGTTTTTTACAGTTCATGTTTTTATTTTATTTTCTTTATGTTTCTTGTTGTTTGGTTGTGACGTGTGATTTGGTCTTTATTTTTATTTTCTTTATGCAGAATTTACAGAGAGTCCGTGCTTTATTTTACTTTTATTTTTCATGTGTTTTTTGCATTCTTGGGTGAGAGTAGCTTTTTGGGGTTTGTAATGTGTACTATTTTGAATTTTCTATGTAGGTTTTCGCAGATCTGTTATTTGATCCACAGCAGATACTGATGGCTACTGTTGCTGTTGCTTTTCGGGAAATTGGGTATCAAATTACGGTAACTTCTTTGATCAAGTATCCCGTTTTCTTTCAACTTGTTGCTTTCAATGTGGACATCTTGGTTGCTTGGTTGCTTGGTTGTTGCTAGTGGAAACATGAAATTAGTGTAACTGGAGGGAAACCGTAAGCATAAAACGAGCTCGTATACCTAACTGTAGAATCTGTTCATTCTGAGTGAATACTTCCTCTTTGGGAACTCAAACCATTCAGTGTTCTAAATGGCGGCCGCCGGGCACTCGGCGGCAGGTCGGCGTCAAGATTTTACCCTCGGCGGCTCGTTCGGCGGATTTGGAGATTTGGCGAAGCTTGGCGGCCGATTTGGCGGAACTTGGCAGCTAAGATCTGGCCGAGCTAGGCAGCATCTCGGCGGGCCGTGGCGGAGCTTAATTGCCTTAAAAATATTTAAAAAATATATATTTTTTAAAAACGCCGAATCGCTCGGCGGCCGCCTAGGCGCCCGCCTGACTAGCGCTGAGGGCCATTTAGAACACTGCCATTTACAATGAGAGCTATTAGCGTATTCGCACTGTATTTAAAGTGTGTCCCAATTGGACTTCACTTTCTCTATGGTACCGCTTCCCTTGACGTATCTGAGCCCTTCATTGCTCGTTGCCTCACTCTGCTTTGGATGTTGCACATTCACCCCTAATGGGAATATGGGATGAAGGGGAGTGAAAATAATTTCCATAAACTCTCAGCTATTCTGTTCTCGTTTGCATTCTTTTCTTCTTTAAGGCAAAGACAGTTGATGACTGTCCATGCTTTTGGGCATGAAGTCCTTTGATAGACTGATAGCCACGTTAAGCAATCTTGGTAACCATCTTATAGGGACATCTTATGCGGTAACCATTTTAAGTCACCAATGGCGGAGCCTGGAATCATTAGCGGGGAAATTATTAATCACAACTTAAAAATATTTTTCGCCAATAAATAATGAGCTGGTAGAAAAAGAATTTTACACTGGAAATAAGAGCAGACCTAATACGTTCGTTTGTAAGGTATTTCATACAAGCCTTTTCTATGGCCTAGGGGTTTTCGTGTTTTTGGAAGGTTTTAGATTTGAATGATAGTATCAATGGCCCCACTGAAAATGGTAGTTCTGAATGTCAAAGTTCCATTTTCACAAAATTTATATAACCAATAATTCCTCTCATAAATTTCTCATTATGTTTATCATAGTCCCTTAAGTAATATGATTTTCATGTACTCTACCAGACGTATAATGCGTACTACTCTTCATCTGCCAAGGTTGCTAATTATTTTGTGGAATTATGAAATGTGAATATCCTGTGAGCTGCAAACACACATTGGCAATCTAGATGGCCCGAGGCTTCGAGTTGATGGACGTTGGCACAACATGTAGAATATGAGAGGATTAACATGCCATTTGCAAGAATTACATAGAATTTTCCTCGTAACTGTGACTGCCGAGGCTATGAACAGAACTGGACACAAATGTGCCTGTGGCTATGAAATAGCAAGAGCTAATGCCACTTCTTCGATGAGATGAATCCTCTCCCTTTGAACATGTTCCTCTATTTCCTGTTTGATTCAGGAGTTGGGAAAGTTACACTAGGCTTGCGTGCCAGTCACAGGACATTTTTCCTTTCGAACCACATACCAGTGTTTTTGTATGCATTGAAGATTTGTCTGCTTGTTAAGTTGTTATGACTTCCTTAATTCTAATAATTTCGAAAGGTAAATATAGTAAGTCTTAGCATGATGTGTTATCTAATTGCAGGTTTACTCACTTGAAGATGGTCCTGTACTTGCAGTTTGGAAAAATATTGGAGTTCCGGTCACTCTTATCAAAACCCGTGAGAAAAAAGACGTTGTTGTAGACTGGCTAAAGTATGCCTTTCATGTGAAGTTTCTCATATTTGTAGTTTTTGATTCATTCATTATTGTCAGTAATTATCTCCAAAGTCCTGTGGTCACCCAAACAGAAGTGCAAACAATAATCTAAAGCTTTTGGATGCCTTCTTCTGTTTATGTATAGAGTACAAATGACATCCACCACTGGCTTTTGTCAATTCAATATAAGGAGAATGGATCAGTTCAGTACGACTATTTATTATCTTCTTACTCACGGTAGTGTATATTTATGGCAGCTATGATGGCATAATTGTGAGCTCCGTTGAAGCGAGGGAAGTCTTTTCAAGGTAAGTTCTATCATGTTATTTATACCCTAAAAACTTTGTGATGTGTGGGGTTCCCTCAAAATTTTCTTCGTCTTCCCATTTTTATCCACTGCATGCTTTATATCAAAGACCTAAACTAAACAACTAATCGACTATACGTGCAGGAACCAACAATAAATTGATTGAAAAGTATCGTCATTTTCTAATTCATCTTATGATGTCATGCACATAAGAATGGTTCATGAGCCCCAAAAGTCATATGTTAGCATTAAGTACTATTACTTATTTAACATTGATTATGAGAATGTCAACAACAAAGGCTATGGCTATTGGCTAAAATTTTGAATGAAGGAAGCAAGGTAATGAGCACAAAAATTGAATCGGGTTTCCAAGCCTGCCCTCTTTGATGCCTTCTAGCTTTTTGCTGTGGGCATGGAACCACGGCATTACGTCTCTTGAGTTCCTCGATCTTTGGAGGTATATGGGGGCCAGTATTCAAGTGGTAAAACTTTCTTAAAGCAGCCACTTTGTGCATATATTGCCAAAGATTAAGTCGCTCTCTGCACTTCAGTCCTCCCCAAGGGAATGGGGAATTGGGGATTACATGGGTATCGTTGTAGTGTTTTGTTGTTTTTTCTCTTCTTCAATCTTTTACTTGTTATAACCTGAATTAATGTTTCAAATGATGAATTTGAGGAGTTGCAAGTCTTTGGATAAATTTCTGTACCTATAACCTGATAATTGTGATTAGTTTCTTCTATTAGTACCCCGGAAATAGTTTTGCAGTTTCTTCTTCCACACGAAGTGAATAATTTTACTTCTCACAGTCTTCTGCAGGAACCTTTCAAGTCAGTACCTGTTATATGGACCATCCATGAAAAAACACTTGGTTTTCGTTTGAGACAATATCTGTCAAGTGGCCAAGTTGAGCTTGTAAACGATTGGAAGAAATTCATCAACCGTGCTACTGTTGTGGTCTTCCCAAGCTATGCCCTCCCGGTAATACTCATTCGACGAGTCCCTCCTTCATTTTGCTATTGTCTACATAGGGTGTTCATAGGAAGAACATGATAATGACTTCATGAACTTCAGAATCAACAAGAAGAAGATGCATGACTTTAAATTGCTGTAAGATTTCCCTTGATTGGATATACGATGTTAAATTGAAGTCAAACTGTTCTAGTCAAGATTATGATGCAAAAAGGAAATGGAGTCATGCATTATGGGATCGCTGTCTCATCATGTCCTTTTCTTTGAGATGTCCTCAGCTAAATAGTCCAAGTTTGTGACTAGTTGACTAAGTAGTCATGCTTAATAGATGCATAAGTCGGTTTAAAGACCAATTCTCAGTTTCAAAAAAAGACCAATTCTTCGTTTCTATGCTTTTGTCAGATGCTATACTCTGAATGTGATTCTGGAAACTACTATGTCATTCCGGGTTCTCCAGTTGAAGCATGGGAAGCAGACCACTTTAAGGTAACTGACAAGGATAATCTTCGTGTCAAAATGGATTATGGGCCTGATGACTTTGTTATCGTCGTAGTGGGAAGTCAATTTTTGTACAGAGGTTTGTGGCTGGAGCATGCCTTTGTTTTAAAGGCTTTGTTACCCCTTATTGAAGACCTCTCTTCTAATCATCCAAGTTCACTTCTTAAAATCATTCTCTTAAGTGGGGATTTGACGAGCAATTACAGTGTGGCTGTGGAGGTAAATGCCTATATATTCAGGCCTTCTGTTCAACATTTTTTGGGCTCAATTGTTATACTTTCCTCTTGGTTCACTGTCTTCTAATATCATTCTTTTCCCATACAGGCCATTGCTCAAAACCTAAGATACCCCAAGAACACTGTGAGACATTTTGCTGGTACTGAAGGTGCAAAAGCTGTTTTAAGTGTTGCTGATCTTGTGATATATGGATCCTTTCTCGAAGAGCAAGCTTTTCCGGACATTTTGATAAAAGCCATGTGCTTTGGGAAGCCAATCATAGCCCCAGATATATCCATGATCAGGAAATACGTATGTTTCTTAATGCTGCTTTTTCATTGCGTACATGACAGTCAGTTTCTTTGATTTTACTAGTGCTAATAGAAGTCTGTAGTTTGAAGTTTCATCTCATTTTTTGTGTGTGCCAAGTCTTGGTTTTGGATATGCTTATGCTAGAGCTATCATGATTACTTTTTCTTTTTAATTAATGCCCTTGTTTAGACCATATTTTATCTGATGCTGTAAATTAGTCGATGCCTTCAATCGAAGACTTGACCAGGCTTCTTTGTGGGTTTATTCTGTTTGGTTGTGCGTCTTTATTCTTTTAGGTAGTACAACCGCTCAGATTATGTCTCTTATTACTAGCGTTTGTTGTCTTTTAACCTGTAGGGGTTTGAATTATCGGGAACAGATCCAAGGCTTAGGTTGGGCTCCTCCTCCTGCTGCTCCGCGCTTCCGCCGCTGAGACCTGCACCAAGTCACTAGGGGTTTGACACCCCAGTGACCCTCCGACGATCAAGTTAGATCTCAGGAAGGGAGTGTAGGTCTAGGGTTAGGGTAGAATGGCATACCTCTTTAGGTTAGAGTCCCTTTGTATTTATAGACCTAGGGTTTCTTGGGCTCCAAGCTAGCGCGTGGAGTCTACGCTCAGGTAACCGCCTCGGGTGACGTCATAAGTGACGAGAGGGAGGAAGCGGTTACGGAGCACATGGGAAAGGGGAATCCCAATGATTGCATCCGTTGCATGATCTTCGTGGGGACTGCATGGCGTGACAACACTCTGTTAATGGACTCAAGAATATCTTCAAAAAAGACAGGGCACCCCGCAACAATGCAGCAGACGGAGGACCGACCCCGAGGGAAGCACCGAGGAGGGAACCGAGGTGTGGAATCCACACATAGCTTCGGCTCAGGGCTCCTCGAGTTCAAGAGCCACTTTATACGGCCCGGTTACCGAGCGTGTAACCGAGGCCACCACAATAGCCCCTCAACTCTTCGGAGCGCGACGCCTACTTCGGTTTCGGGGAGTTGATCCGTCGCGTGACCCGGCCAACCGGGGTCTCTGAAGTCCGAGGTGCAAAGAAATGAATTGAATTTTGGTAACCGAGGCTAGCTAGCCCCAGCTATAGGAGCCATGTATCAGCATCTGCCGAAGTGCTGAAGTCCAAAAGCTGTCTTGGCACGTGAAACGTCAATCGATTGGTACGAACTGTCCTATCAAGGACACGCGTCAGAGTGCAAATGGTTCGGTCATCCGGCGCCTCTGAACCCGGTGCAGACCCTTCGTTGCTGTCCGTCCGATGTGGACACGCGTCGCCGATCCAACGGCTCGGTGCACGGCGCTTCGTTTCCGGCGTAACCGCTCGTCCGCTCCATTATAAAAACAGAGAAAGAGGGGAGAGAAAGGCACTGGAGCTCTGAAAAGACGTTGAACTGCTGCCGCCGTGTTCTTCGACCTTTTGATCGAGTTTTCAAGCGGTTTGAGGGCAGATCTTCGCACGAAATTCAGGTATGTTGACCTTCAAATCACGATCTTCAAGCTTTGATGGTTTTTGCAAGCTTTTACACTGTTTTTAACGCCCATTGGGGCGGAGACGCCGCTCGCCACCGCCTGGTTCGTGGCGTTGATGGCTTCCTCCGCCGCGAATTCCTGAAACCGAGACCCAATGTTCTTCTTGAGGCTTTAATTCCTCCCGAGGCCCTTCTTGAATCCAGGACCCATAGATTAGAGCAAGACCCGAGGGGGCTCCTCCCGAGGAGGGATTTCCCTTAGATGACCGAGGCTAATCCCCACCGAAGAGTGATGACCATTCCGTCCCGAGTGTGAGGACCTATTGCCTTCCCCAAAGCACATAGCTGATGGGCTTTTGCACGTTCTTTTCTTTGTTTAGGTCGGGGTGGATGGTCGTTGATATCTCTTCGGACAGCTCAAGTAGTTCAGATTCCTCCACGCTCGAGGGCATCTTTCGACAAGCTTGGAACCGAAGGATATACCGAATCCCAATCGACGTTATCGAACCGGCTGACCCTGACCGAGCTCAACGCGAAGTGACGACTTTTGACCCGAGTCTGACAGAACCTAAGAGCACATCGAACCAAGCCCCGGGGCCATACGCAGGTGCTCCCGAGGAGGTTCGGGGGCGGAGGAGGCCGATGAGACCGTGTCCCTTCCTGGGGCAGTACTTCAGCGGCACGCCCGCGGCATATGCAGAGTTCAAGAGGGTCTACAGCATACCTCCGAATGTCGAGGTTCGGTTGCTCCGAGACACCGACCCCTTGAATCTTCCATACAGCCAGGGGGAGCTGATCTTTCCCCTGATGGCAATCACCGTGGGGGGGGATCAGATTCCCCCTCCATCAATTTGTTCGACGGGTACTCCGGACCCTCACCCTTACCTCCTCCCAACTCACGGTAAACTCTTACCAAATAATTACCAGCATCATTGAGTTGAGGAGGCAGTACAGCCTGACCTTCGGCCTTGAAGAATTCTTCGGAGTGTACTCGCTTGGCATCAACCGAGCGTGCGGCCGACATTACTTGTCGTGCAGAGCGGATTATGACACCTTCCTCATTGACCGCCTACCGGACTCCGAGGAGTGGGCAGGGATATACGTCGTAGTCTCCGGGAACTTCATGTTTGGTCCCGGGGAGATAGCTGACACAACCACCTCGGTTCAATTTGAAGCTGGGAAGCCTGGTCGGTAAACTTAGGCTTCGGTATTTATGCTGCATACTTCAACTCTTTCTTGAATATACACTAACTTTTTCTTCCTTTTGGTGTTTTATTGCAGCCGAGGGAGTTGTGACTGGTCTTCGGGAGAAGGCTTCCAAAGCTCGGATTGACGCCGCTTACGCCATCCCAATCACCAGCCGGTACGCTCCAGAGCTGCTCGGGTACAAACCGTCGTACACGAGTTATCTGAAGAAGAGGCCGAGGCAACAAGGCGTATCGAGAGCGGGCCGTGGGCGAGGGCGAGGCCGAGGTCAGGGCGGAAGGACAGGGAGAGGAGGCAGCGGAGGAACCGGGCTTGACACCGAGGGGAGCAGCTCCGGGCCTCGGGGAGTCGTAAGGGAGGAGATTGACAGGGATACTCCGGAGAGAACAGGGCTTAGTGGAGAAATGGCCGGCCCTAGTACCAGAGAAGTGCTCAACCTGAGGCGGCGGCGACCGGGGGGTCGAGGAAGTGGTACTGCTCCCGCTGGTGCGCCGGGACCTCAGGAGTAACTCCTGTTTCATCGCAGGGCCCACCTGAGAAGAGGGCTCGGCACGAGGAGGTGGTCGGCGACAGAAGCCGAGAGAAGGAGCCGATCAATATTGAGGACGAGCAGGAGGGAAGGAGAGAGGAGCAACCCACCGAGGGGGAAGATGGGACCTGGGTCCATCCCCGGGAGCTGCCCTGGGCACCTGAGTTCTGACACTTTGCTGGTCGGCAGATCACGCACGCTGACAGTATTAAGAACCTCGGTGTTGCCTATGGCATGCTCCAAGGTTGCATCCTTCCTCGGGATGCCCAAGCTGCTGACGGTCTAACCGAGGACCTGACTGCGGAGATTGCTCAGGCCCTTTTCATGGTAAGCTTGTTGCTGTTTTGTCCCCTGTTTCCTTTGGTTAAAGTTTTTATACTTGTAAAAATTCTTATATACCCCTTGTTGGCAAGCTGGTGCTCGGGCTCTTACGATCAATCGCCGATGCAAGGCCCGGGAAGCAGAGAACGAGGAGCTGAAGAGGGCGCTGGCCCAGACGGAGGAGGACCTGAAGCTGGCTCGGGAGACATGCGAGCTCTACCTGTCGGACTTTCAGAAGTGCGACAGGGAAAGGCTGCTAGCCGAGGGCAGGGCCACCAAGGCCGAGGAGGATGCTAAGTCCCTAAGGGCCGCTCGGGCTAGGGAGCTGGAGGAGGCGATGCAGGAAGGCTACAACTGAGGCTGGGACGTGGCCGGGGTGGCATACAAGAAGCAGGTGCGAGAAATTGAGAATGAACTGTACCGAGACCGCTTCCTGGACGGGCTTCGGTTTGGCCACGAGGCCCTTCTTCAGAAGCTGACCCTTCCCGAGGACTCTACCCTCCGAACCCTACCTGAAGCACCACTAGAAGAGCTTGCAATGCCCGAGGAAAAGGATGAACAGGTGCAGAATCCTGAGGCGGGGATTCCTTCCGAAGGCCAAACCAGCGCTTTAGCCGACGACGTGACCCAAGCTCCTGTTCCTCAAGATACTTAAATTTTTTCCTTGCTTTTCCTTTTGTTTTTGGCTGGACGGTTCCGGACATTTGGAATTGGCCGTTCCAGGAATGACTTTGGTGACAGGCGACGAACATCTGGCCGAAGCCTGATCACTTGTAATAGCTAAGTAGGGCTTTATCTTGAGGATTTCAATTTGATTGCTCGGTTTTGAATGATTTTCTTCTGTTGAATGAATGCTTCTGTTTTCCGCATTTGATTTTATCATTTGAGATGAATGGGTTCATAATTACCACCGAAGGGTGCCTCTGCCCCTGCTTCGGTTAAACATTTGTAAGAAAACCAAATTGTAACCGAAGCATAGACCGAGGTGATCTCAAAGACGTGTCGAGGTGGTTTAGAAAGCGAAGCGTTGGTTAGCCCCGGCGCGCGGAAAGTTTGCAAGGTAGGCAGGGAAATAACCGAAGCGAAGACAATAATGACCGAAGCGCCCCTGTGAAGGGAGATAGAGGGACCTAAACCGAAGCAAAGAGGAGGCAAAAATTGAATTGCGCGGGCCCCGGCTTTGGGCTAGGTGCCTCTGTTGCTGGTTAGTCATGTAGCCGGAGTGAGAGATACTTAGGGTGAGATATGCTGCTAAGGAATTGGGGCTAGAATCCCGAAGGGAAATGGCATAGGCCATGGCTTCGGAATTCTGCGAACCCTTAACAGTAGATGACGTACCGGGAGGTCGGGATAAGGGGCTCGGGGAAAAGGCCGAGTTTCCTTAAGGCGAACAACCGAGCGTCCGAACGACCGAGAAGGCCGTGGCGACTTTGTGGGGATGTCTGTCCGAGGGGGATACCCATGGGAGGACGGAGCCCCGAAGTCAAGGTAAAACGATTCAAACAAAGTCGAACCGAGTAGTAAAAAGTGGATAATGAGAGTAATAACATAGTGATGTCAGGAAAATTCGCATTGAAATGAAGTTAGGAGGAACCATTACATAGGTACGCATGGGCGTTTCTTGGGAAAACAAAAAACAAGGAAAAAGGGGATAGGTCCTCGGTGGCTGAAGCCTGGCTAGCCATAAAATTTCTTGAGGTTGTTGGCATTCCATGTCTTGGCGATTGGAGAACCATCCAGCTTCTCCAGCTTGTAGTTGCCCGAGCCTAGGTGTTTTAGGACTCGGAAGGGACCCTCCCAGTTGGGCATCAATTTCCTATTCTTTGATTTCTCTATCACTTTTTTCCAGACGAGGTCGTCTGGCTTGAAAGACCGGAGGCGGACGCTTCGGTTATACCCCTTGGCGACCTCCTGTTGGTATGAGGCAAGCTTGATCCGGGCAGTCTCACGCTCCTCCTCAGCCAGGTCGAGATTTGCAGCAATGTTTTCATTGTTGACCTCATAGTCAAAGTTCTCAGTACGGATCGTTGGGAGACCGACCTGCAGAGGGATAACAGCCTCCATTCCGAAGGCCAGAGAGAATGGGGTTCGGCCTGTCGAGCGTCGGGGCGTGGTTCGGTAGCCCCAGAGGACTCGAGGCAATTCTTCGGCCCACTTGCCCCGGCGGGACTCGAGCCGGCGCTTGAGGCCAGAGGAGATGGCTTTGTTGGTGGCCTCGGCTTGGCCGTTGCCCTGTGGATAGCCCGGCGTGGAGGTGTCCCATTTAATGCCATACTCGTCCAAGAGAGCTCGGTACCGCTGCCTCGTAAATTGCTTACCGTTGTCGGTGATAATGGCGAAGGGCACACTGAAGCGGGAAATTATGTTGCGCCAGACAAAGCGAATGACATCTGCTTCCTCGATGGTGACCAGGGGCTCGGCCTCGACCCACTTAGAGAAGTAATCGGTGGCGGTGAGAAGGAACTTGAAGCCTCTGGGCGCGACGGGGAGCTTGCCAACTATGTCCATGCCCCATTGAGAGAAGGGCCAGGGACTGGTGAGTGGGCTGAGATCCCGAGCCGGCTGGTGGATGATGGGGGCAAACATTTGGCACTTTCGACAACACTTGACATAGTCTTCGGAATCTTTCTTCATGGTGGGCCACCACTACCCTTGGGTAATGGCTCGGTGAGCAAGGGAGCGCCCACCAGAATGGCAACCGCTGTCGCCGGAGTGAAGCTCTTCGATGATACCTGGGACCTGGTGGGGGTGGGCTACCAACAAGTAAGGACCGGTAAAAGACCGTCGGTAAAGCTTTCCATTGGGGTCGAGCCAAAACAGAGCAGCCCTGTTGCGGAGTCGGTGCGCTTCCTTCTTATCGGCAGGGAGGGTATCATCCTTCAAGTAACTGACGATCTCGTCCATCCAGCTCGGTCCAAGCTCGATGTTAAGAACCTCGTGGCTTAAAACTTCAAGCTCAAAATTGGGTTTGTCGATGGAGCTGAAGGATATGGAACGATGTTCGGAAGCTGTGCAGGCCGAAGCGAGCCCAGCTAGGGCGTCGGCATGAGCGTTCTGTTCCCTGGGAATATGTTCAACGCGAATGGCCTTAAAGCTTTTGAGGAGCCGGATGGCGGAGCTGAGGTAGGTACGCATTCGGTCGTCCCGAGCTTCATATTCTTCGGAGAGTTGGTTGACCACCAATTGAGAGTCGCTGTAAATGACAAGTTCTTCGATACCGAGGGCTTCGGCAGTCTTGAGTCCGGAGATAAGTGCCTTGTACTCAGCCTCATTGTTGGAGGCCGGGAAGTTGATGGAGAGGGAGCTTTCATGCAAGACGCCGGAAGGGGAGAGGAGCACGATTCCAGCCCCGGCGCCTCGGCTGTTAGACGCGCCGTCAACGTACATTTTTCACACATCGCTGTGAAAGAGCTTCCAGGCGGTGCTCGGATTGGCTTGGAGGACGGCCTCGGGACGGGGGGGAGGGGTCAAAGCCAGGACATCGGCTGGTGTGAGCTCGGCGATGAAGTTGGCAAGTACCTGGGCTTTGATTGCTGTCCGAGGCTGGAAGTGGATTTCGTAATTGGCCAGCTCGACGGCCCACTGAGAGATTCGGTTGGAGAGGTCCGCCTTACGGAGGAGTGATTAGAGCGGGTACGCGGTAAGAACAATGACGCAATGGGAATATGGGGCGAGCTTCCGAGATGCCGAGATGAGGGCGAGGACGAGCTTTTCCAGGGGAAGATAGCGTGTCTCGGCGGGAGCCATCGTATTGCTAGAGTAGTAGATGGGTTGGTGGTCCCGTTCTTCCTGTCAAACGAGAACCGAACTTATCGCATGTGAGGAGACGACAAGATACAGGAATAAGTCCTCCTGGTCCCGAGGCGTGACGAGAAGCGGTGCTTCGGAGAGGCAAGTCTTCAATTGCTATAGTGCTCGGTCACAGTCCTCGGTCCACTGGAAGCTCCGTCGGCTGCCCTTCAGGAGGGCAAAGAAGGGTTGGCACTTGTCGGAAGAACGGCTGATGAATCGGTTCAAGGCAGCAGCCATGCCCGTCATGCGTTGCACGTCCCTCTTGTTGTGGGGAGCCGAGAGCTTCTCGATGGCCAGTAATTGAGCAGGGTCGGCTTCAATCCCGCGCCGAGACACGAGGTGTCCTAAGAATTTGCCGGAGTTGACACTGAAGGCACATTTCTCTGCGTTGAGGCAGAGTTTGTGCTGTTTGAGGATTTCGAAGGATTCGGCGAGATGGGTGAGGTGATCACCGGCGAGCATGCTTTTGACCACCATATCGTCAATGTAAGCCATCATTGTGTCACCTAGGAGACGCTCGAACATCTTGGTTATCATCCTCTGAAAAGTTGCCCCGGCGTTTTTGAGTCCGAAGGGCATGACGAGATATCCGAAGATTCCATGGGGGGTGATGAAGGCCGTGTTCTCGACGTCGCCCTCACTCATGGCAATCTGATGGTAGCCTCGGTAGGCGTCCATAAAACTGAGTCGGTCGTGGCCTGCCGTAGCGTTAACAAGTTGATCGATCCTCGGGAGGGGGAAGAAATCTTTCGGGCAAGCGTCGTTGAGGTTGGAATAATCAACGCAGACGCGCCACTTGCCATTCTTCTTCTTGACAACCACGGTATTGGCCAACCACTTGGGGTATTGGACTTCTCGGATAGCATTTGCGTTGAGGAGGCGGTTAACTTCCTCAACGACAGCTTCGGAATGAACCAGAGAGGAGCGCCGGGCCTTCTAGACGACGGGACGCTTGGTCTTGTCAATGTTGAGCTCGTGGCAGATGAAAGAGGGATCGACCCCGAGCATCTCGTAGGGAGTCCATGCAACGACTTCGATATTCTGTTTGAGAAAGTCCACCATGTCAGTCCGTTCGGTGTCACTTAGGGAGGAACCGACAAGGAAAAAACGTGACCCGTCTTCCGTAATGGGAACGGTAACGAGTTCTACTGCCTTCTCGTCGGCGGGCCTGCCGACGTTTTCCAGAACGGGAGCATCGGGGACCTCAATGAGGTTGACCCGGGAAGTCTTCTTGTTGCTTCGGACAGCGTTAACATAGCACCTTTTTGCCGCTGTTTGGTCACCGTACAGGTCCTCCTCTCGTCCGCTAGCGCTTATGAAGCGGACTACCTGGTGATAAGTGGAGGCGATAGCCCTCAACTTATGGAGCCAGGTGCGTCCGACGATTGCATTGTAAGGGCTAGGGACGTCAACGACCACGAACTCCATATCAAGGACCACCGAGCCTGCGCGGACGGGGAGAGTGATCAACCCGAGAGGCCACACCGGGGCCCCGTTGAAGCCTATGAGGGGGACTTCGGAAGGACGGAGATCGGAGTCCGAGAGTTTCAGGTCCTGGAACAGGGAGTAGTACATGACCTCGGTCGAGCTGCCTTGGTCAACGAGGACGCGGCGGACGTTGAAAGTTCCGATGCGGAGTGTGACGTCGAGGGCGTCATTATGTGGCAGCTGGACATGGTCGAGGTCCTTCTCGGTAAACGTGATTGTCCACTTTGAACCGTCATCGGTGCGGGCGCGCTTGGTGTCGGGACCGACTAGCATAACTTGTTTGGAAGAGGATGCGTCATTCAACTCAGCGCGGATGATGCAAGCGGCCTCGGGGTGTAGAGGGCCGTGGATAACGTGAATCGTTTGAATCTCTTCTTTAGGTCGTTGCTCGGCGCGCTCTGCCCGAGCCTTTGTTTTTTCGTGATCGATTAAATGATTGAGGTGACCACCGGCGACAAGCTGCTCCAAGTAGGCCTTGAAGGGCTTGCAGGCAGTTGTGAAGCGGCCCTGCTCATTATGATAACTGCATCGGATGATTGAGTTTTTGATCTTGCCGTTTTCGGTACCGAGCTTCTGATTCGGGAAGGAGAAGAAGGGTTGATCCTTCACCTGATCAATGAGCCGGTAAATAGGAACGGTGAAGACGGTCTTCTCAGCGTTGAAGTCGCTTGGCTTCGGCCCCTTCTTCGGGGATTGCTTGATGTTGTTGACCTGCTTCTTAGGCATTGAAGCAGGTGTGAGGACCGAAGCGTTGACCGAGACAGATGTGAGCTTGGAGCTCGTGGACTTCCCGATGCCTCTTTCAGCTTTGGACTCGATGAGCTGGCACCAGCTTTCGATGCGGGTCATGAGGTCCTTCATGGAGTCAGGCTTGTTGCGGGCGAGGTCGTCATAGACTTGCTCGTCCTGGGAGGTGAGACCGAGCTTGAAACCTCGGGCCGATATGACACCGTCGCAGCCTTCGATTTCGTTGAATAGCTCCCAGTAACGACCGGCGTACTGGCGGAGCGTCTCGTCGGGTCGTTTGCGGAGAGAGAGGAGGGAATCAATCTCCTTCTCGTGCTTGTTGCTCGTGACGAACCGAGCCATGAAGGCATTGCACAGGGAGTCAAACGATGAGATTGATCTGGCAGGCAGCTGGTTAAACCATGTAAGGCCTAGGTTCCCGAGGCTGGCAGGGAAGACCTTACAGAGGAAGGCGTCGTCCGAGGGCTCATTGCGGAGGAAGAGAGACATGACGAGCTTGTACTGCATGAGGTGAGTATATGCCTCGGTTTTGCCATCGTACTTGGCAAATTTGGGCTGGGTGAATCCTTTTAGGGGGGTGACCGAGTCGATCTCTTGTGTGAAGGGGGAGGTCGTGAGCCTTTTGAGTCGGGCGTCACGATGAGGTCGGATCGAGCAGTCGACCCGTTTGGGCCTTCTGTCGCGGGGCGCTTTGAGGACCGACTCATCCAGCCTTTCGTGTTCTTTCCTCTTAGGTGGGATGCTTCCTGACCTCTGACGAGATCGCTCATGTCGGTCCTTCTTGTAGCTATCTCGAGCGTAGTGCTCGAGGCGGTTCGTGACATGACTTCTGCCACCCTTCTCTCCTGGGTGCGAGACGAATGGGCTTTTGGTTTGAGCGTTCTTGAGGCGCTCGCGATAGCCCTTTGTTTGGAACTCCAGGAGGCCGTCCTCGTTGTTGGCAATTTTGGTGAAGCTGGGAGTGGATTCACGAGCTCCCTTTCCGATCCTGACCGGGTGCGTGGATGAGGCGGAGTCGCTACCGGCGCCGAGCCTCTCGAAGGCGGATCGCTTCCGTCGTGGGTCTTTGGGGTCAGGGGAACGGGATCGTTCCCTACCCCCAGCGCCTCCTTCAGGTCGACCACCCTTTGCAACAGGAGGCTCGAGACGGTCTTTGACGGAGGGTCGAGGCTGGTGTTCGACCAAACGGTCCCCCTCGCGACTGCGGGAAGGGCTCTGGTGGCCTCTCCTTCCGCCACGGCTTCCCATGGAGTGAGATGTGGAGATCTGGAGGAGATGTTTGATCTCAGCGAGCTCGTCGCGGACGTGCTTGTCTCGTTCCACGGCTGTTGATAAGTCGTCAATCTTCCGCTCCAGGTGACGGATGTAGGTGTGGAGTTCGGTGCCGGCTCCTACGTCCTGAGTTGGAGTTCTAGCTCCGACTCCGATTGACATGTGAGCCTTCCCTGGGGCACCGGCCCCGCCGGGAGTCAGGATTGGCTCCCCGAACGGTCCGAGGCCGAGGGTTGTCTCACTGGGGTGAAAGTCTTCAACTTCCACCATAGCTGCGACGGGAGGTTTTGACGGAGCTCTTTGGATGGAGGGAGATGAATGGTTATGAGATTGGCTGTTCCCCAGCAGAGTCGCTAATTGTAGGGGTTCGAATTATCGGGAACAGATCCAAGGCTCAAGTTGGGCTCCTCCTCCTGCTGCTCCGCGCTTCCGCCGCTGAGACCTGCACCAAGTCACTTGGGGTTTGACACCCCAGTGACCCTCCGACGATCAAGTTAGATCTCAGGAAGGGAGTGTAGGTCTAGGGTTAGGGTAGAATGGCATACCTCTTTAGGTTAGAGTCTTTTTGTATTTATAGACCTAGGGTTTCTCGGGCTCCAAGCTAGCGCGTGGAGTCTACGCTCAGGTAACCGCCTCGGGTGACGTCATAAGTGACGAGAGGGAGGAAGCGGTTACGGAGCACATGGGAAAGGGGAATCCCAATGATTGCATCCGTTGCATGATCTTCGTGGGAACCGCATGGCGTGACAACACTCTGTTAATGGACTCAAGAATATCTTCAAAAGAGACAGGGCACCCCGCAACAATGCAGCAGACGGAGGACCGACCCCGAGGGAAGCAGCGAGGAGGGAACCGAGGTGTGGAATCCACACATAGCTTCGGCTCAGGGCTCCTCGAGTTCAAGAGCCACTTTATACGGCCTGGTTACAGTGTAACCGAGGCCACCACATAACCCATGCATCACCATTCACTTTTAGAATGCTGAAATTTAGGAACATAATGCTCTTCGTTGTCAAGGTGTTGTAGCATGTTGGCCTCATAAGCCTCGGGTAACACTAATTTCTTGTCACTTTGGGAGACTGTAGTGAGAGGTTCTCTCATGAGTTAAAGTTAATACAGTTTGCTATCCTAGTTTAAATTAACCCTATCTTCAATTGGCTCATGAACTGGAAGATGGATCTTTATAGATCCTACCATGAAAAATTATGTTTCGACTTGTAGTGGACATTTAAATATTTTACCTGCAAGTCTAAAACTATCCCATAGGTCGTGGTTAGATATTTACCCCCTGTGATCTCTTTGTTTATACCTGATCGATGTAGTAGTCACCAACTTCTAGTGTGCACTATGTGCTTGAGAACTAAGATACTTTGTTTGCATGGGTAGGCCGTTAATGGTAACTTAGGTTTTGTATATAAAAACCATTCCTTGCTCTTATTTCAAATTTCTTGTTTGTAGATATTTAGTTACTTACTATGAAGCACCGACACCTCTAGAGGTCGAAGTATCGGAGTGTCAGACACGGGGACACGGGGACACGGCGGGGACACGGCAGGGACACGTACGGGACACGCCACGTGGCGTGTCCCATAATTTAATTTAAATTTTTTACGGGGACACGGCGGGGACACGGGGGGACACGGCTGGGGACACTGATGGGGACACGGCAGGGGCCAAACTGTAATTTTTGAGGGACTAAACTGTAATTTTTGAGGGGCCAAACTGTAATTTTTGAAAAAAATTGGGGGTTAAACTGTAATTTTTTTAAAAAATTTGGGGCCAAATTGTAATTTTTAAAAAAAATTCTGGGTGTCAAACTATATTTATTTATTTATATAAATATTTATTTAAATAAATAAATATACACGTGGCGTGTCCCCCGCCGTGTCCGTGTCCCCATTTTTTTAGAATTCCCGTGTCCCCGTGTCGGTGTCCGTGTCCGTGTCCGTGTCCGTGTCGGTTTCGGTGCATCATAGGTTACTTATCAGAAACGTTTGCTATGTTTTCCATGCAAGCTACTGACTCTGCTGACAATAACAATTAGGTTGATGACAGGGTCAATGGTTATCTATTTCCAAAGGGGAATTTGAAGGTTCTTACTCAGATTCTATTGCAAGTGGTATCGCAGGGGAAGTTATCACCTCTAGCTTGCAATATCGCATCAATTGGTGAGCGCACTGCTAAAAACCTTATGGTTTCTGAAACCGTGGAAGGGTATGCTTCCCTTGTCGAATATATTCTCAAGCTCCCATCAGAAGCTGTACCTTCCAAGGCTGTTTCTGAAATCCCTAGAAAGCTAAAAGAGGAATGGCAATGGCAATTGTTTGAGTCCATATTACATTCCGCAAATTTAAATAGAAGTTCAAAAAGCCACAAATTTTTAGAGGAGATTGAGAAGCAGTGGAATGGTACTCGAACAGAAAGTTCTGGAGCCGTGACCGCTACAAATGAAACATTTGTATATAGCATATGGGAAGAAGAAAAGAATATTGAGATGGCTAGTGCAAGGAAGAGAAGAGAAGAAGAAGAGGTAAGTGATGCAAGCTGCTGTTCAATTCTAGGAGTTCCGGTTGAATTTTTTTTTTATGCTACTTCTATTATTTTTCCTCATGTAGATTCCTGTTTTTACGAAATTTGATGCAGTTGAAGGACAGAACTGATCAACCTCGGGGAACATGGGAGGATGTGTATCGAAGTGCCAAGAGGGCTGATCGGTATAAGAACGATCTGCATGAAAGGGATGATGGAGAGCTTGAAAGGTCTGGCCAACCATTATGCATCTATGAACCTTACTTTGGTGAGGGAACCTGGCCTTTTTTGCACCGCACTTCACTCTATCGTGGACTTGGGCTGGTGAGTCACCAAGCTCATTGTGTGTCCTTTTCTTAACCACTTACTACTAATATTTAGCTTTTGTGGTCATGATGGACTAGTGTGGGTTTCTTCTCCTCCCCCTCCCCCTCGCCCTCCCCAATAGTACACTCCCTCCCTACTGTATTCTTGATTCTCTATGGAAATTCCAAGTTTTTAAGGGCCATGCAGCTAAGGTACTTAAATTTAAATCAATCGCGTAATTTCACCCCACTTTTTCCCACTGGCGACTATAGTAATAGTTATTTATAATGGATAGCTTTGGAAGTTACAAACTCTTTGCTTTGATTTTTCGAAATGGGCATACATTTTGGGATCCTAAACTGAAATACAGGACCAGCAATATGGGATGAGGGAGCAATTTTTTCCGTACCTTAAGCATCTTACCAATGTTGGAACTCAACACGGGTATCGAGCACCTACGACATACTTAAATGGAGATGTACCTAAAACATATGCCTAAGTACTTGACTTTACTGTGTAACACATAGGATTTCAATTGACGCGCACATAGATTTACGTTAGTTTGTAAAACTAACTGGACATGTAAAAAGGGTTTGTGAATGTTAAATTCTTAAATCTAAATATGCAGGCATCCTTAAAATAATGAATTTAGGTGGATCCGATAATTGGACAGATAACAGCACTTGACAACTCACAATAATTAATCTAATATAGACCTTATCTAACAAATGCATAGGGCGATGATTATGATGCATCGAGGGATTTTTTTTCTTAAGGGTTTTACTGCATGGAGTCGATCTTTCTTCAGTATTATACTTATCTCTGTGCCAGGCACTTGGAAGTCTATTTTGAATTTTTCTCGAACACGGTAATGACCCAGTAGTCCATCCGTCTTAATCAGTCAGACTAGTCATTCTTATGCTACTTACAGAACATTGATCTAATCGTGTTTTTGATCATACTAAATTTGCCCCCAGTTGATATTTTCCTTATAGTGTATAGATCAAAGGGACATTGGGACAACCCTTTTCCTATCTAACAGTCACATGAACTGGGTGATTGTAGTCCACCAAAGGTCGAAGGCCCCGGACAGATGATATTGATGCACCTTCTCGTCTTCCACTGCTTAACAACCCTTATTACCGAGATGCCCTTGTTGAATATGGAGCCTTTTTTGCTATAGCTAACCGTGTTGACCGCATTCACAAAAATGCTTGGATAGGGTTCCAGTCCTGGAGAGCAACAGCGAGGAAGGTATGTGATCGCTCTTGGTACTCTCTGAAGGTTTATTCACTGATTGTGTCTTGTGTTGCCTTGTTTCTTGTTCCTCCTTTTTCGCCTCTCTTTTCAGCCATGGAAGTTGGAGTAGATGTTTTGAACATTCTGTTGAAAACTTAAGTATGAAACTGAAGGGAGGGCTCATTGGGGGGCCAACATGGATAAACTGCAACGGTGCTTTAATCTTTTGAATGAACACAAACTTCTTTGAACCCACCATCCATCTTGAAACAAAGTTTTGATAAATAAAAAATGTTGAAATTAGCTCATGCTATTCTGAGTTCCGATGAAACAGCAATTATGCGGTTTTCAGCTTTGACAAACATGTTGAAAGTTGAAACTGACCAGAACATTGTCCACTATCTCCAAGAATTGGGTTGTCTGATCATGTCATATTTTGGCTATTTGGAAACTTAACAGCTAGGATCAAGTTATGAATTTTCATAAAAAGTATGGCGATAAACCATCATTGCTGCATTTGCTGCGATACTGTTGCATGATGGTTGGTTTCTGTTCTTGTTTTGAGCTGAAAGTGTGATGAAACGTCATCATCATTCATCATACATGAGTAACTTTACCTCCGTCCAAATTGGGCAGAAAAATCTTTCAAATGAGATGTATTGTCTTTTCTTCAGTATTTGGATCCAGGAAAAGGTTAAAACAGCACTATGTGCAATAATAAGACAATTCTGTGGTTTAGCCAACATATTGATTGATATCTAATGTGGGGGCCTGTGCAGGAATCTTTGTCTAAGACTGCTGAAACTGCATTAGTGGATGCTATCCAATCGCAAAGGCATGGTGACACACTATACTTCTGGATTCGTATGGATACTGATCCAAGAAACCCATTGCAACAAGATTTTTGGACATTCTGTGATGCTGTAAATGCTGGGCATTGCAAGTAAGAGTGGCTGTGTCTATTACCTAATTTCGCATGATTTATTTTCTGTACCAATTTCTTTTAAGTTTTCTCAATTATACATTAGGCCGTTTGGCTAGGTTAACAAATCTCCATGTTCAAATTGATTGCAGATTTGCCTTTTCAGAGGCTCTTAAGAAGATGTATGGCATAAATCATAATTGGACTTCTCTTCCTCCTATGCCCATTGATGGGGACACGTGGTCTGTTATGCATAGCTGGGTTTTACCCACCAGGTCCTTCTTGGAGTTTGTAATGTTTTCCAGGTGTGAGAATTTGCATCGTCGTTTTGATATTTTATTGAAACAGATTTTAACAATTCATTAACTCGGGGACTTTTTGGTATTGATGTGGCCTCAATTGCAGAATGTTCGTAGATGCATTGGATACACAATTCTATGATGACAATCAAAGTGGTCATTGTTGTCTTAGTTTATACAAGGTGAGTTAAGATACTTAAACAACTGCTTTTGTGTTCTTGCAATATAGCTTTTGCATTTTCAGTTCTTTTTGGCTTTGCCTTGAGATACGATCTATTCCAATGTAAAACCAGAAGTAGCTGAATTTGCAGATTTGTTTCAACCAAGTGTTCTGTGAAGATGGTCCATTTTCTAAAAACAACTCAAGCTGAATTGTTTTGTCCAAATTGATCTTTGACGTTGTCAACTTCTTGATTCATAAACCCAAGTTAGCCATGTAATTGGTGTCCATGACTCTTTAGATCATTGGTGGACTTGTGTGTAATTGGTGTCCATGACTTTATTATGGATTCTTTCTTTTTCTACTACTAGCGAAGTAGAATGAGCAAAAGAAGAGAGGAAAGTGGGAGAGGAAAGTGGTTTATTCTAGTTTGTCTATGAAAATGGTTAGCGTTACTCTGATTGCATCATTTCATGCTCCTCAAATCAAACGAGTTATGGGTTTTCTGACTTCTTAGTGCTCCCGTGTATGAACTTTTGTTTCTTTTAAGGTGATCCATGCATGCACTTTGGAGGAACAAGTTATCAAAGTTTTCCCTATTTTTATTGTGATGTTGAGTAGGTGTCCCTTAAGTTTATCAATCGGAATCGCAGTAATGTTACATTATCCAACAGGACAAGCATTGCTACTCCCGGTTGCTTGAGCTTCTCATAAATGTATGGGCGTACCATAGTGCGAGGAAGATGGTGTATGTGAATCCAGACACTGGATTAATGAGGGAACACCACAAATTAAAGAATAGGAGAGGCCAAATGTGGGTCAAATGGTTTTCATATGCAACCGTGAAGAGCATGGATGAGGATTTGGCTGAGGAGTTGGATTCTGATCACCCACAAAAGCGGAGGTTGTGGCCATCAACGGGTGAAGTCTTTTGGCAAGGTATGTACGAAAAGGAGAGAACCCAAAGAAATAGAGATAAAGAGAAGAGGAAAAAACAAAGCAAGGATAAGATATCGAGAATAAGAAGTCGGCATCACCAAAAAACAATAGGAAAGTATGTGAAGCCTCTACCGGAGGCCGTGGAAGTCTCAAATTCATCTGTGGTTGTTGCCAGGCTTTTGAGATAGCACTTGTTCTGGGGGAAAGTAGGCTAATTTGATGAGTCAATTCTTTATAGGAATTTACCTCTTAACATTCTTTTTTTCATTTCCGCCGGGCAGGATGCATACGTATGTAAGTTGTGTAACAAGTATGTGAGGATTTGTGTGTAACAGAAGCATCAAATGAAAAGGTTGCATATCAGTGCTTCAAATGTAAAGTTGTTATTTCCTTCTTTATAGTTTTACCCTTTTACCTTTTCTGGGTGGAACTTTTGGTAAATGGTGAGGAGAGTTGCAGATTACTATGTTCCACAGAACTATGCTGGTTTCTAGCCCTTTTGAATTTAAAATGCAGAATGTGCGGGCTCTTAATCATGAGTGTGTGCAAGCGTTTGTGCACCTCTGTGTGTATCAGTGTATCCCTTCCATTGTTGAGTTTAAATACGACAGCGCATTTGCCTTCAAAAGTTCACTCCGATATCAATATCCAGAGAGCTTTTGAGGGTGCCTCAATGTAATCCGGTTGACAACTTTGGCTGTGCGTTGAAGACATTCCTCTAAAGCTAGTACGACAATAGGGCGTGGTTTGAAAAAATTGCAAGGATTTATCGTTACTGCTGCTATTTTTTCTGATTTTTTTTTCCAATTGTTGAATTAATCATTCATCTTGGCAACAAGTCTCAGAAATGTAATAAAAAATTCATTAGGGACGGAAAAAAGGAAAATATCGATAGCAAATGTTAAGGATAGCCCAATGGTAAGATAGGAACAGGGAAAAAAAATGCAGTTTATTATATGCTAAAGTACCTTGAAAAGTATTTATAGTGTATTGAAAATTGTGATTTTTTCTACTCCAATTTTAATCAAGAGTCTCAAACAATTTACAGAAAGACAAGTACTTTTTGAAAAAGACAAAATTTCAGTTTCTATAAATTAGAACCATCCGAAAAAGAGCATAGTACTATCACTAAGTCTACAACAAACGACTGGAGTTTGGAAACAAGAAAAGTATAAACAATTTTACAAAAAAAACCATCGACTCTCTACTGGAGATCTGAAAAGCTAAATCATCCCCCCAAAACTATGGGCAAAGCCACCGCTGAAGGTATGTCAGATTCTCGGAGCTGCAGCCATGAAAATAAACAGCCAAGAACGAAATGAGGGAAAAATCATAGGGGCATAAAAAAAGAAAACAGATGGAAAGTAAAAGAAAAAATAAAAATGCTGCAAACTACCTCCGCCAATTGTAGCTTCAGGCAGCCGCTCAATTGAATACTTGTGCTGAGTGATGTACATAATCGGAACACCAGGGACCTATTCATCAAGCACCATATTTATGCACCGCAATTAAATCACAACTAGATCAACCAACATGGGAATGAATTACATCCCTATACCTTGCGGATCCTTCTCTTCAGATCTCGATCACATGTAGCAACAATGTAGCATTTATGCTGTTTCCAAACAAACATTTCACGCAATTTGGTCAGCAAAAAGAATAGCGAGTGATGCAACAAAGCAATCTGGTTACAGCCACAGCATTTTGCATGAAGGCCACAGACCATGGCATATGCATTTCGATTTATATTAAAGCTTATAATAAAGCTGAGAAATGTACTATTCCAATTCGTAGGGGACAGGGAATCAACTAAAAGTTCAAGGAAACCCACAAATAAACTATGCGTTTTGCAACAAAATAAATAGTCTCTTATTGATTTGGCAATTGAGAAAAATATTTATTGGGGAACGTGGAAGCGCCCTCTGTCCAATGATAATAAGTCCCACTCCCACCTTAGGTGCTAAAGGTACATAACCATTTTGAAACAACCACAGTGACAGATTTGGTCCACATAACCACCACAGAAGAACCTTATTACCACAAAGAAAGCTTATTCAGAACTTCCACCTTTTTCCTTCTTTCTAGTAAAAAAGATGGATTGCTCCTATTCGTTTTCTTCGTAAGCCATCAAACTCTGTCCCATTATTTTCATTATTCTACCTTCTAACTACCGCATTATATCTCTTAGACTAGTAAAAAATGAAAACAAGGTGCAGCAGATAGTTGGAACTTGGATCCAAACCACATTTGACTGGTATGCTAGAAACATAAATAAACCATATCTGACTTATATGCTAGAAACAGAAATAAACCATATCTGACATATATGTAGGACACAGACGACCATACCTGGGTAACTCTATCAACGATACAGTCATCAGCATAGGTTCCTTTATGAGTACAGGGGAGTCTGTCAAACCGAGGATCTTTTGCAATCCTGTTTGTAAGACAGTAACAAAGTTAGAGCATAATAAATGAGGCTTGCTACATATGAAGCACCAATACTCCCAACTACTTTCCATAATCATTAGACACTCGGGGACCATGCGACACACTAGGCACACACAGGGACATGTCACCGTCTTGGAAGATGGCACCAAAGATGAACTCGACAGTGCCGGCGACAGTTGCGAGCAAGTTGCGGGTAATTTCTGTTTTGAGGGTGTTTTAGGAAGGTTGGGAAGTAGAGGATCTCCGGCTGTAATTAAAGAACAGGTGGACTAATTGTATTTTAAAACCTATGGACTGTTCACCAAAGCTCCCGTTACCCAAACCACTCTCAAAACCAGCATGTGAGTTACACGTCCAGTTAATTTGAATGGAAAATTTGACTGTGCACATTGGTCCAACAACCACAGGTAAGTTATGTGCCGATAATCATATGTGGGGGGTGAATCTGCACACGAGCCAAACCACAAGGGGTCAAACTGAATTTTTCCCTAAAGGAAATATTGCAGTCATATTAGCATAGAAATGCATGTATTGGATGGTTTACAGGTTTCGCTTCTGACCTAAGTACCTGATTGAAGAACAAAAGCAAAAACAAATTTCCCCACTAAAGCCAAGAGAAGTATCCTGAAGTATCATGGGAACATACCTCAGTGCAACGCGATACTTCTGACCTAGTTTCTCAAGTTCTGCCATCACACAATCCGTAATACAAGGAGTACCTGTGTCACCAAAAGGGTAGTAGGAGACAAGTTTAGAGTTTTAAGAAAATGCAAGTCTTCAATTGCTTAAGGTCAAGAAACAACACATAGCACCAAAAGATATACAAGCGCCACTAGGCAGTCGAACCCTGAAAGCTAAACCACTATGTAATGACCTCAATAATAACTATGATACTGTTAGCCTACTGGATACCCAAAGGACTCAATGTGCACAGACAAAAATTTGACATACTACTATACTAGTGACCAAGAGTAAGAAAAGCACAGACTTACATTTCGCATATAAGCAGTCCATCATTCCTTTCTCCAAATCCAACTACACCAAGAATATAATGAGAAGTTATACGAAATAATGAATAAATTACAGTCATGTCAAGCTAACAAGTAAAAAACTCAACAATAAAGACAGTCTAATTTAAAATAAACAAAGTTGAAGTAAACATCTATACAACCCAAACTATTACCATGATTTTTCCAGAAAAGAATAGTCTTTATATTGATACAGCATATGATGGCAATTATGCCAATCTAAATGAACAACAATTTGCATGAAATCCACGGGGTTGCTAATAAACGGGAAAATAAGTGAGACAGAATCCTGTGATAATGTGTCTATTTGTTCTGCTTCAGCAACGATGGAGATGAGTTGCATTCAAAATGAATCAAACAAACACATATCAGCAGAAACAAGCCTTAACTATAGACCATTTGCTTCTTCAAGTGGAAAAAAATAGTCGTTCTACGCCTGATAGATAGGGAATAACCTCATCTTTTATTTGAAACCCTTTGCCCAATGGATAGAAGTCCATTTAAAACAAAATTATCGAACACTTTCTTCTCCCAGCGCAGACACAATGGGAAATTGCATTCAATTGTTTTTCATAACAGCACCACGAATCAAACACTGCACCCGAAAGAATTATCAAGCCCACATGGTCAAATTAAAAATGCACACAGAACGACGACACTACCGAAAACTCACTTTATTCTGAATAGAAAAATTGATGAAGTTGGTGTCAACCAAAACCCGATAGGGCGGTCCCAGTGCAGTGTTATGCTTGAAAAAGAGAGCAGATGAAACATATGGCCTGCACCATATAGAACAACAGTTGTTGAATTACTTATTACCTGTAAAAGTATCTTTTCATTCTTTTCATTCCAATACATATGCCCAAAAAAAAAACAGTAGTTAAAAATTAAGGGGCTTACACGTTTCTGGGAAGATTTTCCTTGTGCAAATCCTTCTTTTTAGGGTTCAAAATCACTTCTTTGTGCCTAAATACACAGAAAGTGCGTTAATTGAAAACAATACACAAATACAATGTATGTATACATGCGTGCCTCTACACACACACACACAGAAGGAAAAAAACATCAACGATTTCTATCCCTACATATATGTAGAGAGAGAGAGAGAGAGAGAGTGATCAGCTTACTGTTTAATAGCTTTAGAGGTGACGAGCTTCTTCATAACCGCGAATTTGGGTGCTTTCTTTGCTTTTCCCATCTCTCTTTGCCTGGGTTTGAGCGAATACCAATACACCACGGCAGCGTTTTGCAAACAGAGTTCCAATATATCAGAATCCTTGACCCTTATTCGGAGGGAGGAGAGAGAGAGAGAGCGAAATTTGGCCTTCAGTGGCTGTTTGGGTTAGGTTAAAATGTATGGAGAAGAAGGGTAATAAATTACCTGATTTACCTTGAGATTTCTAAAAAGAGAAAATTACCTCTAAGTACAGAAAAGTGACACTTAATTCCCATTAAGGATAGATAAAATACTTAATTACCACTAAGTTCACTTTTACAAAAATACATTTACCATTAATGGAAGTGTCACCCTGGGGTTTTAGGGCATGTTTAGGTTTGACAAAAGAGACGGAATTGTCGTTTATTAAATATAATACACATGTGACTAGGATTTTAGGATTTTAGGGTACCCTAGGGTTTTAGGGTACCTTAAGATTTTAGGTTTTAGAATATCCTAGGGTTTAGAGTTAATTACCTCTAAGTACAGAAAAGTGACACCTAATTCCCATTAAGGAGAGATGAAGTACTTAATTACCACTAAGTCCACTTTTACAAAAATACATTTATCATTAATAGAAGTGTCACCCTAGGGTTTTAGGGTATGCTAGGGTTTTAGGGTACCCTAATGGGTACCCTAGTACCCTTGGGTACCCTAAAATCTTAGGGTACCCTAGGATTTTAGGGTTTTAGGGTACCCTAGGGTTTTAGGGTACTTTAAGATTTTAGATTTTAGGATACCCTAGGGTTTAAGGTACCCTAAAGTTTAGGTTTAGGTTTAGGTGCTTTCATAGAGCCCTAGGACTTAGGTTTAGGCACTTTCATAGGAGTTTTAGGGTGCACTTTCCTATTATAGGGTTTTAGCGATTTAGGCACTTTTATTGGGTACCCTAGAGTTTTAGGCACTTTTATAGGGTACTCTGAGGTTTAGGCACTTTCATAGGGTGCCCTAGGGGTTAGGCACTTTCAATATTTGGGGTTTTAGGCACTTTCATAGGGTTTTAGTGTTTCGTTAATTAGAGGAGACTTGGTGGGAATTACTTTCTATTTTCTGGACCTAGAGGTAAATTGCCCTAGGGTTTAAGGTACCTTAGGGTTTAGGTTTAGTCACTTTCATAGAGCGCTAGGGTTTAGGTTTAGGCACTTTCATAGGAGTTTTAGGGTGCACTTTCCTATTATAGGGTTTTAGCGGTTTAGGCACTTTCATAGGGTGCCCTAGGGGTTTAGGTATTTTTATAGGGTACCCTGAAATTTAGGCACTTTTATAGGGTGCCCTAGGGGTTAGGCACTTTTAGTATTTAGGACTTTAGGCACTTTCATAGGGTTTTCGAGTTTTGTTAATTAGAGGAGACTTGGTGGGAATTACTTTTTATTTTCTGAACCTAGAGGTAAATTGCCCTTCTAAAAATACGGGAACCTCGCATAAAGTTTCTTAATTTACACTTCTCACCCCTTTCAGAGTTGTCGGTAAACAGCGTTAAGTGTGTTGCTGAAATGACTAAAATACCCCCTATGGGAAAACTCAATACCGAATCGCAAAATCAGAGCCTTGGGAGACATATCAGAGAAGAGAGATTTTTTGTGACCACCGAAATCCTCTTTCTAAGCTAGAAAATGAAATGACTTTTCGACTTTTATCACCACTTACCCTTTACTCCCCGTTCTAATGTATGAGTTCTTAGTTTGTGTCATTTTTTTTTATATTTGTTTTGCAAACCTCAGCTCACTAGACATTAGCTAATCCACAGACATCAATGCACTTTCAGTCTTTCACGGATATCTTTACATCTTTTATCAATAGAGATTAAATTCTTTCATCTTAGGTGGAAAACCCACGATTTCCACCACCTATTATTGGCCCCGTCGTGCATTCATTGTAGAGATCTAAACCGTTCATATTGTAGGACCCGTAGTCTATACTCCCTCCGTCCCAATTTAACTGTCCTCTACAGAAAATTGAGTTTTCTAAGAAGTTAAAATTATTGCTTTAAAATTTTCAAAATTAACCTTAATAACTGTGAAGTTAATTATATGTATCAAAATCGCTTATATATTTTAATATGGATCACAAAAAATATGTAATATAGATCTTATTTGATAGATTTCAATTAGTTTTATCATACAAAGTTTTTAAAATCATGAAAAATATTACAAATTGAAAGATATTGTCGATCTAAAAATGACACGAATATAAAAAGCTGTCAAATTGATTAAAAAGGAAATGGTACCTTTTTAAGGGTAAAATTGGAAGTTTGGCATGTTTTGATGGTTATTTTTAGAAAGTGGACACTTATTTTGGGATATTCCAAAATAGAAACATGGACACTTATAGGGACGGAGGGAGTATATCCATGTAAAAAATCAGCTTTGATTGAAATTCAATAGTTGTATCAAAACTTAATTTTGGTATATAAAATAGACGGCCGTAGACAATTTAACTTTAAAGAATCATATCATCCATTTTACAAATCAAAAATTAATTTTTGATATACCTATCGATGTCCAATGAAACTAATTTTTTGCATGAATATACTATTCTGTGAGTCCTACAAGATAAACGGTTCAGATTAATGTAACAAATCCACCATGAGGCCCACAAATTATGGTGGTGAAATGTGATAACTTAATTTTTACCTTAAAATTAAAAATACGATTATTGAAATAATTTCTTGAAATACTGACACCTCAGTTAGATCCAAAATAATTTTTCTAGCCTACAGTAAATTTTAGACAATTTCCTAAGTACAAAGTTCGGACAGCGTAACTTTTCAGAAATTGCATTTAAACTGTTAACCAGATATTTTTCTAGGGCTTGGTGATGTCGGCATATATTTTCCAAATGAGATCGGTTCTTTATAAATACTATGAATGTAGCAATATTGCCCATGTTGACAAATCTAGTAGGGTAGTAAATTAAGGAGCTAACATTAAGCAAGCCGCTTACCATTAAGATTTAGAGAGTATACTAAGTCATGACTCAAGATTTATAAAAAATAGAGTACTTTCGGTGTATCTATCATTTTCTGTAGAGACTCGCAAATTATTATATTTTCTAAAATCATCTAAATATGTGGAAGATCATAATTTTAATGTTGTAATGATGTGTGAAGGTGTTGGTAACAAGTGGGTTTGATTCGTTGACCGTTAGAAAAAAATTTAAAATTTTTCCAGGCAGTATGGGTACCGCATTTTTCCAGTACCTGTACCTAGTGTCCAAACGTGATTCATTTGACATTTTGAGGTGCCAGTATCGATACCGCATTTTCAGTACCGGTACCCACTGTGTTTTTTCTGAGAATTCAGCATGCTTTTTGGACCATTATAAATACTCCCATTTACCATTTTTCACTCCCAAACCCCATGAACCAGACCTGGAAACACCTCCTCTCACCCACCCCACTCCAATCTCACCCAAAACTCTTGATTTCAACCTCCAATCTTCAAGATCCAAGGGTTTTCTACTTCAAAATCACTTGAATCTCACATTTGGTGAACAAGGGGTAAGTTTTGTGTTCTCACTCTCATTTTTCGACACTCTCCCACGTTTTTCTCTCTCTCCTTTCAATTATTTGTTGATCCTTGCTTGTTTGTCTTGTTTTTGGGATTATATCTACCCTAGATCCTATATTTAAGCTTGGGAGGGGCTTATCTTTGAAGATTTGGGCTCAATCCACTTGTTTCTCCTAGAGTTTTGCTCAAAACCCATTTTGGTAGGAATTTCTCTCTTTCTCTGCATGTTTTGTGGTGATTATGTGTAATACGAGTGTTTATTCTGCAATATAGGGTAGAATAGATCATGTTTTATGGCTTGAGAATTGCATATTCCTTGAAAATGATATAGTGGTCTTGGTTGCTATGGTCTTAGAGCTATTTGTGATGTAATAGATAATGTCGGTGTGTGTGTGGAATGAGTTTATGGTATCGGTATTGATTGTGATGATAGTGGGATTGTCGTTTTGAATCGAATGTGGAGTTTATTGTGACGCAAGGGGCGGAAACACAAAATTGCAAGGGGTGGAGTATTGTGACGCAAGGGGTGGAAACACAAATTCACAAGGGGTGGAAATTCGTTGGAAGAAGAGTGTATGTGTGCGTACATGTGTGTATATGAATTGCTATGCTACTTGCGAAGGGTGTTAGCGTGCATTATTTGGATTTGACATTAAAATTGATTCGCCGTATTCATGCTTATCATCTCATTACATATAGATTTTGTAGAGAATTTTCTACTGGGCTAGTGTAGCTCAACAAAATCCTACTTTTCAAGTCCTAATGCCGGGCAATAGGTTGCATGATATGGTGTGCTTGGACACGAAGATTTTTTTGAAGCTAACTTGATTTAGTTACTCACTCATCTTTGTAATAGACTTACTTGTGGTTAAAGATGGCTTTCTAACTAATTAACTTTTGAATTATCCTTTGACTCAAGATTGTAATGTTTTGAACACCTCGTACTTAAATTAATTTGGGCCGTGTTGCCAAGGATGTATTTCTCTAAACTTGGGGACTTCATTTGTAAATTAAACAAGTGGGAAACTCATTTTGGGTATTATTTATCTTATGCGAGGATCTTTTATCGAAATAGTTTATTTATTTATGTTGAAAATCGAGGGTGTGACAAATTGGTATCAGAGCGTCTAGGTTTGAATACTTTGAGACCGTGGGGAGACTTCTAGTCTCATGGGTTCAAAATGTCATGCTTTTTTGCATAACATAGGTGTGCTTGTGTGCATTGATGTTATTTGGCTTGTGTGGCATTGCTTTTCAATGTAGTAGAGTGGCGCAGAGTTGTTTGACTCGTGTTGGAATAGTTGGGGCTTAGACCTCATGGTGCGGTACAATTATTGATGAACCTTTCTTCTCTTTTAATTTGTAGTACGATGCCTCCGAGAACGCGAGCAAGAGCAGGCGAGGCCGAAAGTCGGGGTGGTTGTGGTTGTGGTTGTGGTCGTGGTCGTGGCCGAGGGGGCCAATTGAGGACGAGGTTCGTCAGCATGGGGAAAATTTAAGTGGAAATCTAGGGGTAGAGGCCAAACATGGTCAGGGAGAGGAGGTACCGGTTATTCATAATCCTTTTGCTAGGGATTTCGTTGCGGCTCTTGCGGTTGCAAACCTTTAAAAACCAGCTCTTAGGGAAAGCGCAAACCGTCGTGCCTTGTCGGCAATGAGAGAATTCAGTCGTAGAAACCCACCAACGTTCGATGGGTCGAGTAGTGACCCTCTTGTAGCCAATCATTGGCTCGCTCAAATCCGAAAACTTTTCAGGGCTCTTGGGGTCACGGAGGATGACTTGTGAGTCAACACTGTGGCCGTTCAACTTATCGGGGAAGCGAATGAGTGGTGGGAGTCGGTTTTAGAATCGAGGAAAGACGCGATGAGGGCGGCAAGGACCGCGGCTCAAGCGAATGAGCCGGATGTGGAGAACATAACTTGGGTCGAGTTCGAAGTGCTCTTCGAGGAGCAATACTTTCCGAAGACTAGCCGGGACCAATTGAGGGAGGAGTTTGAAAGGTTAGAATAGGGGAATATGACCGTGTCGGAATACGCTCTAAAATTCCAATCTTTATCTCGTTTTGTGGAAATTGGTGGCAGTTGAAGAAAGGAAATGTGGGCGGTTCGAAAGGGGCTTGCACGACACCGTGAAGAAATTTGTTGTGGCACAACGCAAAGGAAAGTTTTTCGTGGTCGTAGAGTGTGCGAGGAGCATCGAGACACTGAAGGAGGCACCACGAAATCCTAAGGCTTGGGAGCCGAGGCAACTGGTAGGGGGTGTGAGCTCTTCTTCGGGGAGTTTTGGTAGTCAGGGTAGGAAGAGACAACGAGATCAATTTTCAGCTTCATAGGGTCCGTCAAACTTTAGGCCTCCATCATTATCTTCTTCGTCGTTTAGGACTCGGGGAAATTCGAATAGGCCTCTGATTGGTGTCACAATTGTGGTCAAGCGGGGCACATTCGTGCTCAGTGTCCGCGACTTTTGGTTACGTGTTTTACTTGTGGGAAAGCCGGTCATTTTGCAAGGAATTGTCCAATTGGGGAAGGGACACAAAGCAAGTTTGGTTCGGTGCAGCAACCGAGGAGTGGTCAGAGTTCTGGTCGACAATCATTTCAAGGTACTCAGAGGCAGCAACAGCCTTACTTCCGTCAGACGACGTCAGCTCAGGGATCTAAAGTTGAGAGAGGAGTGAGTTCTTCGGCACCTACTCAGGGTTTCGGTCAGCGGGGTGGACATGTTAAGAGTCAGATGACTAAGGGAAGGGCGTTTGCTATCACCTCTGCTATTCCGCCTCCATCACCTCCTGTCACTTCTCAGACTCCAGAGACTTCGGTTGTGAAGGGTACATTTCTACTCTTTAACTCTTTTGTTGGAGTATTATTTGATTCTGGAGCATCGTATTCATTCATTGCTGCATCTATTGCTTGTGCTTTGGAATTGGAAATTGAAAGTATCAATCCTCCTTTGTTTGTTGAGACACCTATAAAAGGTAGATCGCTATTAGATCGGATTTGCCGGAATTGTGAGCTCATTATTCGAGATCATCGTTTTACCTTTGACTTCATTGTGTTGAATATGTCGGGTTTGACCTTATTTTGGGCATGGATTGGCTATTTACGTTTCACGCTACCATTGATTGCTTCAAGCGTCGGGTCCGTATCTGTCCGCCTGGGGGTTCTTGTTTTGAGTTCTTCGGGGAGCGTCGGGAACCGTTAGAGCCGTATTTGTGTGGATCTTGGGAGCAGGAGTCGATGTATGCGTTATTAGTGAGTATGGCCTTAGATGAGGATGTAGCTACCTTTCGTCGTTTACGATTTTTCGAATGTGTTTCCAAAGGAGTTGCCCGGTTTACCACCCGAGAGAGAAATCGAATTCACCATCGATTTACTTCTTGGCACCGCTCCCATTTCCACACTAGTCCTGGCCCTAAAGCTAACAGGGTTACAAGAATCATGTAACCTTCACACCTGCACGCGTCGCTCGTCAGCACGCATGGATCTGCGTGGATATAGGGGTGTTGGTATTTTATGTTTTTACTAGTGTATAGAACACCTTGATGCATATTAAAACCTGTTTACTGTTTTACATGTTAAAATTGCTAGCTTCTGCTCAGCATGCTTTTCTGCTTCTTTGGAATATCCTTGGGTGACTTCTAAATATGTCTCAAAGACTAGGTGTGCAACACCAAAGACTAGAAGTCCAGTCAGTACAGGCACGCGCCTGTCCATGACCTGCGCGCGCAGGTTGTTAACTGACCCTAGTGCTTGGCTTTGCATGGGTAACTTGGCCTTTTGCCACTGTTTTAATCCCCCACACTGTTTATGGGGTGTGCTTTAATTATATTCATTTTGTTTGTAATTATATAGTCCCTTTGTGCATATAAATTGTTTGGTTTAGCTCTGGGTGAGTACTGGTTCTTCTAGAGCCCAAAAGAGGATAAAGTCAAAACTGTTTAAAAACGTCAACCCTCATGCGCTAGTTTTGCTTTGGCGCGCGCAGATCCTTTGGCATGCATGTGGATCATTGCATGCAAGTTGGTTTCTGTTCACGCCAACTTTCAAATAGTGCACTGTTTTGGCTTTTCTGGTAGTCTTTGATTTTTATTCTATTTATTACTTACCATCTCATCCATCCATGCTATTCAATCACATCCTGCAAATTGTTACAGTTTTAATCCTTATTTTAACTGTTTTCCCACCTTAATTGGCTAAAAATTGATTAACAAAAAAGAATCTCAACATTTCCACACAATGTCTAAGTAGAGACCGATCTCTGGATTGGGCGAGAGGGGTGCCTTAAAACCCTTCCACTCTTGTAACCTGGCTCCCGAACCCAGATATGGTTATGACGGATTGGTGCGTTTACTTTTTCAAATCAAATAGCATATAAGGCGTTTCAAATTCGGTTCCTTGGGTGTTGGACCTTCAAATCCAAGTGGCGACCCTGAATTTCGAGCGCCAGCTAGCGCTCCCTCGATCCGGGCCCACTTTAGAAACCAAAATTTCTGAGGGCGTGTGGCCCACAGTGGTAACTCTGCTAAGGAATGATCGAACCAATATTGATTCACACTTAGAGATCAATGCACTTGTGAACAATCCCTTAGAAATCTATCAAAACGGTGAGTCTCGTGTTGCCGAAGAGTGGAATGGTGATTTAACTGGACCTTTGAGTCTGGCCAATTCGATATGGGACTTTTCTGACTGATCACTTCTATGATTTCCTCTAAAAATGGATTTAAATAAAGTGAGCCAAATTTGAAAAGGCATTTTGCGATTCTTTTTCTTTTAATCAATTTCTTAGTATTCTCATTTGCATCGATGTGGGATAGCCTCGTTGGAGCGTTTTGGCAATCCAGCACGGTTTACCGGAGCCCGAGGACCTTGAATGCCCAGCAACCTTTGACGATGATAGGTCATTGTACTGTTCGACTGCTGCTCTGCGGTTACGCGGGTAACGGGAGGTGTATTTTGGCTTTAGTCTGAGGAACCTGTTACGAACCAAAACTAGCCTTTGCATATACCAAGCACTAGCACGTTCCAAACTAGGACATGTACCCGCAGGGTAGGATCTATTTGCATCTAATGCCCATATTCTATCTATGTGTTACTATTTTCTCTATCACATGTACTGTACATACATACTGTCTTGCGTAGGAGCATGTTTAGGGCAGCTTCTAGGTTATCTCTCTTTCGAGTTTGTCTTAGGGTTATTAGGGCGCTGTTATGACCCGATGAAGAGTCGTGCATCTCGATGATGCATGTTATCAATTTTCAAGTCCTTAGATCAACGGGACTTTGGGAAATCAATGTTTTCTACACCCTTGTCTAGATACCCAATTGAGGTTCAAATAGAAAACGAGGAACAAACGGAAAGAATACCATGATGCTTACACCATTCAGGTAAAGTGTCTCGACATTTACACCGCCCGGCTAACAGCGCTATGCTGCTCGCACCACTTTGGTTACAGTATCACATCATTTACACCGAGTTGTTCCAACTTCAAAGTTGAAACTTCAAGAACGGAATAGTCAAAGGCTTAGACTATTTTGACATTCTTTAGTCTTGCTCGAATCAAGCAAGGATACACTATTGAAAAGATTTTTGAGGATTCTAGCAGTGTCCGAACATCTTGAGACAGGCTCGTCTTTTAGCTCTAGAGTCTAGGGCGACACCGACGACGACCCTGAGTGCATTTGTACTTTATTCTTTTATTTAGATAAAATTGTTGCAAGACCCCTATTGAGCCTTCTTTTACTTTGTTGAAAGCAAAGTTCTGAATCATTGCACCAAAAAGGAAAGAGCCGAAGCAAAAGGGCAAACCCGCTTGGGAACGTCTGCGTCACAATCCGATTCAAAGGCTTGTCAGGCTAGAATCCCAGTCAGCTGCAACGAAAGCCATCTCCAGATTCGTTATTGGCCGCTCTGTAATCAGGTCCATCTTCGGTCTTTCAGGAACCAATGCCACCGACATCTCCGTCTTTGACTTCATCAAGCACCCTTGGAAAACCTGCAATGGCAGATCAACCCCTCAGTCTTGAAGCCATACTCATGAACCTCTAGAACAGTATAACTACTATGCAGCAGAGGGCCACCGAGACTGATGCTAACATCACTCGTCTGAATGACCTTATCAACAGTCGCCTTCCACTACCTCTTGAAGAGGAAGGCAAGGACGATGAGGATGTTCATGAATAACCTACCTTCATTCCAGATCCAAATCATGAAGCGCATCTCATTGTTCAGCCCAACCCTAGAGAGGCTCGTACGCCTGCTCCAAACCAGAACCTTGCTAGTGGTAGAACTGCTCAGAACTCTAAAATGGTTGCTCTCATAGCAAAGATGGCTAAGCTGGAAAGGGTTGTCGCAAAATCTGAGAAGATTAGTGTGGGGGGAATAGACCTGGATCGTCTCTGTCTGTACCCTAATGCTAGGCTTCTTGATAGGTTCAAGATGCCTGACTTGGTTAAATTCGATGGGAGTGGTGATCTCAAGACTCATCTCTTTAGGTATCATGCTTCCATGAAGTTGTTGGGTGTGGAAAGTGAGGCCATGTCTCAGCTATTCCCAAAAACTCTCTCTGGGCCTGCCTTCCACTGGTTTCTGTCACTTGACATCTCCAAAAGAAGGACTTGGGAAGACATCGGGGCTGCATTTATTTTATAGTACAACTACAACTCCAAGCTTAAAATGACTACTCGAGAGCTGGAATCCACCAAAATGGAGGCGAAGGAATCCTTTGCGGATTTCGTTAAAAGGTGGAGAGCAAAAGCAGCTCTAATGATTGAGCGCCCGAGCGAGAGAGATCAGCTTCGCATCATCTCTCGTAATCTTCAACCAGACTATGCCAAGTACTTGGTGCTTGTTCAAGCGTCTGCCAACTTTGAGACCTTTTTCAAATTTGGCCTGGCCATCGAGGATGCACTGCAAAGTAGGATATTCTGCCAAGGCGGGGATCTTCCAACCCTCCAAAATCAAAGCCTCATGCTTACTCTGGGAACACTAATGTGCTCTTTGGGGGTAGTACTTACGCCAATGCGGCGACCAACAACAACGCCTCTTCTTCCAATACTGCTAACCACATTGCAGATGTCAATCAAGTGCAGACGCCGCAGAACAACTGGCCTCGCACTCAACCCTGCAGTTTCTCTGTGTTCGAGGCACCACTGTCCTCTGTTATGGAGAAGCTAATCAAATCCAGGCACTTAAAGCCCCTCAATTCAACTCCACTTCCCAAAAATCCACTGGCTTTTTTCAAACCCAACCTTTACTGCCCCTACCACCAGGGGGACTGGCCATCTAAATGACTCTTGCTATCGCCTCCGTCATGCGATTCAAGACCTCATTAACAAGGGCACGCTCGAAGCTCCCCCTCCACCACCTTGTAGACACCCCAATCCGGGTCTCCCAATTGATTTACTCCATTTTTTGATTTCTTGTTTCCCCAATGATGAAATTGGATCAAAAGACAGTCTTGAGAATGAAAAGGATTTGAGCTTGGAATGTTTGAAACCCCTTTTGAACCTTAAACCCTAAGCCAAACCCTAACCCTAGGTTTGACTTGCGCGCGTCAGTCATGTTCATACGCGTGTCAGTCAACTTGCCAGGTGTTGGTCAAAGGTCAAACTTTGACCATTGACCAGCGCGGTGGTTGGTTTGACACGAGCGCATTGATCTGAGACGCGAGTGCGCCGGTCAACACCTGTCCCTATCAACTTTTTGCCAGCCAGATTTTGTGATGATCAGGGGTCTATTACGCCTGCAGAACCTAGATTTCGTTGCCTTAACAATGTTTTGCAGGGTTTGGGGTGCACCACCTTCACAACCACTCCCATCACCTTTTTGGGATCCTTCTCCACCAAGAAAGGCCAACCAGCCTTGCTGGCTGGTGTCTCCACCATATTCACCACCTCCTCAACCTCCTATAAATACTCCATTGCTCTTCCAAGTAAAGAGTTAACAATTTTTCAAGCAAAAAGCCATTACATTCAAGCCCTAATTCTCTTGCTTTCAAGCATACATCCAACCACAATTCACTCAACCACTTCCAAAGTCCTATTTTTAGTCACCAATCTTCCTAGTTCAATCTATTTTCGAACCTCAAGCAAAGGTATAAAACCTTACTGTCCTTCTGCTTTGATCCCTGAGGGGGGCTGGCAGGGTCAAGGCTGGTAATTAATATCAGTCCTGGTCCAAAAGCTGGTAGGGTTACAAGAATCGTGTGACCACGCAACCTTCGTGCGCCGGTCTCCTACATGCGTGTGCTAATCCTTGGCTATGTGCGTTGGCCTGCGTGGGGACAAAGGTGTTGGTTCTTTCATGTTTTATTGTTATTTAGCTCACTCTGATGCATGGTAAAACCTGTTTACTATTTTCCATGTAAATATTGCTAGTTTTGTTCAGCATGCTTTTTCTACTTTTTTGGAATACCACTGGTGGCTTCTGAACATGTCTCATAGCCTAGCCATGCAACACCAAACACTGGAAGTCCAGTTAAAATAGGCACGCACCTGTCCTGGTTCTGCGCGCATAAGTTGATGACTTATTTTAGTGATTGGCTTTGCATGGGTAGCTAGGCATTTGGCCTCTATTTTCATCCCCACACTGTTTATGGGATGTATTTAATTTATTCTTCGTTCTATTTATAATCTTATAGTTCCCTTGTGTATGTAAACTGCTTGGTTTGATTCTGGGTGAGCACTGGTCCTTCTAAAGCCCAGAAAGCGATAAAAATTAAGATTGTTAGAATAAGCTGATTCACGCGTGTGGATTGGGGATTGGCACGCGCAGGTCATCTTGCATGCATGTAGATCATTGCATGCGTCCCCGTTCATGCCAACTTCTAATTAATGCACTGTTTTTGCTTGTTTTATCAGTGTTTGATTTTTAACTCACTTTTTTGCCTTTTCAAAATGTCCATCCATGCAATTCACATCTTGCAAAGTGTTACAGATTAAATCCCCATTTTAACTATTCCCCCGCCCTAATTGGCTAAAAATCGATTAATAAAAGAAGAAACACAATATTTTCACAAAATACCTAAGTAGAGACCGATCTCCGGATTGGGCGAGAGGGGTGCCTAAAAACTCTTCCCCTCTTGTAACCAGGCTCATGAACCCAGATATGGTTGTGACAGACAGGTGTTTTCACTTTTTCAAATCAAACAACGCGTAAGGTATTTCGAATTCGGTTCCTTAGATGTCGAACCTTCAAACGCAATTGGCGACTCTCTGAATTTTGAGCGCTCGTCCCACTAGCGCTCCCCCGATCCAGGCCCTTGCTTTGGAAAATGGAATTTCCAAGGGCATGCTGCCCATAGTGGTGACTCTATTGGGGATTGATCGAACCAATATTGATCCACACTTGGAGTTTAATACGCTTGTGAACAATCCTTTAAAAGTCTATCATAAAGTGAGCTTCGCACTGCCGAAGAATGGGATGGTGATTTAACAGAACCTTCATGTCCTACCAATCTGATCTGGGACTTTTTCGATTGATCACTTGTGTAATTTCCTTTAAAGACGGATTAAATAAAGTGAGCCAAATTTGAAAGGGCATTTTGTGATTTTGTAATTCTCCTTCTTCTTAATCAATTTCTAGCATTTCTCATTTGAATCGATGTGGGATAGCTTTGTTGGAGCGTTTTGGCAATCCGACACGATTTACCGGAGCCCGGGGACCCTAAATGCCCAACAACCTTCGACGATGATAAGTCATTCTACCATTTGACTGTTGCTCTGCGGTTACGCGGGTAGAAGTATGTATATCTTGGCTTTAGACCGAGGAACCTATTATGAACCAAAATCGGCCTTTGCATATACAAAGCACTAGAACTCTCCAATCTAGGAATAGTGCCTATAGGTTAAGATCTACTTGCATCTAACCCCATACACTGTTTATGTGTTACTGCTTTCCCTATCGCATGCATTCTACATACATTCCGTCTTGCGTAGGAGCATGTTTAGGGAGGCTTCTAGGTTCTCGTTCTTTCGAGTTTGTCTTAGGATTATTAAGACACTGGTATGGTCTGATGAAGAGTCATGCATCTCGATGGTGCACATTATCAATTTTCAAAGTTCTTAGAACGGCGAGACTTTTGGAAATCAAAAGCTTTCTAAACCCTTGTCTGATACCCAATCAAGGTTTCAAATAGAAAATGAGGAACAGGGGAGAGAATGCTATGCTGCTTACACCATTCAGGTAACAAGTGCCTCGTCACTTACACCGCCTAGCTAACAGCGCTGTCCCGCTCACGCCACCTTGGTTATAGTATCATGTCATTTACACCAAGTTGTTTCGACTTCAAAATTGAAACTTCAAGAACAGAATAGTCAAAGGCTTAGACTGTTTAGACATCCTTTCGTCTTGCTCGATTCAAGCAAGGATACACTATCGAAAAGATTTTCGAGGATTCTAGCAGTGCCCAAGCATCTTCAGACAGACTCATTTTTTAGTTCTAGAGTCTAGAGCGACACTGACGACGACACTGAGTGCATCTGAACTTTATTCTTTTATTTAGATAAAGTTGTTGCAGGACCCCTATTGAGCCTTCTTTTACTTTGTTGCAAAGTTCTGAATCATTGCATTAAAGAGGAAAGTATTGAAGTAGAAAGGCAAACCCGCTTAAGAACGTCTGCATCAAAATCTGATTCAAAGGGTTGTCAGGCTCAAATCCCAGCCGGTCACAACGGAAGACTTTCCGAGTTCTTTGTTGTCCGCTCTTCAGTCAGGCTCGTCATCAATTTTACAAGAAGTAGTGCCGCCAGCATCCCCATCTTCTTCTTCTTCTTCTTCATGAAGCACCTCGAAAAAGCCTATCATGGCAGATCAGCCGCTCACCCTTGAAACCATGCTTGTAGGTGGAAAAAGACGAATAGTACCTTGGACAGCACAGATTTGTAGCTCCACGTGGTGTTCGATTGGAACCCTATTGTCTTCGCCTGAACCCTAATCTGCAAAACAGAGCGCACCTCTGTCTCTCGTGGCAAAGGTCCTCCGATGCCTAAGTTAGTATCTCGCACTGTATCAAATCCTAATTATCAATAGGAAAGTATAGAATGAATGCAACTTATTGCGTACCTTTTGCGTTTAGGCTTACCTCGTATTTATAGACTCGAGGATGCTTGCTGCCCAAGTATCCTTATTGCCCTAGGTTTCCTGTCTTGTATAGGAAACCTGGCCTTCGTGGGGATCCTCTTGCCCAATGAACCGAGATTCCTTACTCATAAGGACTCTTTCCTACATGGGACTCGTTCTATAATAGGACTATCTCGTCACTTATCCTAACTGGATGTTGGATAATCTTTCTGGAACACTCCTTCTGCCTTATCTCTTAAGGTTACGCTCTTCAGAAAACTCTATCTGTCCGGCAACCTCGTTTGCTGAACAGAATGCATCGTTCAGTGGCATCTTATGCCTTTTGGGCCTCTACTGCCGAACAGCTGGCTCCTTCCAAAGACTTCTCACGTCTTGGGCAATTCTCTGCCGAACAGACCCCCTGTTTCGGTATCTCGTCGTAGCACTGGTGCTAATTACCATCCAACTTTCTGATCGGCATATTACAGTACTTTTCTCATTGCACGGAACCTCTCATATGTCCGGCTACTAATTTACCTGTTTGGGAATACCTCCTTACCTCCTTACAATTGCTCCTTAGCTTTGCTCAATACTTCTTGTTCGGGAGTATTGAGTTAAGCTTAGAAACAAACCCGGGGCCGAACAAATCGGGACCCGTGCAGACATAGTATTGGATGCCCATTGATGGTTTTTGGTGGTTTAAACATCATTTCCTCGAGGTAATGATCCCACGTGGCGTGTTTCATACGCCTCGCATTTAATTAGAACTAACGCTTTGACAAACGGTGTGAGAAGAGCATCTAATAAGACCCCTTCTCCGTTACTTTGTATGTAAACGGCGTGAGAGGAGACGTTTCGTCTCCGTCTCTCTCCTCAAAACCCCAAAAAGGATCTTTTTGGGTTTTATACCCAAAACTTTAAATCTCAATCTTCTCTCTCTAAAAACATCAGTCAAAACACCGCTTCCATTTCGGCCATCGCCGTCATCTGCAGACTCGACTGCAGCTCAGGCACATTCTACAACGTTCCCTGTAAGATTCTCATTCTTCCGCCCTTTTCCATTTTTCATTCCGAGATTTCGTTCTCAGATCCCGTAAGTCTTAGGGTTTCAATCATCCCTATTTCTGGTGTATCTATGACGGATGAAAGTGATAACGGCCCCAGGCCTGGAAAATTTAGAAAACTCTACGAAACTCCTGCCGCAATGGCCACTTTTAGGACTACGTATAATATCCCAGAAAACGTATGTCTTGAACTCGCTCCTTTAGGTGCAGTGAGAAATGCTGGTTTGTGGGATAGAACATGTATCCTTATAGTGGCCATCGTCGAGGGTGGAGTTCGTTTCCCCCTTGACCCATTACTTCAACGTGTTCTAAACTGGTACCACCTTAATCCCATGCAAGTTTCCACTAATTTCTTCAGATTAGTGATGGGGGTCGTAGCCCTAAATAGAATTCTTGGAACCCAATTAGGACTCTGGGAAATCCAGTGGTGGTATAGCATTGTGCTAAATCCTGAGTATAATACTTACTATTTCAAAGTAAGAAAAGCAGAGAAGCGCTTCGTGCTTAACTTGCCAGACTCTGCTCGTGATCATGAAATGAACTTCCTCTATGTCACTGGAGCCTTCGAGCCAATAGGAGAAGATGGCCAAGTAGTGGGCTTTCACTGCCCCCATGAATGGGGCTACCCACGTATGCTCCTGGTTTTTGCTTTCTTTTGTTTGTAATTTTACTGCTTTTTGCACGCCCTTTGCGTTGCTAAGTTTTATTCTATTTTTGCTTTTTCAGCAACAAATGCTAATAAGCGTCCACGAAGAGAACCTAGTTATGTCTGAACATCAGACATTAACAAAGTTCTGAAATACAAAGGGGAACCAGGTACTTTGAATGCAGGTCGGGGTCGTAACGCTGACGTATTGCTGGGCTACGACCCCGCCTATAAAGGGTTCATTGATAGGAGGCTAGCCAACCCAAGCACTAGTACTGCTTCTACTTCTTCTGCTTCCCAGCGGATAATCTCGAGATCTCAAGCTGAAGTCACATCGCTGGTCAGTTAGGTGAAATTCCAATATCAAAAGGCATTCCTCTACCCCGCGTAGTTCTTAGAAGGTCTACACAGTGTCAGGCCTCTTTAGAACATCAATCCAACAGCCAGTTCGTGATCTCGACACAAGCCAATCCTCTTCTTCTGGTTATTCAGCGTCTCCACCGTACTCAGGTACGATGAATCGACAACCCATGAATTTAAGTTCTTTACTCACCATGTCTGCCCGAGGACGTGGAACTAGTCGGGCACCCTCCACTGGGCATGCTTCCTCGTCACCTCGTCGTAATAGAGGGGGTTCTACCCGGTCCACATCATCTCCTGGGGGGTTGGAGTCTGCCCTCGAAGCTGAAGATGCCCATCGAGAGAAATGCTCGCGCACAGAGACCCCAGCAAATTCTGCCGCGCAGGGCGACGTACCCCTTAATCAACCCACAATTTCAAATACCCAAGTTCTTCCTCAAGCATGAGCTCCCCAGCTCATGAGGGGAGATCAGCCCGTCCACATCGGGGATAGTGCCAATTCCTTTGAAACTGCCCTCGCACTTGCACAAGGCCTACTCTTGCTTGTTGACATGCAAAAAGAAGCCGCATCTTTTTCCGATCGACTTGTTTCCACTGGTCTTGTTAGTGGGATAAAGGTAAAGCATTTCCATAATCTTTAGTCAAATCTTAGCATCTCTTGTGCTCTATTAATGCTTCTTATCATTCATGGGTTTCCTCAGTTTATCCAAAAAATGGTTCCATTGGGCCAAAAGCTGCAGGAAATTGAGCCTGAGCGTAACAAGCTTCTGAGGGACAACACAAGACAGTTGCAAACTATTTCAAGATTGGAGAGAGAAAGGGATAAGGCAAAGTTGGAGGCAGATGAGATGAAGGGGAGGCTCGAGACTGCTGAAGACAGCCTCAACCAAGCATTAGGTGAGATCGATAATAACAAAAAGACGACATATGAAGATGGGTATCAGAAAGGGTTTGACGCAGCAACAGCTAGCTATGTTGAACAGATGCTGGCCATCCAAGACCAGATATGGACCGCTGGTTGGGAGGCGTGCCTAACAAAGGTTGGGGTCCCAGACGATTCCCCTTTCTGGGTAGATAATGATCTACCGAGCAGACGGGCTGCTGTTTCCCTTGAGTTGGAAGAGCCTCCGGTGGATGACGTCGAACAGGAGATTGATGAATTTGCAGATGTTGATGAAGACATCCAAATGGAGTCGCAGAACATTCCAACTGACTCTCCTAATACTCATCACGAACAATCACCTATTCGGGAAACAACTAATGAACTAATCAACTTGGGGGGACAAGTGACTGGGGATAATACCAATACTGAGACAACCACATCTGTTCCAAGTGATACCCTCCCGGAGGTCCAGACTCTGGACTGAAGAGTAAGTTCTCTCCCTTGCTCTACTTAAAATGATTTGCTAGTCCTGTGTGACCAAAGTGTTTTAGTCCGGCGTGGCATCAGTACTCTCAATACTTTTTTTGTGACAACACATGTATTTGGCTCTTTGTGGCACAACATCTGCCGTAGTTTTTACAATGGTTGTTTGACATTTCGCAGCATCCCTGTGAGTATTTTGTACACTTTGGTTTTGCTACAGATGCATGAGCGTTTCACTAAGTTTTTCATACTTAGTAAGTTTCTTGTACTCTGTGTGTATTCTAAGTTTCATGTACTTTTGATACGTATATTCGTATGTTACAAGGCTTTCATACCCATCACTAAGTTTTTTGTTGTATTTAGCAATCTGTGCATATATGTGTATGCAATATAAGTTTTTTCACACTTGTAAAATTTAAGTTTCTCGTACTTAGATAGTTGAAACGTGTATTCGTACGTACCAAGGCATTCGTGCCACTGCCCCTGCTCCCCAATATGAATAAAGGAAACTGAGGCCATTATTCGTATTCAAAAAGAACCATAAGTAGAAAGAACAAAATTTCAGAAAAATTGGAAAAAAATGCTTTTATTCATAATTCTTGAACTCAAAGAGGCGTTACGCGTACCCCTTGCAACTAATTAGAATAAAAAATAAGGGAATTTTATTCATAATTCCCACACAACCACGTGATCCTAAAGCAGAATAAACATAATTGAAGTTTTTAAACAAAGAACTTCCTCAAATTATGGACATTCCAGGGCCTTGGCATTGGGTTCCCGTCCAAATCTGCCAGTATGTAGGCCCCTATGCCCACAATCTCAGTCACTTGATATGTGCCTTTCCAATTGGCCCCCAACTTGCCTTCCTTTGCCACCTTGGTGTTGCTAAGCACCTTTCGTAGTACAAGGTCCCCAACACCAAATTCTCAAGGGTGAACATTCTTGTTGTAGTTTTTCATCAACTGCTCCTGATAGGAGGCTAGATGCACCAAGGCCCTTTCTCTCCTTTCCTCGGCAAGGTCGAGCTCAATTTTTAGGGCCCTGTCATTTCCCCCATTCTCGACCAATGCAGTCCTGTTGGTTGGAAGACTAACTTCCAGTGGTATGATTGCCTCTGTACCATAAGCCAAAGAGTAGGGGGTCTCTCCCGTAGACCTCCTTGGGGTTGTTCGATGTGCTCACAGTACCAGTGGTAACTCGTCAGGCCACTTGCCCTTCGGCTTGTCCAACCGTTTCTTGATCCCATCAAGAATGGTTTTGTTTGAAGCCTCTGCTTGCCCATTGCTCTGAGGGTAACCTGGGGTTGAGTAATAATTCCTTATTCCATACTGGGCACAAAATGTTTTGAATTTTTCCTGGAATTGGGACCCATTATCCGTAATCAATGAATATGGGACACCAAATCGGGTAATTATACTTTTCCAAATGAACTTCTCTATCATAGGTTCTGTTATCTTGGCCAGAGGCTCAGCCTCGATCCATTTTGTGAAGTAATCAGTAGCCACCAATAGGAATTTTTGATTCCCTGTTGCTTTATGGAGTGGACCCACGATGTCCATTCCCCATTGAGCAAAAGGCCAAGGGCTAGTCAATGGTACCAGATCTTCTGCTGGCGTTCGGATCATTGGTGAGAACTTTTGGCATTTCTCACAAATCTTAACGTATACCTTTGCATCCTCTTGCATATGCGGCCACCAATAACCTTGGGTAATTGCTCGGTGGGCAATAGACCTACCCCCAGCGTGGCTTCCACATGTTCCCTCATGGATTTCATGTAGAAATCTTGGCACCATCTCGGGGTGTACACAAAGGAAGTATGGTCCAGTGAAGGATTTCCTATATAACTTCCCTTCGAGATATAGCCAAAACCTTGTAGATTTGGTTTTGATTTTATGAGCTTCCTTCTTATCAGTGGGAAGAGTTTCATCTCGTAAATACTCCACTATTGGATCCATCCAACTTGGTCCCTGGTTCACGTGCAATACCATTTCTATACTTCTTCCAATGCTTGGTTCGTTGAGATAGTCAACTGCTACCTTTCGCTTGAACTCTGTTGGAACAGCTGCAGCCAACCAAGCCAAAGAATCTGCATGGGAGTTCTGTCCAGAGCTTTTCTGCTCTATATATACCACCTCGAAGGTTCTGAGCAAATCCTTGGCCGCTTCCACATAGGCGGCCATCTTTTCACCTTGGGCCTCATACTCTCTGGACAATTGATTCACCACAAGTTGGGAATCATAATAGACCCTGATTCTTTCGGCTTTCAAAATCTTTGCACTTTTAAGGCCGATCAGGAGAGCCTCATATTCCACCACATTGTTAGATGCATTGAACCCTAACCGAACAAATAGTTCAATCATGACACCCTCAGGAGGGAATAGAACAATACCAATGCCGAAACCTGTATTACAAGCCGAACCGGCGACGAACAACTTCCATTCCCAAGGGTTTAGCTCGGCAGGCGCCTTACGCTTCTTATTTGACGATTCAAGTGCTTGCTCCTTTCTCGTAGGAGGCTAGGGTGATACTGCTGGTGAGAATCCTGCTATAAAATCAGCCAATACTTGACCCTTTATTGCCGTGCGCGGCTAGAAGTCAATATCATATTGGCTTAACTCGACAGACCAAGTTGAAATCCGTCCAGAAAAGTCTGCTTTTCGTAACAATGACTTCAATGGATACTCAGTATAAATCACAACTTTGTGACTCTGAAAGTAATGAGGTAACTTCCTTGTTGTTGTCCTTAATGCAAGGACCAGTTTCTCAAGAGGCAAATACCTCGTTTCTGCATCCAATAGTGTTTTACTCACATAATAAATTGGGATTTGCTCAGATCCTTTATCCCTTAACAGAACCGCACATACAACATGCTTAGAAACTGCCAAATATAAAACCAAAGACTCATCTGGGACTGGAGTTGACAAAAGTGGGGCCTCAGCCAGGTATTTCTTTAAATCCTGGAATGCTTGCTCGCATTCTGCTTCCCATTCATATCCTTCTCTTTTCTTCAGAAGCTGAAAAAAGGGCCTACACTTGTCGCTCGACCGGCTAATGAATCTGTTGAGAGCTGCAGCCATCCCAGTTAACCTCTGAACTTCTTTCGTTGTTTTAGGACTCTGTAGCTTTTGCAATGCTGATATTTGATCAGGGTTTGCCTCAATCCCCTTCATGGTCACCAGATGACCTAAGAATTTCCCAGAACCAACTCCAAATGCACATTTCGAGGCATTGAGCTTTAACTTGTACTTTCTTAGGATCTCGAAAGTTACTTTCAGGTCCTTAATGTGTTGTTGTTTGGTTCGGCTTTTTACCACCATGTCATCTATGTAAACCTCCATAATTTTGCCAAGCAGTTCTTTGAACATGATGGTTGCGAGTCTCTGATACGTCGCCCCTGCATTTCTTAGTCCAAACGACATGACATTATAATAGTACAACCCTCGTGGTGTAATGAAAGAAGTTTTCTCTTGATCAGGTCCGAACATAGCAATCTGATGATATCCTCGATATGCGTCGAGGAAACTAATCCGCTCATACCCTGCTGTTGCATCAACCAATTGGTCAATCCTGGGAAGGGGAAAGCTGTCTTTGGGACATGCTTTGTTTAAGTCTGTGAAATCAACACAACCACGCCACTTTCCGTTTTTCTTTTTAACCACGATAGTGTTAGACAACCATTCCGGATAGTAAACTTCTCATATTGCTTTAGCTTCCAACAATCGATTCACTTCTTCAATGACAGCATCAACATGCTGTACAGCTACCCTTCTCTTCTTCTGAATAACAGGCTTATGCTGAGGATCTACATTTAAGTGATGGCAGATCACGTCTGCGTCCACCCCAGGCATCTCCTTTGGTATCCATGCGAACACGTCCACATGTTCCTTTAAGAAACCTACTAGTTCGGCTTCCTCCTGCGCAGGCAATGCTTCTCCAACCAAAAAATATCTTTCGGGATCAGTCTCATTGATCTGTATCTTCTTTAGACTCTCAACTACCTTTTCTGTTGGATTTCTCCCGACGTCCTCGATAGTCGATTGATCTGGCACCTACACCGTGTGAACCTGATGGGCTTTCGGGATTCTTTTGATGATGGAAATCAAGCACTGCTGTGCTGCCTTTTGATATCGTCTTATCTTTTCAACCCCGTTGGAACCTAGGAATTTCATCATCTGATGATAAGTAGAGGAAACAACCTTCATCTTGTGCAGCCAAGTTCTCCCTATGATTGCGTCATAGGAGGAAGGGGCATCCACTACCAGGAAGTCTGTTCTCAATACTACGGATCCCGCTGAAACTGGTAGAGTTACTTTTCCTAGGGGCCAGAGTGCTCCAGCACCAAATCCTACCAAGGGAGTCGTTGATTGCTCCAGATCCACCTGAGCTAGTCCCAACTTCTTGAACGCGACATAGTACAACACTTCAGTACAACTCCCTGAGTCCACTAAGATTCTCTCAATGTCATATTCCTCAATTCGTAGGGTTATGACCAAAGCATCGTTGTGGGCCACTTGAATTTCTTTCAGGTCCTCATCTGTAAAAACTATGCCCTCGTTGCACATTATACTTTCTAATCCCCTCTTGTTTCCCAGCCGCATTACGTGCTGGTCGTGCTTGGCTTGCCTTTGGAGCAGCCTAACCTCATTTCTTGTGTAAGGTGCAGCCAACCCATGTATCATATGGATTACCCCTCTGGGATTCTGTTCGTAATCCATCTCTATAGCTTTCCCCTTATCTTTAGGATCCTCCTGAATGAACTCCTTCAAATAGCCCCGAGAGACTAAATCATCTAGGTGTCTTTTAAACATCTCACAGTCCTCAGTCATGTGACCCCAATCTTTGTGATAACTGCAGTGCTGATTCGTAGCACGTTTTGCATTTTTATCTCGTCCTAGAGTCGGGGGCCATTGGAAGTAAGGTTGATTCTTAATTCGGTAAAGAATCCTGTAGATGGGTTCCTTCCAAATCGTGGTGATGGAAAAGAAGGATTTTGGATCAGGTGCTGGCTTATCTTTATATGGTTCCTTCTTAACCTGGCCATATTCTTTCTTTTCCCGGTAAGTCTTGGGCTCTGGCTTATCCATCTTTTTGGCTGGTGTTTTAGGCTGTTCGGCCATGACCTTACCATCTTCTCGCAGTATGTCATCCTCCATTCTGGCATGCTGCTCTATTCGCTCCATTAGCCGGGCTAATGTCTGCACAGGATGTTTGTTCAATGACCGACGTAGTTCCCCCTGAACAAGAAGCCCAGTCTTGAACGTGGCAATTGCATATTCCTCGCTGCAACTGTTAATTTCATTGAAAGTTTCCCAATATTTTTTAGCGTAGTCCCTGATCGGCTTGCTTTCCCCCTGCTTCATGGTGGAAAGGCTTTCAAACGTTTTAGGAGCTCTTCTACTGGTTAGGAACTGAGCAGTGAACTCTTCCGCAAGCTGTGTCCACCCTTGTATGGAACGCGGTTCCAACTTATGGAACCAAGACAAAGCCACCTTTCCCAGACTTGATGGGAACATCTTACACAAGATGGCATCATCCCCCTCATGCATAAACATAGCCTGCTGGTAATGTTGAACGTGAGCAACGGGATCTGCATCTGTCTCGTAGAGTATGAACGGCCCGTGCTTCACTCTGCTCGGCAATCGTGTCTCCTACAGTCGTCTCACAAAAGGTGACGCCGCTATGTTACTCAGGGCTTGCCTTGCTGCTTCTCATGCAGTCATGTTTCCATCTTCTCGTTCCTTAGTTTTATGGGACCTAGCCCTATCCCAATTGGAATCAGGTCTTTCATACTTGTCCTTATGATGTCTTCGAGTATCCTCTTTAGGTGAGGAACTTCGGCTCCTGTTTCTCTTATTATGTGGAGAAGGCCTTCGCCTATTTGGACTCCAGCTTCTTCTTTTTCGTGAAGAAGCCCCTTTTTGTAGCGGGGAATAACTTCTATTCCTACCGTGTGAACGAGGTGCTTTTTAATTGACCATTGCACCCTTATTTCCTCTGGAATGTCCTCGTGAAAGCCTAGAGTCTTTGGGATACTGTCTGATTCGCTCCAACTGTCGGATCTCATGCTCTCATTTTTTAATCAGTCGAGCGTACTCCTCGATCTCCTGCCTCTTTTTATCGAAGATATCTTCGCTGTTGTGCACACTTCTCGAATGCGCAATCGAATCTTCCCTATGGTGGGATTTGCTCCTTCGCATGGAGTCTGTAGCCGTTCTGCCTTCCTTATTTTTGGAATCATCCTGGATGGTCAGGGGACGATCTTTGCTTGTCGCCCTCCTTTCACGGCCACCACCATGCTTTTTTGGAGCACCTGGGGGGGATTTGTCTCTTTCCCCACCAGCCTGGTTCTTTTCAGCGAGCAGTATGACTGTATCTACTTCTTCCATGGTCGTTTTTTAAATGGAACTTGTGGCATCTTGTGCCACTGTAAGATGCCAATCAGAAAGTTGGATGGTAATTACCACCAGTGCTACGACGAGATACTGAAACGGGGGGTCTGTTTGGCAGAGAATTGCCCAAGACGTGAGAAGTCTTGGGAAGGAGCCAGCTGTTCGGCAGCAGAGGCCCAAAAGGCACAAGATGCCACTGAACCCTGTGGGGGATTTGTCTCTTTCCCCACCAGCCTGGTTCTTCTCGCCCAATTCTAGCTGGTGGCAAGCCTGTTCTAAACCCTGATATGGCTGCTCTTATGGCCAAGATAGCAAAGCTACAATAGTCTATCTCAAAATCCGAGAAGATTAGTGCAGAGGGAATCGACTTGGACCACCTTTGCTTTTATCCCATTGCTAGGCTTCCGGATAGGTTCAAGATGCCTGACTTGGTTAAGTTCGATGGGAGTGGTGACCCCAAAACTCATCTTTATGGCTACCATGCTACAATGAAACGCCTCGGAGTGGAAAGTGAGGGTATGTCTCAGCTATTCCCTCAAACTCTCTCTGGGCCTGCTTTCCATTGGTTCCTGTCACTCGACATTTCCAAAAGAAGGACTTGGGAGGACATTGGTGTAGAGAGGTAATCCAAAACAGGTACAAGAGAGGCCCGAACACATGGTACGGTGAACGGCGATAAGGACCAAAGATATGAGAAGTCTTTGGTCTAAGGAACCCGAACAGGGGCATGGTCCAAATAACATGAGAAGATGTTGGACTAGGTGTCTGGTAAAAGGACAGTGACATGTGAAGTCATTGGTCCAGATAGGCTGTTCGGCAATGAGAAGGCCGAACAAGAGCAGCATTCTGGAGGAAGCAGCCTCAAGTACAGAGAACGCTCCAGAAGGTTCCAGAAACAGAGACATCTTGTAAGGAAATAGGATCTTGATAAAATAAGATCTGGAGAAAATACCCAACGGGAATGGGATGTTCGGCCAGTTATGGGAAAGAGTCCAAAATGGTCTAAGGTAATGAACAGTTAAGGGAACGAGAATCCAGGATATTCTGGGTTTTCTATACGATAAAGGAAACTTAGGGCAACAAGGAAGCCTGGACAGCAAGCATTTGTGAATCTATAAATATAAGGTAAACCAAGAGGTTAAGGTAGGCAATTCATTACAATACAATCGTTACCTACTGATAATTAGGGTTTTTCCGCTAGTACGAGATACTAACTTAGGCATCGGAGGGTCTTTACCACGAGAGGCTGATAGGCGCGTGATATCTTGCATATGAGCGCCTAAGTAGGGCGAATTAGCGCATTAGAGGCACATTTTAATCAATTTTTCACTTGATCCCGTGCTGTGTCTTGGTTTTGTGTTTTTATTATTTTTTCCGGTATTAAGACAGAATTAGCACCAAGATTGGAATGAGTGGTTTCAAAGCCGGTTCATACGTTACTGGGATGCCAAAGCTGAGTCGTGAACGTCGGGTGGCTAAATCCCATGCAAGGCTCGGGGAATGGCATTAGCGTGGGCGGTATCTATACTATGATTTCATGTATAGATACAAAGTGGTGCAAAAGTGGTCCACGGCGTGGACTGAACAGTTTCACCTGTATGGATACTGCCCTTTCCTGTATCCATACCGAGGAGCCTAATATTGAATTTGACCAATTCAAACCTTAGCAGCCACATGGGTATCCATACACCCATTCTCGGTATCCATACCGACACCCACAACGGAAATAATCATTGTTTTGTCGGCCCACAGCGGAAATAATCTTTGCTTTATCGTTTTCCATATTTCCGAAAATTGGGAATTTGTATAAATACTCCTCGGAACTCTGTTTTTAGGGTTTGAACATTACGTAGCAATTTTTTCTTACGTTCTTTTCTTCCAAAGCTCTTTTCTTTCGAAGTTTTCAAGTTTTGTTCAAGAACACGCCTTCCGGTAACTTGTTTCAATTTTTGTTCTTAATTAAAGTTTATCATTGCTATTCAATTAGTTGGTATCTCTTGTTTATTTTTCTTTCTCCAGTAATAGAAGCATGATGCAATCTAGGGTTTCTTTTATTTCTTTCATATCAATGAGTGAGTAGTCGTATAGGTAAGGTTGCGGGGTGATTAGCACACCGTGACCAGTTCGGAGACTGTTCCTAATTTCAAACAATGAAAAACGATTTAAGATTAGAAAAATACTTCCCGTGGACGAACCCGGGCATTGTCGGAGCCCATGTGAACGGGGGAATGGGGGTCCAAAACTCATTCTCCACTGTGCACGGGTATACGGCGACCATAGGGTCTCGCATCTTGCGGGGTATCTTTTTCAATCTAAAATTGAACGTTTTAAGAACATCGAATGGAGCAGGTTAATCCGAACTGGTTACGAGTGCTAAGAATCCTACAATCGTACCTCTTTTTAATTATTTAAAGAAAACAAACAAATTTCTTTGTTTTAGTTAATCTCTCAATCAAACCAACATGGGGTGGCTACCTAAGAGCCAGTTTAAACAGCAACAATCCGAGTTTTAATCAGCACACCTCACCGTCTTTGTGGATTCGACTCCGGTCTTACCAGATATTGTGCTGCGTCGGTCTCCGCCCTACGCTTGGGGCAACCCTTTATTTTTAGTACTAGGAAATCGGTCAAGCATTTTTGGTGCCGTTGCCAGGTACGGTAACGTGTGTTAAGAATTCGGGTAGTTGTGCTTATTTTTGTTTCTTTTTAGTCTATTTAATTGTTTCGAGTCAACATAGGTAGAGGTAAGGAATCCTCCATTGTAGGAAAGCAATCACCTCTGAAACCTAAGTACTATCGAGACAATACCAGGCGTCTCGTAGCCATTGAGAGAGGGCCGAGAGTAGTCGTGGAGGAAGAGTCTTTTAGTGGTGAGTCGTTTGATATTGGTGGCCTTTTCGTTGATTTAATAATCGAGCCACCAATGGCAGAGCCACCGATGTTGATGCGTGCACACATGCATCTTGAGAGGACCACTCCTCTCGGTCCAATAGTTCTGCCAACTGAGACAGTGGAGGCACGTAATGCTTTCACCATTAAGCCTGGTACGCATAATGCCCTTCCCCTCTGCTATGGGAAGGAGAATGAGGATCCGTATGATCATATCTGTTGCTTTGAGCGGTTGGTTTGCACCCTGGCCACCACTGCTCAATGGGAGAATGCATGCCTTAAGATCTTTCCATCTTCGCTTAGGGATAATGCGGATAAGTGGCTGCGAATGTAGAAACCCCAGTCTCTCACGACGTGGGCTACTGTTCGAGATCTATTTTGCAAGAAATATTTCTCGGAGAGTAAATCAAAACACCTAACTCGCCAAATTCAATCTTATAAGCAGAAAGAGGGCGAGTCATTTTTAAGGTGTTGGGAGCGGTTCAAGGACTTGCTGTTGTCCTTGCCACATCATGGGTTCGCGAAACACCAGTTGGTGTCATTTTTCTATTTGAGTTTGAATGTTGCGACGGCCCAACAGATAGAGTACTTCTGTAAAGAGAAGGACTTTTTAGACCAGTCCCCAGATGAAGCGTGGGACTTTCTCGATGAGTTGGCCGAGAAACACCGGAGTTGGGAACCTTCCGATCTCGGTGATAGGGCCATGGCTGCACAAGGACCCAGTGGGTCTGGCATTTTTCCTTCGAGTGTGTGAGAGTACAATGTCCAATCTCAGCTGGACAAAATGGCTAAATCGTTAGAGGACTTGAAGCTGAAGCAAGTCCATCAGGTGAGTGAGGTGAGAGTTGAGGAGATATGCGCTTTGTGTGAGTGTCCGGGGCATTTAGTCACTGCTTGCCCTGCGTTTCCCATTGTTAAGGACGTTTATCATAGTAATCAGGCTGAGGTGAACGCGATTAACCAGCGTTGGGACCCATATTCTAATGCCTACAATCCAGGGTGGGCCCATAACCCACTTCTGAGTTGGAGGGATCAAAAAGCCCTGGTGCAACCCCAAGCACCACCTCAGCAATAGGTCCAGTCATTCCGGCCTCCTCAAGGCCAAATGACTCAGTTCCGTTACCCGCCTCAGCAGCAACAGGGGTTTGGTCCTTCATCTTTTGGACCACCCCCTGGTATTAACTATCCCCCGCGGGATAAGCAGACTGATGAGATGATGAAGGCTCTCGTGCAGTCTCAGATTAGCTTTACTGAGCAGACTAAGCAGGCCATTGGTGACATTAGGACCCAATTGACCCAATTGATGGCGGCAGTTGGACAAGTCCAGCAGGAGAAAGGAAGTTCCCTTCTCAACCCCAAGTCAATGCCGCCGGTACTCATTATGTGGGCGATTCTTCTGGCCCAAGTAATCTGAATATTAGTCTGGAAGAGGCTAAGGCGATCACCACTCTCAGAAGTGGGAAGGTGATCAACAAAGACTTACCGCCCAAGCAAAAATCTGTGCCACCCCCAGTGCCGGTAGCTGCACCAGTAATCACTCCAGACTTGGGAAGTGTCCCTGAGGAAGAGGAAGAGACGGAGTCTCCTGAAGTGGTGGTGTCTGCACCTGTAGCCCCCACGACTCCGTCGCCACCCGTTGCTCCATATCCAAATCGCTTGGTGGCGAAGCCCAAGGTCAATGTGAACTTTCAAATGCTTGAGTTATTCAAGAAAGTTCAGTTTCCTATCTCGTTGATGGAAGCTATTAACGCAATCCCTCAGTTTGCAAAGGTCTTGAAGGATCTATGCTCGTCAAAGCGGAGAACCAAGAGTCAGGACAAAGTGCTTTTGACGGAGCAAGTGAGCTCCATTCTCCAGGCTGAGATCCCCACCAAGTGCAAGGACCCTGGTTGTCCCACCATCCCTATAGCTATTCCGGGCCAGAAATTTGATAAGGCTTTGTTGGATTTAGGAGCGAGTGTCAATTTGCTCCCTTATTCAGTATATTTAAAGCTGGGTTTAGGCGATTTGAGAGCCACACCGGTCATGCTCCAGTTGGCTGACCGGAGTGTGAGAATTCCGAAGGGGGTGGTGGAAGACATTTTAATTCAAGTGGGCGAGTTTCTTTTTCCAGTCGACTTCATTGTCCTGGATAAATGCCCAATACTGGAGGTCTTTGAGAAGACTCCTATCATCCTCGGCCGTCCTTTTCTGGCCACCTCCAGTGCTGTCATGAATTGTAAAACTGGACAAGTCCAACTGTCATTTGGGGACTTGAAAATGGAGGTGAATGTTTTCAATGTGGATAGTCGGGTCGAAGATGATGAGGAGGTGTATGAGGTGAGTCTGATTGACACGCTAGTGCAAAAGCATGTCGATAGTGTGTTGTACAAGGATCCTCTGGAGATAGCCTTAACCGCCGAAGAGGCGTCATTTTTAAATTCTCCAGAGGTAGGGAGTTTAATGGAGATGCTTGTAGTGGAGGATGTGTGTGGCGTCGCTTGGAACCCAGTTCCTGAGCTGCTAGGCGCCCCACTTCCTAAAGCTCTCCCATCGTCTGTCCAGCCGCCTAAACCAAAGTTAAAGCCTCTGCCGGATACGCTTAAGTATGCCTTCCTGAAGGGCGATGATACTTTTCCGGTTGTGATCTCCTCATCTCTCGAGGCGGATCAGGAGGCTAAGTTGCTTGCCTTGGTGAGAGAACATGTGGGCACGATAGGCTGGACAATAGCGGATTTACGAGGTATTAGTCCAACGATGTGTACACACCGCATTTGTCTTGATGAGGATGTGAAGCCTTCATCATGACTTCTATGCCTAGGTGCACTTTCTAGGAAACCTTTAACCATTGGGCAATATTTTGTAGGGAAATTCTTATCCTTTGAGTAATAGAAATAAGGTTATCCTTTATCCAATGAGTACCCAAACTTGACTAGACAAGTCAAACCAAATCCCATCATTTTGCTTCCAAAAGTAGCACTCATGACATAGTGTAATCATGACTAGGATCACTTTCTAGGAAACTTTTACCCATTGGACCATGATCTTATAATTGGAAGCTTACTTTAATCATTACCTCTCCCATAGCCTCATAAGCCTACTTGGACCTAAACCTTCTTAGTCTTACACACATATATACATGTACATACACATATATATAGCACATGGGAGAGAGAGAGAGAGGGGCCGAGAGGAGAGAGAGAGAAGCCGAGAGTGAGCGAGAGAGAGTGAGATGTGTGCTTGTGTGTTGTACACTCCAAGCTACCCTTTAGCCCTTAAGCCTATTTACCATTTGACAACCCATTTCTAGAAATTCAAGCATAAAATCCTAGCCTAAATCATCCTAGATTTGATTTCAGTCTAGCCTTTAATCATCCTAGAACCTAGCCTTAATTACCCTTGATTTTGACTAAAACCCAGACTAGGATTGACTACACATGGAAAGTCTACTTCATTTAGCATCATTAGACTTGTAAGTCTTACACCCTAGACTATGATGACCTAGATTTACCTAGAAAGCATAAGATCCTACTAGAGTCTATTAGCCTTAAGCCTAAAAACTTGATAAGACAAGTCATGGTAGGCTTGGCATGCTTGATGGGACAAGACAATGGAATAAATCCATGGGAGAGAAAGAATGGTCAGCCAAGAGAGGGAGAGAGAGAGCCCAAATTTTTCTATAAATAGCACCCCATGCTTGCCATTCAACTCACACCTTCAAGCTTTCCAACTTCTCTCTCTAGAATTCTTGTCTTTGTGCTTTGTTCTTGAGTTATTCTTGAGTTCTTCAAGAAACTCGTCCAAGGCTGTCACTAAACCGCCACTCGACCACCCTCTCGATCCAAAAAGTTTAGTAGTTTAGGGCAAGAACTAGTTTTGAGAGAAACCTTTCTCTTTCAAAGCTACTGGAAGCTTACCGTAGGAAGTTACTCCATTCGATTGTTGACTTACTTTTCGTAGCCGCCCTACCGCCAAGAAGAACGGTAGATTAATCTTAACCACTTTCTCAAAATATATATTGTATGATACTTGTATGATGAAATGCATGAGAACTTGAAAAGTGTTTTACGAAGGTCTTGAAAAGAAGTATGAGTATGTTGAATATCCCGACTTTATTTTCGGGAAATCATATGTTGTTTTAAATTTCCATAAAAGGAAGAAAAAATGGATTCTCAAAATATAAACTTAAATGGAAGTATTCGTATTTTGATCTTAGGATGGTTATGAGCATGTATACGTGTTTACTTGAATTACTTGTTTGATGTGTGGTGAAACATAAGTGGTTTTCCACTCCAAAGGTGTCCATCCATGTGACACTATGCTTCCAATTGTGTGCTTGATGTTTAAGCATGACTATGTGAAACTACGGGAGTATAACATGGTATCAATTATATAGAATTGATTGATCTTGTTAGTTTAGTTTCAAGATTACAATGAATGATTTATGTGTACGTGAAAAGTCCTACCGCGGAGTCTTTGCATGTGACGAGACACAAAAATCAAGGAAGATGGAAACATGACACCTAGGGTGTCTTAATGACAATGTGTGTTTTGAAATCACAATGTGGCCAGACTTGCCCATTGTGGGAATGTGTGTGTTCCAATGGGAATCCGGAACGGCGGAACCATTGTGAGGTTTGTGGCTTGGTTATCCGTGGAGAGGAGCCAATGCTATTGGGTGCCAATGGGAACCCGGTGCGGTGAAACCATTGTGAGAATACTCGGGAGACCGGAACGGCAGAACCGAGGTTGGGTGTGTTAAAATGCTTTTCAAAATGTTGATTTGGTAAAGTGAAAATGAGACACATTCTACGATGAGTCGCGTAGGAGAAACTCAGATATCACAGAGACCAACATTAGATTAGGAATGTGGATGTGTCATTATTAATTATTTATGCATGAGTTATGTGACAATCATGAGTTGTGTGCTATATCTATGACCTGTTATTTGTAAGTTAAGGGTTAATGGGAATAGGATTATTCTGCTGCGCTCTTGTAGCTCATGGTATTACCTTTTGTGACCCTGACATATTATACTAGTGGTGACGCTGGTATAATGTGTCAGACTTTGTTGATGATCAAGATGAACAGTACACCTTGGAAGCCTTTGGAGCCGAAGAGCTGGCCAGGATAGAAGAGCGGGCAGAGCTGTAGATAGGAACCTTAGTTACCCTTCCTTGTGTAAATAATGAACTCTTGTGAGAGTAATGATGTAATAATGAGCCAGACTCTGTTAAGATTATCAATAAAATTGTCTATTTAACGTTCCCAAAATTTGGGGCGTTACACGCACGAACCCGTGCACAGAAGCATCAATTGCATCACCACTAACATCATCGAGTCTACATCATCATATCTGTTCACATCTAACCATCATCATCATATACATGTTTTGCATCTCTCTCTCTCTCTCTCTCTCTCTCTCTCATGAAGCAGGTCTATCCTACATACAACTGGCTCTATGCCTTGGTTCCATCACTTTAAGCTCTATGCTTTGATCCTTAGGCTCTTGCCTTACGATTACAACCAGCTCCATACCTCGGTTCCCTCATCTCAAGCTCCATGCTCCAGTTACTGGCCTCGTGCCACCATATCTCAAAATTGGTGTCCAATTGTCTCCAAAAGATGGTTCGGATTCCACCCCAATTACATCTATTTCATTAAGCTCATTCGCAAGGATAAGCTACTCTACCGAGCTCCCTTCAGTCAAAGTAAGGATGATCAAGAAAAGCAAACGACTCACCCGCTGTGTATTAATCTACCCCAAAAATTTTGAAGATGCTATCGGCAAATATTTCCCCAGCAGCCCCGAGCTCCTTCAACTACTCTCCGCCAAAATCTTGGCCTAACCAAGGTATGTTGCACTTCGGCTTTTTAAGCCTGAAGGTACGTCTTCTGTCTCTAACTCATCCAAATTTTTTCTTTTTTTATTGCCCCTCAAACTACGGTTGGTCTGAATTTCTCTAGTGGAATACATAGGCAGCCTCCCGGCCCAACCATAACTAAAAACCTTGTTCAAAAACCCTCGGAGTAGTTGTTCGACCAAATTGAAGTTGTTTACAGCTTTGACTCTTACTTAAACATGTCTCGTGATCAGTCTAAGTTTAGTCAAAGAGGGGCATCTGTAGACACCTCAATATGGCCTAACGATTATTTCAAGTCCCACCTTGGGGACCATCCCGATGATGAATGGATATAGTGATTGCTAATTGACTTCTCGAAAACCTTGGGACTTTTGGTGAGTACTTTTAAGCACTTAGAGGACCCAATCCAGAGCCAAATAGTCTTTCAGACAAAAATATAGTATCCTAAGAGAATCTATCTATCGACCACAATATTGATCTCACGGCCTCAACATCATTCTTACACCCGTGAAACATGTTGCTTGAAAATCTCCCTAAGAGATTGATCCTTCGGTAGCCAGATCCATTCTTCGACTGCCACATCGTTTCTCCGGCCGCCTGATCTATTGCTTGGCCACCTGATCGTCTATTTTCTAGATTCTGGAATGTTCTGTCATACGTTTAATCCATTCACAAAACCCTAGCAGCCAAATTCTGATGCGTTTGAGCTACGAAAAGAGATTGTAAAAAGATATCTTTTGCATATATACTTCCCATTTAGATCATGCATTATGATTGGTTGGAGTGAGTCACCCCTATGCCTATATAAAGGAGCCTTTGGCTCTAAAATTAATATGAAGAATCACCCTCTCTAACCACGAAGCTCTGCACACATACTCTTTCATACCCTCTCTACAAAAGCCCTAATCTTCCGAAGGCCGCCGCAATCCGACGATCAAACCCCGAACTACAAAACCCTAACCCTAGGGTTTTCGAAAAGCAAATCAGTCAATCCCCTCTAATCCAAAGCAATCAAGCAACTGAGGGATCAAGGTGGTGAGGCCCAAGGACCTATGGTTTGATCTCTTTTACATTTTTGTGCATTAATCATAGTATTTTGATTCTCCGTTAAGTATATGTTCTGGTGTGAGGAAGAACATTGGTTGGAATATCAATTCTTCGGCCGATACATTAATCCAGTGGGATTCCTCGGTCGTGACATCAATTCATCGGCCGAGGGGATCTATTTGTTGGGACATATTTGTTTTCTGCTTATTCTGATGCATGCTTTCAATTATCGTACTGGCTTACATTATCAACTGTTAAAGGCTAAAAACTAGATTATGTGATAGAATTAAATAAAGCAAATATACATTGTATGTCGACCGATTATGGGCTAGTCTCACAACTGGGCAAAGAGGGGTGCCTAAAACCTTCCCCTTATTGTACTCTTGGCTCCCATATCCGAAATCTTTATCTATTTTTCCAAGTTTTAATAAACTAGGTGGTAACTCTATTTTAATGATAATCGTTATCGTGTGGCGATGGTCCTAGCCATGGAAGTATCCACGATCTTGGTTTATAAAGTGGAACCAAACAAGCGTGATCAATTTGTATGGCGATGCCCCGTTTGGGAGGTGTCTACACTTCCAAAGTCCTATTTTCAGTCACCAATCTTCCTAGTTCAATCTATTTTTGAACCTCAAGCAAAGGTATAAATCCTTACGGTCTTCTTGTTTTGATCCCTAAGGGAGGCTAGCAGCGCCAAGGCTGGTACTTAATACCAGTCGTGACCCAAAAGCTGGCAGGGTTACAAGAACCGTGAGACCACCCAACCTGCGCGCCGATCTTCTGCATGTGTGCACCAATCCCTGGCTGTGCGCGCTGGCCTACGTGGGGACAGGGGTGTTGGTTCTTTCATGTTTTGTTGTTATTTAGCTCACTCTGATGCATGCTAAAACTTGTTTACTGTTTTCCATGTAAAATTGCTAGTTTTCTTCGGCATGCTTTTTCTGCTTCTTTGGAATACCCCTGGGTGGCTTCTGAACATGTCTCAGAGCCCAGGCATGCAACACAAAACACTGGAAGTCCAGTTAGAACAGGCGCGCGCCTGTCCTAGATCTATGCGCGCAGGTTGATAACTTATTCTAGTGATTGACTTTGCATGGGTAGCTAGGCCTTTGGCCTCTATTTTAATCCCCACACTGTTTATAGGATGTATTTAATTTATTCTTCATTCTGTTTATAATCTTATGGATCCCTTGTGTATGTAAACTGCTTGGTTTGATTATGGGTGAGCATTGGTCCTTCCAGAGCAAAGAAATGGATAAAAATTAAGATTGTTAGAATAAGCTAATTCACGCATGAGGATTGGGAATTGGCACGCGCAGGTCATCTTGCATGCAAGGTGGTCCCTGTTCATGCCAACTTCTAATTAATGAACGGTTTTTGCCTGTTTTATCAATGTTTGATTTTTATCTCACTTTTTTGCCTTTTCAAACTTCCATCCGTGCAATTCAATCACATCTTGCAAAGTGTTACAGTTTAAATCCCTATTTTAACTATACCCCTGCTCTAATTGGCTAAAAATCGATTAATAAAAGAAGAATCGCAATATTTTCACAAAATGCCTAAATAGAGACCGATCTCCGGATTGGGCGAGTGGGGTGCCTTAAAACCCTTCCCCTCTCGTAACCAGACTCCCGAACCCAGATATGGTTATGACGGATTGATGCTTTCACTTTTTCAAATCAAATTGCGCGTAAGGCGTTTCGAATTCGGTTCCTTGGGTGTCAGACCTTCAAACCCAAGTGTAGACTCTCTGAATTTCGAGCGCTTGTACCGCTAGCGTTCCCTTGATCCGGGCCCTTGCTTTGGAAAACAGAATTTCTAAGGGCATGCTGCCCACACACCTCAAAAGCCAAACGTCATTTCCAACTCCCTCCCCAAGCACAATGTTGTCCCGCATATATGCCAGATATCCCTCAGCTCCACTCATATCAACTCTAGCTCCACTACAGTCAACCTTACTGACCATATAATCCCAGTGAATCAACCCAAGCTGGTTGTATTCCTCCCTCTCAAACCTGAGGCTAAACTCATGTACATACGTCTGGATGGACAGCCACCTTATCCCAATGCAACTCCAGAGCGTCTGCAGAAGGGTTTGACTACATTCAATGCGGTCATCAGAGACCTTTGAACTGACCCTCTACCTTTGAACTGACCTTCTTCACTCCGTGTAGCTCGACACTACCTCTACCATTCGCCACCCTTACTTTATTGTAACTGACCCCAACCCTTCTCAGAGTTTGGTGAGCCAGTTCAAGTACACGATGCCTACTTCGCCCGGACCAGAGCTAGAGATCAACATGCAAGCTGTAGATTGGGGAATTGCTGACAACCCTACTGACCTCAAAAGCCAAACGTCATTTCCAACTCCCTCCCTAAGCACAATGATGTCCCGCATATCAGTCAGATATCCTTCTAGGGATGGCATTCGGGGCACTCGAGGCGGATATTGGGTTTTTCGTCCCCGATACCCAAACAAATAACCACCCCGAATCCGCCTTAATAACCGAACGGGGAGGGGAGTGGGTAACCATATCCGAACCAAACGGATTTCGGGTAATTGCCGAACCTAACGGGTAACCGATTTGGTAACAAAATCAGTGGGTAACAACAATCGATTGAGGCATTTTCGAGCACATTTCTCATGCAGATTCAAGCTATAACCATTTTTGAACATAGATCTAAGATAAATCGGCCACAGAGCGACAGAGAATCAGAGATGAACACAGAGAAGAGAGAGAATCAGAGACGAACACACACACACACACACAGAAAGAAAGATATAGAGAGAGAAAGAGAGCTAAACCTAAAATGAGAGGAGAGTCCATCGCCGAAGGAGAGGTTGGTTGAGTTGATTCATCGTCGGCGTTTTCGTAGCAGTCAGTCGGCGAACAAAACTGGTAGAGGAGTACATTTACCTAAATATCTGCTGATACCTAAATTTACTTATATATAACGGGTTATCACACTCCAAGTCCTTATATCTTAACACAAGCAATAATATGGTCCCTAAACTTCTAAAAGTCTGCACTTAAACCCCTGGTCTCTTTTATTATATATATTTATACATATATGTGTATATATTTATTAAAAAATAAATATTTATTATGGTTTCAGTTCGGTTCGGTTTGGGGATCTGCTAAACCATACCCGCACTAATACCCGTTCGGTTATCCAAGGCCTCAACCATACCCATACCCACGGGGAATTTTTTGGTTATGGAACGGCGAAAATTTTCGGTTACGGTTCGGGTACCCATCAGTTCGATTCACTTTGCCATCCCTATATACCTCAGCTCCACTCATATCAACTCCAGCTCCACTATATTCAACCCTACTGACCATATAATCCCAGTGAATCAACCCAAGCTGGTTGTATTCCTCCCTCTCGTACCTGGGGCTGAACTCACGTACAGAAGTCTGTACGGATAGCCACCTTATCCCAATGCAACTCCAGAGCGTCTGCAGAGGGGTTTGACTACATTCAATGTGGTCATCAGCGACCTTCAAACTAACCCTATTCACTCCGTGCATGTAGGCACACGCCCCTAAAAAATCTCGCATTTTTAGTTTGCAAAAAGTTCGGTTTGCGCCCTTTTGTTTGAAAGCATGACGAAATGCTGTTTTGAGAGAGTCGCCACCCGGGTTTTGCGGAAAACACCCAAGAAACCGATTTTGAAAACGCTTTTGTTCACGTTTGTTTGATTTGAGAAAGGCTTGTAGACTGGGTCGTCGTCACCTTCGATATCTGAGGTTCGAGAGCCAGGTTACGAGAGGGGAAGGGTTTTGTGGCACCCCTCTCGCCCAATCCGGAGATTGGTCTCTACTTAGGCTTTTTACAAAACATTTGCATTTTTCTCTCTTTTAATTATTTTCAGTCAGTTAGGGCGGGGGAACAGTTAATGGAGATTAACAAATGACAAGTTGTAGTGACATGGCACAATGGAATGTGTGGTTTATGAGCAATGTACATACCTCTCCTTTTATGCTCTAACTTTTGCCTAGCGAGCTTTCGACTCTTGCCTATTTATTTTTGTCTAGACCGCCTCCTTAGGTTTTCAGTCTAGCAGGCTTGCTCTAACTTTTGCTTGGCACCGCCCACCCTTGTGGTTTCCGGTCCAACGAGCATCTCTCAGGGATAGAAGTGCTTGAGTTGTTCCAGGTTGACCAAAGTACTGAATTCGTTGCCGTCGAGGTCGATGAGCTTGGCGGCTCCTCCGGACAGGATAGTCTTGATAATGTAAGGCCCTGAACGCTTTGGTCGGAACTTCCCGTGGACATCAAACACTGGGGCCCGGATCTCCTTCGTAACCATATCTCCTTCGACTAAGCCCCTGGATTTCACCATCTTGTCAAATGCAAGGGCAATTCGACGTTGGTACCCTTGAACATGATACAGAGCCCGAAGCCTCCTCTCGTCAAATGGCAGCAGCTCTACAAACCTTCCGCTCAGCCATTCAGATTCCTCAAGACCACTCTCAACCATGACCCTCAAAGACGGAACCTCCAGCTCAATGGGGAGTACTGCCTCCATTTCGTAGACCAAGGAAAACGGAGTTGCCCCAGTTGAAGTGCGGATTGACATTCGATATGCCCAGAGTGCCAGCGGTAGCTGCTCATGCCAATCCCTCGCAGACTCAGCAGTCTTCTTGATAATTGTTTCAACGTTCTTATTTGCGGCCTCGACTGCTCCATTTGTCTGTGGACGGTAGGTGGTAGAATGATGGATCTCGATGCCGAACTCCTCAAAAAGCTCCAAGACCCTTCCTTTGAAATGACTTCCGTTATCTGACACGAAAGCCTGGGGAACACCGTACCGGTAGATGATGTTTCTTTCGAATGAATTGTGCAACTTGAACCGTGGTCAGGGTTTTGTAGGACTCAGCTTCGACCCACTTAGTGAAATAATCTATTGCCACCAGTATGAACTTATGACCATTCAAAGCAGACGGTGTGATCATGCCGATAACGTCGATCCCCCACACAGAGAACGGCCACGGCGAGGTCATGCCGAACCGTTTAGATGCGGGAACATGCTACAGATTGGCATGGATTTGACACTTGTAATAGCGCCGCACATAGTCAATGCATTGGGACTCCATGGTCGACCAAAACTAACCCTGCCTGAGGATCTTCCTGGCAAGCATAACACCATTCATGTGAGGACCGCAGACTCCCTCGTGAATCTCCTCCATGATCCTTGTTGCTTCGGCACCGTTGACGCACAGCTTATGCATTCCACAGTGAGACCTTCGATACAGTTTCCCTCCACAAATGATGTATTGGGCAGCCAACCGTTGCAAAGCGACCCGATCTTTCCTAGTAGCCCCAGCAGGAAACTCCCCGCGCTCCACGAAATTCCAAATGTCATGGTACTAGGGCAGGCCATCATCGACATCATTGATGGCGTTGACATACCCATAGGCGTGCGAGTCCCTCTGTTCCATCACAATCGGTCGTAGCCGGACCCCAATCGGAAGTTCGATCATTGAAGCCAAAGTCGCCAAGGCGTCGGCGAACTGATTCCTCAGGCGTGGAATATGGGTGAAAGTCACCTTTTTGAAACGAGGAATCAGTTCCTCCAACTCTTGGTGATAAGATTTCAGCTTTTCCTCGCGAACCTTCCAATCTCCGTTAGCCTGACAGACCACCAGGTTTGAATCCCCAATTACCTCTAGCTTCTCGACCCCAAGAGCAATGGCAGCCTCCATTCCGACGATATAGGCCTCATACTTAGCTTGATTGTTGGTAACATCGAAGTCTAACTTGAAAGCAAGCGGAATATGAGCACCGGCAGGCGTGATCAGCAACACTCCGATTCCAAATCCCTTCTGGTTTGTAGCCCCATCAAAATAGAACGTCCACACTTCCTCGACCACCGTTAGTACATCTTCATCAGGGAAAGCAAAGTCCACATCCTCCGGTCCATCAATCGGGTGATCGGCCAGGAACTCAGCCATAGCACGGCCCTTCACAGACTTCCTCGTAACATATTGGAGATCGAACTCAGCTAGAAGAAACAACCAACGTGCTATCTTATGAGTGAGCGCCAACTTCTCGAATAGATACTTAAGAGGATCCATCCGAGAAATCAGCTTCACTGAATAGACTAGCATGTAGTGTCTAAGCTTTTTGGTATCCCAAAGTAGCGCCCAACATGTCTTTTCCAGAGAGGTGTAGCGTTCCTCACTACCCACCATCTTCTTGCTCAGATAGTAAATAGCCTTCTCGACTCCATTGACCCCTTCTTGTGCCAGCAGACATCCCATAGCTGTTGGGGTGACTGATAAGTACAGAATCAGCGGTCGACCTGGCGTAGGCGGCATTAACACGGGCGGGTTTCGCAGGTACTCCTTTATTGACTCGAAAGCAGCTTGACATTTGTCCGTCCATTCGAAACGAACATCCTTTTTGAGTAATCGAAACAGCAGCTCGCAAGTCAAAGTCAACTTAGCAATGAACCGGCTGATAAACTGAACCTTCCCCAGAAAGCTTCGCACTCCCTTTTCTGACCATGGTGGTTCCATTTCGAGAATAGCCTTGATTTTAGACGGATCGACCTCAATCCCTCTTGCCGTGATTAGGAACCCCAACATCTTGCCTGCTGTGACCCCAAATGTGCACTTCTGCGGGTTGAGGCGCACGTTGTACTTTCGAAGCCTTTCCAAGAATTGTCAAAGCGCTGGAATGAAATCCTCCGTTTTCTTAGCCTTGACAATCATATCGTCGACGTAGACCTCAACTGTCTTGTGGATGAAATCATGTAACAGAGTTGTATGTGCCCGCTGAAAAGTGCACCCAGCATTCTTGAGCCCAAACGGCATCATCACATAGCAGTACGTCCCCGATTCCGTGACGAACGTTGTCTTCTCCAGATACTCCGGTGCTACAAAGATCTGATTGTATCCCGAGAATCCGTCGACAAAAGAGAGCAAGGCATGCCCTGTCGTGTTGTCCACAAGTACATCGATGTGAGGCAGGGGAAAACTGTCTTTGGGGCTTGCTTTGTTCAAGTCTCTAAAGTCGACACAGACTCGGATTCTCCCATCCTTCTTGGGAACTGGCACAATATTGGCAACCCACTTTGGATACTCAGCGACCCTCAGAAATCCTGTGTCAATCTGCTTAGTAACCTCTTCCTTGATCTTCTCAACCCAGTCCGGCCTCATCCTGTAGAGTTTCTGCTTAACTGGCATAGCCCCAGGCGCTAATGGAATTTGGTGCTGCACAATCTCGGGATCGATGCCGGGCATATCCTGGTATGACCACGCGAAAACCTTGAAGTATTCCTTGAGTAGATCAATCAAAGCAACGCGGTCCTCAGGGGACAAAGTAGAACCAATTTGCATCATACGGGGGTCACTCTCGTCTTTCAAGTTTACAGAAATCACTTCTTCTTTTAGAGGCTGAGCATGCCTTTCGTCTTCCTTTCGATGAGGGAAAGCAACTCAGCCGGAATATCCCCGTCAAAGTCTCGAGCGCTCGGGTTCATTCTCGAGCGCTTGGGAGTTTACTCTCGAGCGCTCGAGAGTCTGTCAAATCCCAGATTTTGAAAATGGTTTGGAGCGCTCGGGATTGATCCAGAGCACTTGGGACTGATTTTGACATTTTATTTTTCCTTTTAAAGTCCTCCAAGAATCAAAGTCCTGACTGGTCTAAGGCTTGTTTTGATCCAAATTCATCATAGGGGAGCCTCCGGGCCACAAATTAAGGAAATTCGAAATGTCCAAATCGGGGTGTCTACAGTTGCCCCTCTTTGGGTGTCATTTGATATCATGTCTGGATATAAATGACGTCCAAAGATTGAGACAGCCCAATTCGAGCCACGTCAAACCCTTAATTTAAATCACAAATGTAAATAAAAGTACTCGATGCATGTGGTCGCGTCTTTCCAGACTGCCTACGTACCCTTTTCTGCAAGGATCAGACCAACGTAGTTCTTCGGGGCAAGTGCAAACACACGTGATGCATGCACGAGAAAGATTGACAAGATCTTGACAAGGTAAATATGCAAAAGGGGTCCATCTGTTACTTTGTTTGGCTAACGGAAAGTGGAAGCAGGTGTGATGCATGCATGAAAAAGAATTGACGTGAGTTTGATAAGGCAAGTGCACGAAGGGCCCACCTGTTGCTCTGTTTGGCAGACGAAGAATGCAGGCACGTGTGATGCATGCACGAGAAACGATCGACACGATTTTGATAAAATGCACAAAGGGGTCCACCTGTTACTCTGTTTGGCTAACGGAAAGTGGAAGCACGTGTGATGCATGCATGAAAAAGAATTGACGTGAGTTTGATAAGGCAAGTGCACGAAGGGCCCACCCGTTGCTCTGTTTGGTGGACAGAGAATGCAGGCACGTGTGATGCATGCACGACACACGATTTTGATAAAATGCACAAAGGGGTCCACCTGTTGCTCTATTTGGTGGACGGAGAATTCAGGCACGTGTGATGCATGCACGAGAAACGATCGACACGATTTTGATAAAATGCACAAAGGGGTCCACCTGTTGCTCTGTTTGGTGGACGGAGAATGCAGGCACGTGTTATGCATGCACGAGAAACGATCGACACGATTTTGATAAAATGCACAAAGGGGTCCACCTGTTGCTCTGTTTGGCGGACGGAGAATGCAGGCACGTGTGATGCATGCACGAGAAACGATCGACACGATTTTGATAAAATGCACAAAGGGGTCCACCTGTTACTCTGTTTGGCTAACGGAAAGTGGAAGCACGTGTGATGCATGCATGAAAAAGAATTGACGTGAGTTTGATAAGGCAAGTGCACGAAGGGCCCACCTGTTGCTCTGTTTGGCAGACGAAGAATGCAGGCAAGTGTGATGCATGCACGAGAAACGATCGACACGATTTTGATAAAATGCACAAAGGGGTCCACCTGTTACTCTGTTTGGCTAACGGAAAGTGGAAGCACGTGTGATGCATGCATGAAAAAGAATTGACGTGAGTTTGATAAGGCAAGTGCACGAAGGGCCCACCCGTTGCTCTGTTTGGTGGACAGAGAATGCAGGCACGTGTGATGCATGCACGACACACGATTTTGATAAAATGCACAAAGGGGTCCACCTGTTGCTCTATTTGGTGGACGGAGAATTCAGGCACGTGTGATGCATGCACGAGAAACGATCGACACGATTTTGATAAAATGCACAAAGGGGTCCACCTGTTGCTCTGTTTGGTGGACGGAGAATGCAGGCACGTGTTATGCATGCACGAGAAACGATCGACACGATTTTGATAAAATGCACAAAGGGGTCCACCTGTTGCTCTGTTTGGCGGACGGAGAATGCAGGCACGTGTGATGCATGCACGAGAAACGATCGACACGATTTTGATAAAATGCACAAAGGGGTCCACCTGTTGCTCTGTTTGGCGGACAGAAAATGCAGGCACGTGTGATGCATGCACGAGAAACGATCGACACAATTTTGATAAAATGCACAAAGGGGTCCACCTGTTGCTCTGTTTGGTGGACGGAAAATGAGGCACGTGTGATGCATGCACGAGAAACGATCGACACAATTTTGATAAAATGCACAAACCACCTGTTGCTCTGTTTGGTGGACGGAGAATGCAGGCACGTGTGATGCATGCACGAGAAACGATCGACACAATTTTGATAAAATGCACAAAGGGGTCCACCTGCTGCTCTGTTTTGTGGACGGAGAATGCAGGCACATGTGATGCATGCACGAGAAACGATCGACACAATTTTGATAAAATGCACAAAGGGGTCCACCTGCTGCTCTGTTTGGCGAACATAACGAGGATAAGATAGCACCTGAGGGCAGAAATACCTGCAAACCTGTTGAAATTAGTATAAATAGACAAATTTTCAATTGACTATCAACCAAGTAAGATACAAAATCGCGGGGCGTGAACCCAAAAACTCATTTATCGACTAAAGATTGCCCCCCACAGTCTCGTTCGGAGCGGACGAAGCCAGGACTGAGATTGATTTTGTAAAACAAAGGGGAAGCCAAGAAAGTTCAAAGGCGGGATGAGCACAGGGTGCTGAAAGTTAGGCACGAGGGCCTAAGGCAGATCCCAGCGCTCAGAACCACTTCCAAGCGCTCGGGAGTGTTCTCGAGCGCTCGAGACCACGGCTGGGCCCACTGCCCTATTCATCTTCTTCGACTGATCTGGGGTCCAAAATCCATATCTCGAGCGCTCCAGAACCAGAGCTCCGTACACTTTCCATTTTCGTATGATTCCTCAATCTCTCTCAGGCGAACACTCTCTCTCTCACTCAACTGATCTCTCTCTACTCCCTCCATCTCGAGCTCTTTCACTCTCTCAACACGGACCAAGCTCGAGATCTCGAGATCTCCTCGATCTTCCAGTGGGCCATCGTTTGCCAGGAAGTGCGAATCAAAAGGAAGAAGAAGGCTTGGGGAGCTGAGGAACCGAGGATGACTAGTGGTGGCGACGAGGGAATGCTCACCATGAGGCGGCGGTTGTGGAGACAGCGGGGATAGAGGTGGACAAAGAAGGTCTTTGTCACACACCGCTGGAGGCACGCACGTTGGTGAGGTCTGTTCTGAGGTCGAGGCCGGACAGGGTGAGGCGAGGAGGTAATGGCGAGAGCGTGGTGGCGGTAGAGGTGTGGCGAGGATGGAGGAGATGAGGATGACGCTGGTGGAGGTGATGAGGGGCTGCCCAGCCACGAGGAGCGGCTGTGGTGACTGTGGCGGTGACCGAGGAGACTAGCGGCAGCGCTGCCACGCCAGCCAGAGCACGTTGGTGAGGGTCTGGTTACAGAGGTCGAGGCCGACAGGGGTACAGAGGCAGAGAGTACTAGTGGGGGTTTGGCGGCGGTAGAGAGTGCTAGCGGGGGAGCCGGCCAGGAGCAGTAGAGATGTGTTGGGCGGCGGAGGAGATGGTACAAGTAGCGGGGGAGGTGCCACGGGCACTCCCCATACTCCTACGGTGGAGGATTTACTTGCGGCTGCCGAGCGGGTTAGCAATGAGGTGGTGGTGGCCGGGCACGTCGTTGCGACACCAGTTCTAAGGGCGGCGGCTACTGAGCCGAGGGTGGGGGACAGTGGGATTGGTGCTTCGCATCCAGTCCCATTTATTGAGGGAGATTTCTTGGACACGGCGAGGCCGCGGGACATACTGGACGCCCTTGGTCTCGACGCCGGGATTAGAGGGGTTCTGAGGGATACGGGGTCGCCGGAGATGGCTGACTTGGGGTTAGAGGAGCCGGAGAAGGAGGTGGTGATCGAGGAGCGCGTTACTGCGGCCGACGAGGCGAAGGCCTACCTGGCCAGTGCACGTCCTGGGTTTGAGTCGGGGACTTATGCTCCACGGCTACACTTCTTTGAGCTGACGGGGATGACCGGCTACGCTCCAGCCCGGGATGACTATCCTGAGGACTTGCTTCTTCGAGATCGGGCCACACACATCTCTTCTGGATGGACCACGGTATGATTTTAATGTTTTACTTCCTGCATTAGACTTGCTTCCTTGAATCATTGCATTGCTTACTGATGCTATTTCTTTGCTCTGTTGAAACAGCGTACCAAAGATATTTACGGCCACGGAGGCTCAGGCCACTCATTGAAGTATTTCAGAGAGCTGCCCCAGAGGGTGCGAGAGTTAGTGGAGGAGGCTGGATTCGAGCCATTTATCCAAGTTGCTGACGGTGGTGAGGGTTGATCATGTAGTGATGACAGCACTGGCAGAGCGGTGGTGGGACACCACCAACACGTTCCACTTCCGTTTCGGGGAGATGACAGTGACTCCTCTTGACTTCGCAGCCATCACTGGACTCCGAGTCGAAGGTGAGCCGATCCCGTACGATCCGAGCATAGATCTGGACGATGCAGCTTTGAGGTGGTTCCTTGGACGAGTCCCGTGCCACAGCGGAGGGGTAGCAGAGTACGGGCAGTTTACTACGTACTGGGACCACAAGCCGGCGGACGACATTGAGGTGGCCCAGATGGCCAGGGCCTACTTGCTATACCTGTTCGGCCTGTTCCCTTTCGGGCGATCCGAGTTCACTGAGCTACTTAACTGGTTGATCTGGCGGCGGGGACGGTTCGGCCCAGGCGGTCTTTGCTCTGTGCACGCTCTACTGCTTTCTGGAAGCCGCCTCACGCGGAGTGGGAGACACCATAGGCGGATACTAGAGGGTGATTGAGGTATGACTTGAACTATTGCTTTGCTTTGATCGATTGAATTGAATTGAATTGAACATGTATCTGACTTGAATTGAATCGACTTCCAAAATATGCAGCTTTGGGCTTACGAGGTCTTGGGCATGTTCCCGCCCGAGAACACTTGTACGAATCCACACTTGCTTCCACGGGAACTTGCATGGGGCAAGGAGTACAGGAGAGCCAAGGAACGACGGGGGCAAGTGATGACTTTTCGGCGCTGGCTGGATAACATTACTGGGGTCAGGGTATGAACATCGACCTTTCTTTCTTTTCATGCCTTGTTGAAAGAAATCCTTAATTACTGATGCCAGAAAATTGAATACAGGTTCACTGGGACCGCTGGGTCAGGGTGTAGGCTGACTTCCTTCTAAGGAGCCGGGAGGTGACACGGAGTATAGTCCTGCTAGAGTACCCGCTGGGCTGGCAGTGGTACCTGGGGGATCGGGTGATGCGACAATCACTCGGTTCTCCAGAGTTCGTCGCGCCGGGGCCACTCCCTCCGAGAGTGCAGAGGACCGAGACCTATACACTAGCCAAGCTGGAGCGATTCACGATGCCGGATACTGATCTGGAGAGATACTTGCGGCGCACGTTGGACTATGCTACATACAGAGACAGGTACTTGGCCACCAGCTTGGGAGTAGAGAGGGAGCTGGAGAGGCGGGTAGCAGAGGCTCAGGCCAGGAGGGCCAGGGGCGAGGCTGGAGGCGATGAGGTTGGAGTTGAGACCAGAGAGGGGGGGCCGCGGTAGTTGCTCTTCATGCGGTAGAGGTCGGGGTGCTAGGCCTCCTACCGGTGGGCGAGGTGCCAGTTCTTCGGGCCGTGGTGAGGGCAGCACGCAGGTTCCGGAGACGGCTGAGGCATCTGCTCCAGTTGGGTTGCCGACATTGGACTGGGTGATAGGGGTGAGGGACCCTTCTGGGGCACGCGCGTTGCTAGATGTTCCACGCCTTCCGCAACCGCGGATGCATCTTCCTGCGCAGGTATACCACAACTTTGTTTCTTTTCATGCTTCCAATGTTTCTTGTCCATGCACACATTGTTTTGACCTTTGAACCATTGTGCAGGTGCCGCGAGAATGGGCAGAGCAGGCTATCATGCTGATGGTGGGGATGCGGCAATTGCTGAAGGACTGCGCCAAGGGGAGGACCCTCCAGACCAGACCTGTTCCTGAGCCTGCTTTACCTGTTGCTTCTCAGGTATGAACATGCATGCATATATATTTCATTGGATTTTAAAACATGTATCAAATGAATGAATACTCATGATATGCAGTGCGACCACGGCCTTTCGGCCAGGACACAGCCGCAGGACACCACAAGCCTTCCGGCTTCCACCAGCGAGGCGGGGTAAGGCGAGCGAGGGTGGCGATTCGAGGTGGTCCACAGGCGGCGTCGGCGGAGACTTCGCTCGAGTCGAGGAGGATACAGAGGAGTCACTGAGTCACGAGCTTTAGGGTCCACGGACTCGAGTCTCAGGCCCTTCCGACGACGATGGCGATGATGAGGTTGAGAGCAGCGAGTCGGGGCGCCAGAAGAGGATCCGCTTGGGCTGAGCTTTAGGCTTTTTGCTTTGCTAGTCTTTCTTTTGCATGGGCCTGCGTGCCAGCACAGTTGTAGCCTCCGGGCCTGCGCACCTTGGTGTTTTTGGTTTGGGCCTGCGTGCCCTGGTAGGTAGGATCGGGCGTGTATTTGCCCCAGCTTATGTACTTCCTCCTTTACTCATTGTAGATGCCTTATTTATTTATGAAAAATTTGCACTCTTGTCCCTTTTACTTCTTCGCACTCCCGTCAAGAATTGTATTTTATGAAATATGTTCGTCTAGCTTTGAAGGAAAGTAAAGAGCACGCGAATTTCGACCGATACTCCTAAAATGGAATAAAACTTGACACAACTAACTCGACTCATGGAATTTGACTTGGAATGACAGAAACGCCCTTAATGTAGAATTTCTGGTCATTATGGAAAACAGCGTCCGCTTTTGACACGAGAATGGGACATGAGCGTATTTGATCACGGTATATGCCTTTAACACCACCATGAACGATGAAATAGAGGCGTTTGAGGGTGAAAATTGATTCCGTAAGCTTTGGCGTGCGTTTGACCGCTTCACATAGTCACCAGCACACGTTAAGACTTGCATACACCCTCGGACTCTAACAAACGCTCTTGACACGAATTTTGATACGTCGACTGGAAGGAAACCGTGGAGATTTTGAGGTTTTTCAAAGGACACACATGAACACTTGGACAAACGGATAACTGGACCCGCTGTATTCCCTTAAAAACAGGTTGAAACTTGTTAAACTGGAAGAACAGAGCTTGGGATGCCATCTCGGGACCAAAAACCAGGGAAGAAAATCTGCTGTCAAAACTGCAGAACTCTCAAGCGCTCGAGAGTGTTGTCGAGCGCTTGGGAATTCACTCCCGAGCGCTCGGGACTGCTGTGATCTCCAGACTTGTGTTCTTTTCCAAGATCATTTCCCAACTCTACCATGTCGTTTTCTTCTGCATGCACTCTTCCCATACACCTTGTAAATGCCCTTGGACTGCTTTCCAGAGGTCAGTGGTTTCCCAAAGCAAGACTAGTGGATTTCCAATGCTTTTTTCAAGCATTCCAAAGTTTGAATCTTGAAAGGTTTTGAAAATGTGGAATTTGATGAGTTTCAAGGCTGATGGGAAAGTGGTGTTGTCTCCCCTAGGCTTCTATAAATACCCAGAGTTGCTTTGGTAAGTCACTCACAACCCATTCCATCATTCTTCTCACAAAACCTCCTTTTCTCATGGCCTTGTTGAACCAAGCCTTACTTCGCCCTTGGTTGGACAGCCTCGAGGGCATCGATTGGTTGAACTTCCGAGGGCATCGCCTTCATGCCTTGAAGTATCTCCGCGAGGTCGCAATTCACCCTGTCTTGCTGCATGCGGCTGTGCGCTTTTGGGATCCCGAAGTGCATGTCTTTCGCTTTGGTTCTCAACAACTATGTCCCACCGTCGAGGAATTCCATGCCTACCTGGGGAGCCACGACTCCACCGAGCCAATTGTTCCTATGATCCGGGAAAGCATGAAGAACATCCTCAAAGCCAAGCTGGGTGTTAGCGGAAAAGTTGCTGAGTTCTTGACCCGGGGTAACACTATCAACATCGTGCAGCTGTATGAGAGATTCAGTCCACCTGGAGACTTAACAAACTTCGAGTATCAAGGTCGCCAGATGATGGCCTGCTATATCTGCCTCTTAGCGGCCTTCCTGCTGGTTCCGCCTGTTGGTCAGCCCAATTCTCTATTGATTGGAGTCGCTGTTCAGATTGAGGCTCGCAAGGATGTTGCGCCTTTGGTCCTTGCTGAGACCTTGATGGGGTTGGATGTTGTGCATGCTGGTCGCACAAGGGTTTTTGGTGGCAGCCCGCTGTTGCTGCAGGCTAGGGACCTCACTCAGCTCTCCTTTTTCTATTTCTCACATTCATTTTACCTCGACACTCGGTTTAGGCTTTATCTGGCTCCGTACTTGTTTTCTCTCTTTTTCTGACAGATATGGCTTTGTGATAAGCTGAACTTGCTGACCCCTCCGGCCAATGACTGGTGGTACCGGGCTAGCGGATGGAACCGTCCTTTCCAAGTGATGTACAGGCATGAGGATGACTGGGCTGACTTCTTTGCTTCCTTGGATGATGATGACATTGCTTGGCGTTGTCATTGGCTGAGGCTTCCTGCGATGACCGTGAGCAACATGGGCTCACCACAGGTGTTCGTGGCAGGCTTGGCTAGCTTCACTTTTTAATTAACCATTCCGCATTCTGCGCCAGCTGGGACTCAGCCAGGAGGTGCCGCCCCCGGGTTCAGAAGTGCTTCGTCTCCCTCCCTTCACCATTTCGAGCCTTCGAAACTATGTTCGGACGTGGGAGGCTCGTAGGACTGAGCCAAGCGATCCTCTTTACTCCATTGCTTTGACTGGCAGGTACCGGAAGTGGTTAAGGAGAGATGTGGAAGCAAGGAGGGGTTAAAAGCTTACTTTGCCGTTTTTTGAAATAAAAGTTAGGTTTCGTTACGCGTTTTTCTTTTTCATGCTCAGCTTGTAATAAAGAAATCATTTGAATAAAATTGACTGATTAAGGGTTTCCCCCTTTCGGTTCACTAATCGCATGCGCTTTGAAAGAAAATGTCTTGACTTGTCAATTTAGACTTTGATTTTTTGAAATTCAGGACCGAACCTCAGAGTGAGATTGCCTACGTATCCCTTAAGAAAGGGAATCAGGCCCATACGTAGTTCGGGCTAGGGTCCGCTCGGGTATTAACACTCTCCTTTTTATGCTCTAAATTTTGCCTAGAACCGCCCTTTCGGGTTTTCGGCCTAGCGAGCTTTTTTTGAATTTTTCATCACTCTCCCAAGTGTCATTGGCAAAGATTTCAAACCCTGGATACTTCACCTTTGTTTCCAGATCGATGAACGGTTCCGGCTCTCCTTGGTACAGCTTCTCCTTCTCGTTGATCACGGGACCAGCTCTAAACTTTATCTCAGCAGTTTGGGCTCGGGCACGATTGCGCCATTTCCTCGCAGGGTCATTCTTTTGGGGCTCATAACCCCAAACCGTATGGATCAACACTCCCAGGAAAATGAGGGAACTCAGACACGCCTTGCTGATTGCGACCCAGGCCCAGGCCAGGCAGGTAGTTCATCTTCCTCATGATCTCTAAGGCCGCAGAGCTAACTAGGAAACCTTCATCGGTCCGGATAGTGCACACCTTTGAAGTTATGACAGCAAAACCTCCCATAGGTACATCCTCCTCTTCATGCATAATCTCCAGCAACGGGGAGTTGTCTTCAGAATGAGGGCGGATGCCAGAGTCTCCATGAATTATGAGAGTCCCGGAATCCAATCCCAAAATAAGCTTTTGGTGCAGCATGGACGGTACCCCCATTACATCTGAGCGGTGTAGCCACGGTCTCCCCAACAAGAGGTTGAATGAGGCATGGATCTCCAGAACGCAGAACTCCACAGTGGTCTTGACTTTCCCGGTTTGTAGCTCCAAGTTGATCGTTCCCAAAACATCTCGACGGGTATTGTCGTAAGCACGAACTCTCAGGGCTGACGGCGCAAAATCCTTATTTTTGAGGCCGAGACAATAGGCGGTGCGGAGAGGGCACACATTAATGGCGGAGCCGTTATCAATAAGGATTGTCGGGACCCACTTTCCCTAGACTTCATGGTGATGTGAAGGGGCTTATTGTGGTCAGCTCCTTCAGGCGGTAGGTCTTTCTCAATGAAGGATAAAGTGTGCTGGGCAAGGTTTGGGGTTATGAGAGCTATCATAGCTTTAGGTGCGATATCTGTGGGGACCTCGAGTTTGGAGAGAGTACTGACAAGTCTTCGGCGATGTACATGGGAAGACGCCAATACACCCCACATGGACATGTTGACCGAGGTTTCACGAAGTTGTTGGATGATAGGGTCGGCAGAAGCTTCAGGGTCAGAGTCGGGGAGAGAGTTGAGGTCAATGATTGGTTTGGACTAAGAAGGCGGATCAGATTTAGTGGAGCTAGGAGGGTTGCTTTATGGAGCTTGCTGGACGAGGGTATTCAGGTTTGTAGGGTTGACAGGGGTATTTTGCTGTGGCGGAGGGGCTCGGGATGAGCTACCCTGCTGGATGTTGGTAGGTTAGTAGACTCTTCCACTCCTGGTAAGATTGCTAAGTGTTTTGGGAATAGGCTCCCACCAAGTACCTTCCCAGAAATCGGAGAAGTCAAAGTCACAGTCGTCCGCCTTACGTTTCCCTTTGTCAAGTGCTGTCTTCTCCAAAGTCTCATTGAGGGTTTCCATTTTCAGAGCGTGCCATATGCTGTCTTCTTCCAGAGAATTCCAGAAGTTGACGTTGTTGTTGCTGTTGTCATTGCTAATCTACAGGGATCCTTCATCCAACATGGCCTTATTGACAGTGAGTTCCTCACCATTCATCCACACATTCACCAATTTAGACTTTCCCCACAGATCTTCTGGATCCAACACATAGATGTTGGGCTCATCAGGGATTTCGACTACAGGCTTGGGGAAGAACTCCTCGATGATGTATTCCTGTGGGAGGAAAAGATAGTCCATGGCACGTTCCAGAGCAATCTCGAGTGAGGTTAACAATGGTTCTGACGTTGAGTCCTGAAAACATACGGGGATTCATCAGATCCATTTCTTCTACCACTTCTTCCTCTTGAAAGAGGTACGCCAAAGATGTTTCATCCAGAGGATCAAAATCGTCCATCCAGTGCCATCCGTTAGGTTCGGGCTCCCATTCCCATTCGTCTTCCTTCTCGACAGGTTCAGGTTCCATGAACAGAGCAAATAGAGAATACCCATCCAACGGGTCAGCCATTATCTCCTCCTAGTCCTGCCTCCATTCTCCATGTTCCAATTCCTCAACTTGGTCGGGATTAAGTGTCGCGGGCCAAATTCCAGTGATAAGAGCCCTGTCTTCTACCGCCAAGAAATCTTGCACTAAGTCTTTCCACCTTCTCTGAAAGTCCCATTCCATGGTTTCCAATGCACAGACGGCATCCTCAACTGGCAGCTCGACGGTTGGCTTGGGTTGGGTATCAGGAATGATGTAATGGGTGGGGTTAAAGGGTTGGCTTATGGAGATGTGATTGGTGCGGGCATTGGAATGCTTTGGGAGTGGGTTTGAGACAGTGTTCGATTTTTGTGGTGGCATAGGGAGAGTTTTGTTGTCTATAAGGTCTTGAATTGCGTGGCGAAGGCGGAAGCAATTGTCGATTAGGTGACCCACATTCTGATGATAGGCGCAGTATGCGTTAGGGTTGTGGGAAGCAGGGAGTTTATGAGGTAAGGGAGTAGGGGTAAGAGGTTTGAGGGCACCGCTTTCGACCAATTTCTCGAGCACGGCGGAAAGAGGTGCTGAGAACTGAGCAAAAGTGCGAGGCTGGGTACGTGGTTGACTGGTTTGGGTGGCTATTTGGTTCACCGGCTCGGCTTGGGTTGTGTTTGTGGAGGTGTTGGGAAGGTTGGTGTAGTTTGAGTTGCCAAACAGAGCATTGCTGTTTCCGGAGTAAACTTTCTTGGGCTTGGGAGTAGGCTCGGGCTTGTCGAGGATCCCTAATTGAACTGCTTCTTCGACGGCTAAGCCTGTATCAAAGAATGTTTTAAGTCTGAGCATGCTTGGGCCATAACCATGTGCCTCGCAAGAGTGGGTTGAAGGTTACGGACAATCATCCGGATTTGGTCCCTGTCGCTCGGTCTATCTTTCATCTATGCCGCCTTTGCCCTCCACCTTTTCACGAAATCGGCGAAGGCCTCCTTTGCTTCCATCTTTGTGGACTCCAATTCACGAGTGGTCACCTCCAACTGAATGTTATAATCATACTGCGCCACAAAAGCCGCGCATATATCCTCCCAAGAACGCTTCTTTCTCTCATCCAAAGTTCTCTGAACGGTCAGAGCATGTCCCACCAAAGTCTGCGAGAACATCTGCTCCATAGCATCCTTCTCGACTCCCCACATGAAAAGTGCTCCAATGTATCCCGTCAGGTGTGCCTTTGGATCTCCTGTTCCGTCAAACTTAGCGAAGTCGATTGGCCTGAACTTATCCGAAAGCTTTGCATTAGGAAACAAGCAAAGCTTATTGATGTCAAAGCCAGTCGACGCTATCTTCTCGTTTCTTGCAACAGACTCCTCTAGTTGGGTGAGTTTTGCCAATACTGCTGCCATCTCGGGGTTTTGCGGGGTTTCCAAATCAAAGACCAGCTGCTCCGGGTTCGGATTTGGGTTAGGGTTGAAGTTTAAATTGGGAATTGGGTTTGGATTTGGAATTGAATTTGGGTTAGGAATAGGAATTGGATTTGCGTTTGGGATAGGAATTGGATTTGGGCCCGGATTCGGGTTTTGTGGTGGAAGGCGTCGTGCGACCCCAGTAATCATCATTATGAGTTGGGCAATTTGGTTGTCAGTGCGCTCGCCTAGGCGTTGGATGTCTTCTCTAATCTGAGCCATTTCTCCATTCAGATTTCCCGGGTTTGGGTTAGGATTTGGATGGGGATTGGGAACGGGATTAGGATTCGGATTTGGCTCGCCTCCGTTTGGGTTTGGATTTGGGTTGGGGTTTGGATTACCAGCATTCGGGCTCAGGTTGGCTCCGCTCGGTTTTGGATTGAGGTTTGAGTTTGGATTTAGGCCCCCGATCAATAGATCCATTTCCTCCTGAAAGTCTGAAGCACTGCTAGGATCTGACCCAAGTCGAAGTCGCTCCAATCTCTGCCCCAGGGGTCTGGTCCAAGAGGGTATGATGTTCTTCTTTTTCGGCCCAATTGCTCGGAACGGACAGCAAAGCAAAAACCTGTGCTCAGACGCGGTCCCTGTCCCTATTTTTATGAAATTTGTGCATGATTTTTAGAAAATGAGTGCACCATCGTCACTGTCATCGACTCTATTTTCAAAACAATCGACTTATGGGAGGTTGCCTTGATCCTCAGATTTTTGGGGTGTGTCCTCATTTAAGTACCGCTGATTCCAAGAGATGCTAAAATGAGCTAAGTATTTGGACAATATTCTGTCGACAATTCGACCATTGGTTCGAAATGACTCGAGGTGAACAATGTGATACGATAACCAAAGCGGCGTAAGCGGTACACTTGCTTTTAGCCTGTATGGTATTGGTATTACAATGTTCTGCTCCCCTATCATACCTTTCCTTTGGTTAAATCCCGATTAAATACTAGTCGAAAACTCAGCAAAATTTTAGTTTCCCCTAGGTTCGGGCTCAAGGGCTTGTATGATTTAAACAACACGCATTAGGGTGCGTGACTCCTCATCAGGTCTTGGCAACCTTCCGAAGACCGCGCGAGCGAGTCTCGAGAATCGTGGTTGACAGCATGACAATGCAAAATGCAATGCAGCATGTAAACAGAATATAGCACGTAATCCTACCCTGTAGGCTCCTGTCCTAGTTTGGAAGGTTCTATGGCTTGCTAAACATGTACAAAGGCCGGGTTTTGGTTTGAAGAGGGTTCCTCGGACTAGAGTCAAATTATACCTCCCGTTATTGAGTGTACACCCAATAATGGTACAAACGGTAGGGATGACTCATCACGGTCGAGGGTTGCTGAGCATTCCGGGATTCCCTATCACCGGCAAGCCAGGTAGGATTGCCGAAACACAACAGCGGGGCTGCACAAGGTATATATACAATAAATAAAAAGTGAAATAAAATCCTTTGAAAATCCCACAAACATTTTTCAAGCTTGGCTCACTGATTTAATCAATGCTTAAGGAAATCCGGCCATTTTGTCAACTAACTGATTTTTTGCAGGATATGTTTGAATATGGCATGGAATGAATGTATGGGCTACCACAGCCCCGGGTGGTTTTGGGGCGGCCCATTAGGAAACGCCACGCCTTTTAGAATCGATTTGAAAAAGTTTGAAGAGTCACCACCCGGATTTGTGGTTCGCCACCCGAGAAACCATTTTGATTGAAAATTGATTGATTGAATTTGAAAACCAGAGATTGCTTTGGGTTCGGAAGCTATGTTACGAGGGGGGAAGGGTTTTACGGCACCCCCCTCACTCAATTTGAAATCGGTCTCTACTAAACATTTGTGGAATTTTTCGAAAATATTTTATTTCATTAAACAGTTAGCATGTATTTACAGGTATATCAAGTGCAGATGGGGTGCATGCATGTGCCTGTGTACAGTGAACAAATGGAAAATGGTGATGAAATGCAAAATGCTAGAAATTGGAAAAATCCTGCCACTGATCCACTCTCGAACGCTCAAAAGCACTCCCGAGCGCTTGGGAGTGTTGCATACCCAACCTGCAAATCATGTTAGCGCAACAGAATACAAGAGAATATGATACTAAAAATGTAAACTGGAATAAACTGAGACATTTTATGGGATCCACAGAAGGCTTGGAAAACTAGGATTAAACCCCATTCTTCTAAGCCCTGCTTCCTTGCCCTTCTAAAAAGTGGTTTGATAGTTCAAAGAGGCAAAAAGGGATGCATGCATGGACATGCAAAGGTAATATGATGATCAAATTGGAAGGAAAATTGGACTCGGCTTGCATGCAAACACTCTCGAGCGCTCTGAAGTAATCTCGAGCACTCGGGAGTAGTTCACACCCCCGAATTGACTTCAACCAACTAATGCACTCATTGAAGTATGCTGGTACACTGGATCTCATGTTTTTGAAGTATGAAAATTTCCCTTTTTTTAGCTATGAAGAAAACTCTTCTGCATGTTCTTAAATAAAACGATTTTCCTTATTTTTCTCGAAAAATAGGGAGATCATCTGTACCAACACACCTCAAAAGAGCTAAAAGAAGGTCTCAGAACGCATCCTGCCACCCATGCATGTCCATTTAGATGCTTAAAAGAAGGAAAACTAGACTGGAACCACTCTCGAGCGCTCTAGAGTTGTCCCGAGCGCTCGGGAGTGCTTCCAGTAAGCTTCATGCAGGAAACACATTTGTACCCCCTCGCTCTTGTTATTACACCAAGGTCTCTCAACCCATACTCAGTATTAAAGACTGAGAGGGCTGAGGGACCTCCCTCAGAATGGAAAAACAGCCCTGCTTTGTTTGTCTCTAACACAAAGGTAGAGAACTTCTACCTTCTAGTTGGGGAGTTTGCTTCTTGAAAGGCTCTAGGAGGTGAAAGAAAGAAAGGTCAGGAAGAGCAGAGCATGCAGATCATCTGAGCTTCTTACATGTGTATGATATTTTTTGATTGCTTTTCTTTTGAAAATCAAGCTTTGAGGGAGGTGAGAGATGATTTTGTTTGAACAGTCAAAGAGGTCTTAGAGAGAGAGAGAGAGAGTTCCCCCTGGTTTGAGCTGGGATGAGGCCTTATATAGGCAAAATAGCATATAGTTTCATTTTAGAAAATACAACATGGAATCCTTGAAAAAATCATCAGACCTGACTCCCCTCTGAATGAGGTGGAGTGTTGTCTGAGGTTTGAACCGGCCAGGACGGCTGTAATGATGGCCTGCATGGGAAGTGGGGAAGCTCCACCATCCATTGGGCAGCACATAAGTCTCGAGCGCTTGGGTTCATGCTCGAGCGCTTGGGAGTTTACTCTCGAGCGCTCGAGAGTCTGTCAAATCCCAGATTTTGAAAATGGTTTGGAGCGCTCGGGATTGATCCAGAGCACTTGGGATTGATTTTGACATTTTATTTTTCCTTTTAAAGTCCTCCAAGAATCAAAGTCCTGACTGGTCTAATGCTTGTTTTGATCCAAATTCATCATAGGGGAGCCTCCGGGCCACAAATTAAGGAAATTCGAAATGTCCAAATTGGGGTGTCTACAGTCATGCGTGTGCTTACTAAAATCTGGGCATATTTCCTATTTTCATAGCAATACTTATCATATAAATAGGGTGTGCTTACTAAAATCTGGGCATACTTATCATTTCCATAGCAATACTTACCATATAAATTGGGTGTGCTTACTTAAATCTGGGCATACTTACCATTTGAGTAACCATACTTACAGAAATCTGGGCATAGTTACCATTTCCATAGCAATACTTACCATATAAATCCGGTGTGCTTACTTGAATCTGGGCATACTTACCATTTCAGTAACCATACTTACAGAAATCTAGGCAAGCTTACCATTTCCATAGCAATACTTACCGTATAAATACAGCAGGACATCCAACTCTCGTAAGTGCCTGCGGCCATCTTATTCGATCTACTATCTCCAATTGTTTAGCTTCTCTATATCCTTATTTTGAGCATACCCACTTCCTCGACTTCACAATACTAAGTGATCAACGTTAACAATCAAATAACCATTTTTGAAATTTACTAATTGTATAACTTGAATGATGGAAATAGACAAAACAATTAAACAAATTAGTTAGCCTACTTTAGCCAGTTATATTAATTTCACTAACCACTATCAATCAATATCATTGTTAACTACCACATCTGCCAAATATGATCAATTGGGTGAACATATAACCAGATCAATCAATTACAAATGAATCAATTCTTGTTGATTGTTCACTGCCAAATATATTAGTATCAACACTATTAGTTGTTAGATTTGTAAAATATATCATATTAATCACTACAAACTATATTAATGAAATTGAATAGCCTAATTTCATTAAATACTACCATAAATTCAATAGAGAATCCTAAAAAATTATTCAATAGCTATTAAACGAAAATATATTTATCATTCAATTTTGTTGTAACAATCAACTTGTAGCATTATTTTATAATATATATTAACTAAGTTTGTAAGCTATCAAAATATTAATAAATATTTTATTTTTTTCATAATATTTAAAACTAAGTTACTTAAATATATCTATAATAAATAGTTATTTGAAAATTAATTAATTAAATACATTTATAATGTCATTTGAAAATTATGGAAAATATTTATCAAATTTTTATATTTTCATAACAAATTAAAATTTTAAACTAGATTTATAAATGAACACCATTTTTTTTTATAATTCTTCTAATATATAAATCCCTAAAATCTACAAATTTTCCCACCAAAAAATCAAGTACTCTTTTTTTTATTTAATGGTAACTTATTACCTGATCAACCGGTAGTAGTAAGTGTTGCCTGTTTGTGTGGTAAGTGTTACCTTATACTATGGTAAGTGTTGCCTTGGTGAATGGTATGAGTTGCCTGTTCTGTGGTAAGTAATCTTCCGTTTTTTTGGTCAAAACCGTCTCGTTTTTAACACGACCACCCTATTTTTAGTTTTTAGTTTTGATCCAAGAGCTGTGATTTATTTATTTATTTTCAATCCAAGGGTTGTAATTCATTGGGAGTATGATGCTCTCACACCACTTGAGAGCATTACAGTAGTTTTGACGTTGGATAGGACTTGTGCTTGACTTGAAGTCAAATTGCTGGCCAACGGACTGCAACTCATCAATTCAGTGTTTTTTGCCGATCCTTTGTACTAGTATTTTTCAAGGAAATTAATATTCGCGCTTCCGAAATTATTAATGACGTTTCATTTTGTTTAAGAAATTACTAGTAATTTCACGTTATAAATGGAACGTCATCAATAATTTTGAGAACATGAATATCAATTTCCTTTTCGGAAGTCACTTTTAGAATGTTTGGTAATTGTGCGGAACTTTGTCCGAGTCACATGGTATGATGATTACCGAGCGGTGCAAAATGGACCATATACTGTATATATACCATTGGTCAAAAGTTTCTATAGGAGTATTTTCTAACGCTCTCTTTGCAAAAAAATAAACAGTAAATTTACGGACCCCTTTAAATACTTTTGCAAAGTCACTTAAAATGCTGATAATGGATCGTCCATTCTGAATCGCACATGATATATTGATTATTGAGCGGCGCAAAGTAATTAACGTAATTAACTTACCACAGTCAAAAGCATTTTTCCTAATGCTCTCTCAGAAAAATGAATAGTAATTTTTATCAACGCTGCGCCTTTTATCTTTGCTTTAAAACAAAGTGTGGCCCAAGAATGATAAACTAGAAAACAGAAATCTGGGCCCAGACCTTGTTGAGTACGAGAGATTATTCCATACCCTCCAGAGGCATGATCACGCGATGGCTCAGGGGCATATTTTTCGTGGAGTACTACGTGGTGCCTCAGGGGCATAGTATAATTTTTCGTTGAGTACTAGTAGTACTCTGTGTTTATTAGAAACAGAATCGATCAAAAGGAAGAGAGGGAAAAGAAACAGTAACCACCACCACAGCACTAGACTTTCTGTTTGAGACAGAGGAGAGGAGGGAAACCACTCGTCTCTCTCTCTCTCTCTCTCTCCGTTTCTTGATGAAATTTTCGATTCTTGATTCTAATCACTCCCGCTAGTCAGTTCAATCACCGAAGCAAAAGAAACTCAAGAACAAGAAGAAGAAGAATATCTAAATCAGGAGAGGAAAGATTTCTTGTTGAGAGAGAGAGAGAGAAAGAGAGAGAGAGAGAGAGTTACTTGTACACTCACATGGAGAAGGAAACCCACCTGCTAGAGATCAACCTGATCTCCGCCCAAGGCCTCAAACCCCCGTCCTCCAACCTGCGCCGCCGTCTCCAGACCTACGCCATCGCGTGGGCCGACCCGGCCTTCAAGCTCCGCACCCAGCCCGACCCGATAGGCGGCGAGAACCCCACGTGGAACGAGAAGTTTTTTTTCCGCGTCACCCCCGACTTCCTCCGCGGCGACACCTCCGCCGTCTCCGTCGAGATCTACGCCGCCGGCTGCTTCAGCGACCCCCTCGTCGGCACCGTCCGCTTCCTCCTCAGCAGCTGCCTCTCCGGAGCCACCCCGTCGTTCACCGCCGTCCAGGTCCGGCGCCCGTCCGGCCGGTTCCACGGCGTCCTCAACATCGCCGCCGCCGTCGTGAACGGATTGCATTTCGTAAATATCGCCGCCGGTTCGTCGCCGGCGATTTGCTTGCGAGATCTCATGGAGAAGAGTCGCCGGCAAAGGAAGAAGGGGTCAGAGAAGAGCGAGAAGTCGTCCGGTGGTGAATCTGACGGGGCTGATTCGACGACGTCGTCGTCTTCGTCGACGGCGTTGAAGGAGTGGAACTTTGGTGAGGGGGGAGGGAAGGCGGGGAAAGGAGGTGCGATATCGGACGGTCGAGGATTGCTGTGCGGATTGATGAAGGTTCATTTCAGACCGTACGATCACAACTTGCGGTTTTTGGCGGCTTCGCACGAGGAGAACAAGGAGAACTGAGAAATCGTTTGATGAACGGCGCTGATTTGTGGTGGACAGTGTAATGGATGGACGGTCAAGATCATCCTGGTAAATCGACTCGTGTTGGTTGGTTGATAATTCCACAATCCCAAACACTTTTGCCCAAACAAATGCACGAGCACGTACCAGGCGTTTGTGCAAAGTGTATGTGGTTTTAGTAGTAGTACTATTTTCTGTTTGCTAGTATGCGGTGGTGTTGTTTGACTGCAATTTTGATCTCCTTGAGGATACTCCTAGAATATTGAGAATAGGATAGCGGTTTGCCATTAGTTTGTTCTGACTTTTGATTCGAAATTTTTTGAAGGCCTTGCCTTGTTTGTGGGTACATTTTCTACCTATTCCGAATGTTGCGGCCTTGTTCGTTTAGCACATTTGGATATTTTAGTTTTGGTAGTTGGTGGAGAGAGAAATAGGATAATGATTGAAAAGAGGGGTAATGAGTGGAGAGAGATAGAGAGATAAATGAAATTAATAATTGAAGAAATAGGGTAATGATTGGAGAAAAATATAGGGTAATGATTGGAAAACAAAGTTAAAACAAAGTAAATATGCTAAACGAACAAGGCCGTTGTTTTTCTGGGAGTAGCTGTTACTACTATTTTGTAGAGTAGGTTTTAAAAGTCTTTACAATGACCAAAAGCAAATTACGGACTCCATTTGTTTCGACGTTGTGGGTGTGGTTTTGGGTTCCGTTGACTGTGCTTACGTACAGATGTGAGCTGAAGAGGTGCGATTGGTCGATGGTTAACGGAGGGGAAATGAGAAGTAATCTTGTAGGGTGAGGGTAGGAGCAAGAGGTACGGGAGAGACAAAGGCAGCGCGTCCCTTGTATTCTCCGCTGGGTGATGTCAGCTTTTCCTGGGTTTGAACGGGTGAGATCACCTTCTCTCCGGGGAAGAATGTTCTCCTTTCTCAGAATCAATGCTCTCACCTGCACCTTCCCCAGAAAAAGTCTCTCTCTCAACCATTGGGAATGTCAGGGGTATTTATAGGGCACCTGGGCCTAGGACAGGCCTAGGACGGCGCTCCTATAGGACCCCAACACGTGTCCCTCCTGTACCTCCAGGCTTTGGGGAAACTAGTCCTCCTGCGGGAGCTTCTCCGCGGGGCTCTCCGCGGGGGCCTCTCCGCGGGAGAGCTCATTTCTCCGCGACGTTGCCTCCAAGCAAAAGCTAGCCCAGACAAAGAATTTGGGAATAGCTTCAACTTCCTGAAGCCATTTTGAGCCAAGTTCTTACATTGGGCAGAAAATCTAACAATGTGTTCTCCAGAAGATTGTCTCCCATCCCCATAAAACAAAGTAAAATCTGGAACTTTAAATTCTCTAGGAATCTGAAACGTTTTGTCTATCCATTCTGGGTATGGTTTTCTATAGATCTGAGGTTGTACCCCCCGAGTTTGAGGTCCACAAACTTCTTGTATGAGACCCATAACTTGGTCTCTTAACATTGGGTTATCTACGAGGAGGTTCTGCCCTTAATTTACTACAAGCTGGTCTTGTCCTACCAATTCGTCTTCGTAGACCCCATTAAAATCCCCTTGGTTTTCCCTGGGGAGCCTCCCATATGGTGGCTGCTGCATCTTCTCAGGCGCAACATGAGCTTGAGTATACTTAGGATTTTTCTCACGAGGGATTGGGAAGGGATTCCTAACAGTTGGCAACTCTTGACGAGAGTCTTGTGGATTAATATCCCTTCTTTCTGGTCTATACCCTTGCTCCAACTCTATGTCATCCTCCCATTTCCCCAGCGTAGGTTCGAAGAGAGGATTGACACTTTGCCTATTCCCAGCCTTTCTTGGGACTCCAATAGTAATGCCATGAGGCTGCTTTGGGATCTCCAATGGCTTCGTTGGTTTCACTGGCTCATACCAAGATTGTGGTATTTCCTCAGGGTACATTTTCTCTTTTCTTAATCTAGATTTCACCTTACTCTGTCCAATCTCCTCTCCAAGCCTTCCTTCGAAGGGACTTTGGTGAGTGCTGGAGTTAGCCTGACTGTTTAGTCCAATGTTCACTGGACTGTTTTTTGCTAACTCTGGATTAGGCAACCTACTTTTTATGCTTTTGATCATGGCTCCTTGAGTTTGAGCCATTTCTCTAAAAGCTACCATCATTTCTCTAAATATTTCCTCCTTATCGTGGTCTTTACCACTAGCCTGACCCTCTTGGAAATTTGGGGGCCCTTGATAAGGAGGCATCTCATAAGAAGGCTCCTCCTGTAGAGGCTCTTCCATCCCTACAGCCAATGGCAAGTTGATAGGCGTACCTGGTTCTGCAGCCTGTTCAGCTTGTTCTTCTGGCTCTAGATTACCAATGGGTGTCCCTATTTGTTTTCTAAGCCTTGGCATTTTGACACTTTTGGGTCCCACTGGACTTGCCAAAAATTGTTTGGGGCTAAATTAGCTCAATCAAATGGCAAATAATTGTGTGGGGGCGTGCCAGAAAAGAACTAACTTCAAAAAAGAAATTATTCCTTTCAATTTGATTTAAAACAACTAATATCAATCAGGCAACTGTGTTATCCGTTCGATTACCTCAATTAAGAGGATTTTTCCTTAAAGTGTCAACCAAAACAAAGAATTGGCTCTCCTCAAATCAAAAAAGATGATTGAACACAAACGAACCTGAATCTAATCAAAGGTAAGTTTGTATACAAACACTTTTGAGATTCTACTAAGATTATGCAGAAATATAAGCACACTGAATTTAATCAAAGAGAGCTTATAAACGATTAAAATGATTGAACACAAACGAACCTGAATCTAATCGAAGGCAAATTCGTGTACAAACACTCTTGAGATTTTTCTAAGACTAATGCAGAAATATAAGCGCACTGAATTTAATCAAAGAGAGCCTACACACGATTAATCTTTGGTAAGAAGAAGACTGAAAGAAATAAGAAATTTGAATTTAATCAAACGTAGTCTTACATGCAAACAAGCTTTCGACTTACAAATTAAACTAAACTAAGTCCTAAACTACGATAAATCTCTGAGCAATCATATTGAGTATGAGTTATCAGATGATAAGATTTTTGTCGGGGGTCCTCTCTTCAACTTCTTCTTCTATTTATAGACGCTGAGCCTGCCTTCGAACTCCACGTCCTCAACTGCTTCTTACATTCTCATTCGAACTGCCCATGATTTCCTCAAAAAAGGCTGAGTGGAGCCTTCGAACGGTTACTTGGATTGATTCTTCTCAAACTTCTTCTCTCTCCACGTTTGTTAATACTGATCATGGCTGCCTTCTGGATCGTGGGTCTTCTGCTTTTATGCAACGTGGGTTAGTGCAACACGATTGCCTTTTCAAATGATTCCCTGCTTAATTTCCCATGACACGAGGAATTAAACACCGTTCGATGGTTTTAATGAGTAACCAACGGTTAAACCTAATTACCATCTTAATTATCCCTACTCAGTACTCAAACGCTGTCGTTTCCCATCAAAACGATACCGTTTAGTACTAAAATAATATCGCCATTAACCCCATGATTCTCTGCATCTCAGGTCCAAATGGGATATGTTCTGATAGGCCAAAGCGTTGTTTGAAGCCACGTGTAATTTTCTCATTGGGTAGTGTATTTTAGGATGTAAACACCAGGACGATGTCGAGAGTCTCAAGAAGCTGCACCGATTGGCCCAGAATGGTCCCATCTTCACCGCCCAGGGCGTCCGCAAGCCCGCGGCCGCAAATGCCAAGAAGACTTCCCTTGGGAGTTGGCTCCGTTATTTTTACAAGGACCTCCAGCCCGCGAGGACCGTCGCTCAGGGTGCTGCGCGGGACTTTGTCGCGGGCCCTGAGTACCTGCAGCGGCTTCACATGGCGGGATTCTTCGCCTACTTTTTGTCTTATTACGTCCTGCCGGACTATCCTGTCGACGGTCTCTCTCAGGCGGTTTTTCCGCTGGCCGTGCTTCTAGCCCGCGGCCAGCCCATTGCACAGGCGCCTCTGTTCTTGGGGTCGCTTTACTGCCAACTGGACTTGGTACATGCTGACTACGCCAGGTCCCTTGGTAGGTGTGACCATCTTTCAATAGCCCATACAAACTTCTTGCTCGCGTACTTCTTCGAGCACTTCCGTTCCGTCGCCCCGGTTCCTCTGGTCTTCCAGGCGTCAGGGCAACGGTCGCGTGCGGAGCAATGGCAGGGGACCGTCGGCAATGCCTCATGGTACGAGGCATGTGATGTCGAAGCTAACTTCACCACGCGGCCCTACAACATTGCTGCCCCGGGCGTCTTGGGCGTGGGTCTGTGTCTACTCCTTACTGGTTCCTCTCTCAATGCCGTGAGCGGGGGTGATTCTGTGGTGCGGACAGTTGTCAACTCCGTGTTTATAGCCCTTCCCGGGTGGCTTCCCTTTCTAAACAGCGAGGTCGCAGGAGTCATCGCCTACCGCCCGGAGCACTTCGCAAGGCAGCTGAGCTTCGACCAAGGGGTGCCCGGCCCAGCCCCTCCAATGCCTTCCTTCGCGGAGTCCCAACTCCGTTTCATGGCGACCCAACTCACTCCCATCCTGGTACAACTTGGCGACTTGCCCATCCCGGCCAGGGATAGGGTTACTCAGTACACCCCGGAGTTCGGCCAATTTTGGAGGAGGAATCTTGATTCCTTCCTGACATTTGTCCGCGGTCAGGCCGTTGTTCCTGAAGTGCCTGCAGTCCGCGTGCGGGATACTTCACTACGGGCTATTACTGAAGTCCGGGCGGATGACTGGCGCGGGCCTCACAGCCAATGGGCTGTAATCGACGTCATGCCCTTGAATAGGGAATTTCCTCAGATGCCTCCTCCGCCCCCTCTAGTTGCCCCAAGGAGTACGAGCACGCGGGTGAGCCGCGGGTGAGCGCAACGACGACGAAGCCAAACGACGCAGCGGAACAACCTGCGGGCGGATCGGGAGCGGATGTTCTGGACGCTCAAGCCAAATGACGCCGCCTTGACAGTAAGCGCTTATATCACCTCCGTCGTCTCCCTCTTCTCTTTTCTTCTTCTTTACTCATTTCCTTGCCAAAATCTTGAACAGCCGTGCTGGAGTCCGGCAATGAGGAAGGCGAGGACGTGGGCGCAGGCAACAGCGGTGACGACAATGATGAAGATGATGATGAGGATCGCGTCCCCCTCAGCATCCACTTGGCGGCCCTGCAAGCCCGGTCCTTTATGCCCGCGGGAGATATCGCCATAGTAGACATCACTGACTCCCTGGAAGAGCGAAGGGAAGAGGTGATCCAGCCCCGAACGGAGCCAGTCCCTTTCCCTAACCCATACCCGGAGTCTTCCGCGGTCCTTGGAGGTACGCTACCTGACGAGCCCTCCATTGTTAACCTTGGAGGAGATCCGAACACGGTCTCCTCTGATTCGTCTCCTTCTTCGGAGAGTTCTGAAAAAGTGATCGTTTATTCTACTGACCGAGATCCCTCCCCATCCAATGGAGCGCCTTCCGAGGTCCGCGAGCCTCCTCTGCCAACGGATTCCCATGAGTCTGTCGGTCAGGCGGACACTGCTGCGGAGCCACTCGCTGCTGCCGCGGCGCAGCTCTTAAGGGGAGAAGCAGAAACTGAGGGACTCCCCTTGCCCCTTGCGAGGAGTCCTCCCGCCGGACAACACAGGGCCATGCCTCCTTCTCCTCCCTCAAGCTCTCAACAGCAGTCAACCAGTTCCCGGGTCCGCTCCTCAGAAAGCTTCCTGTGTCGGGTCGTTGTTGTATCGCTGGGCATCTCAAACGCTTCTCATCTGCGAAGCAACAAGCCAGACGCGGAAAGAAACTCGCCCCCGAGGGCTGCCAATCCGCACTCCCCAGCATGCTCAACTTCCCAAGCCTATTCCCCGCGCCCCTCTACGCGGCGCGCGGCCACTCCTCCAGCTCAGCCTTCTTTGAACGCCGAAATCGACAGCTGGAGGTAAATGAAGAACTTATTGGGGGACTCACCTCCATTACTGACTCAGACTTAAACTCTCTATTTAAAGACATGCCTTTCTTGCCAACTGATGACGTTTTTGGGAAGACAGGGGAGCCAAACCCTTGGGGATTTTGCTCTGAACTTGGAAATGGGGGAGCAGAGAAACGAAGTGGAGTCAAGGGAGCAGACCCCCCCTCAGCGGAGCTCGGTCGTGGACCATGGGAAGGGACCCATGGTGGCCGAGATGGAAGTTCATGTTCGCCTCTTTCCTGCGGGTTACCAGGTGGACGAAACCTACCACCCGCTCTTCAATGCCATAGCCCGGAGGCAACCGGAGACATTTGCCCCTTTTAATCCCCGGTCAACCCGGATCAGGGCCCTTTTCCTCAGGAATCTCCACGAAGTGCTTGCCCCTTTGGCGCAACTACGCTTCAGCGACTGCACCGCCGACACGGAAGTTGCTTTGTAGGAGGTTGCAATGGATGCTCGAGTCATGGGGTTTGACCTTGGCTGGCTGAGCGCGCGGAGCACTGCACTGAGGGCCGCGGGGGAGAGGGCGACTTTGAGGCCCGAGCTTCAGCGTCTTTCAGCGCAGCTTGCATCTGCCAGGCAGCACTTGGCGGATCTAGAGGCCAGGCTTGCCCAAGTGTCGGAGTATGACGCTCAGCTAGCCACGGCGGCGCTGAATTTTGAGGATCCGGACCCCGAGGAGCTTGTTTTTGCAGACTAGTTGGATTAGTCTTTTCCTTTTCCCCCTCTTTTCTTTTTTTTTTTTAATAACACATGTACCAATTTTTTTTTTTTGAATAAATGGAATAAAGTTATCGTTTTGAGTACTCCTGCCTTAGCATTATTTCTGCTCGGATATTATTGTGTTCGAAGCCTTGCGGGTCATGCTCTAACCCTTCAGTATTTAGCGTCATTTTTGTTCGCTAACCATCAGGTCTCGCGGGCCATGTTCTGGCCACGGAAACTTAACATCATTTTCTTCGGTAATCATAAAGTGTTGAAGACACACGGCCATGTTCTGGCCTTACAGGACTTAACGTTATCTCTATTCGATAATCCTTAAGTCCCGCGGGTCATGTTCTGGCCGGGGAGACTCAATATTACCTCATTTGATAATCGTTAAGTTTTAGAAGCACGCGGGTCATGTTCTGACCCTTTAGAACTTAACGTTATCTTTATTTTGCATGCATTGACGTGGCCATGAGAGAATACTTCGTCGCACAAGTTCAACAGAGGTGATCATGGAATTCTTCGTCGTACTCTTGTGTTTTTCAAAGATAAATCGTTTTACGTCTAATGATGTAAAAGATTTTCCCAAAATGTTCTTTTTTCGGGCATTTTAACGACCAAACATCGAAAAATATCTAAAATTATTAAAAATATTTTACGTCCAATCAAACTAACTGAGCCACAATGTTAATTATAATTCAACCCCAACCAACCCTCCTTCAGTTGGTTGCTTCTCCCTCTCTCCCCTATAAATACCCCCTTGCATTTATGTACCAACTTGAAGAAGCATTAGTTGCCTCTCAACCTCTTGATCATTATTTCATTGCCAAAGGAAGTGATAAACAAGCCTCTCTCATACATCCACTCACATACACCTCTCATCCACACATTCAAACCACAAGTTCAAAGCTCAATCATTCCCACAACTTCAAAAACCAAAGGTATACCATCTTTGCTAATGCTCTGTTCTGATCCCTAAGGGGGGCTAGCAGGGTCAGGGTTGGTATTGAATACCAGTCTTGACCCTAAAGCTAGTAAGGTTTCAAAGCTGTGTGTGGTAAGAACTGGCGCACACCAGCACATTGTATGCATACGCCAGTTTGTTTGTATATGTAGTACTGGCATGGGGATCAGCGTCTAACTATTTTCTATATTTCTTTCTATTTTCATCACCTTCAACCATGATAAAACCAATTTACTACTTTCCATAAGTAGATCTGCTAGTGTTTATTGTTCAATATTTGTTTCTACTGTTTTAGAATGCCTCTGGGGTTCTTTTGGTCATGTTCCAGAACCCAAAAAGTGCAAAGCCAAACATTGGTCAAGAGGCCACAATTGGCGTACGGTGGCTTTCTACCTGCATATGGCAGTTGTGCCTAGTCCACTGACTGGCCATTGCATGGCAATTAGGCATTGGCCTCTATTTATCTCCACACACTGTTTATGGGGTATTCTGTCTATTTTGTGGCCCTAAGGCCCTTTTAAACTGTTTGTAACATTATATATTTCCTGTGATATAACTGTCTGGTTTGTCCTGAGTGTGCACTGGTCATTTCCAGAGCCCAGAGAGGTTGCAAATAAGAGCTGTGAGATTAGGCCTACTGGTGCACGCCTCTCTGGTTGTAGCGTACGCAGGTTGTCTTAGCATGCAGTGACTTGTTTCAGTGCATACTGGTTTCTTCCTGCGCACGTCACTCCGGATCGGTGTGTTCCAGTCTGCTTAAAATGTTCACAAAAGTCTGTTTTCAATCTTTATTAGTTGTTTCAATAAGCAAACATGTCATTTTATCATATCCTGCAAACTTGTTACAGTTTTATTCTCCTTAACTGTTCCCCGCCCTAATTGGCTAAAAAATGATTAACGAGAAAAAAACGCAAATGTTTTACAAAATGCCCGAATAGAGGCCGATCTCCGGATTGGGCGAGAGAGGTGCCATAAAACTCTTTCACTCTCGTAACCTGGCTCTCGAACCTCAGATATCAAAGGTGACAATGGTCCAATCTACAAAACCTTTTCCAATTAAAACATAGCAAAACGTTTCAAGTTCGATTCCTTGGGTGTTTCACCGCTAAAACCCGAATGACGACTCTGAATTGTAGTGTTTCGCCGCGCTTTTCCAAAAAGGGCGCACCCGATTTTAGGAGCGTGTGCCCATATGTTTTAAAGGGTGAATAAAGTACACAAAAAATACGTATTTTTCTTATCTTTTAGTGTGTTTATTGTCTGCCCAATGGTTTGACAATAACAAGACCGTTGTATAATTAAATAACTCACTAATGTTTTTAAAAATTTGGTATAGTATTCTAGTATAGTGGAAGATCGCTTGTTCGGACCAACTTTTTGCGCACCGTGACTAATATTGGGGTCAATTTCACAGTTCATTTGCAGGGAATAAATTTGCTTGACTTTTTTTGATAACTCAGATGTCCAAACCAACTTTTGCACATCATGACTAATACCGGGGTCAATCTCACCATCCATTTGCAGGAAATAAATTGGCCCGAGCAAAGAAATCACCCATGAGATCTTCTCAATCCCAATTAAGAAGTCTCAACCCCGATCCACCATAACATACAGTAACAGTCCATCAGGCCTCCAAGAAATGATCACTCAACCCTATCAACTCTACTTTGCATTAGATCATTACTTCTTGATCGTTTAACCAACCATGTAAAGAATTACCATAATAAAAACACACTTTCCCATGTTAAAAATCAAAACTAATCAGCCTAAAGTGTCGCTCAAGTAATATATACCAATTGATTATGGAACATACAAATAAACGTCACATAGAGTCCAAGACTAACGGAGGCATATTGCAAGATAGAGAGTGAGAGATTTTCTCATAGTTACTATTCTTCTATAATTCATGGTAATCGTTTTACATCAGCGTGCATAAATTTAGCAATATAGAATATTGATGAACCATCAACTCGGATAAAAAATAAATAAATAAAAATTGAAGAAGATGACACCATCAACTCCTATCAAATTTTTGATAAGACAAGAAGTTGGAAAATAATTGGACAATCCATTTATATTAGTACTTGTTGAGAGTCATATGACTATCAATGGTTTTAGAATATTCCCTAATAAGGAATAGAATCCCTAGAGAGTTTTACAAATTAAAATTGTGGAGGAAATATGAAAATATGTTTTCGGTTTTTTTTTTTTTTTTCCATTTTAACTTCCCATTTCACTTGGCTTTAAGTTTCTTTTTCTTTTTTTTTCTTTTTTTAATTTTAGCTATATTATTTGAAGTTGAAGGCATAAATAATTTCCATGATTTGTAGTAGCCACCCAATAATTGGTTGTCATTGGCTGAGGAAAATTAAGTAGATTAAAACCGACATAGGAAAGAATGAGAGGCTAATAAACAGAGAGAGTATACAATACGGATTCCCCCTCACCACAGTTGACCTTCTGTTGTGGTGGATTTTCGTATTTTCCAACCTCCAAAAAAGTGACCTTTATTCCTATATATATATTGACTTTCTACCCATTGTTTGGCACCGAATTTTTGGATAACAGTATTTAACAAATTTCTTCATGAGGTACATTAGATATTCCAATTTGTAGTTGCATATAGTTAAGCCAGAAAAGACAATTTGCGGGGATACAAAATTGAATGAAGCAAAACTTTTAAATGCCTGCATAAAGTATCATTAAAAACAATAAAGTTGAGCGGACATTAATAACCGCACAACCATACAAAATGCTACTCCTTTGGAGTGCATTTTTTTAATACCACCAGACTTGCCATTTATGATTTCAAAATTAATAAAATCCGATCACTTAGTTATTGCCATTCGATAAATTTAATTTCTTTATCAGACAATTTATTTGTCCATCTCTATTAATTCTTTCTCAAACAATTTATTCGAAGGCACAAGAATTTTTGAACTCGGGATAAAATATATCTAGAGTGTGAGGCCATGTTCCACTAAGATTTTTTTTAAGCACTTATGTTTTTGCTTTATGAGGCCAGTCATTCTCTTACAATATTACCTTTAATTCAAAAAATAGGTATTTTATGTTCCGTTAACTAAAATAAGTATTTATTTTTTAATTAAAAGTAATATATTGTGAAAGAATGACCCGTGTTATAAAATAAAAAATAATTACTTTAAAAATAAAAACCTTTAACTGAAAGGATTTAATAGAACACATCCAAAATAGAAAATAAATAATTAAAAAATAAAAATCTTAACGGAAAATGGAAGAAGGCCTCAGTGAATGAAGACCCGGGTCGCCGGCTCCAGCCTTGAAATTCGCGATTAACAAAAATCAACCAAAACGGTCAAATAGAGGGAGCAGTTTTCCTTTTCCCCTGTCCCTATCTTGCCTGGATTTTTCAGATTAAACACATATGCTGTGTTTGGATGAGGTTTTGATAAATTTTTAGAAAATTTTGTAGGGTTATGAATGGAGAGATAAATAAGAGTAATGATTGGAAGTAGAAGTAATGATTGGAGAGAGATAAGAGAGAAATGAAAATAATAATCGAAGATAGATATAAGTAATGATTAAAAATAAATATAATGAATGTTTTTTGAATTAAAGAAGTTTTTTTCAAAACCAATCCAAAGAAAGCAATAAATGGCCCCAGATCTTAATTGAAATCATCGAAAAGTGGTAAAGAAAAGAACTTTCAGCCACTTCTCTCTCTCTCTCATATCCAGTTCTAACGCCAGGTGGCATCGTTTCATCTTCATCTTGTTCCAGAGAGAGGGAGAGAGAAAATGAAAGAGAAGAATTTGGACCTGTTCGATCCGAGCACGGGGATGGACTCCGATTACATGCCGAACAGCAGTACTCGCGACGGCGATTTTGGCTTCGCCTTTAACGACAGCAACTTCTCGGACCGGGTTCTCCGGATCGAGATCATGGCCGATTCGCCGGAGACCCGGTCCGACGGCGAGGCCTGTCACAGCCTCGCCGATTGGGCCAGGCATCGCAAGCGCAGGAGAGAAGATGTCAAGAAAGATAACGGTAATTACCGCTTCTTATTATATACTTCTCTCTCTCTCTCTCTCTCTCTCTCTATATATATATATATATATATGTGTGTGTGTGTGTGTATTTATGCGTATATTATCCGTTTATATCTGTGCTTGTTCACGATCATACAAGGATTGTTTAGGTATTGAGAAATTTGCTAGAATCTGAAGGCTCTGAATCGTGAATTCCCATGTTTTTATGTGTTTTTCGTCCACGTTGATGTGTTTTGTTTATTGTTTTCTCGGATCAAACGTGACATGGAAAATGACTATTTAGTGTGTTGTTGTGGGTGTTTCTTTTTGTGGGTGGAATTTGTGTATTGGAGTATGTATTAGGTGCGTAGCTGTGGTTGTTCACATCATCTATGAAAGGATCACCCAGTTTTGTAAGAATTTGCTTGAATCTGAAGGCTGTTAGTTACGTTTGTTCATTAAGCTCGTGTTGTGGTGAGGGTGTATTTTTAATGTTCAGTTGTTTCGTTAAGAAAATATTTTAGGAGCTTTTTTGGTTTATGGTTTTTTGGAATTGTTTCTTGAATTTTTGACCAAGAACAATTTTTTGGGCAAGTATTAAGAAGATGTTTCAGAGTTATCGGAAAACTATTTCAATAGGTATTGTCGAATTGAATCAAATACGCAAATGAGGAGTGTTTTCATTTTCCGAAACAAGTGCCTGCATAACATAACTGATGCCTTAAACAGAAAGCAAACAAGATCGAGCATAATTAAACTTTTCGTAACCCTTAATGTGAGTTATTCAGTTTCAGAAACCACTACATTAATAGTCAGGGGTAGATGAACGTACTGGATATTTCTAAAGCTTAGCTTGAAAGGGGTAACTGGTCGTTGGCTGGGAGTTCTGGCTGGTTCCATGGGGTTTTCTCATTCCACTGCTGGTATTGACCTTTTTTCCAGGATCACTTCCAACGCCTTCATCGGGGAAAAAGTGGGCAAGTGAAATCGCTGGGGTAGCACTCTAGGGTAGTTTACTTCCGCCGACATTTGTTGAGGAAAATTATGCTTTGAACGTTACAAATACAGAATCTTACATATTCTTTGGTAGGAGACGAATTTATGTAAGTTATAAAAGCCCTTGATGACTTTTCGTATTGTAAAAGTCATACATGTAAGAATCATTTGGTACAATTAAAGATGTCTTTTTCCATTGTGTACCTCAGCAGTCTCTTCTTATCCATTGATCCCCATCCAATTGGGCTATAATTTTTTCACAATGTACATAAAAGGTTTTCTTTTATTTCGGTGAAATACTTGGGGCAATTTTTCTAGTTTAGGGGGGTCAAACTGAGAAATTAAGTTTTAGGCCTATCACAATGACACAAATTTTAGATAATTGAGTGGGGTCAAGTGATCCAACTTGGCCCTTGCCCTTACCCAATTGTGGGAGAAGAATGATTTTGGAATCAGTCCCCTTATGGTTTGTTGATTACTTCAATCAAGAATGGGAGAATTCGCACAATTCGCCTGGGTGGCTCCGCGGATTCCAATCTAGTGTGTATCCACGTCAAAGTTGTGAAATTTGATCTATATCACGGTAAACGGAACGCAAAGACTTGAGATCCGTACCCCTTGAAATACCGGGCTGTTCTGGCAAATACCGGATGTAGCGGACAATACCGGTGTGTTTTGGACATTTTCCAGTGTTCCGGACGGTACAATTTACACTGTGGTTTTTCCCCGTGAGTGCCGAACGCGTGCTTCAGTGCTTGTGTGGCTAACCTGAGAAATGACACAGTGAGGCAGGGAGTATAGGGGTAAGATGTGAAGGAGAGAAATGATCCAGTGAGTATAGGAGTAATATATATATATATATATATATATATGGGAATGGTTCAATGAACACCCTAATAAAACACCCAACGGGGACATCCAAAATCTCAATCTGATAGTTCCCGATTGAATTTTTATGATCCGAACCGCTCAATGTGTGCAGAATGTGATTTTAAGGGTGTCCGCGAGAAATTAGCAAAAAAAATGACCGGGAAATGCTTGATTTGAGCAGTTTTTATTTGAACCGTTCAATAAATAATTGTTCAAAACTGTTCGGATCAAGCCCTTCCCGGTCATTTTTTTTGCTGATTTTTAGCGTGTACCATTAAAATCACATTCTGATCACATTGAGCGGCTCGGATCATCAAAATTTGATTTGGAACCATGGGGTGTTTTTTTAGGTGTCCCCGGAACCACCCCTATATATATATATATAGGATCCGGTTCCGGTGAAGGATCCCTCATTTTGTTAAAATGCGGGACTCCCCCTACCCGATTGAATTTCGATGATCCGAGCCGCTCAAAGTGATCAGAACGTGATTTTAAGGGTCCCCGCGAGAAATCAGCAAAAAAAATGACCGGGAAGGGCTTCATGCGGGCAGTTTTTTCTGAACGGTTCAGAAAAAAACTGCTCGGATGAAGCCATTCCCGGTCATTTTTTTTGCTAATTTCTCGCGAGTACCCTTAAACGTTTTAAGCACATTGAACGGTTCGGATTTTCAAAATTTGATCGGGAAATGAGAGTCCCGCATTTTAGTCCCTCATTTTAATCCCTCACTTGATCCGTCACCTATATATATATATATATATATATATATATATATATGTGTCAACTGTGTTGAGAACCTTTTTTTATTTTGAACCAGCAGTTTTGAGAACTTGGTTTGCATATGAATTATTAGTCAATAGATGAGTAGTTCAAGAATCCGCTGGTTTATTGTTTGAAAGTCTTGCTTACATTTTATTTATGTTTATACTTCAAATTTTGCAATCAGGTAACATATATTGAATATAAATAAAAAAAATTGCAGTAAATCCGGAACGGTACCGAGATACGGACCGGTACCGGTATGTACCATTCCAGTAGTGAAAACGGTACACTTGCCGGTATGGGATTGACAACTTTGATCCACGTATGTCAATTCAAAAAGAAATTGGATGCATGACGTTGCAAATCATCCCATAACTGTCGCATGCACTCGTGGAAAGAATGTTATACATCAATGGGCATCTTAAGAGTTAAAAACAAGTCACATATGAGGCAAGCCTTTGTGATTCTAGACTACCTGAAAACTTGGTACATGTAGTACATAATATATATTATTGCCTACTAACAGTTCTCTCTGCAACACGATGGTAAAAAACACAACTACTATTCTTACCTATTACGTTCCTTTCTTTTAAAGCAAAGGATCAATGAAGACCTATGTCTATAAGAATATGGCAGTCCATGCACTCCGACTCCCACTGTATTGGTTTTTTACTGTTGACACTCCCACCTGCATTGTCACTTAGATTAGGAGATCTCATTAATTGGATTTCAATGCGTCTCTGTTTTGGACTTCTAGGTAAGAGTATTTTCCTGCAAATTTTAAGTGTTGATTTCTTTTGATTATTTGAAGGGTAAGATTTAAATGGCATCTTCTCGAAGCTGTGTGATGGAACGGACGCAACAAGTCATCTCATAACTGTCATGCATAATCCTGCAGAAATTCATTATTCCATTATGCTGCTAGACTTATTTACCAATTGCTGCCTATTATACATGATATACTGATATAGGAGTCAGTAATGTGTTCTCAGCAACACTTAGCCCATGTTCAACAAATATGACTACCATGAGTACCTACTTTATCTTTTTCTTTGTGCAATGAGTCAGGGAAAACATATGTGAATCATAATTTTTTCATGCACGCACTTGAGGAGCTCTGTTCTCATGGTTTTTGTCAATTCACGCTCCTGCTCTCATCAAGTTGATTCTGTTCATCCTTGTTTTGGTATTCTAGTTTGGGATATTTTCATCCTTCTTTTGTTTGAGGGTAAGATTTACATGATAACTTCCACCAAGTTATTGGAAGAAGTGATGCTGTAGTTGGTAACAGATTGCCTACTTTAGAAAATATTGAATGCCAAGAGTTGCATGTTTAAAATAATTCAGATAGCCATACATATTATTCCTACAAAAGGATTGCTTCAAGTGAGAGTTGAAACCCCACTTGTGAAGATTTTTTCTATTTGCTTTCTTCCTTATTGTTTTCCCGTTGTTGGTCCACATGTCGTTTTTCCTTGGTCTAGAGTCCAATTGCCACTAGCGTGAGGGTTAACAGGCTGTTGTGCATAGTATTTGTATTAACATAGTGAAATGACATGAACTTGGGGTGCAAACTCTTGTAAAGTGAAAGAAGAATGCAAATCCTCTCTCTCTCTCTCTCTCTCTCTCTGATCTTTAACATGGGAAAATATGTTCTATTATGGTAATTCTTTACACGTTTGGACCCCTAACAAATTATTGGGAAGTGAAATCTAATGCCAATTACAGTTGATAAAGTTGAGTGATCATTGCTTGGAGACCTGATGGATGGTTGCAGTATGTTATGGTGGATGGGATCTCAGATTCCTTAATGTGATTGAGAGGACTCTCTCTTGGATGGATTCTTCCCTTGTGCGAGCCATATTAGAAAATATTCTATGCTAAACGCTGCTTTTGCCATCCTTGGGCAATATCATTAATGTTAACTGCATTGAGCCATTGTTTGCAGCTGTGGATACTGCTGGATGCGCTGAGGAGCAGATTTTGAGTTGTAACCAGCCTGACACTGATGATGGGCTGGGCTGTGACAATGAAGATGAAGAAGCAGTTGCGATGATTGAAGAATCACCTTCAGGTGGTTGAACTTCTTTAAGTCAAGTTGCATTTTGCTCTTGTTTTTTTCATTTCGTCGCTTGATAACTCAGGGCCTCGTGCCAATTTCACGGGATTTCAATCCTTTCATGTTCTGGTCCACGAGCCATCTTTTATTATGGCTAGAATAGTAATATCAAATTTTGAAGCTTTGGAGAAAAAAGTGGCTAGGTTATTTAAAAAAGTTTTTCGTAATTTCATTTTTTGATTAGTACTTGAACGATAGATTAGTCCACTCAGATAGATACCTTTATCTATCTGCCACATTGGAATTAACAATCAAATGTGTCTTTGTTCCAACCACCGTGGAAGTGCCAGCCTAAAGGATAGGCTAGTTCACTTGAAGAGAATCTTTTCTGCGATCAAATCCAAATCTTGTTGTACATGAGTAGGCTCCTTAAGATCCAGTCTGCTATGAGCTTGTTTTTGTGCTTGGAGCACGTTTATTCCTGTACGACGGTTGGAGTGGTATGAGAATGCACCAATGCCAGCCCTAAGCCTTTTGATATTTACTGCACTACTCTCTAATTTGTTTGGAGTGTTGCCCCATCTCTCTTTCTTTTCTCGTTTCTTCATTTCTTTCTTCCCTCACTTCTCCATCTTTTCTTCCTTCTTGCCTCTGGTTCCATCATGTCCTCTCTTTCCAAGATGCTACGAGTGGTTTTCCCAATGCCTTATGCCCAAAAACATTGCTTGGCCCCCTTAATACACTCTAGTGGATGAGATTGGTCAAGTGTGTCATCATTTAGAGTACGCTCAAGAAGCGACAAACCTTTTCTGGAAAGGATGGAGAACTTCACATAATTCCCAATTGCGAATATCTGTCTCTTGCCTGAGCCCTCGAGACTCATTCAAGTCGGGTGGCCGAATCTTGAGGTATTCCAAATGATGGCACATTTGACCAACCTCGTCCACTAGGGTGGATTAAGGGGCCAAGCAGTGCTTTTGGGCATAAGGCATTGGGTAAACAACTCATGGCATTGGGTAAACAACTCATAGCATCAGAGCCGAGAGGGAAGAAGAACAAGAGGCAAGAGGGGAGAAATGAGGTAAGGAAGAGAACTTGAAACAAATTAGAGACTAGTGCTGGAAATATCAACAGCCTTAGGGCTGCTATTGGTGCTTTTTCGTACCATTTTGACCGTCGTACGGGAACAGACGTGTTCCGCGCACAAAAACAAGCTCGTTGCAGAGAAATAATCAGAGGCTTATATGGAGACAAAGTAGAACGATCCATTCAAGTAACTCCCAATGGCAACTCTTCTTCTGGGCCAGCTAGGTGTCATATGTCCAAACTTCAGTGAAAGTGTCATATAAGGCTGGCCCGTAGAAAGGCTGATTTTCATGTTTAGACTGAAGGAGTTAAAATAGAGCAAAGTAAAAGTAAAAAGATGGCATCAGAAAGTCGAGGCCTTCCAAATCCTAAATGAAGAGATGTAGAGGTTATATGTATTGTGTCTGTGATGCCTGAAACAAGGCCTAACCTGTAGTTGGCTGCCACGATAGTTCGTAACATGAAAAGGTACCAGCTGAAGAAGGCTGGTATTGTAAGAAAGTGGTTTGCAGGCACCATTTTAGTCGGAAGGTGCTGCATTAATGCCACATTGCTGTGGAATGGAATTTATGTAACTTTCCTGTGGATTAGATTAGGTGAAAATTTTGATATTGCAGTGAAAATTTTGATATTGCAATAACCAGTGGATCCGTAAGTGTAACTCTTCATGTTGTTTCTTTTGTAGGAGATGAAGGTGCCAATAGTAATGACTCAAACTGGAGCATGGATGGTTCTGTTCTGAGAGTTCAAACTTTACACATCAGCTCTCCAATATTAGCAGCTAAAAGTCCATTTTTCTATAAAGTAAGGAAAATTACTTATCCATTGTTTCTTTTCTTTCTTTATCTGATATAGTCTATATGCTGAGTGATGTCTGTATCCACTTTTTTCTGTCTTGTATGTAGCTCTTCTCAAATGGGATGAGGGAATCAGAGCAGCGGCATGTAACCTTACGAGTCAATGCCTCTGGTATGGTTTAATTTCAAGCATATCTTTCTTTCTTTAGTAGTCCGAGTTTCTGAAATGGTACTCTCTAGTTTGTCACTCGTTCTCAGTTTCAAGCATGAAATTTTATGATTGCCTTTCTTTGTCGTGTTACGAGTACAAGTACATGTACTAAAATCTCACCATTAAGCGAATGCTACCGCCAAACACTATGTTTCAGGTCATGCTAGTTCCCCCAGAAAAATTCCTCTTGTTTGCGAGAATAGAAGAGACACTGTTAAATTTGTGCTACCTTAAATAACTGCCACTTTTTCCCCTTGTGGAACAGAGGAAGCTGCCCTCATGGAGCTCCTGAATTTTATGTATAGCAACACCTTATCCACAACTACTGCTCCTGCTTTGCTGGATGTGCTGATGGCTGCAGACAAGTTTGAGGTTGCTTCATGCATGAGGTATTGCAGCCGACTGTTGCGCAATTTGCCCATGACACCTGAGTCTGCATTGCTTTATCTTGAACTTCCTTCGGGTGTCTTAATGGCTGAAGCGGTTCAACCGTTGACAGATGCAGCAAAGCAGTTCCTTGCTGCCCGTTACAAAGATATAACCAAGTAATCCTCTTTTCTCCTGCTTTGAAATTCCTAATCTCTTTTCCCTTCTGAACTTCTGAACTGATTTTTCCTTGGACAAACTTTTTTTTTTTTTTTTTTTTTTTTCGCTCTATTGTTGTGCTATTTCGTCTTAAACATTGAAGTATTAGTATTTCTCTGTTGTTGGATTTAGGAGAACATCATTTCGGAAGTTTATATTCTCCTTCTCTAGATGCAAGGGAAAGCAATGATATTTTTTGTTATTGGAAGTGCTAGGGGAGCGGAAGACCTAAATCGACATAGGAACGAGATATGCAGTTAGTTAATTTAACCAGCATAATGCGTTTTTGACAAAGCAAAATGGAAAAAAAGGATTCAGAAAGCCGGCCAACTGATTGTGATACTAGTTTTAGTTTGGTTTGCTCTCCTCACGACATACACGGGTGATACACCGATATATACTTGCATGATTGCTTCTCGTGCAAAACAAATTGATTCACTCGTATTTTATTCGATGAATTGATGCATTTTGAATACATGCCGAACACATGCAAAAAAAAAACCAAAAATATTGAGATGCTGTCATTGGATCTTGTACTATGAGATATGTCAGAGACGAGTGTCGCTCAGAAGAGAAACTTTGTAAAGCTTCTGCGTGAACGCCGTGTCATCTTTTAAGGAATTCAATACCTGTTCCACATGGGTAGATAAAGTTTGTATTGGAATTCATTAGTTCAAATAAATTTGAGATGTTCTTCATTTATAAGCAGTGCTTGGCTAAATTCTGTTTGAGACGCGTATTTTTATTAGTTTTTGCACCTTTGGCCCAGGTTCCAAGATGAAATTATGGCATTGCCTCTTGCTGGGATCGAGGCGATTTTATCTAGCGATGATCTCCAGGTGGCATCAGAAGACACAGTATACGACTTCGTCTTGAAGTGGGCCCGGGTCCACTACCCAAAACTGGAGGAGCGTCGAGAAATCCTGGGCTCCCGCCTCGGTCGCTACATCCGCTTCCCTTACATGACTTGCCGAAAACTCAAGAAGGTCTTAACGTGCACTGATTTCGACCACGAGCTCTCGTCCAAGGTTGTCCTAGAGTCTCTATTTTTCAAGGCAGAGGCCCCACACCGACAGCGAGCCCTTGCCGCGGAAGATTCTACCCCCACAAATAAGCGTTTCATCGAACGGGCCTACAAGTACCGGCCCATTAAGGTGATTGAGTTCGAACTCCCACGACAACAGTGCGTGGTTTACCTCGACCTGAAGCGGGAGGAGTGTGCGAATTTGTTCCCATGTGGACGGGTCTACTCCCAAGCATTCCACTTGGGTGGACAAGGGTTTTTCCTATCGGCACATTGCAATGTGGACCAGCAGACCTCTTTCCACTGTTTTGGGTTGTTTCTCGGGATGCAGGAAAAGGGGTCTGTTAGTTTTGCCGTTGACTATGAATTTGCAGCTAGGTCGAAGCCGACGGAGGAGTACTTGAGCAAATACAAAGGCAATTACACTTTCACCGGTGGGAAAGCTGTTGGGTACCGTAACTTGTTTGCTATACCGTGGACTTCATTCATGGCTGAAGATAGTCTTTACTTCATCAATGGCATTCTCCATCTCAGGGCTGAGCTTACTATCAAGCACTGAGAAATTCTAAAGCTTTCCATAGACTCTCCTTCTTGTGTAGGGGCTAAACCTTCTTTACCTTTGGCTTCAGAAAAGCATTTATGTTATGTTTGGATAATGGATTTATGAGGATTGCCGAGGGAAATAAAATTAAGCATAACGAAGTAAAAGTGTCAATTTATCTCCTTGGTTTTGCGGTTATTTTCCTTTCCCTTGGCAATCCTTCCACAAATCCATAATCCGAACGCAGTTTAAAGGTAATGTCTAGGTGCTAGCACTAGGCTTTTTCAACTTCATGGGTCTAACTGTGCTCTGATACTGGTAAAGGGGAAATTGGGATTGGATTGCTAGAGAGAGGCTCTTCTCCCTTTACATCTTGTTGCTGTATTGTAAATGGAATTTTGGAAGTGAATAATAGGCTCTTGTATGGAATCGAAGCCACTTTTCGGATTCATTTTCTGAACTCTTATATTGCTGGCAATCTTTTACTAGTTATGCTTTGACAGAATATGGTAGTACTTTTTTCTTATTATCCGCGACAGAATGTGGTAATTGTAATTTTTTGGTGTTATCTTGGCCCTTATGGAAGGTCCCCCAAGAAATGAGCTTTACAAACCAGTTTGGTTGGACGGAATTCTTGGTGGGGAAGTGAGGGAAGGGACTTCCATTCAGCGTAGGATGGCTTTGGTTCTGGAACCTGAGATGTATTTTGGGCCAATTCGATTATTTGTAAACTCTATAAGAGCATCTCAAAACCTTTACTTCTTCTTCTTCTTTTGTTTTGTTTTGTTTTAAGTATTGGAACTCGCAATTGAACAAATACTCGATTGTGTTTTACCCGAATAAAGGGTGACAAAGATTTGGCCTCTGGTTTTGAAGATATGCAGGTATACGGTATACCAGTATACATACGTACATCTCATCCTTACCATATTATGTATTTTGAGACAAAAAAACATTCAGGCGATATTTTGGGCTCTTCAATGATCGTTATGGGACTGAAACTCCAAAAAGATGGGAGTTAAAATAGTTAGTAGGTGATCTCGATTGTAAAGTTTTATAGTTAAGCGATAATTTGAAAAGGTATATAATACTAGTTCAGGGGCAAGATGTTACTCAGCTTTTTCCCAGCAATGTTCCAATTACAATTTACACATAAAAAATGAAAGACATATTTTTGCATAAAAAATCACCTGAGTGTGGACTAGTGAATGGCTTTTTATGGTGGGGTGGGTTCAGCTCTTTTTAATCAGTTCCACAACAATGATCCGAATCATCCGTATTGTAGATCTCGAAAAAGGAAAACATGCCTGCGAAGTTTTCTTCAATACTGGCAAAAAGTACAGTCAACAAGTTTTATTTTTCCTATTAGTGTTAGGCCCCGTACCGCTAAGGTTCTTATAGTATTTTTTAAATATTTACACTATTTTTTGTTTTATAAGACATGTCATTCTCTCACAATAATATATCGTTTTTAATTCAAAAAATAAATACTTACTTGAAAATTGACGTAATTATCCTCAATTGGCTCACCAAATGTATTAGTAGTACTTAAAACCATTCCCCGTTTTTTTGACACGAAACAAATTTTCCTAATTGTCACAATCGCTGCCACCCAAAACCACGACTACCACCACAATCCATTTTTGCCATATTGCCCTTCGTCTTCCTCTGATTCTCTCTTTCTCTTTATAATTGTTTCTCTGTGCATCGATCCATGAACCAATGCCACAAAACCCAACACACCACGATCTACTATACTCATTGTATTAATTGTTCATTTATAACATACTCATCAGTTAGCCTCTTTTTTAATTTCAAGTTGATTTAACCAAAAAAAAAAAAAAACATACCCTATGTTATACTAATGATCGGATGCATCATTAAACCACTTTCGTGAGTTCTTTTAGAAAATTTTCACTAATTAAAAAAATTAGTTAAGATCTTTAGTTCCTGTAAAGAAATAAATTTAAAAAAAAAAAAAAAAACTTTGCAGTACGTTGCTATATTTTTGCTTCTGATTGTGTCATACTTAATAACAAAATCTATATAATATAGGAGGGTTGTTTTCAAATTCCCTCCTATATTTTGGACCCTAGGATCGGTAAACATTTTTTCTACAACTGACATTAACGGGTAGTAGGGCTAAAATTATATTTGGAAACCTACTATTAATTCCTTAATGCATTTTTACGGTTGATTCCATTTCGGGAAATGCTACATACAAAGAAAAAAAAGACCCTTAAATGACCCTTAAAGATGACATCATCCCACATGGGACCCACCCATCTGCCCAACTCATTTGTTTCTTGTTCTCGGGCCAGCCTCTCCCCTGAGAGCATCTCCAATCCAATACTCTATTTGAGAGTATCAAAATACTCTATTGTAATCATAAAGTGATTTTAGAGGAAATCACTATTCTTATTTACTCTAACCACAAACCCTCTATTTTTCCCTCTAAAATAAAGGAGGCTTGATAGGATGGATTGGAGGAGTTTCATACTCTCAAATGGTGGAATAGAACATTGGTTGGAGATGCTCTAAGGATACAAATGCCATTTTAAAAGGTGAATAGTATTATAGAGGGGATCCTCCATATTTTCTCTCATACTCTAAATATGGAAGATCAAAATCTCATCCTCTCAAATAGAGGAGGCTTGAGAGGATGGATTGGAGGAGTTCCATACTCTCAAATGGAAGAATAGAGCATGAGTTGGAGATGCTCTAAGAATACTTCTCCTCCTCTTTTTTTTTTTTTTTTTGATCTGGAGTACTTCTCCTCTTTGTGCAAAGCTTCAAAAGGAAACAAAATGACTCAAGAAAAAGAAGGGGAATAGGAAAAAGCCATATCTATTCCTCGCTCCAGTTTGACCTGTGATTTGCTTCTTGCCGCTGACCTCAAGTTCGTTCGAAACCAAATACGGAGGACCGTCAAAACCAGATCCGGATAGTATAATCTCCGTCTGTTCGTCATCTTCTCCCACTCAACGAATCTCTCATTTATTCATCTCGAAACCCAGAAGATTATTGCTGTAGTGATTTTGTGGAATTGTTATTCTAGATTGTGGAATTTGAAATTGAATAGTGCACAGTGCAAGTGAAAGATTTGTTGATTATATTTCTGATTTCATGTAGTGCACAATGCAAGTGAAATAGTAAATTATTTTTTGATTTCAACTGTCGTCGGTATCAAGTATGAAGTCAGGACCAAGCCTTCTCAATCGGTTGAAGGATTCACAAAAAATAAATATAGAAATAAAATGGGTTTTGATCACTGTGAAAAAAGATGGTCCTCCTTCCCTTTGGAAGTTTTGCACAGAGAGAGAGAGAGAGAGGAGAAGTACTCTGGGGGATGGGTGGGTCCCATGTGGGATGATGTCATCTTCAAGGTTATTTAAGGATTATTTTTTTCTTTGTATGTAGCATGGAAATAATTTCCACCTTCTATTCATTCCTTTAAATATAGGCTCCGAAGGTAATATTTCCAAATTCCTTTCAATCACCGAAATCTTTTCCGCCTTCTATTCATTAGACAACAAAGTTTTATTCCCTTCGTCCATTTTTAAGTGTCTTATTTCGTAACTCTTAACTTATTAAAAAGATATCATCATTATACCTTTCAAATCAACTTTTTTTTCCACTTTTTCTATTTACCCATCATCATTACACTTCTACTCATTCACTTTTCAAAATGGAATATACTTTTAGGAACAAAATAGATAATGCACCAACTTTTATCCACTAACTTTATAAAATGGACATTTATTAAGAGACAGCTCAAAATGAAATACTGAACTCTAAATAAAGGATCGAGGGAATACCAACTTTTTCCTTTTATTATTGGCCAAGATTGACCGAGCCTTCATACGTTCCATTTACCAACTTTTTCCTCTTATTATGGGCCGAGATTCATTCCTTTTATTATACATACATTTTAGGGGAAAGCTATGGTACACAAGGTATACCGTATGTTTAAATTATGACAATTTGTGATTTTCATTATGCCGATTTTTGATTTTGTAATGCATATTTATGACTTCAGTTACGACTTTTACTTTAAAATTTACCTGTTGAACAGGTCACTAGCAGGTTACCCACATTAAAAAATATTGTTATGATATAACCATAATTATTCGTATCGAAATCCATAATACTTGTACCCTAACCAGATATATGCGTATAATATCAAAAATTAAATAATGCTACCCACAAATGTTATAACAACACCATAAATTGGCATTATCTTACCACAATGAGTCGTACCAAAAATTCTTTGACTCGTATGATATTTCGTAACAAAATCAAAATATGTCGTATCAGAATTATCAATTGTTATACCCAAGCCAAAAATATTTGTAGAATGCTACAAATTTTATAAAATAACCACAATTGTTATGACAACACCTAAAATTGTCGTTTTCTTAACACAATGTGTCGTATCAAAAGAAAACATATTAAAAAACGACAAATTATATAACAAACCACAATTGTTATGACAATATCATAAATTGACGTTTTCTTACCACAATGTGCCGTACCAAAGGAAATTAATTAAAATATTTTGTAATAACACATGTCTAAAATACAACAAATTCAGTAATATAACCAAATATGTTATGACAATACCATAAATTGACGTTTTTATACCCACAACGTGTCGTATAAAAAATTCAATTGGAATGTTCAGTAAACGATAATTATAATCAGCAAAATACCATTTCACAAATTCAGTAATATAACCAAATTTGTTATAACAACACCATAAATTGACGTTTTATACCAACAACATGTCATATAAAAAAAATTCAATTCAAATGCACAGTTAACGATAGTTATAATCAACAAAATACCATACTACAAATTCAGTATTATAACCAAATTTGTTATGACAATACCATAAATTGACGTTTTCATACCCACAACGTGTCGTATAAAAAAAATTCAATCGGAATGTTCAGTAAACGATAGTTATAATCAGGAAAATACCATACCACTAATTATTTTCAATTCCCGCCACATTTTTTTCCCAAATTTTAAAATTTTCACCATATTATCTTAATTTTCAATTCCATGCACACTATTTTTTCAAATTCTTATTTGTCCCTACACAATACCTCAATAATTTAAACTAAAAATGAAGTTCTCGCTCAAAATTTTCATCCAAGAAATTCACCAAAAAGTAAGTACTATACCCAAATTTTTGAATACAACTATAATTTTCTTTCAAAATATTAGTCTAAATTATGTTCTTTCTCTACAAAATTTAATTCAAAAAATCAAAATTCATTCAAATTTTCGTGGAAAAATGAGAGGTCACTAAAACAAATAATTATCCAACTGTCTCAAGATACAGATATGCAAGGCAGTGCACTTAACAATTGGCACTATATATTTGACAGGCGGATTGATACTAAACCTTCACCCTATGCATACAAATCCAAATTTAATGGTGGTCCTTGGAACTAGGTCGTGGAAGTACAATCAAAATAATTTTGTAAATTTATTGTCATTGTATTTTCTTTTTAAAAAAATTATTATACTAGACATACTGATTTACACCAATGACATATGCCATAATATGATCTACAAGTGCATGCCCAACACTAGGGCGGAGGCATTTGAGGCCATTGCTTTCTCAAATTTTCTGCCGGAAATAGGACCCCTACGTACAAGAAAGTATTTTATAATTAATAGCCTTCAAAATTTCAAATTTTCAATTGTGTACCACAATAATCAGCAAAATACCATATCATAACTAAATGTCATTTGCGAATATATTTTTAAAATGATCAATCATAACTGTTAGAATATCAAATCATACGATATTCAGCATTGTCACCAAAATTAGATATCATCAGATATCGACAACTCCGTAATCGAAAAATATTTAATGTATCCAGATACATTAAAGTCTAACAATGCACCACCCGAACCCCATCTAATGCTTTTTTTTTTTTATCGGAACCGTCTATCTTTTACATAATATGAATAGATCACATGTACCAAGAATGAAGTTGATTGCTTATCATTAGACCCTTAATTAAACAAAAAAATTCTTTTACTATTAAATTCGGGTGCCAATGAAAGGGTTTTCTAAACGCTATTGAGCCAAAAAATTATGTGAATTAGTTAATCTAGAAATATAACGAAATCATTGGTTTTGATCATCATTATTGTGTCGTGATTGCAAGTCAACCCTACATTTAGTTACAATAGAGAAATTGGGTTCATATCAAGTATATTGAAATATACAATTCTAAATATTCCTTTGGTACGACACATTGTGGTAAAGAAATACCAATTTTTTGTGTTGTCATAACAATAATGGTCATGTTATATAATTTGCAGTATTTTACTAATGAGGGAGGGGGAGAGAGAGTCAAGAAGGAGAGAACAACCTATTACCTGGTAAGTCATTTTTTTATTTTATTAATTGATTTAATAAATTGGTGGTCCGGATTATTCACTTTCAAATCCAATGATTAAAAATCATGGTGCGTACGGTACACCCCCTAATAAGGGGTGTGTACCATAGGACTACCCTACATTTTATCATACCTTCCACTCATTTTCCTCACTACCTCTTTGTCACCGAAATCCAATCCCCGGAAAGCTTTTCACTGTAAGTCCTAAAGCTTTTTTCACTAAAAGTTTTTATTTCCAAATTCATTACCATTTTTTTTTCAAACTATCTCTAGGTTAGAAGCGGACAAGTTTCACGACCTCTCTCTACGTTGATTTACCTTCAGCGGAGTACACGGCTTTAGCAATGGTGTTATCCGTAAGGTTTGTGTCCAAATTCTCTATCTCACTAACTCAATCCCTCATGAAGTGTCTAACTCATTATCTCTTAGACATTTTTGTTGGTTCAATTTTCTTGGTAAACAATAGGAAAATGATCGAGGAGGTTTATTTGTATACGTCGTATGTACAATACCTCACCATTATATACTCCATCAATGTTCTTGAACTGAGATCTAAATGCAAAATATGAAAGTAAAAAAGTGACTTTCCGAAATTTTTAATTTGAACTGAGATCTAAATTTTTAATTATTAATTCGAACTGAGAGCTAAATTTTTATTGTAACTCATATTGTTGCGCCGATAAAATCATATCTCCTCCATCTTCAAGATGAATATCGAGAATGAGAGAGTCAAAGAGCATGTGATGCGAGAGAGCACTACATCAATTAAGCCAACGGTCTCGATTTATGCAGAAGGAGGGAATAAATTTTGAGCGTTGGTTATCTATTGGATTCAAAAATAGCTCTGTTTTATTATATAGACTAGCGCATGTCCGTGCCTTCAAGCACGACTGAAAGAATTAGCACTCGCAAATAAATGCTGAGCTCGCGTGCTATGTACGATTCAAACAATCAAGACACGTAAATACTAAAATTGCGTGCAATATATCAACCCCTGTCCAACAATTCAATCATGGGGAAAACAATAAAGAACAAACCAATTTTCAATCCCTAACTTTTGCATACACAAACTCAGACGTATGAAACTTGATCCAATCAAAAAATACCATCCAAAACAACAATAAAAATAAAAGGCAATACACAACTAATGTCGAACATGACATATTCACAAAAAAGAGCCAAATGCGTACCTCGAGCGAGGAGACAAAATATCCAAACATGAAAACATGTCATATTCACACAAAAAAAAAAAAAAAAAGGAAAAGAAAAAGAGCCAAATGATAAAAAGAGCGTGCAAAACATATCCATAGAAAAGTCTGTCCACAAACACAACTTCTACATACCAATTCTCAGCATGCACAACAATCTGGTTACCATTGAGAACACTAAAAATGTTCAAGACCATAGCTAGCTTATTAGTTCGCCATTTTCTTAATCTAGTTGTATTGATCGTTATGAGCTTCAAGGCTTCTCGATTCCGATCCTAAAAAAAAAATGATATGTCAACAGAAGCCCAGTTAGTGCACCAAATTATTTATTTAAAGGATTATATATGGTAATAGAGGAAAACTAAATTGTAATAAAGCAAACTACATCATTACCCTTCTTTGTTTCTAATCAACCCAGTAACGAACCTGACTTTTTGAGGAAAAGGTTTTTTAAATAAGCTGCAAACATGGTACATCTAATCAATTTCATGCAAGTAAATTTCAAAAAAAAATGTACAAAAATAAAGATGTCTAAGTTTTGCAAAAAAAAAAAAAAATGATCACAATCTAAGACAATTAAACCATTGCATAATGATCCGCTCTTTCAACCTCCCTAATCTCCACAAAATATGCATAGAGCAGTTTTAACAATTCATCAATTAAGTTGGATTCAAAAAAATTGCACATTTCCTCACACCCATTAAGAGAATGCTAACTAATAATAAATTCTAATAGCAAATGAGCCCGTGCCTTAGGACACTTATTTAAAAGCATTAACTAACGACCCTGGCTCATTCAATTTTCAAAAATTCTAGCACCACACTAATACTCACACACACCCAGTCAACGTAGGATTATCAAAATTTAGTGCATTGAATTCCAAAACAATCAAGCAATTTTTTAAAGTTAGGAAGGAGTACGAATCAAAGAAACTGACTGCAGTACAATTGCAGGTGCTAAGAGCATCTGCACGTGACTCTTTAAACAACTCTTTAAATTAAAGAGCAAAAATGAGAAAATGGACAAAAAATGCCCTGCACCAACCTCTCTTCCTTCCTCTTTACTTTGCAAAATAAATAACTTTGCTACAGTGACTCTTTTGTTTTAAAGAGTCACTATTCACCATTTTAACTATTAATTGAGTAAAGAAATATGGGAATAAATGAAGGATTAAGTATGGGAATAAATGAAGGATTAATTGGGTAAAGAAACATGGGAATAAATGAAGGAACTATGGAAGTATGAGTATTTAATTGAGTAGAGACTAGAGAGTGAGAGTAAAAAGTCTGATGCAGTAGACATTTTAAAAGTGAGTAGCTAAAGTAATAAAGTAGATTTTTAAGGTGTAATTCGGTCCAAAATTTAAAGAGACTGATGCGGATGGTCTAAGGCTCATATCAATGAATCTAAACCAACTACTTTTACCATTGACCTTAGCTATCTAACAAAGGACCCAATCGCTCCATCTCTAAAACATTGCCCATGCCTTAAGCTCCATGTAGCATCGTTCCTCTAGCTCATCATCAAAATCATTGCTCATGCCTAAAGGCACGATGCTACACGTTCTGAATACAACTAAGTTGAACCACCATTTTCTACTATTGACCTACAACCCGACTCCAGCATGTTGTAAGTAGATTTAGTGTAGATTTTCTTGAAAAAATTCAAACATGGTAAAAAAAAAACTCCATGGTAGCTCTCCAGTTGCTTCTTGAGCATTCCCATGCTAGCAATACAGAGTTTCTTATAGAACGACTTAAAAATATTGGTAAACCGCACTTTCATTTTGCTAACAACATGGTGTTTTTTTTAATATATTTATGGACGTAGATGCAGTAATAACTATGCCTCGTGTGTCTAAAAGAATTTGCTTACATGAAAATGCTCAAGTTAATGAAAAGAAAACTATTGAAAAACAATCTCCACCGAAGTGATTCCAGTGGAGGGCACCTAAGCTTCTCGGTATTGGTACTCTATAATTTATTTTGGGTCTATCACCATTTCGGTATGGTCTTAGGCGGGTTCACCGCTTTTTGCTAAGCTGAGTCTAACTGCTGACCTCCCGTCTCAAGTCCCTCTTTTTCTTGCAGGAGCGATGTAAACTATTAGGCTAGCCTTCTAATGGGCTAAGTTACCTTTCTTTGTCTTTATTTAGTTTCCCTGCTCTCTTGCATCCAGTACTGGCTTTCTCTTTCAGGTAGTGAAGTGTATACCATTATTGATCGTGCACGAGCGATCGTCATCTTATTCTAGCTTTCTTTCCTTTTTTGGAAGCATTCCCGATCCTTCCTCTCTTTCCAGTGGTCGAAGCCGGCTAAGGGCCATTTCCTTTGCCAGCCTTCCAGTCTTAAGTAGTCCAATCCCTTTTTTTCGTATAGCGAAGAACTGGTTTTTCCGTTAGTCCCTTATTCTGATACGGTTCAAATCAGTCCAGTGGCAGTCCAGATTCGAAAGACCAAACCACACCCCCACCCCTCTTCATCTTCTACAGACTACAGCCGACTGTCTCTCTCTTTTTCTCCTCCATTAATCATCAAAATCCTAACCCAAGACCCCCAATCAACCCCAAAATCTTCCGTATTCTCCCACAAATCTTCCAAATCCCCCACCTCCATCAAGAATACTCAACCTTTCTCCAGTTATTTCAAGGATTTTCACCAAAAATGTGCCCTCTTTCAAATCCGAAAATTTTCTATTTTTCCCATATAAATCCGAAATTCCTTCCTATTTTTCACTCATATATTCATCCTCCACCATATTCCTAGCCTACATTCCATATTTCTTACCAAAAATCAAAACCCCAAAAACCCTAGCCCAAAAATCCGAAAATTCCAAAAAAAAAAAAAACCAAAAAATCCCTTTTTGCTTTCAATGCCGAGGATTAAACAGACAGTGCATCGGGAAGAGGATTGAGGAAGAGGATGATTGAGGAAGAGGATGATTTTTTGGCGGAGGAAGAGGATATTCAGCCGGAGGAGGCTTCAGGATCTCGGAGTAGGAAAAGGCGTAGGACTTCGGCCGAAATTGCACCGGACAAGAGAAAGACTTGGGAGGGCAGTTTCGATGGCAGAAAGTTCAACAATGGACGTCAAGTGTATGTTGGGAAGTTCAAACCTGATCACATGGGCATTCAATGCATTATTCAAAAAGATTTGCAATTTTGGACTGAGCAATTACGTGGTTATAATAGAAATGCTGTTATTGAATTCTACAAATTTATGCAAATACCTGAAGGTGATTGGGAAAATGACCCGGTTGTAAAGATTAGTTCTCAAGTAGGGGGTATTGATGTTGAGATTACTCCCAATGATATTGTTAGATATTTGAAAATTCAGCGCCCCCCTCCTGATTTGGTGAATTATCCCGAGAAAGATGAGTCATTGAATGTGCAAGTGGTGAACAGTGTTTTGTATAGTGACCCCTCAAAAGCTACCACACCCCATGTTGAAATTTCAAAGCCACTGTTACGTTTTTGAACAAAGTGATTCACTTCAATTTATATCCTCGCGGCACGGAGCACAAATCAACTAGGAGGTTAACCCTGTTGACTGCTTGATCCCCTTTTGTACTGCCTCGTTACCGATGGACAGAACATGCTAGTACCGATGCCGACTGCCTTAACTCATAATTTTTGCCTCTTCTTCAATTTGGTCCCCAAATCTTCCAAAAAGTCACCCAACACCCCCAGAATCATGTTTTGATCAATGAACACACATCCCAACACCCTCTGAACAACCGGTTACCTAGGTTAAGCAAAGAACGGGAAAATAACAGGATGCAAAATAGGACGAGGGGACTCATTTGTGGTATGATCATGCAAAGAATGCCTTGTATCCTCTCCTAAGTGCGCTTTGGATTTCAAAATGATTGAAAATCGTCATTTAACACAATTAGAGATGGACATGCAATTATTCTCCTAACTACAAGCATTTTAATGGAAGATGGGGATATGGGCCAAAACTTGCTCAAAAACTTACTCAAAACTTAAACTGTTCAATTTTTAACTAAGCATACAAATCGAGAAGCACAAAATTTCTTAGGATTGCTACGAACTCTTCCCAACTAACAATTATTGAGCATGCAACAAGCTATGAAAAAAAACTAAAAACATGACGAAAGGAAAGAATTGCAAGTAAAAGCCTTTATTTGTTTTTTTTTAAATTTTCCATTTTCTCATTTTTTTGGATTTTTCAATTGTTATTGTTTTTGGATTTTTCAAATTTTTCAAAAATCAAACAAATAGCACATAAACTAACCCCTCCCCCCAACTTAAAGCGATGCTATGCTCTCATAACATGAAGAACAAGAGTGAAGAGAGAAAAGAGGGCGCGAATGTACCGTCCAAGGGGAATGTCAACCTCTAAATACCTCGACCAAGTTCGAGGATTTCATGTCAATGTCTCCTTCCAGCCAGAATAGATGCTTCCAGGGTTTACTCCTTCGATTCTGCCAACTCAAAATCACAGCTAGTCACACTGGGCCATATCCAAACCTTTATTGGACTAACAACCACGACGCATAGCCGCACCCATATTTAGGGCTCCTGAATGCCTCACTTACTCCGGCTTTAGGTCCAAACTACCAAGGCTGGTGTGGTAGCACATAAACCCTGCATAAGACTTAAGAGAACGACTTTCCACAAGACAAATGACATTAGAAACACCGGCCTATGTTATCCGGTTTCAAACCAAACGAAATTAAAAGACAGAAAACAAAAAGAAAACACATAGAACAAGTAAAAACATGCAAAACAGAATGAAATGCACCACCCGATCATCACGTGATCAATCGAGTCATACTTTTCTTCCCATTTCTTACCGGTGGGGTAAGCAATGGGTGGCTATACTAAACCGTCGAAAATTTGTTATGCTAGCACCCGTAATAAAATTTATCGCTCGACCTCGCCAAACAATTAAGTCTAGGGTCCCCTACGATCAAAACAAAGCAAGATAAGATACAACCTAGCGTGCACTCCAGGCAATATCAAACCTCACCCACAGACCTAAGTTGCCACCGAAAGGGGCCTATTCGGAGAGCATGGATCATTAACGATAAACTATTACCAAGAAGAACTAATGAAAGCCCTTTTTATACTAACACATTGGTGAAATCTTTTCATGTGAAACATCTCCAAGACTTTATTGAAAGCAAGGAAAACTTAACAAAATGACAAACAAAACATGCATATCTAAATAAAAACATGACAAAGTAAGAAACAAAACAAATATGTACAGTATATACAGATTTGATATCAGAACTCGGAGCGTCAAAGTCACAGCTAGACTCCGCCAGACAGAAGTCCAGCGTCCCCTAAGATCGTAACCAGGCAAGCAACAAGACAGAGCCAAGTGCGTTAGCACGGGATTATCAAGGCCTAACCTAAGGATCTGTACCGCCCCCATTAGGGCTAATCTAGAAGACATGAGTGTTTTACTGTGAATTACTCCTATCAGAAAAGCTAGTTAAAGCCCTATGTCACTGATATCAAACAATTTGCCCTTCAAACCGGAGCTAGGCACACGATCCTTCTTTTAGTAGCGGCATGCGAAGCTATATATACCCAAGTCAATGGTGGGTACCCTTTACCTGGGGGCTGAGTCCGACAAACAGTTAAGTTCAGTGGTTACACTTTCGTTTCCCGTGCAAACATAAAGTAACAAGCTAATCAACCGTGTAAACTGGATCGATCAACTCCTCATCCGGCTCTCCAACCTCGAAACTACTGAGAAATGGTTGAAGCCTCTGCCCATTCACTTTAAACAATTTACCATTAATTGGATTCACAACATCAACAGCACCATGAGGATTAACATGCTCAACAACATAAGGGCCAGCCCAACGAGAACGTAATTTATCGAGTAACAAATGAAGCTTAGAGTTGTATAGAAGTACCTTCTGTCCAATCTCAAAGTTTTCTGGTGAATTCGTTTGTCGTGGAAGGCCTTGACTTTTGCTTTGTAGATGGCGGTGTTGTCGTAAGCATCTCTCCTAATCTCTTCAAGCTCGTTGAGTTGGAGCTTTCGATGCTTGTCGGCGGCTGATAAACGATAATTCAATGAATTGGTACCCCAAAATGCCTTATGCTCAATCTCGACCAGAAGATGGCATGCTTTCCCATAAACCAAATGATACGGTGAAACTCCCAAAATGGCCTTGTATGCTGTACGATAAGCCCATAGTGCATCATTCAATCTGAGACTCTAATCCTTCCGGTTAGGGTTCACTTTCTTCTCCAAGATGTGCTTGATTTCCTTATTTGCCAACTCTGCTTGCCCATTCGTCTGCGGATGGTAAGCGGTGGAGACTTTGTGAGTAATCCCATATTTCTTCATCAAGGCCTCAAATGCTCGGTTATAAAAGTGGGTGCCTTGGTCACTTGTGATCGCTCTCGGCATCCCAAACCGTGAAAGAATATTGTCTTTGAGAAACTCCATGCTGGAACCATTCGGTAGTTGTTGAAGTTTACCAAACAGCCGTCAAATTCAATTATTTATTAACCAAACTACAACTAAAGATTTGCATAGTATAGCGAGGAAGTCCGAGTCGATCCACAGGGAGCTCGAATATAGCTTAATCGGATGATAGGCTTTATGCAAGGTTCTCGGCGTTTAAGACAGCCAACTTTCGGTTTTTGATTTGAATGACGATATTTAAACTTGGAATTAAACTAGATTAAAGACGGTCGAGTCAAAGGGATTGATTTACCCACGACTTGGCCGTCAAACGGTTTCTTCATCTAACTCAAGAGTGAACCGAAACCGTTCGGATTCCACTAGAAGAATTAAAAGCTGAAGACTACTTGTAACTTAATCAAGGGCCGGATTCAAATTGAACTCTTTAACGCAAGTGAGCAACGAAAAAGAATCGTTCGCACGCGTAGGATTATCAAGCACGTAGCATAAGACGATAAACTCCATGATCGAAGAAGCTATCAACCCCATGATCAACACTAGAAATCATGGGTATAATTCATTCAAAAACCATTTGAATCACCAAGTCATAGAGTGAACCTCACCCCATGACCAAACCTATATACTACTCCACCATAGCAAAAAGACTAGAAAAAGAGTTAAGCATAAAAAGCATGATTCACCGATAAAAACTAAAATAAACTTGATATTAATGAAAATCTAACAAGTAGCTACAACTTTAATGCATGAGAATTTAACAAACAACTAGTACCTTGAAGAGTTCTTGAAGGAAATGACAAGAAAAGCTTCAAAAAGAGTAACAATGGAGTTCTTAGGAAATAAAAGACTTAAAGCTAAGTGTAACTAGTTTATGGCCATATATGGCATAACGACCTAGTTATATGGCTCAAAGATCAGCCTTACAATGGACCAAAAGGTCCCCAAAATATCCCAAAATCAATCCAATAGTAGAAACTTTCCATAAATGGAAGGTTGAACCATTCTTCAAAAAGTGCTGGTCGAAGGGCATTGGTACCAATACTTAAAAATTGAGGTATCGGTACCAACTCAACTGTCTTCCAATTCAACATAATGGAACCGATACCATGTTTATGAGGTACCGATACCAAATGGACAAATTTTTTGGGAAACTTCACGGGCTTGCTCCGGACACTCCCGAACTCAGATTTGGGTGTTCTTTGGACCGTTGGAAAGCTTGTCGAATATACTTTCTAACCCAAGTGGTTTGGATTAAAAGTAATTTGTATATCAAAATTTATGACGATTCTACCCTCAGCTGGTCGGAAGTTGAATTGCTTTGGTAAAATTCTCGCATCTCTTTCAATTCCCTTGACCTTTGGGCGACCCGAGCAACCTCCAAACCATCTCTTCATGACTTTTCGGGCACCACAACGGGGTGGCACGTGGCCTTGAGCACTTGGTTGCATTCGGTGCATTCCTTGGCATTAAAACCGCCTTATTAGCACAGTTTACCTGAAATACACAAAAACCTACCTTACGTGCAATAACGCAATAAAAGCTAAATAAATGCGATATAAAACAACATAAAACGGGATTAGTCAAACCTAATATCTATAATATTGGGTGCTCATCACTCCACCACCACCTTGGCATCATTGGTCCGTGTTGCAATAGCCTCTACACACTTGGAAACGTAATCGACCGCCAACAGGATGTACAGATTACCGAAGGAAATCGGAAATGGTCCCATGAAGTCAATGCCCCAACAGGATCACTATAAAGCAATTCAACCATATGTTCTTCTACGAGGGTGTCAATGAAACTCGCTTCGTTCACACTCTCGTCATCCCCCATCTGACTGCCTATATTGAAAACATTGACCTCCATCTTCATGTTACCGAAGGTCAATCCATTTCGGCAATTGATAACTGCATCCGCCGTGGCTAGAAAGGGTCTCCCAAGGATCACCGGAGTAGAAGCAGCACAAGAATCGATCGGATTTGTATCGAGAATCACAAAGTCCACCGGATAGATAAACTGACCAACTTGTACTAGAACGTCTTCTACTACCAGTCTTGGAACACGGACACTCTGATCGGCTAATTGAAGAGTGACTTAAGTAGGCTTTATCTCCCCTAACCCAAGTTCTTGATAAATAGATAACGGAAGCAGATTGACACTTGCGCCAAGGTCGAGCAAAGCTTGTTCGATATGCTTCCCTCCAATGGTAACTGCAATAGTAGGACTCCCCGGATCTTTGTACTTTGGTGCGATATTCGTCTGAATGATGGAGCTCACTTGTTCGGTCAGAAAGATCTTCTTTTGGACGTTCAATTTCTGCTTCCGAGTGCATAGATCCTTAAGAAACTTCGTATAAGACGGAATCTGCTTGACGGCATCCATAAGGGGGATGTTGATCTTTACTTGATTAAACAGCTCATGCAGCTCCGTATTGAGATTCAGTTTCGTCAAAGCCTTCAAGCGATAAGGATAAGGTGCCGGTGTTGGAATAACTTTAGGTTCCGGTACACTTTCCTTCTTTTTGCCCTTTTCCTTCTACTTGTCTTCTGAATCCTCCTTGCTTGCCTCCTTGGGAGATTCCCCAAGGATTGGTGTTGGAACTGAACGATCGATAGGAGTAGGCAACAAAGTAGGCTCCGGAGGCATCTCCTCTTGATTATCCACGGTCTTCCCACTTCGGAGAGAAATAATGGCCTTTGCTTGCTCGGGAAAAGTCACCGAAGAGCTAGCAAAGTGAACACCTTAAGAAGTCAGAGTGGATGTTATTTGCGGGTTCAGTTGAGGCTGTGTTGGGAATTTCCCCCTCTCTTGTTGCAGCATCCCCACTGTTGTTGTTAATTTCCCCAACTGATTCCTAATATCATTCATCATCTGAGTTTGTTGCTCGTTGATAATAGTTTGGCTTGCAAGAGAGCACTGAATTGATCTTCCCAAGAACACTTAGAGGGTTGTTGTTGAAATTGAGAGGGTTGTTGAAATTGTCCAGGTTGTTACTGAAATTGGTTTGCATAAGGGAATGGAGTAGAAGGAGCAAACCCTGGCAGACCTTGAGCTTGAGGGAAACGGAAAGCATTTTGAGGTTGCTTCCAAGGCACTTGAGGCGCGGGGGGTGGAGTTTGAGAAGAACTCCCTTCATTAGACTGATTCCATTGGAAGGCTGGATGTTGACATGTCCCCGGATTATAAGATTGAGAATAGGGATCAAAACGTTGCACTGCATGAACCTCCTCCGGAGCAATCCCATTGATCACGTTCTTCAGCGCTGGAATGTTTAGACAAGCATCGGTAGTATGGCCCACCATTTCGCAAATAATACATACTTCCTTGGCGAACTACCTTCACTTCTTGAGATTGAGCACTCTTAAGCTCCAATTTATCAAGCTTTCGGGCAATCTCCTCCAAACGGGTTTCCAAAGCTGTATGCTCCGCAATAGAGAATTTTGCTGAACCAGTAGGGCCTTGATTGAACATAGCCCTATCTCCTGGGTCTGCAAATTGCCAAGACTGTGTCTTCTTAGCTAGTGACTCATAGTAATCCCAAGCATCCTCCGGTGTCTTTCCCATAAAATCACCTCCTCCCATAGTATCTAGAAGCTGTTTGCTCTCCTAAGAACACCCTGTGTAGAAATAGTTAACTCGAAGATACAACGGGAAGTTGTGATGAGGAACCGACATGAGCAAGTCCTTGTATCGCTCCCAATACTTGTGATAAGTCTCTCCATCCCTTTGCTTGAAACTTTGAATTTGATCAATAAGTAACTTCGTCCGGCTGGCTAGAAAGAATTTAGTAGTAAAAGCATCCTGAACTTCTCCCTTGTTGCGCAACGATTGAGGCTTCAGAGAATTGAACCACTGCTTCGCTTTGTCCTTTAAAGTGAATGGAAACAACTTCAGGCGAGCTTGATCAAGTTGCCCTGGAACTGTAACGAAGGAATGCAGAATATTCTCGTACTCTCGGATTTGCAAATAAGGATCCTCCAATTCTCTCCCCCGAAATTCTGGAATTATCCGAAGGTACTCAGCTTTGAATTCAAACACATTCCCATCAGCTGGAACCGGAATAACAATAGGCGATACTTGCGGAGCCCGTTCTGGATTCAGATAATCACGTAGAGTACGAACTGGAGCTTCTTCGGCCATTGGGCCTTTGAGATTTAATCTGCAAGGCGGAGAGTGGGCAGGATACGCCCTGACAATGCTACGGATTCTCGGCGAAGACGAAGAACGATGAAGCCGATGGGAAATTGGGCTTCGGTACACAACAGGCATATACAAGCAACTACTACTAACTAAGTACCAGCAAACTAACAAACTGGAGGGGCTAGACTGCCACCTTAACTCAGTAAACAGAATATGCGAGGGGTTATGCCACCACCTCGGCTAAGCAATCCAATCAAATAACACAAGAAATACTAAATAACTAATTAGATAGCTCAATACTTAACCAGGCTTTGTTACACCTCAAGTTTGGCATGAGACCAGGCTAGAGGTATCCACCAAGCTAAGTACGAGCTACTAGCAAATAAACTACTAAGCTACTATTACTACCAGACGGAAGCGGGATACTTACAATGGTTTGTCGAACCTCCAAGAAAGCCATAATAAGAAATCCCCGGCAACGGCGCCAAAAATGCTTCGTTCGTCGATATATCAAATAAGATCACCCCAAGCATAGGGTATAAGCGTCCAATTGAAACATAATAATCCGGAAGACCAGGATTGTACCCAAGGGAATAATTAATACGGCTTTACTGGATTTGTAAAAGTAAACAGGGTTTTCGGGTTTTAGACAGCCAACTTTGTTTTATGTATGAGGTGGAAATAAAAAGGCTAAATTAAAAGCAAATTAACTAGGATAAAAAGCAGGTTAGGTCTAGTAATAATTAACACCCACGACTCGAGTCGAATCACATTTCTCGCCCAAATACGCGGTTTAAGATACTCAACTAAGGTTCTTAACCCGAAAGATAGAATGGTTCGATTACTAAGCTAGCTGTAGAATTTATGTAGCAAATACCTTGAGCGATAGAGCTCCAAGCATCATGTGTGGTAAGTAGGCGATGCTCTTACCTACACATGATCAAAGAGGTTAACACCTTAGCAATTTGACAAATAAATCCGAACTACACATCGATTTTCGAATCAAAGATTCAAACTTTATGGTGAAAAACACAATTTTACTCGAGTCAATAGGTGCTAATCACCCCATGACCTAACCTTAGAAAACTACTTACACATATCTAAAGTGATAAGAGCAAGCAAAAATCTAGCTAACATATTGAAATCACAAGACATGAAATAAATTAGAGATAATGATAGATCGGATGATTGTCTACAACTTTAAAGAATGAGAAAGTAGCAAAAACTAATTAACTAAAGCAGAAAATACAATATTAAGGGCTGAAAAATGAAGAACACTCAAGAACAACAATAACAATTCAAAATCTAGATCTAAAAATATGCAATACAAAAGTTGTTTGTACAAGTGACATCACTCCTATTTATATGCTCCAAGGTACGCACACGGAATATCCCAAAAGATGCTCCAAAGATGCCCTCTAAAGCTCTCGGTACCAATAGTGGAAGACTTAAGATCCAAGAGATAAGGACTCGGTACTGATAGGTGCCAAAAGATGGTACCGATGCCGAGCCAATTAATGGCTGTCCCATGAGATGCTCGGTACCTATCGGTGCTGGAAGTAGGTACGAATACCTACTGGTCTTCAAGGCTATTGTTGGATAATAGCTCAGTACCGATTGAAGATAATCAATGGTATCAATATCAAGTGGACTAGGCCCAGCTTTTGACCGTTGACTTGCCTTGCCTTGTCGTCGGGTCACCTTCGGCTCTGAATAACATTGGCACGCCTTGGGCTTTAGAACTCCTGCTTTGAATGATTTTTCTACAAAACAAAACTAAAATACCTTACGAGCAAAAGCAATTAAAAACAACTAATTAACGATAAAATTAACTAAAACTAGATTACTAGCGCACCCTACATTGCATTATCGGGTGCTTATCATAGTACAACATGCTCGAAGTTACAGTATGTTTAATCTCCTAAATTGAATTGAACTATCATTTCTTTTTTATGCTTCGACGGTATGTTTTCGAGCAGTGTCTTTTACCAATTAGAAGTTATATAGTACGTTTTTGGGCATAAGTTCAAGCGGTTGTTTTCGGGTTGTCAACAGGTTAAGAAGCAAACCGAATGTCCCTTGGTTTATTGTACCAAGGTGTTTGTAAGAATACCTCATACAAGGTGTTCATTGGTTTATTGCACCAAGGTGTTTGTAAGAATGCCTCATCTAAGGTGTTCATTGATCTTATTTCTTTTAGTTGTTGTTCCTATGTATACTACTACTGATGTCGGCAGGGTTATTCAACTCCCCTGCTTTGCTATGTTAACGTGTAGCTACTTACTCATAGCCGCAGGTTTTTTGTTTTCTCGGCAAACGAAACGATTTTATTAACTCGAAAGGGGTACATCGAGGGGAAAACAAGAGCGAGTGAACACTATCTCACCACACCACAAAAAAACATGAAAGAGCATCCAACCGAAAGTTGGATGAGACAACACCTCAAGCCAAACTTAAAGTTTTAACTTACGGATTCCACCTAGAAAGCTTCTAAAATCCTCCACTGAATAAACCTTGATGTCATACTTTGCTTTCATCCACATTGCCACCCTTGTCTTGACAAGATCCCCAACCTCACTTGCGGACCTTATAACATTGTTGAAAATGAGGTCATTCCTCGCAAGCCATATAGACCACAAAGTAGCAAAGAATGTCACCTCCCAAATGTGCCTTTCCAAATTTCGAAAACTATTCCCAAACCACCAATTTGCTAGTCCTGGCAAGGAAGAAGGACAAACCCATACTAACTGCCACCAATGCATGATGATTGACCATATGTGCCAAGAAGACAAACAAAACAAAAATAGATGCTCCGGGGTTTCCTCACAGAGATCACAACGAGGGCAAAGAGGCAATTGACCCTCTTGGATCATATTCCTGCGAGCAAGAACTAATCTTGTAGCCACTCTACCTTGCAAAGCCAGCCAAGAGAAAATTTCCACCTTTGGTGGGCTTAGGTTCTTCCATAGTGACCCCAATACCTCATCACCAACATGTACTTCTTGTTCCCACTGACCATTCACAGATTTCACCGAGAAGCATTTATCTGTTGTCCATTTCCAGTGTAACGAGTCTTGTTTAGACGGGTCCAAAACTATATCATGTAGTCTTTGGTGCAACTCCTCCTCTTGGCGTTTTTCCCAATCATACAAACGTCTCCCAAAAGATAAATTCCATCTGCCAACTCCATCATCTTCCTTCATATTTCTGACCACTTGCCCTTTTTGAGTAGAAATCAAATACAACCTGGGGTATACTTCCTTGAGAGCTACATCTCCAAGCCAAACGACTTCCCAAAACAAAGTTTCCTGTCCAGAGCCCACTTGAACTTTAAATCCCTCTTGAATTATTGGACCAATAGACGAAGAAGCATTCCCAATGGAACAAATATCACTCCATATACTTGAAATTCGTCCAGAAACAGGGAGATGGGGAAGCCAACATCCCTGGTCCAGATTGTACTTCTTGCGGATAACCTTCACCCATAGTGAATCCTTGTCGTTGTTAAACCTCCCCCTCCACTTTGCAAGCAATGCTAGGTTTTGAGTCCTCAGATTCTTAACCCCCAACCCTCCATTCTCTTTCTTCTTGGCTATTACCTCCCATTTGACCAAGCGCAATTTTCTCTTGTCAACCGAATCACCCCAGAAAAATTGTCTTTGTAATTTCTCAATTGACTTTGCTACTGCCACAGGCATCTTGAAAATAGACATGAAATAGATGGGGAGATGACCAAAATTAGAATTTAACAGAGTGAGGCGGCCTCTCGATGAATTAAATCTCCTGCTCCATACATTCAACTTCTTGGTCATCCTATCCAACACTGGTTCCCAAGTTTTAATCCTTATGTATAGCCGCAGGGTTATACGTAATACTTACGCTCTGGAAGTTTGTGACATTAAATTATTGAAAACTGAACATTTAAAGCTGTAGTAGGTAATTTTTTGTTTGGTAAATATACAGTAGTAGTATGTAATTTGGGAAGAAGGCATTTTGCAAACCACTTGAATTGCAGTCTGACATGTTAAGAAGGACCAATTGCTACAGTAGTAGGTAATTTTTTGTTTGATAAGTGACATAGCCTTCAGTTCAATCTTGGTTTGTGATATTTTTTTTTTTAATTGTGTTTTGTCATTTCCCTTGCATTAGGCAATGACCAGTAAAGGGAAACCAACACGTTTGGGCAATGGAAAAAAGATTTACGGGTATCACCCTTTGAAGTATCTTCTATCTTTATTTTGAAAAGAAAAATGTAACACCACGAACAATGGGCCGTCTGCCTAACCACCGGCCTTGCCCAACTTTTCTAAGCTTACGTGCACCATGATTGGGATTGGAAATTATACCAATAGTAGCTTGGCATCGGGAATCAATGACTTTTTCGGATTGGAACTCAAAACCCAAATTTTCTTTTAAAAGTAACCTTTGTACTTTTTCTCTTTCTAACTTTTCAATCATTACTCTCATTTTTCACTCTATCTCTCTCCACTTTTTATCTCTCTCCACAATCATTACTCATTTCTCTCTCTACCTTTATTCAAAAACACTACTCAAAACCCACAACCGAACAAGGGCTAAGCGAATCAATGACTTTTTCATTGAGAGTCAATTAATTACTAAACGACATTCTAATTTCTTACTGTTGTTGCTACACATATTTTAGGAATAATCCGGTAAAGAGATATCAAAAGGAACACTTGTGCAATGTGCCCGAGGAGAACGAGAATGAAATTTTAAGCAAAGCACTGCAAGGTAATCGGAACAACACTCGCCGATAAATACAAGTGCAAGGCTCTTATTAATCAAAATCATGTTTGAAATTTGACTATCTACATCTTCTAATCATTTTTTTTTTTTTTTGTAATTCTTTCTCAATTGATGACTTTGTACGGAAAGATTCAACCTCTCCGAGATGAAAATATTAGACCCAAAATTCGCGAATTCGAGATGGGCGAGACCACTGTGTTGTCCATGTTCACAAGGTAAGTCTCCATATAAATATGGAGTTTCTTGCAAACCCTCATTAGTACCCGTAATACAATGTGTCTCTCTTAATAGGAGATACAAAGAATAATGGCAATGGCTAGGAAAGAGAAGACAACGTATGTAGGGAGTGGAAAGGAAAACTCTGGGGTATCACACATTGACACATGTCTTTGACCTTTCATTTGAAAAAAAAATATTAGTCCTTAAGTAATACTGCTACTTTTTGAATTAGTTTTATGACATAAAAATTGCTCCTACACATTCTTTAGCCACAAGTTGGTAAAGAGATATCAAAATTAGTACTAAAGCGAATCCTAAAGCAAAGCATTGCTTGACGATCAGAACAACACTTGCTATGGGATACCATGGTAAGACTCTTTTGAATAAAAACAATATGACATGCAAAATGAAATTAAAGGCAACAAATGTGATAGTTGATGCAACTGACTGAACAGTTCGGTGTCTATTTATAGACACAACCTCTACACGAAATAAATATCGGGGCAGCCCGTGATGAGCACTGTGCCAACATTGGCAACACATCCGTATTCGTAAGGTATTCCTTAAACATGCTCTTTAAGTTATAATTATTTTAATCAGCTTTGTTAATTTTACGAATACACGTTTTATTATGCAATACTTCAAAGGATACACAAAGGACAAACACAACTGCTCAGGCAAGGCAGAAGTCAAGTTATGCAGATAAGGGGAAAGAGCTTTTCACCTATGCTAATGAAAAAGATACTTCTTTGATATTATTCCTACACAATACTTTGTATCTCTTTCAAAAACGTATGGGTGTGGAGTATTTGGAGTTTAAACAAATTTGAAATTATGTGCCATAATTATTGTATCCTTACCTGTAAATGTAAAGATGATCGTGAAAGACTCCACTAACTCAATGGAACTCTTGCTAAATGATACGAAGGCAGAATTTATCTTACAATGTGTCCCATCATATCTGAAGAAACTAATGTTAAGGCAAATACTTAAAAGCTAAATATAAATCACACTGTATAGAATTAAAATAATATAGTAATACATTTATTTATGATGTTTTGTCAGGATAATGGGGTGCAAATCCTCAAAGACCACATTTCTCAAATTTATGAATACCCATACGTGTTTATTATTCCTGCTTGAAAAATTGTCTACCTTGACCATTGTGCCTCTATGGTGGCTTTCGTATTAAAAGTTAATTGGTCAGAAAAGTGTTGGCACATTTTCAAAGGTAATAAACAATTACAAAGATTGTAGGGGTGATAAGTTGTCCTTTTGATTTCATTGCCAGTTCAAATTCTGTGATGAATTTAGTAATTCTTAATCTTATTTATGTAGGAATGTCGAGGATTGGCAAAGGGACAATGGGGTCATCATGATAAGAGCTTTGTTAAGACATTGAAAATTTCATAATGACATTTTATTTGTTAGGTTAAGTTTTACAAATATATATTTGGTTTGACATTAGTTAATTTTTATTACGCGCGTGTGTTGGGTGATTTATGGATTTTGGAATTTTTTTGCAAAATCCATAAATCAAACCAAATATATTTTTTGGGTGATTTATGGTTAATTTTTATTATGGACATATATTTTTTGCACCTCGATTTGTCTAGCGCATATACCATAGTTTACTTTGTTCCTCTCCATTTTTTACAACATGTCCTCCCTTTACTCATTGTCCGACGCATTCGCTAGTACTTATTAATATGGGGGGAAGGAGTACGTACTTATTGACATTGGTGATCCACCACCAAATTTTTGCAAATCAACTACAAAAAATATTAGTACATATTTTCAAATTGTTGAAAATTTTCTAATTTGATTGGTTCTTATTAGAAAATTTTATATTAGCCCATCATACAAAAAACTCTGAGTTCTCATTGCTTATTTTCACCATGCAAGGCGAATTGAATTTTAGCGCTTTCGATCATTGCCAATTTGGGTGTCAAGAGAGTGAAGCATAGCAGGATATATCACCTTAGTACTTTAGTAGCACTTTGCTTCTTTTTTCACTTTATTATCTGTTAGTTGTTTTTGTTTAGGATGTCTTTTTTGTTTGTTTCTTCCAATCTATTGAATACGTGAATTTTTTAATCCAAAAAAGAGAACTCATGGTGATTCCCACTATCGAATTTGATTGCCCTAATATAATTTTCTACGAGTACTTTTTTTCTTCTTCAGCTTCCATTCCCAATCCCAAATCGACACCAAAATCAACCTCCAATCCCCGATATATATTCGTGATCATGATGGATTTGGTGATCGCGCTAGGAAAGTGTTCATTAATAATTTGGGATTCGTTGTATTGGTGTTGATCAATCGGGGTGGAGAAAGAAAGGAGAGATACAAATTGTAGGGTGTTTGATTAATTAATGGTGATGGTGGAGCTTTTTTATTTTTCTGTGAAGTTAAAAGGAAAAAAAATTAAAATGGCTATCTTAAAAAATCGAGTTCATAATGTCATGAAAACCTGTTAGTCAAATGGGAGGGAGGGGGTTGTTCAAAAAGAAAAAGAAAAAGAAAAAGGTGGGAGGTAAGTGGTATGTGATTCATTGTGAATACTGAAATATAAACCTCGAGGAGGGGAGAGTAATTAATTTCCAATACTCTAAGGATCCCAATGGTTTATTCGGGGGTCGACTATTCGCAGTCTCGTAATTTTTTCCCTTAGCTCGTTAAAAATTTTCAACTATACTTAACAGTTAGTTACCGAAATTGAGATACATTTTCAGCATCCAATTACCGAAATATAATCTTTTTTTTTCAACAGCTATTTACCGAAAATGTATATTCGGCTATACTCAACAGTTAGTTACCGAAATTGGGATTCGTTGTATTGGTGTTAATGAATAGTATGTTACTATAGCTATATCGTGTTCGAGCACAAGGATATCAACAAAATCTAGGGTTCCGGAAGGTTTACACTCTGTTTCCGTGTGATTCATCTCTCAATTGGTTTGATTTCGGTCTTATTTTGCAGATATTTACATGAATCGTTTGAATCTATATACATCTGTGTGAGTGGGGATTTGGGTTCTTAAGTTTATTTTCCAGTTATTTGGCCTTTTGTTGTTACTTCCCCTCCAAATAAGTATTTGGTGGTTTTATTAAGAAGTTTGTGATTATTATATTGAGTTCTAGGAATAGGATATCAACAAAATCTAGTGTCTTGGAAGGTTTCACTCGCTATCCGTTAAGCTCTTGGTTTGATTTTTGTTTTCTTACATGATGCTTATGTCGAAGATTTGGAATTTTTATATTACATGTGTGTGTGTGGGGATTTAAGTGTTTAGTTTATGCCTATTGACGGATTTTTTTTTTTTTTTTTCCCCCAATCGGTAATAGGTTGTTATTCTTATTGCTGCATCAAAGAAACATCAAGGGAGGCTTCCCTATTAACCCAGCTTGGAAAATCCCTAAGCCAAGTTATAGTGGACTCCTGAAAAAGGACATATTTGGCTAAAACATTAGCCACCCTATTACAATTACGAGGGACAAAAACAAAGGAGCAAGAATTAAAACGACTACCAAAAGATAAAATATCGCTAATTATAACTTCCAGGCATGCTGTAATCTGTCTCTTCCCTTGTAACATGTTGATCACAGTTTGCGCATCCCCTTCAACAGAGTATGAGCATTCAGACGAACAAATGGGACTGGCCAGTGCAATTCGAAATCCTTCTGCTTCCACCATTTCGGCTGATGCTCTTCCAAGAATAGGAACAGCCATAGCACCCAAAATATCTCCAGAAGCATTCCTAAAAACCACTCCCACTCCCCCGTTACGAGAACTCGGTTCAAAAGCACCATCAACATTTATCTTAATCCTTCCATGTACTGGTGGTCTCCGTAGCTTAGCATTTCCACAATTCTCGGCACAAGTAGAAACTTGGTCTTTCTTAGTAGCCTGCAAAAAATAATCAAATTCCTCCAACGCCTCTTGGATATATAATTTTTGTTTCCAATTTCCAGTTCTGCTTGAAAGCCCTATTGATGGATTTGATGCAATAAAATTGTTCTACTTCCCAATTATTCGGCCCTCTGTAGTTGCCCGGGCAAACAAAATAATCAGTGGTTTTTTGTGTGGTATGAAGTTTGCAATTGCAGATTGGTTCTAATTGATTGATTAGCAAGTTAGTATATGTCTGCTTTTGTTCTACAACAAGTAGGCTTTGTATCTATACATCTGGTTTTATTGCATGGGGATTTGTGCCTTTTTTAAGTTTTTGCTATATACTTGATCAAATTTTGAGGCTCTGCTTTTCAATTATTCGTACGTTCTTGTGTTATTCTGGCCCAGGCAAAAATGTATTTTGTTGTTTTCGTTATATGAAGTTAATTTGTGATGATTATGGAGTTCAAAGACTTAACGACAGGGATATCGACAAAATCTGGGGTGCATGTAAAAGTTTATCGAAAAAATGGCGACATAGTGAATTCATGTTGACAAAGGCAAAATAGGGAGTGTGGATTCTAAAATTAAAAAATAAAATAAAATAAGTGTGAAAATCACTTCCCTTGCATAATTGTATGTTTATATGTTGGTTTTCTTTCTCAGTCAAATGACTTAGCGCGGCATTGGAGTTTGGCCCAATAGTTGTGTAGCACTCCAAAAGAGTTTCTTTGTCCAAGGACGTAATTCGACCTTGGAGTTTGGCCTCATGGTCGTGTAGCACTCCAAATGAGTGTAAGGTGTAGGATTCGACTCTTATGGTTAGGACTTTGTGAAATTATGCGGAAGAGTTCAATCTACTCCTAGAGGGGAGGGGTGAATAGGAGTTTTGAAAAAAAAAATCACCAATTTTCTTATTTAAAAATTAATAAAGATGAACGGGTTGATTATCTCGATTAATCCAAACTAAAAAGCAAGTAGTGTAGTAGAATAAAAATTGAGACAGGATACGCACGATTTACGTGAAAAACTTAGGGTCCTAAATAACCCTAAGCCAAAACCACGGCCTAACACTATTGATATTTTCTATTAATTAAAAAGAAGTACAGATTGCAAAGTAGCAAAATCCTTACCCAAGTCTTTACCTATTCTCGTCAATCTCCGATGCTCCCAGAGCTTCTTCAAGATCCAATAGATGTACCACAGACTTCACGCCCGAACTCTGAATTCAACCGGCTCCGAATCAATCTCCAAAAGATTCGGCCACAGCAGCAATCGGCACAAAAAAACCACAAACGGTGAAAGAATGAATGATATGATATAAACGGGATCTCTGCCGAAAACCAAAAAACCGTGCAGTGCAACCTTTTCTTTTTGTTATGAAAACCAAACTCTCTCTTTCCTCTCTATCGAGAGAAAACAAAACAAAAACAATAGTCATACAAGAACGAAGAAAAAAGGAACGTGGGCTGCCACCAACACTTGGTCAATCTTGCCTCTCTGTATGTATTTTATTCTCCGTGCTCGTCCCTTTGTATGTGACCTAATAGTCGATATATAATAATAGTATTGATAACGTATTTTCCGGAGAGTTAATGATGTATATGGAAAACATGATTTTTTTTTCCGAAAAAGGTCGACAATCACCTAATCAAAGGAAATTAAAACGATTAAGGAGTGTATATATATAAGAATTTTGAGTAAGAAAAATCCCCTAATCAGTAAAGAAGACTAAAATGATTTTGAGCTCGAAAATGCAATGCATGAGATGTCGTGCAATGCTTTTACCTCTCATGCAATTGGATCGATTTCGCAACGGTCAACTTGGCGCAGATAATGGGAGGAGCATCGAGCGAGCAACTACCCTAAGGTCATCCACAATGGTATAATCAAAAGTCAATTGCTGTTAAAGTTAACAATGTTGGTACAAAAGATGACTCACAATGGTATAATCAAACTTAGCAACATCCTTAGAAATAATCAAATTTTGGGCTTTGGATAACCAAAACTAACAACATTTTTCAATAATCAAAATTTGTGAACCTCACATGTCATAAGTTAACTGGTTCCAAAATTTGTATAAGTATTTTCTTCTTCTCTTCTTTGCCTACTCTATATCTTCTTCACCTGCTCTATATCTTTTTCATTTCATCCACAAACTGTTGCTATTTCTTCCCCTTCAAAAGTGAAACTCATATCTCTCGATCATCTACAATTCAACCAATCGTTGCCGGATTAAGGTATTTCATTTTTTTTTTCCGTTTCTATTTTATTCCCTTTTCGTTCGTCCCCTATGGTTGAGTACATGTAAAACCTTACATTCTTTTTCAAATTCAAAAACACATCTAATTTTTTTGGAAGATTAATGTTGTGTTTGGATTGTGTTTTGAAAAATAGTAGGGGTAATAAGTGGAGAGAGATAGAGAGAAAAATATGGGAAGTAGGAGGAATCTAGGGGGAATTTTTTGAAAAATTCTTTTTGAGTTGGGAAGAGAACAAAGCATAAGAGAGTGGTGGATTTGTGATATTAGTTTTGATTAGATAGGCTATAGGAATAGGAAGGGAAAAAAAAAAGTTTCGGTGTTGTTTTGACAGAGAACACGAGGAAGAACACTAATTTTCGATATATCTTTGCCCAAAAAAAACGTAACGGGGGAAGTGAATGGCGGGAAGGAGATATATATATATATATATATATATATATATATATTTGTTTTTTTCAGATGAACTTGTAGTGGACCACTTATTTTGGTTATGAACTAGAAATGACCATTGTGGACCTCAATATTGTTAAGCTTAGCAACCTCTTAAATGAATAATCAAAAACTGATATGTCAACTTTTGATTATCCATTTTTTATTATACCACTGTGAATGGCCTAAGAACCTACCCATTACAATCAAATGCAGAAACACGAATAGAGGTTTTGAACAACCCCGAAAATTGCCAAAATATCTAACACTTTGCCCTTCTCCATAGTAGTCGAACAAGTATTAACATACAAGCATCCTGATCCTGTCGTCCAAAAAAAACAAAGAACTTAACTCAAATGTTTTACATTTCTTTTTCTTATACTATTAAGTTTTTAATTTTGCAAATTGGAAATCGTTGGCAGTTTAATATGTTTTTTTTTTTTGTTTTTTAGGAACACAGACATAATTCCAGTTTGATACATGGTTGTCTAATTGGAAACTTTTCTAGTTTTCTGTGATGTCGCCTACGCTTTTGGCATCTTGTTTATGGATTTGTTTTCACCTCGTTTTACACTTTGCCGCCTTAAAATTAGTAATCGACAAATGCATTTAGGTTTGGGTCCTTTGGGATCAGCATCTCAACCCTTTCTTTTAAATGCATCAAAACTCAAAAGTTATGTCCCACATGCAATTGTATTGTATTCGAAACCCATCAGTTTGTAGTCTAATTGAACCGTGTCAACACTAAAGACCCATTAAAAAATGATCATCCTAGGTCAATAGGGAGTTTTTTTTTTTCAATCAATAAAAATAGAACAGATCATTTACATCATCTATGAAGTACAAACACGGGACACTACATCAATTATGAGAGTCCACGAGATAACAAAACCCAACAACTCAACCAATACAAGAAATAAGCCCATTATAGGATAGAAACAAAGAAAGAAATGAAAAATCCATCTAAGGGTCTCATATAGGGGTGTACACGGTCCGGATTGGTTCGGTTCTTTAGAAAACTAGTAACCGGACCATTTTCAACGGTTCTAAAAAATTAGGAACCAGAACCTAACCAATATATGCATGGAACCTAACCAGAACCAAATCGCAAAACCAATCCGGTTTAGTTCGGTTCCGTTTCTATCCAATTAGCATATAAACACATATTCACAAAATATAAACTCAAAAAATTAAAAATTTAAAGCATCAAATAACTCATAAAAAAATAATAGACATTTTATTAAGAATCAAAACCCAATATGGTTCACGAAATACTTAACACTCGACCAAAAAACATTGACGAAAATCACCAATAAAGTAGCCAAAACCACTTATGGAATAATTAAATTCAGTGATAGAAAAACATTAATGACCCATTATATTTAGGACAAAAATTAAACCTATATCATAAACTATAAAATATAGCAGCACGTCTTGAAATAAAGAACAATAGCTCCAATGCCCAAAACATCACTTAAATCAGCAACACTAATTTATTCCATGTTCAAAAAGTAGACCAATCTCTACACATATATTTATTTTTATATAATTATATATATTAGTTTTAAACGGGCCGATCCGGTTCTAACCACGGTTCTTTAATTGAGAACCAGTAACCGAACTAAAATTAACGGTTCTTATTTTTTTGGAACCATAACCTGACCACAGAATCACAGAACTGGGCCAAATAGGACGGATCGGACCGGTTTTACGGTTCAGACAGTTTTCTTGACCACTCCTAGTCTCATACATAGGTCGGGATATTGGAACTCCCGATCTTCTAGTGAGATAGAAAAGTCCTGACCAACTGAGATAATCCCGGTTGGTTAGGAAATTAGGGTTAAATGCATGTTTATAACTAGTTCTCATGGTAGGACTTGGGAGTATTTAACGCTTCACTTGAATGGAAAGCTCACCACCATAATTCGAGAAGAGGGCGACAATTGGACAAATGGAAGGACAACCTGAAAATGACTGATGCTCTCTTCGGAATTCAGATGAGTAGAATGTCTTCATCAATGGGATTAGAGTACTTTTCGGGGCTTCAAAATTACTCGTAGTGCGCGCATGCTGGCTCAGACATTCGATAAACAAAAAAAACCAAAAGATTAGAGCACAACCAATCCTTGAGAATCACAAAATTTAAATTGAAAATTAACTATTCTAATTGTCTATTAGTATGAGTTAAGAAGATTATGGCCTTTGTTTGTTATAGTGCACTCACAGCTAAAATTTTCACTATTCGTAAGCGAAAATTAAAGGGAAAATTTTACAAATGGTCCATTTACTTTGCATGAATTCTCATTTTCGTCTTTCTTGTACCAATTGCGCCCTATAGTTTATATTTTGCCTCAATTTCGTCCCTCTTGCTTACGGTGTCAATGAAACAAACGGAATTGAAGGGCAAAATTATCATTCTCCTCACAGAGGGACTAAATTGAGACTTCATACAAACTAGAAGGACTATTTCTAAAAATATTCTTTTTACTTTTGTTTTTGCAAATATAATTAAAAGACATCATACATAATATATTTTTCATCTCAGTTTTTTTAATCAAAATATGTTGAAAATTTTAAAGCTTTTATTATATTCTATATCACAAAAACATGAGAAAATTCGAAAAGTAACCCCTATGTTAAATGTCGATGTATCGTATTTTTTTCAATTGGATTTTCAATCTGGTTATGTTCTTTGTTACGCGATTAAAAAGAAAAATTGTTCAATAGTAATTAGGTATCTTGTATTTTTGTTTAATTAACCAATGAAATACTATTGCATTAAAACATGGGTATAGTGTATTTTTTTGGAACTTACTCATAGGACCACTCATATAACAAATAAATACAGATTGAATATTATTAGCTACATAATCAGTTTATTTTAGTCTTCAAATAATTTAACGACATATAGCTACATAATAAAATACAAAAATAACATCTTTAGATCAATATAAGTTAGCAATATCAAAGCTGTGAGTTGGCTTAAAATATCACCCCCAAGTCAAAAGTTCACTCACTTATTTGTTATTCAATAGTGATCCACTTCTTAATCAATGATTACAAGATTAACTAAATAATTTTGAACATTATTTTTTATTGGGTGGAAAAAAAAAAGAACATTATAAAAACATGATACTAATGATATGGAATATAATGATTTTCAATTTCATACCAAATGATAAAAACAAAAAATTTTGTGATATGGAATATAATAAAAACATTATATTTCCATACTTAATGATATGGAACATCATTAAAAAATTTTGTGATATGGAATATAATAAAAGTAAAAGCTTTAAAATTGTTTATATATATTCCAAAAATTTTTGAGATATGGAATATTAAGTATTCCTATTATATGTTGAAATTTTTTGCAAATTGTTTCCTCTTGCGTTTTTATATTCCATACTTAATATTCCATATCATTAAGTATGGAATATTAAGTATGGAACATCATTAATATTTTCAACATATTTTGATTAAAAAAACTGAGATGAAAAATATATATGTATGGTGTCTGTTAATTATATTTGCAAAAACAAAAGTAAAAAGAAAATTTTTAGAAATAGTCACTCTAGTTCGTATGAAGTCTCAATTTAGTCCCTCTATGAGGAGAAATGACAATTTTGCCCTTCAATTCCGTTTGCTTCATTGACACCGTAAGCAAGAGGGACAAAATTGAGGCAAAATATAAACTATAGGGCTAAAACTAACGCAATTGGTACTAGAGGGAAGAAAATGAGAATTCAGGCAAAGTAGAGGGACCATTTGTAAAATTTTCCCAAAATTAAAAGTAGCTTTTTTTCTCCATATTTAAACTATTTCGGGAAAATAAGTTACAAGCGCAAGGTACGCCAAATATGTCAACAAACAGCTTTTGGGAGGTCTAAAAATTAGGCTACACTAGAGGTTGAAGGTCACAAAGCTGGTGGAGTGGAAAGGGAGGATCAAAGTAGGAGCCATTGAGAATTGCATAAGCAGTGAGTTTGTTTGCAGCCTCAGTGGCATGTATTCCATCCCAACTCACATAGTTGTATGGGTCATCACAAGCTGTTGCTGTGAGAGTGCTCCCATTAATCACCTTGGTGCTTCCACAGTACACATTTGGGTCAAAGTTGTAGGCATTAGCCCCATATCCACAACATGCTCTGGTTCCATACTTCAACCCTGTTCCATAAACATCAAACATATGATAGTAACTCATAAGAGTGAGTAACAACATAAAGGTAGGTCGATCAATTATGTATGCTACCAAAACCTAAACAATAAGGAGAGAGAAACAGTAACGACAAATAAAAAGTTATGGATGTGACTGCGATAATTTTTGGGATCAATGCAACTTGTTCTGAGCTTGTCAAAGTTGTGTTAGTGGTGTTTGTCATAGGTTGTACATCTAATTTTGCTTTTATTAGCCCATTCTGAGAATCGTCGATTTTGATGCTTTTGAATTGTGAATCACTTTTAACAAATACACTACTACTTTTGTCCCAAGTTTTAGTCCCTCTTTGAGAATCCATCTATTCAGGGGAACAACATCAATGTTGTTCGACCGAGAAGTAGTTGTCAAAATTGCCCTCCTCTTTTAACATGGGCCGCTACTAATTAGTTTAAAAAGAGAAATGATAGAAAAGAAAACCCATCAATCTTTTCACCTTAACTTGTCAAAATGGACATGAATTATGGGACGTCAAAAATAAAATAATGGACCAAAATAGCAGTACAAAATGGATGGTTTGTTAGAATCATACCATGTGATATGGGGTGTTGGAAGAGGTCTAACAACACAGCATGAGTGTCCACATATATGACAGAAGCATCAGAGATTGCTTGTCTAGTTTGGGTTAAGGCTGCCTTGAGCAGGTTGTTATAGTCCACCACTGCATTGTTGTAGGAAACCAAGCACCCAAAGGTATCAAAGTCGGATCTATTGTGTGGAAGCTCTGCCAGAAATGCGGGGTAACAACCCACCGGAGCAAGATTCAGTACTAGGAAAGTGCGCCCACCTAGCACATATAAATCCTTGACATCCCACAAACACCATGGTTGATATTTATGAAAACAAAACTGATAGAACAATGAAAATCACTATAGGAAATTAATTATGGATGGTTTAGACTCAAACTGGTTTAGTGGAATCACCACCAGAATGAATTCAAGTCGAGTGTTGATTATTGTACGACTACAAGCGTAAGTTAAGTTATACTTTATATGTATATGTAGCTTTGTTCATGAGAAAATAAAAGCACGGAAACAAGCCATAGAAGGTGCACATAATACTTGAATAAGATGGTTGTCACGTGAGTGTTGAACAACTATTTGAGTGTTTTATGCACTTTTTGTGTATGAAACTGCAAATTGTGACATATAAGCTAGTTGCTGAAGTGTATAAAACTCTCTTTTTCGCTAAGGTTTTTTGCTTAAATTTGAGGTGTGGAATTACTCACCTTAATGTTGTTTGCAATTTGGGCAACCACTTGAGGAAGATACTGCTTAACTCCTTCTATACCAAGAGAAGCCAAGTTTCCAGTGAAGTCATTCTGACCAATGTAAAACGTGTACAGTGATTTACCAAATATATCTGGTGGGGGAAGAAGTTTCCCAAATATTCCTGAAATCAAGAATCTAAGTTATGTACATTAAACAAGTAAACAATGTTATCAGTGATTTCTTTACACTATTACCAAATAACCCACCATAGAGTAAATGTTTGGATCTTGAATTAATGAGAAAATGGGATTTTAAGGGTACGTAATTCATCTCACGTTTTCCTTAGCCATTTTTTCTGCAGAATTCACAGTAAATTCAAGATCCGAACACTGCCTTAAAGGATATCTCGTTCTAGTTCTGAATGAAATAATCATTCTTTGAGTATTACTATTACCTTTCGTGTGAGATTCATCAACTTTGGACTTGAATTGCTTCATTTGGTTGAGCTGAATGGCCAAAGAAAAAGGGCTGACCCCAGTGACAAACAAGGAAGTCATGGGCAGCAGCACCGTAGATGCCAATGTTGCAAAATTGGCTCCATGTCTATAATCAGACCCAATTGATTGCAAATATGGGCTCAAAAATGGCAACCCTATCGCTTGAGCTGCCAAGAATAAAAACACAAGGCTAATTTTTAATTAATGGTAATTAGCAAGTAATTTAGTGGCTTATTTTCTGGCACCCTTGATGTCATCCCAAGCTTAATTATGTGTTTTCCGATCAGTCGGAAACTTATATGTTTCAACAAATTTAAGGCATAGACCTAACACACGACGTATATATATGCAATACGAATTCAGAAAATAAAGAAATCAAAAGCTCAATCGGGCATGAAAGCTCAATCGGGCAACATGCCCGATCTACTATGTGGACTACATGTATTGTTGTAACGATTGTATCGTGTGGTTAAGAAAGAAGAATTTCCTAACATACATCAAAGTTGTGTTACTCCTTCCCCGCGAGTCTGGAAAAATTACCAATAGCCTTATTATTGTACGTGAAACGCTTAGCTTTGTTTACAGTACTATCTCAAATTCAAAATCCAACGAAAGAGGGATCCAAATTAATCTTTGAAAAATGAGTCTCGTGAACAAACATAACTTGGTAGTACCTATTACCGAACAACCAAAAATCCTAATTGTGGTTGTGGGGCAAGAAAGAAACAATTTCGATCGTCTCTCACCAAACCAATAATTGTTTCCAGGAGAAGAAATTTGGAAGCATGCTTAGCCTAGCTTGGACTGCCTCGCAGTGGACTTGGAATTATCCAAGAATAGGGCATAGGGCATGGACCATCCCAACGAACTCTTCCAGCTAGGCCTTTATGTCTTTTGGAGAACAAACAAACTTTAATAATGAGTCTGACCACAAGGGTTGGTCTGGGGACGATCAAGGCTTGAAGTTAAGGGATTTGTTCCTCTCTTCAAGATGTTAACTTTTATATACGGCTTTGTTCCAACTATAATTAATTGAGGTCCTCGCTAGTAAACGATGAGATTGATCTCTCAAGATTAGCCGAGATGCACATACTATAGCCAGACACTTGAGAAAAAACAAACAAACAACCCATCCCACTTGAAATCTTACTGTGCTATCTTTACTTCCTTTTTCTCTATCATTTTTATGAATTATCAACCTATTGTTTTAGATGTTCAAAAAGAACTTGTTAGGGATGAGACAAGGTAAAAGTTTGATTCTATTTGCTCAATTAATTGTTTATCCACCTGTCAAATGGGTGAACATAATTGGTTTCAACATTGTAAGTAAAGAGAGGGGAGGTCAAGAGCGGACCCATTTAAGGGGCCCTCTCTAGTGGCAAGCTCAAGCAATGTTTATTAGGTAGTCAACATAAGACTTGAATGATCATTAAAAAAAAAAACATAAGACTTGAATTTTATCAACCATGCAACCTAGCTCATCAAATGTCATAATCAAAGATTAACTCTGCTATACTAATAATAATAATAATAATACAAATACAGGTATTGACAACCAATTAAGTAAAAGTTTAGAATTCTAATCAACGTATTTTAAACTTTGTTTTGCTGCTTAAGTCATTCCCATTATCAATAGGAATGTATATATTTCTTCATACATGCACTCAGTCAAACAATCAATCTATTGATTTCCTTAACAAGTAGAAAGCCCCATTCAATCTTTTGGAATGACTTTCAAACCCTTAAGTACATGTTCAAAATTAGAGTAGTGTCCAAATTTCTTGTATGTTGATATTTATTCACATTGTTTGTTTAGAGTGGTAAACTTAAGACCACCTTTTTCTCCTAGCACAAATCTTCCTATTCATCACAAATTAAAGGTATTTGTGTGGGGGCAACACTATTGCAATCAATTGAAGGAGAGACCTTGGCAATGGAGCTTCAATGGTGCGTCGCGATTTGACCATGCTTCGGTGGAGGTGGTGATGGGGTCGGCGGTGGCGGTGGTGATGGGTCTGTCCTCTCCCTCTCTCTCTCCGAACTCAAACCAAACAATTGAGTTGAATTTGGAGATTTTGTTCCCTTTTTCATTTTCTTTTGTTTTTTGCTTAAAAATTGGTGGGGACTAGTGATGTTGTAAGTATGTTGTAGCTTCTTGTGGTAAGCATAGCATTTTTGAATTAGTATATCAACTGCAAAATATGACTAAAATCACTATCTTCTTATAAATCTTTTTAATCAATATTGTCCCTAATGTAACTTTTCAAATCCGCCACGGCAAAGGGCACTGGAATGAAGTATGAACGGGTTCAAAGGCAAAAGTTTGTCCGGTGGTCAAGGTATGAGATTTAGGGATTTGTTTACTCCAAAGTATCTGGTTCAAAACCTTTCAGGTGCTATCAAGTATCAACTCATTTGGAGCCAGTCTATACGGAGCAAATCATTGGGCTCCCTGAAAGTGAGTGGTGGAATTGGGGGCCTCCCGTATTAGTCGAGGTAAACATAAGCTGACCCGAATATCTGAATTTAAAAAAAAAAAAACAGATCGCAAGTACAAGACAAATGCAGCAACACGTGTAAACAAAAGTGTCAGGTACGTACCTATCATCGGCTCCAACCAATACGATTCCCCCTCCTAATTATTAGATAGTAAATGAACCATTTGGTTGCAAAGAAAATGCAAGAAAGCTTGGCTGCTTATGGGCAGGTTTGTGTTCGTACTGAGACTTGGGGCAACAATTTCTCTGTTTGTTTCAACAGAAAATAGTACTAATGAAGTTGAAAGACAGAAATTAACTGGACCAGCTAATCTGATATACTAATACAGTATGTAGGATGGCATGAATCGCTCAGAAGAAAAAGCTGAATTTGCAAAAAGGGAATGAAATCAGAAAATTAATGTACCTAAGAAATCAATCATGAGCCTTCCATCAGTAGCCCTGCCAACCGGTTTCCTGAAGTAGGTCATTCCGTAAGGCAATGACTCGGCTGGAAAAGCAGCGTAAAACCCGCCGGTGTCGGAATTAGAGTCACCAAAGTTGAAAATAGCTTCGAAAGCACACTTGCAGTCGCATAGCTGCCACCCTGAAATGTCCATAAACAACATCCAAGCCACCACGACTCGCCGGAATGTGGCGGAGTAGTTTTTCCATGGCCGAATGTCCATTTGGGAGTGAGGTTTGTTGTTACTTGAGTGTTAGCAGTACTAGGGCTATAAGAATGCCCGCAATAGTCATACTATACACTGATGGAAATTGGGAACATATATATATATATACATCTATATCCTTATTTCTATGTATTCTATATGAATGAGTCCAACAACACTTATCAGAGGAGAGACGTGACAAAGTAAACACGGTGATGCTGGAAGTAAATTTTAAAAAAATACGAAATTTACAATTTTTCTGAGTAGAATAACCGATTGTTTCAAAAGCAATCACCCCAGTGAATGGCCCACAAAAATTAGTTGAGGTGCAACTAAAATTAGTTGATGAGATATGACCATTTTCCCAAAATGTGTCAGTGCAGCAAATACAAAACTCAGCAGGGACACACCAACTTGTAAAATCCGCCAAACCAAGAACATGCATCTAATAAATCCCAAATTTGGTACACACCATTATCACACATCAAAGTTTATCCCTGATTTTTCCCAGATTATCACAATAAAGGAACCTAGTCAAAATCACCTCCAAACTTAGAAATCCTGTGCAGTGAAACATAATTTCCAGCAAAACAGTCCGTGTTCGAAAATTCATTAAAAATCAAATACTCAATACTTTTTAATGATTCCAATGCCAAATATTACCAACTTATCAATACTTAAGACTCATAAGAACTCATGTCCACCCAGCATGCTTAAACTTGAGAAATTTCACGAAAAACACAAGCCAAAAGCTGTCCAGAATCTCCGAACTCCCAAAACTTTGACTTTAATTCAAAAACTGCTATAATCTAGAAAGAACCATGGCACAACCCATACATATTCAGAAAGATATACGAGTCTACTTTTTGAATCAAGAAACGGTTCGCAAAATAGACACCCGAGCAAGAAGTTATGCCCGTTTTTCCAACACGTGTCTGCGCTGCCAGCACAGACGCGAACCAGACATCAGTTCGGTCCACGAATTTTGTAGGCCAAAACACTTCGAGTTATTTTCTAAAAATTTAACACGATGTAATAGACTCACAGATGCACATTCAGGATTTATTTCAAGAATTTAGAAGATTTCTAAGTACCTTGAACAATTTCGTGAAGAGCAGCTCTGCACCTATTTTCTTCTTCTTTCTCTTCTCCTCTTCTCATCTCTCTCTCCCTCTCTCTCTCTCTCTCTAATGTCGGCAGGAATGAAGGGAAAGGAAAAAATATCTGTATAAATACCCCTCTAGATAAATTATAAGGTGTAACCACACCACCCCTCCACTTATGCAATCACCCAAAACACACACAAGGCCCTCAAACTTCTAATGCATGCAATCTAACCCCGAATCATATAATTTAAATAAAAAGTGAATTAAATATCCTAAATATCCGGAACGGGTATCACAACTCCTCCCCCCCGTCCCCTTAGAATATTTTGTCCTCGAAATTAGAACCACCAACCTCACACTAGCGACAACCAAACTATAAAGTTACCAAAACAATCTTGTCCCACAACCACATGTAAAAACAAAGATGTTATATATATAAATCACAACTTTTTCGTTAACTATGTCTCTATCACACAAAACATATAGAAAACAACACCCTCATGATTCATATCTCAAGACTTCCTTATTTCACATCAATTCTTGATGAAAACATCCATATGAGTCCTGCAATTATTAACTCAATAAATTAACTATCATGACCACCATGTCACCACCCACTCTCAGTACATGAGTATAAACTTTTAAGAAGAGCAGTTTTAACCTCGTACTATCAGGCAACACATTATCACCACTTCGTACACGAACAATCACCAATTTTGAAACATTATATATATAATATATAATCATGTTCCACTAACCATTTTATCACATAAATATACCGAAACAATCACGTCTATCACACACACACAACACCCTAAGAAATTTGTATATACTAGTATACAATTCAACTCAACGCATACTAACATGAATCGACAACACAATTAACTTCCTAACCATCAACCCATCACAAAACTTGCTACCACAGTAACCATTATCACTTAAGATTTCACCTCTGACCATAATATCACCTGCAACCCACTTCCTTTATGCACCCACTCAGAAACCCCAACATACTCCACCCTGACATTTGAAACGTCTAATTGTATCACGTCACTTGTCCTACCTTCCTCTAGATGAACCCATTACTTCATCACAACCAAAATTCCAACACTATTCCATATCCCACCGTCAACTCAGTATCATCCTCGAATTTCGTTTTAGAAACTCGAACTCAGTTTGTTGTAACGTGCCCCTTCAAAACAAGGTTAGTCCACAACATATATATCATTGATGGCATGCGAATATGAAAATATGCAAGATGTGTCGTGATATGATAGGCACGTTGCCTATTTCATCACAACACCATTGACACTCCAGTTGACTGGACCGACTCTGACACGAAGCCACAATGTATGATCATGCTATCAAATCAAACAACAAATAAAAGTTATACCTGTCCCATTCTCTCAGAATGGTTTCCAAGAACACCAGCACTTGCCCCAGTTTCACTTTCGCGAAGTTAACCCATTTCTCATCTGACCCTTGCAACCGTTTATAGATATTGCTCGTTCTCTCAACACAATTCAATCCCAATCAAACTTGCACCTCCCCAACCTGTACCATTCAAATCCTACTCTCATAACAGACCCCAGTCGCTCAAAACACGATTTTCAATTCCTTCTAACTCACCAATCTAACCGTTAATCAACTCATCTCCCCCATTAACACTACATCCGACAACTAACTCACCAAACCTTTCCAACTCATACAAGTACTAAGATATAGAAAACCCATCCAAACTTATCTCCCACAAATAACCAAAACCATATACCAGCCCACAGAGAATCAGTAAAACCACATTCACATAACACCAAACCATTATGTTTCACATCTACATTCATTCGTCAACTTCTAACACATGCACCCACATACTCACACCACATGTATCCACATACTCAAACCCCTCTCACACACTAACGTACTTGTAACAATATAACGTATTATTCACGCTACATAAGAGACATAAGCTTGCTCACTTTTTTTTTTTAAAACATACTTGGAAACCGAAATTGTACTCCTCCAAATTCTCACCATCAAGTAAAAATTTGACTCATTATACAGTTCAGTTCTTTCAACACCAAAAATGGATTTATGTTTCTCGACTACTGAGTATAATTTTTCAAACCTTTTCAGATAATACAAAATCCTTTTGTACATGCTTTCAATTTTTTATACAATGTACCACCTACCACATCCATAATACCATACAAGCCACTTAAACATACACGACCAGATTCAAGTAGTACATATATACACATTCACTACTTATTCGAGTCTTCATAAGTAATATCATCACGTTACCGAACACACCCCCTCAACGCTACAATATCATTTGTAAGATTATTGACTTCTACCGTATTTGATCTTTTCACCTAAACGGAAGTATTCACATCCCCTCAACATTTCCTTAGGCGCTATGCCCAAAACACTATTACACTAGATTTGTACATATCCAATTAACCTATTTATTAAGAAAAGTTCAATATTCTCCACGCATGCTCAACGCAGTTCAATAGTTTTCAACTTCTATAACAGTTTGTATTTTCCACACAATCGAATGGATAACAACCATCTTAAACCTTATATTTAGCAATACATATATCTCTATGTGAGTGTCACTTCATTCGTGTGCACCTAACACACACGTATTCGATCACACATCAATGAAGCTTCATAGCTTCAAAAGACACACCCCTTTTTTTTTAATTACACTAAACGGTTACAAATGTGAACGAGTGCCTTAAGACTATTAGGTATTCTCATGCGTACGTCACTCCACAAATTAACACACTTCTTTCAATATCTTCCCAATTATCACAAAACCTACAACCTTGACGCTAATATTTCAAATTCAAAATTAGCCCCCTTTAACGTGTAGCCCTCCTACTCTTGTGAATTTTCCCACCGCCAACTTACACTATAGCAAGGTTGACATACCACATAACAATACATCTTTCCCACCGCAACATAATCCGTATCTTACAATAGCACGTAATTATTCTAAGTGCACAATAATAATTGATAACACAGTAATTAAGTTTAACTCCTAGACGTCATTCAATATTGAAAATACCTATCTCCATATCCAGCAAAGCCTGAGTTCCTTGACATGCATAAGCACATACTCTCCATAACATCATGAACCCTCAAACCCATTTACCTCCAATACCCTGAACAAGACCCACATAAGACATCGCAGGTGCCTGTGCAATCTACCATGGAATACTTACCATTTGCTGCTCCATGTACTGAGCCACATCAACAATCTGTTTCAACAATTCAAACCACCACCAACAACATAGTGCTAAGTATTATATATGCACACGTTAATCACCCACTAACTCCTAGTCGACAGAAACAATACCCTATGGTCCACTACTAAAACCCCTGATCGACTCTCAACACAAAGACTAAAACGTACTAGCTCTAATACCAATCTGTCACGCCCCGCCCCACAAACGGCACCCAAAGTGGGCCCGAGTCAGCACGACCACGTGCCATTCCACACATAAAACCAAACCACACCTCACAACCTGTCAGAATAAATACCCAGCGGAAGACTTATCACCTTAACATAAAAAATGAGTAAACATATTGACCAACCAACTACAGCCTCGATTACAATACTCTACAAAATTTCATACTTCAATATATCCACCGACAACTTAATTACAACTTATATAAATCAATTCATTCAACAACTACCTACAACAAACTCGACCACCAACATCTCCCAAAGCTAGCTCGAGTACACCTCAACACGTTGACCGATAGTGGACCCACTCTAAGCCACCTGCTATCTAGCAATCCAAAAAGGAAAACCAGAGTGTGTGAGACATAGAAGTGCTCGATAAGATATCACAATAACCGAAGGAATATCAACATAATTATGAAACTCCAACACAGCTGAAACACTCGAATGTAAACAGTTATATCCACCACATGCTTTAAACAAAGTAGTATCATCCAATAAACAACCACGTAGCAATAACTTAATCAACAACATGAATATAAATCACATAAGCATGTAGTGGCACGTCTGCCACAATCCCATGTACCCAAGGCATTATGTCCCGCAAACCATGCTCCAAACCTCCGCTAATTAGACGGAATGGCATACGACATGGCGTGACTCACTCCACAATCCTTTCGCGGGTACAATCAACATACAACAAGCATGCATACCATTAGCTAAAACAACATGTAGCATGATATACAATCTCCACCATATATATCCATATCAATAACTAAACCTCGGTTAGCATGATGTCATTGATATACAATCACTTTCACTGCACTATCTACTCAACGATAATCATATCAAAAGTTAAAATACCATTAGCAAGGTATACACTTACCACCACAATAATATCTTACTGAGAAGAACTATATCAGACACTCACCTTTGCATCGACCGAGATACGCCAAACTTAAAGTTTCGACACCTCCTATCTGACCAGCTCATTACCTAGTCATAGGCTAACTCCTATTAGCATACAAATCCCTTTGAATGTTTCAGTAAATCTATGATACACATCATAATATATTTACCATGCTAACAAGTGTCAAAAAGGTTAATAAGGCCACCAACACCTCCTAAACCATTTAACAATCATTTGATACCAAATCATAAAACTAATAAGATATTAGACGATACCCAATGAATACCAATATGTTCATTTTAAAGCTTAGAAGTGCCCTATCCAACGTAAGAGTATAAATATGACATAACTCTTAAAATTGGTTTGAAAACCATGACCATCCTGTCGTATTCCAACCATAACTTCTTATTGGTTTAGAACCAGGTCATGAGACCACCACCAGTAGAAATTACACCTCTGGTACATGAATTTCGATATAAAATTTGCCCAACATAGATTCCGGACGATAAAGTTATGCTTGTCCGAAATTACACACACAACTACCCAAAATTACAGATTTTGCACATCTATTGCCTTCAAATCAAAAACTGATTCAACCTAGTACAAACTAAGCCACAACCCCTACATGTTCCGAAAGGTATACGAGTTTAGATTCAGAATCAAAAACCCGCGCGCAAACCCGATACCCGAGCCAAGAGATATGACCATTTTTCCAAAATGTGTCAGTGCAACAAATATAAAACTCAGCAGGGACACACCAACTTATAAAATCCGCCAAACCCAGAACATGCATCTAATAAACCCCAAATTTGGTACACACCATTATCACACATCAAAGTTTATCCCTGATTTTTTCCAGGTTTTTCAAAATAAAGGAACCTAGTCAAAATCACCTCCAAACTCAGAAATCTTGTGCACTGAAACATAATTTCCAGCAGAACAGTCCGTGTTCGAAAATTCATTAAAAATCGAATACTTAATACTTTTTAGTGATTCCAATGCCAAAACATCACCAACTTATCAATACTTAAGACTCATAAGAACTCATGTCCACCCAGCAAGCTTAAACTTGAGAAATTTCACGAAGAACACAAGCCAAAAGCTGTCCAGAATCCCCGAACTCCCAAAAACATGAACTTTAATTCAAAAATTGCTATAATCTAGAAAGAACCACTCCACAACCCATACATATTCAGAAAGATATACGAGTCTACTTTTTGAATCAAGAAACGGTTCACAAAATAGACACCCGAGCAAGAAGTTATGCCCGCTTTTCCAACACCTGTCTGCGCTGCTAGCACAGACGCGAACCAGACATCAGTTCGGTCCATGAATTTTGTAGGCCAAAACACTTCGAGTTATTTTTTGAAAATTTAACACGATGTAATAGACTCAGAGATGAACATTCAAGATTTATTTCAAGAATTTAGAAAATTTCTGAGTACCTTGAACAATTTCATGAAGAGCAGCTCTGCACCTATTTTATTCTTCTTCTTTCTCTTCTCCTCTTCTCATCTCTCTCTCTCTCTCTCTCTCTCTCTCCATCTCTCTCTCTCTCTCTCTCTAATGTCGGCAGGAATGAAGGGAAAGGGAAAAATATCTGTATAAATACCCCTCTAGATAAATTATAAGGTGTAACCACAGCACCCCTCCACTTATGCAACCACCCAAAACACACACAAGGCCCTCAAACTTCTAATGCATGCAATCTAACCCGAATCATATAATTTAAATAAAAAGTGAATTAAATATCCTAAATATCCGAAACGGGTATTACATAAAAATAACCGTCTTAATTGACGAGAATACGGAGACCAAATAAATGACGATAGCAGGGATACTAATTAGGGAGGAAGGGATAGAACTGTGTAGGATCAAGTGCTTACCATCTTACCAAAACCCGCATGAAGTGATATAGGCGTAACTCTATTTCTTAAACATCAAAATAATGCTAGTATAGACATCAGAATAATGCTATAGTGTTCCATACTCAAAGGGGGACACCGATTATAAACGGTATAATAAATCACAAAATGACATAGTAACATATTATGCCATTGTGTGGATCATTTTTTTAAAATGGCATAATTTTTAATTATTATTATATTAGGTCATAACACTTTTTCAAAAGGGGCGAAAAGAGTATAACATAACCACTCAAATACACAAGACGAACTTGAAGGCATAACACATTTTAAACCTTTGGGAGGCGTAATTTGTGTCCCCTTTTTTGGGTAGGGGACACCATAGCATTTGCCTAGACATTTTGTCTAAAAACCAAGCTACCAGCCTGGTATCCTTGTAAAATCAATCTCTCCATGCATGTAAATAAATGAAGGTTGAATGTGTTATTTATAATTTAATGGGAATTTAATATTTCACACACACACATAAGTGTATGTATACACACACACAAACACACACACACACACACACACACATATATATATATATATATCTATATAATATGACAGAGCGGTTTTTGAATCCGTATATTTTCGACCATAGGATTGGTACACATTTTTTCTACGGCTGAGACCTACAGATAGATGGGCTACCGATATATTAGGAAAGGATGTTTACTACTATACTAAATGTGCCTAAATAATAGGAAAGATTTATCCGGATGGTATGCTTAAATTTTCGGCCTCCTTTTTAGGCATTTAGAAATGATGTTTACTTCTATAAGTCCACATTCTAAATTTTCGGATGCAGTTAATGTGCCTAAATAGGCATTAGGTACAATCACATAAACAAGGAAACCTAAATAGGCGTTAGGTAGAAAATTTATAGCTGAAAATTTTGGATAATAACTAAAGGAAACCTATAATCCTGGGCATCTCTCTCCCTTCAAGAAGTAGGAGTACATTGGAGCATGTCTCTCTCTGTCTCGATTTCAAATTTGGGGGTTTGAAATTTGAATCCCCATCATCCGAGAATAGCCAGAAAGCCAAACGATATCTGTCTCTTCGCTCTCACTTTCACCAGTTATTAGCCACCGACTCACCACCACGGCATCACCACAGCCAACTCTCACTCTCGCTGAAACTACCACAGGAGTTAGGGTTTCGATTCTCTCTCTCGCTCTCTCTCTGTGTGACATGCTGCACCATCTCCTTTATATGAAATTCGTTCTGAACTTCAAGTTTTGCTTCTTATATTTCTGCAGATTCTAACAATGTTGCTTCGGTTACCTCTTATGTTGCTTCGGTGTTTGATGCAGATGATTTATTTGGGTCGAAAGCACCAACGACACTTGATTATATTGGGGATATACAGATAGTAGATTTATGATGAGTTGATTGCATGTTTTAATTCTGGGCGGTATTTGCTTTCGAAAATATTGATAATACTAGCTTTACTCCTTCGTATTTTTCAAGTACGTCTGAGTTATCATTCATTCTCCGTCCCTATGTGTGTTGGGCCATCCATATAAGATTTGTTCCGTCTATTTTTTTTGGCTAAGCACCTATTTGTTCTGTTTATTAGCACTAGCATAGATTACTATTTATAGTTCTCTTGCATATACATCATGCAAAAACTCAGTGAAAGAGTTGGTGTGCTATAATTACGACAATCCCAAGTAATTGTGTTCATTTGTCGAGGTATTGAATGGTTTTTTTTTACTGATGCCTTCTGTCGAAGTCTGGGTGCACTAATCATTGGAGATCTAGAGATCATGTATAAATTTATAATCATTGCTCTTTTTTGGTGGTTATGGTCTGAGTTGCAAATGAAATGATATTTGATATACGAAAACTTTTCAATTGGGTAGTATCCAGTGGATTACTTTTGTGTGCCATATTGGACGAAGAAAGAACCATTTTATGGCAACCTGTGTTGATATTACTCCAACATTGCATTTTGGTTGTACATTGCTCAGCTTTTGGAATAAAACTCACATTTCCCATGCCAAATGCTTTTTGGTAATGATTGATGAGTCAAACCGCTTGCTGATTCATATCTGCTTCGTCCAAAACCTCGCCTTCAAAAGAGGTTGAAATACCCCGAGCGTAGGGCTAAGTCGAAGTCAGCATAGATACCGGAAGACCGGAATCGTTCCCTCAGAGAAAGTCTCAATAGCTTGCTAGGATTTTTAGGTGTAAGGATTTGTGGCGTTTAAGACGGCCAACTGTCGGTTTTGCTTTGGAGAGTGATGAACACTTATGAAAATGACTAGAAAATGAGTTTTACTAGATTAAACAAGCGGCAAGGCATTGGGGCTTTTAACGCCCGTAACTTAAGCAATCGAACTATTCCCAACGAAAACACGGTTGAATCGCACGGCTTAGGCTATCAACCGGAAGATTTAGCTTTGAAACCATTAAAAGACTTGAAATGAAATATGGAAATTAAGCGAGTTCTTTTGGCAAACACAAGGCGAGACATTGCTCACGAAACCATACGAGCGAGCATATGATCACCGGAGGTTAACATCGACTAGTTTTGTGACATAAAGGCGAACCCTTCTTACTTTCCATACTAAACCCCAAATTTTGAGTTGAGAAAGGCAAGATAAGCATAAATCACGAGGTGTTAGTCACCCCGTTGCCAAGCCTAAGTTACTACTCACGTACCATGAGAAGACTAGAAAGCATAGTAAAATTGGAGAACATGTTTAACCGATAAAACTGAAAATAAACTTGATTTTATAGAAGAGCTAAACCACGGTTACAACTTTAATAAACGAGAAAAAACGATACGAAAGCAACTTACTTGAGTTCAATGAAATTACACTTGAAAAGCTAGAAACACCATTAATGGAGGAAAGTTAAAGCTTAATCATGAACTAGATAGAAATGAGAAAGAGGAAGCCTATATTAATACAAAAGTGACTTCTCTCTCATCAAATATCTCCAAAAGATCCTAAAAGTGGCTAATATTCCATAAATGGAAAGCCCAAAAAGTAGAAAATATCTGGCCGAGAGCTCTGCGTATCGATACGCTTTTAGGGAGTGTATCGATACGGAAGGCTCTGTTGCCCACCGTAACCCACGCGTATCGATACGCAGGAAAGGCCGTATCGATACGCAATTGCCTAGCTTGGCACAGCTTGGCTTTGCTTGGCAGCCTCCATGCTTTGGCAACCAAATGGCCCTCGCTTCACCCGATGGCCTCCGCCTTCATCCTTCGGCCAGATTGGCACAAAATCACCCGGGCAAGGATGCTTGAAATCACTTGAAAGATGGTTTGCCCCTCAAAACACGTCTTTTAAGGGCGTTTTGCCTGAAACACTAAACAAACGCCTTACGAGCAAAAATCAAATAAAAACGACGATGAATAAATAAAGATGCCACAAGCTAGGGTATTTTTAGCACCACGATCTTACAATCTTTGGTGCTAATCACGCCCCCCAACTTGAGCGTTGCTAGCCCCTAGCAACAGAAAACAAACTGAAAGACAAAAACAATAATCCTTCCGTGAAAACTACTTAGCACCAACGCATATCAACCTAATTGGCAAGAGTTCAAAACGATTAACTTACTTCAAAACAACTCGCAATAGACGATTGAAAGAGCAACTAAATATTGAGCAAGTAATAAACAAGTATCCAAATTTGTGTCCAAAGACAACGGGCGGATACTCGGTTATAACATAACCAAAAGCATGCAAAGTAGCCATATCCCACAAAAAGGGGTGCTCGAGATAAGCAACGGGGAGCAAAAATACCGTGCTTTATAAGTGGAGAGCACCAAGAGAAATAGAACCTAAAACTAAACAATTAAATGATTGATTCCGAAAGAAACATGCCACAACTAACTAAGCTAGCCATCATGCGATAAATCAAAATGGAATCAAGGCATACGGAGGATCAACTAAGGGCTTTCAAGCATATAATGACCTTGGTTTTAATCAAAGAAAGGTTAGCAAAACGGGATAGCGGCCATATGCTAGCAAGGTCAAACTACCCTTGGCCGCTATCAATACCAACTACCAAGTCAAAGGCCACATGCCGGCCTCAACAAAAACTTACTAAACTAGCAGTCAAAAGTTTAACTAAACTAGACTAAAGACAAAGCAATAAAGAGATAAGAGGTGGGCTGTCAACCACCGTGCACCCCGACCAAGTAAAGGGATTTTAAAAACTCCACCGACTCTACTCATTATCCAAAAACACTGGCTCATCCCCCGCAAAGTCATCACTATCCTCAGCCGACTCCTCAGGTGGCGGCATATACGGCTCACTTCCTTCCCCCACTCCTCTGCTCAGAATCCAATCCAACTTGTGGTCAATCTTCTTCTGCCTCCTTGCATTATCCCGGGTTTCCTTCTTAATCTTCTTCAAACACCCCATAGTGGCCACTCCTTGGCAAAACAACAGCTTGTTCCATGCAGCCGACTTTGCACCCTTTGGTGGCAAAGTAGTCAAATATGGCCCACGCGGGACAGCAGCGACAACCGGACGGGACTGAGAAATGCTCTTAGTGAGGACCGATTTGTTGATATCACCCGGATTGAGTTTCTCCCGATCCGCAAACTGAGAGGCCGGGACCTTTTGAGCCAAGCAGATAGCAGTCACCAAGCATGGAAAAGGCATCCTTGTATGGGCTGGAGCTTTAGCCTTGAAGTTAACCATCATATGAAAGATGTACATTGCCCAATTAAACACTACATTGGGATTCATGAACGCGTGAATCATACCCCCCTCATGAATGTCCGGCTTGTTCTCCGTCCCCTTTGGATTGAAGTTATGGTGCACAAATTGGTTGATGAGGCGGTAAACATCCTTGAATTTCCCCGGAGCATGAGGTAGAGTTGCTTCTCCGGGCACTTTGTACAATTCTCGAATGCGGGTTTCGTCTACCACATACTCCTCCTCATCGTAATTCACATCATCGAGCGGCGGCGGATGGTAACCTAAAACCCGTGCAATAACCCCCTCCGTCACCCCAATGCTAACCCTCCCAATCTTAGAAGTGATCTTGGCATTCTCTTTCGCCTCGTCTTCCTTGGGCGGAATTTTCATGTTCTTGTAAAACTCGATGACCAAGTCTTTGTTATAACTGAGATTGGGAGCCAAATAGTAAGACAAACCTTGCTCCTGAATTCGGCGGACAAATGGATTCTCAACGCCTAAGTTATCAACATCCACGTGCCGCTCATTTTTGAAACCCCTGCCAGGTATGCCCGCCTCCCATTTCTTCTGAGCCGCCGCTTTGACCTCGGCGGCTGTCCTCTTCCTAGTACGTGCCTTCTCAGGGTTTGCTATCATTTCTTCCTCCTCCTCCATTTCCCTAACAATTTCATCACCCTGCCCGGTTGAGGAAGCCGGGGCCTTATCCTTTCCTCTGTTAGCTACCTGCTTGACCTTTGGCATTGCAACAAAAACCTTGTAAACTTAAGATTTGGCTTGGAAAACCTTAAAAACCCTTGAGATTCCTTGATAGCTTGAAGGTTTTATAGAAGATTTTGGAGTTTTGGTAAGGATTTGAGGTAGAACAAAGGGATTTGGGGCTTAGGGTTTCGTGAGTTTGGGTGGCTATGGAGGAAAGGTGAGAGAAAAGGGTTTGGAAATCAAAATGATCGGGCTGGGGTTATGCCCAGGTTTACCAATAAACCCACGCGTATCGATACGGGTCTAACGTGCGTATCGATACGGAAGCGACTGACCATTTTCCAAACGTACCCGTATCGATACGCTCAAAAATGCGTATCGATACGCAACAGCCTGGCCCAGAAACCATGCCATGCCAGCCAATGCCCGACGTTACCTCAAACACACCCGGAGCCATGTAAAACCTGGAGCCAGCCCACGAAGATGCACAAAACCAACTTCCAACCATCCATCCAAACACCGGTTTCCTATGGATATGAGAGAGACGCAACTTGGCTTTATTTTCAAGGTCAAAGAGACACTTTGTGGTTTAATCAAACAAAGATGGCCTTGTATCATTTCCTAAGCATGCCATAGATTCCGAAGCGATTTAAAGAAGATAACGAACATAATTAGGCATGACAAGAGATGAATAACTAATCTAAGAATATAATGTTCAAAACAACGGGATATGGGTCAAACTTGCTCACAACGAACTCAACACTACATTTCTCATTCTTTCATCAAGCATGCGAGTTGGGAATTACCGAAAATATTTACAACGAACTCTTGCCAATTAAAGAACTAATAACATGTGCTAAGCCGCTTTACTCCACTAATTTTGTATTAACGGAAGGATAAACTAAAATTAAACTAAAAATTGAAAAATTTACCCTAAAAAACCCTAAAAACACAAAAAGAGATAAAAGATGTATTAACAAATATACATCCCTCCCCCCAACTTGAAATATACTATGCCCCCATAGCATGGAGAAGAACAGTAGGGAGAGGGAGAGACAAAAGATATTACCCACAGGGGAATGTCAACCCCCGAATACCTCGACCAAGTTGGAGGCTTTGGCATCACCGGCTCTTTTCGTCATCCGAACGGCTTCCAAGGTCGACTCCTTCGGCTCTTCGAACGGAACCACAGCTAGTCACACAGAACCATGGCCAAAGCTTTGTTGGACTGATAACCGCGACACGTAATCGCATCCATGCTTAGGGCTCCTGAATGCCTCAATCACTCCGACGTTAGATTCAAACCACCAAGGCTGGTGTGGTAGCATGTACACCCTGCAAAAGACTGAAGCTCGAACTACCTACTAAGAGCCAAATGACATTAGAAACGCCCGGCTCATGTTATCTGGGCACCACAGAGATAAAAAGAAAAACAGAAAATAGAAAAGAAACACCATCCGATATTCACGCAATCTTACGAGTCATACTTTTCTTCCCGAGTCGCACTAGCGAGATAAAACTCGGGTGGCTATACTAGACCGTCAAATTTGTTACATCATGCCCGAAGTAAAATGTAACGCTTGACCGCGCCAAGCAATTAAGCCCAGCGTTCCCTATGATCGAAACAAAGTGAGACATGGCAGAGCCTTGCACCAAAGCACGGGAATACCAAGTCGCACCCAAAGACCTAAATTGCCCCCGATAGGGACATATCTGGTGAGCATGGATCATTAACGGTAAACTACGACAAGGACGGACTAATTAAAGACCGAAACAAGGATGCATTGGTGAAATCTCTTAGTGAGAAGAACCCGAAACTAAGCAAACTTGCAACAATATGTACAAGAAACAGAACATTGCCCTTACTAACCGGAGCTGGGCACACGATCCTTATTGTAGTAGCGGCGTGCGAAGCTACAAATACCCAAGTCAATGGAGGATACCCCTTACAATTAAGTCAAGGGGCCGGGTCCGACAAACAGTTAAGTTCAGCGGTGACGCTTTCGCTCCCCGTGCAAACATGGATTAAACAAAACTATACTAAGGAAGCAGTGGGATCATCTAAGTAAACCAGAGCAACTAAGTCCTCCGTCACCTCCTCTCTAGCAAAGTGGTCTAAAAACGGCTTAAGCCGCTGCCCATTCACCTTAACAATATGCTCATTAACGGGATTCATGACCTCAACGGCCCCATGAGGATAAACTTTATGCACGACATAAGGGCCTATCCAACGAGAACGCAACTTGCCCGGAAAAAGATGAAGTTTAGAGTTATAAAGAAGCACTTTTTGACCTACTTCAAAATTTTTCCTTTGGATGTGTTTATCATGCAAAACCTTCACCTTAGACTTGTAGATGTTGGTATTATCATATGCATCTCTACGGATTTCCTCAAGTTCATTCAATTGGAGTTTACGGTGCACCCCAGCATCGGGAAAGCGATAATTTACTTGTTTAATAGCCCAATATGCTTTATGCTCGACTTCCACCGGAAGGTGGCATGCCTTACCATATACAAGCCGATAGGGCGAAGCACCTAACACGGTCTTGTATGCTGTACGATATGCCCAAAGAGCATCGGTTAGCCTTAAAGACCAATCCTTCCGGTTGGGATTTACCGTTTTCTCAAGAATACGCTTTACCTCACGATTAGCAAGCTCGGCTTGACCGTTGGTTTGAGGATGATAGGCGGTGGAGACCTTATGCGTGATGCCATACTTCTTCATCAAGGCGGCGAATGGCCGGTTGCAAAAATGCGTCCTTTGATCACTGATAATTGCCCGAGGCACCCCAAATCGGGACAAGATATGCTCTTTAAGAAACTCGAGCACCACCTTATGATCATTAGTGCGGGTAGCAATGGCTTCAACCCATCTCGATACGTAGTCAACCGCCAGGAGGATATACAAATTCCCGAAAGACACCGGGAACGGCCCCATGAAGTCAATACCCCAACAATCAAAAACTTCCACAACTAGAAACTTCCCTTGAGGCATTTCATTCCTTCGGGTCACACTCCCCAACATTTGACAACGATCACACGATTTGCAAAAGGCATAGGCATCGTGGTGAAGAGTCGGCCAATAGAAACCACATTGTTGTATCTTGGCGGTGGTCTTCCGGGCGGAGAAATGCCCGCCGCATGCTTCCGTATGGCAAAATTGGAGAATCGCCCGTTGTTCGGAATCGGGAACGCACCGGCGGATTATTTGGTCGGGGCAATATTTGAATAAGTACGGATCATCATAGGAGAAGTGCTTCACTTCCGCTAAGAACCGCCGGCGCTCATGAGAAGACCAATGTGTCGGAAGCATCCCCGTAACCAAATAGTTAACGATATCAGCAAACCACGGAGCCGTTGATACACCAAACAATTGCTCATCGGGGAAGCTATCTCCAATAGGTAAATGAGTAGTACGATCCTCAAAATCCAAGCGGGACAAGTGATCGGCTACTACATTTTCGACCCCTTTCTTATCCTTGATGGTTATGTCAAATTCTTGCAACAAAAGGATCCACCGGATCAAACGGGCCTTGGCATCCTGCTTGGTGAAAAGATACTTGAGTGCTGAGTGGTCGGTGTAAATTGTGATCGGGGCACCAACTAGGTAGGACCTGAACTTGTCCAAGGCGAACACGATGGCTAGAAGCTCTTTCTCCGTAGTGGAATAATTCATTTGAGCATCATTAAGACTTTTGCTCGCATAATAAATCACCCACGGATGCTTGTCCTTCCGTTGGCCAAGAACGGCCCCGACAGCATAATCACTCGCGTCACACATTAGCTCAAAAGGAAGATTCCAATCGGGCGTTTGAACAATGGGAGGCGTGGTGAGACTAGCTTTGAGCTTAATGAACGCTAGCTCGCAGGCGGCGGTCCACTCAAAAGGAACATCTTTGGATAGAAGGTGGCAAAGCGGCCTTGAGATCGCGCTGAAATCCTTGATAAACCGTCTATAGAAACCAGCATGGCCAAGGAATGAACGGATGTCTTTGACGCACTTTGGAGTAGGGAGGGTGGAGATGAGGTCAATCTTGGCCTTGTCTACCTCAATACCCTTGGACGATACGATATGTCCGAGCACAATCCCTTGAGTGACCATAAAATGGCACTTCTCCCAATTTAGGACCAAATTCTTCTCCTCACATCTTGTTAAAACTTTCTCCAAGTTGGCGAGACACGACTCGAAGGAGTCACCAAACACAGAGAAATCATCCATGAAGACTTCCACAATTTTCTCGACCATATCACTGAAAATTCCCATCATACATCTCGAAAAGGTGCCGGGAGCATTACACAAACCGAATGGCATGCGTCTATAAGCGAAAGTCCCGAATGGGCATGTGAACGTCGTCTTCTCTTGGTCAGACAAGGCCACCTCTATTTGATTATAGCCCGAATAACCGTCAAGGAAACAGTAGAAGGCATGACCGGCCACTCTCTCCAAGATTTGATCAATGAATGGAAGAGGGAAATGATCCTTGCGCGTCGCCGCATTCAACTTGCGATAGTCAATGCATACCCGCCACCCGGTAGTGACACGGGTCGGCACAAGCTCGCCTCGGTCATTTTGAACCACGGTCACCCCCGCCTTCTTTGGAACTACTTGGATAGGGCTCACCCACTTAGAATCGGCGATGGGATAAATAATCCCAACATCAAGCAATTTGAGAATTTCCGCCCGGACCACATCCTTCATAATCGGATTGAGCCGGCGTTGTGGTTGCCGAGATGGTTTAACGTCCTCCTCCAAAGAGATATGATGAGAGCACAAAGAAGGAGATATGCCTTGAATGTCCGCAATGGTCCATCCGATTGCCCGAGTATGCCTCCGCAAAAGTGCCAACAAGTCTTCCTCTTGTAGTTTCTCAAGAGAGGAAGAGATAACCACCGGAAAGGTATTATGCTCACCAAGGAATGCATATTTCAACGTGTCCGGTAAAGCTTTCAACTCAAGAAGAGGAGGCTCAACACTAGAGGGGAGCGTTTTCCGCTCAATAGGAGGCAATTCTTCAAACTTTGGGAGCCACGGTGCAACTCCGCAAATCTCCTCGCCCCCGGCATCTTCATTTAGCAAAGCAAAAAGTGACTCCATCTCTTCGGATTCAAGGAAAGCGGCCTCTTCCGAGGTAAGAGCTAACTCCAACGAGTCTTTTGACAGAAATTCATCCACGTGCTCTTGCACCAATGTATCCACAAGGTTGACATTTTGACATTTGTCATCGTCACCCATTTGCGCCCCGACATGGAACATATTGACCTCCATTTGCATATTGCCGAATGACAGTTTCACAAGTCCATCCCGACAATTGATAGTTGCGTTTGAGGTTGCTAAGAACGGACGACCAAGGATAACGGGAGTAGATAACGGCGATGTCGACGACGGGCAAGTATCTAGTACCACAAAGTCCACCGGGAAGACAAATTGACCAACCTGGACTAACACATCTTCCACCACCCCTCGAGGAATGCGAACACTCCTATCCGCCAATTGAAGTGTAACTCGTGTGGGCTTCATCTCCCCCAAACTGAGTTCTTGATATACCGAGTACGGTAGCAAATTCACACTTGCTCCCAAATCCAAAAGAGCTTGCTCCACCCTCGTACCCCCAATGTTTACTGAAATTGTAGGACATCCCGAATCTTTGTATTTAGGAGCAAGGCTTGTATGGATTACTTGGCTAGCTTCCTCGGTGAGAAGTACCTTATGATGCACACTGAGTTTGCGCTTCTGAGTACATAAGTCCTTCAAAAACTTGGCATAGGCGGGGATTTGCTTGATGGCGTCTAACAAAGGAATGTTCACATTGACCTGCTTAAAGACATCAAGTATATCGGCCTGCTTGGATGGATTGGCCGGCTTTTTCAGTCGGGAAGGGTAAGGTACCGGAACAGGCGAGACTTGCGGCTTCGGAACGGTCTCGGCTTCCTTTGAAACTTGCACGGGAGATTCCCCGTCTTCCTCAAAATCTTGCTCGATACTATCATCCGGTGAAAGAGAACTTGTTGTCGGTGGAGATGGCACGAAAGAAGGTGTACCCGACGGCAGGACTACCCGGTTGTCAACGGCCTTGCCACTCCTTAGTGTGATGATTGCTTGAGCTTGCTCGGGCGGAGGTACCGAAGAAGTGCCAATAAGAAGTTGGCCTTGTGGATTGGCTACTGGTTGTGTAGGAAATTTGCCTCTTTCTTGTTGTAGAAGCCCGATGGATGTGGTTAACTTTCCCATTTGGTTTTTCAACTCCCCCATCATTTGCGTGTTGCCCTCATTGTAATTAGATTGAGCTTGCATGAAAGATTGGAGAGTATCCTCCAAAGATCGCCTTGGCGGAGGTTGGAATTGGTTAGCTCCTTGAAACGGGCCCGACGGCCCAAATCCTGGCGGGCCTTGGGAAAAACGAGGCTGGCCTTGGCCTTGAGCAGGCCGCCATGATTGCATTTGAGTAGAGGAAGTGGCTTGAGATGGTCCGCCCTCAATCTGATTGTTCCAACGGAATCCCGGATGTTGTCTTTGGCCTTGGTTGAAGTTTTGGGGAAAAGACTCGAATCTTTGGTTTATTGCACTAACTTCCTCAATCGGAAGGTTGAGGTTGATATAGTGCTGCCTAAAAGTGGGAATAGTTGCACAATGATCGGTTGAATGACCCGTCGTTTCACAAATAACACAACGCTCCTCCACCGCGCTCACCGCTTCAACCTCTTTCACCCCTTTTAACTCCAAATTCTCCAATTTCTTCGCCAATTGTTCCATCCGTGTTTCCATGGCTTGATGCTCATTAATGGAGAACTTCCCGGAGCCTCCGGGACCTTGGTTTGCCATCGCTTGGTCTCCGGCATCCTCAAAACTCCAAGTCAAAGACTTCTTGGCTACTTCATCAATATAATCCCATCCATCATCGGGAGACTTATTCATGAACCCACCGGTGCACATAGTGTCAAGCAGCTGCTTACTTTGTTGCGAGCATCCCAAATGGAAGTAGTGAATAAGCTGATACAAGGCAAAATTATGGTGAGGAACCGCCGCAAGTAAATCTTTGTAACGCTCCACATATTGGTGGAAAGCTTCTCCATCCCGTTGCTTAAAAGTCTGGATTTGATCCATTAAGAGCTTCGTTCGACTGGCTGGAAAAAACTTCTTGTGGAAAGCATCTTGAACCTCCTCCCATGTGGTCAATGATTGGGGCTTCAACGAGTGAAACCATGTCTTAGCCTTATCCTTCAAAGTGAACGGGAACAACCGCAATCTTGCTTGGTTAAGATGTGCATCCACAGTAACAAATGATTGGAGGGTTTCCTCAAAAGTTCGGATATGTTGGTACGGATCCTCACGCTCCATACCATGGAAGAAAGGAATGCACCGATGATAATCCGATTTGAAAATGAACGTATTCGCAATGGTGGTGGGGCGCGGAAAGACTATTGGAGACCGTTGAGTGACCCTTTCCGGATTCAAATAGTCGTTAAGAGTCCTAACCGGAGGAGCTTCCTCGTCCGCCATTGATTTTCTTGATGGAGAATACGGCCGAGAATAGCTACTTGGTGGAGAATAAGATCGTAGAGTGCTGATCCTTACGCGAGGCGGAGAACTAGAACGATGCAAACGGTTGGAGCGAGGACTACGATAAATCCGAGGCCCTCGATAAACCACAAGCATGAACTGGTGCTTTGAGCAACTTAAGAGCTAGGTAACCGCTCTGCAATAAGACAAACAGACTAGAGGGGCTATGCCGCCGCCTCTCTCTCTCAAGACAATTATGAGGGGCTATGCCGCCACCTCAATATATGCACAAACAATAAAGGAAAAGAAAAGACAATGGATACTCAAACTAGCTTCGTTAAACCTCAAGTCGAATTGGTGGCTCAGTTAGAGGTGTCCGCTAGGCCAAGTATACAATGCATAAAACAGAAATTAAACGGAATACTTACAGTGGTTTGTCGAACCTCCCAATAAGCTAGAATAAGAAAATCCCCGGCAACGGCGCCAAAATATGCTTCGTCCAAAACCTCGCCTTCAAAAGAGGTTGAAATACCCCGAGCGTAGGGCTAAGTCGAAGTCAGCATAGATACCGGAAGACCGGAATCGTTCCCTCAGAGAAAGTCTCAATAGCTTGCTAGGATTTTTAGGTGTAAGGATTTGTGGCGTTTAAGACGGCCAACTGTCGGTTTTGCTTTGGAGAGTGATGAACACTTATGAAAATGACTAGAAAATGAGTTTTACTAGATTAAACAAGCGGCAAGGCATTGGGGCTTTTAACGCCCGTAACTTAAGCAATCGAACTATTCCCAACGAAAACACGGTTGAATCGCACGGCTTAGGCTATCAACCGGAAGATTTAGCTTTGAAACCATTAAAAGACTTGAAATGAAATATGGAAATTAAGCGAGTTCTTTTGGCAAACACAAGGCGAGACATTGCTCACGAAACCATACGAGCGAGCATATGATCACCGGAGGTTAACATCGACTAGTTTTGTGACATAAAGGCGAACCCTTCTTACTTTCCATACTAAACCCCAAATTTTGAGTTGAGAAAGGCAAGATAAGCATAAATCACGAGGTGTTAGTCACCCCGTTGCCAAGCCTAAGTTACTACTCACGTACCATGAGAAGACTAGAAAGCATAGTAAAATTGGAGAACATGTTTAACCGATAAAACTGAAAATAAACTTGATTTTATAGAAGAGCTAAACCACGGTTACAACTTTAATAAACGAGAAAAAACGATACGAAAGCAACTTACTTGAGTTCAATGAAATTACACTTGAAAAGCTAGAAACACCATTAATGGAGGAAAGTTAAAGCTTAATCATGAACTAGATAGAAATGAGAAAGAGGAAGCCTATATTAATACAAAAGTGACTTCTCTCTCATCAAATATCTCCAAAAGATCCTAAAAGTGGCTAATATTCCATAAATGGAAAGCCCAAAAAGTAGAAAATATCTGGCCGAGAGCTCTGCGTATCGATACGCTTTTAGGGAGTGTATCGATACGGAAGGCTCTGTTGCCCACCGTAACCCACGCGTATCGATACGCAGGAAAGGCCGTATCGATACGCAATTGCCTAGCTTGGCACAGCTTGGCTTTGCTTGGCAGCCTCCATGCTTTGGCAACCAAATGGCCCTCGCTTCACCCGATGGCCTCCGCCTTCATCCTTCGGCCAGATTGGCACAAAATCACCCGGGCAAGGATGCTTGAAATCACTTGAAAGATGGTTTGCCCCTCAAAACACGCCTTTTAAGGGCGTTTTGCCTGAAACACTAAACAAAAGCCTTACGAGCAAAAATCAAATAAAAACGACGATGAATAAATAAAGATGCCACAAGCTAGGGTATTTTTAGCACCACGATCTTACAATCTTTGGTGCTAATCAATATCCCGTGGGACTTTGATACAGGGGAAGTATGAACAAGAGTACGAGCGGTCAGATGAATTTCAACAACTAAAAACTGAAGGTTGGAAAGATCTTGACAGATCAAGAATGATGGCGGGGAAAAATGCAGAATAGAGTATGCTTGAAGCTTAGCCTTGCTTTTTTTTTTTCTTCTTATGGTCTTAGCTATTGTGCTTTTACCATCCTTAATGAATGACTCTCTATCTTTTGGATATTTTGCAGATATCATAAGAGGAAGGTAGACTGAAGAAGGGGAGAAAGATAAGTGGAAAAGAAAGTGTGAGCATGAGGAGCAGTGGGTGCCTTCAAGAAGGTAAAATTCTCAATTCTTTAATTTATATTTTCCAACACGGTCGTCTTAAAGATTTCTATGTTCTTTGTTCCATTTATGTGTCCCCGCTTTTGTACACTACTAGATTGGCATATTAATACAACGAGGACATAGGTTAATGCAGTTGTTAATGTGTCCATCATCGTTCGTATATTGTACCCTAACTTGCACTTCAATTGTTGTGTTTCTGCCCGTGGCTTTTAATTTGTATCAGACTTAATATACTGACATGACTAAAATACAGAAGCACTTTTTGCTGTAAACTGCAGACGAAGAGCTAAAAAAGGCTACCAAAAGAAAGTCAGCTGCATCCCCAAATCTGAAGTAGTAAGCTTCTACGTTCTCATCCTCCCCCCTCCCTGTCTCCATAATCGTTCTCTTTTGTTGTCTTTCCACTTTCTTGCTTTGTTTGTTTCCATTTGTTTTGGATATGTTCTTATCTAGGGTTTTTTTTTTTTTTGTTTACAGTTAGTATCGCCGATTGCCGTGGTCTTCGATCAGAAGTATCTACCCGTGCATGTTGAGGAGGCATACCACTTGCGAGGGATCAAATATGCAGGTGGAAAATAGGTATGGTTTTAGTTTTTAAAAGTTAAAAGCTTTTAATTTGGACATGTACGCAGTCGCCCTTAAAACAAGATTTCTAAACGATTAAACATCCATACAAAATTCCAGTGTTAATCATTTAAAGCACGTGTAAGCTCCACTGAGGAATACTTCGCAAAACTTCAAGCATTTGTAACTGGTACATCTTTTTTAACTGATCGATTTTGTAAAGAATGATGAAGGAGTCAGCATGCATGTTCCAAACGACCAAAAAAATTGGCCATGCACCTAATTAAAACGTTTATAAGTTTAATCACAAAATCATTATGAGTACTCTATATGAAAAAAATTTCCCCTAGATGATTCCTAGCCAATTGATTTCATTAAAAAATTTACACTACGATTTTATCGTAAATTTCATTTCGATCAAAGCCAATTCACCAATACTATGATTTTATCGTGGACTTCTTTCAATCAAAGCCAAATGACCCAATAATTACCACAAAATGCCTAAAGTTACAGGTGGGATGGAGAATCATAAATATCATTCTAATTTTCCTCTGTTATCATAGATCATCCCTTAAACAAATGACTTGGCGTACTAACTGGGCTTCTGTTGACATATCATTCTTCTTTAGGATTGTGATCAAGAAGCCTCGAAGCTCAAAAGGATCAATATGCTTGAAGATTTTTAGCCTTGACATGTTTTATATTCTCTTTTTAGATGTCTCCTTGAGGCACGTATTTTCATTAATGTATATCATTTTTTATTTTCATTAGTGTTTTGGATGGTGTTTTTTGATTTGATCAAGATTTATGCGTTTAAGTTTGTTCTATGCGTCTTACTTGGTTAAATTTGTTGTTCAATTTTAATTTGCGTGTGCTCAATGTTCGAGCCGTGCCTTCAGGCACGGGCATTCGCTAGTATATATATATACCAGGATGGTTCCAGGGACATTTAAAAAAAATATCTAAAAAAATACTCCAAATCTCAATCTCATAGTTCCCGATCAAATTTTGAAGGTCCGAGCCGTTCAATGTGTGCAGAATGTGATTTTATGAGTACTCGCGAAAAAGCGGCAAAAAAGATTACCGGGAAGTGCTTGTTTTGACTAGTTTTTAATTAAACCGTTCAATAAAAAAACTGTCCGGATCAAGTCCTTTCCGGTCATTTTTTTTTGCTGATTACGTGTACCCTTAAAATCACGTTCTGATCACATTGAGCGGCTCAGATCATTAAAATTTGATCGAAATTATGAAGATTTTTTTAGATGTCTTTACAGATATTCTCGGAATCGCCCCGTATATATATACTAGCGAATGCCCGTGCCTGCTCGAACATTGAGCACATGCAAATTAAAATCGAACAACAAATTTAACCAAGTAAGATGCATAGAACAAACTTAAACGCATAAATCTTGATCAAATCAAAAAACACCATCCAAAACACTGATGAAAATAAAAAATGATATACATTAATGAAAATACGTGCCTCAAGGAGACATCTAAAAAGAGAACATAAAACATGTCAAGGCTAAAAATCTTCAAGCATATTGATCCTTTTGAGCTTCGAGGCTTCTTGATCACAATCCTAAAGAAGAATGATATGACAACAGAAGCCCAGTTAGTACGCCAAGTCATTTGTTTAAGGGATGATCTATGATAATAGAGGAAAATTAGAATGATATTTATGATTCTCCATCCCACCTGTAACTTTAGGCATTTTGTGGTAATTATTGGGTCATTTAGCTTTGATTGAAAGAAGTCCACGATAAGATCATAGTATTGGTGAATTGGCTTTGATCGAAATGAAATTTACGATAAAATCGTAGTGTAAATTTTTTAATGAAATCAATTGGCTAGGAATCATATAGGGGAAATTTTTTTCATATAGAGTACTCATAATGATTTTGTGATTAAACTTATAAACGTTTTAATTAGGTGCATGGCCAATTTTTTTTGTCATTTGGAACATGCATGCTGACTCCTTCATCATTCTTTACAAAATCGATCAGTTAAAAAAGATGTACTAGTTACAAATGGTTGAAGTTTTGCGAAGTATTCCCCAGTGGAGCTTACACGTGCTTTAAATGAATAACACTGGAATTTTGTATGGATGTTTAATCGTTTAGAAATCTTGTTTTAAGGGCGACTGCGTACATGTCCAAATTAAAAACTTTTAACTTTTAAAAACTAAAACCATACCTATTTTCCACCTGCATATTTGATCCCTCGCAAGCCTCAAAATGCACGGGTAGATACTTTTGATTGAAGACCACGACAATCGGCGATACTACCTGTAAACAAACAAAAAAAAAACCCTAGATAAGAACATAACCAAAACAAATGGAAACAAACAAAGCAAGAAAATGGAAAGACAACAAAAGAGAACGATTATGGAGACAGGGAGGGGGGAGGATGAGAACGTAGATGGCTTACTGCTTCAGATTTGGGGATGCAGCTGACTTTCTTTCGGTAGCCTTTTTTAGCTCTTCGTCTGCAGTTTACAGCAAAAAGTGCTTCTGTATTTTAGTCATGTCAGTATATTAAGTCTGATACAAATTAAAAGCCATGGGCAGAAACACAACAATTGAAGTGCAAGTTGGGGTACAATATACGAACGATGATGGACACATTAACAACTGCATTAACCTATGTCCTCGTCGTATTAATATGCCAATCTAGCAGTGTACAAAAGCGGGGACACATAAATGGAACAAAGAACATAGGAATCTTAAAGACGACCGTGTTGGAAAATATAAATTAAAGAATTGAGAATTTTACCTTCTTGAAGGCACCCACTGCTCCTCATGCTCACACTTTCTTTTCCACTTATCTTTCTCCTCTTCCTCATCCTTCTTCAGTCTACCTTCATCTTATGATATCTGCAAAATATCCAAAAGATAGAGAGTCATTCATTAAGGATGGTAAAAGCACAATAGCTAAGACCATAAGAAGAAAAAAAAAAAAAAAGCAAGGCTAAGCTTCAAGCATACTCTATTCTGCATTTTTCCCCGCCATCATTCTTGATCTGTCAAGATCTTTCCAACCTTCAGTTTTTAGTTGTTGTTGAAATTCATCTAACCGCTCGTACTCTTGTTCATACTTCCCCTGTATCAAAGTCCCACGGGATATGAATAAGCAAGCGGTTTGACTCATCAATCATTGCCAAAAAGCATTTGGCATGGGAAATGTGAGTTTTATTCCAAAAGCTGAGCAATGTACAACCAAAATGCAATGTTGGAGTAATATCAACACAGGCTGCCATAAAATGGTTCTTTCTTCGTCCAATATGGCACACAAAAGTAATCCACTGGATACTACCCAATTGAAAAGTTTTCGTATATCAAATATCATTTCATTTGCAACTCAGACCATAACCACCAAAAAAGAGCAATGATTATAAATTTATACATGATCTCCAGATCTCCAATGATTAGTGCACCCAGACTTCGACAGAAGGCATCAGTAAAAAAAAACCATTCAATACCTCGACAAATGAACACAATTACTTGGGATTGTCGTAATTATAGCACACCAACTCTTTCACTGAGTTTTTGCATGATGTATATGCAAGAGAACTATAGATAGTAATCTATGCTAGTGCTAATAAACAGAACAAATAGGTGCTTAGCCAAAAAAAATAGACGGAACAAATCTTATATGGATGGCCCAACACACATAGGGACGGAGAATGAATGATAACTCAGACGTACTTGAAAAATACGAAGGAGTAAAGCTAGTATTATCAATATTTTCGAAAGCAAATACTGCCCAGAATTAAAACATGCAATCAACTCATCATAAATCTGCTACCTGTATATCCCCAATATAATCAAGTGTCGTTGGTGCTTTCGACCCAAATAAATCATCTGCATCAAACACCGAAGCAACATTGTTAGAATCTGCAGAAATATAAGAAGCAAAACTTGAAGTTCAGAACGAATTTCATATAAAGGAGATGGTGCAGCATGTCACACAGAGAGAGAGAGAGAGAGAGAGAATCGAAACCCTAACTCCTGTGGTAGTTTCAGTGAGAGTGACAATTGGCTGTGGTGATGCCGTGGTGGTGAGTCGGTGGCTAATAACTGGTGAAAGTGACAGCGAAGAGACGGATATCGTTTGGCTTTCTGGCCATTCTCGGACGATGGGGATTCAAATTTCAAACCCCCAAATTTGAAATCGAGACAGAGAGAGACATGCTCCAATGTACTCCTACTTCTTGAAGGGAGAGAGATGCCAAGGATTATAGGTTTCCTTTAGTTATTATCCAAAATTTTCGGCTATAAATTTTCTACCTAATGCCTATTTAGGTTTCCTTGTTTATGTGATTGTACCTAATGCCTATTTAGGCACATTAACTGCATCCGAAAATTTAGAATGTGGAATTATAGAAGTAAACATCATTTCTAAATGCCTAAAAAGGAGGCCGAAAATTTAAGCATACCATCCGGATAAATCTTTCCTATTATTTAGGCACATTTAGTATAGTAGTAAACATCCTTTCCTAATATATCGTTAGCCCATCTATCTGTAGGTCTCAGCCGTAGAAAAAATGTGTACCAATCCTGTGGTCGAAAATATACGGATTCAAAAACCGCTCTGTCATATTATATAGATATATAAATACATACATATAATGGTCATTGATGTATAATGGTCTCCTTGGTGGAATCCCGAAGTAAAATCAGAGAATGTGGAATTAGTTGAAAGCCTAGTGAGCCCATTATATTACTCCATATTATTAGGCGGGTGGACACCGTAGCATTTCCCTATTCGAATCCGTAACTTACTCCTAACTTATAAGTTATAACCTTTTTGTCTACTAATAACATTTGGTTGATTATTATCCGTGTTTAAGCATTTATTTTCTCGCAGAAATTTCCTGTCATATAAATTACCTAATATATATTTATATACGGGGCGATTCCGAGAACAACTAATTGGACATCTAAAAAATTACCGCATAGTTCCCGATCAAATTTTGATGATCCGAACCGCTCAATGTGATCAAAATGTGATTTTAAAGGTACCTACGAGAAATTAGCAAAAAAAAATGACCAAAAAAGTCTTGATCTGAGCAGTTTTTAACTTAGATTTAATGAACGATTCAATTAAAAACTGCTCAAAATAAGCACTTCCTGGTCATATGTTCTGCTAATTTCTCGCTGACACTCTTAAAATCACATTCTGCACACATTGAGCAGCTTGGATCATCAAAATTTGATCGAAAACTATGAGATTGAGATTTGAAGTGTATATTTTAGGTGTTTAATATTATCGGGACGGTTCAAGGGACACCCAAATAAACACCTAGAAAAAACACTTCAAATCTCAATCTCATAATTTCCGATCAAATTTTGATGATCCGAGCCACTCAATACATGCAGAATGTGATTTTAAGGGTACTCATGAGAAATCAACAAAAAAAATTATCGGAAGTGCTTGTTTTGAGCAGTTTTTAATTGAACCGTTCAATAAAAAATAGTTCGGATTAAGCCCTTCCCGGTCATTTTTTTTGCTGATTTTACAATGGTGCCCTTAAAATCACGTTCTGGTCATATTAAGCGGCTCGGATCATTAAAATTTGATCGGAAATTATGAAGTGTTTTTATAAATGTCTCTGGAACCGCCCCATATATACATATATATATTGGTTGGGGATGGGCTCTACCGGCCACTGCTAAACACCGATCATTGTTGGAGAAGTTTTTGGGTGTTGGGCGAGCAGCACACGCGTGGTACCTCAGATTTTAGAGAGAGAGAGTGGTTTGGTGGGGGCCCGAGGGGAGAGAGGGGAAATAAATCTAAACCATCCAAAAATTCAACGGTTGGGATCGTCGACAGATACCGTCATGTGGTATCCGCTTGGCTGTCTCTCATTGCTGAGACAAAGTACAAGGCCATGCCTAATTATGAATCTTGAAATTGGGTTGGGTATGTGTTTGGGCCGATGCCCAAATAGAACTTTAACTTGAACTTGAAGGTTACTCAAAGTAGTACAGTAGTACTTTCAGGCATTACAAAAAAGTTTGAGGTTTTTTTTTCTTTTAATGAAGGTTATTTCGGCCCAGCTTGCACACACCTCACCTCAGATTAATCTTTACAACATCTCCCACAGTCTTTTCATCATGCATAAATTATTCCACAGTCTTTTTACACGCTTATGCATGAGGTGAGGTGACTCAATATTTGTTGACAAGAAGAATTGAACATGAAATTTTAAAAGAGAACAAGTCCGTAAGTCTCAAGTCAAGACCAGTTAACCCACCTTGGGGTTAAAAGAAACATCAAAAGCCTCGCATGCTAATCTGCCAAATTTGCACTATGAGTTTATTGAAGAATATTAATTTACTTATTTAGATCTACTACTCTTCGCCTGAATGTGCCTGACTATTCACATCATTCTCATGAAAGTATCTTTTTCTATAAATTATTCGATTTTCTTCAATATAGGTTCAATTTCATTTCAGCTAATCACCACCGTTTTATAGGCATTTTGCTTTGGGCTTCCGTTAAAACTGGGCCCTAAGTTTTGTTGAAAATTTTTCTACAAATGTTATGTACATACATACATAACATGATACTCCTCCCTACTATTAAAATATTTCTGAAATAATAATTCACTATGAAAAGACGTGTTATTTTTAGATTAAAAATTAAAATACTTTAGTATGTGATTTCTCAAGTTTCTTTGCTCTAAATTAGAAATTTCGATTTGTTTTTTTAGTGTAGTGCAAAAAAATTCAAAAAAACGAGCGGAGAACTTTATTGCAATCCGAAAACTGCACGTTTTTTTTTATAAAAAATAATAATAATAATAATAATAATAAATTGGATGGAGAGAGTAGTACAAAAAGATGGCCCAATGGTGCAACATGATCAGCGTATGCCGAAAGTTGGTCCTACCCTCAATTCCTGTTGTTATTGTATTTTCAATTTTCGCTATTACGAATTTTATGCTCGCTCACACCCGCATACGTAGGTTTGTTTTGGAAAACAGGCGTGGTGGGCCGGCCGTCGGTTTCCATTTTCTAACTGGGGCCCACCCAATCCATGTGAAAACAGATTAAACAATTTAGCAGATCAGTTTGGTATGTGAGGAAATTAGGAGAGAGAGAGACCAAATGAAGAGCCAAAACCAAAGAAACCATCTTTGTCCATAAATTTCACAAAGTAATTTGTGGTTTCTCTCTCTAGTTTTCTCTTTGTAAGAAGAAAGAAAAGGCAATTTTGAGGAGAAAATAGAAAAAAAAAAAAAAAAAAGGACTCTTAAAGCCATGTTGGGGAGAGGTTATTCCATGTTCTTGAGTATTGCTTCATAGGATCTCTAATTTGTGTGTGGTTCAGAAACCCTTTGGAGCAATGTTCACGAGCACAAAATAATTTTCCAACGTCACAATAGTGGAAATTAACCCAGTAATTACACTTCTCACCCTCGTGAAAATTCATGGAAATACTTTTTGATCTCATTAAGCTACCACTACACACTTGCATACTTTCATGACTTCCATACATCAAAAATCATGTTATTTGGATTCCAATCAATAGCTTATTTTGTATCCGAAAAACTTAAATTTTGGTATTATTGTTTGTCTCAACAAATTCAATAAAATGAACGATTCCAATCATCAAATTAGACCACTTATAGGCCCTAAAATAGGCAAACTGCACAATTCTCTTCCAATATTCCTTGTGGATTTTGTGACTGTTTTTGTTTTTGTTTTTCCTCATTCAACTACCCTATACACTGGCTTTTTTTTCTTTGTAAGGCCTATAGACTTTGGTTGGCATTCCCCATATAAATCACAAGTATTTTATTCCATTAGACTAGCATAAAATTAAAAGTTTCCACCTTTTTTCCCTCCCCTAAGACCACATCAGCTTCTAATGTACAGATCATCAGATTCTCATTAGGAAAAAACAATGTCTATAAACCTACAAACACCAATCATACAAACTCACTCACACCAAATAAATTTAGAACCACAAATTAATATTTTCACACACAAATAAATACATAAACTCTCCCACATTAAATTTGGATCCACACGGCATATGTGTGAGCTCCACACTTTTTGAGAGAGTTTGTGACCTCATTTGGTTTGGGTTTGGAAAGATATTTTTGAGACTAATGAGTAGCGAGAGATAAATAGAAAAAATTTATTAGGAATTGTGCATAAGAATTTTGAAATCCAAAACGAACAAGCCTTTTGTGTTTGTGTGTGAAAATGTTTGTGATAGTAGCATTATTGCACTCACATCGAATGTAGGACCCACACACAATGTGTGCAATTTTGTGAGTGAGCTTGTATGAATGTGTGTAAAACTATGTTTTTTTTTTCAAAAATTCTTAAAATCATCTCATTTTTAGTAAATTCATCCTACTTTTTGTGACTGATTTGATTCAGAAGCTATAATTATCACTACAAGAAAATGCAGATTTGGCGACACAACGAAGTACATCGGCAAAAGTGTATATGGGTCGGCAAAGGTTTTCGCCGACGAAATTTTTTGTGTCGGCAAGCTGTCGGCGTTGATATATCGGGAAAGGGTTTCACCGATGTGAATTATCCTTCATTGGCAAAAGTATAGTTTCAGCGATGTGGGTTTGCATCGGCAATACTTGTCGGCAAATGGTATTACGTCGGTAAAAAGGGGTATTAAAATCAAAGAGTTTTCCACTTTTGCCGATGAGACTTTTGCATTGCCAAAAGTCAATTTCAAAAACAAAACAAGCTGCTTTTGTTATATTTCCGCGTGCCCCGTCTTCCGTTATATTTTCGCGTGCCCCGTGTTTTGAACCGTAGACCTCAAGTTTCCGTTGCATTGAATCTACCAACTGCACCAACATACTCTTCATTACTAATTTTGCAATATTTATTATATATATCACTTACATACGCAGTACATATACAATTTTACACTAGATATAGTATGATATACTCTTATATTAGTGTATTAGTGCTTGCCCTTACCTACGGCACTACGCACCCCGGTTAGAATTGTCCGTGCCTATGGCACTTGCTAGCTAGTGGCTTAAACATTAGTGTGTAGTATGTGATCCTCTTCTTAGTGGCATGAAAGAGAATTACCCGTACTTATGACACTCTCCCAACTATACATTTAAGCTAGTTATGAAATTCCAGTAAATACCTAGTAAAAATTTAAAACCAAGCATTCCCCCTGTATTTTCATTCCCTTAGTATAGAGGTTGCCTTAACTTTTCTCTTACATGCCAATTACGTTCTTGCAGATTTGCATGTACCGAGAACGCATGTACCAAGTAATCTGATTGCTTAACTTAATCGTATACACTGTCAACCAAACCAACATGGCTTCTTTCAAGAGTATTACACATAACACCCATCAATAAAGTCAACACCCGTCATCATTCATAAAAAGAGCTTTTTAAACTTAAAGCAATCTTCCATCTAAGAACTGGCTATAAAGAAAGTAAAAAATAAGTTAAAGAAAGTGAATTTTTGCTAACATCAATCCAGGTAGGAAGAGATTTCCAACTCTTGTGTTTGGTCAAACACATAGATTATCATTCTTGTGTTTCTCATACATTTTGTCGAACACATAGAATACAAAAAAAAAAAAAAAAATGGAAGCACACTTTGAATGATGTTCACAAAGACATGTAGCCAAAATAAATTGGTGTGGTACCAAAATCACGGCTAAGGGACAAAAGAGTGTATCTGATTACCTCTTTCAGGGATTGAATCATGTAGACCAAAGAGTATATCTGATTCATAGGACCCCCAACATGAGATCTAGAATGCAAAAGACTCCACAAAATCACATGATCGTTTCTGAAGAAGAATTGGGCATTGAACAAATTACCGTGTGTGCGGGTGGGTGTGCGTTGAGAGAGAGAAGGGGTACGACGGCTGCGGCGACGGGAAGCCATAGTTGCTGTTGGATCGTTGTTTGGAGGTAGCGCATGTAGGCGGAGATCAGCGATTCGATTGCCGCATGGACGTACGGGAATGGCCTTTTTTTTTTTCTTCTGAAAACAGGGGGCCAAGAGAGGAGGGGAAAGGAGGGAAAGAGAGTTCTGAGGAGAGAGAGAACTCACCAAACATGGAGCTCGCCAGAGGTGAATCGTAGGAGAAATGGAGCAGGATGATTTCGGGAGAGAGAAAACAGTGAAGCTCTCAATAGGGTTTTTAAAATTTGAAATTGAATTTGCTGACGTATAGCACTGGGCAAAAGGGAGAGGTTGGGCAAAAGAGCTTGTTAGGTAAAGTATTTACGAAAAGGCTATTGTGTAGAGGATAGAAGTTGGGGAGAAATCTAGACCGTTGAATTTGTTTGTATGGGTAGATAAAATTTGTGTCAGGGAAAAATCTAAACCGTTGAGAGAGAATATTCTTTAGGAATATTCCCAAAGACCCTTCTGTTTTATTAGATAGATATGAGTACTTTATATATATTTATAAAAATATATTGTGGCCCCGTTCGGCTAAATAAGCTAACTGGCTTATTTTTTTGTCCTTATTCAAATTTTTTTCGTATTTTTTAGTTTTTCATTAATTTTTTGTGGATTATTGCATCTTCATGATTGGAGGAATCTAAAAATTAAAAAATTATGATCGAAATCCAATTTTTTTTTTTTAAAAAGACGAAAAAATTGGCTTATTGTTGTCTTTAGATGCAATAATCCTCAAAAAATTGATGAAACATTAACAAATACGAAAAAATTTTGAATAAGGACAAAATAATAAGCTGGTTGTCTTATTTAGCCGAACGGGGCCATATATACATACAAAATAACACAAATACATATACAGAGACGGAACTACTATGGGGTTTATGGGGGCTAAGGCCCCCAATTGGTTCGGGATTTTTTTTCTTCAAATTTCAATATTAATATTAGTTATTTTTTGATTTGCTAAGAACACTTGGATATTGTATTTTTTATTTAATGTTATTCGACATTTAAATAAATGTTATTAGATGCTTGGATATTAATATTAGTTGTTTTTTTTTTTGTATTGGATGTTATTAGACATTTCGTGTTGTATGTACTCTCTCTGTGCCACAAATTTTATTTTGTCCACAAACTTAGAACCTAAAAATGGAAAAAAAAAATACATTTAAAAAAATAATTCAAACTCTCTTTTTGCAAATTACTAGAAATCCATGTGTTCTTTAAATATTTGCAAAAAGTGAAAATTTAACTTTTGCCGACAAAAATGTGATCGCCGAAAGATTTATCTTTCGGCAATGCACATTCTATCGCCAAAAGTTCCACTTAAGACTATCACTGACACAAAAATGTCGTTGCCAAAATGCTGAACTTTTGCAGATGCACATTTCGTCGCTAGAAAAAAATTTCGTCGGCAAATATTTCGCGGAAGAATATTTCCCGCCAACCTTATTTTTGCCGACAACATTGCCGATGCACTTATATTCATCGCCAAAAAATCTACATTTACCGACACGAACTAGTTTTGCATCGGCAAAAGCATACTTTTGCCAACAAAAAAAGCATTGCGTCGGCAATCGGGTTGCCTTTCTGCATTTTCTTGTAGTATCCTGTTTTTCAATTTAAAGGTTCAGATTTAATGGGAGCATCGTAGAAGTTTTGTATCCGGATCCGATCTCAGCCTTCGCTTAAGTCCACGTCAACCGGGTCCCACAAAGCCTTTTAGGGCATGGCAAGCCCATGTGCTGTGACGGACACGTCACACTGTCTGTACCGATTACGGCGTCTGATTTCCAATTTTTTAAAAAGCAGATGCCCACCACGTCAGTCCCCACTCATCTATCTTATCACGTGTCGCTTTCTCCCCCCTCCGTGAATCACGCATCACCGTCCGTCAAACGTTGCTATCCGACGTACCAGATCACGCAATGACGTGGACCTGGGATGTACACGTCAGACCCCACATGGTCACCTATATCGGGGGTGTTCCACTAAGAGCATCTCCAATTCCGGTCTTCAAATCGGCATGTCAATTTTTTTTGAAAGTTGACGTGGCATTTTGACATCTCCAATTTAACATCAAAGTCTTCATTTCCAACCCTTGATGTCAAATTCTATTTATTTGACATCAAATTATCCCTCTTCAACCCTTATGTCAAAATACAAATGGTCATTTTTTGAAATTTGGCATGGAGGAGGGAGGTTGTCAAAGTTGGCATGAAAAGGCTTGCCTTTAAATCCACGTAGGAATTGGCATCAAAGAAGGCTATTGGGTTGGATTAAATTTTGGTGTCAAATGTTACCGTTAATATGTCCACGTAGGATTTGACATCTCCCATTGGAGATGCTCTAAGCCTTCTTTTTTAAAAAGTTCTTTTTCTTTAATTTTCAAATTTAAATATAATGAAAATGAAAAATAATTTTTTGATTTTTTTTGCACTGTATAAAAGATCTCAATGAAATCTATCAAACAAGATCCATATTGGTAGGAAAATTATTTGCGTAAACACATGATTTTTGGGCTTGAAATTACCTTCGTTTTTCTAAAACCTTCTTTTTTCAGAAACTAGAACGGGGCCTCAGTCGGTCAGTCGCTGCTATGGGTACAGATTTGGGATTTGAACCAGCGCGTACATATATATGGCTTGGGACTCATTTCAATACTCACAAAGATGATCGGAGCTGTTTATTTTGTTTAAAACTTCTGTAAAACATCAATTCAATCGAGGGTAAATTACAGTTTACCCCCTCTAACTATGGGTTGGGGACACTTTACCCCCTTTAACTTATTTTTTTAGCACTCAACCCCCTCCAAGTAATGGAAACCTTATTCCGTCTGACTTTCTTAACGGAGAGACTTGAAGTTACGAATTTGCCCTTCACAAAAACACGCCTCTGCAAAGGCCAAGGGTGTATTTCGTGTTCTCTACCCTAACCCTTAAAAACAGGCCTCTGCAAAAATGTAGTCTTTCTCTTCTGCAAGATTCAAATTGCAGTTCTGAAGTCCAGAACTTCACCCAAACAAAACTCTCTCAAAAATTCAAACAGACACAGATTCTAAAGTGAGACAAACAGACGCACACTCACAGAGAGAGAGAGAGAGAGAGAGAGAGAGAGAGAGAATGTGATGTTAGATCCGACAAATGCCTTGGTTCCACCCCCATGCTCTCCGACGAACTTCTCCTCCTCTTTCTCCTCCGATCTCGACGACATCGAGATAAAAAAAATTCACGACCTGTATCTATCTATCCTTCTCGAATCATCAGATTTTTTTCAATTACTCAACGAAATTTTTGATCAAACTAGTGAAATTAGCCAGAAGCAGCCAAGCAAACTTGAAACCGAATTACAGATTTATGAATGAAATTCCAAAGCCATCTCCAAATCAGTGAAATGAGAAACCCAATTTATACCTCATTCACGTACGGACCCACTGCCGCCGTCACCAGTGAACCACCACCGCGTTGACCAGCCAACTGGAGAAGAAAGGGATTTCGAAACTTTTTGGGGAAAAAAAATTGTGGAAACATCAAGGCCTCAGAATTGCAGAATTTGACATCAAGGCCTTTGAAGAAAGCCAATCAGTCCCGAACACATGGTGTGTTTATTAATCTGTATCATCACTGGCCATTAACCCCAACTGGAGAAGAGAGGGATTTCGAAACCCAGTGTCGGCAAGATTTTCAAGCTGATCCTCAAACCCCATGCATCTTCATCTACATCTGTGTTTTAGCTGTTTCACTACAGATGCGTGGATTGAAGTCGTATCGTCGTTGGAGGAGTTCCTTCAGGTCGAGCGGAGGTTCGGCGATGTGGTGCTGTTCGGTGCTTTCGATACGGAGCTCGAAGGCAGAGGTGGTCGAACGCAGGAGGGGGGATGTTGTTCACTGACGAGAAGGTGATGCCGTCGCGGTAGGCGGAGGAGGAGGCGACCTGTTCGAATGAGGAGAGAGAGACTTGTGTGTACGTAGATGTGTATATAGATCCGGTAGAAGAAGGATATTTACGTCTATAATAAGGGCACATAACACTTTCCATCTGTAATAACCCGAAAATTTAACTAATAAAAATATTCAAAAGAATTATTTATTTATGATAATATTATTTTTCTTATTTAATAATTAGTAAATAATTACAAAAAATAAGCTATTCTATCTAATTAAGCTTTTAAAAATTAATTTAGCATTACATACATACATATAATTGCATGCATGCACGTTTATCCTCTCCCGCACTCTCCTACTCAAATTCTACCTCCTCCATGACCCAAAATTCGTGCGTAATTCGTCCATGCAAAAACCCGATACCGTTAAGACTCGTTTTAATTCGAAACTCATCCAATTCTCCTATATATACACACCACACCGACCCTAGGGCACGTACACTATTCTACCACCTCCCACGGAGTCAGAAAAGAGAGAAAAAAACCAGGGAGAAATCAATTACAATCGATAGAATTTTAGAGAGAGAAAAAGAGAGAGAGAAAAGTGGGTTTCGAGGTTCCGTTCGTCCGAAACCCAAATTGATCGTTCAAGTTGTTTACTACAGTCCCAAGAATCACCGTAGATCAAGCAATTCGGTCCCAAGGTCCTCCGATCGAAGGAATTAAAGTCGTCTTCCCCAAAATCACGTTTTCGATCGAAAACGAAATTAATCCGAACAAAGGTATTATAATTCAATCCGAAGCCTCCTCTAAGTATATATATGATTTATAGACATAACCCAATAAGCCCCGTGCCCCCATGCATCGAAAAACACGACGAAAAAGCAAAAAAAAAACCAAAACAGTCGCCGACCTTGCGGCCGCGACCTTCGGGCCTTCCCACCGCCAGAACCAGCAAACGGAGTTTTGCGGCAGCAAACTCCATGATTTTCCAGCCGTGCGGTTTTGTAGCATCGTGTTCGAATTGATTTTGCGACCCTTTAAAAATAGATTTTGACTCCGAAATTTTTATCCTAGGTTTCTGACATTCTAAAGTTCATAACTTGTTAGCTTCATATTTTTTTTATTTAATCTACTATTTATTTAATTTTTATTCGTAATCGTGAGATCGTTTGTAAACTAAAATTTGTTACGACCTTTTAAATTATTCTATAAATTCCCAAACTATTTTTTCTTAGATTCCTAACTTATTAAAGATCATAAGTTGTTGATTTCATAACTTTTTGATGTTATTTGTTATTTATTTTATTTTTAGTTAAAGTTTCACACGAAAAATAGTTACGACCTTACAAAAAATATTTTTAATATCGAAAATATTTTTCTTAGACTCCTGACAGTTCAAAGGTGATATTTTGTTAAAATAAAATTTTATTTATTTAATTAACTATTTATTATTAATTAAGTATTGTTTCTTAATAATAATACCGTAAAATATTATAAAGAAGGTTTAAAATTCCAAATAATTTTATTTATACTATTTATAGCCCTAGAATGATATTCTGTAAATATAAAAATATATTTCAAACTATTTAATTATTTATTGTTTATTTATGCTTGTTTAGTCTATTAATTTAATCTTTTTATTTAAATTAATTCCGTGAGCATCCAAACCCAACTTTTAGCACTCGAACTCATTATAGGGGACTGTTAGGACCTTTATTAAGGTTACGATAATTATTTAAATATTTTTACCAAATTAATGTATTTAATTAGTGTTTAATTAACTTAATTACTTATAATTAATTAACGAAAGTCTAGAAAATTATTTTTAAATCTTAATTAAATAATTCTTACATTCTTAATGACTTTGTGACCATACGAGATTAAGGGCAACGGCCCAGTCATAAAAGGTTATGTGATTTCATTGCTTAATAATTGTTTTGACCCGTCTGTTATTCGTTTTCAATTATTATTGAGATTGATATTGTGTTGATACTTAATTTGAATGTTAGATTGGACCCTAGGGACATGGGGTGGTATGCGAAATAGAAATCACGTAGACGATGCTAAGTAATGGATAAATTGTGAAGTTTGTTTCTGTTTAGAGGTTGCCTGCAGGCGTGATGTTGTGATATGATGAAATTGTGATGAGAATTGATACTGGCGGGTGTCCAGCGATGATTTGATAGACTGGCGGGTGTCCAAATGATGATTGATAGATCAAGAGTGTCCAAAGGATGATTGTGAAAAGAATTGCGATGTGGTTTATAAGATAGCGAACCCTAGTTGTGATTCTGGCATGATAAGCTTACCCCTTGTTGTAGTTATTGGGGTGCACACTCGGTACATAACTTAGGTGTTCCTGCGACAACAAAGGGAAGTGATCTCATGGGACTGAGCATGGCTAGTGGTTGGGGAGGAAAGATCTCGTGGAGAGATCTTAGATTTCAGATTAAGTTAATGGATAGTAATGAATCAAGTTGTATGGATTATCTCTGTTTTACTTTTTCGCACCATATATATCCTTTTTGCCTGCTAACTGTATTGTAAGAGGGGTATTTGGGTTGGATTATAGTTCGGGGTGAACTCTTTCACTCAGGCACGGATTTTCTGGCATCCGTGTCAGATTTTGCAGAAAACCAGGAAACACAGGATCCCGCGGGTGAACAGTTTTATGCTGAGGAGAATCCGGAAGTGGGAGTTGAGCCAGAATACGGTTGGGACCCATATCAGACTTAGAAGATGGCTCTTTTTACTATTTAGCTTATTCCCTCTTAGACTATTTTAGTATTTTCGCAATGGATTGTAATAAGTGAATCCTTATGACGAATTATCTGTTTTGGATTTCAAATTGGATTTAATAAGTTTTTCGAGAATTAGTGTTTAATACCTCCGATTTTACCTTCGAAAATCGGGGCGTTACACCATCCAAATCCTAATGGAAGTCAGACGGAAATGAGGTTTCTGTTACTTAGAGAAGGTTAAGTGTTAAAAAAATAAGTTAGAGGGTGTAAAGTGTTCCCGACCCATAGTTAGAGGAGGTAAGCAGTAATTTACCCTTCAATCGAATATCAATAAAGACATTTAAGAAACATTCAATTTTGCCTTAGATTTCAGATCTAAATTATGGGACAAAGCTAAAAGTTTTGTAAACATGGCCGAGCTAATTTTTTATAGAAACTTTCAATGAAGTTTTTAAAATAAATAAACGGATTGAATCGTTGCATCGTTGTGTTGGACTCCGAAGTGAGCCTCATTAATTCGTCTGTGCTCTATGCATAATGTGTGCACATAGACATACTTGTTTTCCAGTGAGGATAACTAATACGAAAATGTCAAGGCATTGACGGCAGGAGCACCAATTGGAAATTTACGGGCAAGGGGGGTCCACTTTGGATCCTATACGGATGATTCGACCTGTTCAATAATTTTTAAAAAATGAGTGAACTTGCAAAAAATAGCTCAATTCGATATGTGTATGTGCTCAATTTTATCTTCAATTTTTTATTCAGATTTTGAGTTCATTCTATAATTATAAATAAAAAAAATAAAGTATCCTTGAAATCTAAATGAAAAAAAATGAAAAAATTAGATCAAGTATCTACACATATTAGATCATCCGTGCAGACCCAAAATGAGCCCCATGTGCCCGTTGATTCCTAATCGGTACTGGCCGGTTGGTGGCCGTAGCAGCAACAATTAACTAACTATTAAGTCTAAAAATTTGTGTAAATAAGAGTGTGATTTGGGGGTGGTTTTAGTATTTTTGTAAAGACAAATATAAGGAACAAAAATGCAATACCCATACAGAAATCACACATTTATTTACACACCTATACACAAGTGTAGGAGCTCCTCAAATATTACCCATCCAGGGTGTGGAGTTTACACACTTGTGCTAATCGTGTATATGTGTGTATAAATGGGTGGGACTTTGCTACGAAAACAGACCATGGGCACAGACGGCGACACGGGACCTACTATGAATCCCGTATAAATGATTTGGACTATTCAATAGTTTTAAAATAAAAAATTAAATGGGTTTTGAAAAAAATTAGCTCAATCCAATATGTGTGTGCTCGATCCGTTGTTTCTATTTTTCATCCAATCTTTCTATTTTTCAAAAATGAGAAGATTATATCGAGCATCTACACATATCGAATTGAACTTATTTTGGACAAACCCATTCAATTTTTTATTTTAAAATTATTGAACGGATCAAATCATTCTTGTGGATCCCGCATGTCCGTCAATACCCATTGTCGGTTTCCTCAGCTTTTTCGAAATGGGGGTGTGTGGCCGTGTGGGTTAGGTAGAGAATAATTGTACAGAGAAGCACGTGGGCAAGACCACGTGTAGGCTTGTTGTGCCACGTAAGCCATTTCGTTAGTACTACTCCAAATCTGGGTAAAATTTTGGAAAATGATTTTGTCACACCATTTTTTGATAATACTATATCCTGCAAGTGTATTTTTACATTAGAAAATACACTTACAAGATGTGACATTATCAAAAAAGGGTGTGACAAAATTACTGTTCAAAATTTTTCCGTATTCTCTCGAAAGTCTGGATTCGTGATTTATGAGCTGGACCTCGCCCCACGGGGATGGGACCCACTGTTCTTAGCCGGTTCGTACGAGAGAACGTCAGTGACTTGATCGCAGTATCTAGGAAAACTATTTCAATTAGTAGGAGTTTTTTTTTTTTATAGGCAAATTATTTCAATTATTATATAATCACAAACACTTTACACATACATTTAAATCTTTTGATGGGTCTCTTATACATTGAAGGTGTAATGTGTGTGAGCCACATTATGAATGTAAATGAATTTGTATAAAAGTTTGTGTATGTAAGTGTTTGTAATTATAAAATAATAAAAATTATTTATTAGTCTTAGAATACCCTTATATTTTAGGAACCTTTTTTATTACACATTAGTATGAGCTCTATCATCAAGTTTGTGGCTTCTGTACTTATGTGTGATAGAAGGTTTTGAAGCACCGAAGCAGGTCCTCCAATAGTACTGATTACACTTCAGTATCTAGACAACGGGTCGTTAACTGACATTAGCAAAATGCGGGTGGGGACCACTCTCTCCTTGGTTGAGATTTAAAAAAAAAAAAGAGTTTAGAACCACAAACAACAATACATTGATATATGCAATAGGGGAAAAACAATACACAAACATGGAAGCTTTTGTGATTTTAGAATTTTTTTTTTAACCGCTGATGTCCTACCGCTTTTAGAAAGCGTTGGTATAACCCCTCAAGGTCTATAGCAATGGTTTTTGATATCTTTAGCAGCTCTTTTGGCCGCTGCTCTTTCCGTCTTCATTCTTTTGTCTCTCGTCCTATCTCAATCGGATAAGAAATATATTTTAACTTTTAATTGATAATATTATTCATATGCAATATGAATCTCATTTGATAGATCTCAATGAGTTCTTTTAAAAGATATTTTTAAAATCACCTAAAAATTATAGATTGTAAGATATAATCAATTGAAAAATGACACTGACTCCCAAAAGGGACTAAAGAATAGGGACGGAAGGAGTATTTTTGAAGGAGCAAATCAATGGAAGAGTATGAGTGTACATTCTCGTAAATGAGGGCATGCAAAAAACAACATCCAAATAGTAAAAGTATAGTGCAAAAATCACTACCCATACGAAAATAAGTAAGGAAGCTAGTTAAGCCCCTTCTTTCAATATTTTGTCCATGCTCTTACAACTATGAAACCAAACAACTAAGGAGAATAATGTTCTCTTTGTTGGAATTATCGCGTTAATTGTGGGATTTGGGATTTATCCCATGTGATAATTATCCTTTGGTGGCTCACATGTCTAGTAGTGGTGCTAGTTTTTAGGATAATGACTAGAAGTGGACTTTTAGTTACAACCGTATTCCTTGATGGGAGGAATAAGGAAGTAAGAAAAACTCTGGTAGTGGGTCCCTAGCCTAGCCTATATATATTTTGATGCCTGTGTATTCCATCTGTACGGCAATTTACAGAAAGGCATAGGCCAGAAAAATCCTCTCTTATTTTGCTAACAGTTTTCTGTGTTTGTAGAAGGAAATCTTTGATCTTGATTTATCAATGGCAGAAGGTAACATTTAAATTAATTTCCGCTGCGGCTCTTTATATATATAGATTAATTGTCTAACATGTGGTATCAGAGCTACCTTCTTGCCTTGCTATTTCAGATTATTGGAGAAATTTTTTTTTTTCCTTTCAAATCGAGAAACAAGTATTCGGTCATGTGGCAGTTTGTCAGATCCATCTGAATATGTTCGGCAAGAATACAAGTATAGTTTTATATGAAAGTTCAACTGTTTCTTCCTGTTTGCTTAAGTTAATGCATAGAAACATTGAAATAAATTTTCGGTTTTGACTCGAGAATCATGGAAGCCATCAAGTATCGTTTTGTTGTATAGTATATCTTGACTGCCTGCATCTCCTAATTTCATGGCCCAAAAGGTTTTGCTAGTTTCAATAAGAAACATTAGGGAATTAATATTTGGGCGCATGGTTGACCCACGCGAGTCTCTTTTATTTATCAAAAAAAAAAAAGGGGTTGCTGTTTTGGTAGTGTGTTTCTTGAAGGGTATTTAGGTGGGTCAACATAAAGTAATTAGATGCTTGAAGTTTTGATTATTTGAAATAAATTGGGAGTAGCCACAGCATCCTCATTTATTAAAAAAAATAATAATAATCAAATAAAGTTGATTGTCTAAATATTTTGGGAGTAGCCATAGCATCCTAATTCACAAAGATAATCATATTAAGTCCAAGCTTCATATAGATAAATATGCATCTATGTTGTGATTAAATCATAGGATTAATGACCTGGCCCCACAGGGAGGCTATTGATTTTGTGGTTTAATTGGAATAAGATAGGTGATTTGGCATTAATGGATGGAATTTTCCTAGGCCCGCAGGTATGGGAAATTGTATTCATTAGTGTTGGAGCATTCTAGTCTTATTATAAAGTTTTGGTAAATTTATGCGTGATGCACCTCTATTTTAGTTGGTTAAATTTACAATTGATGAAATTGACATTGGTTGATTTAAATAAAGTTAGTTAGTTCATAGCATTAAAGTATTTTCCTTGGTTATTGCAGCTATAAAATTTTCCACTGCACCTTTTGATCTTGTTCATATTCCAATGCTTACTGGTGACAATTTTTCTGACTGGAAAGAAAGTATTCTTCTGAGTTTGGGGTGTTCTGAGCTTGATTTGGCGCTTCGTGAGGATGCTCCACCCACCCTCACGGAATCAAGTACGCCAGCTGAGAACTTAAAGCATGAACGGTGGGAGCGATCTAATCGCTTATGTTTGATGTTCATGAAGTCTCACATCAATAAAAGTATTAGGGGATCTATCCCTGAAACAGATAAGGCTAAAGCATTTCTGCAGGCTGTTGAGGAACAATTTGTTCGTTCTGATAAGGCTTTAGCCAGCACCCTAATGAAAAGGCTATCAAGCAAGTCTTTTGATAGCACTAAAGGTGTGCGCGAGCACATTATGGAAATGAGGGACATGACAGCTCAACTTAAATCCCTAAAAATGGAGATTTCTGAGGCATTCTTGGTTCATTTCATTTTGAACTCTCTCCCTTCTGAGTATGGTCCTTTTAAAATTTCTTATAACACACATAAGGATGAATGGTCAGTGAATGAATTGCTAACCATGTGTGTTCAAGAAGAGGAGAGATTGAAAATTGAGAGGCCTGAAAGTTCTCATATGGCCACTCATTTTAAAGGAAATACCAAGAAAGGCAAAGATGTCCTGAAGCCGAAGAACACAGTGTCATTCAAGAAAGTTGGTAATAAAGTTTCTTGTTTCTTCTGCAAAAAGACTGGGCACATGAAGAAGGATTGCCAAAAGTATAAGAAATGGCTTGAAAAGAAAGGTAATCTCCTACCTCTAGTGTGTCATGAATCTTTTTTGATTGAAGCTCCCCTTAATACATGGTGGATTGATTCTGGTTCTACAATCCATATTGTTAATACCATGCAGGGATTTCTCAAAACAAGGAAGCCGACACCAAGTGAACAATATGTCTATTCAGGAAACAAGAAGCGTTCGTTGGTGGAGGCTATTGGGATCTTTAAATTAATTTTAGAATCTGGTTATGTTTTGGAACTTCAGAATGTGTTTTTTATTCCTGGTTTTTATAGAAATTTGGTTTCTGTTACCAAATTAGTTGAAGTTGACTTTGAGTTTAGATTTGCAAATTCCAGTTTTAGTATTTTGAAGAATAATGTTTACATTGGTGGTGGAATAAAAGTTGATGGTTTATTTAAATTTTCTTTAGATCCCACTTTTGAGAATAATTGTTTATCCTTACATGTTGATGTTGGGAAAAAGCGGAGTTTTATAAATGAGAACTCATATATGTTGTGGCATAGAAGATTGGGACATATCTCCATTGAAAGGATCAAAAGGTTAGTAAATGATGGAGTCTTACAAACTCTTGATTTTACTGATTCTAGGACTTGTGTGGACTGCATAAAGGGAAAGCAGACTAACAAAACCACTAAAGGTGCTACAAGAAGTTCTAACATTCTAGAAATCATACACACTGATATCTGTGGACCTTTTCTCAATACTCCTTGTATGAATGGTCAGAGATATTTTATCTCATTCATTGATGACCATTCAAGATACATGTATCTCTATCTTCTAAAAGAAAAGTCTGAGGCATTGGATGCTTTCAAACTTTATAAAGCTGAAGTAGAGAAACAGAAGGAAAAGAAAATCAAGATCGTGAGATCTGATAGAGGAGGGGAATATTATGGTAGGTACACAGAAAAGGGACAAATGAAGGGTCCATTTGCGAAATTCCTTGAAGAGGAAGGCATTATTGCACAATACACAATGCCTGGCACGCCACAACAAAAATGGTGTAGCTGAAAGAAGAAATCGCACGCTCATGGACATGGTTCGAAGTATGGTTAGTAATTCTGAGTTGCCATTATTCCTATGGAGTGAAGCCTTAAAAACTGCTGTGTACATCTTGAATAGAGTTCCGTCCAAGGCTGTCTCTAAGACACCTTTCGAGTTATGGAATGGACGGAAACCTAGTTTGAATCATCTACACATATGGGGTTGTCCTATTGAGGTGAGGATCTATAATCCTCACATAAAGAAATTGGACCCGAAAACAATAAGCGGTTATTTCATTGGCTATCCAGTAAACTCCAAAGGATTCAGGTTTTATTGTCCTTCAAACAATCCTAGAATTGTTGAGAGCAGAAATGCAAAATTTCTTGAGGATGCTGAACCTAGTGAGAGTGTTTTTTCTCGCAAGTTACAATTTGAGGAAACACTAGAGCAAGCTGATACGCCTTCATATGAAGGACAATTGATTATGCTAAGAGATGGTGAAATTGAGGACTCTGATCATCAATCAATTCCAGAACAATCAGCTCATGAACAACAGGTTCAAGCAGATTCTATCCCTAGTTCACAAACTACAGGAGAGGTAGAATTAAGGAGATCTTCAAGAACAAGGAGACCTGCAATTTCTAGTGATTACATAGTTTATCTCCAAGAGTCCGATTTTGATGTTGGACCAAAGAAGGATCCTAGTTCGTTTTCACAGGCTATGAGTGGAGATAACTCCGCACTTTGGTATGATGCCATGAAGGAGGAGATGCAATCCATGGATCAAAATCAAGTCTGGGATCTCGTTCACTTACCTGAAGGAGCAGTTGTCATTCACAACAAATGGGTTTATAAAACCAAAAGAGATGCTTCTGGTAATGTTGAGCGATATAAAGCTAGACTTGTTGCTAAGGGATTCACTCAAAAGGAGGGCATTGACTACCATGAAACCTTTTCTCCGGTTTCTAAGAAGGATTCATTCAGGATTATCATGGCGTTAGTAGCTCATTTTGATCTAGAGTTACATCAAATGGATGTGAAAACGGCATTCCTAAATGGGGATCTTGAAGAGGAGGTATATATGTTACAGCCTGAAGGTTTTCAAGATAACAGTCAGAAAGTTTGCAAACTAAGAAAATCCATATATGGACTTAAGCAGGCATCCCGTCAATGGTATATTAAATTTCACAAGGTTATTTCCTCATTTGGGTTTACTGAGAACTTTGTTGATCAGTGTATATACCTTAAAGTTAGTGGGAGCAAATTCATTTTCTTGGTCCTATATGTGGATGACATTTTGCTTGCGTGTAATGACTTAGGTTTGCTACATGACACCAAACGGTTTCTCTCTCAAAACTTTGAAATGAAGGATCTAGGTGACGCCTCTTATGTCATTGGCATAGAGATTCACAGAGACAGAAAACAAAGAATTTTGGGACTGTCTCAAAAGGCCTACATTGAAAAGGTTCTTGAGAGATTCAATATGAAGGACTGTAAGGCTTCTGTGGCGCCTATTGTCAAAGGGGAAAAACTGAGCAAAAATGAGTGTCCTCAGAATGCATTGGAACATGAGCAGATGAAAGACATACCGTATGCATCTGCTATAGGAAGCCTAATGTATGCACAGGTCTGCACTAGACCTGACATTGGCTTTGCAGTGGGATTATTGGGTCGATATCAAAGTAACCCAGGTTTGGGTCATTGGAGGGCTGCAAAGAAAGTTATGCGGTACTTATAAGGAACCAAGGATTACAAATTGACTTACAGACATACTGATCATTTGGAGGTGGTTGGTTATTCAGACTCGGATTTTGCTGGTTGTGTAGACACTAGAAAATCTACTTCAGGATATATCTTTCTGCTTGCTGAAGGTGCTATATCCTGGCAAAGTAGTAAGCAAACCATTGTTGCTACGTCTACTATGGAGGCAGAGTTCATTTCATGCTATGGAGCTACTACACAGGCGTTATGGTTGAGGAATTTCCTCAGTGGTCTAAAAATTGTTAATTTTGTGGAGAGACCATTACAACTCTTCTGTGACAATACTGCTGCGGTTTTCTTCTCCAAGAACAATAAAAGCAGTAGCAGAAGTAAGCATATCGACATCAAGTACCTCAGTGTCAGAGAGAGCATAAAGAGACGTGAGGTGTCTATTGAGCACATAAGTACTGAGTTGATGATTGCCGATCCTATGACCAAAGGTTTACCGGTACTACAGTTCAAGGGTCATGTGGAGCGTATGAGAGTTGTCAATTCATTTTATGTTTAACCTCTCTCTAGTCTATAGACATACATTCGTATTTGTTCATTTTGGAGAATAAAGTTTCGTGCACATTATTTTTATCCATGGGGATGATGCAAAAGTAGGACCCGAATGACTCCTTGTAGTTCATTCATAAGGTATTTATTCATTTTGTACTCTTTTAAAGAATATTGTGCATGTAATGCATGGAAGGGACGACCTACTATAAAATAGGCTTTACCGCCATGATTCTTGTATAGTGTTCTTTGTCTGAGTGGGAGTTTTTCCACAACTAGTAAAATCAGTTTGGCCATATTTGTTTCACTGTCACCCTATGCAGGAATTTATGTCATGAGAGCCAAGTGGGAGAATGTTGGAATTATCACGTTAATTGTGGGATTTGGGATTTATCCCATGTGCAAATTATCCCATGTGATAATTATCCTTTGGTGGCTCACATGTCTAGTAGTGGTGCTAGTTTTTAGGATAATGACTAGAAGTTGGCTTTCAGTTACAACCGTATTCCTTGATGGGAGGAATAAGGAAGTAAGAAAAACTCTGGTAGTGGGTCCCTAGCCTAGCCTATATATATTTTGATGCCTGTGTATTCCATCTGTACGACAATTTACAGAAAGGCATAGGCCAGAAAAACCCTCTCTTATTTTGCTAACAGTTTTCTGTGTTTGTAGAAGGAAATCTTTGATCTTGATTTATCAATGGCAGAAGGTAACATTTAAATTAATTTCCGCTGCGGCTCTTTATATATATAGATTAATTGTCTAACACTCTTTTTTACTATTTCTTTAATCCAGACAACACTTAACGTAGTGGGACTGTAGTTTTTTTTTAAAGGTAATATTCTTGTGGTGTTTTGTTTGGATTTGAGAGGAAAAGGGAGTCATTTCAAAAAAGAAGAGAGAGAGGGAGGGAAAAGGCTGGGCTACAAAATGAGAATGAAAATATATCTTTCATATAATATTGGGCAAAGTACGGATTACCTCCCTGAGGTTTGCTCGTTTGGCAGATGACCTCCTTGGGGTTCATTAATGACCACATCGCCCCCTTGTGGTTTCGGACTAAAGTGCTACTGTTACATTTTCCTTCCAAATTGACGGAAGGTGTAAAACACACGCCCAATTTGAGAGTGAAAATGGAAAAAAAAAATAAAGAAAGAAAGATTTCAGTGTAAGATGACCACACTACCCTTCTCCATCATCTTCCCCAACACTATCATCCCAAACAACAAAGCTCTGCCAATTCACAGGGGAAATTCAATTCTGATTCAAATACCCTTCTCACTCCTCAATAAAATCACAAAATCGTACAAATATTACATAAGAAGTTCTCAAAAACAGAAACATAGGAATCACAATTCACACGGGAGATTCAATTAAAAACTAGAGTAATACAAACTCCACGACTGAATTTCATTCAGCCCCATATATGTTCACAAAAGACATCTAAATCTTAATAACAAGAGCAACACCACCAATAACCCCTTAAAACACATCAACTAGCAATTACAGAGTAATTAATTATTTGTATTCCACACCTTGGATCGAAGATTTCAATTTTCAAATGAATCAAGCAATTGCTGAATTCTCAACAACAGGGAAAGTCCACACAATGTCGTTAAAGCGCAGGCTGTAGCTCCTTGCTGCAGAACTGGTTGCACTCCAATGTATCACCGCTCAGCTTCCTCGAGCTCACCTCCACCACCAGAATTAGGGCTTCGATTGGGGACTTGAGAGAGGGGTGCGAGAGAGAGATACAGGTGCTGGAAATCAAGAGCACCCAGGAAGATTCCATTCGTCACCGGAGGCCGGAAGGTCAGCACTAGATGCTCGTCGATGGTGGGAGTTTCCGTGTGAAGGAGCGTGAGGGAGTAGCGTAGAGAGAGAGAGAGAGAGAACAGAGAGAACGGTAGAAGGAGAGGAGAACACGTGGCTGCGTGAGAAGGGGGGAAAAGAGAGAGTGTGGGAGATGCTCAGTAAAGGCCTTTTTTAAAGAAAGGCAATGTGGTCTTTTTACTTCTGCTGTTAACGGAGTTAGGAGTTGCACTCTAGTCCGAAACTATGGGGGCGATGTGGTCATTAATGAACCCCATGGAGGTCATCTGCCAAACGGGCAAACTTCAGGAAGGTAATCCGTACTTTGCCCTAGAATATTAAAGAGAACAATATACAAAAGAAAAAAAAAGTGGGACCCTTCACCTTTTCCCCATTTCTATATCCCACAAAAAATGTCGCATGCGGAATTTGAAATTTGAGCACAAGAATATTTATGAGGGACGCGGGGGGCTGCAGCGTGCTGTTGCGCCTCATTTGGGGCCTACTCCGGTCTCGTTTCGATGATCGGGATCGTTCACTTTGTAAAGCTCGTTGAGTAGAACGACCATACAAAAAATCAGCTTAATCGGATATCATTAAGTGTCTGATCGGAGCCCATATAACTCTCGGTACATGGGTTTAAGTGGATTTGATTCAGTGTTTCGGTTCCATTCTTTTCAAAATAAAAAGGTTCCGATCAAGCACTTAATGATATCTAATTAAGCTAATTTTTTGCATGGTTGTTCTACTCGATGAGCTCTACAAAGTGAACGATCCCGATCATCAGAACGAGATTGGAGTAGGCCCCAAACGAGAGGGCAGCAGCACGCTACTCCCCTGGGGGGAGCAGCCCCCCGGCTCCGATTTATGAGGTTCATTGTTTTGAGAAGGCTCTATCATCATTCATGGTCCAATTACACGAAGGGTGAATTACATTAAACCCCCTTAACTATCAGTGAGTCACGAAACAGACACATACAACCAACCCCGCATTTGTGAGTTGCCCCTTGCCGGAAAAAAACAGACGAAACAAAGGATGGAACTTTAGCGGAACATTAAGACCTCACGTTATATATATATATATATATATATATAGGGAATGGTTCAATGAACACCCTAATAAAACACCCAACGGGGACACCCAAAATCTCAATCTGATAGTTCCCGATTGAATTTTTATGATCCGAACCGCTCAATGTGTGAAGAATGTGATTTTAAGGGTGTCCGCGAGAAATTAGCAAAAAAAATGACCGGGAAAGGCTTGATTTGAGCAGTTTTTATTTGAACCGTTCAATAAATAATTGTTCAAAACTGTTCGAATCAAGCCCTTCCCGGTCATTTTTTTTGCTGATTTTTAGCGTGTACCCTTAAAATCACATTCTGATCACATTGAGCGGCTCGGATCATCAAAATTTGATCGGGAACCATGGGGTGTTTTTTTAGGAGTCCCCAGAACCGCCCCATATATATATATGTACGTATCGATCTCCAACCCTACCAAAAATCCAACCAGAATTGACGGGAAACTTCCCTCCATTCTTTCCCTGACTTTATTTTTCCCTCCATTTCTTACTCCCCTACATATAGTTAGCCCTAAGTTCTTACTTATTCCTCTATTTTTCCCTCCATTTCCATCTCCTTTCACCAACCACTTCATTTGGTATATGACAACCAAGGGAATTTTTGTAAGCCTTGCTTGTTTGAGGTAACCCTAATAATTTATAGCATCTATTTGGCTGAAAATATGAAAAATACTCACATATTTGTATGCATATCTGTTGAAATAAATTTAAAAAAAAAGATTATTCATGCATTGGGTTGTGTTAGTGGGTAATCATATATATGTATATCTGATGTAAAAAATGGTGTAGTTATGATCACTATGGTTTAGTTATTATTTTATCTTTTGGTAGTTAGAATGCAGTCTTTGGATGATATACAATTACTTTCAGCATCACCTTCTCAATCGTGTGAGGAGTCTGCTAATTCTTCTGAAGTAATTTACACTCCTCAAGTTAAAAACTAAGTGATACCAAAAATTACACAATAATTTGATAGCTTAAAGGAGGTTAAGAAGTTTTACAACAATTATGCATTCGAAGCTGATTTTAGTACGCAAATCCATTCTAGCAAGACGAATAAGAATGGTGAAACCATGAGGAAAAAGTACATTTGTTAGACATCGGTTTAATTAGAGAGAATTATGCTGTAAAACTTTCAGTCGTAAAAAATTCACCCAATTTGTGGAGGGGCTTACCCACCCTCTTATGACGCCAAGAAAGGTGCATTTCTTGAAATCTCATCATCGAGTATCAGTTGCACAAAAAGCGTTAACGCAACAACTAGCAACTGCAAATGTGTCAACCAGCCAACAAATGAGTGTTTCAGAGTTGCAAGCCGGGGCTCTTGAAAATGTTGGATGTTTACAATGAGATATCTATAATTCTCAAAGGATACGAGGAAATATTTAGATGGACATGACGCTAACATGTTGAAAGAGCATTTTGAGACTGAAAAAGATAAGAATCCAAGTTTTACGTATATAATCGAGGAAGATGATGAGCACAGGATGACTCATTGTTTTTGGGTCGATGCGACCTCTAAGAAGTCATACCAGTATTTCGGGGACGTGGTGGTGTTCGATACTACATACAACACAAACAAATATTCTTTGATTTTTGCACATATATTAGGGGTTAACCACCACAGGCAGACAACCCTTTTTGAGTGTGCATTCTTAAGCGACGAAAAGTGAATCCTTTTAGTGGCTTTTCAAGAAATTCTTGAAAGCGATGCCCGGAACACCACCCAAAATGATCATAACTGATCAAGATCAGACAATGACAAAAGCAATTGCCAATCCTCTTCCGAATACGTTTCACATATATTGCATTTGGCACATTGTTAGTAAATTTTCTGAGAAATTAGGTGCATTAGCATATAAAGAACATTATGAGGAGTTCAGAAAATGTATTTGAATTCCGAGAGCCTGAGGAGTTTGACGCAACATGGGCATATGTTGTAGGAAAATCTAACATGTCCAGTAATCCATGGTTGCAGTACATGTATAAGATTCGTTATAAATGGATTTCTGCATATACGAAACACATTTTCTCTGCCCACATGACAAGTAGTCAAAGACCTGAAATTTCTCATTCATTCTTCAAGAGGTGTGTGTTCGAAGATAATTCAATGTTGGATTTTGTGACACGATTCGATAAGGCACTTGCACCTGTACGACATAATGAATTGGATTTGGACCACAAGGATATAAATGAGAAGCCAGTCTTGAAAACCACGTGTTTGATGGAAAAAAGAATGAGTGAATTATATACATTCATGCATTTAAGAAATTTCAGGAGGAACTATTTCAAGTTGGTGCCTATGTGCTTAAGAAATTCATGAGGATGAATATCATTGTGTGGAAGGTTCAGAGGGAAGAAATAGAAGATTCGAGAAGTCGTGAGGTTTCAGTAGACAAGTCATCGAACTATGTGAGTTGTGATTGTAAAATGTTTGAATTCGACGGTTGTCCATGTCGGGACATGTTGGCGTACTTATTCATAATGTAGATTTGAGAACTCCCTTCTAAATACATCTTGTAGAGGTGGACTAAAACAGCAAAAGCGGGCAGAGTTATGGATGACTTGGGCAGTAATGTTAAGGAAATATGTGGCAGTTCAGTTTTTGTGAGGCGACAATGTCTCTTCCAACTTGCTTTTACAGTTATTGATGATACTGTATTAGATGAAAAAAGAGCTGACGTTGTGCGAGTAGCTTTGCTATCTAGTCAAAAGAAGATTGCATCGATGAAGAGTTCTCACCAAGATGGTTCAACGAGTTGTATCCAATTGCTTATTTCTCTTGGAAGCCACCATGGTTTGAAAGAACCACTTAAACTTAGGGCAAAGGATTGTAGTAAGCATTTGAAATGGGGAAAAGAAAAGACCGTCAAGAAAAGTAGGAAATGTTATGGTTATGGATTAACGGGGCAATCGCATGACAAAAGAAAGTGTCCAATGCTTATGAACATGTAGGTGTATGTTAATATGTAATTTGTAATTTGAATTGTTTATACACGGAATATATTTTAGTTGATGTCCTTATTTCTTTAGGTCTTCACAAGATGTTAGATTGGATGATGACGACAACGACGATGACTTTGACAATAACTGTATTTTTTTTAAAGTGAAATATGCACTTGAAAATAGACATTGACTATGACTATGCATGGTTTGAATGCTAATTTTATTTGTATTTCAAGAACTACATGGGTTTGCGGATATGGATATGAAATTAGGAAGGCATATAGAGAGACATAAAGGTTGTGATGACTTGAAAGATCTTGGGTTAACTTAACTAGACTTAAATGGTAGATGATAGTTGTATTTTGTTTTATGGACTTGACATTTGGAACTGTATTTCAGTTGTAGTACTGCTTCTATTTTGGTTATGAAAACAAATGTCCATTTTTTTTAATTTTTCATTGTGAATTGTAGTAAGCTAGAACATGAATGTTTGGTCATTAAAATGATAGCAGCTTTAATCAACCAACTACGGGCCTTTTTTATTAGATGAGGCTAATTAAACTGACGAATGTTACCCTTTTGGTCCTATATGAAAACTGATGAATGCAACAAATTTTTGTTTGATTTGTGAAGTTGTAAAAAACACGGGAGGAGAGAAAAAAAACATGTAGATAGTAAATTGAAACCCGATGTTGGAAAGTTAGCTCCCAACATTTTGAGAGATCCAGAGAGCACCATCTCTCTTCCTCTATTTTTCCCATTTCCTACACTAGTGTTAATTGGGCAACCATTTTTGCCCCATTTTTGCTTTTTTTGAACCCCTAAGGTTCCCATACAACAACATAGGAACCATGTCTTCAATGCAAAAGACTAATAATTAACTTGTTCGAAAAATATCCATTCTTACCACTTCCAACTTCTATGGGGAAAAACATATCCAAGTTAAAAACTCCATAATCACACAAGCAGCTAAAAACCCCTTGTCTTTTCATAATTATAAACACCAATTGTCAAAAAGCATAGAATGAAGTAGAAAGATTACAACAATAAACAGAGAGAGTAATATAAACTAGACAAAGAAGATGGTAGAATAATGTAAAGATATGCATTTCGCCTCATTTTTCCTATCCATGAATATTCTAATTTAATAGACTAATTTAACCCAATTTGCCATACATGTACCACATAACACAGAAAAAAACAACCCAAACAAAATTCCAGTTCAGTTTCCCCCCATTCCTCACTATTGCATCAATCTCCTTCTGCATTGCTTCAATTTCATTTGCATTATGATTGTTGTCCTCTGTATTTCTTCATTAATGCTCATGGATACTGAACTCTCATATTGTTCAACAATCCTCACAGCCTTTGTTTTTGTTTGAACCATCATTGGCCCCAAATTAGCCCTTTCTTACAAAATACAAGGCTCATACCAGTAAAAAAACCACAATCCAAGTTTAACTGTCAAAAAAGAACACAATAACAACTTAGGGTTTCAGCTCCAATGAATAACGAGAGAATAAATTGGGCCAATGCATGCAGCTCATCTTATACTTTGCACATCAAAAAAACGTTCGACCTGGGTTCTTTTGTGTTCCAGATTTCCTCAATGGTTTTGGTTCTCCGCAAAAATAAAAGATTCAAAAATCGGGATCACCACTTCCATTGTTACTCGAACTACTTCCTTCCATGAAATGGGATATGGACAGAAGTAGGGGGATTCAAGAGGAGAAATCTCAACTCTTACATTCAAAAAATGGATTAGCAATAGTCAAAATGGGAACTTCAACATCAACAAATCGACAAAAATTCTAATTTTGTTTCCTATGTACTAGGGGTGATATCGGTCCGGTTTCGACCAGTTCTGGCGTATTTTTCTGTTGAAATCGTTTATCCGGTTTGAGATGTTTAGAAACCGAAACCGATTGAGATAATACAGTCCGATTTTGACCAGTTCAATCAGTTTCGGTCTGGTTTATCTAGTTTTCATTCATGGGTCATATTTTGGGTCCAACACATCAAAAAATCCACAATTCAACCCACAAAATATCAACTAAAAACTCATAATTTAACCCTTTTTTTGGGCCTAGCAAAAAAGGATCAATTTTAAGACCAATACCTAAAAAAAAAACCATAAAAACATCTTTAAACCCATAAAAACAGTTCATATATGTATGTCTATTATATATATATATATATAAACATATAATATATACGTTTATATATATATATATAGGTATATATTATTCATATATCTAATCGATCCGGTTTCGACCGGTCTTTAAAACACATAAACTGGATCAAAATTGTTTGACTGGTTTGAAAATTCTGCCCGCTCCGATTTTTCCGGTTTCGATTGAGTTTTCGGTTTCAGCTAACAGCCCTACTATGTACTGATAACAAACGGCCAAACAAGAGATGTTCTTATAAGTTAGGACTTATGAAACTACACAAATGAGAAAGCTGATGAATTATCCCCGGCCCATGTCAACAAACTATCTTCATTCTATTCTTTCAAGAAAACCAAACACAAGAAAAGAGTCCAGTCCTTTCCAATCTGGTGATTATCAGGACCGGCTCTATGCATAGGCCCACCAGGCGACTGCCTGGGGCTTACCATTTTGGGCCCAATTATTAGGCCCCAAAATACAAGAATATGTTAAATATTATATTTGTCAAACCTTATTGGAATGAGAGAGTGTAGTGTGGTGGTAAGAATATGCCTTTCAGCCCAAAGGTCTCGAGTTCAAGCCATTGAAGCTTCATTTTACGAGCACATTTTTTGAACTTGTGCAAAAGAAATGTACAAACTGACGGCGGTTACACTCGAACTCGCGATCTAGGACACCTAAAACATGGTCAAAGCCTCATGCCACAGAGCTAAAAAGCCATCTTGCTTCTCATATTGAACAACTAATTTATATATAAAAACATGATAGACCCCATTTTCATATTTCGCCTGAGGCCTCCAAAATCTTAGGGTCGAGCCTAGTGATTATACACGACACTATGAATTTTTGATCAAGCCATGTGCTGTTTAAGTGGCTTCCGAATAAAAAGGTTCCAGTTTTTCAAAAGCAAGGTTACTTTTAATAAGGTAATTATACTAAATAAGTAGACCCAGCCATTATTTTTTGCAAGGTCTTCAGAAAGAGAAATGAGTAGTTGGATTAGGAGACTGAACCCATCACATGATCAAAAGATTTTCAAAATGTTAAGACCATAAAAAAACCCAATTTCTTTTGCTTCAAACCAATCCAGCCAACAAAAAATACATGAAACTCTCAGTTATTGTTGTTGTCAATATTGTTGCTGTCAAACCCTAACTCAAAGAAAATATAACGAAAGAAAAATTATAATTTTACCAAGAATGGTTTATCACAGATTTCGAAGCCCTAATTTTTGGGTTTCCCCTATGTAAGAACCCAGTATTTTTTAATAAATAATAATAAAATAAAATAATAGAAGTAATAACTATCAAAAAAAAATTTATATATATAATTTTTGCTCGAAAAATTATTTATGCCATCATACAAAACTTTATTCTGTAATTTGTTGTGTGCTCGCGTGTCCGACGAGTAATTGTTCGAGTGTGTGTGTTGCACCAAACCAAACCCAACCTTTACCCATTCTTTTAATTCGGCAGCAGAGGGAGCAAAATCCCCCATCTTCTCCCCAAATCCCTCCCATTGAGACACCACATAATTGTCCATGAGCTATTAACCTCCATGCAAATCCAAGCCAGTTTTTAAAACCCATGCCTCCTGTAACGCCCCGATTTTCGAAGGTAAAATCGGAGGTATTAAATACTAATTCTTGAAAAACTTATTAAATCCAATTTAAATTCCAAAACAGGTAATTCATCCTAATGATTTATCTATTACAAACCATTGTGAAAATACTAAAATAGTCTAAGAGGGAATAAGCTAAATAGTAAAAAGAGCCATCTTCTAAGTCTGATATGGGTCCCAAGCGTATTCTGGCTCAACTCCCACTTCCGGATTCTCCTCAGCATAAAACTGTTCACCCGCGGGATCCTGTGTTTCCTGGTTTTCTGCAAAATCTGACACGGATGCCAGAAAATCCGTGCCTGAGTGAAAGAGTTCACCCCGAACTATAATCCAACCCAAATACCCCTCTTACAATACAGTTAGCAGGCAAACAGAATATATATGGTGCGAAAAAGTAAAACAGAGATAATCCATACAACTTGATTCATTACTATCCATTAACTTAATCTGAAATCTAAGATCTCTCCACGAGATCTTTCCTCCCCAACCACTAGCCATGCTCAGTCCCATGAGATCACTTCCCTTTGTTGTCGCAGGAACACCTAAGTTATGTACCGAGTGTGCACCCCCAATAACTACAACAAGGGGTAAGCTTATCATGCCGGTATCACGACTAGGGTTCGCCTATCTTATAAACCACATCATAATTCTTTTCACAATCATCACCGACACCCGCCGCCTATCAATTCATCACCGGACACCCGCCAGTATCAATCCTCATCACAATCTCATCATATCACAACATCACGCCGCAGGCAACCTCTAAACAAAAATAAACTTCACAATTTATCCATTACTTAACATCGCCTTCCACGTGATTTCTATTTCGCATACCACCCCATGTCTCTAGGGTCCAATCTAATATCAAATGAAGCATCGGCACAATATCAATCTCAATAATAATTAAAAACGAACAAAGACGGATCAAAATAGTTATTAAGCAATGCAATCACGTAACTTTTATGACTGGGCCGCGTTGCCCTTAATCTCGTATGATCACAAAGTAATTAAGAATGTAAGATTTATTTAATTAAGCTTAAATAATAATTTTCTAAACTTTTATTAATTAATTATAAGTAATTAAGCTAATTAAATACTAATTAAATTCGTTAATTAGGTAAAAATATTAAAATAAATAACGTAACCTTAATAAAGGTCCTAACAGTCCCCTATAATAAGTTCAAGTGCTAAAAGTTGGGTTTGGATGCTCACGGAATTATTTTAAATAAAAGAATTAAATTAATAGACGAAACAAGAATAAATAGACGATAAATAATTAAAGAGTTGGAAATATATTTATATTTACAGGATATCATTCTAGGGCTGTAAATAGCCTAAATAAAATTATTCGGATTTTTTAACCTTCTGTATAATATTTTACGATATTATTATTACGAAACAATGCTTAAATAATAATAAATAGTAAACCAAATAAATAAAATTTTATTTTAATAAAATATCACCTTTGAACTGTCAGGAGTCTAGGAAAAATATTTTCGATGTTAAAAATATTTTTTATAAGGTTGTTATAAATTTTCGTTTATATCTTTAATTAAAAATAAAATAAATATCAAATAACATCAAAAAGTTATGAAATCAACAACTTATGACCTTAAATAAGTTAGGAATCTAAGAAAAATAGTTTGGGGATTTATAGAGTAATTTAAAAGGTCGTAACGAATTTTAGTTTACAAACGATCTCACGATTACGAATAAAAATTAAATAAATAGTAGATTAAATAAAAAAAATATAAAACTAACAAGTTATGAACTTTAGAATGTTAGGAACCTAGGATAAAAATTTCGGAGTCAAAATCTAATTTTAACAGGTCGAAAAATCAATTCGAAACCGTAAAAAAAAAAACAGGAGTTCGCGGCCGCGAACTCTGGCGTTCTGGTTCTAGCGGTGAAGAACCCGCACCTTGCGGCCGCAAGGTCGGTCGCTGTTTTTATTTTTTTGTTCGTTTGGTCTCGTTTTTGATGCATGGGGGCACGGGGGTCCTTGGGTTATGTCTATAAATCATATATATACTTAGAGGAGGGCTCGGATTGAATTATAGTACCTTGGTTCGGATTAATTTCGTTTTTGATCGAAAACGTGATTTTGGGGAAGACGACTTTAATTCCTTCGATCGGAGGACCTTGGGACCGAATTGCTTGATCTACGGTGATCCTTGGGACTGTGGTAAACAACTTGAACGATCAATTTGGGTTTCGGACGAGCGGAACCTCGAAACCCACTTTTCTCTCTCTCTTTTTCTCTCTCTAGAATTCTATCGATTGTAATTGATTTCTCTCTGGTTTTTCTCTCTTTTCTGACTCCGTGGGAGGTGGTAGAATAATGTACGTGCCCTAGGGTCGGTGTGGTGTGTATATATAGGAGAATTGGATGAGTTTCGAATTAAAACGAGTCCTAACGGTACCGGGTTTTTGCATGGACGAATTACGCACGAATTTTGGGTTATGGAGGAGGTAGAAATTGAGTAGGAGAGTGAGGGAGAATATAGGCGTGCATGCATGCATTTATATGTATGTATATATTGACAAAATAATTTTTAAGAGGTAATTAGATAGAATACTTATTTTTTTTTTGTAATTATCTACTAATTAATAAATAAGAAAATTAATATTATCATAAATAATAAATTCTTTTTAATATTTATTAGTTTAAATTTTCGGGTTATTACACCTCCCATTTGTTTTGCCCACTGCGGCAGAGGGAGAGAATTTCAGAGAGAAAGAGAAAGAAGGCAGCCATTCACATCTCCATCTTCTCCAAGCACCACCGAGCCCCGTCGCCACTCCGAAAGCTCTTCGTAAATCATTTCGCCGGACGAGAGGTAGTTCGGAACTCACCTCCCTAAGTATATATATATATATATGTTGCTAATATAATGTCGAGATGATTGACGAGTACCCTACGATTAAACGGAAATATCGGAGTGGAAAATAATGTGTTAAACCTTTATGGCCTGCTTGGATAGGGTATTGTGAAAGGGTATTGTGGTATACCCCCTTTTAGTCCGTGGGCCCAGCCGTAAGACCCCGTTTGGCAAGTAAAATGGAGGGGGTATTAGCTAAGCTCCGGATTAGCTAATACCCTCTAATACCCCCGGAGGGGGTATTATTTATGGGGAGGTTGTGGGGTGTTATTAGATAACACCCCCGGATAACACCCCCTCTCTCTTTCATTTCAACTACAAAACAACTTTATCCCTCCTATTTTATCCCACATCCAAACCAAGTACTATTTAATACCCCCTCCATAAACATCACATCAATGTGGGCCATCCCTTATTAACCAATACCCCCTATTATCTAATCCCCCCTTATTACATAACACCTCCAAACCTAATCCTGCATCCAAACGAGCCCTTAAATCGTGTTCTAGAAATTTAACTTGTTTAAAGGATCAGTTATGAATATGAGACTATTGGGCTAAACTTTTTAGTAGCTCTTGTTCGGCACTCATATTTCATAGTAGAACCAGCTTCATGTTCTAAGTCCATTTGTTTCTATAATGCGTCTCGTGTAATGGCTGCTGTGAATTCGTTTCCCATTAGTGATATGGTATATCAACTTAACAGGATCAATCTTATGAAAGCATATGTTTCTTTTATTTTTGTTAGTGATGGCCGTCATCAGTATCGATATTCACTCTTTACTAGGCTTAATGTTTCCATTAGTATGTTTAGTTAGCAAAATACATAACAAATGAGTTCCTCGACGACGAAACAGAAAAGAAAAGAGAAATGTTAAAGTCTTTTTATTTATTGATCTGCTATTGTTAATGTTAGTCGGTGGTAATACTATTTTTGTTATGTTTGTCATGGTAAATACTAAAGCCTGCGAGAACTTAGTGTTGGGAAAAATTTCGGCAGTCACGAAAATCCAGAGAACAATTTCCATTATCAACATGTAACAATTACATAATTGAACATAACATATTACGAAACCAGTAAGCAGATTACAGAGAATAAGAAAACCGAGATACAAACAAATCTTGGATTGAAACCGAGTCCTGTGCAGAGCCACAGTCTCCTTAAGAAAGATTCGCCCCTACCGTGGGTGTTGTAGGTTGCGTCGGCGACTTTCTCCCAGGGTTAGCTCGGTTGAACCGCTAGCCGTCGGAACACCTCCGATGACCGCCTTGGCGAACTGACTACAGCCTGCCTCTCTCTCTCAAGAACGAATGTTGTAATGTGCTGAAGATTGCGAATTTGCTTGTGAATTTCCCAAGGACGTGAGCCTCCTTTTATAGGGTGAAGGAGGCAGCAAATGAGTAATGCAGCCATTATTCTGCCATCAAATTCTGCCAATGAATTCTGCCATTGAAGAGGGAGGTTACGGGAGTTATACACCCACAATTCAATACGTCTATTGATTGTGGTGTGGTGCGTCCAGATTCAACGAACCCGAGCATGGTTGCCCCGATTGCATTTATCCGAAATTCTGAAAATTTCCAACACTTAGAATGAGCATTAGGGCCCGGGTTAGTTACGGTTTGTGAGAAATTCACTGCAGATATGATGATTAGAGATTAACGAGAAAAGAAAATGTGTGTGTTGTTGCGTGACGCCCCGTAGTCAGGTTGAGTCCAGGCTCTGGAGGTGAGTCCCGGTAGACATCTGGATGGGTGGTCACAATGATGGATTTGGACTTCATTATCGAGGTTGCAAAACCCTGAGTATGGCATGGCTATGATTAACTTTTGAGAAACGGGATTGAAGCGCAAGGGGTGGTGTAGAGCAAGTGGTGGAAATTTACCGTGTTCGTTCTTCTTGTGTTAGAGCAAGGGGTGGAATTTACCGCGCTGAATTCTCTTAAGTAGATACCTTGGGGTCTTCATCGGGGCACAAGGAGGGAGTTGAATCATGTCATGGCCATAGCTTAGTGGTTAAGGGTAGGAACAGATCTGTGGATAAGATCTGAGATTTCATATAGGTTGAAGAATAGAAAATAAAAATAATTGCTAGTCCTCTTCTTATGTTATTTTATTGCATTTCAAATTATATATCTTGCTGCTTGTAAGTTATGGGTTTCGGGTGAGTTTTGGCTACTGAGTGTCATCGCTCATGGTACTATGTTGCCCTGGTAACTCGAACGCCAGGTACTGAAGACGGAACGGAAGTGCCGTTCGAGCAAGCTGACTTCAACCCTGCTTCAGACAGAGGCGAGGAACCTTGGTTGCCTTATGCTAGATGCTGTGACAGTGATTTGGTCATTTTATTTTGAAAACTTAAACGTTTAAAATTGGAAATTGTATTAGTTTGACTCATTTGAAACCTTATACTCAATTCGATATGGTTGTAATATAATGACGTAGGCTTTTGAAATGACTGATGTAGTAATTCGGATTAATCTTTTGAGAAAATTATCCTTTATTATTTACCTAACGTTTCCAAAAATTCGGGCCGTTACACCCTAACAGTTGTGAAATCGAAAATAACTAAGAATGTAACCTTGACTTTAGCAAAAATTCTGACTTTAGCAAGAACGGTTCAATCGAAACCCTAATTTTTGGGTTTCTGAAAACGAAATAATCTGGTTTCAAGCCCTAAATCGCAGTAAATATAGAGTTTGAGTCAGGAAATTGAGTTTAATCGAGAGAAAGACAGAGACAGAGATCAAGAGAGAGAGACAGAGAGAGAGAGAGAGGGAGAGAGGCCTTGTTGTTCATCTTCATTTTCCAGCTACGTCTTCGTTCTTCGTCAATCTGGTACAAAATAAGGAAAAAAACCCCAGTTGAGAGCGATACAAGCCATAGAGAGAGAGAGAGATATACCTTTCGCTGTCGCTTCGATCTTCTTCGTCGATCAGACACGATGGGCTTCGATCTTCTTCTTCGTTCCGGTTCGTCTTCTTTTCTCTCTCTCTCTTGAATGCTGAAACAATGTGTAAAGACCCGTAAAAAAAAAGGTAGAAGAAATTTTTAATTATTGAAATGTTTATTAATTGACTAATTATGAGAATATGGCTTATTTGGTGGTTATTTGAATAGGGATTGAAATGAGAGAATTAAAACTTGAGGGAGTGAGTGTGTGATTAAAGGATATATACTATATAGGGTGGCTGTGCATGTAGGAGATTAGAAGCCCAAAAATATCTCTCTCTCCTCACGTCTCTCTCTCGGCTCTCTCCCCTCTCTCTCTCTCTCTCTCTTGCTCCTTTGAGCTCAAAAACCACCCATCAACCTTCACCTCTTCATACCTCGACCTTCAATGCATCTTCTACACATGATTCGAGCCTTGGATAGCGTGGGCTCGTGCTAGAACTTGTTCTTGGAGGATTTGGGATGCTTGGAAAGCTAAGGCATGATTGTTAGAGCTTGAACTTCGATCATTGATCATTGAGGTAGGGATTTCTTACTCTCTCTATGTGTTTATGAGTTGATTGTGTGCTTAGATTAGGCCTTGATTCGTTGTTGTTGTTGTTGGGGTTTTGCCTTTCGAAATCTGAAAATTTGTTAAAAAATTCTGGGGTATGGATACCCCAGCCTTCTCTGGACAGCAGCCGTCGAGGTATCGATACCCCCTTATTTTCTGGACAATTTTGACACATTTTACTCTTCTCATGCTCATTTGAACCCCGATCACTTCTAGCACTCTCTAAACACCTTTGAATCACTTCTAAACTAGATTGTTTATGCCTCGAAAGATTTGTTGACCAATCGATCTCCTTGGGCTTTCGTCATAACTTAAAAAAATGTAGAATTAAATGATTAGGATACTCGTGCATTATTATGCTCTTTGTCGATTGAAGTAGATATTGTGGCCTATCTCAATGATCGATATAATCCAGTAGTGCTATAACATGACGTGGTGATTGGTGGGTTGAAAGGTTGTACTATGGGGTTGTTATGGGCTATTATTGGCTATAAAGTATATCGTGGGATGTGTAGTTGGTCGATGGGGTTTCTTACTAGCAGTTCGGATGAGAATAGAATAACCCGTATCCTCGTGCTTCATCTTGTTGATTTCCGTAGGTTCTTTTGGCACTCGTTGCTTTGTTCATGCATTCAGGTTGTTATGTGAGCATTACGGTGTGTTTTTCATGAATGATATGGTCTCGTAAACAACGTATGTGATGACGAGGTCAGTTGTTAAATAAAATGGTAGATGAATCCTGAATAAAAGTGATAAGTTGACACATGATGATTTATGGTACAAGGGATGGGTTTAGATATCGAGCTCAGGAAAGGATGGAAATATGAGTTGTGCTAAAGAAAATCAATTTCCCTTAATCTACTTTTTTGCAATAGGAGCTAAGAAAACGTTTACGACTAAATGCGAGATAAATGGCTTGGAATGGACATAAAGGGTCTTAGATACCCGGAATGTTATGTGGATATATGGGGTCCGAGACCCGGAATGTGAAATGGATGTACGGGGTCATGATTACCCGAAATGCATAATGGGTATAGAAGGTTCGAACGCTTGAAACGTCTCTCGGTCCATCATTCGATGAGTCCCTTAATATGGAAGCATTTGAAAGAGAGCAGTGAATAGAACAGAATTTAATAGAATGATTAATGTATTTAGGTAATGACCGTGAAGTGTTTCTTGAGTCTTGAATTCCTGATATGATATTGGCGTTCGATCGTATTCTCTTGAGACTTTGCTTCTTAAACATTCATCTCGGTGCTTTATCTATCTCGTATAAAATTCTCTACTGGGCTAGTGTAGCTCAACCTAATCATTCTCTTTCAGGTTCAACTGTTGGACAGTAGCTGCAAGCATCTTGTGTTTGGACATTAAAGACTTTTGGAAGCTAAAAACTGTTTAGTTACCTTCTCATCTTTGTAAAGACTTTCTTTTTTTAAAGAAGATATAACTAATTATTCTAAAATTTCTTTTGACTAAATCGTCTGTAACTTGATAACTCTATTGTACGTGAACTTAAACTTAATTTGGGCCGAAGTGCCAAAGTTGTATATCTTTTGACTTGGGGACTTGATTTGTAAATTGAACAGTTAGGAACTCTTTTGGGTATTATTTAGGTTATGTGAGGACCTTTAATTGAAATGTATTATATACTATGTTGAAAATCGAGGGCGTTACACAATGGGAGGTAACCGGGTGGAAGACGTTTTATTATAACCCGATTTAGAAGATTTGAGAACTATTTTACCCGACCCAACCTCCCCAAGATTCAGGTGTTCCCCTTTTAAAAACATGGTCGTTGGATTAAATCCAATGGCTGTCTGTGGAGTCAAGCACCGAGACCCCATCCGGGATCCCTTAGGAGATCGTGTGTGTGTGTGTAGGGCGTTTCTGCGAACAACCAATTAAACACCTAAAAAACACCCTAAATATCAATCTCATATTTTCCGATCAAATTTTTATGATCCGAACTGTTCAATGTGTGCAGAATGTGATTTTAAGACTGCCGCTAGAAATTAGCAAAAAATATGACCGAAAAGTGCTTGTTTTGAGCAGTTTTTAATTGAACTGTTCATCAAATCTAAGCTAAAAATTGCTCAAATCATGCCCTTTTCGGTCCTTTATTTTTTGTTGATTTTTCGCAGGTACCCTTAAAATCACGTTCTGATCACATTGAGTGGCTCAGATCATTAAAATTTGATTGAAAACTATGAGGTGTTTTATTAGATGTCTAATTTGTTGTCTTTGGAACCGCCCCGATATTTACACACACACACACATGCCTAACACTCACACTCCAAACTTTCAAATTCTATCACATTCAACCCAAATCACATTTTCACATTACCTTGATATTCTAATTTTTTATTCATACATTAAAATTATTGAAACTAAACACATAATATCAGAAATAAAAAATTCAAATTCTTTTGGATTGTTTTAGTTGTTAGTTCATATTTTTATAGTTGGTCATAATAGTTTTTTTATTTCTATTATTTATACAATTCAAAAAAGTATTAAGTTTTGTCCCAGACGAAAACAAAGCAACTTAAAGAAAAAAAATATGATTTTTCATAATTAAATTTTATTTTATTTTAGTTTGATGATTATTTGTTTGCAAGATATATCAAAATAAGTTTAAATTTTTTTATAGAAAATCCAAATTGGGGAAAATCAACATCCATAATTTATTTTTTTAATTTTTGGTAGTTATTCTTTTCATAAGATGGGAGAAATCATTCTTTACAAGTTTTTTTTCTTCAGGGATCATTCTTTACAAATTGGAAGAGGTTTTAAGTGTATTTATTAAAACTTAATTTGAATGTTTTTTTTATGTCTATCATAGAGCGTAACTGAAAAACGAAAAGAAATTGGCTAATAACCGTAAAAAAAATCACCAAGGATAAGAAATCAAATGTTGGACCACTAATTAAATTAAAATGGACTCATGTATTTTAGAAGAACAAAGTAAGATAACAATATAGGTAAAAGGCGTAAAGCCTGAGAATTTTGTCTTTACGTTACTCTTTTTTTTTTAATCTTGGAGAAAATTTAATACTTTTTTGGGTTGTATAAGAAGGAGATATTGAAAAAGAAAAACTAAACATTATGACCAATGTAAAAAAGACACAAACATTCAAATAATTCAAAAAAAAATTCAAAAAATTCACTATTCTTTCTTATGTTCAAAAAATAAATAGTTTTTTAAACTTGTGATATGCTAATACTAATACAATTTGTTGAAGTAAAGCATGAAAGACACTCAAATCTACATCTACTGAGGGTATTTTGGTCTTTTACTCATCAAAGTTAACACTGTTAGTCATAATTTAATGGCAAGGGAGGTAGGTGCATAGTAGTTTGTAAAGTAAGGGAGATGATAGTAATTTCTAGAACTTGAGGGAGGTCAGTGTATTTGCCAAAAACCTCAAAGGGAGATCAATGTAATTTATTCAAAAATAAAAGAGTTTATTATGGTAGAACCCGAAGGAAAAATAAATTGCTATAGGTGAAGTTAGTATCCGCTCGACACCTAAAAATTTCTCATCAACCCTTGCCCATTAGTCCCCCCTTTAGCAGGACTTTTTTGAATTTTTTGTGCGGCATTTTGATTGTTTTCTCTTAATTTATCTATATTTTGGTCAAAGTTCTACACCGCATCGCATCGTTTATCTTGATGAGAGTAACCGAAATATAAAAATAGACTAAAGTTGAAAAAAAAATCATATAAGACGACAAAAAAGACTTAAAAAGTCAATAATTTTGATATTTTTTCTTCGTCTTATATGAATGTGTTCAACTTTGGTCTACATTTTTTATAATTTTTTGATTTCTCTCGTCGAGACAGACAATGTGGTATCAAATTTGACTTAAATCTAATAAAAATTAAGAAAACAATAAAAAACAGGCCGCACAAAAAAGAAAATTGATTTTCGCACTTCCTTTTTATTTTCTAGACCTCGTTCCACTAAAAACTTTTTTTTCACTTTTTTGGTTTTGTCCTTATTTGATTTTTTTTCCGCGTTTGTTCATTTTGCGCCAAATGTTTTTGACCTTTTGATGCGAATCGAAAAAATAAAAAAATTTAGTTTTACCAAAATATTTTGAACAAGGATCACTTTTAAATAAACATTTTTCACACTTTTTACTTTTTCTACTTAAAAGTAGTCATTGTTCAAAATATTTAGGTAAAAGTAAATTTTTTACTTTTCCCATTCATCTCGTTGAGACGAATTAAAAGATCAAAAAAATTTGGTGCAAAACGAACAAACGTGAAGAAAATTCAAATAAGACAAAACGGTACTTTTTCTAAAAGTGCTAATGGAAACACCATTTAGCGTTAAAATTGTGTGTATTTTTCTTTCTAAAAGACAAAAAAACAATGTATATATAAATATAAAAAATGGGAGTTTAAAAATCAATTTAAAAAAATCCCCAAAAAATTTGTCAAAAGGGCTAGTCGTTGCTGACTGGCCCATGGTGGATTCCAAGGGACCTATCCATTCTAGTTGATTACTACGGAGTAGAGGAAAGTTCACTTTCACCCCCTGTGGTTATCGTCATGTGCGGATACACCCCCTGTGGTTTAAAAGTGTGCACATAACCCCCTGTGGTTTTCAAATTGTGCGGATAGACCCCCTGCCGTCATATTTTCCATCCATTTTAACAGAGGTGTATCTCACACACCTCTAGAATGTAATCTGAGTCGTTCATAATGTATTAAATAAAGAATAGAGTATCTCTGTAAAAAATCATCTCGATCAGGCATCAATAACCCAGTGATCTAACTTGTAGTAAATTCAAAATTGAAATTTTAATTTCATAACAAAATCGATTTGACCATAAGCTTTTCATTTTTTGATTGACTTGAATTTTGGCATAGATGCAGTACTCGTCAAAATTTATAATATCAACGGTTTGGATTCAATTTTTGGTATACGGGATGGTGTGGTTAGATTTAAACAAGAAGAAGAATCAAGGGACGTGATGGGGGTATAACGGTCTTTTAATGTTGTTTCCGTTAAAATGGATGGAAAATACGACGACAGGGGGTCTATCCGCACAATTTGAAAACCACAGGAGGTTATGTGCACACTTTTAAACCACAGGGGGTGTATCCGCACATAGCGATAACCACAGGGGGTGAAAGTGGACTTTCCTATATAAAATAAGCCACGTCATTGACACGACGGCGTTCTATTCGCTGGCGTAGTGTCCACGTCGCATACATCGTGCTAATTTCCGCCACGTGTACGGCGGCCGTGAATGTAAGAATAAATAGAAAAATTGGGCCAACGCCATTACCGATGGGCCAACTCAACAACCACCACAGGCCCAATTCTGAATATATAACCAGGGCTCTGTATGTAATGCACACGTACGCTCATCTCATACGAACACGTGTATCGTGACGTGTACCTTCCCCCTTGGCTCTCTCTCTCTCTCTACACACTCTGCATAAAACTCTTCCTTCCCTCTCAGAGGTTTTCTAGTGAGAGAAACTAGAGAGAGAAAGTGAATGCAGAATTACAGCAGCTAGGGGTATGCTGCTTTCTACAGTATATTTTTCCCTTTTTCACAATTACGATAGCCGGAGCTTTTTACTTGAATAGTATTTTTGCGAGATTTGTCGAATTTGAGACGTGAAGGTATGTTGAATTTGAATTTTTTTTTCGTATGATTTTTTGAATTACTTTGGTTCAGTAGAGGATTTTAGTGTGTGTGAAATTTGCGTATTTGGAGGTGAAGCTTATGTTGATCTCATGGAATTTCTGTTGTAGAATTTGAATTTAAGAATCGGTTCTGCAAACGAAACGAAATAAGCTGTTTATTTTGTAAGAAGGCAATTTCAAGCTCAAAAATAATGTGTTTACGCAAATAATTTGCCAACTACTATGGATCATCAAGATCTTTAATACGGTGCAAAAAAATTAAAAAATTATTTTTCGTTTGTATTATTTTTTAGTTTGAAAATGTGAAATAAGCTGCTTATTTTTTAAGAAGGTTTCTGGAACGGAGCCTAAGTATCTTTAGTTGATGATTTGATTTGAATACCAGCTTTCGAGTGATTCCTTCATGTCGTGGAAAATTGTTATAAATTTGAGAACTTCAAAATTTGAATATATGATATTCTCTGATGTAACAACCTTTTTTTTTTTTGCTCAGCATTCTTGTATGTAACAATTTTGTGTATATAAGTAAATCTTTCAGAGAGAGAGAGAGAGAGAGACAGAGAGAGATCAAAGAAACAGTAAAAGGGTAGAAGTCATGGAAATTTAGACTACTCATGAGGACTGTTTTGTCATTTGCCTTCTAGTTTATATTGAAAAGGCATAAATCATAATTGACAATTTATCTGCTTTACATCTTATTGGGATGAGGAAAGACAATAATGTCCCCGTTTTGTAAACTCCTTTATATAGTAAAATTCATCAATTTTTTTAATTGACTCAGGAGATAGTATTATTTACAGGTGGTGTGTGAATATTTGGATCCTGTTATAATGTTGTTTTTGGGGGGTAAGTCAATTCTGTTATGTTTGTTTATATCCTTTTCTTCATCTACCATATAATATAACAAATCATGGTGTTTGATCTGTTTAGAGCTTAGCCGTGTAACCTGTTAGTATTTTTGCTGAGCTCCTGGTAGATAATGTAGCATGTTTTCCGGGCATATGAAATGTGCTGTAATTGACTTTCGGTTCAAATCAGAGTGTCTGCAACTAAAATTGACTTATTAATTGATCTATATAGGTTCATTTTAGTGTTAATTGCTTGCTAGGACGCCTAGCTTAAATTGCCTGCTAATATCTTGGATTTATTTGTTTAAAATAAAATAAATGGTGTTGTACTGACAGAAAAAGGTGGGTACATAGTCTTAGAACTCGAATTACTGGGCAGTTTTTAACTGGTTGATCTAATAAGCTTCAGTGGGATGCTGTGAGTTTTGTGAATGATAGTTGAGGTAAAGTAGCATCTGTTTTAGTCTTTTTGGCAGGATGCTAAACTATGTAAAGCTCTGAAAGTAGCTTGTAAGGCCTCTACTAGTATTAACTATGTCCTGGCCAATAATGTGACGCGGTTTTTGGAATCTCTCAGTTTGGAACTTGAACTAGTTAGCTCTTTGCCAAGTTACACACCGATTTTGACTGCGAGGATACTGAATTTGAGATGCGACTCAAATGTGCTATTGCCTTTGGATGCTTGTTTGTGTATTTGTTTAGGTGAGGGCGCGTAGAAGTTGACGTGTTTGTGCTGGCCCAGATCATGAAGATGATTAGTTTCGGATTTTAGCGGCTGCACTCCTGCTGTCATTTTTTTTTTTTGCAGTAAATTGTCTGTTAAAGCTTACCATGTTTGCAGAGATAGCAATGCCTGAGGAACGTACAGAATATTGGTTCCTAGACATTATGAACTTAATTTGCAGAACTGTATTTAGGAGTTGTTAATCCCCTTATTTTCATTTTTCATGGTGAGGGTACTATTATGATGCAATATAGTATCTGAATGATGCAAATTTTATTTATTTTGGGATATCTTTTTCTTTATCAATGTTCAAAACCATTTTGTAGAGATGGATGTGAAAATGATTTTTCTTTTTGTGTGTGTCATCTCAGAATCAGTCAAGAGTTCCAGTTTTGTGCTTCACTATGGGTAATAGTGAAGAGACAAAACCTTCCAAGCTTGAGAAAACATCTTCACCTCCACCGGTAAGCTAACAATTATACATTCTTTTGGATAAAAGTATGGGACTTCCTGATTTGTTGGTTGAGAATGTCTGAAATAGGTGTTTTGGTCACATCGTCATCATTCCATTTTTTTTACAACCACTTCATTACATGTTTGTTGATTACAGAATATTGGTCGTTCCTTTTTTATTGACAGGATCAAGCCAACATCCATGTCTATCCCGATTGGGCAGCAATGCAGGTTTTCCACTTTATGCATGCCCTTATCGCATCCATAGTTATAACTGCCTCAACATTATTTGTCTTATAGAAACATTCTAGTCATCATTTCCAGAAATCTGTGGTTACAGAGTGATGAAATAGTATTTCGTACCTTCAGGCATACTATGGCCCCAGAGTTGCTGCACCACCATATTTTAACTCACCTGTCGCACCTGGTCATGCTCCTCACCCTTATATGTGGGGACCAACACAGGTATGGTCCAATCATTAGTCATGTATGCTGAGGCAAAAATTTAGTACTTCATCAAGAGATTGTTTCTTAAACGTTAAACTTTCTGTTCTCGCAGCCTATGATGCCACCATATGGGCCGCCTTATGCGGCATTTTATGCACATGGAGGTGTATATGCACATCCTGGAGTTCCTCTTGTAAGTCAGCTTTCTCTGTATGTCTCAGTATCAGAATAGAATGGGTTGATCTTAGAATGTTTCATAGTTGAGTTCATGGGGTGCTCCTTCCTAGTAGAAAATGGGTGTACTGCCTTCCTAGTAGAAAATGTGTGTACTGAAAGTGGTGAGCTTCCTGAAATTTTCCATCAGTAGACTGTATATTAACAATTAGGCACATCCTCGGAATGTTCGGTTTCTTAATGATAAATGTGGCTCTCAATGAATCTAACATTCTTGCCCCCTTTCGCTGTTTTTGGCCCCATCTAATAAGAAATGTTGTGTGTATAAAATGCAACCATAATTAGAACATCAGATTGAAATCTTTAGGGGTGTGCTTGTTTTCCAGATTTTTTATTTGTTTCCACTTTTCTATGGTGGTCATTATCCCATGAACAAGCCATCTCATCTTTCTTCTGTTATCAAAGCCTTCGATCTCCGAGCCATCTTTCGTTCTTGGCATTTTATTTGATTGCGGAAATGGAAGGAACATTAGTGAGAGAAGAGGCACTGTTGCATAACTTGCATTTCTTATCTGAATGGCACTGGATGGAATTTGGGCTTATTGCAAGTGGCAATGCAGGCTGCTATGCCAAACATGGAAACACCTACCAAGTCAGCAGGAAATGCAGATCAAGGCCTGTTGAAGAAGTTGAAAAGGTTTGATGGGCTAGCAATGTCGATAGGCAATGGAAATAGCACCGACAGTGCTGGAGGAGGAGCTAACAATTCTCATTCTCAGAGGTAGGTCGTATTATGACTTGCCTTTATTATAACTTGAGAGCAATTGAGTATACTTTACTAGTCAGGAAGTATTAAGTAGGCATTTTATCTTTCCCGAAAATGCGTGCACACATAGATTTTCCCTTTTAGACCTCCAATGGGAAGGTTAATTTTTGAATTTTATGGTCATGTGAACAGCGAGGAGACAGAAGGTTCAAGTGATCGAAGTAACAGAAACATGGCAAGGGTAAGAGTTGTCTCTTTGCGCGTTTCTTTCATTCTTTGTACCAGCTAGTGTACAGTGTTGTGAAAGAGTTGCATGTTTTATTAGTCTCTTATCTTTTGTAGGCGCGTGAAAATGGTAGGAAAAGAAGCAGCGAGGAAACAACTATTGGTAAGCTCAATTTTTTTTTTTCTGAATAAAAACACTATTTCTGTAGGTTGCTATTTACTAGTAGGAAGGACAACATAGGTGCAGTCAGTAGTAAGAATGGACATGATTACATTACACTTAACTAAGAATGACTTAGAATAGAGGTAAGAAATTGATCCGAAGTACCGACCCCAAGTAATTGCGAAGAAGACATATTTGACTTGAGTTAATTTTTTGGATCGATTTTATTCTTTTGCTAGTAGACTAGATCATACTTAGATGGCATGTGCCGTGGTAAGCATACCAGGAGTGCAGTAGTCAGACTTGTCCATTCCACTTGATTGGAGTTCCTTGACAGAATTCTGGTGTAAAACTTAGCCCTTGTTCGGTTGTGGGTTTTGAGTAGTGTTTTTGAATAAAGGTAGAGAGAGAAATGAGAGTAATGATTGTGGAGAGAGATAAAGTGAGAAATGAGAGTAATGATTGAAAAGTTAGAGAGAGAAAAAGTGAAAAAGTTACTTTTTCCAAAATTTGAATTTTTGAGTTCCAAACTGAACAAAGCCGTTATCAAAGCCGAGAGAGTTAGACAGTATCGCAAATATAGAAGGCAAAAAAAAAGTGCAAAATTTATCCAGTTTCTCATGCTAGTGTGGATTGCTGGGAGGGCGGCATGGATAGTGGAAGAGATCTACCATTTGGAATGGTTCAGAGACAGCTCCAGCCTTACCATGCAGGGAGCTGTGACCTCATAAAAGTGCCCATGTTGCTTATGTTTGAAGTCGTGGCACATGTGTTGTGTGTCCATGGTTTTTTAAAGCTATCTTTTTTGGTTCTTGGGTCATTGCCCAGCAGCATTCAATTGATTCCTGATCACTTTTAGCGAGAGAAACTGACAAGGCTGTTAAAAGAGAAAAAAGGGAGGTTGGCATTTGGTTTATAGAAACTCTACGGTTAGGGTAGGATGGGCAAAGTGGTGCATCACTGACCTATCCACGGCATGTGATGAATCTCTGGGAAAGTGGTGGGAGTTATCAATATTGAACGGAAGTTGAACTGGAGCCATTGTGTGGTTTCGAATAACACATTTGTCAAATAAGTTGAATAATCATTACTGATCCTCCCATTGGACGACATGGGAAATCACAAAATCTCTCGAGATCCAAGGTACCATTTACCAAGCGAGGTATTGCCTTTACATAATAGTAGACATGTGTGTCCGCGTTAAAGCAAAGGTAGTGTATGTCTCTGGTACCTAGGTTATCACATCAAAGAATTCTTGAAATATTTGTAATTCTATCTATCGAATTTTGCTCAAAAAAGATCTATGGATTTGTAGCCTGTATCTGTCCTCTCTGCCTGTGGATACTACTTCGTTTGAAATATTATATTATTGGCTCCATTGCTTGTAAGAAGTGGGATAATTGATAAATCATTTGTGGGTTCTCATGATGTATATTTTATCATTGTTGCGGTTGGAGATTTCCATCACGTGAAAAGCAAGGGTTGCTCAAATTCAAATAGAAGCAGCAAAACCTCCACAGTTGACTTTTCAAGCTTTGCATAATTTCCCCTTACATGCAAAACGTGCATGATCATCTTGAGATTCTCTGTTCTGTACTATTGTTGTACATCCTTATACTAGTAAATCATCACAAAGATAGGTAGATTCGATCGGGGTAGTTGCTGAACGATACCACATAGTTCCGGCAACAACAAAAGCCGGGAAAAAGACAGTACTGATACTACTAGTAAGGGCGGCTTCAGTATTACCCATACGCAATCCTTTGAACAGACGTATAAGGAATTGGGACATGTATGGGGTTGGGGTTTGAGCGATTGTAAACTCTCCTCCCGTCTGGTCCCTTGGACATGGGTAATTGCCGAACCACGTGAGATTTGATCTCAGCATGTTTGATTGAAAGGTAAAGAGCGAAAATCCGACTTAGTCTTCATAACTTTAGGAGTGGTATTCAGTATTCACCAGTCAATACCTTTTGCCCTTCCAAATCTTTTCTAGTTGGGGGGCGTGTGTGTGTGTGCACGTGCTCGCTTTTCTAGGAATCTCGTGGCATTCATAGCAATCAGTTCGTAGGTAGGGACTGTGGAAATGTCTAATTTGCAAATGGATGAAAATCCAATGCTAGATATCTGCTGAACAATATGCCAATACCCATTACACAGAAAACTTTGTTTGCTGTACCTGAAGTCTTCCCAGTCAATTTTTTGCCCTTTAGAAACACACAATATTGAAACATCCAGAATGAGAGACTCAGAGAAATAAAAGAAGGAATGGTATTGGTTCCTGTCTGAAGGATATTGTGTGGTGTAATTTCTAAATATGTTTATCTTTCGGCTCGATTGTTATGCCAACAGGTGGTGAAGACAGGAAGGCTGAAACCCAGGACAGTCCAGTTGCAGCAGTTAAAGTAAGTGGAGTTCCTGATAAAGTTGTGGGTGTCAATGTGGGAGCTACCATGGCATTGGAGCTCCCAAATGCAAATGCAACAGAAGCCTGGTTACAGGTGCTGTCAACTTTGGTTCATCTCTTTTTCCCTCTTTACTTCTGATTGGTCTTTCCCATCACATATATTTTAGTTGGGCTTGCTGGAATATGTTTGTTGAGATTAATCTTTTCTTCAAAAATAAAAACAAAGAGTTTGAATGGCTTCTCGATATTCCATTGATCTATGCTTTAGGTTTGGATTGCAAGACGATGTCCAGGAGATTGTTAAGTCTTACCACTGCTCTTTTTTTTTTTTGGTTTATTGATGATCTTCTACTCAGAATGAGCGGGAGTTGAAACGAGAAAGAAGGAAACAGTCTAATCGTGAATCTGCAAGAAGGTCCAGATTGAGGAGGCAGGTATGGTGAAATTGAAAATTATTGGGGAACAATCTATGTTTTGTGTAAGGATGTTGAAGGAGTTACCAACAGACAGGATAATGTTAGTAAAACTAAAGAAAGATATTTAGTTTCCGAACTTCATTAGCTTCTTATATTTCCCTTTCGTCGACAATTGCATTCACCAAACTATTATACAAACACAACCTTAATGATCTTGGTGTTCACTGTAGGTTGCCGTTCAAAAAAAAGGTGTTCACTGTAGGTTTATACACTACGATTCTTGCGATTGTGGATAATTCCTTTTCACTTTGTCTACTTGCTTTATTTTCCTTGTGCAGGCCGAGACTGAAGAACTTGCAATAAGGGTTGAATCCCTGACAGCTGAGAATATGACACTCAAGTCAGAAATCAATCGGCTAACTGAGAATTCAGCAAAACTGAAGCTTGAAAATACTACATTACTGGTATAACTTTATTTGCTTCGTATCATGGTCGTGTTTGGATCAGGGAGTGGAATTCATAGGGGGAAGAAAAGAAAAGATGATAATGAAGTGAAAATCCTAAATTTACTCTCTTTGGCTTCCTATCACTTTCCTTTCCCTAGATAATTCTCTCCAGAAAAGCATAATCCGAATACAACCTTTATTTCTTGTCTTTTCACCTTGTTGGGAGCTCATAAAACTGCTTTGATCTCAGGAGAAACTGAAAGATGCACAAGGAGGACGAACAGAATTGGTAATTTTAACCAAGATGGATGATAATAGGATCCCTGTAAATACAGAGAACCTTCTGGCTCGAGTCAACAATTCTGGATCCATTGATAGAAGTGAAGAAGGGAGTGATCTAATGTACGAGAGTAATAAGTCAAACTCTGGTGCAAAGCTCCGGCAGCTTCTAGATGCGAGTCCAAGAGCTGATGCTGTGGCCGCTAGCTAATTGAGGAAAGGAGATGCATTTAGATTTTAAGTACATCGTGTGATTTTGGCATGATTACAAGCCCACAGTCACCGCTAACAGTAGTAGAGGAAGATAATAACAAGAACAGGAATTAAGAAGAAAAAAAGACTGATTGTTACTTGTGATGTAGCTCTCTCTTGGCAGAACTGAGGTGTGTTTAATTAGATTCAGAGTGCCATGATGGCTGATGTAACTAAAATAAACTAGATTAGGGGTGGCAGGCACTGTAACTATAGTTCTTGTTCGTGTAACTTACTTGAGCAGCTTTTATGGACCCTTGAAGAGGTTTGGGATAAATAGATTTCATGGAGATGTCTGTGTCCCGTGTTTTTTTTTTCTTTCCAGAACATGAGGTGATTTAAGACCTTTTCAATTTACTCTTTTTTTGTAGTAAAAAATAGCACCAATGAGCTTGCATTATATTGTCTTTAAGCTGTGTTTGGAATCTTTGGATCACATTATGTTGATTTCTAATAACTTTAAGGAAGAGTATATAAACAGAAAAGGAGAAAAAACTTTGTTTGCTCACATTGTATGGTTTAACTTGCATAATATATATATATATATATATATATATACACACACATATATATATATATATGTATACATACATATAGTCAGGTTCAAGTCCACACATTTCCCATCCGCACCTTCCCTTTTCCGATCGAATTTTGATGATCCAAACCGCTCAATGTGATCAGAACATGATTTTAAGAGTACTAACGAAAAATCAGCAAAAAAAATGATCGGAAAGGGCTTCATCCGAACAATATTTTTTTTGACATCTCATTTCTTTGAAAAAACTTTTCGTAAGTTCAAGAACGCAGCACTAGAAATCAATTAAGACATGTGCCAAAAAAAAAATCAATTAAGACAAAATCATCTCTCAATTATCTGCTCATTTTTGGAAACAGTTAAAAGAGGGAAAAAAAACAAATTCAACCTAATTTCTTTCACTCTTTCTTAGGAGTATTAGTTTTTCCTCCACAAATACCAGATCCAAGCATAGGATAAAATTATAGTCGGATGAAACTCGAACTCGTGGTTGAATTTTGAAATCAAGCTGGATTTCTATATTTGTAGCAGAATTAAATAAAAATTCATGATTGATAGATTCTCAGTCTCAGACAAACATCCACCCTACAAGTAGTGGGAGCCATGTTGGCCCAGTGAATGAACTTAAATACAGTACCATCTCAGCCACCTTCTTTAGATAGTGTCAAGTGGGGCCCAATAAGCTGTTCATTGGCAAATACTACTGTACTATTCTATTTCTATCCAGCACATACACACCCTCACAAAAAAGTATGTGAACTTTCGGTAGCGGTGAATCGCCAAATGGTACAAGGAAAAAAAACCGCCACATGGTATTACAGGTATTTCTTCATGACGCATCGGTATTTTCATCACAAATTATGACCCTGTTTGTTTTGAGTTTTGAGATTTTAGATTTAGATTTGTAGGTAATAAGTGTAGAGAGAAATAAAGTAATAATTGAAAATATGGGTAATGATTGAAGAGAGTTAGAGAAAAAAATGAGAATAATAATCGAAAAGAAATATGACAATGATTAGAATCCAAAATCCAAAAACTAATGAAAAATAGGTTAGAGAGCAAGCCATTCGTCAGTCGGACTTGCACAAGTTTTCGGGAGTGGCGAACCGTCCTTTGGTATTACAGGTCTTTTCTCCATCACGTACGTGTTAACACCAAATTATGCGACTTGCATATCAATATGTAATAAATAAATAAAAACCTTTTTTTTATGGACAATAAAAGTTTTATTAAGAAAACTTGACAAATGGTGTTTGAATAAAAAGAAAAAGTATGTGAACTTTCTGTAGCGGTGAACCGCCAAATGGTACTGGAAAAAAAACCGCCACAAAGAATTACAGGTCTTTCTTCATGACGCATCGGTATTACATAAGGGAGGAAAACTAGGGTTCTTAACTACAGCTCCACCTGCACCTTCATCCAAATCAGCTCCAAAGCTCTCTAAGGTGTACAGCTCGCCTTAATCATCTACAAAATTTGACACATTATACCAGCGTCGCCACCAATATAATATGTCAGGCTCGCCAAATATAATACCATGAGCTATGAAAGCTCAGCAGTGTAAACCCTTACCCGCTAACCCATAACTTACACATAGCATGTCAAAAAATAGTATACAAGTTCATGGTTTTCAAATCGTACATGCATCTTCAATAAAGCAATTCACAATGACACACACACATTCCATATTCTAACGTTGGTGTTAGTGTTATCTGTGTTTCTCCTACGCGACTCATCGTAGACCGTGTCTCGTTTTCATCAACCTTTCGAAAAGCATTTATAACACACCCAACCTCAGTTCCGCCGTTCCGAGTTCCCGAGTATTCTCACAATGGTTCTGCCGTTTCAGGTTCCCATTGGCACACAAAAACCTTGAATTTAGCATTGGCTCCTCTTCGCGGATAACCAATCCACAATTCAAACCCTCGGTTCCGCCGTTCCGGGTTCCCGAGTATACCACAATGGTTCCACCACTCCGGGTTCCTATTGGATTTTCGAAAATCTTTAAAACAATTGCGTTGTCTCCTCTCCACGGATAACCAAACCACAATTCATCCTCGGTTCTGTCGTTCCTAGTTTCCGAGTATACCACAATGGTTCCGCCGCTCCAGATTCCCATTGGATTTTTGAAAAACGTTTTAACACACACACACACACCACACAATGGGCGACCAAGTCCAGCCACATTGCGGTTTCAAAATACACCTTGTCATTAACACACTCTAGGTGTCATGTTTCTAAGTTCTAACTTTCTCAATTTCTGTGTCTCGTTTCAAGCATAGACTCCGCGACAGGACTTTTCACGTACATACACATAAATCATTCATTGTAATCTTGAAACTAAACTAGCAAGATTATCCAACTCTATATTCCTTAGCATGCTCATAAATTCACGAATCACAAGCAATCATATAACACACATCGTAAAGCATAGTGTCACATGGACGGACACCTTTGGAGTGGAAACCACTTATGCTTTAACACACATTAAGGCAAGTAAACATGTATACATGCTCGTAACCATCTTAAAGATCAAACTACGAATATTTCTGATCAAGTTTATATTTTTAAAATCCGTTCTTTTTTCTTTTTTGGAAAGTTCAAAACAACATAAGTTTTCCGGAAAATAACATATGTGACCCGATCCCAACTATCCAACGGCTTACACCCGAGGTCCGGACCAAAGCTCCCATCCGGGAGTCCTGACCAGATCCCAACTAATATACATACATATATATATATATATATATATATATATATATAACTTTATAACCATATATAATTATATATGGATATATCCATATATATTTGTGAGAGGCCACTGCACGGACCAATTCAATAAGAGAACATATAACGTTATTAGTTCCTTTGTTTTGGAGTTTACAGGACAAAATTAGGTACCAAAGGCAAATTGTCACATATAACATATATGTCTCAGTAGAGAAAATTATCTATAACCAAACCACATCACTATTGTCACATATAACATATATGTCTCAGTAGAGAAAATTATCTATAACCAAACTACATCACTAACCAAGCTTCAAATCACATATTTTCACGTATAAGTCGAAGAGGCCGTTACGTGGACCAATTTAATAAGTGATCGATAACGGAGCATATACCGTTATATATGACAGAAACTCATATATAACATTACACGGTACAAAAGGTCATAGATAACGTTATATGTTCTCTTTATTAAATAACATAGAATATTTCTAATCTAAAATGCTATATATAACAATATAACGTTACATATTATTATATCTCTCTCTAACTGAAAATGTTTTGAAAAAATGACATTAAAGAACAACAAAAATATATTTTTTCTGTGACACGAAAAGCACACATATAACCTTATATATTTTTTCAAAAAACACAACCTATTCCAACCTTAGATTTCTAGTCCTGGAAAAAACACACATATAACCATATATATTTATTCAAAAAATTCCAAATATATCAGAAGCAAGTCGGAGAGGCTGTTGGGCAGACCAAATCAATGAGTGATTGATGAAAAATACAAATATAACCTTATATATTTATTCAAAAAAAATCAGATCTCTAACTCTAGGAAAAAGCACACATATAAAGTTATGTATTTATTCAAAAACCTCCAAATCTGATGATAACCGGACATGGGAGAAATAAAAGACCGGATCAACCTTCTTATAATATTATATTTTTTATTTTTACTACTCCAGATTTCTCTCTAGTAAAACAAATAAAAGACTGGATCAACTTTCTTAATACGATAGGCAAACCAACTTTGAAGCACGTTCATGAAAAAGCAGAATAACATTATATAATTGACTGAAACTACAATCGGAGGAGGAGCGCCTCATTCTGCCTAACACAAAGGCCCATTTATGAGGTTGATAGTTGATGAGAAAAAACTCCATAGTCAAGAAAACAAACCTGCCCAATTCGCCTCAAGTCGGGTTTTACTTGCATAAAAACTAAGAATAAAAACTTTGAAGGCAGATTCCTTCCCCTCAATTCATCATGGATTCCATGTAAACAAAAATTCTTTCAAAATTCCCAATACCTGAACGTACTATATGTACATACATGTGATATATACAAATATGGAGATGAAGGCAGAGAAATGTTGAGAAAGAGAAATAAAGATGGAGATAACAAAAGGTGTTTGGCCTAACTTTTCTATCTGGGATGTAACAAAACCTTGTCGCTGTCCTCATGTCGGCCACACTCGCATCGCGAACAGGTCCCCGCCACCGGTTTGCTCCACCTCATCGTCCTCTTTTGATCCACTAGAAAGCAGAAACAAACCGGGGTGGGTCGTGCTCGGGGTTATCGCGGGGTCCAACGTCGTCTTCCACACAAATCCGTTCTGAGAGAGAGAGAGAGAGAGGGGGGGAGAGAGGAGGCTCAGATCTGTTTTGTGATCTAAGGTTTCTCTCTCTATATGTTATATAGGAGGATTTTTTGGTCTTGAAAAATTATCTCTTTTAAAGTAAATTAGAGTTATTAGGTTATATAACTATATTAGTGGACTAGAGGGGTTATGAAATTTAGAAGTGGATTTAGTGGGTTACAAACATGCTATAGTGGACCTCCCACCAATTTTTTTTAAAAAAAAACCCTAACCCAAGCCTCCAATCTCCCATCAAATCCTCCACAACCTCACCAAAACCCCCCCAAAATCCTTCAAACCTTTCAACAATACTCAAGTATTCTCCATCAATTTCAAGGTTTCAACCCAAATAAAGGTAAACTCACCATACCTCTCGTTAATCCGAAATTTTCCTTATTTTTCCACAAAAATTCCTACTATCTTCCTATAATCCACATATATATTCATCCCTCCACCATATTTCTACACTACACTACATTCCATTTTTCCACCAAAAATCAAAACCATAGAAAAATCCTACCCAAAAATGCGAAAATTCCAAAAAATAAATCCAAAAGCCCCTTTAGCTTTCAATGCCAAAGATTAAGCAAACCGCACACCGGGTTACCTCTTCTCTACTGAAAATTGAGGAAGAGGATGATTTTTTGACGAAGGAAGAAGAAATTCAGGCGAAGGAAGCTTTGGGGTCTTAGAGTAGGAAAAGGCGTAGGACTCCGGTTGAAATTGCAGCGGACAAGAGAAAGACTTAAGAGGGCAGTTTTGACAACAAAAAGCTCAAAAATGAGTGTCAAATGGATGCTCGGGCTTTCAAACCTGATCACGTGGGTCTCCGTTGCATCATTCGTAAAGGTTCGACATTCTGGATTGAGCAATTACGTGGTTATAAAAAGAATGCTGTTATTGAGTTTTACAAGTATATGCAAATTCCCGAGGGTGATTGGGAAAATGATCCGGTTGTGAAAATTGTTTCTCATGTGGGGGGTATTGATGTTGAGATCACCCCCGATGACATTGCGAGATATTTGAAAATTCAGCGCCCCTCTCCTGATTTGGTAAACTATCCTAGAAAAGATGAGTCATTGGATGTGCAAGTGGTGAATAGTGCTTTGTATAGTGACCCCTCGAAAGCTACAGTACCCCATGTGACTAGTAATTTCAAAGCTTCTGTTAGATTCTTGAACAAAGTTATCCATTTCAATCTACATCCTCGAGGCACGGAGCACAAACCAACTAGGAAAAGTGGAGAACTTCTGTATGCTTTCATGACAAATGATTTGGTAGTGGATTGGGCAATGTTTATCTTCACTCAGTTATGAGATTTCAGGCTAGTACTTTGAATACTGCTAACATGCCTTTTCCTTGTATGATTACTAGTTTGTGCAAAGAAAAGAGAGTTAGGGGGTGGGCTTATGAGAAATTGGAGGAGCTTTCACCAGGGCCATTTGATGATACGTTTGATGAAAAGAGTTTATCTCAGACTCATGCTGTTTAGGAAAAACAGGTGAAAAAGGGGGATTACTTGACCATGATGCCATCAAAGAAGGAGAAACAATCATCTTGGATCAAGAGACTTTTCTGTCAAGGGGTGGCACTTATTAATTTTAGAAGGAAATGAGACAGATTATGAGGGAACAAGAGAGACAGAGGAGAGAGATAGCTTAGCAGACATCGATTCTAGAGCAGCAGCACGGGGTGAAGTATGTCCCTGAGCCAGTTGATGAGGGGGAAATCAGTGATGATTTTACTGGATATGAGAGTGCGGAACTGGCTGACTGACGGGGTGGTTTGATATCTTGGCGAGGTGGTGTGGTGATGTGATAGAGAGTCAGTGGTTTTAGAAATCTCCTTACTTGGTTGGGGTCTAGGTTGGTTGACATGACGATCATTCTATCCTTTATTTTGTTTTGTTGCATTTCAGTTCGTAGTTTAGTATTGCACATTATTAGTAGTTGGTTGATTGTGGTTTGGCCGGTTTGCCTTGACTTGGTTTATTTCATGTGTTGGCGGCGGTCATTCGGGTAGTCAACCAAGCTAGTAAAAGACCGTCACCCATTTTTGCTAATCTGTTCTTTGTAACCAAGGTCGTTAAAAGCTAAAAAAGCCCTTAGTTGATCCTTAGCGCGCATGGATTCCATTATGATTGATTGTTTGATATTTGCATAGTAAGTTGCATGGCATGCTTTCTTTTCGTTATCCAAATCTCATCTGCTAGTTTTCAATTCTGTTGAATAAGTGCTTTCGTTATTTGAGGCATAGTATTTCTTGTTCACTGTTGCCAGTTTGTCAAGCACTTTTTCGATGGATATGGGTTTAGTCTGAATTCGCAAGGCCTTGTGTCCCGTATTCTCCCCTTGTTCGAGGACACAAACCTTTTTAGCCTGATCTTATACTTGCTTGATACTTAACCTGTTTAGTTGGATGCTAAAATTATGAGTTACAGAAATGAAATAAAAAGTCGGATTGATTGAACTCTTGTTAGTTTACAATGTTGAGCATGTTCTAAGTTGTGATAGCGGATGAATTGCAAAGTTGCTAAGTTTTCAAATGCTTCGCATTTTATTTGCTAAGGACTAGCAAACCTCAAGTTGGGGGGTGTGATAAACACTCAATAATGAAATGAAGGGTGCGCTAAATCTCTAGATTAGTTTAAGATTATTGTAAATCAATTGTTTTTAAGTACTTTTACTCGCAAGGTATTTTAGTTTTGTTTTGTAGGGAAATCATTTAATTCAGGAATTTTAAAGTCAAAGCTAGCCAAAGATATTCAAAACTCAAATTTGATCAAGAACGGAGTCACCGGAATCCAAGCACAAAGAGTCAAGACTCGAAGGTGACCCGACGAGACGAGGCCGAGGCAAGCCAAAGATTGAAGAGCAAGGACTGCCACTAAACATCTCGGTATCGGTACCTTGGGATTGCACCTATCGGTACCGACCAATCTCCACAGCAACCTCGAAGCATGTCGGTATCGGTACTATGTATTTATGTCAATCGGTATCGAAGAGCTTAACACTACTCCTTATGGTGTTTTGTATCGGTACCGAGAGCTTTAGAAGAGGGTTTTTGGATCTCCCGAAGAATATTCCGTACGCGTACCTTGGAGCATATAAATAGGCATGATGTCACTTGTACAAACAACTTTTGTATTGCTTTTTTCTTAGATCTAGATCTAGATTTTGAATTGCTTTCTGCTTTTAGCTTGTTCTTGAGTGTTTTTTTTCATTTTCCTGCACTTACTTTTTAATTTTCAGCATTTATTAGTTAGTTTTTGCTACTTTCTCCTTCATTAAAGTTGTAGACAATCATCCGATCTATCAATATCTCTAGTTTATTTCTTGTCTTGTGATTTCAATATGTTAGCTAGATGTCTGCTTTTTTTTTTTTTGTGGGTAATTTAGCTTGAAATTAAAAAAGGTTAACCGAATGTACAACCTACAAGGGGCATACCCAGGAGGAAAAGAAAAGGAAAAGAAAAGAAGAATGAAAAAAAAGGTGCGATAACCCATGCACAACCCGCATGGAGAGTAGGGTAGAGTAAGTAAAATAACAAAAGTGTCGTGTATTGAGATCATACCCCCATTGCACTATCCATCTAAGCGGAAGGATACTACAACAGGGTATGATATGTAATGATAAGAGTAGTAATAACATGTAAGCAAACTATTGCCTGACACATCCTACTAGGCTAGGAAATAAAATAAAAATCGTGGTCAGAACTGACCAAATGATAACCTTCACAGAGGACTAGCAGCAACAAAGCAATCGGCAACAAGAGACGCTGGAACAGCTACTATAAAGGAACAAGGCACCAAGAAGAGGCTCGAACCAGAGATGACGGCATCCGACAGGGGGCCCCACCCTGCACACCACGCCCATTCCATCCGGCCTAATACTCCCTCATCCAAGCCTAAGGCTCGCCAAAACAACCACTCTTAGCCAACTACCAACAACCACCGACTCCAAAGATGGGATATGCGATCCAAGACACTAAAACTCTAGCCAAACCCAGAAAACAAGCATAACACCCACTTCTAAAGAACAACTACTACAGAGGGACAGGCACCGAGAAGAGGCTCAAACTGGAGATGACGGCATCGGACAAAGCTACCCTCCCAAGCACCCTGCACACCATGCCCATTCCATCCAGACTACTACACCCTCAACCTAATCCCCTAGGCTCGCTAAACCAAGAAGTGGGACAGATCAAGAGCCAAGAACAACGCAAAACCACCGAAAAGGCCACTCAAACCGCAAGTGAGACCAAGCTGCCTCTTTCGATCAGAGCAAAACCCCAATCTAATCAATGACAACTCGCCAAGCTGCCCCTTTCGATCAGAGAAAAACCCCAATCTAATCAATGACAACTCGCAAGGATACCCCTTTCAATCAGCGCAAAACCACCAATCTAGTCGAAGGATGCCCCTTTCGTTCAGAGCAAAACCCCAATCTAATCAATGACAACTTGCCAAGTTGCCCCTTTCGATCAGAGCAAAACCCCAATCTAATCAATGACAACTCGCAAGGAAACCCCTTTCAATCAGCGCAAAACCACCAATCTAGTCGAAGGAAGCCACAGACACGCCACACTATACTAAAATCCAGGGCCAACGAAGCAAAGAAACTTGGAATATGAGAAGCTCAGCAAAAGCATGAGCGATTAGCCCCAAATTGGGCAATAAGCCCAGTATCTAAACTAGGCATGAATCTGATATTGGTGTTTGCAGCATCTAGGTTGAAACCTCAATTACTAACAGTACACTGGCCCAACAGTCCAACAACAAATTTAACCTTAAACAGATAATCTAACTAGGTCACAGGTTTGCAAAAACCACAACTAGTTACTGTAAAAACCATTAAGCACAAAAAACTCCCCTAATCACTGATTGATTTCATATGGAATACAATATCTAGTATCCATTACCTTCAGCCACAGCCATTAAAAATCCGAGGCTGAGAGGTGATTGGTACCTGTGGGATACCAAGATCTAGCACCAGTGGAACACCGGAATCCATTACCTGTGGAATTCCGAGATCTAGCACTTGTGGAATAGCTGTGGACTTTACTGATGTATCTTGGGCCGGCCAGCTCCGAGGCCGCCATCGCCAGAAAGATATTGCAGACACCATCAATGGCATCTCTTTGAACCAGATCGACAATCTCCGGTCATACCTGGGGTGGAGCTCGAATCTTCGATCATACATCACAGCTGTGGGTAAGCTCCGATCATCCAAGGAAATTGGTTCAGGGGCCGACTGGAACCCATATCGACTAGGTGCCGACTGGAACCGACATCAACCACCTCCGATCATACCTGGTGTGGAGCTCAGAGCTTCGCTCATACATCCCAGCTATGGGTACATCACTGATTTTGGAGTGAATAGTTCCCATCACCAGTATCAATGGACACTCAGTTGTAATTTGGTGGAAACAGCCATGGACGATTACGCCCTACCGCCATGCCACCGCTATATCTCAGCCCTGACCCGAACAGGAGCCGTGTGTTGGTGGTTTCCGGACAAGATCCATCGACCAGTAGATCTGGAGAACTCCCCGTCAAGAGATCCCCTTTCTTCGGATGTGGAAAACGGTTGAAGAAGTAGACTGAACAAGATACACAGATTCTCCTTTAAACAGATTGTTTGAGGACATCTGTGAATTCATGAACCCAAATAGAGCATTGATACCTCTATCTGGTAAATTCGGACAGGAATTTGTGTAGGAGGAGTGCATTCTCTCTCAAAGTTAGAGAGAGAAGCTCTCAACTCTAGATTTCTGCTTGCTTTTATCTCCATAGATATGTGTGAGTAGTTTTCTAAGGTTAGGTCATGGGGTGATTAGCACCTCATGGCTCTAATAAAATTACGTTTTTCACCATAAAGTTTGAATCTTTGGTTTGAAAATCAATGTGGAGTTCGGGTTTGTTTATCGAATAGCTAAGGTGTTAACCTCCTTGATCATGTGTAGGTAAGAGCATCGCCTACTTACCACACATGATGCTTAGAGCTCTGTCGCTCGAGGCGTTTGCTAAATAAATTCTAGAGCTAACTTGGTAATCGAACCATTCTATCTTCCGGGTTAAGAACCTTAGTTGAGTATCTTAAACTGCGTATTTGGGTGAGAAATGTAATTCGACTTGAGTCATAAATGTTAATTATTCCTAGACCTAACCTGCTTTTTATTCTAATTTATTCGCTTTTAAATTAGCCTTTTTACTTTCCACCGCATACATAAAACAAAGTTGACTGTCTAAAAGCCGAAAACCTTGCTTACTTCTACAAATCCAGCAAAGCAGTATCAATTATTCCCTTGGGTACGATCCCGGTCTTCTAGGTTATTATGCTTCAATTGGATGCTTATACCCTACGCTTGGGGTGATCTTATTTGATATATCGACAAACGAAGCACAAGTTCATCGTTTTCAAATCGTATATGCATCTTCAATAAAGCAATTCACAATGACACATCCACATTCCCTATTCTAACGTTGGTGTCAGTGTTATCTGTGTTTCTCCTATGCGACTCATCGTAGACCGTGTCGCGTTTTCATCAACATTTTGAAAAACATTTATAACACACCTAACCTCGGTTCCACCGCTTCGGGTTCCCGAATATCCTCACAATAGTTCCACCGTTCCGGGTTCCCATTAGCACACAAAAACCTTGAATTTGGCATTGGCTCCTCTCCGCGGATAACCAATCCACAATTCAAACCCTCGGTTCCACCGTTCCGGGTTTCCGAGTATACCACAATTGTTCTGCCGTTCTGCCGTTCCGGGTTCCCATTGGGTTTTCGAAAATCTTTAAAACAATTACGTTGGCTCCTCTCCGCGGATAACCAAACCACAATTCATCCCTCGGCTCCGCTGTTCTGGGTACCCGAGTATACCACAATGGTTCCGTCGCTCCGGGTTCCCATTGGGTTTTCGAAAAACGTTTTAACACACACACATACCACACAATGGGCGAACAAGTCCAACCACATTGCGGTTTTAAAACACACCTTGTCATTAACACACCCTAGGTGTCATGTTCTAACTTTCTCAATTTTTGTGTCTCGTTTCATGCATAGACTCCGCGACCGGACTTTTCACGTACATACACATAAATCATCCATTGTAATTTTTAAACTAAACTAGCAAGATCATCCAACTCTATATTCCTTAGCAAGCTTATAAATTCACTAATCACAAGCAATCGTATAACACACATCGTAAAGCATAGTGTCACATGGACGGACACCTTTGGAGTGGAAACCACTTATGCTTTAACACACATCATGGTAAGTAATGACGTATACATGCTCGTAACCATCTTCAAGATCAAACTACGAATACTTCCGATCAAGTTTATATTTTTAAAATCTGTTCTTTCTTCTTTTTTGGGAAGTTCGAAACAACATATGTTTTCTAGGAAAATAAGTCAAGTTTTCATCCTTTCATATGCATTTCAAACAATACGATCAACATACAATTTTACTCTTATACTTGACTTAGCATATACGGGACTCTACCTTTCTTCTTGGTGGTAGGGCGGCTACGAAAAAGTAAGTCGAGTATCGAACAGAGTGACTTCTTATGGTAGGCTTCCGGTAGTTTCGAAAGAGAAAATGATTCTCTCGAAACTAGTTCTTGACTAAACTACTAAACTTTTTGGATCGAAAGGGTGGTTGAGTGGTGGTTGAGTGGCGGCCTTGGATAAGTTTCTTGAAGAACCCAAGAAGAACTCAAGAACCAAAAAGAACAAAGCACAAGCACAAGAATTCTAGAGAGAGAAGTTGAAAGGTTGAAGGTGTGAGTTGAATGGCATGAGGGGGGTGCTATTCATAGCAAAATATTGGGCTCCTCTCTCTTTCTCTCTATATGGCCTGCCACCCCTCTCTCTCTTCCTCTCATTGTTTTGTCAAGTAGTAATTTGGCATGAGGCTAAAGGGGTAGCTTGTGGGTGTGCACAAACACAAGCACACACCTCACACATTCTCTCTCTCTCACTATTGGCGTCTCTCTCTCTCTCTCTCTCTCTATTCCCATGTGTGTATATATGTAAGTATACTTAAGTACTAAGTAGACCTATTAGGCCTAGGAGGAAAGTGTAATGATTAAAGGTAAGCTCTCAAGTGTAATCTATCGACCAATGGGTAAGTTCTTTCCTAGAAAGTGTATAGCTAAGTATGCTTATAATAGGCTATGGTGTCTATAGATATATATAACTACGTATACTTAGGTCTAAATAGCCTTACTAAGTCTAGGAAAGAAAGGTAATGATTATGCTACGGCTTTCAATGACAAAACATTGTCCAAAGGTTAACACTTTTCCTAGAAAGCATATATGGTTATATAGGCATGTTTATAATAAGCTATTAGGTATATATACCTATATACAACAACAACAACATACCATAACCCATCTAGTCCCCAATCATTGGGGGTATGGGCGGGGGATGATTGGAGACAGACCTAACCTTTGGCAATATATGCATAAAGTGGCTGCTCTCAAAATAACACTGAAACAATGGCCCCCCTAAACCTCCAAGGACCGAGGAGCTACAGGGACGTTTTGTTGTAGAACCATACCCCTAAATCAAAGCCAAATGGCATCAGAGAGGGCAGGCCTAGAGACCTAAATCAATTTATGTGCACATTACCATGCTTCCTTCATTGATAGTCCAGAGCATCGGTATGCACACAATAATATATATACCTATATATATGTATATATTTATACTTAGGAAATCTAGGAAAGTAACTTTGGAGACAAATAGGTTTAGGGCTATTATCTTAGGTTTGCATGCATGGCAAGCCTAAGTTTACTTATTTTGGAAGCATCATGATGACTTCCTTTGGTCCAATGCGTAAGACTTTTCCTAGAAAGTATATAGCTAAGTATATAGGCATGCTTATGATAGGCTTTTATGTATATATATATATATATATATATATATATATATAGGGAAAATGTAGGAAAGTAAGTCTTGAAGGGTAATTAGGTTCAAGGCTATTATTCTAGGCTTGCATGCATGACAAGTCTAGGTCATGATGAAGGGTTCTAATGATTTATCTTGTCAAATCTATGTACTCATGGGATTATGGCAAGTCTTATTCCTATTACTCAAAGGATAATAATTACCCTACGAATTATTGTTCAATGGGTAAAGAGGTAATGATGAGAAATGATATTCTTAGAATGACTAGTTATGAAAGTATAATGATGGGTTTGGTTGTCATAAGTGGAAAAATGACAAGTCAATGGAAAGTGGAACGATTAAAGGGTTGGCCTTGACTTTTGAAAATGACTTGTCAATGCAAGAGGATGAATAAGGCTTCAAAGTAGCCTTTCTAGGAAATACTAGAGTTTAAAGAGGTATGAAAGGTTCAAAAATGATTAGGGAGGTTTAACTAGGCTTAGAATCCAATTGGTTTGGCTAACTAATTGGTTGGAACCAAATTAACCTAGGAAGGGTAGGATTCCTAGCCAAGAAATTTAAAAATTCAAATATTTAACGAAATTTTTACTTACCAAAAATCAGGTTTGTTACATTAGCTTTACCGCTTTATATTTAGTTTGTTTAGTTTTTTATTTAATATTGTGCGTTGGGTATGTTAATTCCATTTTGTAAGAAAACAGCTTATGTAGAGATCTGTATTTTATTTTGACAATTTTTATACTTAAATAAAAATTAGAATTATGAGAGAATGTGAAATATTATGTGGATATGTGTATTTGGGGTTAATGTGTTTGAATTTGAAAGTTTGGGGTGTAAGTGTTAGGCATATGTATGTGAGTATGTATAGATGTGTGTGGTGAAAAACCATATAACACACCTCATCCTCTCTCTCTCTACCGATCTCACTCTCTCTCCCTCCCCATCCGATTTTCTCTCACTCGGCTCCTCTCTCTCTCTCTCTCTCTCTCACCTAAAACCTTATCATACACTTTGGATACTAGAAGATCTACCTCCCCTCTACCGTATAGAAGTGTTCTTGACTCGTGGATCTTGTGGGTAAAGCTCGGAGGAGGAGTTTCACAGTGGGTTTCAAGTTTAGAAGCTAGCGATCGCTTGTAGATCTTGGGTTTCGACTTTGAAAGATTGAGGTAGGGATTTCTCACTTCTATTATGTGTGTTTGAGTTGAATCGTGTCTTAAATCGCCATTTTTGAAGCTTCGTAGTCATTTTGAAATATGAAAATCGCTGTTCAAGAACCTTGGTATTTGGGTATCGATACCTCATCTTGAATCTAGAAATCTGGAGATTTTTGTGCTAGGTATCGATACCTGTAAGAGGGGTATTGATACCTCTATCTGTCTTTGGCCGATTTTTCGGATAATTTCGGACGGGCATAACTTTGTCATTCAGGCTCCGTTTGGGGCAAACTTTATATTGAAATTGATGTGCTTGGAATCTACATTCTAACGGTGGTGGTTTCATAATCTAATTCTAAACCTATAAAATGTTATGGCAAAAGCATGATGGGCAGGTTATAGATTGCATGTCAATTTTAGAAGTTAGGTTGTATTCGGACTTCACGGGCGATTAGATACACATCTAGGTTGTTAGGATGGGCATGTATGCATTTTGTGGCATGGTGTGGTTAATGGATGATGATACGGGAAATTGATAGTGCTATGTTTGCGAGTCGATCGAAATGGAACTATTCTTAAAATTATTAGATTGACGTGTGTTGTGTAAACGATAAATACTTTATGAAATGAAAACGTGGTTATTTGGAGAACGATGAGAATATGTGTCGTGCTATGGAATATTTTGAGGTCCCGGATGTTCGGCGGGGGATAGTGTGAGGTCTCAATTGCTCGATTATCCATCACATGATGATGAGATTGAATTGAAATGGGAAATGGATAAAAGGACTAGGATTGATAATACGATTGATGCAAACTTGAGAGCATAATGAAAGGCACGCTTGTTTGTGAAGGTAAGTGGACTATGACTGGTTGGCATTGTAATGAAAGGGCAATGTAAAGGGATACAATGTATGATACGGTAATTATTAACTTGAGAGACTTTTTATGAAACAAATTGGGTATGAGAGTTCTTTTGTTGTTGTGATGTGGTGTTATCGGACGTGTTATTGCTTACTTCATATTCTTCTTTGCATAGTGTGTACATTTTGAGGAGGAGTTAGCTAGCGGAAGAAGAAAAGAAAGAGAAAGAAGATCGTTAGAGAATTTGGATTGCACTTACGTCATTATAAATGGAGAGGTAATAGGAAGAATTTGTTATTGGGAAATGGTAAGTTAGGCTTTTGAGGTAAAGGTATATATGCTTGTGGGTATAAATACTGATGGGTGTATGTTTTTCCTAATGTAAAGAAAGTGTTGTATGTAATACTTCTCGTCCAACATCATTGTTCTTATCAAAATATTTTCTCGATACTAATCACCTGGTACACACATAGAATTAGTCGAGATTTTCCTACTAGACAAGTGTGTGCTCAACCCTTCATTTTCAGGTGTGAGAAGTAGCTTGGAAGGACGTGCATGCATTAAGGTGCATTCTTTGAGAGCAAAGAAATTGAAGACATTTAGTTTACTTTGTTCATGTTTAAAGGTAATGTAAACTCTCATTATCTTTTAACTCATGTAATTTTGAAGTATTGGGTTGTGGTGCCTCATGATGTAATATTTTGGAACTACGTTTTGGAAGACTGGAAGAAACTCTTTTGGGAGACATTTATGGGTATTATGTGATGATTTCTTTTATGGAAAATTACCAATATATATGTTTAAAATTGAGGGCGTGACAGCTTAATAAGAGGGTTCTCAAGCTAAAAGCGAGCTGGAGGCATCCAAGACTCAAAATGATCAAGAAATGGAGCCACTGGGACTCAAGAACAAAGTGTTGAAGACCCAACGAGTGGCCAAGACCTTTGGAAGCCAAGCCGGAGGCCAGAAGCTGAAGAGACCAATAATTCGAAGGCATTATCAATACGGCGTTCTTTCGTATCGATACCCGGTTGAAACAGAGAAAATAGGAAATGCCAATTGCAAGCTGTATCGATACCGGTTCACTACAGCGGCCTAGTGGATTTGGCTCAAAGCTATCCGGTATCGATACAATAAAACCTTGTATCGATACCGATGGCCTTCGGAGCAGATTTTTAGGGTGTGAGATATTTTGTGGGCGAATGTGGGCTTGTGTAAATACCATATTATGTCACAAAATCTAAGTACACTGCACTTTTCATATCTAGAATAGGTTTTTCATTTCTTGTTGCTTACTCTTGCTATTGGTCTTGGTTAATTCTACACTTTCCCCCCTTAATTAGTTGTAGTTTGTTATTTTACTCTTTCATTAAAGTTGTAGCTACGCTCTTGATCTATCTTAAGCTCTAGTTTAATTTGAATTCCATTATGTTTTTAATGATTAGCTTTGTTGATTCAATTCCTAGCATGAGTGAGTAGTTAATTAGGCTTGGTCATGGGGTGATTAGCACTCCATGATTTGGGTTGATCATGTTTTTTCTCAATAAATCTTCATGTTTAGTTGGAAAATCAAGGTAGCTCGTGTTTATCTATCAAATCTCGGCGGTGTTGACCTCTTTGATCATGCGTAGGCAAGAGTGAGCCTACCTGCCACGCATCGATGCTTAGAGCTATGTCATCCCTTGCGTTTGCTAGATGAATACTAGAACTCTCTTGGTGTTCCGACTCCTTTTCTAGTAAATGGGCTTAATGATAAATCTTTCGGGTTGAAAGATCGTTAATGCGTAATTTAACCCGAGTAATTCGAGAGAAAAGCTGATTGAGTCAAGTTGTGGGTGTTGAAATCCCCTAGACCTAACCGCTTAGTTTAAATCGTTTTCAAATCACACTTTTATTGCACATTTTCTTCGTTTCAAACTACGTCTGAAGTTAGCCATCTCAAGACCACAAAACTCTCTCATACAAATCCAACCAAGCCATGATGATATTCTCTTGGTACGATCCCGGACTTCCTGATTATTATGCTTCAAATGACATTTTAACTCTACGCTTGGGGTGATCACACACACATATATATATATATATATATATATATATATGTGTGTATGTGTGTGTGTACCGTAAGGGACTCCCCTTTCCCGATCAAATTATGACGATCCGAGCCGCTCAATGTGTGTAGAAGGTGATTTTAAGGGTACTCGCGAGAAATCGCCCAAAAAAATGACTAGAAAAGACTTGATTTGAGCAGTTTTTCATAAAAACACTATAAATGCATTTTATGCAAAACTGTTCGGATCAAGCCCTTCAAGGTCATTTTTTTTGGGCGATTTCTCGTGGGTACCCTTAAAATCACGTTCTGAACACATTGAGCGGCTCGTATTGTCGCAATTTGATCGGAAAAGGGGAGTCCCTTTGCGGTAAGGCCGTAAGGGATCCCTCATAGGACCCATATATATATAACAGACGAAGCAGGGAGACGATGCGTCCTCGTCTCCACTTGCCACTGTCACACCTAGCTGTTAGGACAAACCGGAAACACCCAAGTGAGTAAACGACAGGAAAAATGACAACATGGAAGAGACAGAAGAAAACACGATGACGATGAACAATGGGAAGAAATGACAGTGAAAAAAGGGAACAAATGGTTGGGAGATGGGAGAGAAAAGGAACGCGGGGGGGGGGGGGGGCGAAGGGAGAATATTTTAATGTGTAATAAAAAAGTTAGAGAGTAGGGTTGTCAACGAACTAAGTAGCTTGCGAGCTCGGCTCGTTAAATGCTCAGCTCGTTTAGTAAACGAGCCCAATTTTCGTCTCATTTACTAAATGAGTTAAGTGGAGCTCGGCTCGTTCGACAAAAACTCGATTCGTTAAGGAAGATTCGACTCGATTAAAGATGTTCGTTTATTAAATGACTAAGGTCGATTTGTTGCTTGAGTTCAAGTTGTTGGCTCGTTTGCTAAGAGTCGAGTCCGAGATCGACAAAACTTAACTCCGCTTAGAGAACGAGAGAGCCCGAATTCTCTTTTTAAGTAAAATGGATCTAAAGCCTTACAAAATATTACTAGTAGACTAGAGGCGGTTTCAAATTTAAAGAAGTGAACCACTGAAATTGCAAATATTCTATAATGGACCATAGACTAAATTATTAATAAAAGAAATGAGTAAAAATTAAAGATGCTCTAAAATAGTAAATCAAGATGACCACGTGCCGGTGCTCGAAGAGCTCAGATTAATCACCATCCAGACAATAGAGTTCCGCTTAGAGAACGCGAGAGACTTTTTTGAGGAGGAGAAAAAGCAAGGTACTGCATACAGCCGTCCTGAATTGAATTCCACACACACACAAAGCATCATCATCCCCTCAATCCTCAGGTCAGCTCTCTGTCCGAACCCTTCTCTCTCTTCTATAAACATCCTTACAAAATCTCTCTCTCTCTCTCTCTCTCCCCTTGCTGTTCATTTTCTACTGCAGATCTCCTTGTCCTTGTTCCGATTCCCTGAGAAATGGCTTCCAAACGGATCTTGAAAGAGCTCAAGGATCTACAGAAGGATCCTCCCACCTCTTGCAGTGCTGGTAATTGCATATGTTTAACATACTCAACATAGGGATAGCTTTTGGTCTGACTGCTTGTGTTCAATTTGTTGCTGTGGTTCATGTGTCTCGATTTATTTTTGTTCAGTTTGGATCTAAGATATTCTTACTGTAAAAAAAAAATCTAAGATATTCTTATATTTTTGGGCTTAGGCCTTTTTATAAATAATAATAGTTGTACGTTTTAGTTATGGGTTTATGCATGAGAAAATTAGAACGGGTTAAAAAATCATTTCTTCTTGTGTATTTATGAGCACTAGTAAGATCACATGTTTATGAGTCACCGTGCGGTAGCATTTCGGGAGGGAGAACTGGAAGACTTGGAGACTATATTAGACTCGGTAGGTCCGGCTGCCAACCGAAACAAAACATAATTTTAACTGACAAAACAAGAAGAGATGTTAAGTTGGACCCACACTTATGGAGGATAATTTAGAATATAATGTGTTTTTGGTTAAGTAAGACTAAGAGAACACGTAGTAGCAATCTACAATTAGGATGAGAAAACAAGGTGTATTTTGATGGATGAGAAGTACCCAAGTCTAAGAACAATAATTGTTTCTACTTTTGATGAAAATTAGCTATGAAAAAGGAGATATTGTGGCCCCAAAATTGAGAGCTTGTGGATAAAATGGGATTGTGCAATCCATGTTTGGTGTGATTTTGTGCAATTCCTATAAAGTTGACACATCTATAGTATTTGCTATTACAAGGCTTGTTGTCATGTAATGTTGCAAAAATTTGGGTGGTACATATTGAAGAATTGAGTTTAGTTGAGAGTGGTGAATGGATGAGAGGTGTTACTAGGGAAGGTAGGTAAGATGTGTAAGAAATAAATAAATTATAGGGAAGTTAAAAGGAGCACAAGGTGAAAGATAGTATAAGCATATAGTGTCGGCCCGACATTTGGGTTGCCCAAGCCCGAACTCAAATTTGGTTTCCACTTACTATTATGTCATAAAAAATAAAAAGACATACAAAAAAAAAAAAACAAGAAATAAGGTTACATTGTGCTTGTAGCTTGAATTACATCCAAAAAAATCAAAATGAAAATGCAACCCTAGTTATAGTGCTTTATGATTAACAAGATCCGTTTTAAAGAAAACAACTTCTCCTTGCATTTTTTGAAGCAAAATCTTCAATTAAATTACCATATTTTAACTTATCCAAGTACTCATTTTCAATTGAGCTCATATCCAATCCACTTAATCTCTCAAGTGATATGGTAGTCCTAAGTTAAGTTTGTATCAACTTCAACTTTGAAAAACTCCTCCCTGCCGAAGCAACTGTGACCGGTTTAGTCAACAAAATTCGATGAACAACCCATACCATTTGGAAACCACCATATTTCCATTAAGACATTGTAAATTCAAAGGATATCCATCGATTTTGTTACTTCTCTCGGCAATATTGGTTTCAAATGTCTAAGTTCTTGGAATAACTCATCCCTAATTTTTCTAATTGTTGGATTTATAATTTTTTTTATTTACGAATTTTTTTGTCTTTTGGTTGCCCCATGCTGGGAGTTATGAGGTGTTATAACCATGTGCAGCATAGAGAGCTGAAACAGTTGTAATGAGGATTTGATCCCAACATCGAGTGTGGTAAAAGATATATAGGTCGTAGTGGAAATGTTTTGAGGTGTTAAAAACATAGATGATTGGTTAAACTTGAGTGAGGATATGGCTTCTAACAGGGCAACAAGAGGATTTGGATCCATGTAGCCAAACTAAAGCAATTGGGACAAAGGCTAATTTTGTTTAGTTGAGTTCTCGAGGAGCGTCCCTTGGCTGAGCCTACTTGTAGAGCCATTTGAGATGTAATGAGTCTTAAGACCATGTGCATCATAAACAGCTAAAACAGTTGTAAGGAGTGTTTTGATCCATATTGAGTCTGGTAAAAGATACAGAGGCCGTAGGGGAAATGTTTTTGAGGTGGTACAAACATATATGATTGGTTAAACTTGAGTGAGGATATGGCTTCTAACAGGGCAACAAGAGGATTTGGATCCATGTAGCCAAACTAAAGCAATTGGGACAAAGACTAATTTAGTTTAGTTGAGTTCTTGAGGAGCGTCCCTTGGCTGAGTCTACTCGTAGAGCCATTTGAGATGTAAATGAGTCTTATGACCATCTGCACCATAAACAGCTAAAACAATTGTAAGGAGCGTTTTAATCCATATTGAGTCTGGAAAAAGATTCAGAGGCCGTAGGGAAAATGTTTTGAGGTGTTAAAGACATATATGATTGGTTAAACTTGAGTGAGGATATGGCTTCTAGCTGGGCAACGAGAGGATATGGATCCATGTAGCCAAACTAAAGCAATTAGACAGTGGCCAATTTAGGCTAGTTGAGTTATCGGGGAGCGTCCTTGGCTGCTCGTAGCCTGCTGATATACTTTTGGTAATTCCAAGGCTTGCTAGGCAAAACTACTGTAAAATAACCCGGTGAGGCCAAGGGAATTATGCAACAAGGTTATTGCCGACAAATGTATGGCAATTAATAGCATCAACTGGCACATTTTGTTTTTACGAGGAAGGTGATTTGGTAAGTCACAAGGGGAAGAGGAAATGAAGCATTGGTGATGGTTGATACATGCTATCCAACCTTGTTTCACCATACTATGTATTTCCTATTGCATCTGTGGTGGAAAAAGGACACATATGGATGCATGCACAAACCTCTCACAGTTATGTTAACACATATGGTGGGATGGTGCTATAGTGTGGCATGGGGGGCCATTCTTCTGTTAGCCTGTTGTTTTCTGAATATCTCTACAGTTTATATGATGCCACTCTAAGTTATTGCTAAATTATTGTGTTGGCCCTGAACACCTATGGGATGACCCTATTTCCCATTCTCCCTCCCTTCTGTTTTATTTGTCCGTCTTTTCAATTTGGAATGTCCCAAATTTCATGTTTCACTTCGAAAGGTCTAAACATAAAACATTTTGTTTACGAAAACCACCTTGTACGGATGGATGGATATTTTTTGAAATTAAGAATAAAGGGGTATTGTTGGAATTTGATGCCTTCTTATTTGGATTCAGTGTATAAATGCGTGTCCCCTAAAACTTTTATAACTCCCAAAAGGGACTAACATTGTGGAACCGATCATATATACAATGTTTGACATAATTGGGCATAACTAAGATTAGTGGTAGTTTAAGAATTATATAAACTTATCGATTGTTTTGCGTTTGTTATTTTCCTGTTCTTAATCTTTGTAAGAAATTATCATTTTCCAAAAGCCATGCTTCTTCTATTTGGACCCTTCTCTTGGCCCCCGAAAATAATTTCCGAGTCTATACCAGCTTGTATTCTACTCCAATAGTCGCCAATTGGCAACTAAAAACTGAATGCAATTGGTCAACACATACACCTTACAGATACAATAGTGTGTGCATATGCATACAGAGGTGCACTAATGGTCATTACATTGCAACTTTCATTTTCTACTACTACTGTACTTTTTAGAACGACTTTGTGGTGTATATCTTTTACATGGATAATGTATACTGGTAGGCCCTGTTGCTGAAGACATGTTTCATTGGCAAGCAACCATAATGGGTCCCGCAGATAGTCCATATGCAGGCGGAGTTTTTCTTGTTACCATTCATTTCCCTCCTGATTATCCATTTAAACCTCCGAAGGTATGTTAACAATTCCTATTTGAAATTACTTTATGTTGTAGGTGCTGATGTGCTTTATTGTTTTCCCGGAATTTGTCCTACAATTTCTTCAATTCATAGTAGTTAATTTGTTTCTGTGTTTTGGAATGTCCTGAAAGTGTGTCGTTCTTTTGTGGGCGGTTTGGAAGTGGATCTTTTCTGTTTAGGCCTACTTGACTAAAGGTTGGGACTTGGGCTTTAAAGTATATTAAAGTGCTTAGTGTTACTGCCTTGATTCACACTTCCTGTTTATCATGCATATTTCAGCGTTTGTTATTTTTATTAGCTTCTTGGTTTGTTTTATCTTTCTTTCATTTTTGGGTTATTTGGGTGTTTCTCTGTGTGGTTTGAGAATTTGAAGCCTAGTGGTGAGTAGTATTACTCTTCGAGTACCTTGTTTCTTTTACAAGCCTAGTTCGAGTGTAAAAGGCGTTTTGTGGACAAACTCAAGCAGCTCACGCACTCTTCTAGCCTTCCAGTCTTCCTGACCAGTTGACTCCATTTTGTAATCAGCTAGCTTTGTTATGAGACTTATGATTGATGACCTTCTTGTTAGCATCCTTTGGGATGGTTCCTTTGATATTCAATATTGCACACTTCTTTCCTTGTAATTTTTTGTAGAACTTACTCAAATGCATATACTCAATGGAATCAATGTTAATCTGTCATGTATTGTAAAGGCCTCTTTGCCTCACCAATTGTTTTGGAATGAGAGCAGTTTTGGTCTCACTTCTATAACAGATGGCAACCGTCGTAGAGAGATGTCAAATTGCAGGAGAATTGCGAGACCAAGTATATAGAAAGAATGAGGCTGTGAGCACATGCTTTTTGTGTCGCCTTGTACAGGGTTCTAGCCTCTATAGGAATCTCCAAATTGTACTACATTAACTATATTAGGATTAGGGGTGGCAAATTGAACCCAGACCCATTAACAAATCCATACCCATCAACTAAAAAATAGACCAAACCCATTTATTAGTTGGGTAAGAATGCGTCCAAACCCAACTAACCCATTATTAATTGGGTCTTAATTGAGCATCAATTGGATCAACTTGAATGACCCAATGGGTCATGAAAGTAACCCACAAAAAAAATAGAGCTGAACGACAGAATGGGAGTCGTCTGCCCCGATGAGATCCATGGCTTTTACGAACTCCATTGTCCATCAACGAAATGAAAAGATTCTTCCATGGGAAGGAGGTCTCTCTCTCTCTGTAGTGTTTATTCAATTCTTCTGTGCTAAATCACTCGCGTTCAAAAATGTGTTGGATGGTTTGGATTAAAAATCAATTGTGACCGGTAACAATTATTTTTGACCAGTCAATTGAAAACACATCTCATCCATTGATTGTGCAAATGGATTGGTGAAATTGCGCGTATTTACAGCTCTGCCGTGAATAAGTTTCTCTCGTGGTATTTAGTCCCGCATAGGGTTTGGATTAAAAAGTTAAGTGACTTATTTTTTCGTCCATATTCAAATCTTTTTTGCATTCTTTTGTTTTGCGTCAAACTTTTGTGACTTATTGATTAGTTTCGACAAAAGGAATCAGAAAAGTAAAAAAACTTGATCGAAACTTATAATTTTTTGAATGAAGACAAAAATAAGTCAATAGAACAAAAAAAAATTACTTTTTACTTTTTCGATTCTTCTCAACGAGACGAATTAATAAGTCACAAAAGTTTGAAATTTAATATATATGTAATTGGACTAATGGGCGGGTCGTGTTTTATTTTAATTAAATGGGTCGGGTCAGGTATGGGTCATTGACCTCATAACTAATGGGTGCTAAATGGGTCAATGACCTATTAAAGACCCAACCCACGTACAACTTACCCAATTTGGCCCAAACCCGCCCATTTGACTCCCCTAATTAGGATAAAACAACTTTACCTTCACTTGGGCAATGTCCCTTCTGTTTAGGGATGAAATCGGTTCGGTTCGGTCGGCTGTTTCCGACTTTTTGCATCGAACCGACTGTGTCGGTTTTTGGATATCTCCCACCAACACCGACCGATTCTTAGGAATAACCGTTTGGTTTGGTTGGTGGTCGGAACGGTTCGGTTCGGTCGGTTTAGTCGGTTTTAAAGAGGAAAAAATTGTAGCAGATGGACGAGAAAATGAGAACATTCATAACAACTCTGAGCAAGAAATGAGTAACCCAAAAACATCCATAAATGACAAATCAAACAAAAAATGAAATCGACAGAAGAAAAAAAAAACAGAAAGATTCAGGGTAATAATGTTTACAGTCGCCAATTTTTGAACAAGGACGATTTCAAACCTCTTGAAACATAAAATTGGCTGAGTTCTTGGCTTCTAGAATGAGATGAGCAGCCAACCGGTGCGATTCGTATGAATTTGTGGAGTCAAGAAATTGGGTCGTCGTCTACCGGCGGAGAGAGAGAGAGAGAGAGAGAGAGAGAGAGAGAGTCAGAGAGAGAATAGGAAGGAGAAGACGACAGAGAACTGGTTAGATTAGGGGTTAGTACTTTTTATCTTGCTTGTCGGTGAATGGTATGAATGGCTGGGATTAGTTTTTGGCCAAGTGGATGAACATTGAACGGATAAGATCTGACCTATTGCATGTGGGTACATCAATAATCGGTTTGGTTCAGTGGAATCGGTTGTTTTTCCTCAAAAACCGAAACCGAACCGATATGTAATTTTTCGACAATTTCAAAACCGAACCGAACCGTGGTGGCAGTAAAACCGACCGAATTTCACCAAAATGGTTCGGTTCGGTCGGTTGGTTCAGTTTTTCGGTTAAAATTTTCATCCCTACTTCTGTTCAAAAGTTTTCTAGCCCCACACATGTTGATAGATAGAAACCCCCTTTGCACCTAAGTTCCATTGAATTTCAAATACATTTGTAATTAATTATACTGGTGTTATATGATTCACTTCTATCTCTGTACACATAGCCGCTCTCAATTAATTTTCGAAGCACCAAAAAAAGAACCCCACTCTCAACTCCTTATTTAGATACCCTTACATCCTAAGATAAAGCATTGAGGTAGGCTTGACGCCTGGTCACCCACCCGTACTCTATACTCATGTCCAGCTCTATAACTTTGCATGTGTCTAAATTTGTAAATACTTTATTGTTTTGCAACCTTCTTTAGCACACTTGAGCTGTTCAAATCAAAATCCAAAGGGCCACGTGGCGGTTCAGTTTGTTTTAACTTCCCTACTTCTGTTGAACTTTTTTGCAGGTTGCATTCAGGACAAAGGTTTTTCACCCGAATATAAACAGCAATGGCAGTATTTGCCTTGATATCTTAAAGGAACAGTGGAGCCCGGCCCTCACTATCTCCAAGGTTCTTTAACTTTTAGCTTTAATACCATCTGCTAGAACATAATCTTGAATTCACGTAACAGCAAGCCTCATATAGGTTGAAATCATGCAGTAACAAAATAAAATCAGATTTTGGTGTTTCCTTTATTTGACTTGGTTGGCGGAACACTATTGTTTGAAGAACTACTTTGCGATGGGTATCAGCTCTTGAAACTGTTGATTGTCTCCTCCCTCTAGTACTTTAGTTCCATAGTGCTGCTACTTAAATCGGTGGAAAGGGTTTCTGTTTCCATTTTCAGGTGTTGCTGTCAATCTGTTCATTGTTGACGGATCCAAACCCTGATGATCCCTTGGTGCCGGAGATTGCTCACATGTACAAGACGGATAAGGCCAAGTATGAGGCAACTGCACGGAGCTGGACCCAGAAGTACGCCATGGGCTAGTGTCATTGATAGAGCTTTCTAAGGACTTGGTTCTTTAATTATGTAGAAATGGAGTTTGCTTTGTTCAGTCTCTCTGTAACGGAAACTTGTAGACTGGAACTATGTGGTAATGCCCAGAGAAAACAAAAATGATCCTTCAGATTGTTTGTAATGTATTTGATTTGTGAAACTATGGAAAAATATTGATTTAATCTTGTGAAATATAGTATGGTTGATTTGGTAATGTTGCTAAAATAAGCCTGCATCAATTTAGATGATTGCATATAGTTTGTAACTACTCCCTCTTGTGAAAAAAAGCCGCATGTCTTTGGATGTTGATCCTGAAAACAGTTTTTCTGTTCTCGAGTTTGGAGGGAAAAGAAAAATGATAGGATCGTTGAAGGCTAGAAGCTAATTTGTCTCCCTTCTTTATCATTCTCTCTCTCAGCTAGGGTTGTTAGCCGAGACCGGAAACTCGATCGAAACCGGAAAAGTCGAACTGGACCGAATTTTTTAAACCGGCCAAGTAATTTCGATCCGGTTCCCGTCTATAAAATTTTATAAACCGAAAAAATAAATTCGATCCAGTTTGTGTTTTAAAGACCGGTCGAAACTGGACCGGTTATATATATGTATAGTATATATACATAAATATATAAACTGTTTTTATGGTTTTTTTTTTTTTATGTATTGGGCTCAAAATTGGTCCTTTTTTGTTGGGCCAAAAAAACAGGTTGAATTATGGATTTTTGATTGATATTTTTGTGGGCTGAATTTTGGATTTTTTTGATGTGTTGGGCCCAAAATAAGGCCCATGAATAAAAACCGGATAAACCGGACCGAAATCGGTTAAGCCAGTCGAAACTGGACCGTATTATCTCAACCGGTTCCGGTTTCTAAAAATCTCAAACCGGATAACCGGTTTCGACCGAAAAATATGCCAAAACTGATCGAAACCGGACCTGTATCACCCCTACTCTCAGCAGACACCTTCACAAAATCAAAGACCAAGACAGAGCCTTAGTTGACAAATTATGAGGAAAGGAAACTGCCTCCGTTAATGCTTCAGTTTCTGCTTTCTGCAGTGTCTATTTAGCAAAGTATCTTTAAATTGATCTTATTTTGTGAAAATGATTAGTCGCTAACAAAGAAGAGTTTTTTTTGGGGGGCAGATTTAACCCATTTTTCCAATAACAAGAAACATAGCCCGGAAATTTGGGCAAATAGAACATACTATCACAATTTACAGACACGAAGTGGGTACAAACACAAAGTAGGTTAGGATGGAGAGAGAACACAGGACATAAGATATAATAGGAAAGCACTGATTATTACTGGATTGCTAACTTGGTTTACAGACGGGGGGGAGGCCTTCCTTTTATAAGCGTAAGAAAAGGTACCCTGCGTCACTGCCTACATCATCGCATAGTAACACATATGATTGCCTTGTACTGTACAACATAGACTTTGTAACCTAACCTATTACAGACTACTGGAACCATTACTATCTACGTACTATAACATATAATTGGTCTTATAAACACAGTACACCCAATTATATGCCTTATACTACAGTAAATACTAATAATTTCACCCCCTCCTGGAAAAGAGAGGGTATACCACATAAAAGAGACAGCTGGCCTGAGCGCATGGATGTCACTCTGAATAATTGATTGTTGCTTCCGAATCATCTGAACCGGCCCCTCCAGAGGATTCTTCAGTCCTATCAGTTAAGTGATACTGTTGCAAAAGATAGCGAATATTTTGGTGCCATTCTTCCGGATAAATATCATTGAATTTTCAATTTGCAGACTCATAATGGAGGAGAGATGAGTGTACTTCTGCCGGTGTCAATCCATTGAGTGAACACAGTGTTTGAGTCATGACAAGATAATTTCCACTGTTGATCTGAGACTCTGTATATGCTGAGAGAAATATAGTGTGATACTCCTTTCGCCAAGTAATAGAATCATCTGGATTAGGAAGACTCCTGTTGTTGCGACTTGTCCAAAAAGCAAATTGGAGGTCTTCGTTGACATTGCTAGGAATACTCCTAATCTTATGTTGCCAAAATGGTATGTTTCCAAAGAGCAAGAGGAACTTCAAAAAGAAATCTTCTAGAGGATGGATCTGGTTGAACGTTGCATGTGCTAGATACACCAATACTGCTGATTTATTAAAACAGACGCTTATAGTATACACATCGACTAAATACCATAAGAGGAGATAGGCTTTTTTTTTGAAATAAAAGACATTATGATAAGACACTGCAAACTGGGTGAGGAAGGGATAGACAGGATGGAAAGGTAAACCTTTTATGGGACCTTCATCAAGACCATACTTGAAAATACAGAGGTGTTGAAGGTTTTGACACATTTGTACACACCTGGAAAGAAGGGTTAATTCTAAAAGATGACACTGAAGGTGGACAGGAAAATTAACTGGACGGAAACAAGAAATCATAGGAAAACAACCAGGGACGACTGAGTATGGTTTTGGTATTGAAAACAGACTGATTTCTTTTTTGAGCCTAGACAGAAAATCAGGGAGGACATTTGTTTTTCCTTTTATGTGGACAGCATCAAAACTCCAATTGGAAAACCAATTTGCCCATCTGAGCAACTGTGTCTTTGGAAGGTGCTTCTGTTTGAACTTGAGCATGCTGGGGAAACTCATCATATCAATCTCAATTAGGAAATAATGACCGATTAGATGAAATTCAAACTTCTCAATGCTTCTTTTGATTGCCAGAATTTCTTTGTAAGTAGAGTGGTAATGAAGCTCTGCTGGAGAGAATGCACCACTCTTGTATCCACAAATTCTGCGCTTTTGTTATGAGGTTTCTTCCAAAAGAACTACTCCCCAATACAGATCAGAGGTATCTGTCTGAAGTACTCTTTTCCCATCTGAAGGTATGGTTAATGGAGGAAGGGTTTTGGCTATGGTTTTGAGGTCTTTGACAGTTTTGGTACAATGAGTTGACCAAGAAGGAGGGTTTTTCTTTAGTAGAGCTGTGAGAGGAATACGATATTGGGCAAGGTTGGGGATGAAATCAGTCATATAGTTAACAATTTCAAGGAACTGTTGAACTTGTTTGACTGTGAGGTTTTCATCTGGAAAATGGTCAAGTTGAGAGGCTATATGAGGCTGGAGGGTGTATTGACCTTTAGAGATATGCATCCCTAAAAAATCAATTTCTGGTTGGGCAAGGAGCATCTTTTTCTCTGAGAGCATAATGCCATGAGTTTGGACCATGAAATGGAAGATTTGTAGTAAAATAGCATGGGATTCTATATCTGGAGAAAAAAGTAGGATATCATCAATATAGACAAGGGCTGAAGATAGGATGGGAGCAAATACCCGAATCATGGCCTTTTGAAATAAAGATGGAGCTGTTTTCAATCCAAAAGGCATGACTGACCATTGAAAATGGTGGCCTGGAATGCAAAAACCAGTTTTGGGACGATCATCTGGATGGATGCCCAGCTGCCAGAAACCTGCTTTCAAGTCAAACTTTAAAAAAATCTGAGCTTTAGGCAAGTTTGCAAAAAGAACACTCCGTCGAGAAAGTGGAAATTTGTTGTCCTGCAGAAAATGATTAAGAGGCTGGTAATTGATAACCAGATGCAATTTTCCTCTTATCTGCTCTGTCCTTTTATTCACATAAAATGCTTCACATGCCCGTTGAGAGGTTGTGGGCTCAATCAATCCTTCTGACTGGAGTTGTTGGAGCTCTTGGAGAGCAAGCTGGTAGTATTCCGGGTTCATTCCATGATGGGTAGCTTTGGTGGGGTTGATATCTTCGTTTTTCTTAAAAGGAAGAGAAATGAAGAAATCTGGGTTTTTCCAAAGTGGGTTGGAACATTTGGTAAGGAACTGGGAATGGGATTCAGCACAGGAGGTTTGAATGATGGCTTCTTTTATGGAGGAGACGTTTTCTATGAAAAAGAGATTTGGTTGAGTGGTCCAGGGTAACAAGTAGTTTTTGTATTTCAAACCTTTTTTGAGCCAGGAGAGTTTGCTGAGATTTTGGAGAATATCAAAGTCTAACAATAAATCTTTTCCTGGAAGATCAGAACCATAGAATTGGTGTTTGATGGTATATCCGGGGAAAAGTTGGATGAGAATAGGCCTGCTGATCAGGGTGATAATGAAAGTTTCTCCATTGACTGCTGTAAAGGGTCTGAAACATGATTGCCAGTAAGACCTGGGGAGAATTGCTGGGTTAAGAATAGAAGCTGCAGCACCAGTATCAAAGAAGGCGATGACTGGTATGGGTTTCTCATATTTTCCAAGCAAGATTTTGACCTTGGCTAAAGGTTGAGCTAACATGATGTCTGAGAGCCCAAATGTTTGGATTTCATAAGGAAATGAATCAGACTCATCAGAAGAATCATCTGATTCTAATGGGGAGTCATCAAAGGTGAAAGCTAGGACTGCTTCATCTGTTGCTTCATCATCAATTGAAAAGAGGGACTCGACATCAGCATCGTCAAGAGCATCATCAATGAGAGCCAAAGAATTTACCATCTTGTCTCTTGCCGCTTTGTTTGGACACTGTTTTGCATAGTGCCATTTTTTCCCGCATATGTAACAGCGATCAGACTTTCGCTGTCCTCTGAACTTTTTCTTCTTGAAAAATTTCCATTTTTTCTGGCGTGAGAATTTGCCAGATTTAGGAAACTTTGAAAATTTGCCAAGAGATCTGAACTTCCATTTCTGAAAGTGCTTGAATTTTCGATATGAAGGACGGCAATTGCATTTCTTGTCTTTACACTTGATAGATAAGTCTGGCCGGTCACATGCTTTACCAAGAAGTTTTCCCTGTTCTTCAAGAGTTCTGAGGAATTTCTGATGATTGCACAATTTCTCCAGGGCAATCAAAGAGTGCTGATAAATACCGCCAAGAGATGTTGCATTCAACGTCAATCCTTTTGTTTGAAGCAACCTTGTCGTCTCATTTCCCAATGGTTCAGGAAGGGAATTGAGAAAAGCTTGCTTGAGATTGACATCATCCATACCGTTGAGAAGATAAAACCGTTAGGACATACGGTCATAATGGATCTCCAGATCTTTTCGCTTGAATGAACAGCATCTCATGCTGAGATATTCTTCTCGAACGAACTCTTTCGTATTGTTATGATCTCCAAGAAACTCAGTATGCAGAACTGAGATGAACTGATCAAGAGTTGGCAGTTGCTTAAGCTGTAGCTATCGGTATTCACCGAGAGCCATGTACCATTGACGGAGACGGCCAAGAAATTTTGCTGTGCACTTAGTAATGACAGTACTAAGCGTAGTATTAGGGGAAAGCATAGCAGCAGTGCACTAAGCATGAATCTCATAGAGTTTATCCAACCATTTTGATGGGGGAATGGTATCAAAGGAAAAACCTTGGTGTGGATATTGGAATGTGAGAAGGAATCAAGAATTTCAGGAGGTGTTTCAAACTCAGGACCCTCTTCAATGATAGGGTCTTCAATATTTTCTTTTGGGTTTTCAGGATTCATCATGAAAACATGAGGAGTTGGCATAGAGTGAGTAGATTCAGAATCTGAATCAGACTCAATGGTTGGTTCAGGAGATGGAGATGGGGTTTCAGGTATGGTGGCTAGGGTATTTAGGAGAGTGGATATTGGATTGTTGGAAGTTGGCTGGACCATTAACTGAGGAGATTTTGAATTTGGGTCAGATAGTTTAGGAGGAGCAGAGGTAGTTGGAGCTGAGGTAGAGGTGGATGGTGGAGATAGAGTTGAAGGAAGTTGGACAGGTTTTATCTGGGGCTTTGGAAAAGGAAGTTTTGGTGGAGATGGTCTTTTGGGTGGAGGAAGGAAAGCTGACGAGCTTCCAAAGATACTTGAGCTGGATTCACCAAATCCTGAGGTAGGAGTTATAGGTAAGGGTTGAGACATCTGAGGATACCCAGAAAAACTTTGTTGAGTGTAAGGTGAGAACATGTCAAACGGGCTTTTCTGTTGAGAATACTGCTGAGCTTGAAGGGATTGGAGCTGATTCTTCAAATGCTTCATTTCAGCATCCTTTTGGTAAAAAGCTGCTGAGAATGCCTGATTAGCATATGCCATCTGAAGAAGTTCTTGGTGAACCTGTTGGATTTTCTGCTGCAAATCTCTGATTAGAAGTTCCAAAGATGACAACTTCTTATGAACAACATTCTCCAAATTTTGCTGAGAGTGAGCAATCCTTTGAAGAATTTTGTTTTGTGCCAGAGAGTTTGCTGATTGCCAATTTATCGCTGCTTCTGCTGCTGATACTGCTTTGGTACTACCATCAGGGAGAATGGTAGTTGAGTCTGGAACTTTGTGACAATGGGTGGTTCTTTCCTGAGGGTTATGATACTCCAAGGGAGGAAAATCTGATTCAGTAAACATAAAACATCTACTGGGTTGTGCTGAAGGGTCATTTTTAGATGGAGGTTGAGGAGAAGGTGGAGATTTGCAAGGAGTAGAAGGTGAAGGAGGGCTTAGTGAAGGTGGTTTTTCAAAGTCTTCATCATCGTCTAGAAGACTATCGTCAAGACACTCATCACAGTTACAGGTATCAAAATAACAATGACTTGTTTCTAGATTTTTGAAATAGAAGACCGGAAGGCCACTGGGTTGAAAATATTTAATTGGAGGTTCAGGCCTGGAGCCATCAACAAACATATCAATTCTTGAAGGAAAGATAACCGGATGGGTGGAAGATGAGGCAGAGATTTCTTTTGGGAAAGAAATTTCCATAGTACCATCAGGTTTTGAAATGAAAAGTGGATTTAAGGATTGAACAGGTATGGGCTTTTGTTGGTTCTTCTCGTAAGCTGTAACCCAAGATTCTGGGAGAAGCTTAAGAAGTTCAGGTCGAGAAATTTGGCGTGGGACATGGACGCAAGAAGCTTGGTGAGATGCATTTACGGTTAGGAAAAAGGGCTTCATCTATGGAGGAAGGTAAAGACATGTCAAAAGTATGGTTCTGAAGACGATAGGCCATTTGGTAGTGGAGGGTTGCTGCATATGTAGTGGAGATTAGGGAGGCACCACCAATTTGAACTTGAACTTTCAGGGCTGTTAGCAGATGAGGATCTGCCAGTGGCATGTTGAAATTTGGATAAAAGGTAATGATCACTGTTCCAGCATTCAAGGTGGTTTGAACTGTAGCGATGCACGCATGCTGGTACTGCATGAACCTGGTGTCCACCAGAGCAATTCTGGAGGTAACAGGCAAGCCTTTTCGGCCATGAAAAGTGACGGCTAATCTAATTGCTCCAAAGTGGAGGTACGTAAACCCCTGTTGTTGCCAAATACGGGGCAAATCAATCGGGATTTCGAGGGGTAAAAGTTGTTCAGCCTCAGTAGCTGCAATGAAACACTGATCAAATTTAGAGGCTTGGACATACTCCTTTACTGAGATTGGACGCTTTGTGGAAAAAAGTTGGGTGACGGTCTTTTTTACAGAGGTTTGTGGACGGACAAAAGCATTATATGGGTTTAGAAAAGGAAGATCAGTAAGGGGAACCTTACTGTCATCAGGAAGATACTCAAACTCATATAAGTACTCAAGATTAGAAGAAGAAGTGGAATTTCTACTGGTAGATGAGCTAGAAGGTACGAGGGATGAAGTAGTAGAGGAATAGGTGGTAAACAAGCGATTCATTTTTAGTAGGAAAAATCTGGGTTCTTCGTTTCCTCATACAACAAATCTTTTTCTTTTAATGTGAGAACTTTAACCAATTTTGATTAATAAAATTCTGTATACTAAGGTAGATAAACCGAGACACACCGCTCAATGGCCAAAGTCTCAAGGTACTTTTAACCCACTGATACAGAAATTTTTCAATCAAAATAGTTAGTGAAGTTTCTGATGTGGAGGATCCTTAATACGTAGATAGTAATGGTTCCAGTAGTCTGTAATAGGTTAGGTTACAAAGTCTATGTTGTACAGTACAAGGCATATAATTGGGTGTACTGTGTTTATAAGACCAATTATATGTTATAGTACGTAGATAGTAATGGTTCCAGTAGTCTGTAATAGGTTAGGTTACAAAGTTTATGTTATACAGTACAAGGCAATCATATGTGTTACTATACGATGATGTAGGCAGTGACGCAGGATACCTTTTCTTATGCCTATAAAAGGAAAGCCCCGGTCTGTAAACCAAGTTAGCAATCCAGTAATAATCAGTGCTTTCCTATTATATCTTGTGTCTTGTGTTCTCTCTCAATCCTAACCTACTTTGTGTTTGTACCCACCTCGATCCACAGCATTACCAGAGTGTAACAAAAGGAAGATCATCAATAGCAAAAAAACACCGAAATCAAGTAATCACTTCGATGAACACTGCCGAACGCAATGGTTGTAGACATCTCAAACAATCTGACAAAACCCTTCAACGACAAAGGAAATACAGTATAACCTGCCAGATCATGTTCCAGTCTTTTGGCGGCCCACACGCACCACAAAACCAAATGGAGTTTCTTGGTATCACTCCAAATGGAGTTTTACACTTTTGCACCAGACAGTTATTATATTACTGTACCACAAATTTTCTTCTCCTTTACGTGGCTTGAGCTCAATATGCCATTGTGGCAATGTGGCACAAAATTGACTCTGCCCATATACCATAGGAAGCTGAACATTGAACAATGAGAGGCAATTTGAAACTAAAGATGAATAGTCTCCCCAGAGAAAGAAAACTGCAAAATCAGAAATGTTGCAGCAAAAGAATATCTAGAACCACAAATGAAATATGAAACAAGTGACCACATCACTGGCCATAATAGTAGCACTCGAACTAATTTCTCCAAAACGAGCAAATGCACACAATTCGTAACATTCCCACATTCCATTCATCATCCCTTTTCTAATTCTGAGTTGGTCCTAGAAACAACTCAGAAGAGATTGTTGGAAGAGGCATCCAATGGATGAATGAGGTATGTGAGAACTAGGGCCACAAGCATCAAGGCATAAGCAATCCCCTGGTCAATAGAAGTGCCTGCAAGAGACCATAACGAGATGTAAATCAGAAAAAAGCAAGAGGGCTGTGAGAAGACAGAAAGGAAACAATGGATGAGTCTTTTTATACGAACATCCAGTTCAAAAAAGAAAAAAAAGTCTAATGTGAACATCCCAAGAAGGCAAGAACCACCTCCACTGAGAACAACAGAAACACTGCATTACCGACGAAAGCACACTATTAAGACGGGGGGAAATAGTAATATATATACAAGTACAAAAGTATATGATCAGCAATCGACAAGGGATATCCAAGATAAAAATAAAAATAAAAATTGACAAGGGATATTGTTTTTAACACAACTTTTCCAGGCTTGCAAAATATTTAAGGCTTTAAAGCATTCAACTCAACAGGCCCTTTGGAGTGTGAGAAAGTTACAGGAAAGAAGGGTTGTGGTTTCTCATCTAATCACACCAAAATGATGAGATTTGGTGAGAAGCACAAAAAGGACCAATAGAAACTCATCATTTCTCAACATTATCACCTCTTCTAGTTATCCAAACAAACAATAGAATTTGAATTTCTTTTCTTTTCCCACCCTTTCTTGCAGTCCAAAGGGGTTGTAATACAGTACGGACAGGACTCGGTGACTCCAATATGGCACATAACAAGTTAAAAAAGGATTGATTCATTCGGAACTACTATTAAACTAGGTCCACATCTTGGCCTAAACAAGGGCAAATCATCAACCACTAAGAAACAAAGTCTTTCTCAAAAAATCACAAAGTCCATGTCAAAGAATTGCTCAAAATATCCCAAAGTCCATGTTCAATAATCCAACTTAAAACCAACTGTCTCTGGAGGAGGGACTTCTCAGCCTGATCTAAAAATTTATGATGTGATAACTAACCAATGTGAGATTGTCAGGTCCTACCATAAAATCCATATCCTTGGAGATGCCATAATAGACAATTGAACAGAAATATTGACACATTATCAACAAAAATTGCGGTATTGATGCACTTTTTGCATATTATCCTCCGCCGTTAAGGTCAGCATTTACTAATATAAACCAAAACCTGAGAGGGCATAAAATTTTTCTTGGATATCGATGCACTTTTTGCATATTATCCTCCGCCGTTAAGGTCAGCATTTACTATTATATATAAACCAATAAACCAAAGGATTGTGATTTTGGCGCTCCAAAAATTGATGGAGTGACTTCAAAACTGAACTGTGTTGATATATGTAAATCGTTTTGGAGCCCCTCTATCAATTTTTGGAGTGCTAAAATCAATTTCTTAAACGAAAACCTGAGAGGGCATAAAATCTAGAACGAACTTAGTACAATCAAAATTATATATGTTTAACGAGGTGCTCCGAAAAGGCAGCGAGGACTTCCGTTATCACAAGGAATCACAACGAGAATTCACACAGAGAGACCTAAAAACGCGACGAATTAACATCAGATCTGACAGTTTACGGTTCGAACAGACAATATTCCTCCTCCGCGTGCACAAATATAAGTATAGATACGGAATTTGCGGTGTGTGCGTATAATGCGGAAACATGGAAAGAGGAATTTTACCATCGCTAGCAGGAGCGGGGGCTGGGGCCATTTGCTCGGCCTCCACGGAACGCGAGAATACGGCAACGGCGATTGCGAAGACGGTTAGAACTCCGACGAAAACCCTAGGCACCGCCATTCTCACTCCCTCTCTCTCTCGAATCTAACGCACCTACGCAGGGAACGGAAAAGAAGAGAAACACTAGAGAGAGAGAGAGAGAGAGAGAGAGAGAGAGTATGTTAGAGCAATGAAGGAACAATTTTTTGGTTGACACGGACAATGAAGGAACAATTTTGGTGTAAATTTGCTATTTATGGTATGGTGTTTTGACTGTTTTGGTTTGGGATATGGGAAATGGAGAGCCGGCGGGCCCTTTTTTTCACGAAATTGGGGTGGTACCCGCTAAGGGATTGTTTGGTGTATAATCAAAGCCATGTGCTGCCTCCTAATTCTTACTTCAGCCATGTGATGTGCTTTGACTTAGATTGACTAAAAAACCACTTGAATTTGTATGTAGACGAGGGCTGTGAATACCATACCGGCTCTCGTATGTACCATTCTTTCACCAAATCAGTACCATACCCCTCTAGTTTTGTTTCGGTTTAAATACCAATTGGGCACCAGTTGTATCGAAAAAATCGGAGGTTTTCGATTGGTACTGAGTGAATACTGGATGGTACCTCGTTCATACTTTTATCTTTAACTCTCAACCACTTGTTGGAGGCTCAGGATTTTTTTTTTTTTGATCCGAACAGGGTGCAGGATAGATGACTTATTATTATATATAACTTATTCCATATTTGGGGTCCCTATTTTGGGCCAAAAAAATTGAGACTCTAGGCGCGAGTCTTTCTCTAGTGCCGGGCCTATTATTCTACATCCGACATCGGAATTTGGAGTCAATAAGTGTTTTCTCAATGTATTAAAGGACTTGTCCTCTATAAGGGAGTTGGACCGGAGCCAATTTGTTCTTGAATTTTTATCCGATTGCATTCAAAAGTATAAGGAAAAAGGATGCCAAGTTGTTTGAAAGTTGAATTGATGTATAGCAATCTTTGATTTTCCTGCAGTTGTTTTACTTAAAGCATTGCATGCCGGCCAAAGATTTCAAGGCAAATGTTATCCGGAAGGCTCAACAAGAATATCACCGTGTAGACACCCCAATTTGGCCTAATGATTATTTCAAGTCCCACCTTGGGGACCATCCCAATGATGAAATGGATTCGATGATTGCTGATTGCCTTCTTGTGAAACCCATGGACTTATGGTAAGAACTTTGAGCCACTTAGAGGACCCAATCCAGAGCCAAATAGCCTTTCAGACAGAAACACAGTATTCTAGGAAAATCCATCGGTCGGCCGTAACATCGATCTCACGGCCTTAACATCCATCCTTCGCCCGAGCAACCTGTTGCTAGAAAAATCTCCCTGAGAGATCAAAACCTCGGCCGCAGGATCCTTTCCTCGGCCCCTAAACCATTCCTCGGCCGCCAGATCCTTTGCTCGGCCGCCAGATCGACTTTTTCCCAGACTCCCGAATGTTCTGTCAGTTGTTTGATCCAACCACGATACCTTTCCGATGCGTTCGGGCCACGTTCAGAGATTGCAACGAGGAGTTCGAATTGCATTGCAATCGCGTGATTTGATTGGACCGAGTGAGTCATCCCTTTGCCTATATAAAGAGGCCGTTGCACCACAAAATTACAACAGATTCACACCCTCATCAGCCACGAAACTCTGCCCATATACTCCCTCAAACCCTTTCTACAAAAGCCCTAACCTCCCAAAGGCAGCCATTCATCTAACGATCAAACCCCGGAGTTCAAACCCTAATCCTAGGGTTTCGTTCAAGAAGCAATCAATCAGCCAATCCCAATCGATCCAAAACAATCAAGCAACTGAGGGATCAAGGTGGCGAGGCCCAACGGCCTTTGGTTTGGTTTATTTACTGCTTATTTTACTAATCGTAGCATTTTAGTCATCTGTTAAACTTTCTGTCTGGTGTGAGGAAGAACACCAGCCGGGGCTTCGATACCTCGGCCGGTACATTAAACCAGTATGATTACTCGACTGTGACATCTATTCACCTGCTGAGTAATCGATTTCCTGGGACAGCTTTGTTTTTGTTCTGCTTCCTGACGCATGATTTATTTATAGTCTCGGCTCACCTTATTTACTGTTTAGAGGCATAAAAACAAAGTATGTGTTAGGATTAAATAAAGCATCTATATGTCTTATGTTTAACAATTATGGGCAAGCCTCACGGCTAGGCAGAGATGGGTGCCTAACACCTTCCCCTTACTGTACCCTTAGCTTCCGTACCCAGAACCTCTATCTATTTTCCTAGTTTTAATAAACTCGGTGGCGACTCTATTTTGATGATAACCGCTATCACGTGGCAATGTTCCTAGCCATAGGAATATCCGTGATCTTGGTTTATGAAGCAAGCAACCAAATGAGCAAAGAATGATGATCAACTGTATGGCGATGCCCTGTCTGGGAGGAGTCTACAGTTTTCTGGCGACTCTGCTGGTGAATGTGAGAGCCATAATCAGAAAGTTCAACATAAGACTAATACATGCCTTATTTAATCGTGTGCATTGAGCAGGCAAGCCTCGTTGAGTTCACCTAATATCCTGGCATGTCACGGGCTATGTTAGGGGTTCCAGCAAACTCCACAGTCACTTGTACCTTTTGGTATATCAAAAAGGGAATCACCCAATCACCGCCTATGATGGGCTGGTGAAAGGACTGGTGCCTTTTGATAACGGAGCACCCTGAGACTACCTAAAACCTTTCAATGTGGTAGAAAGCCATAGAACTTATCAAACTAAGATAGGAACCTGCAGGTTAGGAACCTACTTGCATTTTGCTTTCAAGTTCTTCCTCACAGCTTGTATCATATTGTATTATCTCTTTCTGTGCAGAAGGGTTGGGATTTTCAGCTCAAATCCTAACCCTAAAACAACAGTCAAGTACTAACTTGCAGTTATTTTACTTTTACAAGCAGGCATGATAGGTAGATCAAAGAAGCAACTTCAGCCAGTTTTATACTCTTACAACACCCGAAGCTCCATCAAACAGAGGTCTTTACAGCCATCTCGCCTGTCATCACCGCCTCTCAAAACACCTTCACCGCAACGGTCCCAGTCACTTTCTGGGACTTTGCGGTCATCTTCTCAGCAAATCCCATGTAACACCCCGACTTTTATAAACAAATAAGGAGCTAACTTTTAGTGGGCTGCTTACCGTTAGGTTTTAAGGAGTATATCAATCGTGACTCAGGGTTTATTAAAGATTAGAGTATTTTTCTAGCTATGTATCAATTTTTATTAAACTCTACAAATTTGCTACAATCCTGATAAGAATATCGTGACATGGAAATGAGGCACGAGTCTCTGCGAGACAGAAAGCCGTAAGATTCAAAGAATGGTCTAAAAAGATATTCCTAGATTATGATCTAGATTTGATTTGATCTCCTAGATTTTGTGAGATAATATAGGATTTTATTAGATATGATTAAGATTGGATTTTATTAGATAAGATAGGATAGGATTAGATTGGATTTTGATTTTGTTAGATATTATAAGATTTTGTTTAGATATTATAAGATTATGATCTTATCCTTTAGTGTCCACCGGATTTTGTAGGATTGTTAGTACAAATAAGGCACTAGTCCCTGCGAGGCAGACAACCGTAAGTTTCAAGAATTATCCGGAAAGAATCGGATTAGACCTTGTGGGATTATTCTAGACTATATATCTACTAGACACACTTGATTCACCATGATTTGATATAGATACACTTGGATTTTATTAGATTCTCTAAGATTTGATATAGATTTTATTAGATTTGATTAGATTATGTTAGATTTTATTAGATTTGATTAGATTATGTTAGATTTTATTAGATATTATTAGATTTGATTAGATAATGCTAGATTTCTTTGGATAAGATCAAAAAAAGAATATGCTTGGTTTATTCCATAACCTAACTAGTATAAATAGGCCTCCTCTCCCCTCCCCTCCCTTCCACAGACCACACCACATACATCACACTTCACACACATTACACTTGCACACACGCGACACATACACTACATACATCGTATTCGGCTAAGAAAAAGGAGGAAAGAAAAGAGGGAAAGAAGGAAAGAAAGGGAAGCTAGGAAATCCGGAGAGGAGGAGAAGAAAAAAATAAAATAAAAGCTCCAGTACGATACGGTAAATTACGGATGCAAAAAGGTGAGTTACGAATATACTCTGGCTACATAATTTCTTTCGGATTGTTTATGTTTGCTTTTATAAAATTTTATGTTTGAATATATTAAAATAGACGTCGAACATAGTGCATATTAAGCACGACTTTTTGCAAAAAAGAATTTTTAAAGGAACATGGGATTAATTTTTGGAAAGAGAAACAAAAATTTTGTGGCAACATTTGGGCAGCGAGTTATATGTGGGCAGTGAGTTATCATGGGTAGTGAATTGCTCTTGGCGCCTATCGATGGATATTGCCGGGTATCCCCCTTGGATTTGATATCATTTCCCTTGTTTTGCTGGGGTCGCTCCCCATGCTACCTCCGGTATTTCGCCCATTACGGATTCGAGCCTGGAAGTTGTTAAAAAATATTGTTGATTTTATGTCTATGGGATGTTTTATTTTGATTATGCCAGGTTTTATGTTGATGCCACCTTTATGGTAATTGCAATTATGCTCTGCATGCTTTATCCAAATTATCCCATGTTTTCTTATGTAACCTTAGTATATCGTAACTTACTGGATTGGTTTTGTGTTTTCATTAAACCTTTTCAGGGAATCAGGGTTAAGGAAGAAGGCTTGTCTGTTGCGTGTAAAAGATATCAGCTGTCGTGGCTAAATAAAGAAATAATGCCTTAATAAGTGGCGCTTATGTGTGCGAGCCACATTAATATGAATTTCAAAGCCGTTAGGCGGAAGTTGTAATTGGTGAGAACGCTAGACAGCTCTGAATGTAATATTTTATTCTATTTTTAATTTACGATCCTGGGAGTTTAGAATGAAAAGAAATTTTTGGCTGTGTGATATCCAGGCCTGGGGTGATTTTTGAATCACTGGCCATGTCACGAATTTCTATCCATCAGATTTGGGTCGTGACATCCCATTACCTGCCCGATCCCAAGCTTCACCAGGCAATCCTCCTGCCTCTATCCCAAGGATGACAGACAATGACATTACTATCGCCGAGCTCCGAGCCCAAATTGCCTATTTGCTAGCCGAGAAAGCAGCAAGAGATGTTGAAGACAAGAAAGACGAGGAAGAAGTAGGAAATTCTTATGAAGTGGTATTGGTAGAAAATTCAGAATTAACCAAACAAGTCAAGGAGATTAAGCATGCCTTAGCACGTTCCCAAGGAGACCAAATCCTGGACTTTGAAGGACTTTGCCTCTTTCCAGATTCTCAACTGCCTGAAAAGTTCAAGATGCCAAACATTGAGAAGTTCAATGGAACTGACAACCCCACCAGTCATGTCCATCATGTCATCAATACCCTGAAGCTGATGGGCTTGAATGATGAGCTCATCGCTCAACTGTTTCAAAGAACTCTCACTGGGAGTGCTCTCGATTGGTTCCTCACCTTGGAGTTTGAACACTACCACACTTGGCCTGAGATCGCCAACGCTTTCATTAAGCAGTATGCATACAACGTCAAAGTTGAGCTAACCACTCGAGATTTGGAAATGACCAAGCAAGAGTCAAACGAAGACTTTGTCACTTTCGTGGCTAGATGGAGGGAAAAGGCTGCCAAAATGAAGAATCGCCCCTCTAAGGAAGATCAAGTGAGGATAGTCGTCAAAAATCTGCAATCCAAGTATCTCAAGCATATCTACACACAGGCTATCACTGATTTCAAGCACTTGCATGCTACTGGGTTGCAAATTGAAGAAGGACTCAAATTGGGACTCATTGGGAAAAAAGAAACTCCTCCACCCAAGAAAACCTTCTCAACTCGTACATCTAATGCCTCTGTCAACGCCCTTAACTCAGCCTCACCACAAGACCCTTTCCAAGCTGGCTCATCCCAAAGTTCAAACCGGCCTCGCCGTTACTTTAACCCCCTCTATATGACCCCATCCCAAGCCTTAGCCATCCTAAGCCGTCAAGGGCATCTCAAGCCCCTAAACAACCCACCTCCTCAGCCACCTTATGGTCCAAGCTATGACACCAATAAGCAATGCACCTACCACCAGCATCCTGGACATGAGACAGACCGCTGTATGCGTCTTCATCATGACATCCAAGATCTCATCGACAATCAAACCATAAAGCCACCCAAACCCAATGTACAAACCAATCCACTCCCTACCCACAATGCTGAACCACCGCCTCAAAGCATCAATCTTATAAATCTCTCCAATAACTCCACATATAATCCTACCCAATACATCACCCTAAGTACCCAAGCCAAACCATCCCTTGTCTTTCCTGAAGATGATTTCCCTTGTATCAATGTAATTGACAATGGAAATTGGTGGTTGGAAATGGACCAAGTGTTGCCAAGTGATTGGGAAGTTGGAAGGATTGAACCTGCCGATCCTTGGGGCATTCAGGAAGAGGAGATAGGTCATCTCACCAGAAGTGGAAGAGTGTACAAACCTTCCAAACTAAGTGGAGAGGGCTCAACCTTTACACGAGTAATGGAAGAAGAAGAAGAGGACAGTCAAAGGATTGGACCTGAGGAAGATAGGGTGCTAAGACAATTGAAGAAAATCCAAGCCGACATCTCTATCTGGGGAATGCTTATGTCTTCCTACGAACATCGCAATTCCTTCTTCAAAACCCTGGGGAAAGCTAAAGTTCCCATTGACATCACCCCTGAAAATTTGGTAAGCTTTATAATAATGTCCAAAGCCATGAAGCCAACCATAGCTTTCACTGGACCTGCCTCCTGAAGGCCTTGCACACAACAAGCCTCTTTATATTTCTCTCAAACGCCTCACTAAATGGAGCATTAGTCTTGGTGGATAACGGGTCCGCTTTGAATGTATGCCCTAAAAGGACTCTCAACAAGCTAGGAGTTGATACTGTTGATATACGCCCGTCCAGCCATGGTGCAAGGGGATATGATAATTCAAAGAGGAGAGCGGTTAGGTGTGTTACCCTACCACTAGAAGTGGAGAAGATCAAAAGGGATGTAGAATTCCATGTAATGGACATACCCGCCACCTTCAATCTCTTATTGGGAAGGCCATGGTTACATGACGCTGGGGCAGTACCGTCCACTTTGCATCAAAAAGTCAAGTTCGCAGCAGATGGGACGGTCATCACCATCCTAGGGGATTCATCAATCCGAACCCATTCCGACACACCTGTACAAGAGGTAGGAATCGAAGAAACTTTCCTTACCAGATTCAGCCTTGAAGAAGCGACCGCTGTGCAAGCTCTGATGGCCGAAAGAAACTTCTACATAAGCGCCCCTGCCATACGGATGATGAAGAAACATAACTACTGTCCTGGGTTGGGTTTAGGCAAAAGATCACAAGGCATCCCACAAATGATTGATCCTCCGCATAATCAATACGCCTTTGGTCTTAGCTACACCCCGACAGAAGCCGAGATAGAGAAGAAGAGAGGCATGGAAAAAGTTAAGGCAAGAGGAAGTAGGATCAAAGAAGAGAAACTCAAGGTCCCAAAAACACTCAACGGCTGGTTTGTAAAAGAAGGAGAAGACTTCCCATTTTGTGGTTTCGCAGAAACATGGGAAGATGAAACTACCAAACAAAGGTATCCTGGAATGCAAATCTTCTTTGATCAAGAATGGACTGACAGAGTGATATGGAAGAAGAACCGACAAATCCTCCTCTCGTTACTCCCAAAGATTAGATTGAGGTGCTGATTGAGTTTGACCTAAAGATTCTGTTTGGCAACGAAGAGGTGAAGAAGAGTATAAAACTGTGAAAGGCAAAGGAGCAACTCCCGAGATGCTACATTAATTGCATGGCATGGCCAAAAATATTACTTTTATTTCCTGAACCAAGCTAGGACATGTTTTGGGCCCCTGTTTGGGCGTATTCTATAACTAAACTCTCATTTTATCTTTCCATTTTATGCTTAATGAATGATTCATTCTTCGAAATGCAACAACTACACACTGCGATCTCTTTGCCAAGGAAGCAGGAATTATAAGAATCAAAATTCTTTATGTTGCTAACAAAAAGAAAGAAGGGATGAACCCTGGTTACTTAAGACTAGGTTTTTGTCAAAACTTAGGAAGATGACGCTATCTCCGTGAGAACACTTAGGGTTAGCTTACCTATTACGAAGGTACAAACACAAAAGGGAAATTCAGAAAAATATCTCCATCAAATTCCTTTCCAAAGCAAGAAAACATCTCTATCAGAGTAAGACTCATGAAAATATCTCCATCAAATACAGAAAGCTATCTGTGGTCGAAGTGCTCGTTGGGTGACCAAGTAGCCCAAGCAAAAGTAAGAGCAAAGCCTGCTAGGGCAAGAAAATGCGAAATCGCAGCCTAGGCAAAAGTTAAGGCATTTAAAAGCTTGCTAGGAACTCAACCTCCATCAGGTAACCTAGGCAAAATCAAGAGCATGTGAGAAGAAAAACCAAGAGTGGAAACCCAACCTCAAATATAGTAATTTTGGAACTACGTTCATGGCCTGATTCCCTGATTGGGATACGTAGGCAATCTCACATTGAGATGCGGCCCAAACATTTGGAAAGAGGGAAAAAGGTCAACAGGTTTGTACTGAATGATAGGTATAGCTAACCTTGCGTATTGAGCTCGCAAAAGATGAGTTAGTCGTTTTCAAAAGATTGGCAAAGACAAAAGTCATGAGAATCGTTGTTCGTCCTCTCTGACTCAAAAGTCATCAACATTAGGGACGAGATATCCCAAAAATCCCCTAACATGGCAAAGAGATTGTGGAAGTAGCAAAAGCAAATCAAAGGCATGAGTTTGATTCAAGTACAATAGGGAAGAAATGCCACTTGGCTAAAAGCAAAAGTCCAGTTTCTTTAGGAATTAAGAAGTAACGGCCGAACAATGGAAGCCTTGGCCGAGTAATCCATTCCTCGGCCCATGTTTCAATTTGTTACTATTTTGACATCTGTCAAACTTTCAAACCATAGCATACAAATTTGAAATATCTCAGGGATAAACACGTCCTCATTAAACAGATCATAATATCTTGCCAAAACATGCTGAAGTTGCTTCATAAAAATACAATATCATTATCTGTTTTGCAAACTAACAAATACAGGGCAAACTACTGTCCGCGACCCCTCTTGGGCGGATGACAAAAAGAAGAAGGACGAAAACACTCAGGTACTTGAACACTAATCCTTTGTCCTTCATCAGCACCAGCTCCGGCATCAGCTCTAGCACCCCCATCACCAACATCTCCATCACCAGCTCCGGCATCAGCTCCAGCACCTCCGTCACCAGCCCTAGTGCTCCCACTCTCACTGACTCCAGCACTCTGGGTAACTGACACCGTTGGCACCCGCTCTGCTTCAAGCTGCAAAAAAATAGAATGTGGACATTCAACTTCACATAGAATACGGGATGGAAAGATAAGAAATCAAAGGATATATACCGCAACTATCCGGCTCCGCTGACGTCGAACCAAGGCCTCTGCGCTCTGAAATGCATGCAGCCACTCCTGAACAGCATCAGCAGGCACCTGTGGAAGAAATAATCATACATATAGCAAACACAGGAAAGCTATAGAGACCAAAGCAAAAGTCTACAACGCTACCTGCTGAACTCCGGCAGGAAGCACGTAAAGCTGGGTAGTACATGGGGTCAGCGTCAAACGCTCCTCTTCTCCGTTGGCATTATGGAAAGAAATGAAACTGGGAGCCCGTGGCCAAACAGGAGTAGCAGCAGCAGCGATAGTAGTGGTAGCAGTAGGTAGGGTCAGTAAAGCCAAATGAAAGGCTGAGTAATCTCCCTCCTAAAGAAAATCCACCGCTAACTGTCTCTTAAGAGCAAGAAGCAGGCCTTCTCCTGTCAAAAGATGAGTAGACCTCATACCAGCTGGAGGAGGAAGTGGAACAAGCTGCAACGCCTCCGAGCGCGGGAAGTACTGACTCGCCACCCTCTCACCGAGATACCAAGCTCTCGAGAAAGGCCCCTCCAAGAGGAAGTGTTGGCTGTCCAAAGCCCGAGCGGAGGTCAACTCCAAAGGAGCATCGTCAAGTAGGGTCCCCCACGGAACAAGGCATACCTGCAATAAGGACAGATAGTATTAACAAAAATGGAGGAATCACATGGAAATCAAAAAGTAGGTACCACATACCTGATCCACTGTCAGACGATCCAAAACTCGCCTCCAAGCCAACAGGTCCATAGCAGGCGACCTCTTCTTTCGGATTCCCTTTAACCAACGGGCCGCCTGTGGAACAAACCTAGGTTCCCTATGGTTAGTGGGAGGAGGGAACTGTAACAGGTGCTCAAAAGCCCAGAGCTGCAAGCAAAGATAAAGATGAGCATAAGGTATCAAAAAAACTAAAACAGATAAGGGAATAACCGAGAATACTAAAACACATACCTCAAGAACACGGTGGTGCCCACCCAGTGATAGGCTAACGCCTCGTGAGCAAGCACTCAAATGACCATATAGTGTGGCCAAAGCAGGGGTCCCCCCAATCAAACTCTGCTATAATCTCCAAATCCACCAAAGCAGCCAAGAATTGGACGTGCACTGAGTTCTCCTTATTGCAAAACAAGGTCTGTCCGAGGAGATAAAGGAGGAAAGCTCGTACTAGCTGAGAAAGAGATACCTCTGTCAGAATCCCCGCACGATCGAATTGCTCCTGAAGCCAGGAATAGGTGATGTGACTGCTCTCCGACACAGTAGGGGTCTTCCCCAAAAGGTAGTCAAAAGCACCTTTCCGCTCATGAATCTGCGGGTCAATCGGAAGAGGATCACCGCCAACCCTCAAACCTGTAAGCAAAGCAAAATCACCGGGTGTGATTGTCATCTCTCCAGCCTCTAGAAGGTGAAAGGTGTTTGAGGTATCCCACCACCTCTCCACAAGTGCCGTGGTCAAACCCAGCTTCGCCTTCGGAAGGTGGAAACCCAATATCAGCTGCTCGAAGCCAGCCAAGGCAACTGCATCCCTGGCACTCTGAGGAAGCCTCTCGTACCACTCAAACACCTGTGGACCACTCCCCCACATACGCAGCTTCTCATTTGCTTGCAAATTACGAGAAGAGATCAATACAATAGCAAAAACACCTAAACAGGGGGCAATTTTTAAGAACTCAGTTTCCAATTCAAATATATACTACAACTTCATAAAGTCTAAAACAAACAAAATTATTTACAAGAAAAAAATTACCTTCCGGTTGGTAAAATCGAAGTGCTGCTCCGACTCCTTGTGCAGAATCTCAGCCGAAATGTCGCTAAGAGGAGGACGGTATTGCAACGAACCACCACCCCGGATAATGCGGGCAAAAGGGGCATACGTGGCGGCGTCAAACGACGGCAAAGCATCGCCACCCACATCGTAAGGAACTTCGAACTCAGCATTAGGAGGAGTAGGCTGCGAAGAACCTCCTCCAACGGCAGGTGTACGGCGACTAGAACGAAGAACCCGGGAACTTGAGACCCTGCCCAGAACCGTGGCCTTAACGGCCGGTGCCTTGCCCGTATCTCTCGGCGGGGCAGTAGAAGATGAAGGGGCACCGGCGGTGGTGTCAGTCGGAGGTGGAGGAGATGAGGCCATGACCACCAAGGAAGACAGCAGTCGAGACTATGATGGTCGGAAAAACGAGCGGTGACGACGGCCGGACGGTGGTGACCGAAAAGATGAGGACGGAGGAGATCGCTCGAAGGAGAGGAGGAAAGAAATGATGTGTGAAATAAACCTTGAGATCGATTGCCCATAACTTAAATCGATTTTCTGACCTTTGGCTTTCTCACGGCCGAAACATCGATACCTCGACCGCCAAATCCATTACTCGGCCGAGAGATCGATCTCCAGGCCCCCCAATCCATTCTTCTCAGCAGCATCAGATCTTGCTCAATGCACCAACTCAAGCTATTATGAAGTTTTGGGTCCGTGACCAACAAAACCAATGATCAAATCAGCCTTGGGGGCATTCTCAAGCAATCAGAATTAGCCTTGGGGGCACACCCGAGCATGAAGAAGTCCTATCTCTATAAATAACATGCTCACGACTACTTTGAAAATCCTCAGATTCAGGCTCTTGCTCTGTACCTACCTATGATAGTCAAGCTTTACGCCTACTATCAACGGCTCTACGCCCGTATCCACATTTCAACAGCACCACGTGCTCGTTACCTCGACAGCACCATTTCAAAACAGGCTCAGCGGCTCCCAGCCCATTATTTCAGCGGCTCTACGCCTATTATCCACCGAGCAGCTCCGAGCTCAAACCCACTATCATTCAATAGCTCCAAGCTAGCCAACCATTCAATGGCTCCACGCCTATTACCTCAGCGACTCAAGGCCCATTATCATGGCGGCTCTACGCCCATGCTCACAGTCACTCAACAGGCTCTAAGCCAATCATTTCAGCGGCTCCACGCCCATATCTATCATCTCCACGGCTCCGTGCCCGTATCTATCAACCAAACAAGCTTCCTGCCTATCATCTCAACGGCTCCAAGCCCATTATTTCAGCGGCTCTACGCCTGTTATCCATTCAACGGCTCCAAGCCCATTATTTCAGCGGCTCTACGCCTATTATCCATTCAACGGCTCCAAGCCCATTATCTCAGCGGCCCTAAGCCCACTATCTCAACTGGCTCGAAGCCGTAACCAACTCAACTGGCTCAAAGCCGTAACAACTCTCAACCGCCTCCATGCCACCCCAATCAAGACAATTCTCAAGCTCTACGCTTGAATGCTCAAAATCCAACATTTTGAATGCTCGAAGCTCTTCGAATGCCCAACCACTGTGTACTAGATGCTCAAGTTCTACACTTGAATGCTCAAGCTCTATGCTTGGATGCCCAACCACTGCGTACTGGATGCTCAAAGTCTATACTTTGAATGCTCGGATTCCGCCGTCCGAATGCTTGAGCTCTACGCTCTGAATGCTCAAGTCCAGAACTTGATAGAAGCTCTAAGCTTAAATCAAACACGCATGCACGGGCCCGTGCACATATTGCATCAATCACATCGAGTCTGCATAAGCATTATCATATCTAACAAATCATCATACACACATACTATGTTTTGCATATCTAGCTCTCATTCACAGGTCAATCCTGCAATCAACCGGCTCTGTGCCTTGGTTTTATTGATCGGCCCAGAACCTCGATCCTTTGGCTCTATGCCAAATTTTATGATAAGAAAGCTCCATGCACAGACCATCAGAATACAACCGGCTCTACGCCTCGGTTCAATCACATCAAGCTCAAAGCCCCGATATTTCAAGTTCTCACATCCAGAAGGCAAAGCTCTTTGAACTATCAACACCAGCTCTGCGCTTCGGTTCTATCTCTCCAGGCTCTCGCCTTATGATCAACACCAACTCCGCGCTTCGGTTCTATCAACCAGCCCCGCACTTCGGTTCTATCTCTTAGGCTCTCACCTTATGATCAATGCCAGCTCCGCGCTTCGGTCCAATCAAGCTCAAAGCTCCAACACCTCAGGCTCTCGCCTCATGATTGCAACCGGCTCCATGCCTCGGTTCCCTCATCTCAAAATACTCCATGCTTAAGCTACCGGCCCTACGCCCCCCATATCTCAAAAAGAACGACATCCAACTCATCTCCGGAAGATGGCTTGGGTTCCACCCCATATCTCAAAATCGGCGTCCGATTCATCCCCAACAAATGGCTTGGATTCCACCCCAATTACATCAATTCCTTCCAACTCATTCGCAAGGATGGGCTACTCTACCGAGCTTCCCTCAGTCAAAGTCAGGATGATCAAGAAAAGCGAACACATTTGCTGTGTACTAATCTACCCCAAAATACTAAGGTAACTCTCCGCAAAAACATCCCCAGCAGCCCCGCGCTCCCTCAACTACTTTTCGCCAAAATCCTGGCTCCGCCTAGGTACGTCACACTACGGCTTTTAAAGCCCGAAGGTACGTCTTCTATCTCTAACCCTCCAAACTTTTTACTTTTTTTATTGCCTCCGAAGTATGGTTGGCCTGAAATTCCCCTATGGAATACGTAGGTAGCCTCCCGGCCTGACCATAACAAAACCTTTTTTCAAAAAACCCTTGGAATAGTGGTTGGACCAAATTGAGTTGCTTTTACAGCTTTGACTTTTACTCAAACATGTCTCGCGATCCGTCTGAGCTCAATCAAAGAGAGGCATCTGTAGACACCCTACTTTGGCCTAACGATTATTTCAAGTCCCACCTTGGGGACCATCCCGATGATGAAATGGATTCGAAGATTGCTGATTGCCTTTTTGTGAAACCCATGGACTTATGGTAAGAACTTTGAGCCACTTAGAGGACCCAATCCAGAGCCAAATAGCCTTTCAGACAGAAACACAGTATTCTAGGAAAATCCATCGGTCGGCCGTAACATCGATCTCACAGCCTTAACATCCATCCTTCACTCGAGCAACCTGTTGCTAGAAAAATCTCCCTGAGAGATCAAAACCTCGGCCGCAGGATCCTTTCCTCGGCCGCCAGATTCTCGGCCGCCAGATCGACCTTTTCCCAGACTCCCGAATGTTCTGTCAGTTGTTTGATCCAACCACGATACCTTTCCGATGCATTCGGGCCACGTTCAGAGATTGCAACGAAGAGTTCGAATTGCATTGCAATTGCAATTGCAATCGCGTGATTTGATTGGACCGAGTGAGTCATCCCTTTGCCTATATAAAGAGGCCTTTGCACCAAGAAATTACAACAGATTCACACCCTCATCAGCCACGAAACTCTGCCCATATACTCTCTCAAACCCTTTCTACAAAAGCCCTAACCTCCCGAAGGTAGCCATTCATTCGACGATCAAACCCCGGAGTTCAAACCCTAATCCTAGGGTTTCATTCAAGAAGCAATCAATTAGCCAATCCCAATCGATCCAAAGCAATCAGGCAACTGAGGGATCAAGGTGGTGAGGCCCAACGGCCTTTGGTTTGGTTTATTTACTGCTTATTTTACTAATCGTAGCGTTTTAATCATCTGTTAAACTTTCTGTCTGGTGTGAGGAAGAACACCAGCCGGGGCTTCGATCCGTCGGCCGGTACATTAAACCAGTGTGATTACTTGGCTGTGGCATCCATTCACTAGCCGAGTAATCGATTTCTTGGGACAGCTTTGTTTTTGTTCTGCTTCCTGACGCATGATTTATTTATAGTCTCGGCTCACCTTATTTACTGTTTAGAGGCATAAAAACAAATATGTGTTAGGATTAAATAAAGCATTTATATGTCTTATGTTTAACAATTATGGGCTAGGCTCATGGCTAGGTAAAGAGGGGTGCCTAACACCTTCCCCTTACTGTACCTTTGGCTTCCGTACCCAGAATCTCAATCTATTTTCCTAGTTTTAATAAACTGGGTGGTGACTCTGTTTTGATGATAACTGTTATCATGTGGTGATGTTCCTAGCCATGGGAATATCCGTGATCTTGGTTTATGAAGCAAGCAACCAAATGAGCAAAGAATGATGATCAACTGTATGGCGATGCCTCGTCCGGGAGGTGTCTACACACCGGAGGAAAAATTGATGACGTTGTGGCTAAAGCTGTTGATTGTGTATTATTTTGGATGTAAATTGCACCTATCTATTTGTTAGTCTGGGTTATGTAGATTTCACCCTTTTTGTTATCCGGTGTGCTGCCTTTTTGTTAATAGATGTTATGCTTTGGTGGCTCTTTTTGTCTTATCAATGTTGATAACATCTATGCCTTAGAGGCTCTTCTTTGTTTGGATAAATGTTGAGGAATTTTATACTTCCTGATTATGAAATCTATTTGTGACTGTGAACTCCTACATTAGCCAATTGTACTAATCAATTTGATCGTTGTCTACCAACACTACTGTTAACTACTATATCTACTAATGACTTTGATCACTATCAACCTATATTAACAATTCATCTTAGCTAATGACTTTTGCTACTATATTCGATCATCACTCAATGAATATGATCAATCAATCATCATTATAGCATTGATGTTCAATCATCATTTATTGAATATGATCAATTGATTAGCACCCGAGATTGTATAATCTCGGGGCTCAAACTCTCCAAGTTGTGACGTTTTCATATTTAAAAGTTCGTTTTTACTCCGTATTGCACGTAAGGTATGTTGTTGGTTTTTGTAGGAAAAACATGCCAATCAAGTGGTTTTGTGGGCCAACGAACGCTCCGGGATATTTTCAACATGCCAAGCGCCCGTCAGTACTACATTTACGATCATCGGGTCTCAATAGCATTGCATGGAGCTCCAAAGGTCAACATTGCTCAAGATTTGTTTTGGATCGTGCCAAGGCATGGCGAACAAGCGAAATGCATCGATAATGACCCTCGGGGGTGTCCGTGATTCCGAGGCCATGGGAAATGGTGCCACCAAGTTCAAGCAATCATGAGATGAAGTTTTGAATGAAGCTTGGGAGGTGGCAAGCCAAGATAGCAGTTGCAGGCCAGATTCTGCAATTTTTACCAAACGTTATCCCTAACACTTCACAGTGTTATCCCTAACGATTGTCGTATCTTGGCCCAGCAGTCAAGTGTTATCCCTAACACTTCACAGTGTTATCCTTAACGTTGCAGCATTTTTGGTCCAGAAAGACTCCAGACCTGGGAGTATCGATAACGATTGGCCTTGGTTATCGTTAACGTGGTGCTATGGGCAGTGTTAGGGATAACGATTTTCGCTGTTAGGGATAACGTTTGGTTTCCAGGAGATATTTTACTGACTTTTCAGACTTTCCTTTTACGGAAACTTTCTACTTTTGGCATGTTTTTAGGATATTTTAGGGACCTTTTGGTCCATTAATTGGCTGATTGTTTTAGCCTTTTTATAGCTTCATTGGCCTTTATTGGCCATTATGTACATCTTTACAATTTTTCTAGTCTTTTAAGTTAAGAGCTCTTGTTTATTCCTTTCAAGTGTTTTGCATTCAATTCTCCAAGAACACAAGTAAGTTTTGGTTGTATAATTTAATCTCGTTTGTTAATGTTGAAGCCACCCGTTGGATCCTTATAGAAATCAAGTTTATTTTCCTTTTCATCGGTGAAACATGTTTTCTTCTTCTAGCATAATTTCTAGTCTTGGAGCTATGAGTGAGTAGTTAATCGGTTCGGTCTCGGGGTGAGGTTTACTCTATGAATTAGTTATCTAAATGGTTTCGCTCAAACTTTAGCTCGATCTCAATGTGTTGAATGAATTAAACCCATGCTTTCTTGTATTGATCATAGGGTTGGTGGCTTCTTTGATCAATGAAGTCTATCGCCTCATGCTACGTGCTTGATAATTGTATGCGTGCGAACGATCCTTTTTTGTCTCTCACTTGCGTTAAATGAGTTCAGTTTGAATTAATGCATTGAATTGAGTTACAAGTAGTCTTTAGCTTTTAATGCTTTTAGTGGAATCCGGACGATTTCGGTCCACTCATTCGTTAGATAAAGGAACCGTTTGAATGGCTAAGTCGTGAGTAAATCAATCCCTCTTGACTCGATCATCTTAATCTAGATTAAATCCAAGTTTTCTATTGTCTTTTCAAATCAAACACCAAAGTTGGCTGCTTGAAAGCCGCAAACCTTTTTATTTCATCTATTCCAAGTTCGCTTAGAAGATTTCTCCGTGGGAACGACTCGGTCTTACCGGTTTATATGCTTGCAACGACCTCGCCCTTTGCCATATTCGGAGGGTAGGTTGCGGAGTTAAGCAAATTTTGGCGCCATTGCCAGGGATATCTTTATATTAGCTTATTTGGAGGTTCGACAAACCATTGTAAGTATCCCGTTTCTTTTGCTTCAAACAATTTGTACTCATTCTAGTGGAAACCTCTAACCGATCTTTGTATCAACTTGAGGTGTAACGAAACTAGCATGGCTATAACTTGTATCTTTTATTGTACATAATCTAGTAGTAGACTAGTTTTGTTTTGGTTTATTGGGTGGTTGGACTTGTCATCAATTCTCTTCTAAGTGGTAGTGCATGACTGATTTCCGGAGTCCAAACTCTAATAGACTCTGTCATTCATTATCGCCTCAAGGCAGCCCTAGAGGAAGATCTCCTCCTTTGGTGGCTTATAGACGTCTGAGATTACAATCTCCTTCACGTCCGAGGGGCCGTCGTCCTAGAAAGAGAATGGCTAAACCACCACCGCCAGCGAGGACTTTGAGGGATATTTTGAATCCGGGGAGTCCGGTTCAACAATCCCCCATAGTCCTCCCTACTACTACTAATGCAAATTCCTTTGAGTTTAAGTATGGCTATCACAATCTTCTGCCACAATTCCACGGGCTGGACCGTGAGAGCACATATGATCACATCCGTGACTTTGAAGATCTCATTAGCACTTTCACCTCGGATGCCGCTGAAGTGGAGAATGCACGGTTGAGGTTATTTCCTTTCTCCATCAAGGACAAAGCGAAACAATGGTTCACATCTCTTAAACCTCAGCCTTTGCGCAATTGGGCTGCGGTTAAGGCTGAGTTCCATAAGAAGTTTTTCCCTGTCTATCGAACGAAGATACTCAAAGAACAAATTCAGGACTTCAAGCAGAAAGAGGGGGAAACGTTCTACAAGTGTTGGGAGAGGTTCAAGGATCTGGTTGCTTCGCTTCCACATCATGGCCTTAACAAGCCTCAGTTGATCAGCCATTTTTGGAACGGTTGTTCCCAAGCAAGCTATCAACTCATTGATACGATGGTGGATGGCGATTTTCTAGACAAAACGGCTGGGGATGCTTGGGATTATTTGGAACAATTGGCAGTTAAGAATCAATCTTGGAACGTTGTTGACGTGGGAGAGTGGGCTATGGCAAACCAAGGCTCGGGTGGTTCCGGTAAATTTTTGTTGGAGTAGCCTACTCCCATGAACAATGCTCTCGAGTCCAAGGTGGAACAACTCACCCGCAAGTTGGAAAAAATGGAGTTGAAAGGCGCTCATGAGGTCAAATCCGTTGTTAGTGGAAGAAGTGTGTGCTATTTGTGAGATGGCAGGGCATTCTACGGGGGAGTGTTTTAATATCCCCGTTCTCAAGACGGTTCTTAACAGCATGTCTCCGGAAGAAGTGAGTGTTGTTCAACGGTATGAACCATATCCGAATACGTTCAATTCAGCCCAAATGTAAGTGCAGAAAACGAAAAAGGCCTTCGAACAGTACAGAACTGTAACGGCTACTTCTCACACTGCCAGAGTCAAACCTATAAAACAAACAAAAGGTGAGCGCACCTTTGCCGTCTCGTGGCAAAGGCCCTCCGATGCCAAAGTTAGTATCTCGTACTAGTGAAAACCTTAATTCTCAATAGGTAGTAATCGAATAACCAGGAATTGCGTACCTTTACCTCTAGGTTTACCTCATATTTATAGACCCATGTCTACTTGCTGTCCAAGCCATCTTGCTGCCCTAAGTTTCCTTTCTCGTAAAGGGAACTTAGAATATCAGGGATTCTCATTCCCATAACTGCATATTTCCTTTTAGACCTTTTAGGAACTCTTTCCAAAGCTGGCCGTTCACCCCATTCTCGTTGGGTATCTCCTCCAGATCTTGTTTCCTTACTAGATATTTCCATTTCTGGACCACTCTGGAGCACCTCCTGGTACCTTGTTGCTACTGTTCGGCCTTCTCGTTGCCGAACAGACCTTCTGGACCAATGATTTCTCATATCACTGGACCCATTATCGCGAGACTGGTCCAACAACTACCCTTGCTCTTTGGACCATGCCCCTGCTCGGGTATCTTGGACCTGGGACCTCTCGTATCCCCGGTCCTTGTGCCGTTCACCTCACTGCACGGCGAATATTCCGACTGTATTTGTTCTGGGCCCCACGCACCACGTGTTCGACCACTCCTTGTACCTGTTCGGGATTACCTCCCTACACCAAAGGCAAAATCCCCAGCCCAAAGGCAAAATCCAGCATTCCGTTGGAATCAACCAAATGACGGGGCACAATTTCAAGGCCAGCCACTGGTTCAAACTCAAACATGGCGGGCTCAGCAAAACTTTGGGCCACCACGTTTCCAACAAAATCAAAGGCCTCCCGGTTTCAATCCTTCCGGTTTCTCACAGGGCCAATCTTCACAAGGACAAGGCCAATTTCAATCTCCTCCTCCTCAAAGGCGATCAATTGAAGATTCGTTGCAATCTTTCTTCCAAATGCAAAATGCTATGAATGAGCAAACTACTCAGTCTATCGGGGATTTGAGAACACAAATGGGGAAGCTTGTCACATCGGTCGGCCTCTTGCAACAAGAGAGAGGGAAATTTCCGGCTCAACCTCTAGCGAACCCACAAGGTCAAAACTTGGTTGGTAGCTCTTCGGTGCCTTTCCCCGAGCAAGCCAAATCAATAATTACTTTGCGGAGTGGAAAAGCGGTGGATAATGCACAAGTTGAACCGCCAGTAACAACATTTTTGAAAACCGCTCCAGAGCCGACTTCATCAACTTCAAATGGGGAATCTCCCAAGCATGCTCAAAAGGCAATGGACGATATTCCTCCAGTTCCACAAGTGTCTCCCGTACCGGCTCCCTATCCTCAAAGGTTGAAAGCTCCCACGAATTCCGCGGCCAATGCGGATATTTATGAGCTTTTCAAGCAAGTTAAGATCAACATTCCACTCTTGGATGCGATCAAGCAAATACCATCTTACGCCAAGTTTTTGAAAGACTTGTGTACTAAGAAGCGCAAGGTCAACGTCCAACAGAAGGTCTTTCTTACGGAACAAGTGAGCTCGATCATTCAAACAACCATTGCGCCAAAGTACAAGGACCCGGGGTGTCCTACTATTTCTGTTACAATTGGTGGGAAGCGGATTGAGCAAGCCTTGTTGGATTTGGGGGCGAGTGTTAATTTGCTTAGCAAGCCTTGTTGGATTTGGGGGCGAGTGTTAATTTGGTTCCATATTCGGTCTATGTGGGTCTTGGGGAGATGAAACCTACCTGTGTCACTTTGCAAAAGGCGGATAGAAGTATCCGCATTCCGAAGGGCGTGGTGGAGGATGTTTTGGTACAAGTAGATAATTTTGTGTATCCGGTGGATTTTGTGATGTTGGACACTTGTCCCATGGTGTCGTCCCCAACTTCGACACCCGTTATCCTTGGATGGCCATTCTTAGCCACCTCGGAGTCCGTCATTAATTGCCGGACGGGTCTTGTGAACATGACATTCGGGAATATGAAGATGGCGGTCAATATGTTTCATGTTGGCAGTCAAATGGGGGATGACGATGATGTGCACGATGTAAATTGTATCGACTCCCTAGTTCAAGATTAGGGCTGTCCAAGAAAAATCTAGAACCGTGAAATCGGTCCGGACCGAACCGATCCGTGTTTTTTTGATTTTGTCCGTGGATTAATGGTCCAGACACAGATTTGAAAATTAAAAAACCGTGAGATACGGATTAGGATTGGATTTTTATTTCAAATCCGTGGATTAACCGAACCGAACCGTGAGATATTTAAAAAATAAAAGAATATATATATATATATATATATATGTGTGTGTGTGTGTGTGTGTGTGTGTGTAATATTTATAAATAATTATAATTCTACTACTTGTTATGAATTTTTTTTAACAATTTTAAGTTCATAACAATGACTGAAGGAAATCTGCTCCTTATTTGAAATTCCTTACTTTTACTTCACCTGCCTTCCCCCTCTTATTTATATCTTGTAGTCAGCTATTACCACTATGTAAATAGAACCTGCTGCTCCATGGATGTAACAATAGTTGATGAAACCTGGACTGAATTTTGAACTAGAAATTTGGAATGATATGTAATACAATAGTTGAAGTAATTTTGCGTTTTTTAGTGTTTAATGTTTATGGAAGGAAATCCGTGGATAAAACCAGAACCGAACCGTAACTCACGGTTCGAAATCCAAACCGAACCGTAAGACTTTTGGATTAGGATTGGATTGTATTTTCTAAAAACCGTGAGATATGGATTAGGATTGAATTCATACGAATCCGATCCAATCCGGACCTTGGACACCCTTATTCAAGATCATGTGGATGAACTCTTATACAAGGATTCTTTGGAGGTGTGCCTTACCACGGAGGAAGCCGAGTTTCTAGGATCACCGGAGGTTAAGTATCTCTATTCTTTACTAGATGAGGAGGAAGTTTGTGGGGCGGAGCCTTGGATTCCCACATTTGAGAAGTTGCCACCCATTGAAAAGAAGACATTGCCGTCTAGTGTTGAGCCACCTAAGCTTGAATTGAAGGTTTTACCGGAAACATTGAAGTATGCATATCTTGGCGATAATGAAACTTTTTCGGTAGTGATATCTTCCACTCTTGGGAATCTTCAAGAGTTGGAGTTGCTTACATTATTGAGAAGGCATAAGAAGGCTATTGGATGGACCATAGCTGATATACAAGGAATCTCTCCCGCTCTTTGCACACATCATATCTACCTTGAAGATGATGTCAAGACATCGCGTCAACCACAACGACGGCTTAATCCTATTATGAAGGATGTGGTGCGAGCAGAGGTGCTGAAATTATTGGATGTGGGGATCATCTATCCAATAACGGATTCTAAATGGGTAAGCCCTATCCAAGTGGTGCCTAAGAAGTCGGGTGTGACGGTGGTGAAGTATGATCACGATGAGCTTGTACATACTAGAACTGTCACCGGGTGGCGTGTTTATATCGATTGCCGCAAGTTGAATGCAGTTACTTGGAAGGATCATTTTCCTCTACCGTTTCTTGATCAAATTTTGGAAAGGGTAGCGGGCCATGCTTTCTATTGCTTTCTAGATGGGTACTCCGGGTACAATCAGATTGAGGTCGCCATGGCCGACCAAGAAAAGACTACATTTACTTGCCCATTCGAGACATTTGCTTATAGGCGCATGCCATTCGGCTTGTGCAATGCTCCCGGCACTTTCTCGAGGTGTATGATGGGTATTTTCAGTGACATGGTGGAGAAGATCGTTGAAGTCTTTATGGACAATTTCTCGGTGTTCGGAGACTCATTTGCGGGGTGTTTGGCCAACCTTGAGAAAGTGTTGGAACGGTGCGAGGAGAAGAACCTTATTCTCAATTGGGAGAAATGCCATTTTATGGTCACTCAAGGCATCGTGTTGGGCCATATCGTGTCATCAAAGGGCATTGAGGTTGACAAGTCAAAAATTGATCTCATTGCCAATTTGCCTACTCCCAAGTGCATCAAGGACATTCGATCCTTCCTTGGGCATGCCGGGTTCTATCGGCGATTTATCAAAGATTTTAGTGCCATCTCTCGGCCACTATGCCATCTTCTTTCGAAAGATGTCCCGTTTGAGTGGACAAATGATTGCGAGGAGGCGTTTCGGAAGCTCAAGTCAAGTTTAACCACTCCGCCTATTGTACAAAGTCCCGATTGGAGCCTTCCGTTCGAACTCATGTGCGATGCAAGTGACTATGTAGTCGGGGCCGTTTTGGGCCAAAAAAGGGATAATCAGCCTTGTGTTATCTCATATACGAGCAAGACTTTGAACGATGCTCAAATGAACTACTCCACTACAGAAAAGGGGTTGCTCGTAGTAGTGTTTGGATTGGACAAATTCCGCTCTTACTTGATTGGTGCACCAATTGTCATCTTCACCGATCATGCCGCCCTCAAGTACTTGCTCACCAAGCAAGATGCTAAGGCTCGGCTCATTCGATGGATTCTCTTGCTTCAAGAGTTTGATATCACAATCAAGGATAAAAAGGGCGTGGAAAATGTCATGGCCGATCACTTGTCACGGTTGGAGTTTGAAGATCGAACAACTCCATTGCCAATCCTCGACACCTTCCCCAATGAGCAATTATTTGGTGTCTCGAGTACCCCGTGGTTCGCAGATATAGTTAACTATTTGGCAATGGGGCTACTACCGACACATTGGACTTCTCAAGAGCGGAAGCGTTTTCTTTCAAGGGTGAAATGGTATTCCTTTAATGATCCCTACTTGTTTAAGTATTGCCCGGATCAAATCATCCAGAGATGCGTTCCGGACTCTGAGCATCGGAGCATTATGAACTTTTGCCACACTGAGGCTTGTGGCGGCCATTTCTCTTTCAAGAAAACCGCGGCTAAAATTCTACAATGCGGTTTCTATTGGCCATCTTTGTTCAAGGACACGTTTGAGTATACTAGAGCTTGTGAACGGTGTCAAAAGTTGGGCAAGATCACCCGACGCAATGAAATGCCCCAAAATCCCATCCTAATCATTGAAGTTTTTGATTGTTGGGGCATTGACTTTATGGGGCCTTTTCCTACGTCCTTTGGCTATCATTATATCTTGCTCGCCGTTGACTATGTGAGCAAGTGGGTGGAGGCCATCCCCACACGTACCAATGATGCAGATGTTGTAGTCGAATTTCTCAAGGAATACATTTTGGCAAGGTTTGGCATGCCAAGGGCGATAATCAGTGATCAAGGCACGCATTTCTGTAATCGGTCCTTTGCGGCTCTAATGAAGAAGTTTGCTATCGTCCACAAGGTGTCCACGGCCTATCACCCCCAAACGAATGGCCAAGCCGAGCTAGCCAATCGGGAGATCAAAAGCATCCTAGAGAAGACGGTTAATCCAACCTGCAAAGATTGGTCACTTCGGCTGACTGACGCGTTGTGGGCTTACTGCACTGCTTATAAAACTGTTTTGGGAATGTCGCCGTATCGGCTTGTTTATGGAAAGCCGTGCCATCTTCCGATGGAGTTGGAGCACAAGGCTTATTGGGCGATCAAGAAGATGAACGCCTCCATGCCGCTTGCCGGTGCTAAAAGGAAGGTTCAACTCAACGAGCTCGAGGAAATAAGGTCCGATGCTTATGATCGTTCTAGTGCTTATAAAACCAAAGTCAAAACTATGCATGATAAAAACATTCTTAGAACAGACTTTGAAATAGGCCAAAAGGTGCTTTTGTATAATTCTAAATTGCATCTCTTTCCGGGCAAGTTAAGGTCCCGTTGGGCCGGTCCTTATGTTATCAAATCTATCGCTCCTCACGGGGCTATAGAAATTAAGAATGAGTCCAATGGGAATGTTTTTAAAGTGAATGGCCAACGGCTTAAACCGTTTCTAGGCCATTTTGAAGTTGGCGAGCCTGATGAGGAATTGAGCACTCTTGTTTACTCAGATGCTCTTGTTTCTTAGTTAGTTGTCTAGCACTATGCATGCACGGGGAGCGAAAGCGTAACCGCTGAACTTAACTGTTTGTCGGACCCGGCCCCTTGACTTCATTGTAAGGGGTACCCTCCATTGACTTGGGTATTTGTAGCTTCGCACGCCGCTACTAAAATAAGGATCGTGTGCCCAGCTCCAGTTAGTAAGGGCAATGTTTAGCTTGTTGTACATATCTGCATGCTTGTTAAGTTTCGGGATTCTCTCACTATGAGATTTCACCAATGCATCATTGTTTCGGGTTTTAATTAGCTCTCTTTGTAGTAGTCTACCGTTAATGATCCATGCTTTCAGATATGTCCCTATCGGGAGCAGTTTAGGCCTTTAGGTGTGACTTGATATTCCCGTGCTTTGGCGCAAGGCTCTGTCTAGTCTCACTTTGTTTAGATCATCGGGAACGCTGGGCTTCATTACTTGGCGAGGTCAAGCGGTAAATTTTACTTCGGGCATGATGTAACAAATTTGACGGTCTAGTATAGCCACCCGTGTCTTACCTACCCGGTGGGACATGGGAAGAAAAGTATGACTCGTGCGATGGCGTGAACATCGGGTGGTGTTTTGCAAGTATTATTTCTATTTATGTTTGTTTGGTGCCCGGATAACACGAGCCGGGCGTTTCTAATGTCATTCGTCTCTTAGTAGGTAGTTCGAGCTTAAGTCTTTTGCAGGGTGAACGTGCTACCACACTAGCCTTGGTGGATTGGATCTACAGTCGAAGTGATTGAGGCATTCAGGAGCCCTCAGCATGGGTGCGATTACGCGTCGCGGTTGTCATTCCAACAAAGCTTTGTCCATGATCTTGTGTGACTAGCTGTTGTTCTGTTGGAAGAGCCGAAAGAGTGAGCCTTGGAAGCTGTTCGAATGATGAACGGAGCCGGTGACGCCAAAGCCTCCAACTTGGTCGAGGTATGAGGGGGTTGACATTCCCCCGTTGGTATGCTCTTTTGTTCCCTCTCTCATTACTGTTGTTCTCCATGCTATGAGGACATAGCATATTTTAAGTTGGGGGGAGGGGTAAATATGTTGTTTATATGATTTTTCGTTTTAGTGTAAAATTTTTTCGATTTTAGTTGCAATCCTTCCGTTATTACAGTTAGTGGATTAAAATAGCTTGGCACATGCTCATTGAGTGATTATTTGGCAAGAGTTCGTTTTACTCAAATTTTGTGCCTCACAACTTGCATGAATGGACTAAGGTGGATTCACGATGTCTGAGTGTGTTCTGAACAAGTTTTGTCCATGTCCCGTCTTTGGTCCTTGTACATTCTTAGTTAGGTAAATATTCTCATGTTCATGCCTAAGTGTGTTTGATGTCGTTATTGAATCATTAAGGAATATATGGCGTACTTAGGAAGTGATACAAGGCAATCTTTGCTTGATTTTACCACAAACGTGTCCCCTTGTCCTACTTTGTAGCCTAGTCCATGTCCGTCCAATTTCTTCATTAACTTAGGGATCCGGATGTTTGGAGGGTCACTGAGATGTATGCTTCAGCGTTGAAAGGTGTGTTGGGGAGTGTGAGGGTATGATTCCAAGTGATCGGGAGTAGTACAGGTGAAGAGACTGCAGAATTGCAGAGGAACAAGGACTATTATCGATAACAGTTACCATAGTTATCGATAATGTTGTGGTCAGCAGGGTGCAGCTTTGGGGGTTATCGATAACAGTCATTAACGTTATCGATAACGTTTTGGTTCGGAGGACTCTAGCCTGTTGAGTAGCGATAACAACAAACATGGTTATCGATAACTAAGGGATTTGGACGGTTTTAAGAGATAAAAAGGCACGACCCCAATTCATTTAAACCCACCCACTTTCTCTCTTGTCCTCCATAACTGCTCAATCCCCATTCCAGCCGTAACTTCCATTGTCCAAACTCCACCAAATCTTCATCAAATCTCCCTCAAATCCTCCATCTCCAACATCATTCACCAAGAATCTTCAGCAAAATCAAAGGTTTGGGAAGATTTTGAAGGGTTCAAGTCCGAAATTTCCAAGAATAAGGTAACTTTCGGATTTCTTCTCTCTCCCTCTATATAATTCGATCTCTTCATATTTCTCCCACCTATATCCATGAACTCTACCAATATTCATCATCTCCACACACACTCCATCCCCTCCAGCCTAAACCCCCAAAAATCTGAAATCCAGGAAAGCCTTTGGTCGAAATTTGTGGAATTTTCTGTACGAACTGAGTTTGGGATTGAGTTCTGATCTGCTGTACGGCAGACTCAAAGCTAAATTCCTGGTTGAATTCATTGTTTGCATGTGAATTACGGGGCTGCATTGAATTTCAAAGTTAATTTTTCAGTAGTTTTGTTTTTGGGGTTTGCTGTCGTTGTTCTGCTTTGTACTGGAGTTGGGTTTTCCCCGCGGCTGTTTTGCTCTATTCAATTCTGGGGCTGTTTGTACATTGAGTTGCTTTGTTGGGCCATTTGTACAGCAGGTTCTGTGTTTTGAATTGACGTTTGGGGTTTGCTCGCTGATCTTGCAGTTTGTTATTTCTGGGTGAATTATACAATGGTGAAAACGACGGAGGTGGCAGGTAGTAGTAAGGGAAAGGCTATCGAATCCGCGTCCCGTCGAGAGGAGCAGATTGTGGAAGAAAGGGAATATGATACCAGTGAGGAGGACAGTGAGGAGGCCAATGATGATGACTCTGCTCCTGTGGAGAGTCGAACGGGGCAGCGTGAGAAGCGAGCCAGGCGTAGAACGCCTGAGGAGATGGATGCGGACGCTCATTTGGATTGGGTGGAATCAATACCACTCAGGGGTTTCAAATGTGAACGGCAGGTGAGTCGAAGGAGTTTCTACGATGAGAATGACATCCTTAACCTACTAAAAAACCAAGGTTTGAAATTTTGGACTAGATCTCTCCGCGGATACAATGAGGCTGGCGTCATTGAGTTTTATCAGAATTTGAACATGAGCGAGGCATTGGCCAAGGGAAAGATCAAATCGAAGGTGAATAACAAGAACATTGTGGTGGATGCCAAATTGATTGCCAAGTACTTGAAGTATGAACGGCCAGCGGCGGATTTGGTGAATTATCCACGTGCTGAACCAATTGATTCTGCTGTCGTCCATCCTGATTTGTACATTACTGTCCCGCGCACCGGGATTCCTCCACATAAGCTAGGGCAGTTCAAAGATCTCTACATTGTGGTGAACCAAGTCTTGCACTATAATCTTTACCCCCGAGGAGCGGAGAATAAACCATCAAGGAAGAGTGTGGAAATTATGTATGCTTTCATTCATGAAGAAGAGTTCACGGCTGATTGGGCGAGGTTCATCTTTGAACAAATTGTGGATTTTAAAGGAGATACCTTGAATAAGGCCCGATGTCCTTTTCCTTGCATGATAACTCAGTTCTTAAGGGACAAGGGCATTGCAAAGGGGCCATATGAGAAGTTGGAGCCTCCATCTCCTGGTATTATCACTAAGTCAGTGCTGAAACGAAGCAAGTCTCAATCCAAGGCTGCTAAAGCTGGTACATCAGCAGGGCCTTCAGTTTTGGTTCTTTCTGATCCATCGTTGTGGGCGTTGCCTGATCCAAAGGCATCCAAAGAAAGCATATGGAGCAAGCTCTGCGGCCAGAATTTGGCCATTTGGAAGTATGTTCAAAAAGAGAAGAAAGAAAGGAAGAAATTGGCAAGGGACGTCAGGGAGCTCAAGCATGAGTTAAGTTGGCATACACAGTACATCGAGAGTACTACAACTGAGAAGTACGAGGCTCCACCGCGTGTTGAGGAGGCAGACAGTGAGGAGGAGGTTTTGTTTGGACCGGGGGCTGCTCTCGGAGGACAGTGAGTGGGACGTTCGAGTCGGTGGTTAGTAGTTTAGGTCAAAATCCCTCTACTTGGTCAGGGTGCTTGGTGGTTGACAGCCCACCTGACTATCTTTTTATGGTCTTTTAGTAGTTTGAACTCGTAATTAGTAGTCGTTATGTTTTTATTTTGGCCGGCATGTGGCCTTGACTTGGTAGTTTGAGGTGGTGGTGGCCAAAGGGTAGATAACCATGCTAGTATATGGCCGTCGCCCCATTTTGCTAACCGTTCTTTGATTAAACCAAGGTCGTTAAAAGCTTAATAGTCCTTAGTTGATCCTTAGTACGCCTTTATTCCATTTTGATTCAATGTGTGATGTTGAGCATATCTTAGTTCGTGGCATGTTTACTTTCGGTACTTTAGATTATAGCTTCGTGTTGATGAATTCTTTCTTTGGTGCTCTCCACATATAAGGCAAGGTATTTTTGCTCCCCATTGCCTATTTTCGAGCACCTCTTTGTGGGATGTGGTTCGTAGCATGCGATTGCATATGTGATAGCCGTATCTTTCCTTGTGTGGATACGGTTTTTCGTAGCTTGCTTTGAATATGCTCAGTACTTAGTGTTCTGTCGAAGTTTTCAGCTGTTAGTTGCGAGTTTTGAATAAATTTGCTTTTGGAACTCTTGCTAGCTTTTTGGAGAGGAACATGTGCCTTAGCTATTTTGTCGGAAGGATTGTTAGTTAGTTCTAGTAGTGTGTTCGTGTTGCTCGGGACGTAGCAACGTTCAAGTTGGGGGGTGTGATTAGCACCCGAGATTGTATAATCTCGGGGCTCAAACTCTCCAAGTTGTGACGTTTTCATATTTAAATGTTCGTTTTTACTCCGTATTGCATGTAAGGTATGTTGTTGGTTTTTGTAGGAAAAACGTGCCAATCAAGTGGTTTTGTGGGCCAACGAACGCTTCGGGATATTTTCAACATGCCAAGCGCCCGTCGGTACTACATTTACGATCATCGGGTCTCAATAGCATTGCATGGAGCTCCAAAGGTCAACCATTGCTCAAGATTTATTTTGGATCGTGCCAAGGCATGGTGAACAAGCGAAATGCATCGATAATGACCCTCGGGGTGTCCGTGATTCCGAGGCCATGGGAAATGGTGCCACCAAGTTCAAGCAATCATGAGATGAAGTTTTGAATGAAACTCGGGAGGTGGCAAGCCAAGATAGCAGTTGCAGGCCAGATTCTGCAATTTTTGCCAAACGTTATCCCTAACACTTCACAGTGTTATCCCTAACGATTGTCTATCTTGGCCCAGCAGTCAAGTGTTATCCCTAACACTTCACAGTGTTATCCTTAACGTTGCAGCATTTTTTGTCCAGAAAGACTCCAGACCTGGGAGTATCGATAACGATTGGCCTTGGTTATCGATAACGTGGTGCTACGGGCAGTGTTAGGGATAACGATTTTCACTGTTAGGGATAACGTTTGGTTTCCAGGAGATATTTTACTGACTTTTCAGACTTTCCTTTTACGGAAACTTTCTACTTTTGGCATGTTTTTAGGATATTTTAGGGACCTTTTGGTCCATTAATTGGCTGATTGTTTTAGCCTTTTTATAACTTCTTTGGCCTTTATTGGCCATTATGTACATCTTTACAATTTTTCTAGTCTTTTAAGTTAAGAGCTCTTGTTTATTCCTTTCAAGTGTTTTGCATTCAATTCTCCAAGAACACAAGTAAGTTTTGGTTGTATGATTTAATCTCGTTTGTTAATGTTGAAGCCACCCGTTGGATCCTTATAGAAATCAAGTTTATTTTCCTTTTCATCGGTGAAACATGTTTTCTTCTTCTAGCATAATTTCTAGTCTTGGAGCTATGAGTGAGTAGTTAATCGGTTCGGTCTCGGGGTGAGGTTTACTCTATGAATTAGTTATTTAAATGGTTTCGCTCAAACTTTAGCTCGATCTCAATGTGTTGAATGAATTAAACCCATGCTTTCTTGTATTGATCATAGGGTTGGTGGCTTCTTTGATCAATGAAATCTATCGCCTCATGCTACGTGCTTGATAATTGTATGCGTGCGAACGATCCTTTTTCGTCTCTCACTTGCGTTAAATGAGTTCAGTTTGAATTAATGCATTGAATTGAGTTACAAGTAGTCTTTAGCTTTTAATGCTTTTAGTGGAATCCGAACAATTTCGGTCCACTCATTCGTTAGATAAAGGAACCGTTTGAATGGCTAAGTCGTGAGTAAATCAATCCCTCTTGACTCGACCATCTTAATCTAGATTAAATCCAAGTTTTCTATTGTCTTTTCAAATCAAACATCAAAGTTGGCTGCTTGAAAGCCGCAAACCTTTTTATTTCATCTATTCCAAGTTCGCTTAGAAGATTTCTCCGTGGGAACGACTCGGTCTTACCGGTTTATATGCTTGCAACGACCTCATCCTTTGCCATATTCGGAGGGTAGGTTGCGGAGTTAAGCATCAATCAATTAAGCTCTTAGTCAAATGACAATTGCTACAATAGTCGATTATAACGACTAATCGTCACTCTAGCATTAATTGAATAGTCTAATGTCAATTATAGTTATTAATTGTTACAATATCTCGTCAATCGATTGCAAAAATTAATTCAGTTACTTGCTTAGTATTTAAATTTGATTGAATACACTAATTGCATTAAATACATTAGCTTAATTCAATGGAAGGCCTTACTAAATCATTTAATATTTATTTTTTATTCAATCTTATTATTACATTTATATTGTTGAGTGTGTTTATAGTAAAAATATAAATTGTTTTTTTATGTTGTGCACTAGACAATAGCTTAGCTTAAAGGACTAAATTCGGATTGAATTTGGCATAAAGTGGTGTGGTTTTTTAAAATCCCAAAAGTAATGTATTTCTTGCCTAAATTTAGTGACCTGATACTAGACTGGACTGACTAGTCGGCCATATTTTTTGGTAAGTATTGTCATAGTTTGTGGTAAGTATGATCATAAAATATAATATGTATAGTCATTTTTCGCGGCAAGTAAAAGTGCGATTTTTTGGAGGAAAAATCAAAAAACCACCTTGTTTTTAGCAATTCCACCTTACTTGATTTACCCATTTTTGATTTAATGGCTGAGATTCATTGGGGCATCGATGCCCCAATACCACATTATAGACACCCTAATTTGAACCTCTTGAAATTCCTTAATTTGTGGGTTCGCCCCCCCCCCCCCCGGATGATGAATTTGGATTAAGACAATGCTCAGTTAAATTTGGACCTTGCTTCTTGAGCTTTCAAAAAATCAAAGCGATTTGCTGAAAATAAGTCCTGAGCGCTCAAGACCACTCCTGAGCATACTTCTGAATATCGGCCGGTACGTACCGTATCGGCCGGTACGTACCGGTATTTTGAGTGACCGATACCGATACGGGCCGATATAGCGTTGGGAATAAAAATCGCACCCTGTCTCGCCGGTTCCCGATACGTCTCGGCGTATCGGCCGATACAGAGCCAATCTCGGCCGATACAGAGCCTATCTCGGCCGGTTCCCGATACGTCTCGGCGTATCGGCCGATACTAACATTACAATGAGTTGCTAATGATTTTAAAAAATTCACGACCGCGACACCCGATTCCCGCGACGTATCGCCGATACGCCCCGATACCGATACACCGATACCGCGACCGATACCGCGACCGATACCGCTATTTAAAAGCGCCCAGGACCATTTTCAAAAACCCAGATGATGCTCACTTTCGAGTGCTTAGGAGTGACTGTCTCGAGCGCTCAGACCACTCCCGAGTGCTCAGGACTACTATGTTGCCCAATACATGCTTGAGCTTTCAGCTTTTTTAGAATTACATGATTATATTCATTCAAACTTGAAGTATTTCAGCAGGACACCCCATCAGAAGTCTGCTGAAGACTAATGATAAAAATTTTCCCCCTAAAATATTTTTCATTTTATTTTCAAAATAAATCTTATTTTCCGCTCCCCCTATACAAACAACACCATGCTGCATTAGAAGGGACGCAAAAAAAAATCTCTCTTACCCCTTTATTTTCAGAAAGCAAAAAAACAACCAATCTTCAAAAATTATCCTCAATTAAACATTTCCAAAAAAATCCAAAAAATATCAAATACATCAAGAAAAATTCAAGCAGTTGGGAATCACATCTGGTTTTGACTTGCATTTTTTCAGTCTTTGCCATCCATCCAAACCATCCAAGAAGCAATGTTCCAATTCAAATCAAGAAGGTAGAAATTCTTCTACTTTTCAACCAAATGGCTGTCATCCTTCCGAGGGAGGTCACCCAGCCCACTCCAGTTCCTCATACTGGATGTGTGGTTGAGTGGCCTTAGTGTAAAAACAAGGGCAGGAGGTCATAAAACAAATTTTCAGCTTGCTCTGGAACACTCCCTAGAGCTCAGTACCACTCCTGAGCGCCTAGGAATGGTTTCACCCCTATTTCTCACACTTCTGGTGAATATTCAAGGAAAATGAATTTTTTTTCCACAATTATACTGGCTTCACTTTGATATGTTGACATAAATAATTCGTTTTCTGAGGATAGAGGCACATCTTCTCTAATTTTTTTATTCAAGGATAAATATTCTCAACCATTTTCAAAGTATCTCATCTTCATAAAACAAAATGAAAACAATATGTCAAGATGTGTTAGCTTTCTTTTTAAAATAAAACATGTGGTGCAGCACTGCAGAGCGTTCAGGACTGGTTCCGAGTGATCAAGAGTGATGTCATTGCAGCAAATCTCATTTTCTCTTGCATATTTGCCTTTTCAATGTTCTTTTAAGCACTAGGTGTGAATTGGTCCTTCCAGAGCCCACTTAGTTTTATTTTCAGTTGTGAGGAAGCAAGACTTGGATGGTTAGGACCAGTTCTTAGCTGTTTAAGCCCTTTGATGAGCACTGGTGCATGATAGTAATTATTTATTGCTGTTTCAAGTATCATATTGCATCTGTTCTAACCAAAGTTTGCAGGGTGGCTCAGCAGAGCTCCTGAGTGCTCAAGAGTGTAGTCCCGAGTGCTCGGGAGTGCTTCCAGTGATAGTTCTTCATTTTCTGTTGTTTTCTATTTTAAATTATCCCATCATTATACATTGTACACCAGCACCTGTATACACCTCTTTATTTGATATATTTGTGGAGACTTGCTAGCTGTTTAGTGAAACAAAATATTTTTAAAAATCCCACATATGTCGAGTAGAGACCGGTCTCATATTGGGCGAGAAGGGTACCGTAAAACCCTCCCCCTCTCGTAACTTGGCTTCCGAACTCAAATGATCTCTGGTTTTCAATTCCAAACATCACTTTTTTAAATAAAACGATTTCTCAGGTGGACAACCTCAAATCTGGGTGGCGACTCTTCAATTTTTCCAATCAAAACATATTTTTCGGGCTGTGCTGATCTACCTGGGGCTATGGTAGCCCACAGTGGCAACACTATTGGGGAAAGTTTAATTAATACTTGAGAAAAAGTTGGTACGTTGGCAAACGGTCATCCAAAAGTCTGTCAAAAATAGCAACGCTCCATGCTTGTCGAAGGAAGAAAATGGCGATTCTAACTGGATTTCTATCCGGCCATTCCAACCTGGGACTTCATGACTGCTCATCCGTGTGCTCGCTTTCATTAAGTATTAATTAAACCGGTGAGCCAAGCTTGAAAGACAATTGTGGGATTTTTAAAAATATTCTGTTTCATTGTTTATCTTTCTCATGTATATATCTTGTTTAACCCCGCTATTCTGTTTTGGCAATCTTGCCCGGCTGCCGGCGACAGGAAATCCCAAAATGCTTGGCAACCCTCGACCTTGATGAGTCATACCTGCCGTTTGTACCGTTATTGGGTGTACGCTCGATAATCGGGAGGCATACTTTGACTCTAGTCCGGGGAACCTGCTTAAACCAAAACTGGCCTTCGTACATGTTTAGTAAGCCATAGAACCTTCCAAACTAGGACAGGGACCCACAGGGTAGGACTATGTGCTATATCCTGCCGAAATGTTTCCATTTTCCACATTGCATCATGCACGTCATGCTGTTGTGTTCGCTCACGCGACCCGCGGAAGGTTGCCAAGACTTAATGAAGAATCGTGCACTTTGGTGTACATTGTCTAAATGTCTAAATTCAAAAATCCTCGAGGCAATAAAATTTAGGGACATCAAAGTTTGCCAAGGATTCGGCCAATTTCCAATTCAACATTTCAACTTAAAAATACAGAAACGCCGAGAATAAATGCTATGATACCAACACCGCTTGGGTCATAGTGTCATATCACTTACACCCCTTCGATTAAAAGTGTTGCGTCACTTGCACAACTTCGGTTATGGTATCACGTCATTTACCCACTAAGTTTTTCAAACAACTAGTCAAATCCTTGGATTGTTTTGGTATCTCTTAGTGCTCGTCGTCCTAAATATAGGATATGTATTAAAAGAAATTCTGCGGGTCAAGGCAACCTTCGGCATGTCACAATTGATGGTCTCTAGGGAATCAGCGATCATGACAACAAGGTATATATTCAATCTTGTAAATAAATTTGCATTTTTCGCAAAAGAGCACAAAGAAGGAATCGCGTCTGAGTACTACTTTTACTTTGCTAGAAGTTTTGAGCAATTGCGCCAAGAAAGAAGACCATAACCTCTTCGACCAGGCCCCTCGGACAGAGATTGGTTTGGCTTAAGTGTCAGGCTGATCATATCAACGTTTTTGATCTATGGGTAGAGATGCAGAATCCAAATCTGAATCCGAATGGTGCAGGAGGTGGAAGTGGAAATCCGAACCCAGAGGACTTGAATGGTACAGGTGGTGGCTGCGGAAATCCATACCCAAAAGACTTGAACGGTGCGGGCCAAGACGGTGGAAATTCGAACCCAGAAGGCTTGAATGAAATGGGACAGATCAGGTAGCTATTAGGAGAATGGGGGAGCGCACTGATTACCAAATTGCTCAACTAATGCTCATGATAACCGGGGTTGCTCGTCGACTTCCCCCTCCTAATCCAGAACGTCAACCTCAGGGAGATGGGAACCCTCAGAATCCGAAAACGACTACCATCCTTGCTAAGATTACTCAGCTGGAGCAATCAGTGGTGAGAAATAAGAGGATCACGTCAACCGGTTTTGACATCAATAAGCTGTGCCTATTCTCTAATGCCAAACTGCTAGAGAAGTTCAGACCCATTGAATTTGCTAAGTTTGTTGGGACAGGTGACCCAAAAGCACATTTGATTGGTTACATTGGGGCACTCTTGATGTGGGGCGTGAAGAAGGACGCTATGCCCCAGATGTTTTCCCAAACCTATGTGGGCCATGCCTTGCATTGGTTCACAACGCTCAATGAAATGAAGAGGAGATCTTGGGAGGACATTTGTGCAGCTTTCATTGCATAGTACAACTACAATATCCAGCTTGAAGTAACCACCCATGAACTTAAATCAACCAAGATGGAAGCCAAGGAGTCTTTCAAAGACTTCGTTAAGAGATGGAGGGCACAAGCTGCCCAGATGAAGGACAGACTTGCAGACAAGGACCAAACCAGGATGATTGTTTGGAATCTCCAGCAACTTTTGGCCAAACACATGGTATGGCACAAGCATGCTCCGACTTCAAGACTTTCTTTGACACAGGCTTGGCCGTCGAAGAGGCAATCCAGCTTGGCATTCTTGACAAACCGACCCCCCCTAAACCCAAAAAAGTATACTCCGGTAATAGCAGCACGTTGTTTAGAAATTCCTAGTATACCAACCTACCCTCTAACTCCGCAAATACTATCCAAGCCTAGCCCGTAAACCAGATAGTTGCCCAAAACACCAGCCTCGATCTTAGCTGCGAGTTTTTGCCCAATTCTCCGCGGTGTTGGAAAAGTTGGTTGAAAATGATATCCTCAAATCACTCGCTCCGACTCCTCTCCCTCAAAAACTACTTGCTAGCCATCACCTTAATGCCTACTGTGCCTACCACCAAAATTTAGGCCACCCCACCAACAATTGTTTCCGGCTCAGCCACGCCAGACAAGACCTCATGGACAACAAAATATCCCAATTCCAACTCAAAAACCCAATACTATTTCTAACCCTCTACCCAAGCACTTAAATTCCCAAGTCAACAACATTAACCTCGAAACTTCCTTTGACCCAAGCCTGTACATTATCCCTAAAACCCGACCAAAGCCAACCGTCGAGATGCCAACAGAAAGCATTGTTTGCGTAATCCAAACTATGGATTGGGAGTTCGAGCTGAGGTGGGAAGCAACAATAAAAGCCTTTCAAGACTTGGAGAACCGGGCCATGATCGATGGTGTTTGGTTGACCCCGAGACTCGATATCGTCCAAGAGTTGGAAAATGGAGCTTGGAGAGAAAAATGGGAAGAAATACAAGCGGACCCTTTTGATGGGTACTCACTTTTTGCACTGTTTTTAGAGCCAGAGCCAGCTGAGGACGAAGATGATTGGGAATGGGAAGCGGAACCTGTTGTATGGCACCGAGGGAATGACGAAGACCCCTTGGATGATATAACCCTATCTCTCCTATTTAAAGGAGAAGACATGCAGCAAGGTTCTGATCTGTTGAATCCACGAATACTCTTCACACAGTTCCATGAAGAGGCGATCGACATTATAGTAGGAGACCTGGATGTCTTCCACGAATGTATAGATGTACTTGCAAAAGAAGACATTGGTCACCCGTAGCGCTACATCATTGACGAGTCCTTGCCTCAACCAGTCGTGGAGATTTTAGATGAACCCCCAATTTCACCACACAAGCCAACCCTCCCAGTTCACCATGCAAACCAACCCTGCCAACTCAACTAACCTTTCTAGCTCCACCAATCCTAACAACCCTACTAACCCTACTTAAGCCAGATCCATTCCCCGCCAAGACTAAGTACCTGATCAAAACACCGATCCAATCCTCAAGCAACTCAAAAAGACCCCGACAAGCATGTCCATATGAGGAGTATTGGCAACATCTCGCGTGCATCGTCGTAGACTTATCAATACTATCTCTAAATTGGAAGTCGCCGCTGATGTCACCCCAGAAGCCATGATTGCCTTAATCACTTCCAGCTTTGCCAAACACACCCTTGCCTTTTCTGAGAAAGACCTACCACTTGAAGGAACCGACCATAATAAGCCCTTGCATAGCACCATGAAATGCCTTGGCAAATGGGTCCCTGCCATTCACATTAACAATGGATCTGCTATCAATGTGTGCTCAGTCCGCACGGCCAACAGCTTGGGCCTCAAGAACTAGGACTTCTTGCCATCAAGTCTAGGTATCCGCACCTACGACAACACTCGTGGAGGTGTTATAGGAACAGTCAACTTGGAATTGGTGACTGGGAGCTTCAAAACCATGGTAGAATTCTGTGTGTTAGAAATCCCCGCATCCTTTAACTTGCTATTGGGAAAACTGTGGCTCCATCGTGCCGATGTCATGGGGCTACCATCCACGCTCCACTAGAAACTCAAATTGGGATTGGATGTCGGAACTCTGATCATCCACGGAGACTACAGAATTCGTCCCCATACTGAGGATAATGCCCCCTATTGGAGATCATGCATGGACAAGAGGATGTAGACATGGGGGGATTCGCTGTTGTGTCGTCTCGAGGTGTTCGTACCATTCAAATGGATAATGACTTTTCGGTGAGCTCTGCGGTTCTCAAAATGATGAGGAGAATGAATTATATGCCTGGCATGGGTCTGGGCCGTGATCAACAAAGGATTGCTGAATTTCCCTCCTTCCCCGAAAATAATCATCGCTTCGGCTTGGGGTATGTGCCTAAGAAAAGCGATCGAAAGAAAAGGTGGAGCAACCGTGCCCAGGCGCATGCTGCCAAGGAGAAATCAGCAGTCAACTTCGTATCTAAGGGCGAGAAGGCTTTGTATCAAGGGTAGCCTGAGCCTTTCTTGGATGTGGAAACGAAAGCGAGGTACCCCAAATTCAAGATCTTTGTTGCAGACACGTGGGACAATGACGATGAGGCTAAAAAGAGAGAGGAGTTGGCTAAGGCACTGGTTGACTGGATTGAGGTCTTTGATCAGGGCAGTCTCCGGTCTCTGTTTGGGGATGAAGGACTAGAGGGTATGGATGAAGATGCTGCTGTGCTGATGTTGGGAGAAGGAGGCGCTTGGGAGGATCCCTCTGCACTCATTGTAGATGATGTAGGCCATTATAAAAATTGCACTTTTATCCCTCTTGTAAAGCGCGCTCATGCCGCTGAGTCTGAGTCCGAGTCAGATACTGATTTTGTGTCTAGCTATGAGTCGGAGCTCGTGCTTGTTGGCCCTCCCCGTCGTAACTTTTATTTTGAGTTTGAGTTAATTGCTGTATTCCCTCCCTCCGAGGAGTTTGCCAATGAAATGAACATCAATTTCGCTTACTTGCCAGATTTTGAAATAAATTGTGTAGACCCTGACAGTGCAGGAATAGATTTCGATGGGGACATCCCCAAGGAAATCTGTTCCCTCATCGAACGGGAAAATGAAAGGTGTGCTCAGTTTCTAAAAGAAGAAACAATCTCAATATATTTGTGTGATGAGGGGGACCCTTGGATGGTTCAAGTCGGTTCTGAGCTGGCTCCGGATGAGCTTCAAAAGCTCTCCGATTTGCTCAAAGAATTCAAAGATGTTTTCGCTTGGTCTCATGCGGATATGCCCGAAATCAACCCTGAAATTGTTGAGCACAGAATCCCTCTTTATCCCGATGCGAAACCCATCAAGCAAAAGCTAAGAAAGATGTGCCCTGACTGGGTATTAAAGATAAAAGAAGAGCTCACTAAACAAATCGACGCCGGTTTCCTGATGGTAACAGAACACCCAACTTAGGTTGCAAACATCGTGCCTGTCCCTAAGAAAGATGGAAAAATTAGGATCTGTGTTGACTTTAGGGATCTAAACAAAGCAAATCCAAAAGACGACTTCCCGTTGCCGCATATAGATGTGTTTGCTGATAATACTACAGGGTATGTTTTGTTATCCTTCATGGATGGTTTCTCTGGGTACAATCAAATCCTCTTGGCTCCGAAAGATCGAGAAAAGATGACTTTTATCACTGAATGGGGAAATTACTGCTACTGTGTCATGCCATTTGGGTTGAAAAATGCAGGGTCCACGTATCAGAGGGCTGCCACAACTTTGTTGCACGACATTATTCATAAGGAGGTCGAGGTATACGTGGATGACTTGATTGTCAAGGCAAAAGAGCGAGGGGATCATCTCCCAGTGTTAAAGAAATTCTTCGAGAGAATTCAAAAGTATAGGATGTGGCTGAATCCATAGAAGTGCACATTCGGGGTCACAGCAGGGAAGATGCTTAGGTTCATGATCACAACTCGTGGGATCGAGATGGATCCATCAAAGATCAAAGCCATTCTCGAAATGGAGCCACCACGGTCTAAAAAGGATGTGCGATGCTTCTTAGGGAAGATTTAGTTCATCAACCAATTCATCGCCAAGTTAACTTTGACTTACAAGCCGATGTTTCACTTGCTCAAGAAGGACGTAAAGTTTGAATGGAATGATCAGTGCCAAAAAGCCTTTGAAGCAGTTCGAAAGTATCTCCAGAATCCACCGATTCTAATGCCACCTATTCCAGAAAAACCTTTGATCCTTTACTTGTCTGTCATGCCCTCAGCAATGGGGTGCATGTTGGCGCAAGAATGAGAAGATGGGGTTGAAATGGCAATCTATTACTTGAGTAAAAAGATGGTGGGATGTGAAGAGCGGTACACACCACTGGAAAAAATGTGTTGGGCACTCATATGGACCACAAAGAAGTTAAGACACTACATGCTCGCTTATTCGGTAATACTGATTTCTTGAATGGATCCACTCAAGTATTTGTTCGAGAAGCCAGCGCTTACCAGTAAGTTAGCACGTTGGTTGCTCTTATTGGCCGAATTCGAAATCAAATGTCACTCGAAAGTCGGTGAAAGGGAGAGCGGTTGCAAAATTTCTGGTAGATCAACCAATCGAAGGGCCGAAACACTCAGAATTTCAATTTTTTGATGAAGATGTGATGTCGACGAAGGACAAGACATGGACTTTGTACTTTGATGGGGCCTCTAATCAAAAAGGGTTCGGCATTGGTATTTTATTGGTGTCGCTGGAAGGATCACATATTTCCCTCGCATTCAAGCTGAACTTCAAGGTAACCAACAATGAAGCGGAATACGAGGCGTGCATCATGGGGATAGGAGCAGCATTAGAAATCGGGGTCAAAATGTTGGAAGTTGTGGGTGATTCAAATGTAGTAGTATCTCAAGCAAACGGGGATTGGAAAGTAAGGGACGAAAAGATGAAGCAGTATCATCAAGTGCCAGACTCACGCCAACCTCATTCATGAAGATCTTGAGGCAAGGGTACTATTGGTCGACTATGCAGACAGATTGTATTGAATATGTGCGTTAATGCCACAAGTGCCAGACTCACGCCAACCTCATTCATGTTTTGCCATCGGAGCTATTTACCATGATGACGCCTTGGCCGTTCTCAGCTTGGGGCATTGACGCCATTAGAAAGATCACTCTGGTAGCCTCCAATGGTCACAAGTTCATTTTGGTAGCTGTCCATTACTTTACCAAGTGGGTCGAAGCAGCTTTGTACAAGACATTAACGATAGTCCAGGTTGCGCATTTCATCAGGCAAAACATCATTTATCAATATGGGGTCCCTTAAGCCTTCGTGCCAGATAATGGGGTTCATTTCTAAGGGAAAGTCCTGGAACATTTTGAGGAATTCAAGATCCAGATTAACCATTCAACGATTTACTGCCCACAAATGAATGGAACAGTCGAGGCAGCAAACAAGACCATCAAGATGATTCTTAAAAGAACTACTCAATCAACAAGAAATTGGCACGAATAACTACCGCTAGATTTGTGGGGATACCGGACGTCTATCCATACACCAACAGGGGAACACCCTATTCTTTGGTCTATGGTATGGAAGCCGTTCTCCCTATCGAGCTAGAGGTACCATCCCTAAAGGTCTTGGTCGAGTGCGGGATAGACGAGGCTGAATGGATGAGTGGAAGATTCGAAGAACTCATGTTTGACGAAAGAAGACTGCGAACATTGTACTGTAGACACCCCAATTTGGCCTAACGATTATTTCAACTCCCACCTTGGGACCATCCCGATGATGATACGGATTTGATGATTGCTGATTGCTTTCTTGTGAAACCCATGGACTTATGGTATGAACTCTGAGCCACTTAGAGGACCCAATCCAGAGCCAAATAGTCTTTCAGACAGAAACATAGTGAATTAGGAAAATCCATCGATCGGCCGCAACATTGATTCCACGGCCTTAACATCCATTCCTCACCCGAGCAACCTGTTGCTAGCAAAATCTCCCTGAGAGATCGAAACCTCGGCCGCCAGATCAATGGCTCGGCCGCCACATCCATCCTTCGGCCGCGACATCCTTTGCTCGGCCGCCAGATCGGCCTTTTTCCAGACTCTCGAACCTTCTGTCGGTCGTCTGATCCAATCCCACCGCCTCTCCGATGCGTTCGGGCCACATTCAGGGATTGCAACGAAGAGTTTGTGTTGCAATGCAATTGCATCCCCGTGATTTGATTGGACCAAGTGAGTCACCCCTTTGCCTATATAAAGAGACCCTCGGCCGGCGACATCCATTCGCCGGCCGAGTGATCGATCTGCTGGCACATGTTTTGTTTTGTTCTGCTTTCTGATGCATGATTTCTTTTCAGTCCTGGCTCACTTATTAACTGTTTAAGGCATAAAAACAGATTACGTGTTTGAATTAAATGAAGCATCTACATGTCTTATGTTGAATGATTATGGGCTAACCTCGCGGCTAGGCAGAAAGGGGTGCCTAACACCTTCCCCTTTCTGTACTTTTGGCGTCCGTATCCAGAATCTCTGTCTGTTTTCCTAGCTTTAACAAACTAGGTGGCGACTCTATTTTGATGATAACCGCTATCGTGTGGTGATACCTCTAGCCATGGAAGTATCCACGATCTTGGTTTATGAAGCGAGCAACCAATCGAGCTAACACAGTGATGATACAATTGTATGGTGATGCCCCGTCTGGGAGGTGTCTACAGTTTTCTGGCGACTCCGCTAGGGACATGAGAGCCATAACCAAAAAGTTCAACATAAGACTAATACGTGCCTTATTTAATTCATTTATCATATGCATTGAGCAGGCAAGCCTCGTTGAGTTCACCTAATACCCCGGCATGACACGGGCTATGTTAGGGGTTCCAGCAAACTCCACAGTCACTCGTACCTAGTGGTATATCAAAAAGGGAATCACCCAATTACCGCCTATGATGGGTTGGTGAAAGGACTGGTGTCCTTTGACAATGAGCACCCTTGAGACTACCTAAACCTTTCATGTGTTAGAAAGCCATAGAACTTATCAAACTAAGACAGGAACCTACAGGCTAGGAACCTACTTGCATTTTGCTTCAAAGTTCTTCCTCACACCTTGTACCATATTGTATTATCTCTTTCTGTGCAGAAGGGTTGGGGCATGGACCAATAGCCCTAACTCTAAGTCTTCATAGCTAAGCACCAAGGCATAATATTGCCTGCAAGGTATGTTTTTAGCAAGTTGAAAGCATCATTTACTTAACATTCCCGCTTTACTTAAAGCACCGCAAAGCATGGATTTCTAGAATGAAATCAAACACTGGCTGCCCCGCCGACAATTGAACTAGGGGTTACTCTAGCAATCTTTGCTTTGCGAGGCTAAAGGAAAGAGGGAGTATAAAGTAGTAAAGCAGATTATGGATGATATTATGGATAGGACTTGCAATACTTATTTTTCCATGGATGATTCAGCATGACAAGTGTAGGACTTCGGTTCCTATTTTCAAATCGACCTAGCAACTCATCTTTCAAAGTTCAAAATTTTGAGCATGCTTACCACAACGAGCCGGTAAGATTTAGGAATTTGTCAATGTGGTAGCAAATAATCAAGTGGATTTCAATTACCTCAATCACGTTTTGAGAAAGAATCTTCCCTAACCAAGAATTGAAAGAACTTTCAAAATTTTTTGCAAAACCTGATCTAATCATCAAATGACAAGAATTGTGGAACATTCAAATAGCCGTCAGCACTGCGATAAAACTCTAAGTCTACTTTCTGTTGTGGGCATCTGCTCAACTTTTTCGGTCTGTCTTATAGTAGGATCTTCTTAAGTGACATGCAGTATTTGTAAACAACGAGTCTTAAGAATCATCCATATCAAAAATTGCTGGCTATTTATGGTATCCAATAAACTCATGCATAGAAACAAAATGCTGTACATGACTCATCCATAATCTGTGAAAGTAGCTATGGTGCTATATATATCATTTTGTTTGTCGTTCTCTAATCATGCAGGGGACGAAACCAAAAGAGGAGTTCATCACCCTTATTTCTTCTCATAGCACATTGCATGACCCTGTGCTAACATCGAGTATCATTTGGTTAAACCACCCCATCATGCTAGATTTGCATTTTAAGGGCAATAAGTGTGTTTGATGTGTGCACTGAATAGACACTTGATTTTAGACATCTCAACCTGAACGTAACTAAGTTCTTGCTTTTCTTAAATTTTGGGTTTTGTCTAAAACGTGACAACAATGGCTGACGAGAAGATTGAAGCTCTGGCTGCTAAGGTTAATGTATTGGTTGAATCAATGGCTGCCCTGACCACCATTGTTCACAGTTTGCGAAGAAGCTCTCCACAAGCTCCACCTCCATCTCCCCCTGCTAGATGGACCGAGAAAACAGTTCAAAAGGAAATTCATTTTGCCAAGAAAAGACAAGGAAGAACAATGATGAACCTACAGGCTCAACATATGGAACAAGTTGAGGGAGAAATCACCAAATCCAAAAAAAGCCGTCCCAACCATACCATTGTCACCAATGCCAACAGTGCTATGTTTCCACTAAATTCATCCCAAAGCACCCCTACTCACCAGAACCCCACTTCCAGAAATCCTAAACGTCGTGCATTCTGCCACCGCCAAAATCTTAACTCATCCCCATCTCAAGCCCTGGCTACTCTGGTCGAACAAGGACTCCTTGAACCTTTAAAAACTCAATCACCTCACCCACCATTTGGCCCAAACTATGATCCTACCAAGCACTGTGCCTACCATCAGATTTCTGGGCATGAAACTGATCATTGCATCCAATTGCAACATGATATCCAAGAACTCATTGATCAATGGGTGTTCCAGCCAAATTGAATGTTTGAGCGGCAACAGCCAAGTCTGTCACGTCTTAGTCTGAATGTTGAGTCAATGTTTTAGCACAATCTGAGTCTTGGGTTTATTTTCTTTTAGGAGTTTGAGTCTTGAGTTTATTTTCTCTTAAAATTAAAGTCATTTTGTTCATCATGGTTTTTGACTAGCTTTTTGCACTCGATATGAAATGTGAATCTCTTCCAAAATGAGAAATCTCCTTAGACTTGAACTACGAATGGCCTGATTCTCTTTTTGGGATACGTAGGCACCTTATGGTCGGCCACAATTTTCAAACTATTTTCCCATGTGCTGAGTTGCTGCTATAGAATGTTCATGATAACGTCAGAAGTTGAAAAACGATCCTTAGGGATTTCAAAGTGATCTCATGATATCTTTTTGAAACATATTATAAATCACTTAGGTTGTCAAATGCTAAGAACGAGTTTTGAAATCTATGATCCATGTCATTTTTGTTGGGCTAAGAAGGAGTCAAAACGTTTCTGCACCCTCGCGGAATTCATTTGCAAGCAAATCATGCTGTATGAAGAGTAGTAAAAAGGAGGAAGAAGAGGAAGAATGAAAAACAAAGAAAAAGAAAAGGAGTGAGCTCGCTAGATTGAAAACCCGCAAGGGCGGTCTAGGCAAAAGTTAGAGCAAAAACAAAGTGAGAAATTCGCCTTGTTTCCATACATCTGCTATGTGTCTCAAAGGATTCGCTTGGTTAAACATCGAAACTCTTAATCTCTTGGCTAGGATTCCTGTCACTTTGTCGTATGTTTCAAGATGAAAAAAGGCATTCATTTCTCTATCCCAAACACTTATCCCTTGCTAACCACGTCGAGCCTCTGGATAATCTTTTTGAAAAGCCTGCTAGGCAGCCATCCCCTACACCGAGGCAAATACAAAAAAAAATATATATATATACAAGGAGAGATGAAAGAAAAATCAAATGAAAGAATGAGCACCCCGTCATACAAGAGGCATGTTTAAGGAAACATCTCTTCCAATCCATGCAAAGGCCATTTTTGAAGAAATTAACTCTTTCACACAAAGTGATGGCAAGAGACAGCAAGAGTTGATAAAAATGTTGAAGATGGCTGCTAGCTTTTAAAACCCAAGCATAAGTAGAAATTAGGTTTGAGCCTTTATATCCGCTTCTTTCTCAAGCCAAAACCCAAGCCTACATTATGGTCCATAACAAAGTCCTTTCAGATTGAGAAATATGACTTAGTAGCAAGGTCCTAGACACTAGGGGGCATCATCAATATGGAACTTAGCACGAAGGGCAAGAATCCTGGAATTTGCATCATCTTGGCAAATCAAACAACATGGAGAGTTACGTGAGACAAGGGGGTATGCCTATGTTTCCCTTTAAGCACCTCTCTCAAAAGTATCCAACCTCTTATATGGGTCTCAGTGGGCGCTTATCAATCCAACTCAAGTCAACCAAATCAAAGTTCAAAGCAACAAACTCACCTAATTGACTAGGGGCATAGGTTTGCAAAATAGTTCTATATCTTTTGATGATTGAATGACGTAAGTGTGGAGCATGGATGGAATGATATGACCTTGAAGTCCTCGAGGAAAAGCTTTCAAAGTTAATTTTATCCTAAACATTCTTGACACAGCAATACAAGCACAATTGCTTTTACAAATTTTCGAGGAGATAAAATGAGTTTCTCATTTCATGATGAGTGTAGCTATATGGGCCCTTGGTCAAACAATATTTTCAGCAGTGTCACCAGAGTATTGTAGTCTATCTTGTCGTAGTCACTTAACTAGTTTAAAGTCATTCTTAGTCTCCTTAAATCAAAGAGAAGCATTAGCTTAAATGCTCGAAAGTTGAGATGTCCAGAATACATTGTGGAATTGTTTGCATATCATTATCACCCTGTCCTTTGCATCCTAGTATTTCATGCGTATGTCATTATGGCTGCTTAATGGAACTAGTTGACTTGGTTGCACGAGCTAACCCCAAGTGTGAGTTGTTCTTATGCTCAAGCAAGGCATGTTCATCAAGGCATCATGGCCATCATCTCTATACAAGAAATAAAGGGCAACCAAGGGATGCACTGTAAAGTCTACCTCCTAGCCAACACACTTAAAGAAAGCTCAGCTTGAGAAGCGTCATATCCTGGGGGAACACCTCAACTCTTTTGTGGAATGCTGTCACACAGCACTGTCAAGGGCATGCCAAGATCTCCGCCAAACAGAAACATTTCACTCACATTCATTGTTATTTACACCGCATGCTAGGGGCAATAAGATCATTGTTATCATGCACGACTGAGTTAGGGTCAAGCATTCATGGCCTAAACAGGGGGCTTGCGTTTCTTTTTAAATACTCCAAATTAACATGCCTATGTGTTGCATTGCAATCTATGTCACCCAAAATCGTTCAAGCTTTTGAACTAGGGTTCTTCAAGTGTAGTGATCCTGCCCCTAGCAGTTAGCATAAAAGGACTTCGGCCCGTGGTCGACTCCAAGCCTGTTGCATGATATTTTCCTATCCATTGCTGTTTTCTAAACTATTCAAATGTGGATTGCAGGATTCTCTTGGATTTCTGTCCTTGAAGCGATCAGGATCAACCACATCAAGCTGTGTGTCTATGACTGACAAAGCCAAGTCAAAGAAGCTGGAAGATAGCCTCATAACTAGTCCTAAGCCAACTCTACAATTGGCACCATATCAGCAACATTAAAGTGGCTTCGCACTTTGCATCTCCAAAGCTCCTTGCTTCATGCTTTCATCTCCCTATCAGCAACTCTACACTCAGACAGCCTCGCGCTCAGCAGTTCTAAGCCAACAGCCAACAAGAAAAAGCACCTGCATGAAGCTTACAATAACCTAGTACACACTTCAGCTCTTCAAAAGGCATTCGTGTTACTAAAGCTCTCCAGAAGGCATTTGTGTAGCCAGCTTCCAGAAAGCATTCAACCTCCGGACAGTACCCCATTAATGCAGGCGATGGAAATCTCTCAAAACAAGTCGAATTTGCCAAAGGAGGCGATGGAAATCTCCTAGAGCGTATGTGTGAATCACCCCGTCAGTCAAGGTGATGAAAATCTGTGAAGGCCATAATAGCCGAAGCATTTCACAAGCCTTATGGCATTTTGGGTCAACAAATTGACAGAATCGAAGTGGAATAGGGTTAAGAACTAGCCTTGGGGGGAGTCCCGAGCATACTAAGAACTAGCCTTGGGAGGAGTCCCGAGCATACTCAGAACTAGCCTTGGGGGGGAGTCCCGAGCATACTAAGAACTAGCCTTGGGGGGAGTCCCGAGCATACTCAGAACTGGCCTTGGAAGCATTCCAAGCAAGAAGAACAAATCAAACCCCGTGGAAGATGGAAGATGGAATATTCAACAACTCAACAGTTCTACAAACTCACTACTCAACAACGCCATATCACCTGCTCTCAAAGCCTGTACTTTGAATGCTCAAGCCTGTACTTGAACGCACAAGCTTTACGTTTGGATGCCCAACCACTGTGTACTGGACGCTCGAACTCGACGTTCGAATGCTTAAGGTTTATACCTTGAATGCACAAGCTCTACGTTTGGATGCCCAACCACTGCGTACTAGACGCTCAAAGCCTGTATTTTGAATGCTCGGATTCTGCCGTCCGAATGCTCGAGCTCTAAGCTCCGAGTGCTCAAGTCCGGAACTTGAAAGAAGCTTTATGCTTAAATCAAACACACACGCACGGGCCCGTGCACATATTGCATCACCATTGTTATCATCGAGTCTGCATCATCATTTCTGGTCATATCTAACCACTATCATCATATACATATTCTGCATATCTTTTATTCATGAAACAGGTCAATCCTGCAAATCAACCGGCTCTAAGCCTCGGTTTTATTGATCGGCCCGGTGCCTCGATCCTTTGGCTCGAAGCCAAAATTTATGACGAGAAAGCTCCAGACCATCAGAATGCAACCGGTTCTACACCTCGGTTCAAATCACGTCAAGCTCTAAGTGCCGACTCCTCAGGCTCTCACCTTACCAGCTCCGCCCTTCAGTTCCATCAAGCTCATTCGTAAGGATAGGCTATTCTACCGAGCTCCCCTTAGTCAAAGTAAGGATGATCAAGAAAAGCAAACGCACCTGCCGTGTATTGATCTACCCCAAAATACTAAAAGAAGCTCTCCGCCGGCATCCAATTCATCCCCAGCAGATGGTTTGGACTCCACCCAATTACATCAGTTCCATCAAGTTAATTCGAAAGGATGAACTACTCTACCGAGCTCCCCTCAGTCAAAGTAAGGATGATCAAGAAGAGCCAACGCACTCACTGTGTACTGATCTACCCCCAAATACTAAGGGCGCTCTCCGCAACAATTTCCCCGGCAGCCCCGCGCTCCTTCAACTACTCTCTGCCAAAATCCTGGCACCATCCAGGTACGTCGCACTACGGCTTTTAAAGCCCGAAGGTACGTCTTCTGTCTCTAACCCTCCAAACTTTTTCTTTTTATTGCTCCGAACTACGATTGGTCTGAATTTCCCCTGTGGAATACGTAGGCAGCCTCCCGGCCCGACCATAACAAAACCTTTTCCGAAAAAACCCTTGGAATAGTGGTTGGACCAAATTGAGCTGCTTTTACAGCTTTGACTTTTACTCAAACATGTCTCGCGATCCGTCTGAACTCAGTCAAAGAGGGGCATCAGTAGACACCCCAATTTGGCCTAACGATTATTTCAACTCCCACCTTGGGACCATCTCGATGATGATACGGATTTGATGATTGCTGATTGCTTTCTTGTGAAACCCATGGACTTATAGTACGAACTCTGAGCCACTTAGAGGACCCAATCCAGAGCCAAATAGCCTTTCAGACAGAAACATAGTGTGTTAGGAAAATCCATCGATCGGCCGCAACATTGATTCCACGGCCTTAACACCCATTCCTCACCCGAGCAACTTGTTGCTAGCAAAATCTCCCCGAGAGATCGAAACCTCGGCCGCCAGATCATTGGCTCGGCCGCCACATCCATTCTTCGGCCGCGACATCCTTTGCTCGGCCGCCAGATCGGCCTTTTTCCAGACTCTCGAACCTTCTGTCGGTCGTCTGATCCAATCCCACCGCCTCTCCAATGCGTTCGGGCCACATTCAGGGATTGCAACGAAGAGTTTGTGTTGCAATGCAATTGCATTCCCGTGATTTGATTGGACCGAGTGAGTCACCCCTTTGCCTATATAAAGAGACCCTCGGATCCGAAAATATACACAGAAATTGATAGATCTACAGCCTCTCATCAGTCACGAAACTCTGCAAAAGTACTCCCAAAATCCCTCTCTACAAAAGCCCTAACCTCCCGAAGGCAGCCTCAAATCCGACGATCAAACCCTGGAGTTCCAAACCCTAACCCTTGGGTTTCGTTCAAGAAGCAATCAATCAGTCAATCCCCATCGCTCCGAAGCATTCAAGCAACTGAGGGATCAAGGTGGTGAGGCCCAACGGCCTCCGGTTTGGTCTATTTTCTATTTAATTTATTAATCATAGCGTTTTGATTGACTGTTAAACTTTTTGTCTAGTGTGAGGAAGAACATCAGCCGGGGCTTCGATGCCTCGGCCGGTACATTGATCCCAGCGTGATCTTTCGGCCGCGACATCCATTCGCCGGCCGAGTGATCGATCTGCTGGCACATGTTTTGTTTTGTTCTGCTTTCTGATGCATGATTTCTTTTCAGTCCTAGCTCACTTATTAACTGTTTAAGGCATAAAAACAGATTACGTGTTTGAATTAAATGAAGCATCTACATGTCTTATGTTGAATGATTATGGGCTAGCCTCGCGGCTAGGCAGAGAGGGGTGCCTAACACCTTCCCCTTACTGTACTTTTGGCTTCCATATCCAGAATCTCTGTCTGTTTTCCTAGCTTTAACAAACTAGGTGGCGACTCTGTTTTGATGATAACCGCTATCGTGTGGTGATACCTCTAGCCATGGAAGTATCCACGATCTTGGTTTATAAAGCGAGCAACCAATCGAGCAAACACAGTGATGATACAACTGTATGGTGATGCCCGTCTGGGAGGTGTCTACATGTACCATATTCAAGGTTACCAGCGGAGGATCGCTCAGGCGTTTAACAAGGAAGTAAAGTCGAATGATTTACAGGAAGGGGACATGGTAGTCAAGGAAATTCGAGCACCGATTTTCGATCCGCAGGGAAAGTTTCAACCAAAAATGGGCTGGGCTGTACATCATCAAGACCATTCTCTCTGGAGGAGCCACATCAATCGTTGATCTTGATGGCAACAAATTCTCAAATCTTGTCAATTTGGACCAACTCAAGTGCTACTACCTCTGAGAGAGCTCATTGGGCCGAAAACCGCAAGGGCGGGCAGTCCCAGGCAAAAGTTAGAGCAAAAAGTTTGCTAGGTTGAAAACCCAAAAGGGCGGCGTAGGCGAAGGTTAAGGCAAAAAGTCGATAAGAGCTCGTTAGACCAAAAACCTGAAGGGCGGTACTAGGCAAAAGTTAACGCACAAAAGGAGAGTGCTAATACCCGAGTAAACCCTAGCCTGAACTACATATTGGCCTGATTCTCTTCCACGAGGGATACATAGGCAACCTCAATATGAGGTTCGGCCATAAATCATCAAAATCAACTCCAAATTGACAAACCAAAGGCATTTTATTAAAGAAACCGAAAGTGGAAAACCCTTATTAGTCAACTTTTATTTTGAGCGTTTCTTTATTACTAGTTGAGCATGAAAGAAAAAAAGAAAATGCGTAACACTTTTTATTCCAAAAGACGGCAAAGTAAGCGTTTAACCCATCCTTACTTTCACATCCCTCATTAATTAGCCATTTCCTGTAGCTCCCAGTCAGAGCAATGGTGAATTGTGGACCACTTGGCTCGGTTCTACGGGCTATCCATGTCCGAGCATAACTGCGGAGACCTAGGATGTTGAATGGAGGGAGACGAAGCACTTCAAAACCTGGAGGCGGTATACTCTGGCTAATCCCAAGTTGGTGTAGACACCGTAATCTGGGCTTTCCAGATTAGTTTACTTACGATATTTGATTCCCCAATGATGAAATGGATCAAGAACACCCCAGGAATGATAGCATGATTGAGCTTTGAGTGTTCGATACCTAGTTAAACCCAGCCAATTTCAAAAAGCCAGAACCTTACCTGCACGCGTTGGTCTAAACCCAGCGCGCGCCTGGTCAAAGTGCCACGTGTTGGTCAACAATCAAAGTTTGACAGTTGACCAGCATGGTGTTGCTTGGACCTGTGCGCGCAGGTTAAACACTCGTGCACGCCGGTAAGAGGTAGTCCTATCACATTTTTCAGCTTGCATTTGCCATCATCACATGACTTTTGGGGCTTCTTTGACCTTGTTTATTCGTCTAGGAGGTGATCTCAGGGCAGAGGATGTTCCCCTACTCCCTCTCATACACCTCTTATCACCTTTCCCGGGGAAGCTTTTCCCTTCAAGCAAAAATTAGCTGGTTGCTCTCCTCTAGCTCCTATAAATACCCCCCCATATATCAACTTCCAAAGGGTTCATCAAGTTACCAACTTACAAAATTTACCCCATTTTCTTAAGCCTTTTCTTGTTGGTCTTTCTCTTGCAAGGATATTGACGAGCACACAACTCATACTCTCCATACAGCCACAACATCAAAATCAAACACCACCATCGAACCTCAACTCAAAGCTCAATCATTCCATTCAAACCCTAAAACCAAAGGTATAACACCTTTGTTCTGTATTTTGTTTTGATCCTTGTAGGGGGCTGGCAGGTCCAAGGCTGGTAATCAATACCAAGTCCTGGCCCTAAAGCTAGCAAGGTTTCAAAAATCGTGTTACAGGAGACCAGCGTGCGCCGGTCAATAGCACGTGCGCGCGCAAATCTTGCGCGAGGATTGGAATCCTGTTATTTCATGTTCTCCTTTGCATATGCGTCACTATAAGCATGCTAAAAATCAGTTTACTGCTTTCCTTAGTTAAAACTGCTAGTTTATTTTAGTATTCATACCTGCTGCTATGGAGTACCCTGGGGTCTTTATGAACATTTCCCAGAACCTAGAAATATGCAAAACCAAGCACTAGTTAAATGGGTCAGACCAGCGTGCGACAGTGGACAACCCACGTGCGCAGGTCCATCTTTGACCAGTGGCTGGCCTTGCATGGGTAACTAGGCATTGACCTCTGTTTTTATCCCCACATTGTTTATGGGGTGGTTATTCTTTTGGTGGCCTCTGAGCCCATTCAAACTGCATATAATTGTGTATTAACTGCCATATGAATAGCGTGGTTGTAGACACCTCCCAGACGGGGCAGCGCCATATAGTTGTATCATCACTGTGTTTGCTCGATTGGTTGCTCGCTTCATAAACCAAGATCGTGGATACTTCCATGGCTAGAGGTATCACCACACGATAGCGGTTATCATCAAAACAGAGTCGCCACCTAGTTTGTTAAAGCTAGGAAAACAGATAGAGATTCTGGATACGGAAGTCAAAAGTACAGTAAGGGGAAGGTGTTAGGCACCCCTCTCTGCCTAGCCGCGAGGCTAGCCCATAATCATTCAACATAAGACATGTAGATGCTTCATTCAATTCAAACACGTAATCTGTTTTTATGCCTTAAACAGTTAACAAGGTGAGCCGAGATCGTAAATAAATCATGCGTCGAAAGCGTTAAGCAAATCAAAGGCTGTGCCAGCAGATCGATCACTTGGCCCGCGAATGGATGTCGCGGTCGAGGGATCACATTGAATCAATGTACCGCCGAGGCATCGAAGTCCCGGTGGTGTTCTTCCTCACACCGCATGGAAAACAAACGATCAGAAGGCTACGATTAACGACATAAAACGTTAAATAAACCAAACCAGAGGCCGTTGAGCCTCACCACCTTGATCCCTCGGTTGCTTGATTGCTTCGGATCGATCGGGATTGGCTGATTGATTGCTTCTTGAGAAACCTAGGGTTAGGGTTTGAACTCCGGTTGGATCGTTGGATTGATGGCCGCCTATGGAAGGTTGGGGCTTTTGTAGAGAGGTTTTGTGAGTATAGGAGCAGAGTATCGTGGACTGATTTGAGGGTGTAGGTCTATTGATTTACATTTGTTTATTTTCGGATCCGAGGTCTCTTTATATAGGCAAAGGGTGACTCACTCGGTCCAATCAAATCACGAGGATGCAATTGCAATTGCATTACAACACAAACTCTTCATTGCAATCCCTCTGAGCGTGGCCCGAACGCATCGGAGGCGGTGGGATTGGATCGATCAACCGACGAAGGTTCGAGAGTTTGGAAAAAGGCCGATCTGGCGGCCGAGCAAAGGATGTGGCGGCCGAAGAATGGATGTGGCGGCCGAGCCATTGATCTGGCGGCCGAGGTTTCGATCTCTCAGGGAGATTTTGCTAGCAACAGGTTGCTCGGGTGAGGAATGGATGTTAAGGCCGTGGAATCAATGTTGCGGCCGATCGATGGATTTTCCTAACACACTATGTTTCTGTCTGAAAGGCTATTTAGCTCTGGATTGGGTCCTCTAAGTGGCTCAGAGTTCGTACCATAAGTCCATGGGTTTCACAAGAAAGCAATCAGTAATCATCAAATCCGTATCATCATCGAGATGGTCCCAAGGTGGGAGTTGAAATAATCGTTAGGCCAAATTGGGGTGTCTACAGATGCCCCTCTTTGACTGAGCTCAGACGGATCGCGAGACATGTTTGAGTAAAAGTCAAAGTTGTAAAAGCAGCTCAATTTGGTCCAACCACTATTCCAAGGGTTTTTTTTTCGGAAAAGGTTTTGTTATGGTCGGGCCGGGAGGCTGCCTACATATTCCACAGGGAAAATTCAGACCAATCGTAGTTCAGGGGGCAATAAAAAGAAAAAGTTTGGAGGGTTAGAGACAGAAGACGTACCTTCGGGCTTTAAAAGCCGTAGCGCGACGTACCTGGATGGTGCCAGGATTTTGGCAGAGACTAGTTGAAGGAGCGCGGGGCTGCCGGGGAAATTGTTGCGGAGAGCGCCCTTAGTATTTGGGGGTAGATCAGTACACAGCGAGTGCGTTGGCTGTTCTTGATCATCCTTACTTTGACTGAGGGGAGCTCAGTAGAGTAATTCATCCTTTTGAATTAACTTGATGGAACTGATGTGTGGGCTCCCGCGCCCGGAAAAAGGCGCAAGCCCGAAGAGTCACCACCCGGATTTTTGAGATGGATGATCCGAGAAACCGAGAGCTTGATTTGAAAAAGGCTTTTGATCTAGCGAAAACGTCGAGATGTTGGGTTCGGGAGCCACATTACGAATGAGGAAGGTTTTTCTTTAAAAAGCACCCCATTCGCCCGGTAAGACCGGTCTCTACTTGATGTTTCAAAAAGGGGGGGAATCTTCAATATTATTTGGAATATCAAACTCTTTAATAAAGCACGTAACGGGAAAGGGACATGGGAAATATATCACATTGACGTGCAAGAGGTGCTATCTGTACAGTCGTGATAAAATGACATGAATAAATGGAAGTAAATAACATTCAACAGACTGTCTGGACCTCAGAATACCGCTCACGGCACTCTGAGATGCCGTGCGAGGCATCTCAACGTGCCGTGCGTGGCACCTGCTCTGCTGTCAGACTGTTACAGTCTTTTAAAACATCATTTAGCTCACTAGTTTCTCTGTAGATCTTTTGAAAACTCACGAGTAGCCTCACGGCGGTCAGATCATCCCAAGAACGTCATTATCCTTCTCAAAACGTAGTTTTAAAGTAGTTTTCAACGTTTTTGATCACTTGGGATGATCTTGAAAAGATTTTAGAAGAGCCGGAACATGGCTTGTAGATATGGTCTTATTTTAAGAGCTACAGAAACAGTAAACAGCAAAAACAGGTAACCACAACAGAGGAAAACTCAGATCCAGTCAGCCTGTTCACAATAGCACTAGTGTGCATCATGCCGTGCGCTGAGAGTCAGGGTGCCGTGCGTCTGATCAACAGACCGCGCGGTTCCCCCAACCTCAGATGATGTTGGTTTTATTTTATGAAAATAGGTTTTGAGTCATCTAACCAAAAGGGATTAGATCTGGCTGACAGAAAGGTCCCCTCAGGACCAGACGGAGCTAGTCCGAAGAAACTAGTTTATACCTTTGGTTTCGAGCTTGATCAAGGATCGTGGATGCAAGGATGTGGATGGATCGTCACGGATGTGGATGGGGAGGTTAAATGAGACAAAGGGAGTATGGGTGTGAGTGAAGGTTAGGTGTTTTGGGTGATGGGGTCTTGAAGTTAATGAGTGATCAACTTCAATGATGAGAAGGGAGTGAGTGAAAGCTCTTAAAGAATGTCTTTTGGGAATGACATCCTTTAAGACTTGGAAATGGAAGTGGTAATGGAAAGGGGGTTTGAGAACTTAGAGAGAGAAAGTAGAGTGAGAGAGCCAAGAGAAAGGCAAGAGAAAGGACTCAAAAGAAGGGCTAAGAGGGACCCCTTTCCCTTGAGTGGAGGGGTTAATTTATAGGCAAATGGCCAAGGATTTTGAATTCAAATGGTGGAGGTGTTTTCTGGGCGGGCCAGAAGTGCATTTTCGGCTGAGCCAGTCATCAGCTGTGGCTCACACTGGCGTGGCCGACAGCTTTCTGAGCCAGCCAGCTTTTTGCTCAAGGTGCCGTGCGGTTCAGATGTGCCGCGCACGGCTACCCTTGAATTTCAGGGTGCCGTGCGCTCCAATCCAGCCTCGCACGGCACCTCTTCCTTCGGTCCAGGGCTCTTTTGGGCCTTTGTTGGGCTTTTATCTGGGCTTTTCAGGTTTTTGGTTCTCTTTGGGTTTAGGGAGATCCTTTTTCAAGCTCGCGAAGGTATCGTTTCCTCTATTTCATCATCGGGGTGGACAAAAGCTCTCCGAGGTCCGGATTAGGGTGTCTACATGATGTAATTGGGTGGAGTCCAAACCATCTGCTGGGGATGAATTGGATGCCGGCGGAGAGCTTCTTTTAGTATTTTGGGGTAGATCAATACACGACAGGTGTGTTTGCTTTTCTTGATCATCCTTACTTTGACTAAGGGGAGCTCGGTAGAATAGCCTATCCTTACGAATGAGCTTGATGGAACTGAAGGGCGGAGCTGGTAAGGTGAGAGCCTGAGGAGTCGGCACTTAGAGCTTGACGTGATTTGAACCGAGGTGTAGAACCGGTTGCATTCTGATGGTCTGGAGCTTTCTCGTCATAAATTTTGGCTTCGAGCCAAAGGATCGAGGCACCGGGCCGATCAACAAAACTGAGGCTTAGAGCCGGTTGATTTGCAGGATTGACCTGTTTCATGAATAAAAGATATGCAGAATATGTATATGATGATAGTGGTTAGATATGAGCAGATATGATGATGCAGACTCGATGATAACAATGGTGATGCAATTGATGCTAATATGCACGGGCCCGTGCGTGTGTGTTTGATTTAAGCATAAAGCTTCTTTTAAGTTCCGGACTTGAGCACTCAGAGCATAGAGCTCGAGCATTCAGAGGGTAAAATCCGAGCATTCAAAGTACAGGCTTTGAGCATCCAGTACGCAGTGGTTGGGCATCCAAACGTAGAGCTTATGCATTCAAGGTATAAACCTTAAGCATTCGAACATCGAGTTCGGCGTCGATACGATGGTTGGGCATCCAAACGTAGAGCTTGTGCGTTCAAGTACAGGCTTGAGCATTCAAAGTACAGGCTTTGAGAGCAGGTGATATGGCGTTGTTGAGTAGTGAGTTTGTAGAACTGTTGAGTTGTTGAATATTCCATCTTCCATCTTCCACGGGGTTTGATTTGTTCTTCTTGCTTGGAATGCTTCCAAGGCCAATTCTGAGTATGCACGGGACTCCCCCCAAGGCTAGTTTTGAGTGTGCTCGGGACTTCCCCCCAAGGCTAGTTCTGAGTATGCTCGGGACTCCTCCCAAGGCTAGTTCTTAGTATGCTCGGGACTCCCCCCAAGGCTAGATCTTGACCCTATTCCACTTCGATTCTGTCGACTTGTTGACCCAAAATGCCATAAGGCTTGTGAAATGCTTCGGCTATTATGTTCTTCACAGATTTTCATCACCTTGACTGACGGGGTGATTCACACATACGCTCTAGGAGATTTCCATCGCCTCCTTTGGCAAATTCGACTTGTTTTGAGAGATTTCCATCGCCTCCATTAATGGGGTACCTTCCGGAGGTTGAATGCTTTCTGGAAGCTGGCTACACAAATGCCTTCTGGAGAGCTTTAGTAACACGAATGCCTTTTGAAGAGCTGAAGTGTGTACTAGGTTATTGTAAGCTTCATGCAGGTGCTTTTTTTTGTTGGTTGTTGGCTTAGAACTGCTGAGCGCGAGGCTGTCTGAGTGTAGAGTTGCTGATAAGGAGATGAAAGCATGAAGCAAGGAGCTTTGGAGATGCAAAGTGCGAAGCCACTTTAATGTTGCTGATATGCTGCCAATTGTAGAGTTGGCTCAGGACTAGTTATGAGGCTATCTTCCAGCTTCTTTGACTTGGCTTTGTCAGTCATAGACACACAGCTTGATGTGGTTGATCCTGATCGCTTCAAGGACAGAAATCCAAGAGAATCCTGCAATTCACATTTGAATAGTTTAGAAAACAGCAATGGATAGGAAAATATCATGCAACAGGCTTGGAGTCGACCACGGGCCGAAGTCCTTTTATGCTGACTGCTAGGGGCAGGACCACTACACTTGAAGAACCCTAGTTCAAAAGCTTGAACGATTTTGGGTGACATAGATTGCAATGCAACACATAGGCATGTTAATTTGGAGTAAAGAAACGCAAGCCTCCTGTTTAGGCCATGAATGCTTGACCCTAGCTCAGTCGTGCATGATGACAATGATCTTATTGCCCCTAGCATGCGGTGTAAATAACAATGAATGTGAGTGAAATGTTTCTGTTTGGCGGAGATCTTGGCATGCCCTTGACAGTGCTGTGTGACAGCATTCCACAAAAGAGTTGAGGTATTCCCCCAGGATATGACGCTTCTCAAGCTGAGCTTTCTTTAAGTGTGTTGGTAGGGAGGTAGACTTTACAGTGCATCCCTTGGTTGCCCTTTATTTCTTGTATAGAGATGATGGCCATGATGCCTTGATGAACCTGCCTTACTTGAGCATAAGAACAACTCACGCTTGGGGTTAGCTCGTGCAACCAAGACAACTACTTCCATTAAGCAGCCATAATGACATACGCAGGAAAGACTAGGATGCAAAGGACAGGGTGATAATGATATGCAAACAATTCCACAATGTATTCTAGTTACGGCTCTCATATCCCCATCAGAGTCGCCAGAAAACTGTAGACACCTCCCAGACGGGGCATCGCCATACAGTTGTATCATCACTGTGTTTGCTCGATTGGTTGCTCGCTTCATAAACCAAGGTCATGGATACTTCCATGGCTAGAGGTATCACCACACGATAGCGGTTATCATCAAAACAGAGTCGCCACCTAGTTTGTTAAAGCTAGGAAAACAGATAGAGATTCTGGATACGAAAGTCAAAAGTACAGTAAGGGAAAGGTGTGAGGCACCCCTCTCTGCCTAGCCGCGAGGCTAGCCCATAATCATTCAACATAAGACATGTAGATACTTCATTCAATTCAAACACGTAATCTGTTTTTATGCCTTAAACAGTTAATAAGGTGAGCCAAGACTGTAAATAAATCATGCATCAGAAAGCAGTAAGCAAATCAAAGCTGTGCCAGAAAATCGATCACTCGGCCGGCGAATGGATGTCGCGGTTGAGGGATCACATTGAATCAATGTACCGGCCGAGGCATCGAAGCCCCGGCTGGTGTTCTTCCTCACACCAGACAGAAAACTAACAAATGATCAGAAAGCTACGATTAACGACATAAAACATTAAATAAACCAAACCAGAGGTCGTTGGGCCTCACCACCTTGATCCCTCAGTTGCTTGATTGCTTCGGATCGATCGGGATTGACTGATTGATTGCTTTTTGGACGAAACCCTAGGGTTAGGGTTTGAACTCCGGGGTTGGATCGTCGGATTGATGGCCGCCTATGGAAGGTTGGGGCTTTTGTAGAGAGGGTTTTTGTGAGTATAGGAGCAGAGTATCGTGACTGATTTGAGGGTGTAGGTCTATTGATTTCTGTTGTTTATTTTCGGATCTGAGGGTCTCTTTATATAGGCAAAGGGGTGACTCACTCGGTCCAATCAAATCACGGGGATGCAATTGCAATTGCATTACAACACAAACTCTTCATTGCAATCCCTGAACGTGGCTCGAACGCATCGGAGAGGCGGTGGGATTGGATCAGACGACCGACAGAAGGTTCGAGAGTCTGAAAAAAGGCCGATCTGGCGGCCGAGCAAAGGATGTCACGGCCGAAGAATGGATGTGGCGGCCGAGCCATTGATCTGGCGGCCGAGGTTTCGATCTCTCAGGGAGATTTTGCTAGCAACAGGTTGCTCGGGTGAGGAATGGATGTTAAGGCCGTGGAATCAATGTTGCGGCCGATCGATGGATTTTCCTAACACACTATGTTTCTGTCTGAAAGGCTATTTGGCTCTGGATTGGGTCCTCTAAGTGGCTCAAAGTTCGTACCATAAGTCCATGGGTTTCACAAGAAAGCAATCAGCAATCATCAAATCCGTATCATCATCGGGATGGTCCCAAGGTGGGAGTTGAAATAATCATTAGGCCAAATTGGGGTGTCTACAGTGGTTTGTCCTAGGTGTGCATTGGTCATCTCTAGAGCCCAGATGGTTGAAAATAAGAGCTATGAGTTTGAACTTACTAGCGCGCGTGAGTCGTGGTGTAGCACACACAGGTTAGATCAGCATGCAGTGACTTGATCAATGCATGCTGGTTTCTTCCTGCGCACGACACTCCAAAAAGGGGGCCTTCCAGTCTGTTTAAATTCCCACAAGAGTCTGTTTTCATCCCTATACTAATTGTTTCAATAAGCAAGCGTGCCGTCCATCACATCTCGTAAATCTATTACAGTTTTAAGCCCTTTAAACTGTTCCCCCGCCCTAACTGGCTGAAAATTGATTAATGAGAGAGAATTGCAAACGTTTTACAAATGCCCGAGTAGAGACTGATCTTCGGATTAGGCGAGAGGGGTGCCTTAGAACCTTCCCCCTCTCATAATCTGGCTCCCTAACCTCAGATATCAAGGTGATGATGGACCAGGATACAAGCCTTTTTCAAATCAAACAATGTGGCAAACATTTCAAGTTCGGTTCCTTGGGTGGCGGACCTTCAAACCCAAGTGGCGACTCTGAATTGAGCGTTTCATCGCGCTTCCAAAAAGGGATGCACTCGCTTATCGTGATCGATTTTTGGGGTGTGTGCCCACAGCTGGTGAAGGATAATGAAAGGCAAGTAGAAGGTGAAATCGGTCAACCCGGCCAAGAACACTTGTTGAGAGCCCATGTTATTCACCGTCATGATGGGCAGCCTCAACCAAGGGCACTACCAAGAAACATCCTTCTCACTAATTGACGCAAGGAAATCATCCTGATCTTCTATCACTCCAAGTCTCAGCAGGAGGTATCATCAAGTTGAGCTCGTCGCAAAGCAACATCTGTCAAAAGAAAAAGAAAAAAGAGAAAACAAGTGAGAAGCCAGATAAAACCTAAACTAAGCGTCGAGGGAAAATGAATGAGAGAAATAGAAAAATGAGAGCTAAGTGAGGTCTTCATCGGCAGCAAAAGTGGGCTGCCCTCAAAAGTCTGTGTGCGACTATCATGAACTGCATCCAACCCCATCAAAGTTTCAGCAAGACCAATGGTGCCACATCTTTGCAGGCCTCAATTTGGGCTGCAACCCCTACCAGCAAGGAGCTTGGCTAGCCAACAGAAGGTACCAGCAGAAAGGTCGCCAAGAGACAAATGCAGCAGGTTGTCACGCGACAGCCTTGGTATTTGAAGTCTGTCAGATCCCTAGCCGGGCTGAACATTTCAAACAAGCGCAAGATTTTGATAGCACCATCCTGAATAAGGAAATCAACAGCATTGTCACTAACACCCAGCTTGGTTTTAAGGAGTTTCTTCATGTTCTCGTGGATCATCGAGACAATCGGCTCCTCTGAGTCATGATTCCCAAGATAAGCTTGAAATTCTTTTTACAGTTGGGTAGAGTTTTTTAAAGCCAAACCTGAAGACATGCACCTCGGGATCCCAAATGCGCACCGCCGCATACAGCAAGGCAGGTCGAATGGCGACCACCCGGAGATGCTTTAGAGCATAAAGACGATGGCCTCAGAAGTTCAATCAGTCGAGGCCATTGAGACTGTCCAGCCAGGGGCGGAGCAGTGCTTGGTTAAGGAAGGCCATGGGGAGAATGGGTTTTGAAAGAAGAAAACAACTTGAAATTTACAAATGGTTTGCCAAAGGAAGGCTTGGTATGCATAGAGGCTTGAGGGAAGCATCAGATTACTTCACCAGCCTTAAAACTCATCATATGCTGCATTTTCAAAATAGTTCTTTTATTTTTCAAAGATTCAAACCTTGAAAATGTAAAGAACACTTTGAAAAAGCCCAAGTTTTGTCTTGGAAAACCATTACCCTCTGGGGAACAGATGAAGAAAAGCCATAAGACATTTGAGAAGCATGCATGCAGAAGAAAACAACATGGGGAAGCTAAGATTTACTTGGGAATCGGCTCAGGCCTGCAGCCAATAGCAGACCTAAGCGCTCAAGGGTGCAGTCCTGAGTTCTCATGAATGCACTCCAAAGTGCTGCTGATTTTTGGCAGCTATTTTGCGAAAGCCTTTGCTCCTGTAATGTGGCATTGGCATGGTTTCAACGACCAAATCTGGTTCCTGCTAGTATAAGGGGGGAATGCAACAGTGTTCAAGTCTAGTTTATCCACAAATTCAAGCATTTTGCATAAAATCTCCCGGATTCTCAAATATTTCATTCCCCGAGATATGCCAAATTCTGCCCCAGGGGTATTTTGGTAATTTGGTCGAGTCTCGTAAGTCATTTTACGTTGTAGTAACTGTAAGGTTCAATCGGTTGTAAATAAAGAGGCCTAATTATGTTTTCCACGTTTTGAGCATTCAAAGTTCCTTATTTCATCACACAAACATTACAAATTCCTCGTTGAGGGCATTTCCATCGTTTTGTTCATAATATTTGTGTCATGTTCAAAGCAATCTTGCAAAATTATTGTTTGTCTTAAGGGTAATAGTATAAATTCACGTATCCGTTTAATTCTTTTCAAGCTAGCCGGCAATAGTATCCGAAGCATTCTCAATGTAACAATAGAATTTGATATCACTTGTTAAACGAATTAAAAGAAAAGTGCAATTTTCGTAAATCAAAAGCAGTGCTTACATTGATCGGGGGGGGGGGGGGGGGGGACACACGCCCAAATGCTAACTACTAGGGCACGCAGGCCCAAACAAAACCAAGGCACATAGGCCTGGAGGCTACAACTACTCATGGCGGCCTTTGTACACGAAACTAGCAAAGTAAAAGCAAACTTAGCCGTGCTGCGACTTCTTCTGTGGCGGGCCTTGCCCCTCAGAGCTCTCGCTATCACCGCCATCATCGTCATCATCGTTGTCCCGGTCAGGGGAGCTGAGTAAACCAGAATCAGTATCCGAGTTTGAAGCTCCCAAGCCTCGTGACTCAGAAGACTCCTCTGGTTCTCCCGTCTCCTCTGACCCTTCCAACTCTTCAGGCATAGGTTGCCTTTGGACCCCTGGCCTTGGTCGCAGCTCGAATTGCCTGCTCTCTGTGCTCTGCACCTGTGGAACTTTAGAAACTAGAGGTCTAGCAACCGCCTGAGACTGTGCCCGGGTTGTGCGTCGTGTCTGCACCTGCATATCATGAATGTATTTCAATAATGGGCAAGCTTTTGAGCAAAGTACAAAATGAAAGCATGGGCAAGATGAGTCTGCAGCGTCTTCCCTTTAGCGCAATCCCGCAGAAGCTTGCGCATCCCTACCATCTTCATGATGGCCGCCTCCGCCCGTTCTCGTGATATCTGAAAGATTGCATTAAAATTAGAAAGCATGTTTTTCAAAGCATTAAGGTCGAATTGCATATTGTCAGATCAAGTTTACTTGAGTCGGGACGTTCATCGCCCGACAAGGAAGGCGCAGGATGTCCACGAATGCCCGTGTGCCTGTACGATCCTGAGCTCTTATCTCCCACCGCAAGTCTGGCATCTCTACCACCTCCGATATCCCCGTGCTCCCCGTCCTCTGCCTTGAGAACTAACACCTCAACCTCGAGCCCTCTGAGAGCGGCCACCACAGCCACGCTCTCCTCCAACCCTTCCTCTAGCCTCAGGAGCTGCCGTCTTGGCCTCGACCTTGTCTACGCGTCTCTGAAGCTCCTCTTCTACACCCAAGTTGGTTGCCGGATACCTATCCCTGTAAGCTTTGTAGTCTAACGTGCGCCGCAAGTACCTCTCTAAGTCGATGTCTGGCATCGTGAACTGCTCAAGCTCTTTGTGGGTGTAAGTCTCTGTCCTCTTCACTCGAGGTGGGAGTGGCCCCGGTACCACGAACGCTAGGCACCCGAGAGACTGCCAAGTCACGCGGTCCCTCTGGTACCACTGCCACCCAATGGGACACTCCTACAAACCCTACTTTTGTCACCTCTCGACTCGTCAAGAGGAAGTCAGCCTCCATCCTATCGCAGCAATCCCAATAAACCTGTATTCAATGCCTTTATGTTAATAACTGAATTGAATAAGTGTTGAGCATACAAAAAATGCATGATTCTTATCGTAACTCCTGTCAATTTATCCAACCATTGTTGGAAGGTCATCATCTCTCCACTGTGGTCCTTTGTCCTCCTATATTGCTTCCTCCAAGCAAGCCCGTGAAGGAGTAACCGCGAGTTTGTGCAGGTATTCTCAGGAGGGAACATCCCCAGCACTTCGTAAGCCCAAAGCTGTGTGTTTCAAAGTTCAAATGAGTCCTAATCATTCCTAGCGAGTGTATGCTCTAATAAGCGAGTAATGATAAAGGCATAATTTTAAAGCAGAAATTGAAATTATACCTCGACAACTCTCCAGTACCCACCGACGATATTGCCAACTCTTCGCGAGGGGGCTCCAAGGAAGCAGTAGAACGTGCATAGCGCTACACCTCCCCAATCATACCGTTCTGCCCACCTCAAGTCTACCAGGTCCGCTAGGTAGCTGAGGTGCCCTTAAGTCTACCTATTTAGGAACAGAGAAGCCTCCAAGCAAGTATAACAAGTAATCTCTGGTCATCTGGGCCGCTTCCTCATCGCTTACCGGCTTGTGGTCCAGTATGTGGTAAACTGGCCATATGTCACTGTCCCTCCACTATGACGTGGAACTCACCTGAGAAACCATCTCAAGACCTTGTCATCCAGCACCAGGCTCGAATCGAATGGAAGGGGTTCTCCTCCAACCCTAAGGCCCATAAGCGCCACGAAGTCGAGGGGCGTCACTGTCATCTCCCTGAACAAGAGGTGGAAGCTATTGGTGGTATCCCACCACCTCTCCGTCAAGGTCGTCAGCACGGCATGATCTACCCGAACCACCGTTAGCAGCTGTATGAATGGCCCGAAGCCTGCTTCCTCCACCAGTGTGTGTACGCTCTAGGGTAGTGCCTTGAAGTGTGCTAGCGAGCTAGCTGAGCCTCCGTGTCCATATACGTCGATGGTGCGCTATTTCAAGCGAAGCAATAGAATAGGATTAGAATAACATCAAAAGCAATAAGTATAATTTGTAATCAAAAGCATTACTAAAGTCTCACCATAGTCCATCCTGAGGAAATATGGCGGTCCCGGTCTCTCAAGAGCAGGTCCCCCGGGTAGTCAGAGCTAACCGGGACGTAACTTGTCATCCCTACCGGTTCAAAAAAGTGTAACCGTGGAGTGTAAGTCTAGGGAGAAAAAGTGGGGTGCTGTGGGCTCCCGCGCCCTCGAAGCACTAACTCGAAGAGTCGCCACCCGGATTTTTGAGATGAATGATCCGAGAAACCGAGGACTCGTTTGAAAAAGACTTTTAGTCTAGCGAAAACGTCAAGATCTTGGGTTCGGGAGCCACGTTACGAATGGGAAAGGTTTTTCTTTAAAAAGCACCCCATCCGCCTGGTGAAACCGGTCTCTACTTGGTGTTTTCAAAAGGGGAGATCTCAAATACCGTTTGGAGTGTTAAGCCCTTTTAATAAAAGCAAATAACGGGGAAGGGACATGGGAAATATATCACATTGGCGTGTTCATGGTGCTGTCTGTACAGAGATTATATGAGTGATGCAAGAAAATATAATGGAATGAAACATACTCAGCAGACTATCTGGATCATGTTCATCTCAGACGCGGCATACTATAATGCCGCGTGCGGCATTCCAGTATGCCTCGCGTGGTACCCACTCTGCTGTCAAACTGTAAAAAGCACTCAGAACACTACCTGACATACTGTTTTCATCGTGCATTGTTTCAAAGATTCAACGAAAGCCATATAATAGTCAGATCATCTCAAAAGATTACCATTTTTCCAAGCCATGGCCATAAAACATCTTTTGATGTGTTTGATCATTCATGATGATCAAGAAAAGCCTTATTTAATAGATAAGACATGTCTTGTTGATATGGTCTTATTTCAAAAGTGATAAAAACAGTAAGCAGCAGATACAGACAGTCCCACCAAGCAATAACCCAGATCCAGACAGCCTGGCCAAGAAGGCGTCAGTAACTGAAGCACTGTGCGACTGAATGAATAGCCGCGCGGCATGGTGGCCTCAGCACAATAGTTACTTTGCTTTCAGAAAATGATTTTTAAGTCAAGACCTAACCAAAAAGAGTTAGATCTTACTACAGAAAAATCCCATTCAGGGCCAGAACAGATCCTAGCCCAAGGAAACTTAGTTTTACCTTTGGTCTTGTGCTTGATCAATGATGGTTGATGCAAAATGAAGACGGATGGTGAAGGATGTGGATGGGAAAGGTTAGATGAGACAAGGAAAGTATGGGTGTGAGAGAGGGTTTGGTATTTTGGGGATGAGATCTTGAATTTAGTAATAGGCTAACTTCAATAATGAGGAGGAAAGTGGGTGAAAGTACTCAAAGAATATCTTTTCGGAATGACATCTTCAAGACTTGGAAATGAAAAATGGATATGAAAACAAGAGAGAGAAAGTTTATGGAGTAAGAATGCCTAAAAGCTAAAAAAGGAGCCCCTTTCTCTTGAGTGGAGGGGTTTATTTATAGACAAAAGGCCAAGGATTTTGAATTTCAAATAGTGGATGTATTTTCTGGGCGAGCAGAAGTGTGTTTTCAGCTGAGCCATTGAGCAGCTGTGGCTCAAATTGGCGTGGCTGACAGCTTTCTGAGCCAGTCAAAACTTTACCTGAAATGCCATGCAGTGCACATCATGATCGCGCACGGTGTATTGAATTTTGATATGCCGCGCGATACAGAAGCGTCCTGCGCGGTGCTTCAAGTTCAGTCCAGGGGGGCTTTTTGGGCTTTCTGGACTTATCTGGGCTTTTGGGTTTTATCTAGGCTGAGGGGAATCCCTTATTCAAGCTCACAAAGGTACCGTTTCCTTTATTTCATCATCGGGGTGAACAAATACTCTCCGAGGTCCGGATTGGGGTGTCTACAGGCGCATACTCTTCAAGAAGGCCTGCACCTCTTGAAAAGCCGTGACCCGCTCCTCCACCATCTCCTCCGGCTCGGGTACTTCCTCAGGCACCCTCATCTCCTCGGCACTTTGGCTCAGTAAGTCCCCCAATAGTGTGGCCGCAGCTCTCGCCTTTGGGGACCTGGCACCTCTCACTATGTTCGCAGCATTGGGATCAACTCCAAAAGCACATAAAATATCATGTGGGTCAGCCCCCTCTAAAAAGTCCCTCAACTAGGGGAACCGGCCGTGAAGCTCATATCTCGCTTTCGTCGCTCCTCGGTATTGCAACGGACGATCTCAAGATCGGCGTTGCTATGAAATGGCCAGCCATCTCGACCTCGCTGCTAGCCGCAACCTCCACGCCGTCAGTTGCCTCCTCCTCCGCGCCTGTGAGCAGATCCTCCACCATAGGGGTGTGAGGGTGGCCCCCTCGGCTCGTAGTGCTGCCGCCAGGTGCCTTAACGCCTCCGCCGGCACCCCCGTTGCCATCGCGTTGCCCATGGCAACCCCCAAGCTGTCGGGTGTCGTCTCGCTTCCACAGCCGCTCGTTGCCGCTGTCGAGCCTCATTCTTCCTCCCTTGAACCCATATTTCTCTGAATCTCTTGGCAAACCGCAACCCACCGTAGTACAGTCGAGATCCTGAGATCACATATTCAATTCATTTCGAGTGAGAGAGACCGAGTAGGTGAGGGCGAAATTGAGAGGAAGTTTGAGGAGAGAGAGTCGCCTGAGAGTGGGAGAATCGTCTGAGATGATCCTCTAGTTCGTGAGCGCTCAAAAGTAAGCGTGCCCTAGATGATGACTTGGTGGGACCCATCAGCGGTCCCGAACGCTTGAGACCACTCCCGAGCGCTCAAGAGTGTTTCATGGCACTCAGAGGCATCCCCAAGCCGCACGATCGTGTCTCAGTTGCCCTTTTGAAATCTTTTTCATGCTCTCGGAGTGTTCAAAATTTTTGAGTCAATTTTCAAAGGAGTTTAGTTTCGGCCGACCAGGCCAAATCTGCAATCGCTGGGACAGAGAATCCGATGATTTATTTTATTTTTAAATCCTACCTTCATTGAGAAGGAGTTCTCCTTTTGCAGCCGACTCCCAAGAGTCGTAAGTCACCGAAACAAAGCATTTGGTAATATGTGTTACTTCGAAATATTATTGTTTGCGCCAATAGCATGTCATGAACATGTTATGTTGTCAGGATGTTGTCTACCATTTCTCATGTTTGCATTTGTCCTAACGAACTACGCTGGTCTGATCCTTGCAGAAAAGGGTATGTACGTAGTCCGAAAGGACCCGACCTCATTTTATTTTCTCTCTCAAATACTCGTGCATCTTTCGCTTGCATTTGATTTTGAATTAAGGGCTCAGTATGGCTCGAATTGGGCTGTCTCAAATCTTTGGATGTCACTTGTATCCAGACATAATGCCCAGTTTCGCCCAAAGAGGGGCAACTGTAGACATCTCAATTTGAACCTCTTGAAATTCCTTAATTTGTGGCTTCGGGGCCCTCCCAATGATGACTTTGGATAAAACAAGCCTCGGTTAAATTTGGATCTTGCTTCTTGAGCTTTCAAAAAATCAAAGCGATTAGCTGAAAATAAGTCCTGAGCGCTCAAGACCACTCCTAAGTGCCCAAGACCATTTTCAAAAACCCAGATGATGCTCATTTCCAAGCACTCGGGAGTGATTGTCTCGAGCGCTCAGAACCACTATGTTGCCCAATGCATGCTTGAGCTTTCAGCTTTTTCAAAAATTACATGATTATATTCATTCAAACTTGAAGTATTTTAGCAGGACACCCCATTAGAAGTCTGCTGAAGACTAATGATGTATTTTTCCCCCTAAAATATTTTTCATTTTATTTTTTATTTTATTTTCAAAATAAATCTTATTTCCACTCCCCCTATATAAACAGCACCATTCTGCATTAGGAGAGACATGAAAAATCTCTCTCTCTAACCCTTTATTTTCAGAAAGCAAAAAAACCACCACTCTTCAAAAATCATCTGCAAACATTTCCATAAAAATCCAAAAAATATCAAATACTTCAAGAAAAATTCATGAAGTTGGGAATCACATCTGGTTTTGACTTCTTGCATTTTCCCACTCTTTGCAATCCATCCAAACCATCCAAGAAGCAAGGTTCCAATTCAAATTGTAGGAGCAGAAGAACAGAGGGTACCTGGAACGGTGCTGTTTCGTAACGGAACCACGTGGTTCTCGGTTGATACCCTTATGCCTCCTCCGGAAACCTAATCTGCAAGACAGACAAGGGGTGAGTACACCTCTGCCTCTCGTGGTAAAGGCCCTCCGATGCCTAAGTTAGTATCTCGTACTGGTCTCAAACCCTAATTATCAGTTGGAAAGTATGTAATGCATGCCATGTATTGCGTACCTTTTGCCTCTAGGTTTACCTTATATTTATAGACATACGCCTACTTGTCCTCCAAGCATCCTCATCACCCCAGGACTCCTATCCCGTACAGGAGGCCTGGGTTTCTAGGGACTCTCGTGCCCAATCAACTGAGATCCTCTTTTTGCAAGGATTTTCCCTATTATGGAATTCGTTCCATAATAGGAATGTTCTTAAACTTATCTTTATCTGAATACGGGGTCTCTCTTTCTGGAACATTCCCACCGTCTTATCACTTAAGACTTAGTCCCTTATCAATAACCCCATCTGTTCGGTATTTCTCATTAGGAGTCTGCAATTCTTTCCGTAATAGAATTGCCCCAGTGTCTATCCCCGCTGGATAATGGACACTCCTCCTCAAATACTGCTCGTGTCTTATCTCTTAAGGCTATCTATCTTAAGATGACTCTATCTGTCCAGTATGTTCTATGCCGAACAGACTGCACCTTCATTGCTATTATTTTGGACACAAACCTACACCGCCGAACAGCTAGTATTTAGTCTAGGACGTCTCATGCCCCTTTTCCCGAACAGTCCCCTGTTCGGTGTACACTTCAGGTCACCGGCCCTTATCATCCTTTCATCACTTTTCTCATTGCACAACTTACATCACGTGTTCGGCTCATGTATATGCCTGTTCGGGAATATGACCCTACAGCAATCCATCCAAACCATCCAAGAAGCAAGGTTCCAATTCAAATCAAGAATGTAGAAATTCTTCTACTTTTCAACCAAAGGGTTGTCATCCTTCTGAGGGTGGTCACCTAGCCCACTCCAGTTCCTCATACTGGATGTGTGGTTGAGTGGTCTTAGTGTAAAAACAAAGGCAAGAGGTTATAAAACAAATTTTTAGCCTGCTCTGGAACACTCCCGAGCACTCAGAACCTCTCTTAAGCGCTTAGGAATGGTTTCACCCCTATTTTTCACACTTCTAGTGAATATTCAAGGAAAATGAATTTTTTCTTACAATTATAATGGCTTCACTTTAATATGTTGATATAAACAATTTGTTTTCTGAGGATAAAGGCACATCTTCTCCAACTTTTTATTCAAGGACAAATATTCTCAACCATTTTCAAAGTATCTAATCTTCAGAAAACAAAATAAAAATATGTCAAGATGTGTTAGCTTTTTGTTTAAAATAAAACCTAAGGTGCAGCACTCCAGAGTGCTCAAGACTGGTTTCGAGCGCTCAAGAGTGATGGCATTGCAGTAAATCTCATTTTCTCTTGCATATTGCCTTTTCAATGCTCTTTTAAGCATTGGATGTGCATGGGTCCTTCCAGAGCCTAGTTAGTTTTATTTTCAGTTGTGAGGAAGCAAGACTTGGATGGTTAGGACCTTCTTAGCTGTTTAAGCCCTTAGCTGAGCACTAGTGCATGCTAGTAATTATGTGTTGTTGTTTCAAGTATCATATTGCATCTATTCTAACCAAGGTTTGCAGGGTGGCTCAGCAGTGCAGTCTCGAGTGCTCGGGAGTGCTTCCAGAGACAATTCTTCGTTTTCTGTTGTCCATTTTATATCATCCTATCATTATACACTGTACACTAGCACCTATATACACCTCTTTATTTGATATATCTATGGATACTTGCTAGCTGTCTAGTGAAACAAAATATTTTTAAAAATCCCACAAATGTCGAGGAGAGACCGATCTCGTATCAGGCGAGAGAGGTGTCGTAAAACCCTTCCCCTCTCGTAACGTGGCTTCCGAATTCAAATGATCTCTGGTTTTCAATTTCAAACATCATTTCTTTAAATAAAACAGTTTCTCGGGTGGCAAACCTCAAATCCGAGTGGCGACTCTTCAATTTTTCAAATCAAAACATATTTTTCGGGCGCCACTTTGATCCACTCGGGGCTCTGGTAGCCCTCACGCACTGGGGCATCATAGAAAAATTCTTAGGGAGACCAAATCAACCTCTTGAATTTGCACGTAGATGCAGGGTTGTGAATACCGTATTGGCTCGTATGTACCGTTCTTTCACGAAATCTGTACCACACCCCTCTAGTTTCTTTTCGGTTTAAATACCGGTTGGGCACCAGTTATACTAGAAAAATCGTAGGTTACCGGTCGGTACATAGTGAATGCCAGACGGTACCGTTGATAGAATAATTATTACGCAAAATTTGAAATAGTATCTTAAATTACACCGACGTACCGTTACAATAAGAAAAACGGTGACGTTATCTGTATGACATTAAGAACCTTGTGTAGAACAGTAGAAAGTTCATTTCATTTCTATCCGATATTCTCCTTTTTATCCCAAATTTCGAATCCCAAATCTTTATCCTTTCCTCGAGGGAGATTTGTAGGCTGTAGCCGAACAAATCCAAATATTCCAACAAATTTTCATAACATCGTGAACGAAAACTTAACTCAGAGTTTGTCGGCCACAATTTTAACACTAATAGTAGGGGTCATTTTTCTCCCAAAAAACTCGCGTCTTTACTATGGCCCAGACAAGATCTCCATTGGGACACAAACTAAATGGTTAGAGCGTCTCTAGCGTAAGAGGTATTTTGGAAGCCAAATCCATATTTTAGCGTCAACACCAAAATCCTCTCCTCCAATGGAAAGTCATTTTTTTTGGAGCCAAATAATGACTTAGCCATTTCTTGCAAGAGTCGTGATCTAATGGCTCTTGAGAAATACAAAAGCTGTGATATGTAGGTGTGATCCAACCCAATGGTGGAGCCAAGATTTTGGATAAGTGGGGTTGAAAATTTGAACTATGTGTAGTTCACTTTTCTAGTTTCTAATTGAAAGAAACAATTAGGATTAACAAGTTAATCAAAAAATAGATATATATTAATAACAAGATTTACAATTGACCTCGACAACTTTTCGTACTTTGAAAACGATGGATGATAGCCTCATTTATAATGGTTTCAAAATCATCTTTCTCTCTAAACACAACCAAACTATCATGCATCCATTGGTCAAACATATGATTACAAAGCCTACTCTTTATAATTTTCATAGCGAAAAATGCTCTCTTTACCATGGCTGAGAGAGAGAGAGAGAGAGAGAGAGAGAGAGAGAGAGAGAGAGAGAGAGAGAGACGATTGAGAAGAGAAGGAGGTTCTTACCTTCCATGGAGATTTTGGTGCAGAGATTAGGAGAAGAGTCTGAAGAGATCACGTCAAACGAAACCCTCGATTTGTATTGAGGAACGAACGAACTAGCACTATGTATGGAAATTTTGTGGGTGGAGATTTTATTTTGACTCCTTTTTTCTCCAAGTACAAAACCCTTATATGGGCTGGGGCAAAAACAAATTTTAAAGTGGGGTCAAATTAGTAAAAATGGGATAAAAATTATACCTATCCCTATAAAAATTTGGCACCAGTGGGGTCGGCTGCCCTCCCTTGTCTCCGTCCGCTTATGATCCAATGGCTACAAGTGGTAGCCGCCAAATAATTGCTCCAGCACAAGTGGAGCACTTCTACAAAATTTTGGCTAAATAGCTAGCCCAAAAATGATTTTAGCTCTTAAAAAATGGCCAAAAAACTATTGGAGATGCTCTAGCACACTTTTTTTTTCCCACTCTTAAGTGGGCTCTTTAAACTAGCTTTGAGGCATAGCTTCCCAAATTTGTTCCCAAAGGTTGTGTTGAGCGAATTAGGATTCTCTCACCCCATTAGGAGAAATAGGACATTCCATACTCAATTAGGTCTGTCCCCTCTCTTTCTCTCTCTTTAAACTCTCCTAACCCTAGCTGTCGCCTTTGCTATTTTCCCCCTTCCGCTCCCTCCTCCTAGGGTTTCCACCCTAAATGGAGCGGCAGCGTGAGGTTTCTTCCCTAATTAGATCTACCCATAAGCCTTCGTCCGGTTCTTCCTTTTCCACTCTCATCACTTGCCACCCCCACCCTCTTCTAATCATCGCCAGACGCCTTGACTACTTCTCTCTCCATCGTCGCACCTCATCCATCATCTCCACTGCGTTGTTGTCAGCGTTTTTTCTCCGCTGGTGTGCCTTGGGGTTTGTAGTTCAGGTTTGCAGATGTGGTCCGCAGAGTCTGTTGTTGTGTGCCTGCTTGGTTTCGTCAAAGTGGTGATCAGGGTGGTTACTATTAGTTCTATGTGGTGGGTGCTTCGGAGGTTCTAGAGATCGTAACCATTCGCCACCCACTAGTGGTTTGGGGTTTTTCGATAGTAGTACGGTCATTCATCTGGTCTATTGCACATTTTTTATTTCTTTCTATTTTAGTTAATTTTTTCAATTTGTATCTCCGGTTATGGAAAGTTTTGTTCCCTACGTGGAACCTTCTATGGGTATTTATGCACTAGAGAGCCTACCCAACTTTAGTCGCACATCTTCTGGCTAGTAAGGATTCATTTGGGATGGGGTATATTCGTTGGATTGAGTCCCCTCCTGTTTGGCTTCTTGATCCATTATTTAGGGATTAAATTTTGTAAGGACTTGTATTTTCGAAAATTATTTGAAAAGTATAGTAATGTAAGAAATTGTGGAATTGTGGATAATGATGTGGTTATATGATTTGGGGTCAATGTGGGGAGTGTGGGCAGCATACCCTTAAAAAGGATTCCGGTCCTTTCTAAAAATGCAAGGGCTCGGATCGAGGGAGTGCGAGCGCGGATGCAAGCGCTCGGAATACAGAGTCGCCACTCGGGTTTGAAGGTTTGACACCCAAGGAACCGTATTTCGAAGCACCTGTCGTGCTATTTGATGTGAAAAAGTGAAGGAACCAGTCCGTCATAACCATATCTGGGTTCGGGAGCCAGGTTACGAGAGGGGAAGGGTTTTAAGGCACCCCTCTCGCCCAATCCGGAGATCGGTCTCTACTTAGGCATTTTGTGAAAATACTGCGATTCTTCTTTTATTAATCGATTTTTAGCCAATTAGGGCGAGGGAACAGTTTAATGGGGATTAAAGCTGTAGCAATTTGCAAGATGTGATAGATAGCATGGATGCACAGTTAGTATAGGATGAAAACAAACTCCTGTGGGAGTTTAAACAGACTAGGAGGCCCCTGTTTTGGAGTGACGTGCGCAAGAAGAAACCAGCATGCATTGAACAAGTCACTGCATGCTGACACAACCTGCGCACGCCACTACAAGACCTGCGCGCGCCAGTCAGCCTAAGCCCACAGCTCTTATTTTTGACCCTCTAGGCTCTGGAAGGACCAGTGTACACCCAGGACAAACCAAGCAGTTTATAGTAGTTATACTACACAGTTTAAAGGCTGAAAAGCCCTATTAATTAACAAAATACCCCATAAACAGTGTGGGGACAAAACAGTGGCCAAGGGCCTTGTTACCCATGCAAAGGCCAGCCATTGGTTGAGATCGAACCTGTGCACGCGTGTTGCTCCCCGGCACGCGCGTGTCTGAGCCTGCAAACCAGTGCTTGGTTCTACATGATCTGGGTTCTAGGGCATATACAAAAAGACTTCAGTGGTACTCCATAGTAGCATGTATGAATATTGAACTAAAACTAACAGTTTTAACTAAGGAAAGTAGTAAACTAGTTATTAGCATGCTTAACAGTGATCTATATACAAAGTAAAGCATAAAACAGTAGGACACCAATCCCCACGTGGACCTACGCGTGCAGTCACAGAGTGGCATGCTCGTACAGGCGGCCTGCGCGCGCTTGTTCCTACTATGACGGTTTTTGAAACCTTGCTAGCTTTAGGGTCAGGACTGGTATTGATTATCAGCCTTAACCGTGCCAGCCCCCCCTCAAGGATCAGAACTGAGAGCAGAACAAAGGTAAGCTATACCTTTGGCCTTTGAGGTTTGAAAAGTGTTTGAACTTTGAGTTGAGGTTGAGATTGAACAAGGTGATAGAGCTTGTAAAATGAGTGTATGAAGGTGGCTAGAGAGGTGAAGTATCAAGTGTATTAAGGTTTGTGTGACCTTTTGTGCTTAGGGCTTTTAACTTGGTAGAATTTTTTGAACCTTTTTCTTGGAGGAGTATGAGGGGTATATATAGGAGAAGGAGAGATACAACCAACCAAATGTTGGTTGGTTTGGCTTTGGTGGCTAAGTTTCCTCCTTTGGAAAGGTTGGTGGGAATGGTGGCAAAGAGAGGAGCTCAGCCAGTCCACGAGGTCTGGCCGAGGGTTACTTGGTGGTTAAGCTTACCAACCCATAAAGGTAATGGGGATAGGATTAACCGGCGCGCGCGCATGGCGCCCTGGCATGCGCATGCTGCGCCCCGGCGCGAGTGTCATACCAACACGCGCGTGGGTCAATGGTCAAGCTTGACTATTGACCACCACCTGTCCGTTTGACCCGCGCGCGCTGGTTCTCAACCAACGTGTGCCAGTTGGTTTTTTGGCTTTTTAAAGTGGTTTTGGCTAGGTTTGGTTCAAGGGTTTTGCAAACACTCAAAGCTCAAACACTCGACATTCCGAGGGTGTTCTTGATCCGTGTCATCATTGGGGAATCAAAAATAGTAAGTAAACTAATCTGGAAGCCCAGATTGGGGTGTCTACAGGAAGGTTGTTTGTAGAGGGGTGCCTGTGCAATTTGTGATTGTGTGAATATATATATGTGAGGGTGGTGTGCATAAGGGAGAAAAATCTCCCATGCATATTCTCTCTATCTCTCCCATCTCTCTCTCACTCCCATGAAATCTCACCTAAAAACTCGAAACTCTTGAATATCAACCTTCAAACCTCCTTCCATTTGCGTTCTTGAGCTCGTATCTCGGTGGTTTGGGCTTGAAGTGACATATTTTGGTTAGTTCGAGCTTCAGAGTCTAGGGCTTGTGCTATCTCGTGGGTTCTGCCTTCCGAGCTTTGAGGTAGGGATTTCTTGCTCATTCTATGGATCATTGGTTGTCGTCATAGTGTTTGCTTTTGAATAATCTAGAAATCGCTGCTCATAATACTTGGGCACAGATACAACCAAAAGTGTTGTATCAATACACTTAAGTTAAATTTTAGACAGTGAGTTGGGTATCGATACAACCCAAAATGTTGTATCGATACCAGATCCTTAAGGACAATTTTGGTTCCAACTAATCCCACTTTGATTATTTTGACCCCTGATCACTTTTAACCCTCCCTAATCACCCCTCAAACCACTTTTAAACTTGATTGTTCGTACCACAAATGGGTTGTTGCTCAATCTATCTCCTTGAAAGAAATGTGTCGATTCCTATGAGTTGGGTACCCATTTGTCTTCTTGAACTTAAATGATTACGTGGACATTATGGCATGTTATTATAAATGATATAGATTGGTTATGTGTTGAGCATGAGGTTGTGAGGAATGTGAAACGGATAACATAATTGCGAACGATACAAAGAAAGCCACGGATCCACATAAGGTGTGATGCCGAAAATGGGATGCACGGGATCCTTAAAGTCCGGAAGTGCACAAGAAAGCCACGGATCCACCAAAAGGTGAGATGCTAGAATGAATATGGGACGCACGGGATCCCTAGTGCCTGGAATTAGATTCCGGACACGTGACATAGGAAAAACGGAGGACTTTAGAGATTGCTAGTCTACATGTTCATGAACGGTCTTGGTTTTCAAGTCTCATGTTCTTGCTTTTGCTCATATGGAAAGTTTGTTGTATCTAAATTTCTTTCAGTGCATTAATCATCTTATTTACATATAGCTTAAGTATAAATTTCTCCACTGGGCTAGTGTAGCTCAACCTATTATTCTTTGCTAGTACACCACAAGGGCATTGATTTGGCATGCTTGAAGTGCATGTTTGACCATTCATTTGAAAGCTAACAAGGAGGAATTACAAGGGCATCTTTTATAAAATCCTTTTGAAGAAGTAATTGTAATATATATATATATTCTTTTGACTTGGGGACATTTAATCTCTAAACTTACTTTTTTTTGGACTTCTCTAAGAATTTGGGGCCGAAGTGCCATTATTGTAAACTTCTAACCTTGATCGTACTCTTGATGGATTATGGGAAAGCTTTTGGGGTATTAAAGTAGATATTCGCAATGGATTTTCATTTCGAAATGTTAATATTATTTTGCTGAAAATCGAGGGCATGACAAATTTACTATTGATGTATTGTTTAATGGAGTAATAATAGCACTTGTTATCGTTTTAGGAAAAAATAAAGTAAAACATACTCAATTATGACCATTCATAATTGGTGAGATTTTAAAAGTTGAGATGCGTAAATCATTCCTTCCAAAAATTAGACTAAGTGGATTCTCATTCATGTAGATGGTTCTCACTTGACCTTACTCTGTTAACAATTGTGCTATATACACAACAATCCAAACACAATCCCTCATATATATGTGGAACCCATACTCACTAGTGCGTGTAGGCCCCACATGTATGTGAAGGGTTGCGTTTGGATTGTTGAGTACCTACACTTTTTCTTCTGTTAATGCTTCCCCAAACTCCCACTAGCATCCGATATGGTAGGAGAGCATTTTGATCATTTGTTTTGGCAATCTAAAACCCACAATATCAAATTTTGATCATTTGTCATTTCATTTTGATCATTTGAAATGTTTGTTTGATCATTTGTTTGAAATGGAGTATTTGATATTTGATCAAACAAATGGAGTATTTGATATCAAATGGAGTATTTGATATTTGATCAAACAAATGATCAAACAAACAAATGATCAAACAAATGAAATGTTTGTTTGATCATTTTTGATCATTTGTCACCCTCTTTAATGATCAAACAAACATTTCATTTTGATCATTTGTCATTTCTAATTAATAACGGTTCTTTCGAGTACTAGAAAAATGAAATGTTATGGGAAAGGGCGAACAAATATAGTTTTTACTATTTTTTATTGTCAGAAAGGATGAATTTTTAGATCTAAATCACTTTCAACCCATTACGCACGTGTTTGAACAGATAATTGTCGATTTACAGGTGTTGGTGAAACACATATAGAAATCACATGAGATTCATTGTTATTTCTCATACGTGAGGGGAGTATCCTTCATTAAGATAAATCTTAAAAGGTGCCATGAAATTTACCCTTTTCTTTTTGGTTAAATGGAAAAATATATTAGAAAATGATAATTCAGAGTACATAATACGGGGTAGGTCACCCACTAGCATCTTACAAATGAGTTTTGATACAATTAGAAGGCAAAGTCATATAGTAAAACATGGAAAAAGGCTTAGTGCAAGCATCCTTAGCAAGCATGTCCGAACATTTGTTACATTCTTTGTCACGCCTTCGATTTTAAACATAAATATTGGTAATTTTCTATAAAAGAAATCCTCACATAATACCCATATATATATATATATATATATATATCCCAAAAGAGTTTCTTCCAACCTTCTAAAACGTAGTTCCAAAATATTACATCATGAGGCACCACGGCCCAACACTTCATAATAACATGAGTTAAAAAGATAATGAGAGTTTACTGTGGGCTCCCGCGCCCTTTCGGTTCGTAAAGTCGCCACCCGGATTTTCGAGATGGATGATCCGAGAAACCGAGAACTCGTTTGCAAAAGGATTTTGGTCTAGCAAAAACGTTGAGATTTTGGGTTCGGGGGTCACATTACGAATGGGGAAGGTTTTTCTTTAAAAGGCACCCCACTCGCCGGTAAAAACCGGTCTTTACTTAATGTTTTCAAAAGGGGAAATCTTCAAGCATCATCTGGAACATTAAGCTATTTAATAAAGGCAAATAACGGGGAAGGGACATGGGGAATATATCACGTTAGCGTGTACGTGGTGCTGTCTGTACAGTAGTGATAAAATGATGTGAACAGATAGAATAAATAGCATTCAGCAAACTGTCTGGACCCCAGTCATGCTATACACGGCACAGCGAGGCGTCGCGCGTGGCACCTCAACATGCCGTGCGGGGCATCTTCCCTGCTGTCATACTGTCACAGACTACCAAAACGTCATCTAGCTCCTTATTTTCTTCGTACATCTTTTTGAAAAGTTCGTCAGGAACCTCATGACAGTCAGATCATCCCAAAGATGTCGTTATTTTCTCAAAACATTGGCCCGAAGCAACTTTTAACACACTTGATCATTTGGGATGATCTAGAACCTTTTTAAAGAGCCAAAACATGGCTTGTAGATATGGTCTTGTTTTAAAAGAAACAAAAACAGTAAACAACAGATGCAGACAGCCACAACGGAAGATAACTCAGATCCAGACAGCCTGCCTACGATGATATCAACAAATAGGATGTCGTGCGCTGAAGTTCAAGGTGCCGCGCGCCTGGTCATCCAGCGGTGCGGTTCCTCGACCTCAGCACAGTGCTGACTTTATTTTATGAAAATGAGGTTTAGGTCAGGATCTAACCAAAAGGGATTAGACTTGACGACAGAAAAGTCCCCTCAGGGCCAGAACTGAGTCTAGCCCAAGGAAGCTTGTTTTTACCTTTGGTGTTGAGCTTGATCAAGGGTCGTTGATGCAAAAATGAGGATGGATCGTCACAGATGTGGATGAAGGAGTTTGAGTGAGACAAAAAGGGTATGGGTGTGAGAGAAGGTTAGGTATTTTGGGGGATGGGGCCTTGAAGTTAATGAGAGATCAACTTCAATGATGAGAAGGGAGTGATTGAAAGTGCTTAAAGAATGTCTTTTGGGAATAACATTCTTTAAGACTTGGAAATGGAAATGGAAAAGTGGGTATAAAAACTAGAGAGAGAATGCCCAAAAGCAAAGAAGAGAGCCAAAAGGAGAGCTCAAAGAAAGGCCCCTTTCTCTTGAGTGGAGGGGTTAATTTATAGGCAAATGGCCAAGGATTTTGAATTTCAAATAGTGGAGGTATTTTCTGGGCGGGCCAGAAGTCCACTTTCGGCTGAGCCATTCATCAGCTGTGGCTCAAACTGGCGTGGCCGACAGCTTTCTGAGCCAGTCAGAACTTTTCTCAGGGTGCCGTGCGGTGCAGGTTGGTCGCGCACGGCCACTTGAATTTCAAGGTGTCGTGCGCTCCAGTGCCATTCTGCACAGTGCCTCCTTCTTCGGTCCAGGGTCTTTTTGGGCTTTATCTGGGCTCTTTGGGCTTTTGGTTGGTTCGGCTTTCATGGTCTTAAAGGAAATCCTTTTTCAAGCTCACAAAAGTATCGTTTCCTTTACTTCATCATCGGGGCGGACAAAGACTCTCCAAGGTCCGGATTTGGGTGTCTACAGTAGTCCCTCTTTAACGTAACTCGGATACCATTGGTTGGTACGAGTGACGCTTAAAGAATAAGCATCCCAATCCGATGCTCTAGGGCCTTTGAACAGAGACAAAATGAAAATGCGAGTAAATAACAGTGGTGGTCGCGCTCAGGGAGCTGCCTACGTACCTCGTTGTAGGGATCAGTGAAATGCAAGAAAACAAGTCCCGGGGGACGAAATCGTGCAGAGAAAAACAATAGAGTGCTTGCGGTGCCGTGCGTTGTGCGAAAAACTCGAGACGGGCCTACAGGGAGGCAAATTTGAAATTAAGACAAGACGAGCCTACGGAGAGGCGATTTCAAAATCGAGACAAGCCTACGTAGAGGAGAAATCGAGCCTATGGAGAGGCAAAATCGAGATGAGCCTACGGAGAGGCGAATTTGAAATTGGAACGAGCCTACAGAGAGGCGAATTTGAAATTGAAACGAGCCTACGGAGAGGCGAAATTTGAAATTTTGAAATTGAGATGAGCCTACAGAGAGGCCAATTTGAAATTGAGACGAGCCTACGGGGAGGCAAATTTAAAATTGGGACGAGCGTACGGAGAGGTGAATTTTGAAATTGAGACGAGCCTACAGAGAGGCAAATTTGAAATTGAGACGAGCCTACGGAGAGGCGAATTTTAAAATTGAGACGAGCCTACGGAGAGGCAAATTTTGAAAATTTGAAATTGAGACGAGCTTACGGAGAGGCAAATTTTGAAATTGAGACGAGCCTATGGAGAGTCAAATTTGAAATTGAGACAAATTTGAATTTGAGACGAGCTTTCGAGTTGAGCCCCGGAGGACGGTTTTGTTTTTTTTTTTGCAAATTACGGCGGATTTTCGGGGTATGCGAAATCCCACAAGTCCCGGGGGATAAGAATCAAATTGTGCAATAATCAATGCACAACATTCTAAGAGATTTTGCTGCAAAACGGCTGGAAATTGAGTTTTCAAGGAGATTTTGGTGGCTGAGTGGACCAATTTCCGAGAAAAAGCATTTAGTCTTTTGGAGTCAACATGCCATGCGAGCCTTGTCAACGGCGCACGGCACCTATTTTTCCCAGGCACCCTTTCGATTTCCGAGAAAAGTTGACAGGTTTTAATGGTGCCATTACTTCGGGCGTGCCCCTTCGATGGCTGGGGCTTCTTTATAAGCATGGGGGGTGTCACCCTCTATGCACCACCAACAAATTCTCTAAACTCTTTCTACATTCTTCGCACCCTTCAAGACCAGTCCATGGCGAACAACGATTTGGCAGCGCGGGTGATCGCGTCGTTTCTGTATCAAAAATAATTATGAAAACAGAATAATTACTACTACCTAAAAGATAGCGATAAGTACTCCGAGTATCGTCCTCAGGGATTACGAAGGCTGAGTTACAGTTATTTCAATCGATTTCGAAATTAATTCGGACAAGAATTTGATTGTTTGATTTCCTAAATTATGCAAACTAAAGTGATATAAAGCAATCAAAAGTAAAGAGAGTTTATGGGAGAAAAGATCTAGGGTTTCGAATCCACTCGACCCGTTGTAACAATATTTATATGATGATAAAGGTTAATTACTCGAATCAATCCGGATATCGTTAGGGTTCGCGGGCCCTCACGGTATCGCTTAAAAATATTTATGAATCACCAAATAGCATGGGCTATCGCCGCCTAGCACGAACAGTCTTACTAGTACGATCCGTCTCTATGGCACGGATCGTCTAATAGCACGATGCGTCTTACGGAGTATAACTCATCTTACTCAGTTATCACAAACAATTAAGAATCGTTGTATGAACGTGCATAAAAATCTAGAAAATCATACACAAGATTTGATAGAGAAAGTTAATACCGCAAATAAATCCCCAAGTTATACAACCACGATTCGAATAATAAAACACTAAATCAAAACATAAATATTATTACTCAGAGTTCGAGTTTCATCTATACCCTAGAAACGAGTTTAGCCGGACATCGGAGATGAGAACATCACTCTAATTTTCCTATTGACTGCCGTGACTAGGAACAATGGACTGCTTCCGGCCGTGACGTGCAGCGCCGTGGTTCAGAAAGTATCCTGATCAATCTGCGCAGCCCTATTTTTTCTCCACTGTAATGCGTGCCTCCAAAAAGTCCTTGCCTCGGTTTATGTCTGTGTCCCCCAATCCCAGCCGTGAGTCTCCCTTTCATAAGCTGTAGCCGACTTCCTCTAAAAACCCTTAATTCTCTCCTTTTTTAATTCCAAGCCCAGAAAGCCTTTTTTAAGGGGGCCCCCTTTTCTTTTCGTCCAACTCTTAATTAAAGAGACCAATAAACAATTAATTCTTGGGCCCACCAAGACTTGTGTATTTTGTAATGCCTCCAACCAATTTCAATTCTAAAGCGTACAGTTCGAGTATGTCACACGGCCCACGCTTAACCCGGCCAACAAACTGCCATGTTTCGTCACTTGACTTGGTTTGTCCGTTTTTATTTCATTAAACCTTCAAATACCTAGAACACGAAAGTCAAGCATTAAACACTGAGTAATAATATAAATGGACTTAGCGAGGATAAATTAAGGGGCGCGTATGTGAACATTACGCGCCTACCACACCCCCCAACTTACACTTTGCTAGTCCCGAGCAAAGAAAAGAAAATGCTACTAAAAAAAGTAAATTAAAATTGATAGTTCTTTTAAACCCCCAGGTGGCCCCGGTAGGACGAGTGAAGTCTCGTGAGGGTTTTCAGCAGTGATCACCCACAAAACACCGTGAATCCTCTTACACGGAACCCACAACCTGCAAGTAACTCATCAATCTTTCAAGCCAAGGCACAAAATCATTGCACAAGTATTGTTAGGCAACACTAGTTCAAAATGCTATCAAGACATGCATATAAACTATGACACCTAATATAGTGTGTGTGGAACACTTAGACTTAATCACCGATGAAATGCCACTCAAAGTTCTCTTCGGATCGAGTTTCGACTTCAATTCTCACAGTGTCATGCACTCACAAATAAAATCGCTCGAAACAAGGTGCATTATGAACTCTCAAGTGTGCGGTTTGGAAGTTATGTAATTGAAAGCAAAACACTTCGCACACTATGACACGAAAAGAATGTTAATATGGTGTACACACGGTCTCATGGATGGAACACCAAGCATTGGAACTCTCTCTCATATCCATCAATCCACTTTCCATCACCCCAAGGATCAAATAGGACTTTAATTCGGTTATAATGTTGGGTAAAGGAAAGTGTGTAAAGGCTAGGATAAATCAAATTCAAATGTCTGAGAAAAGGCAAGCAACTTAAGGCTAATTTAACAATGCGCGCCCATTTTTTTTTCTCTTTTCAACTCCACTTTATCTCTCCTTCTAACTTTTCAGTATTTTTCAACCATAAAGCAACAATTCCTCCTTTTCAACATATTGGTGTCCCTTTTTATTTTTGTCTTTTGCTCTTTTTTTTTTTTTACTTCTTTCTTTTTTTAAGGGACACCACCCATTCAAGCACACAATTCACAATCTACCCAAAAATTTCACCTTTACATTCTTGCCTTTCTCCAAACACAATATGGAAGGTGGAGCTAACCAAGAAAAGGCCAAGTATAAAAGGCTCAAAGTGGCTTGCAAGGGATAAATGTAACACAGAGGAACGAACCGGCCCAAACATCAAGAAAATGCCTATCATCTTTTCCCAGGGGTGCAACGTCCATGTGATAAACCAAAACCAAGAGATATTATCGATCATGTGTTCAAGTACCAACACTCAACAATCAAGAATAATGAGACCATCAACGAGTATATCCTTTTCATTGACAAACTGAGAAATTACGTGACACCACTCCAACAAAAAGCTAAGGCACGAAAGCTCACTAGGGCATAAGTCTCCACTAATCTTGCCATCGAGAACATTCAAACGACACCCACAGGCAAACTAAGTCCAAATAGACGTGAAGTGCAAAGGTGCAAGCGCCATAGCTACATGCATTAACAAGATAGCATAAATAACTAACAGTCCGCAAAGTACCACAGCAATGCCAGCGTGTCTCAACTCAAGCAACCAATAAATACCTCGCAAATTTCAAGTTGCATGCAAGAAAGATCCCACTATTTTTTTAATTTTTCAAAATTTTAATTTTTTTGGATTTTAAAGACTAAACAATGAAAAAGAACAAAGTGATCCCTCCCCCCAACTTGAACTATTCAATGTCCGCATTGAAGGCATAAAAATAAAAAGATAGACATAAACATAAAAGAGAGGAAAAATATCACCTCGAACGAAGAATTACGCAGGATGTAATGTGAGAGGGAAGAAGACCCCCCAACTTGGATGGAAGCAACCTGCAATGTTAGTCCTCCCAACAAAAAGAAAGAATAATAAAAGTAACTAGCCTAAGAAAGAAATAAGAGAAGGAGAAGACAAAAAAATAAAAATAAAATTTATACAAAAAGATAATGCCATTCACTCTCGTCACATGAAACCCAAACTTCTATGACACTAAGGAGAGCAACTACTATGAACGTCTCACCCAACTTCAAGCTCTCCGTTAAAAATTGTACGCGACCATGCCACAAAATTAAATACTTAGAATATCTCAATTGCCTTAGCCGCTTTTGAAGTTGGAATTCCACCAAGTCCGCATTCCAAACCAAATTAACTTTCGAGTTGTTGATGAGTTGCAGAAAAAATGGATGATAAACCACAATAAAATTATCAACACCAAGAAAATCAACTGGTTCTAACTCGATAATCTCTTCTAATGGTGGATGCTCAAAAGGAGTGTTGGTACCATCTATAACTGAAGGCATTTGATCAACATGGTCAAGTGGAATTGGGCCAATTTTCGACAATGGCTCCTCAAGAGTTTTCATATCAAAAGAAATCTCAAGGGAACAAGAAAAATTCACTTGAGGAGAACATTGGACATTATTCTCATCACTTAATTCAAACTCCATGATTGTTTCCACTTCCAAATCTATAGCCCTTTTACTAGCAACAATTGGCTCTACTTGCTCTTCTACTCTAGCCTGAGAATTCGCTTCTTTAACATTTATACTGTGAACCCAAGATTGCCAATTTTCAGCTAATTGATCCAAATAATCCCACCCTTTTTCAGCAATTTTATCCGAAAATGCATCGGCATGCATTCTATCCACAAGCTGGCGCGTTGTAGGTTTTAAGCTCTTATAAAAAATGTGACTAAGGTCACCTACTTCACAGCTATGTTCTGACCAAAAGAATATGGGATCTCTAAACTGCCACCAGTAATGTGTTAAAGACTCTTCATCTAGTTGATAAAAGTTTACGAGATCTTGTAGAAGCATATGAGTCTCATATATGGGGGAAAATGTTTTGAAAAATTGCATTTCAACCTCTTGCCAGGTAACAATTGATCTAAGATTCAATGAATAGAACCAACTCTTTGCCGTGTCCTTCAAAGTTGATGGAAATAATCTTAATAGAGCAATTTTATCGTTTGCACAAACCTCCTCAAGTTTTACAACATGCGCACACGGGTTTTCGGAGCCTGAGCCATGAAAAATTGGAAGTGAATGAATCAACTCAAGCCTCATCTCAATGTCCCAAGAATAATTTCCAAAGTAAGCCATTAATTTATTTTTCTAATTTCTAAAAAAAAAATATATGGTAAAACTACTCTACTAAAGCAATTAAAAAAAAAAGAATTAAAATAAAAACAAGAACTCACAGTGATACGACGCAAATTCAGTTACCGCAACAGACTTCCTTATATGCCAATCAACCGTAAAGTCATAAAAAAAACCTGTACTAGAGAAGAAAAAATACAAAAACAAAACAAAATAGTAGAGAAAAAAAAATCTATCCTAAAAATTAAAATAAAAATTAAGTAAAACAACGCAACCGTGCTTGTAATCCCCGGCAACGGCGCCAAAATTTGATCGTGTCGTTTCCGTATCAAAAATAATTATGAAAACAGAATAATTACTACTACCTAAAAGATAGCGGTAAGTACTCCGAGTATCGTCCTCAGGGATTACGAAGGCTGAGTTGTAGTTATTTCAATCGATTTCGAAATTAATTCGGACAAAAATTTGATTGTTTGATGTCCTAAATTATGCAAACTAAAGTGATATAAAGCAATCAAAAGTAAAGAGAGTTTATGGGAGAAAAGATCTAGGGTTTCGAATCCACTCGACCCGTTGTAACAATATTTATACGATGATAAAGGTTAATTACTCGAATCAATCCGGATATCGTTAGGGTTCGCGGGCCCTCACGGTATCGCCTAAAAATATTTATGTATCACCAAATAGCATGGTGTGGGCTCCCGCGCCCGAAATGAGCGCTTCGCTCGAAGAGTCGCCACCCAGATTTTTGAGATGGATGATCCGAGAAACCAAGGAGTCGTTTGGAAAAAGGCTTTTGGTCTAGCGAAAACGTTGAGATGTTAGGTTCGGGAGCCACGTTACGAATGGGGAAGGTTTTTCTTTAAAAAGCACCCCATTTGCCCGGTAAGACCGGTCTCTACTTGATGTTTGAAAAAGGGGGAATCTTCAACATTATTTGGAATATCAAGCTCTTTAATAAAGCACGTAACGGGAGAGGGACATGAGGAATATATCACGTTGACGTGCGGGTGGTGCTATCTGTACAGTCGTGATAAAATGATATGAATAAATGGAGATAAATAGCATTCAACAGACTATTTGGACCTCAGAGTACGGCTCACGGCACCCTGAGACGCCGTGCGAGGCATCTCAACATGCCGTGCGCGGTAGCTGCTCTGCTGTCAAACGGTTGGGCCTCAGAATACCGCTCACGGCACTATGAGATGCCGTGCGAGGCGTCTCAACATGCCGTCTTGCGCACTGCTCTACTGTCAGATCGTTGCAGTCTTTCAAAATATCATTTAACTCACTAGTTTCTCTGTAGATCTTTTGAAAACTCACGAATAGCCTCACGGCGGTCAGATCATCCCAAAAACATCATTATCCTTCCCAAAGCATAGTTTTAAAGTAGTTTTCAACGTTTTTAATCACTTGGGATCATCTTGAAAAGATTTTAGAAGAGCCGGAACGTGGCTTGTAGATATGGTCTTATTTTAAGAGCTTACAAAAACAGCAAACAGCAAAAACAGGCAGCCACAGCAAAGGAAAACTCAGATCCAGCCAGCCTGTTCACAATAGCGCTAGTGTGCACCATGCCGTGCGCTGAGAGTCAGGGTGCCGTGCGTCTGATCAACAGACCGCGCGGTTCCCCAACCTCAACACAGTGTTGGTTTTATTTTATGAAAATAGGTTTTGAGTCAGGATCTAACCAAAAGGGATTAGATCTGCTGACAGAAAAGTGCCCTCAGGACCAGAACGGAATCTAGTCCGAGGAAACTAGTTTATACCTTTGGTTTTGAGCTTGATCAAGGATCGTGGATGCAAGGATGTGGATGGATCGTCACGGATATGGATAAGGGAGGTTAGATGAGACAAAGGGAGTATGGGTGTGAGTGAAGGTTAGGTGTTTTGGGGTGATGAGCCTTTGAAGTTAACGAAAGATCAACTTCAATGATGGTGAGGGAGTGAGTGAAAGCACTTAAAGAAGGTCTTCTGGGAATGACATTCTTTAAAGCTTGGAAATGGCCATGGGAGTAAGAAAGTGGGTGTAGAAATTTGGAGAGAGAAAGTAGAGTGAGAAAGCCAAGAGAAAGGCAGGAGAGGGACTCAAAAGAAAGGCTAAGAGGGATCCCTTTCCCTTGAGTGGAGGGGTTAATTTATAGGCAAAGGGCCAAGGATTTTGAATTCAAATGGTGGAGGTGTTTTCTGGGCGGGCCAGAAGTGCATTTTCGGCTGAGCCAGTCATCAGCTGTGGCTCACACTGGCGTGGCCGACAGCTTTCTGAGCCAGCCAGCTTTTTGCTCAAGGTGCCGTGCGGAGGGGTTTGGCTGCGCACGGTCCCTTGAATTTCTCAAGGTGCCGTGCGCTCCAATTTGGCTCCGCACGGTACCTCCTCCTGTGGTCCAGGGCCTTTTGGGCTTTGTTTGGGCTTATATCTGGGCTTTTCAGGCTTTTTGGGTTTTTGGGCTTAGAGAGATCCTTTTTCGAGCTCGCAAAGGTATCGTCTCCTCTATTTTCATCATCGGTGTGGACAAAGACTCTCCGAGGTCCGGATTGGGGTGTCTACAGTAGTCCCTCTTTAACGTAACTCGGATACCATTAGTTGGTACGAGTGACGCTTAAAGAATAGGCATCCCAATCCGTTGCTCTAGTGCCTTTGGCCAGAGACAAAACGAAGACTGTAAGTAAATATGATGGTGGTCGCGCTCGAGGAGCTGCCTACGTACCCCGTTGTAGGAATCAGACCAGTGTAGTTCAATTGGGACAATGCAATGCGAGAAACGAGTCCCGGAGGACGAACTTATGCAAAGAAGTGCTTGCGGTGTGGTGTGTCATGCAAAGTATTAAAACACCTGAGACAAGCCCCCAGGAGGCAAAAGTTGAGACGAGCCTTCGGGAGGCGAAAAGAGACGTTAGGCCTGTTGGGCCGTGGCTCAGGAGACGAAGAGGCGTTAGGAGCCCTCGGAGGGCGAAAATTTTTTTGAGACGAGCCATCGGAGGGCGAAAATTGATTTTTGAGACGAGCCCTCGGGAGGCGAAAATTGAATTTTGAATTTTTTTTTTTGAGACGAGCCCTCGGAGGGCGAAAATTGAATTTTGAGACGAGCCCTTGGGAGGCGAAAATTGAATTTTAAATATTTTTTTTTTTTTAGACGAGCCCTCGGAGGGCGAAAATTGAATTTTGAATTTTTTTTTTTTTAGACGAGCCCTCGGAGGGCGAAAATTGAATTTTGAGACGAGCCCTCGGGAGGCGAAAATTGAATTTTGAATTTTTGAGACGAGCCCTCGGAGGGCGAAAATTGAATTTTGAGACGAGCCCTCGGGAGGCGAAAATTGAATTTTGAATTTTTGAGACGAGCCCTCGGGAGGCGAAAATTTAATTTTGAGACGAGCCCTCGGGAGGCGAAAATTGAATTTTGAATTTTTGAGACGAGCCCTCGGAGGCGAAAATTGAATTTTGAGACGAGCTCTCGGGAGACGAAAATGGAATTCTGAATTTTTGAGATGAGCCCTCGGGAGGCGAAAACTGAATTTTGAATTTTGGACCTGCTGGTGAGTCCCGGAGGACGAATACCGAGAAAAAGGCGAATGCGGCGAATTCCCGGGGGATTAAGTGGCGCCGTAACCGAAGCACGACATTCTAAGAGACCTTTACTACAAAACGGCTGAGGATTGAGTTCCCAAGAGGATTTTGGTGGCTGATTGGGTCAATTTTCGAGACAAGGCATTTAAGCCTCTGAGCCAGGGTGCCGTGCGGTCTGGATTATAGGCGCGCGGCACCTCGATTTCCCAGGCGTCCCTTCGATTTCCGAGAACAGTTGGCAGGTTTAAGGGTACCCATTAATTCGGGTGTGCCCTTTCGTTGGCTGAAACATCTTTATAAGCATGGGGGGAAGGGTGCCTCAATGCACTACAATCACAATCCTAAGAGTCTCTCTACTTTCTTTTTCTCCTTTTAAAAGAACAGGCTGTTTTCGTAGTTTCGGGATGGACAACAGCCGTTTGGCGGCTCGCGTCGAGGCTCTGGAGGCCGAGATGGCTTACTATCGTGGAGAGATCGAAGAGTTAAACACGCAAATTGCGAGGCTCATCACAACCATCCGCTCCCTTCGTCGGGCTGTCTCCAATCTTCAAGATTTCTGCTTCGACCAGTTAGATGACAAGGACGACCCGGAGTCTGTCCCTGGGCACGACTCGGAGGATACGGTGGAGGATTCCGAGGGCAACCCAAATGGCTCGGATGACCACTCGGGCGGGGCAAGTGACTGAGACGGAGGCCGGAGAGGGAAGAATGAAGGGCAGTAGGCCCATTTTCTGCTTTTGTTATTTTTCTTTTCCTTTTCTTCTTCTCTTCTCCTTTTTTTTTTTTGAAATGTAATGGCAAATTCCGGGGGTTACCCCGGATTTTATTAATGAAAAGTCCCTTCTCCCTCTGCTCTTCTGTATTCCATACTCCTAACTCTGAGCCGAATCGAACATGAAAGTGCCAAAACTGTCTCCAGGAAGCAAACTGTCGAAGTAAATCAACATGCCGTGTGCAGCTAATCTAGGGACGCACGGTGCCGCAAACTGAGAACACTGCATATGCGCCCAGGGTGCCGTGCGACTGAGCTAAGGTACCGTGCGGCCAAGTTAGCTTCGAACCCGGTCCAAAGTTGGCTTCCGAGCAAACCGGTTCGGGGGATATATATATATACACGCGGGGTGTACACAGTACACCCCACTTCGAAATTTCCCTCTCTCTCTCAGTCTCTCTCTCGATCACTCTCTCTCTCTCGATCATCTCTCTCTCTCTCTCGCTGCTCCCTCTCTCTCGATCATCTCTCTCCCTCTCGATCATCTCTCTCTCTCTCTCTCGCTGCTCCCTCTCTCTCGATCATCTCTCTCCCTCTCGATCATCTCTCTCTCTCTCGCTGCTCCCTCTCTCTCTCGCTGTGCTCTCTCTCTCTCTCTGTGCCTCTCTCTCTCTCTCTGGACTGCTCTCTCTTTCTCTCTCTCTCATATACATCGATCATGGAGCCAGGTGACATTTCTGGTGACGATACGTCACTCCGGGCTGGGACCACACCATCTCCTATTCTTCCGGAGGATGGCACGACAGTTGGGGCGGAGCCAGGGGCCCTTGGGCAGCCGGCATTGGTCGGGGAAACCGCGGCCATGGCTGCCACGGTGGTAGGTACTGGCGGTGGCGATGGTGGCGGTTTTGTGGTGGCCGGGTATGGTCAGGAGGTCGAGACTCCGAGTGCAGTGGAGTCGGGGAGCGACGTTGGGGTTTCGGGCCGGCCGGAGGCGGCGGCCAGCGTTGAGGAGAGGACCACGGAGGGTCACGGTGGTGGTAGTTTAGACCCGATGGGGGAGGAGACGGAGGCCTCTCCCGTGAGGGAGCCTCGGACTGACTTGGGGAAGGCCCCCATCGTCGAGGACGAGCCGGTGGTGGAGGACACGCCACCTTTGTTTGTGGGCAGTGGTGTAGGCGCAGGGTCGTCACGCCCCGTAGGCACGGGTGACTACCTGGCGACGGCGTCCATGGAGGACGTGCTGGAGTTGGTGCACAGGTTTCCTGGGTTGGGGGACGCTTTACTCGCGGCCCGTGAGGCGGAGTTACAGGCCGGGCTTGAGACCGAGGGTGTTAGAGAGCCGGAGGCTGAGGAGAGGCGAGCTGAGGAGGCCGGGGTGATGGCTCCTCGCGTCACTGTGGTGGCTGAGGCGATACTGGCGTTGCAGGGGCGAGGGCCCTACGACGAGGCGGCCTACGTGCCCTTTCAGCACGTGGTGGTGCCTTCACTTTTCGACCCCTACACTCCGAGGAGGCCGACTTACGACGAGGCTCTGGTCTTGAGGGACCCTCAGCAGCACCTTTCTTTGCGACGAGACGAGGTATACTTTAGACATCTGTATTTCAAATTCTAATGCACCGTATTTCCATTTCATTGCATCTAAGTACACCACTGTATGGTATGCCATGCCTGTTTACTGAATATTTGTCGGTTTGTCGTGACAGGCGATCTCGCTCTCGTGCTACGGAGGTTCGGCGGCTGTGCCGACGTTTTGGGAGAGGCTGCCTGAGGCTTCACGGGAGATAGTGAGGCAGGCAGGCTTCGGGGAGTTTGTAGGGGTGTTGGCGAGGGGCGTGTGCAACGACCGCCCGGTGGTGAGGGCTCTGGCTGAGAGGTGGTGGGACACGACGAATACCCTCCATTTTTCTTTCGGTGAGCTGACCGTGACGCCGTTGGACTTCTCGGCGATCACCGGTCTCAGGGTCGGAGGTGACCCTATTCCTTTTGACGCTGCCACAGGGAGGCAGGCGGCGTTCAATGGCGATCTTTGGGACACGAGCTGAGGGCAGAGGGGGACGATGCGAAGTACGCCCAGCTCCTGAGGTTTTGGACAGAGAGGCTCCCGACCGACAGGGCGGAGGAGGAGCAGATGGCGAGGTGCTTCCTGCTGTACTTACTTGGTGCGTCCCTGTTTCCCAACAGGCGCAACCGAGTGCACCTTTCACTTCTCCCAGCCCTGAGGGACGTCGGGGAGATCGCCCGCTTCGACTGGGGAGGTGCGGCGCTGGGGACGTGCTATGCCTTTATGGGCTCTCTTTCCCGTGGGGCAGGAGTGAGTCTCGGAGGCTATTGGAGGGTTTGGGAGGTACATTTCTTTTCCTTTCTCATGAATAGTTAGCTTTCCATTTATATCAATCCAATGTATATCTTGTGCTAACTTTCAATGTCTTGAATTGCAGCTTTGGACGTACGAGGTGATAGGGATGTACCCTCCCGAGACCACGTGTCCCGATGACACGATACTCCCCCGAGCCCTACGCTGGTCGACAGAGTATAAGGGCGTGAAGAGGGGGAGAGGCAAGCTGGATGCCTTCCGCCTGTACCTGGACGAGCTGCGTCCTGATCAGGTATCAAAGTACTTTCATTTCTGTTGCTTGTTTCCATTCAAACAGCGCTTTGATATTGCTTATTCTTGATGACAGGTCCACTGGCGGGTGTGGGACCGCTTCGAGATCCCCTACGTCGTGCAGAGTAGGGTGGTCACTAGGGGCAGGGTGCTTCTCGAGTCCCCTTACGGCTGGCAGTGGTACTTGGGTGACCGAGTGTCACGCCAGTCGCTGAGGCTGGACGCTTTTCGAGTCCCTGGGCCGGCTTCACTGATGCGGAAGGGCGGACCAAGATATCTGCAGAGGAAGTCGGCGATTCACGGCCGGACCTCGAGTTGGAGCCGTTCTTCGAGGCGGAGTCTTGGTCTTCGCCGACTACGCAGAATCTTGTTCTCGATGTCGATGGCGGTGCAGAGGATACGTCTTTGTTTGGGAGGCGGCGTGGCGGCACGAGAGGTGCTTAGAGGAGGAAGGGAAGGAAGAGGGATAGAGGTGATGGAGCCAGTGGAGGAGGCGGAGGTCGCGGTGGCGAGGTCACGGCGAGGCGCAGGCCCGAGCGGTGCTAGCCTCCTTGCCCTTTCTTGGACAGTGGACGTGGCGACCCCTCAGGGAGTCCCTGGTTTGGTCGCGGTGCCACGCCCTCTCCTGTTGAGGCTCGGGGTTCCTTGCTCAGGTATAACATGTTTTCAATATTTTGTACATTTGCTCTGCTTGCATATTCTGATCAATTCCCTTCATTGCAGGCTCCTCCAGGGTACGTGAAGGAGATGGCGGAGGCCATGATGGGCCTGGAGCAGCTGGTGAGGCAGTATGCCATGGGCCATCCTCCGGAGGTGTTGCCACGTACTGGCGGGATTATGGTAAACTCTCGAACCCTAGTCATTTGCTTTACTTCTACTGCTTATATTATGATGCAAATGTCATATGAATGCTTGTACCATTGCAGGCCAGAGGAGGGGCTACACGAGGGTTGCGGCGGAAGTCCGTCCGCCCGATAGTACGACAGGTCTCCTCTGCCTGCTCACGAGAGGAGCCGGCGTCGAAGAGGACACGACGCTCTGTAGGGACCGAGGACGAGCCTGTCGACGTCTCCGAGGACGATACACCCGAGCCCACAGACGTCGACCTGGAGGCTACCTCTGGAGGCACTGTGCCCAGGGCCACTGGCACTCCCGAGGTGAGTAGTTCTCCAGCGATGGAGGAGGTCTCTGAGGAGGACGAGGAGGAGAGCGAGGGCGAGGACGAGGATGAGAGTTGAGCTCCCCTTTTGTTTTGCATTTTTGACGGAGCCTGCGTGCTTCTTTTTGTAGGGCGCCTGTTTGCCTTAGGACATTGATCATTGGGCCATTGTGCCCCTTTTTATACTTCGATTCATGGACGCCTGTGGGACATATATACAGAGATTTTGTTCTTTCATTGTTTATGTCATTCAATTTCCTTTTGTTTGCACAAAGAAAACTGAATAACCAAAACATTAACCGAACTGTGCAACTAGTCGCTGAGCTGAATGTGAGGTTTGTGAGGAGGGACATATTAACAGTCGAAGTATATTGACAGTGGAATAGAAATCAAAGAAGGCAAGCAAACCGTTGTAAAGTAGACTCCGCATTCAAGACTTTATATAGACACCTTTACAACAGACCCCAAACATGAATATGAGACAATAATGACCTTTGAATCTTGCTATGATGCTTAGGAATTCTATTTTGCCTCTGGAATATGCTCGAAAAGTAGGAAAATGTTGACTCTAACATGTGACATTTTCGAGTTTTGACTCTGGGCGTGAACCGGAACTTGGACTAAGTCACTTTTGACCATTATGACTTGTGAGAATCGAAAGAACGACTTAGAATGACCCGAAAAGGATTTTGACTCCTTGACATGGCTTAAGAAACAGATTTTATCAAGTTTTCGTGCCACGACGACGAATCCCGGGAGTTATCTTGAAATGAAACATCCCTGAAGTCTCAAATACCCGTTAGAGTGTGTTTAGGTGCTGGTTGGTGCTTTGTAGGGCCTTGATTCTATCTTGAGGTGTTGCTACTAAAAACTGCAGAAATACAGAGTCAAGGTGTCGTGCGGATAGGCCAAGGTGCCGCGCGGGTGGGAATCTGCTTCACGGTACCTTGAACACTCTGCAGTGGAATTTCTCTCGTTTCAACATGCCGTACGACCCATCAAGGTGCCGTGCGAGGCACTTTTTCTGACAGATTACTGTTTTGTTGTTTTCCCAAGGCAGATGGCTCGGGGGTTGAGGTTTGACCCATGCAGTGGCATTTCTGAGCCAGTGCATGTTTGTTTTGGACCTTTTAGGACTTGACCAAGCCTGTCCCTATGTTGGACTCATGGAAAACTTGTACTTTTGAAACCCGAGGCTCTTTGAAAGTTGAAGTTGTCCTTCCACCTCTCCTATAAATTCGGGCTCTTTCATTCTATATTCTCCTCATCCAACTCTTGTCCTCCTTCTTTGCTTCTTGAAATGGCTCTTTCTCTTACCGGTTCACTTCGTCCATGGTTGGCTTCGATGGAAGGTGTCAATTGGCTCAACTTCCGAGCTCACGGTCTCTACTCCATGAGGTACCTCCGCAACATCCGCCTTCGCCCCGAACTTTTGAGGGCAGCCGTGAGTTTCTGGGATCCGGAGGTTCACGTGTTTCGGTTTGGCGATTAGGAGCTCTGTCCCACTGTCGAGGAGTTCCGTGCGTACCTCGAGGGCTTTGGTTCAGGGGAGGTCATCATTCCTCCTGTGCGCGAGAGCGCTTACAGGGTCTTGGCTGCGGCCCTTGGGTTGGGTGATGGTGCTGCTCGCTACTTGGTTAGGAATGGCCATCTTAATGTCATGCGCCTTATTGAGCTATTTTCTCCTCCTGGCGATCTTGGAGACATGACTTATCAGACCCGACGCATGACTGCTCTCTGCATGTGCCTGCTTGCGGCCTATCTCTTAGTTCCTTCTGCCGGTCATGTTAGTTCGGCGCTGGTCAGCGTTGCCGTTCAGGTAGAGGCTCGAAAGGACGTGATTCCGATGGTTTTGGCCGAGACATTGATTGGTTTGGACGAGGTTCGTTCTGGAGGGACCGAGACCTTCGGTGGCAGTCCCCTTCTCCTACAGGTTGGCTTCTCACTCAGCTCTTCTTTTTCGAGTTTTTCTCACGTTCTCATTTTACCTCAACACTCGGCTTGGCTTTCTACGGTTTCTTACTTGTTTTCTCTCTTCCCACAGATTTGGCTTTGTGACAAGGTGAATGTGCTGACCATTCCTTCTGGCAATTGGTCATATGAGGCGAGGTTACTGTCTCAGTGATGCTTCGAGTTTGAGGACAGGAGCAGGGTCGAGTGGGTCGACTTCCTCAGGCGCCGGCGAGCGGAGACTATTGCTTGGAGGTGCCGATGGCTAGATCTTCCTCCCATGACAGTGCACTACATGGGCCCTCAGTGGGTCGTCCTTGCCGGTTTGGGAGCTTTTACCTTCTACATCCCTTATCGCATCCAGCGACAGCTAGGTTTGAGGCAGGAGGCCCCTGCCGAGGTTCTCGTGGATGTGGTTCTGCCTCTCTTCAGCCATTCGGTTCTTTGCCACTACCAGCGCTTTTGGATGACACGCGAGGTGACCGACGCACATCCTTATCCTTCTGTTGCGATGCGCGGGAGTTATCGAAAGTGGCTTAGGAGGGACATTGCAGCGAGGGCTGGAGCCCAAGGAAACTGACTCGATTCTACTTCCCTGACCGTTGAATAAACTGTGGACCCTCTTCTCATTATGTTGTATTTCTTTTGGTTTTGAAAGCTTTGCCCAACCTTATGTAGCAGAAGCAATCGTGTTAATAAAAGCGAGTCTTGGAGGGTTTCCCCCTTCTCGACTTTTGTTTTTCAAATCTTCTCAACCTGGATCTTTATTTTGATGGATTGTGACCAGGTCTCAATGTGAGACTGCCTACGTATCCTCCTGGCGAAGGAATCAGGTCATGACGTAGTTCAGGGTAGGGTTCGCTCTGGTTTAACACTCTCCTTTTGCGCTCTAACTTTTGCCTAGAACCGCCCTTTCGGGTTTTCGGTCTAGCGAGCTCATTTATTGTATGCCTTAACTTCTACCTAGGATGCCCTGACGGGTTTTCATCCTAGCAGGCTTTGCCCTAATTTTTGCCTAGGACTGCCCGCCCTAGCGGTTTTCAGCCTAGCGAGCTTCTCTCAGGGGTAATAACGTTTGAGTTGATCCAGGTTGACCAAGGTTGAGAATTCATTTCCGTCCAAGTCGATGAGTTGCGTAGCTCCTCCGGAAAGGATGGTCTTGATAATGTACGGCTCGGACCACTTTGGTCGAAACTTTCCTCGTGGGTCGTAAACCGGAGCCCGGATTTCCTTCAAAACCATGTCACCTTCTACCAAGTTCCTGGGTTTCACTTTCTTGTTGAATGCCCGTGCAATCCTTCGTTGGTACCCTTGGATGTGGTAAAGAGCCCTTAACCGGCGTTCATCGAATAGCATAAGTTCTTCGAATCGATTGCTCAACCATTCTGCCTCTTGGATTTCACATTCAATCATAGTTCGAAGAGATGGGACTTCCAATTCGATGGGGAGCACCGCTTCCATTCCGTAAACCAAAGAGTAGGGGGTTGCTCCCGTTGGTGTTCGCACAGACGTGTGATACCCCCATAGAGCCAGGGGTAGTTGTTCATGCCAGTCCCTTGCGGATTGAATGGTCTTCTCCAGAATGGCTTTGATTGTCTTATTGGCGGCCTCCACGGCGCCATTAGTCTGCGGCCGATAAGTCGTCGATTTGTGCACTTGAATTTGGAACTCATCCAAAACTTCCCGGGCTCGTCCTTTGAAATGAGCCCCATTATCGGATACGAAAGCTTGGGGGACCCCGTATCGGTAAATGACATTTTGCTTGATGAAATGTGCAACTTGAACCGCACTCAAAATGGCATAGGAAGCAGCTTCTACCCATTTTGTGAAATAATCGACGGCTACTAAAATGAACTTGTGACCATTGGATGCTGGCGGCACTATCCTTCCGATGACGTCAATTCCCCATGTCGAGAAAGGCCATGGTGAGGTCATTTGTTGCAGCTCATGTGGCGGGACATGCGTGAGATTAGCATGAATTTGGCACCTTCTACACCTTCGCACATATTCCACACATTCCGTTTCCATGGTATTTTCTTAGCGAGCATTATACCATTCATGTGAGGGCCACATACACCTTCGTGGACTTCCTCCATTACCCTCTTCGCATCTTCCCCATGGACGCATAACTTGTGCGTACCGCAGTGTGATCTTCGGTATAGATTCCCTCCACAGATAATGTATTGAGCCGCCATCCTCTGGAGAGCGATTCGGTCCTTCTTGCTTGCTCCCATGGGGTACTCTCCTCTTTCTACATATCTCCAAATCTCGAAGTACCATGGCTGACCATCATCGGGTTCTTCGATTGTCATGACATGCTGGTAGACTGGAGTATCCCTCTGTTCTATCACAATCGGTCTTAACTTTATGCCAATAGGGATCTCGACCATCGATGCCAACGTTGCCAAAGCGTCTGCGAATTGATTTTTGAACCTCGGGACATGAGTGAAAGTTACCCTGGTGAAGTGGGGGATGAGATCTTCGAGATCGTGGTGATATGGCTTTAGTTTTTCTTCCTTGACTTTCCAATCACCATTTGCCTGGGACACGACCAAGTTCGAATCTCCCACGACTTCCAGTTTTTCTATGCCGATCTCAATGGCTGCCTCCATACCCACGATGCAAGCCTCGTACTCTGCCTGATTATTGGTGACTTCGAAGTTAAGCTTGAACGCCAACGGGATGTGCGATCCATCGGGCGAGATGAGCAATACACCGATTCCAAATCCTTTCTGGTTGGCTGCTCCATCAAAGTACAACTGCCAAATGTCCTCGGCTACCGTCATTATGTCTTCGTCGGGGAAATTGAATTCGGCATCCTCCCCTCCCTTAACTGGGCAATCGGCCAGGAATTCTGCGACAGCTCTTCCTTTCACTGACTTTCGGGTGACATACTTTAATTCAAATTCAGCGAGCATCAGCAACCATCGCGCCATCCTTCCTGTGAGGGCTGGTTTTTCGAATAGATATTTTAGGGGATCCATCCGAGATATCAGCCTCACCGGATAGGCGAGCATGTAATGTCTCAACTTCCTGGAAGCCCATACAAGTGCCCAGCATGTCTTTTCCAGGGGAGTGTACCGCTCTTCGGGTCCGACCATCTTTTTACTAAGGTAGTAAACGGCCCTTTCCACCCCATCATCTCCTTCCTGCGCCAACATGCATCCCATTGAGGATGGAGTGACTGACAGGTATAGGATCAAAGGTTTTCCTGTTACGGGCGGTGTTAATACCGGTGGCTTGTTTAGGTAGGCCTTGATGGCTTCGAATGCTTTCTGGCACCTATCATCCCAAGCAAATGGCACTCCTTTCTTGAGCAAACGGAATAGGGGTTCGCAAGTCGAGGTCAGCTTTGCAATGAATCGACTGATGAATTGCACCTTGCCGAGGAAACTTCTTACATCCTTCTCAGATCTTGGCGGTTCCATTTCTAGGATGGCTTTAATTTTCGATGGATCGACTTCGATGCCTCGGGTGGTGATCATGAACCCAAGCATCTTCCCTGCAGTGACTCCGAACGTGCATTTGGCGGGGTTGAGCCGCATCTTGTACTTCCTGATTCTTTCGAAAAACTTCCTGAGCGCGGGCAGATGTCCTTCTCGCTCTTTGGCTTTAACAATCATATCGTCAACGTAGACCTCTACCTCTTTATGAATCATGTCGTGCAGCAATGCCGTGGCGGCCCGCTGGTAGGTAGATCCAGCGTTCTTTAGTCCGAAGGGCATGACTCGATAACAATATGTCCCCACTCGGTGATGAATGTGGTTTTTTCCCGATCCTCTGGAGCCATGAGGATTTGATTGTACCCGAAAAACCATCCATGAAAGAGAGTAGGGCATGACCGGCGATATTGTCAACTAACACATCAATGTGCGGTAGCGGGAAGTCATCTTTGGCTGGCTTTGTTGAGATCCCAAAAATCGACCAGACCTTTATTTTACCATCCTTCTTTGGTACATGGGGCGATGTTTGCAACCCACCGAGGGTATTCGATTACCATTAAAAATCCAGCGTTAACTGTTTAGTGACTTCTTCCTTTATCTTAAGCACCCAGTCAAGTCTGATGCGCCTTAGTTGCTTTACTGGTTTTGCATCGGGATAAAGGGAATCCGGTGTTCCACGATTTTAGGATCGATTCGGGCATATCTTCGTGTGACCATGCGAACACATCTTCAAACTCCTTGAGCAAGTTTACAAGGGCTTCGCGTTCTTCGGCGGATACCATCTGGATCACCCGGGGACTCCCTTCATCTCTCAAATTTATTAAAACGATTTCTCCTTCTACAGGTTGAGCATGCCTTTCATCTTCCTTGCCGATTAGGGATCGAATTTCTTTGAGGATGTCCCCATCGAAACCAATCTCTTCATCACCAGGGTCGACGCAATTTATTTCAAAGTCAGGGAAGTAAGCAGAATCAGATTCATTTATTTCATTATTAACGGAGGCCTCGGGGGCACCATACACACGGGTGGATTCGAACTCGAAGTACAGACTCTGAGAGTTTGGGCCAAGAGGCACCAACTCGGACTCAGCGGACTCAGAAGACTCAGAAGACTTAACAGACTCAAGTTCAGACTCAGACTCATGGTGAGTTGCACTCGGTATGAAGATCCAATTCTCGCATTCTCCAGCAGCATCCATGATGAGCAAAGTCGGATCCTCAGGGGTATCTTGTTCCATCATCAGCACTTCCGCTTCCGCAGCTATACCCATTGATTCGTCTTCCCTAAACAGAGTTGCCAGACTACCCATGGCAAAGACCTCAATCCAGTCGGGGAGATTTTTTTGCTTTTCCACAACCTCAGCTTCTTCATCACTATCTGGCCAGACATCGTTGGCGAATATCTCAAACTCTGGTAGGAAGGTATTGGTCTCCTCGTCCCAAAACGGTTCCGGCTGTCCCTGATAAATCTGCTTTGCTTCTTCTTTGACAAAGTAGTCCTCCAGCCTGTTCCCCCTTTTCACTTTGTTTTTACTTGAGGGTGAGTAACCAAGGCCAGTTGTGCGCATCAGAGTGCCCTGAGCTTCAAACTTTGCAAGGCCTTGGAGATTCTTTCCCAGTCCCAATCCTGGCATGTAGGACATTTTCTTCATAATCTTGATGGCGACATTGCTAATGATGAAGTCATCATCGATCCTAACTGAATAGATAGACTGAGAGGTGTCTAGAGAGAAGCCTCCCAAAGCGATATCTTCTTCCCCGTGTTGAATTTCCAAGAGTGGGGCATTGTCCTCAACAGGGGCATGAATCCCCGAGTCTCCGTGGATAGTAAGCATTCCAGTTTCCAGTCCCAGCCGAATTTTCTGGTGGAGTGTGGAGGGCACAGCCATGATGTCTGGCCGATGCAGCCAGGGCCTTCCCAAGAGCAGATTGAAAGAGGCAGGGATATTCACCACGTGGAATTCTACGTCCGTCTGATATGGTCTGAAGGTCATAGGAATCATGAGAGTCCCAACCACGTCTCTCCGAGTGTTGTCATACGCCCGGACCTTGACCTCTGACGGGGAAAAGTCTTTATTCTTGTATCCCAAACAGTAAGCAACATAGAGTGGACAGACATTAATCGCTGATCCATTATCGACCAAGATTGCTGGAACCGACTTGCCATGGCACTTCAAGGTGATGTGCAGCGGACGATTGTGATCAGTTCCCTCGGCGGGTAAGTCTCGATCAGTAAAGGTGATGGCATGTTTGATAGGTATGGTTTTGATCAGAGCCACAAGCTCATCGGGAGTTATAGCGGAAGGAACCTTTAGCTGAGAGAGTGCTTGTATGAGGCCTTCACGATGGCGTGTGGAATGGACCAGCACATCCCAGACAGACATCTTGGCATGGGTTTGCTCCAGTTGGCGCTTGATCATCCCTTCGGGGTTCTTTTCAGGTCGGGAAGGCTCGTTAGCCGGTGGGTTAAAGGGGCAAAAGGTGCTCTTGACCGGAGTGGTAAAGGGATCAGAGGGCTCTGCGGTTGCAGGGTTGGAAGGTTCCCCAACTTGGAGGTTCAGAGGTTGATAAATACGGCCGCTTCTGGTTAGATGATCAATCTGGCGGTACTTCGATTCCTCACTCCATAGGTCGGCCAGGGCTTTACGCTTGTTTCCAATAGTTGTATCTTGTAGATTAGCGGCCAGATCGGCGATAACCAGATCATCCCACAGATCTTCGGGTGTCTACTTTTCAGCCTCCATCATGGCTTTGTTAACAGTCCATTCTTCGTTTCCCACTTTTACGTTAACCACTTCAGTGTTGGCCCACAAGTTTGCTGGCTCATCCTCCCATAAGTTTGTCATGGCAATTTCGGCATCTTTCGGGAAAGTGACTGATGGCTCAGATTCAGCTCCGTCCACGAGGTAGTCCATTGGGTCAAACCCGTTGCTAGCAACTTCCTCCTCGAACCCAGGAAGGTTTGGGTACGGGGTGAGGTTCACGTTGTCATACAGATTGTTGACGACAAAGTCATTAAAATGAGAGAAATCTGGGCGGAGCGGGGCAAGTTCCGGCCAGTTGTACGTCGCCATCTCAGGTGGGTATCCAAGCTGGTATTCTTCACCGAATAGTGTCGGCAGGGAGAAGGTATCCAATGGGTCGTTCCATGCCAAAAGCTGATACTCATCCGGGGTCGGGTCCCAATCCCATTCGGGTACATCTTGGAAGACCGGGTATTCTTCCCCTTGATTTTCGAATAGTGCACACAAAGAGAATCCATCAAGAGGATCTGCCTGGATGTTTTGCCAATCAACCTCCCATCCGGCCTCGAACAAAGGTTCGTCGTTTCTTTGGAAATTGGCGGCTTCAAATTCTTCCCGTCAGCAATCAGTTCTCCCCCCGTGTCTTCCCATTCCCAGGTGGAATGGAAGGCAATCTCTCCGGAAATTCCACCGACAGGCATTGGTTCAGATCAGGGAATAGGGTAGAATCAGTTTCTAGGAGACTTGGATCTTCGGCTAGGGTAATTTGGTTGATACGGAAGGGTGGATTATTGGTAGGGGGTTTGAGACGGTGTTTGGTTTATCTGGGTGGAGCATCGACAACCTTGTTGTCATTGAGGTTCGGATTTCATGACGGAGGCGGATGCGGTTGTCGGTGGTATGACGGGCATTTGGTGGAAGTCACGGAAACGTTTTGGTTTAGGTTTGGCGGAATGGTTTGTGGTGGCGGAAGAGGTTTCAGTACCCCAATGTCTGTGAGCTTCTTAAGGAGAGTGGACCTTGAAGTGTTGAATTAGGTGAAGGTTCGGTTCTGGGATTTTGGCTTTTTGGAAATCTGGTTAACTTCTACAGGTTTTGTGGATGAGGTTCCTGCCTGATTGGCATTCCCGAAGAGAGCATTGCTGTTTCCTGAATACGCCCGTTTGGATTTGGACCCGGACCCTGATTCTTTCTTCTCCAAAGTTCCGTCTCGCAGAGCCTCCTCTACAGCCAATCCAGAATCGTAAAAAGTTTCGAAATTTGGGGCAGCCTGAGAAAGAACCATGTACGGTGCAAAAGAGCTTGGCAAGTTCTTGGTTATTATCCGTATTTGTTCTTTTAGGTCAGGTTTATTCTGCATCTGGGCTGCCTTTGCCCTCCAATGCTTCACAAAGTCAGCAAAGCTTTCCTTCTCACCCATCTTAGTACTTTCCAATTTTCTCGTGGTCATCTTCAGGTCAACATTGAAGTCATATTGAGCCACGAAAGCTGTCCCGATGTCTTCCCAAGTCCTCTTCTTGGATGGTTCGAGAGAGAGGAACCATTGCAGAGCTGGATCAGACAAGGACTCATGGAAGAGTTGGGCCATGGCTTCTCCTTCGATGCCGCGCATTGTGAGGGACCCGACATGTCCCTGAAGATGGGCTCTTGGGTCGCCGGTTCCATCGAATTTTGTAAAGTCCACTCCTTTGAACTTTTCTGGCAGCTTGGAATTTGGAAAGAGGCATAGTTTCCTCATGTCGATTTCTCCTTTTCCAAGCCGCTTGGTTTCCTGAACAGATTCCTCCAATTTGCCGATCTTATCCATGATAGCGGCCAAGTTGGGGTCGACCACTGGTTCCTCAACTTTAGGTGGTTGCTCAGATTGCAGGGAAGTCTTGATTAGGAGCTTGTCAGTGATTTCCTGCATGCTTTCCATTATCATATTCATGTCATTTTTCATAGAGACTACGGCGGCCTTAAGCTGTGCGTCAACATCGGCGAGGGATTGCTTAAACTGAACATCCATGTTGGCCACGTTCTGCCTGAGTTCTTCCATTCTGTCTTCCTGATCAGCCATAGGTAAGGGATTTTCGGTCGGGACTAAGACTACAGATTCTTCTACCACAGGTTCTTCCTCTTCTTCAATTTGGACCTCAAATAGCGGGGGTCCTTCCAGGGTATCTACGCGAACTAGTCTTTGGGACAGACGGAACCAATTGGGTACAGCTTTTTTTCTCCGCAGGCGATCAATGTTGGCAACACTGGTAACAAGTCAAAAGGGAGCAACTCATAACCAATCCGAATGCTCGCCCTAGTTCTACCCATCTCCTAGAAACATGGCCTAAGACCTACCATGGCTCGAATCTCACTTAAGACGTCCGTACAGAAGATTTCCGATAGCCCGGGTAGGTGCCGTCAGGCAGGTTAAATTCCGAACGGGTCGGAACCAGAGCCAATCTCCTTATCGTGACCATCCGAGACAGAGCAATGTGGCTACCGGAATCCAGATACAGACATGCTTAAGGCTAGACACAAACCAAGGGAGCCGTTCGGGCACGGCAAACACCAGAGGTATCACAAACTCCATGGATTTAAAGTCTCCTAGACTGCCCTAGTGGACTTACCGTGGCCCAAATCTCACTTAAGACGTTCGTACAGAAGATTTTCGATAACCCGGGTAGGTGCCGTCAGGCAGGTTAAATTCCGAACAGGTCGGAACCAGAGCCAATCTCCTTATCGTGACCATCCGAGACAGAGCAATGTGACTACCGGAATACAGATACGCACGCACTTAAGGTTAGACCCGAACCAAGGGAGCCGTTCGGGCACGGCAAACACCGGAGGTATCGCAAACTCCATGGATTTACAGTCTCCTAGACCGACCGGAGGGTCCTAAAGAATTCTAAGGGAGCCTATTCCTCTAGCCCACAAGATGCAATGGTGTGTGAATGATACGTGTGTACAGGAATAAAAAGCACATAAGCAAGATATAACACATAAGTCCTAACCGTAGGTTCCTGTCCTAGTTGGGAAGGTTCTATGGCTTTGTACAAGTGCAAAGGCTGGTTTTGGTCTCAAAAGGGTTCCCCGGACTAGAGCCAAGATGTACTACCCCGTGTCGAGTGTATTGCAAGACAACGGTCGAATAGCACGATGGCTCACCATAGTCGAGGGTTGCTAGCCGAGACACGCGTAGCGAGGCTTGTGCGGTGCAGAGTGTACAGGATAAAAGAGCTTAACATTCCGAAAACATTTGAAAATTCCCCCTTTAGAAAACACCTTTCAAGTTTGGCCCTCTTGATCATCCAATACTTTTATACAATTTTTTTTTTTTAAAAAAGTATTGAATAAATATGATTCCCCAACAGAGTCGCCACTGTGGGCTCCAGCGCCCGAAATGAGCGCTTCGCTCGAAGAGTCGCCACCCGGATTTTTGAGATGGATGATCCGAGAAACCGAGGAGTCGTTTGGAAAAAGGCTTTTGGTCTAGCGAAAACGTTGAGATGTTGGGTTCGGGAGCCACATTACGAATGGGGAAGGTTTTTCTTTAAAAAGCACCCCATTTGCCCGGTAAGACCGGTCTCTACTTGATGTTTTAAAAAGAGGGAATCTTCAACAATATTTGGAATATCAAGCTCTTTAATAAAGCACGTAACGGGAGAGGGACATGGGGAATATATCACGTTGACGTGCGGGTGGTGCTATCTGTACAGTCGTGATAAAATGATATGAATAAATGGAGATAAATAGCATTCAACAGACTGTTTGGACCTCAGAGTACGGCTCACGGCACCCTGAGACGTCGTGTGAGGCATCTCAACATGCCGTGCGCGGTAGCTGCTCTGCTGTCAAACGATTGGGCCTCAGAATACCGCTCACGGCACTATGAGATGCCGTGCGAGGCGTCTCAACATGCCGTGCACCTCGCTTCATCAAACTGTTGCAGTCTTTCAAAATATCATTTAACTCACTAGTTTCTCTGTAGATCTTTTGAAAACTCACGAATAGCCTCACGGCGGTCAGATCATCCCAAAATCGTCATTATCCTTCCCAAAACATAGTTTTAAAGTAGTTTCAACGTTTTTGATCACTTGGGATCATCTTGAAAAGATTTTAGAAGAGCTGGAACGTGGCTTGTAGATATGGTCTTATTTTAAGAGCTTACAAAAACAGCAAACAGCAAAAACAGGCAGCCACAGCAAAGGAAAACTCGGATCCAGTCAGCCTGTTCACAATAGCGCTAGTGTGCACCATGCCGTGCGCTGAGAGTCAGGGTGCCGTGCGTCTGATCAACAGACCGCGCGGTTCCCCAACCTCAACACAGTGTTGGTTTTATTTTATGAAAATAGGTTTTGAGTCAGGATCTAACCAAAAGGGATTAAATCTGCTGACAGAAAAGTGCCCTCAGGACCAGAACGGAATCTAGTCCGAGGAAACTAGTTTATACCTTTGGTTTCGAGCTTGATCAAGGATCGTGGATGCAAGGATGTGGATGGATCGTCACGGATATGGATGAGGGAGGTTAGATGAGACAAAGGGAGTATGGGTGTGAGTGAAGGTTAGGTGTTTTGGGGTGATGAGCCTTTGAAGTTAACGAAAGATCAAATTCAATAATGGTGAGGGAGTGAGTGAAAGCACTTAAAGAAGGTCTTTTGGGGTGCCGTGCGGAGGGGTTTGGCTGCGCACGGTCCCTTGAATTTCTCAAGGTGCCGTGCGCTCCAATTTGGCTCCGCACGGTACCTCCTCCTGTGGTCCAGGGCCTTTTGGGCTTTGTTTGGGCTTATATCTGGGCTTTTCAGGCTTTTTGGGTTTTTGGGCTTAGAGAGATCCTTTTTCGAGCTCGCAAAGGTATCGTTTCCTCTATTTTCATCATCGGGGTGGACAAATACTCTCCGAGGTCCGGATTGGGATGTCTACACATGGGCTATCGCCGCCTAGCACGAACCGTCTTACTAGTACGATCCGTCTCTATGGCACAGATCGTCTAATAGCACGACGCGTCTTACGGAGTATAACTCATCTTACTCAGTTATCACAAACAATTAAGAATCGTTGTATGAACGTGCATAAAAATCTAGAAAATCATACACAAGATTTGATAAAGTTAATACCGCAAATAAATCCTCAAGTTATACAACCACGATTCGAATAATAAAACACTAAATCAAAACATAAATATTATTACTCAGAGTTCGAGTTTCATCTATACCCTAGAAACGAGTTTAGCCGGACATCGGAGATGAGAACATCACTCTAATTTTCCTGTTGACTGCCGTGACTAGAAACAATGGACTGCTTCCGGCCGTGACGTGCAGCGCCGTGGTTCGGAAAGTATCCTGATCAATCTGCGCAACCCTATTTTTTCTCCACTGTAATGCGTGCCTCCAAAAAGTCCTTGCCTCGGTTTATGTCTGTGTCCCCCAATCCCAGCCGTGAGTCTCCCTTTCATAAGCTGTAGCCGACTTCCTCTAAAAACCCTTAATTCTCTCCTTTTTTAATTCCCAGTCGAGAAAGCCTTTTTGAAGGGGGCCCCTTTTTCTTTTTGTCCAACTCTTAATTAAAGAGACCAATAAACAACTAATTCTTGGGCCCACCAAGACTTGTGTATTTTGTAATGCCTCCAACCAATTTCAATTCTAAAGCGTACAGTTCGAGCATGTCCCACGGCCCACGCTTAACCCGGCCAACAAACTGCCATGTTTCGTCACTTGCCGTTTTTATTTCATTAAACCTTCAAATACCTAGAACACGAAAATCAAGCATTAAACATTGAGTAATAATATAAATGGACTTAGCGAGGATAAATTAAGGGGCGCGTATGTGAACATTACGCGCCTATCAGCGGGTCGTTTCCCTAGAGGCCGAGATGGCCCTCTATCGCGGGGAGTTTGAAGAACTGAACGCGTAGATCGCGAGGCTTATCACTACCATTCGCACCCTCCGTCGTGCCATCTCCAACTTGCAGGACTTCGCCTTTGACCAACTGCATGACAAGCACGACCCCGAGTTCGCACCGGAGCGTGGGTCTGACGATTCTGTGGAGGATTCCAAGGAGAATCCGAACGGTTCCGATGACCATTCGGATGGTGTGAATGACGCCTCCGACGGGGGAAGCGATTGAGGGGAAGCGGGGAGGAAGAAGAAGAAGAAAAGGGCAGTAGGCCCGTTTTCTGTTTTTCTTTTCGTTCGTTTTCTTTCTCTTTTTTTTTTTGAATGTAATGAAAAAGACCCTGGGGGAAACCCCGGGTTTTTATTAATGAAAAATCCCTTCTTCTGCTTTTTTTTTTTTTACCTCCGTTTACTGATTTCGAACGAATCGAGTACGATCTCCCCAAACGTTACAAACTGCTTTCTGGAATTAGAACTGTCGAAACAAACCAACTTGCCGTGCGCAGCTAATGGGAGACGCACAGTACCCCAGACTGAAAGTACTGCATGTTCGTTCATCGTGCCGTGCGCATACTCCAAGGTGCCGTGCGGCTTAGGAGGCTGTGAACCCGGTCCAGAGTTGGTTCCCAGGTGACCCGATTCGGGGGATTATATATATATATATATATATACGAGGTGTACACAGTACACCTCGCACCTTCAAATTTCCTTCTCTCTCTCCCGATCACGGCTATCTCTCTCTCTCCCGTTACTCTCTTTCTCTCTCGAGATTGCTCCCTCTCTCTCGACTGCTCTTTCTCCCCCGTCTGCTCTCTCTCTCTCGTTTTCTCTCTCTCTCTCGTCTCCCTCTCTCTCGACTGCTCTCTCCTTTTCTTTCTCTTGTATTACGATCATGGAGCCGAGTGATATACCCCGGTGATGATACATCACTCCAGGTTGAGGTTATACTATCCCCCACTCCTCCGGGGGATGACGCGACAGTTAGGGGTGTACCCGAGGTCTCTGTACAGCCGGCAATGGTCGAGGAGACCGCAACCGAGGTTGCTATGGTGGACGGCGACGGTGATGCCGAGACCTCGAGCCAATCGGAGACAGCGGCTGGTGTGGAGGAGGGGACCACAGAGGGTCCAGGTGGTGGTAGTTTGGACCAGGCGGTAGAGGAGGCAGGGACCTCTCCGTTGAGGGAGCCCCGGGCTGACTTGGGGAAGGCCCCCATCGTCGAGGACGAGCCGGTGGTGGAGAAGGATACACCGCCCATGTTTGTGGGCAACGGCGCAGGCGCAGGGTCGTCACGCCATATAGGCATGGGTGACTACTTAGTGACGGCGTCCATGGAGGACGTGCTCGAGGTTGTGTGGGGGTTCCCTGGGTTGGCAGAGGCTTTACTTGCGTCCCGCGAGGCAGAGCTACAGGCCGAGCTCGGGACTGGAGGTGCTAGGGAGCCGGAGGCCGCGGAGGAGCGAGTTGACGAGGAGGCCGGAGAGCTGATGGCCCCTCGCAGTACTGTGGTGGACGAGGCGACGCTAGCCTTGCAGAGACGAGGAGTCTACGACGAGGCGACCTACGTGCCCTTTCAGCACGTGGTGGTGCCTTCACTTCTAGACCCTTACGCACCGAGGAGGCCTACGTACGAGGAGGCTCTAGTTTTGAGGGACCCTCAGCAGTACCTTTCCTTGCGCCAAGACGAGGTATGCTTTAAATATTCGTATTTTAAATTCCAATGCACTGTACTTCCATTCCTTATATCTAGGAATACCATTTGTATTGCATGCCATGCCTGTCTATTAAATATTGCTGATTTGCTGCAACAGGTGATCTCGCTCTCGTGCTACGGTGGTTCGGCGGACGTGCCGAATTTCTGGGAGAGGCTGCCCGGGGCGCTGCAGAAGATAGTGAGATAGACAGGTTTTGGGGAGTTTGTTGGGGTGTTGACGAGGGGCGTGTGCAACGACCGCCCAGTGGTGAGGGCTCTGGCTGAGAGGTGGTGGGACACAACGAATACCCTCCACTTCTCCTTTGGTGAGCTGATCGTGACGCCGTTGGACTTCGCGGCGATCACCTATTTTAGGGTCGGAGGTGACCCTATCCCTTTTGACGCTGCCACAGGGAGGCAGGCGGCGTTCCAGCAGGCGATGCTGGGGTATGAGCTGAAGGCAGAGGCTGACGATGCCAAGTACGCCCAGCTCCTGGGGTTTTAGACAGAGAGACTTCCGACTGACAGGGTGGAGGAGGAGCAAATGGAGAGGGGCTTTCTGCTATACCTGCTTGGTGCGTCCCTGTTTCCCAACAGGCGCAACAAAGTACACCTTTCGCTTCTCCCGGCCCTGAGGGACGTCGGGGAGATTGCCCGTTTCGACTGGGGAGGTGCAGCATTGGGGACGTGCTACACCTTCATGGGGTCTCTTTCTCGCGGGGCAGGAGTGAGCCTCAGAGGCTACTGGAGGGTTTGGGAGGTATACCTTGATTCCTTTCTTTTGGATAGTTAGCTTTCCATTCGCATTCATTCAATGTATATCTTGTGCTAACTTTCAATGTCTTGATTTGCAGCTTTGGACGTATGAGGTAATAGGAATGTACCCTCCCGAGATCACGTGTCCTGACGACACGACACTCCCTCGAGCCTTGCGCTGGTCGAAGGAGTACAAGGGAATGAAGAAGGGAAGGGGCAAACTGGATGCCTTCCACCTCTATCTAGACGAGCTGCGTCCTGACTAGTTACTAATGCACTTCCGTATCTGTTCCATAGCTTTCCTGTTTATTTCCATTCAAGCAGCATCTTGATATCGCTCATCTTTTGATGATAGGTTCGCTGGCGGGTGTGGGACTGCTTCGAGATCCCTTACGTCGCCCAGAGCAGGGAGGTTTCCAGGGGACGGGTGCTTCTCGAGTCCCCTTATGGCTGACAGTGGTACTTGGGCGACCAAGTGTCACGTCAGTCACTGAGGCTGGACGCCTTTCGAATCCCTGGGCCGCTTCCTGCTTTGGTGCAGAGGACGGGCCAGTACACGTGGAGGGAGGTCGAGTAGTTCACACGGCCAGACCTTGAGTTAGAGCCGTTATTCCAAGCGGGCGCTAGCCTGGCTGCTGGCTACGCGGAGTACTGTGCTCGGTACTTAATGCCGAGTCTAGGGATATGCGCCGCTTGGGAAGCGGCGCAGGCGGCACGAGGCGGCGTTGGAGGAAGAAGGGGACGGAGACGAGGTGATGGAGGCAGTGGAGGCGGAGGCCACGGAAACGGAAGTCGCAGCGAGGGTGCGGGCCCGAGTGGGACTAGCTTCTCTGTCCATTCTTGGACAGTGGACGTGACGACTCCTCTGGGAGCCCCTGGCCTGGTCGTGGTGCTACGCCCTTCAGCTGAGGCTCCAGAGTTCCTTCCTCAAGTATAACGTGCTCTCCTTCTTTCGTAAATTCGCTCGTTTGCACGTTCTGATCAACTCCTTCGTTGCAGGCTCCCCCAGGGTACGTGAAGGAGATGGCGGAGGCCATGATGGGCCTGGAGCAGTTAGTGCGGCAGTATGCCATGGGCCACTCTCCAGAGGTGCTACCCCATGCTGGCGGGACGATGGTAAACTCTCGAACCTTAGCTATTTACTTCACTTCTATTGCTTTTATCATGATTATGATGCAAATGTTATATGGATGCTATACCATTGCAGGCTAGAGGAGGGGCTACACAAGGACTACGGTGAAAGTCCGTCCACTTTCCAGTGCGACAGGTCTCTTCTGTCGGCTCACGGGAAGAGCCGCCCTCGAAGAGGGCATGACACTCTGCAGGGACCGAGGATGAGCTTATTGACGTCTCTGAGGACGAGACCGCCGAGCCTACAGACATTGACCTGGAGGTTACCTCAGGGAGCACCGTGCCCAAGGCGACCGGTACTCGGGAGGTGAACAGCTCCCAGGCGGACGAAGAGGTCTCTGAGGAGGACGAGGATGGGGATGATGAGAGTTGAGCTCCTTCTTTTATTTTGTTCTTTTGATGGAGCCTGTGTGCTTCTTTTGTAGGGCGCCTGTTTGCCCTTGGTAGATAGGATTTTGATCATTGAGCCATCACACTTCTTTTGTACTTCGACTCATGGATGCCTTTGGAATTTATATACAGAGATCTATTCTTCCGTTGTTTATGCCATTCAATCGTCTTTTGTTTGTACGAAGAAAACTGAATAACTAAAACATAGACTAGAACGTGCAACTAGCCGTTGATTCGAGAGATTGAGCTGAGTGTGAGGTTTATGATGAGTGACATATTAACAACCAAAGTATATGGACAATGGAATAGAAATCAAAGAAAGTAATTAAACTTTTTGAAAAATTGACTCTGCATACGAGAATTTATACAGACACCTTCGTAACCAACTTCGAACATAGCTACGAGGCAAAAATGACCTCGGAATCTTGACACGAGACTTGAAAACTCGACTCTTTATTTGAAATGTACTCAAAAAGTAAGAAAACGTTGACTTCAACATGTGACGTTCTCGAGTTTTGACTTTGGACACAAACCGGAACTTGGACTAAGTCACTTCTGACCATTATTACCTGTGGGACTTGGAAAATCAACTTGGAACAACTCGAAACAAGTTTTGACAACTCGACATGGCTTAAGAAATGGATTTTTAACGAGTTTTTGTATTACGGCAACAAATCCCGAGAGTTGCCTCGAGACGAAACATCCCTGAAGTCTCAAATACCTGTTGGAGTGTGTTTTGGTGGTTACTGGTACTTCGTAGTGCCTCAATCCCATTTTGATGTTCATCTATCAAAAATTGCATAAATACAAATTTAGGGTGCCGCGCGGATGCTCCAAGGTACCGCGCGGGGCTAGATGCAGCATATGGTACGGCAATCGCGGTGCTGTGGGAGTTCTCTGACTTCAACATGCCGTGCGACACCACAAGGTGCCGTGCGTGGCTATTTTCCTGACAGGTTCCAATTTTGCTATTTCCCAAGGCATTTTGCTCGGGGGTTGAGGTTTGACCCTTCCAATGGCGTTTCTGGACCAATGCATGTCTGTTTTGAACCTTTTAGGGCTTGACTAAGCTCTTCCCCATGTAGGACTCATGGAAAACATGCACTTTTGGAACCGAAGGCTTTTTGAAAGTTGACGTTGTCTTCTCCACCCTTCCTATAAATTCAAGCTTCCTCATACCACATTCTCCTCACCCCATTCAACTCCAATCTCCCTCTTTACTCCTTGAAATGGCTCTTTCTCTTACCGGTTCGCTCCGTCCGTGGTTAGCTTCCATGGAAGGTGTTTATTGGCTCAACTTCCGAGCTCACGGTCTCTATTTCATGCGGTACCTCCGTAACATTCGCCTTCGTCCCGAGCTTTTGAGGGCAGCTGTGAGTTTCTGGGATCCGGAGGTTCATTTATTCCGTTTCGGCGATCAGGAGGTTTGTCCAACTGTCGAGGAGTTCCGTGCGTACCTCGGGGGTTTTGGTTCAGGGGATCGAGGTCATCATTCCCCCTGTGCGCGAGAGCGCTTACAGAGTCTTGGCCACGGCCCTCGGATTAGGTGACGGCGCTGCTCGCTACTTGGTTAGGAATGGCCATCTTAATGTCATGCGCCTTATTGAGCTGTTTTCTCCTCTCGGTGAGCTCGCGGATATGGGTTATCAGACTCGGTGCATGACCGCTCTCTGTATGTGCTTGCTTGCGGCCTACCTCTTGGTCCCTCCTGCCGGTCATGCTAGCTCGACACTAGTCAGCATCGCCATTCAAGTTGAGGCCCGAAAGGACGTGATCCCGATGGTTTTGGCCGAGACGCTGATAGGTTTGGACAAGGTTCGTTTTGGAGAGATTGAGACTTTCAGGGGCAGTCCTCTCCTCCTACAGGTTGGCTTCTTACTCAGCTCTCCTTTTTTGGGTTTTTCTCACGTTCTCATTTTACCTCAACACTCGGCTCAGCTTTCTACGATTTCTTACTTGTTTTCTCTCTTCTCACAGATTTGGCTTTGCGACAAGGTGAATGTGCTGACCATTCCTCCTGGCAATTGGTCATATGAGGCGAGATTACTTTCTCAGCAATGTTTCGAGTTTGCTGACAGAAGCAGGGTCGAATGGGCTGACTTCTTCGGGCGCCAGTGAGCTGAGACCATTTCTTGGAGGTGTCGATGACTGGATCTTCCTCCTATGACAGTGCATTATATGGGCCCTCAGCGGGTCATTCTTGCTGGTTTGGGAGCCTTCACCTTCTACATCCCTTACTGTATCCAGCGTCAGCTAGGTTTGAGGCAAGAGGCCCCTGCAGAGGTTCTTGTGGACGTGGTTCTTCCTCTCTTTAGCCATTCAGTTCTTTGCCATTACCAATGCTTCTGGAGGACACGCGAGGTGACCGATGCACATCCCTACCCTTCTGTGGCGATACGCGGGAGTTATCGAAAGTGGCTCAGGAGGGACATTGCTGCGAGGGCTGGAGCTCAAGGAAACTGACTCGATCTTACCACCCTGACCATTGAGTAAATTGTGGACCCGTTATCATGATGTCGTACTTCTTTTTATTTTCGAAAGCTTTGTTCAATCTTATGTGGTAGAAGTAATTGTATTAATAAAATGAGTTTTGGAGGGTTTCCCCTTCCTCAACTCCGTTCTTCAAGCCCTCTCAACCTAGATTTTCATTTTGATAGATTGTGACCGAGTCTCGGTGTGAGACTGCCTACGTATCCTCCTGGCGAAGGAATCAGGTCATGACGTAGTTCAGGGTAGGGTTCTCTCTGGTTTTGACACTCTCCTTTTGCGCTCTAATTTTTGCCTAGAACTGCCCTTTCGCGTTTTCGGTCTAGCGAGCTCATTTATTGTATGCCTTAACTTTTGCCTAGGATGCCCTGACGGATTTTCATCCTAGCAGGCTTTCGCTCTAATTTTTGCCTGGGACTGCCCGCTTTTGCGGTTTTCAGCCCAGCGAGCTTCTCTCAGGGGTAATAGCACTTAAGTTGATCCAAGTTAACCAAGGTTGAGAATTCATTTCCGTCCAAGTCGATGAGCTGCATAGCTCCTCCAAACAGGATAGTTTTGATAATGTATGGCCCAGACCACTTTGGTCGAAACTTTCCTCATGGGTCGTAGACCGGAGCCCGAATTTCCTTCAAAACCATGTCACCTTCTGCCAAGTCCCTGGGTTTCACTTTTTTGTTGAATGCCCGTGCAATCCTTCGTTGATACCCTTGAATGTGGTAAAGGGTCCTTAACCGGCTTTCATCGAACAGCATAAGTTTTTCGAATTGATTACTCAACCATTCCGCCTCTTGGACCTCACATTCAATCATAGTCCGAAGAGATGGGACTTCCAACTCGATGGGAAGCACTGCTTCCATTCATAAACCAAAGAGTAGAGGGTTGCTCCCGTTGGTGTTCGCACAGATGTGCGATACCCCCACAAAGCTAGGGGTAGTTGTTCATGCCAGTCCCTTGCAGATTGAATATTCTTTTCCATAATGGCTTTGATCGTTTTGTTAGCTGCCTCCACAGCGCCGTTAGTCTGCGGCCGGTAGGTCGTTGACTTATGCACTTGGATTTGGAACTCATCTAACACTTCTCGAGCTCGCCCTTTGAAATGAACCCCATTATCGGACACAAAAGCCTGAGAAACCCCATACCGATAAATGACATGTTGCTTGATGAAATGTGCAACTTGAACTGCACTCAATGTGGTGTAAGAGGCAGCTTCTACCCATTTCGTGAAATAATCGATGGCTACCAAAATGAACTTGTGGATGTTGGATGCTGCCGGCACTATCCTCCCGATGACATCAATTCCCCATGTTGAGAAAGGCCATGGCGAGGTCATTTGTTGCAGCTCATGCGGCGGAACATGCGTGAGGTTGGCATGAATTTGGCATTTTCGACACCTTCGTACATGCTCTACACATTCTGTTTCCATGGTGGTCCAGAAGTATCCTTGCCTGAGGATCTTCTTGGTGAGCATTATTCCATTCATGTAGGAACCGCATACACCTTCGTGAACTTCTTCCATTACCCTTTTTGCATCTTCTCCATGAATGCACAGCTTGTGTGTGCCACAGTGCGATCTTCGGTATAGGTTTCCTCCGCAAATAATGTATTGAGCAGCCATCCTTTGAAGAGCGATTCGGTCCTTTTTGCTTGCTCCCGTGGGGTGCTCTCCTCTTTCCACATATCTCCAAATGTCATAATACCATGGGTGGCCATCATCGGGCTCGTCGATCACCATGATGTGCTGGTGTACCGGTGTATCCCTTTGTTCTATCACAATCGGTCTTAACTTTATGCCAACGGGGATCTCAACCATTGATGCCAGTATTGCCAAAGCGTCCGCAAATTGATTTTTGAGCCTCGGGACATGAGTGAATGTCACCTTGCTAAAGTGAGGGATGAGGTCTTCGAGGTCCTGGTGATACGGTTTCAGCTTTTCTTCCTTGACCTTCCAATCGCCATTCGCCTAGATACAACCAAGTTCGAATCTCCCACGACTTCCAGCTTTTCTACGCCGATCTCGATGGTTGCTTCCATGCCCACGATGCAAGCCTCGTATTCTGCCTGATTATTGGTGACTTCAAAGTTAAGCTTGAATGCCAACGGGATGTGCAACCCATCGGGCGATATTAGCAACACACCAATTCCGAACCCTTTCTGGTTGACTGCTCCATCAAAGTACAACTGCCAAACATCCTCGGCCACTGTCATTATGTCTTCGTCAAGAAAATTGAACTCGGCATCTTCCCCTCCCTCGACTGGGCAATCAGCTAGGAATTCTGCGACTGCTCTTCCTTTTACTGACTTTCGGGTGATATATTTTAACTCAAATTCGGCCAACATCAGCAACCATCGTGCCATCCTACCGGTGAGAGCCGGTTTCTCGAATAGATATTTTAGGGGATCCATTCGAGATTCAGCTTTACCGGGTAGGCCAGTATGTAATGCCTCAACTTCTTGGAAGCCCATACGAGTGCCCAGCATGTCATTTCTAAAGGGGTATAACGTTCTTCGGGTCCAACCATCTTCTTACTGAGGTAGTAAACAGCCCTTTCAACCCCATCATCTCCTTCCTGCGCTAACATACACCCCATCGAAGATGGAGTGACTGACAGGTATAGGATCAAAGGTTTTCCTGTTACGGGTGGTGTTAGTACTGGCGGCTTGTGTAGGTAGGCCTTAATGGCTTTGAAAGCTTTCTGGCACCTATCATCCCAAGTGAATGGCACTCCTTTCTTGAGTAAGCGGAATAGGGGTTCGTAAGTCGAAGTCAACTTTGCCATGAATCTACTGATGAACTGCACTTTTCCAAGAAAACTCCTTACATCCTTTTCAGATCGCGACGGCTCCATTTCTAGAATAGCTTTGATCTTTGATGAATTGACTTCGATACCGCGAGTGGTGATCATGAACCCAAGCATTTTCCCTACAGTGCCTCCAAACGTGCATTTGGCCGGATTAAGGCGCATTTTGTACTTCCTGATTCTTTCGAAGAACTTCCTGAGGGCGGGGAGATGTCCTTCTCGCTCTTTAGCTTTAACAATCATGTCATCAACGTAGACTTCTACCTCTTTGTGAATCATGTCGTGTAGCAGTGTCGTGGCGGCCCGCTGGTAAGTAGATCCTACATTCTTCAGTCCAAAGGGCATGACTCGATAACAGTACGTCCCCCATTCAGTGACGAACGTAGTCTTTTCCCGATCTTCCGGAGCCATGAGGATTTGGTTGTACCCTGAAAAACCATCCATGAAAGAGAGTAGGGCGTGGCCAGCGGTGTTGTCAACCAGTACATCGATGTGCAGTAACAGGAAGTCATCTTTAGGGCTAGCTTTGTTAAGGTCTCTGAAATCGACACAGACCCTTATTTTACTATCCTTCTTTGGCACGGGAACGATGTTTACGACCCACTGAGGGTACTCGGTTACCATTAAAAATTCGGCATCGATCTGTTTGGTGACTTCTTCCTTTATCTTAAGTACCCAGTCAGGTCTCATGTGTCTCAGTTTCTGTTTTACTGGTTTTGCATCGGGATAAAGGGGAATCCGGTGTTCCACAATTTCAGGATCGATTCTGGGCATATCTGCATGCGACCATGCAAACACATCTTCGAATTCCTTGAGCAAGTTTATGAGGGCTTCGCATTCTTCAGCAGATAGCGCGGAACCAATTCGGGTCATCCGGGGATTCCCTTCATCTCTCAAGTTTATTAAAACAATTTCTTCTTTTACAGGTTGAGCATGTCGTTCATCTTCCCTTTCGATTAGGGATCGAATTTCTTTGGGGATGTCCCCATCGAAATTGATCTCTTCATCATTAGGGTCGACACAGTTTATTCAAAGTCAGGAAAGTAAGCAGAATCAGATTCATTCATTTCATTGTTAATGGAGGCCTCGGGGACCCCATACACACGGGTGGACTCGAACTCGAAATACGGACTCTGAGAGTTTGGGCCGAGAGGCGCCAACTCGGACTTGACAGACTCAGAAGACTCAGAGGGCTCAGCAGACTCAGACTCAGATCCATGGTGAGTTGCACTTGGTATGAAGGTCCAGTTCTTGTACTCCCCAGCAGCATCCATGATGAGCAAAGTCGGATCTTCAGGAGTATCTTGTTCCATCATCAGCACTTCTGCTTCCACAGATGTACCGATTGGTTCGTCCTCCCTGAATAGAGTTGTGAGACTACCCATAGCAAAAACCTCAATCCAGTCGGCGGGCTCTTTCTGTTCTTTCACAACTTCAACTTCTTCATCACTCTCCGGCCAAACATCATTTGTAAATATCTCAAATCCCGGTAAAAAGGCGTTGGTTTCCTCATCCCAAAATGGCTCTGGCTGGCCTTGGTAAACCTATTTCGCTTTCTCCTTGACAAAGTAGTCTTCTAGCCTATTTCCCTTTTCCATCTTGCTGTCGCTCGAGGGTGAATAACCTAGGCCAATTGTGCGCATCAGAGTGCCTTGGGTTTCAAACTTTGCGGGGCCTTGGAGATTCTTTCTCAGTCCCAATCCTGGCATGTAAGACATCTTCTTCATTATCTTGATGGCAACATTGCTGACAATAAAGTCGTCACCAATTCTAACCGAGTAGACAGATCGGGAGGTATCCAGAGAGAAGCCTCCCAAGGCGATATCTTTTTCTCCGTGTTGAATTTCCAAGAGTGGGGCATTGTCCGTAATAGGGGCATGAATCCCGGAGTCCCCATGGATAGTGAGCATTCCCGTTTTCAGTCCCAGCCGAATTTTCTGATGGAGTGTAGAGGGCACAGCCATGATGTCTGGCCGGTGCAGCCAAGACCTTCCCAGTAGCAGGTTAAAAGAGGCAGGAATATTCACCACGTGAAATTCCACTTCTGTCTGATATGGTCCGAAAGTCATAGGAAGCATGAGAGTCCCAACCACGTCTCTCCGGGTGTTGTCATATGCTCGGACTTTGACTTCTGACGGAGAGAAGTCCTTATTTTTATACCCCAAGCAATAAGCAACGCGGAGTGGACAGACATTAATTGCTGAACCATTGTCAACCAGGATTACCGGAACCGATTTGCCATGGCATTTCGGGGTGACGTGCAACGGCCGATTATGATCAATTCCTTCGGCGGGTAAGTCTCGATCGGTAAAAGTGATGGCATGCTTGATAGGTATGGTTTTAATCTGGTCCACAAGCTCATCGGGGGTTATGGCGGAGGAAACTTTCAGTTGAGAGAGTGCTTGAATGAGCCCTTCATGATGGCGTGTGGAATGAACCAGCACATCCCAAACGGACATCTTGGCTTGAGTTTGCTCAAGTTGGCACTTAACCATATCTTCAGGGTTCTTCTCTGGTCGGGAAGGCTCCTTGGCCGGTGGGTCAAAGGGCCGGAAGGTGTTTTTAACTGGGGTGGTAAAGGGATCAGAGGGCCCCGGGGCTGCAAGGTTGGGAGATTCTCCGACTTGAAGGTTCGGAGGTTGGTAAACACGGCCACTTCTGGTCAAATGATCAATCTGACAGTACTTTGATTCCTCGCTCCATAGGTCGGCTAAGGCTTTACGCTTGTTTCCGATGGTCGTATCTTGCAAATTGGCGACTAAATCGGCAATGACCAAGTCATCCCACAGATCTTCGGGTTTTCATCTTTCAGCCTCCATCACTGTCTTGTTGACGGTCCATTCCTCGTTTCCCACTTTTATGTTGACCACCTCGGTATTCGCCCACAAGTTCGTTCCAACTCCTGGTTCATCTTTCCACAAGTTTGTCATGGCAACATCAGCGTCTTTCGGAAAGGTAGCGGAGGGTTCGGATTCAGCCCTGTCGACAAGGTAGTCCATTGGATCACACTCATTACTGCCGACCTTTTCTTCGAATCCAGGAAGGTTTGGGCACGGGGTGAGGTCCATATTGCTATACAAGTTATTGATGACAAAATCATTAAAATGAGAGAAATCCGGGCGGAGCGGAGGGAGTTCCGGCCAGTTGTACGTCATCATCTCAGGTGGATACCCTGGCTGATGTTCTCCACCGAATAGCGCTGGCAAGGAGAAGGTGTCCAAAGGGTCATTCCAAGCTAAAAGCTGGTATTCGTCTGGGGTTGGATCCCACCCCCACTCAGGCATCTCTTGAAAAACTTGGTACTCTTCCCCTTGATTTTCAAACAGTGCATAAAAAGAGAATCCATCAAGGGGATCTGCATAGATGTTTTGCCAGTCAACCTCCCATCCAGCCTCGAATAAGGGTTCGTCATTTCTTTGGAAATTGGCGGCTTCAAACTCTTTCCAATCAGCAATCAGTTCTCCCCATGTGTCTTCCCATTCCCATATAGAACGAAGGGCAGTCTCTTCAGGAATTTCACCAACAAGCCTCGGTTCGAAATTAGGGACAATGAACAGGGTGGGGTCAAACTCTGGGAGGTTTTGATTTTCGGCTAAGGTGATTTGGTTAATACGGAAGGGAGAGTTGTGCTGCGGTAGAGGGTTTGAAACTGTTTGGTTTATCTGAGGGTGGAGCGACGACAACCTTGTTGTAATGAGGTTTTGAATTTCATGGCGGAGGCGGATGCAGTTGTCGGTGGTATGGCCAGGCATTTGGTGGAAATTGCAGTAGACATTTTGGTTTAGGTTTGGTGGAATGGTTGGTGGTGGCGAAAGGGATTTCAATACTCCGATTTTTGTGAGTTTCTTAAGAAGAGTGGATCTGGGAGTGCTGAATTGGGTGAAGGTTCAACTTTGGGATTTTGGTTTTTCAGAAATCTGGTTGACTTCTATTGGTTTGGTGGATGAGGTTCCTGCTTGGTTGGTATTCCCAAAGAGAACGTTGCTATTTCCTGAGTATGCCCTTTTGGATTTTGACCCTGATCCCGATTCTTTCTTTTCCAAAATTCCATCCCGTAAAGCCTCCTCTACAGCCAGTCCAGAATCATAAAAGGTTTCAAAATTTGGGCAGCCTAAGAAAGAACCATGTAAGGAGCGAAGGAGCTTGGCAAATTCTTGGTGATGATCCGTATCTGTTCTTTCAAATCGGGCTTATTCTGCATCTGGGTAGCCTTAGCCCTCCAGCGCTTCACAAAGTCAGCGAAGTTTTCCTTCTCACTCATCTTAGTGCTTTCCAATTCCCTCGTGGTCATTTTCAGATCAACATTAAAGTCATACTGGGCCACAAAAGCTGTCCCGATGTCTTCCCAAGTCCTTTTCTTGGATGGTTCGAGAGCGAGGAACCATTGCAGGGCTGGACCAGACAAGGACTCGTGGAACAATTGGGCCATAGCTTCCTTTTCGATGCCACGCATAGTAAGGGAACCAACGTATCATTGGAGGTGGGCCCTTAGATTGCCAGTACCATCGAACTTTGCAAAATCCACTTCCTTGAACTTTTTCGGCAACTTGGCATTTGGAAAAAGGCACAGCTTGTTCATATCAATTTCTCCTTTTCCCAAGTCGCTTAGTCTCTTGGACAGATTCCTCCAATTTGCCAATCTTAACAATAAGGGCAACCAGGTTGGGATCAGCTATTGGTGTTTCTTCTTTGAGTCGTTCGAGCTGCGGGGGAGTCTTAGTCAAGAGTTTGTCACTGATTTCCTGCATACTTTCCATTATCATGTTCATGTCATTTTTCATAGAGACTACGGTAGCCTTGAGTTGTGCATCGACACCGGTGAGGGACTGCTTAAACTGAATATCCATGTTAGCCATGTTCTGCCTGAGTTCTTCTATTCCGTCTCCTTGATCAGCCATGGGTAAAGGATTTTCGGGCGAGATTGAGACTATGGGTTCAACTTGGACTTTGAACAGCGGAGTTTCTTCCAGGGTGTCTACGTGAACTAGTCTTTGGGACGGACGAAACCAATTGTGTACAGCCTTTTTTCTTCGCAGGCGATCAATGTTGGCAGCACTGGTAGCAAGTCAAAAAGGATCAACTCATAACTGATCCGAATGCTCGCTCTACTTTCTACGCACCTCCTAGAAACAAGGCCTAGGATCTACTGTGGTTTTCATCTCACTTAAGACGTTTGTATAAAAGATTTCCAATAGTCCGGGTAGGTGCTGTCAGGCAGGTTGAATTTCGAGCAGATCGGAACCAGAGCCAATCTCCTTACCGTGACCATCCGAGACAGAGCAATGCGACCATTGGAATCCAGATACGCACGCGCTTAAGGCTAGACTCAAACCAAGGGAGCCGTTCGGGCACGGCAAACACCAGAGGTATCGCAAACTCCATGGATTTAAGGTCTCCTAGACCGACTGGAGGGCCCTAAAGAATTCTAAGGGAGCCTAATCCTCTAGCCTGAGGGATGCAATGATGCATGAATGATGTGTTTACAGAAATAAAATGCACGTAAACAGGATATAACACATAAGTCCTAGCCATGGGTTCCTGTCCTAGTTGGGAAGGTTCTATAGCCATGTACAAGTGCAAAGGCTGATTTTGGTCTCAGAAGGGTTCCCCGGACTAGAGCCAAGATGTACTACCCCATGTCAAGTGTATTGTAAGACAATGGTCCAACAACACGATGGCTCATCATAGTCGAGGGTTGCTAGGCGTTCCGGGAGAGTTTGTCACCGGTAAATCAGGCAAGATAGCCGAAACACACTAGCGAGGCTTGTGCAGTGCAAAGTGTACAGGATAAAAGAGCTTAATCTTCCAAAAAATATTTGAAAATCCCCCCTTTGAAAACACCTTTCAAGCTTGGCCCTCTTGATCATTCAATACTTTTGTACATTTTAAAAAAAAAAAAAAAAGTATTGAATAAAGTTTGAAGTCCCCAGCGGAGTCGCCGCTGTGGGCTCCTGCGCCCTTTCGGTTCGTAGAGTCTCCACCCGGATTTTCGAGATGGATGATCCGAGAAATCGAGAACTCGTTTGCAAAAGGCTTTTGGTCTAGCGAAAATGTTGAGATTTTGGGTTCGGGGGTCACATTACGAATAGGAAAGGTTTTTCTTTAAAAAGCACCTCACTCGCCCGGTAAAAACCGGTCTTTACTTAATGTTTTCAAAAGGAGAAATCTTCAAGCATCATCTGGAACATTAAGCTATTTAATAAAAGCAAATAACGGGAAAGGGATATGGGGAATATATCACGTTAGTGTGTACGTGGTGCTATCTGTACAGTAGTGATAAAATGATGTGAACAGATAGAATAAATAGTATTCAACAAACTGTCTGGACCCCAGTCATGCTGTACACGGCACGGCGAGGCGCCGCGCGCGGCACTTCAACATGCCGTGCGGGGCGTCTTCCTTGCTGTCAGACTACCAAAACGTCATCTAGCTCCTTATTTTCTTCGTACATCTTTTTGAAAAGTTCGTCAGGAACCTCATGACAGTCAGATCATCCCAAAGATGTACGAAGCATTGGCCCGAAGCAACTTTTAACACACTTGATCATTTGGGATGATCTAGAAAACATTTTTAAACAGCCAAAACATGACTTGTAGATATGGTCTTGTTTTAAAAGAAACAAAAACAGTAAACAACAGATGCAGACAGCCACAACGGAAGATAACTCAGATCCAGACAGCCTGCCTACGATGATATCAACAAATAGGATGCCGTGCGAAGAGGGTCAAGGTGCCGCGCGCCTGGTCATCCAGTCGTGCGGTTCCTCGACCTCAGCACAGTGCTGACTTTATTTTATGAAAATGAGTTTTAGGTCAAGATCTAACCAAAAGGGATTAGACCTGACAACAGAAAAGTCCCCTTAGGGCCAGAACTGAGTCTAGCCCAAGGAAGCTTGTTTTTACCTTTGGTGTTGAGCTTGATCAAGGGTCGTTGATGCACAAATGAGGATGGATCGTCACGGATGTGGATGAAGGAGTTTGAGTGAGACAAAAGGGGTATGGGTGTGAGAGAAGGTTAGGTATTTTGGGGGATGGGGCCTTGAAGTTAATGAGAGATCAACTTCAATGATGAGAAGGGAGTGATTGAAAGTGCTTAAAGAATGTCTTTTGGGAATGACATTCTTTAAGACTGGGAAATGGAAATGGGAAAGTGGGTATGAAAACTAGAGAGAGAATGCCCAAAAGCAAAGAAGAGAGCCAAAAGGAGAGCTCAAAGAAAGGCCCCTTTCCCTTGAGTGGAGGGGTTAATTTATAGGCAAATGGCCAAGGATTTTGAATTTCAAATAGTCGAGGTATTTTCTGGGCGGGCCAGAACTGCACTTTCGTCTGAGGCATTCATCAGCTGTGGCTCAAACTGGCGTGGCCGACAGCTTTCTGAGCCAGTCAGAACTTTTCTCAGGGTGCCGTGCGGTGCAGGTTGGTCGCGCACGGCCATTTGAATTTCAAGGTGTTGTGCGCTCCAATGCCATTCCGCTTGGTGCCTCCTTCTTCGGTCCAGGGTCTTTTTGGGCTTTATCTGGGCTCTTTGGGCTTTTGGTTGGTTCGGCTTTCATGGTCTTAGAGGAAATCCTTTTTCAAGCTCACAAATGTATCGTTTCCTTTACTTAATCATCGGGGCGGACAAAGACTCTCCGAGGTCCGTATTGGGGTGTCTACATTTACATTACACCTTTAAAAATGAACGAAGTAAACTAAATGTAGACAATCGTGTCTAAGCTTATTTATTTAATATTTCCTCAATGTGAAATGTGTAATTTTAAATGCTTTGAATTTTATGAGCCTTGGATTTTTATTTTTTATTTTTTTTAATTTAGTTGTGCAAGTGCATGTAGGCATTTACTTGACCGTGTTCGAAATCATTGGTCCTTTGATCGAGTGTGTTGGGAGACTCCCATGTGTTGTGTAATTGGTGTTAGAGATTTTTTTAGAGCTAATTACTTGTTTAAGTGTTAGTTCAGAGGCTCTAGTGCAAGAAGTTATAACATGTAACTATTAGGCCACAATCTAGAGACTTGAGGGGGGAAGGGTGTAATTCTTTTTCACCTTAAATCCATTTGGCCGAGAGAACATCTCGTGTTCTCTGTTTCCTTATTTCTTTTTTCTTTTCCAGTGCCGTGCACTCTCTCTCTCTCTCTCTCTCTCTCTCTCTCAAACTCACACAGCCAAATCATCTTCCGTCCTCTTTTGCTTGAGTATTTCGTGTCTACATCAAGAAACTTGGAGGGATCTAGAGATTTCAAGCTTGTGGGCTTTCCTTCATCACCATCTCACTCATCTTTCTTGTGTGCTAGCAATTGAGGTAGGGTTTTCTACTTAGATACCTTAAAAATTCAAGTATTGTGTTTGAGAATTGATTACTTTCATGTATTTAAATAGTAAGTTGATCTATGGAAGAAAATTCCTAATTTGAGAGGTTGTGTATATTTCATATTTTTAGTTGTATATTGAAATTGATGGATTTAGTATTTGTTGGGTGTGGAGAGAATATTATGCCTAGGGAATTTGTGGTGTCTAATATTGGCTCATGTGTGTTTGGATTGATAATGAATATACTAGTTAGGGTACTTGGATTAATTGTTTGCATTTTGTGAAGAGCACAATATTTTTTTGTATTTCATATAGATTTTCTCTTGTTGACATAATTGATGAATATTTTTGAGGGATGGGGTTGAAAAAGTATAGACACTTGTATAGCTATGTTTAGTGCTTCTTGGATTTGAAAGTAAAGATTAAGATTTTTGTTGATACAAGTTGTTTTTACTATTGGAATTGATTTGGGATTGATACTTGTTATTTGGGCTAGTGAGCCATGTATTGGCGGTTGACTTGGCCATTTTATGCTCATTGTGTAGCCGGAAACATATGGATAATGAGTTATCCGTCGGTGTATAGTCCGTAAACCCGCACGGGATAAGGGGCGCCATAGGCCTTTGGGTTAGTAGCCCATAAATTTGGATGATTTAGGGACCTCTGATCAGTCACCTAGGATTGGTACACAGCTGTGATAACTTAGACCTTGTTTTATGTGCTCTTATTTTCTTGTACTTAGTTTAATGCATTGACTTATTTTATGTTTGAAGAATTTTGGTTTCACATTTTCGAGCTTAATTATATTCATTAAGAATTGTGTATAGCTAGCATGAAATTCAAGTTAAAAAAAAAAAAGGGAAATTGGGTGTGAGCGTTCATATTTTCAAACATGTCACTTGTATCTTTTAGTTTCTAGTAGATTATGTGTGGGCAGCCGTGCTCACCCCTACCTTACAGGTTTGAAGGGCAAGGATACGCTATGAGGGACACGGTGATGGAGATATCTTTTGTGTTTTGGCGAGATGATCTACGTGATATTTTGTTAGGTCTTGAAGGCTATTTTTTTACTACATCCATATGTTTTTGACTTTGGGAATGTAATGATGAATGTTAAACTCTCCTCTAGAAATGTTTTGTAATGTCTTTTAGGCAAGGATAAAGGAAAACTTGTACCTCCTTTTATAATTGGAATTGTATGGTTTAAGTGGTGTTTTGGTGCCTTGGTGGCTAATCAAAAAATAATAATTGAAGTATTTGAAAGTGAATAGCTTGTCATGCTTCTTTTAATTTGGTTAGACTTATAATTCATTGCATGACAGAGAGAAAGGAAAATTGTTTTTAGTTACTCGGCAAAATTATTTATTTATTGAGGTGAAAATCACGTTGCCGAATTGTTATAAAGCGGGGCATGACAGAATGGTATCAGAGCTAATCAGGTTTGAATACCTTAGGACCGTGAGAAATGGTGGGGACATGAAATTGCATGGACACTATGCATATTAAGTTGGGAGAATGTTATGTGATTTACAAATGTTGTGTTCTTGTATGCTTACGTGGTTAACTTGTTCCTTCAGATGGCATGTTCTTTTTGTTTATGTCTTCACATGCTTAAGTGTCCTGGAGTGATAACATGCTATGTAGTATGAAGTAATTTTTTTTTTATGAGGTAAGAGCTTTGTGTGTTAGATCACTAGACCTTAGAATTGAGAATCATTTGAATGGCGATTAAGTTTATTTGCCTTTGCCTTTTGATTAGTGGGATGGCGTGTGGACATGGTCGGGGGAGAGGTGTAGCACGAGGGGCTAGAATGCAACCCCAAGAGCTAAGAGAAGAACTAGAGAGCCTATCCAAGAGGCAGCTAACGCGGTTGAAGGAGGAGAAACTCCGGCTCCACAAGAGAACTTTGATGGAGCCCAAGTGATGAGAGCATTTACAAAGGCTCTCCAGCATATGGCCAACACCACCCCACGGTAGGCACAACGACCTCTTCCTGGGGAGCCAGAGTCTCGTGCCACTTCTGCCATGAGGGACTTTCATCGTATGACGCCACCTGTTTTTAAGGGGGAGCCCGACCCCATTGCTGCGGATAGTTGGTTGTCCAAGATAAGTAAGACCTTGGATACTTTGCAGATCACAGAGGATGGCTTGAGGGTGTCCTTTGCTGCTTATCAATTGGAGGATGCTGCTGCTCTTTGGTGGGAGTCAATTGAGAACTCGGGAGGTGTGGCGGGTATGACTTGGGCCACATTTAAGAAAATATTTCTGAAGAAGTATTTCCCAGAGATGGTTAAAGACACGTTGCGGGAAGAATTTTCGGGATTGGTTCAAGGTTTACGGCACTTTCCCGATTTGCGCTTGAGACAATTTCTACTGAGAACTTGAAGGCAAGGCGATTTGAGCAGGGTCTTAACCCCGATATCAAAAAAGGGGTTGTTGGTCATCGATATATGAAGTACTCCAAAGTCTTTGAATGTGCTTTGGCACTTGAAGGTGATGCTCAATGTGCTAAGCAAATCAAGGAGTGGTGGATCTTCTTGTCAACTTGATAGTAGAAAGAGGGGTAAGGAGACAACTAATGCAATTCAAGGAACTGAGTCAGTTAAACGATTACAGTCTGTTGGGAGGTCCGCCTCAGGAGTTTTCCTTTGTTATCATTACAATCAACCAGGGCATTGAAAGTCTGAGTGCCCACTTAAGAATCAAAGTCAAAGCGGAGGACCACGAATTTATCACCAATGTGGTCAGGCGGGGCATATCCAATGCTTTTGTCCTAACGCTCAGAGTTCCTAAGGAGTGACTGGGTCACATCAGTTCAGAGCTTAGCAATCCTTTTCTACTCAAGGATCTCATGCTACCCAAGGCTCTAAACCTACTCATACTGCCACTACCACTCCCTCTGTTCAGCAACCTAGGCCAAGAGGTCAGCAGGGCCGTGTTTTTACAGTTGCCGCTACTACAGCTCTAGAGTCATCTACCGGGCCTTCTGTGATCCGAGGTACTTTCTAACTCTTTCGTACTTGGGCTAATGTACTTATAGATACCGGTGCATCTCATTCCTTCATATCTTCTGCCTTTGCTATTGCGTTGGGGTTGGAAATAGACTTGTTAGACTCTTTTTTGTCTATAGACACGCCTGTTGGAAGTAGAGTGTGTCGGTCTTGTGAGATAAAGGTTATGGACCGTTGCCTTGTGTTTGACTTCATCATGTTAGACATGACTGTATTTGATGTAATTTTGGGCATGGACTGGTTGTCAGCATATCAGGCTACGATCGATTGTCACCGAAGAAGAGTATCAGTGTGCACTCCAGATGGTGATTGTTTTTATTTTTTGGTAGATCAAGAGGATAGTTTGGCCCCACCTCTTTACACCTTGCGAGTATCCAGATGTCTCTCCGGAGGACCTTTTTGAGTTGCCACTGAAGCGGGAGGTTGAATTTTCCATTGATATTATACCAGGCACTGCACCTATTTCTATGACACCTTATAGATTTGCACCAGCAGAGCTAAGGGAATTGAAAGTGCAACTCCAAGAATTGTTGGACAAAAGGTTTATCCAACCTAGTACTTCACCATGGGGAGCTCCAGCTCTGTTTGCTAAGAAGAAGGATGGATCATTACGCCTTTGCATAGATTATGGCAAGTTGAATCGTGTTACCATCAAGAATAAATATCCTCTACCTAGAATTGACGATTTGTTTGACCAACTTAGAGGGTCTTGTGGCTTTTCGAAAATAGACTTGAGATCGGGATATCATCAATTGAGGGTCAAAGAGGAGGACATAGCAAAAATGGCTTTTCATACACGTTATGGGCACTATGAGTTTCTGGTGATGCCATTTGGTTTGACGAACGCTCCAGCAGCTTTTATGGACTTGATGAACCGCATTTTTCATGCCTATCTTGACCGGTTTGTAGTCGTGTTTGTAGATGATATTTTGATTTATTCACCATCAAAGGAAGAACATGAAAAGCACTTGAGAATTGCTTTACAGTTTTACGAGAGCATCGTCTTTATGCCAAATATGAAAAGTGTGAGTTTTCGCTTTCATAAGTGAAATTCCTTGGCCATGTTTCGAAGGATGGAGTTACCGTTGACCCTGCCAAGATAGAAGACGTGATGGATTGGGAGAGGCCGAAGAATGTATTTGAAATCCGTAGCTTTTTGGGTTTGGCCAATTACTACCGTCGGTTTGTGGGGGACTTTTCACGTTTAGCAGCACCCATGACTTGCCTTACATGCAAAGGAGTAAAATTTATATGGAATGAAGCTTGTGAACAAGCATTTCAGGAGTTAAAGAGGAGGTTAACTTCAGCAATGATTCTAGTGATACCGGAGAGGGGCCTCGGTTATACCATTTATTGTGATGGCTCACGGGATGGTTTGGGATGTGTTTTGATGCAAGAATGCAAGGGTGTAGCTTATGGTTCTCAGCAATTAAAGACCCACGAGTGTAATTATCCAACTCACAACTTGGAGCTTGCGGCAGTGATCTTTGCTTTGAAATTTTGGAGGCATTATTTGTACGGTGAGAGATTTGAAGTGTTCTCAGATCATAAGAGCCTTAAGTACCTTTTCTCTCAAAAAGATTTGAATTTGCGGTAACTAGATGGATGGAGTATATGGAGGACTACGACTTTGACTTGCACTACCATCCTGGGAAGGCAAATGTTGTGGCGGATGCACTTAGCAAAAAATCTCTTTGCAGTTTGGCTAGCCTAGCCATTCAAGAATGGAAAATGCTTGAGGATGTTAACGAATTTAATTTGCAAGTCAACGAGATCGAGAAGCAAGCCATTTTGTTTAACATTGTTGTACAACCTACACTACTCACTAAAGTGATTGAGGCTCAACAGGAGGATGCCGAGGCTCAAACAATTCGGACAACATAACTAATGGTAATGAAGTTGATGGATGGGTTCTTCACCCTAATCGGAGATTGAGATATTTGGGCAAAGTGTTTGTTCCTAGGTTGTGTCGCGACGATGTACTTCGTGAGTTTCATCATTCTCATTTTGTCGTACACCCAGGAGGCACAAAAATGTATCATGATTTACGTCGCCAATTTTGGTGGAGGGGCATGAAGAAGGATGTAGCTCGATTTGTGTCAAGGTGCTTTACTTGTCAACAGGTAAAGACCAAGCATCGAAATCCTACGGGATTGTTACAACCTTTACCAGTGGCGGAGTGGAAATGGGAGCATGTGACTATGGACTTTGTGACTGGACTTCCTAGATCATTGAGAGGGCATGATGCCATTTGAGTTGTAGTAGATCGTTTAACCAAATCTACTCATTTTCTTCCTATCCGTGTGACAGACACGGTAGACATGCTCAGTAGTAAGTGTATTCGAGAGATCATACGACTTCATGGAGTTCCTGTATCCATTGTTTCATATAGAGATCCTCATTTTACATCAAGATTTTGGCAGAGTCTACAATAAGCTCTTGGCACCGACTTGTTGTTTAGCACAACCTTTCATCCTCAAACAGATGGGCAATCCGAGCGCACAATACAAATTTTAGAATATATGCTACGAGCTTGCGTACTAGACTTTTGAGGTTCTTGGGAGGATCACTTGTCTCTAGCAGAGTTTGCCTATAATAACAGTTACCAGTCAAGTATAGGGATGGCACCATTTGAGGCCTTATACGGCAAGGCATGTAGATCGCCAGTTTGTTGGGCAGATGTCGGAGAGACAATGCCTTTAGGGCCGGATTTGGTTCAAGAAACCACAAAGAATGTAGCTCTTATTCGTCAATGCCTAATGACAGCACAAAGTCGCCAAAAGAGTTATTCTGATCGAAGGAGACGACCCTTGGTGTTTGAAGTTGGAGATCATGTCTTTTTGAAAGTATCGCCTCGGAAGGGTTTGAAGAGATTCAGTCTCAGTGGCAAGTTAAAACCAAGATATATTGGGCCTTTTGAGATTCTTGATAGGGTTGGGGAGGTGGCATACCGACTTGCCTTGCCACCACAATTATCCGGAGTTTATGACGTTTTCCATGTGTCTATGCTACGAAAGTATGAGCCAGATCCTTCGCATGTTCTTGACTGGGTTGATTTGGGTATTGAAAGCGATGTCTCCTATGGAGAGAAGCATGTACAGATTTTGGATACACTTGAAAAAGTTCTCCGAGGAAAGACAATTCCATTGGTGAAGGTGTTGTGGAACCACCATGGTGTCGAGTAGGCTACTTGGGAGCTAGAGGCAAAAGTTCGTTCTGAGTACCCTGAGTTATTTACTCCTTAAGGTATTACCACTTCCTTTCTTGGCTATTTAAATTTCGGGTACAAAATTTTTTTAGGAGGGGAGGTTGTAGAGAAGCGTTTCTAAGCTTATTTATTTAATATTTCCTTAATGTGAAATTGTTATTTTAAATACTTCGAATTTTATGAGCCTTGGATTTTTATTTTTTATTTTTTTGAATATAGTTGTGCAAGTGCATGTGTAGGCATTTACTTGACCGTGTTCGAATTCATTGGTCCTTTGATCGAGTGTGTTGGGAGACTCCCATGTGTTGTGTAATTGGTGTTAGAGATTTTTTTAGAGCTAATTACTTGTTTAAGTGTTAGTTGAGGGGCTCTAGTGCAAAAAGTTAAAACATGTAACTATTAGGCCATAATCTAGAGACTTGAGGGGGGAAATGTGTAATTCTTTTTCACCTTAAATCCATGGGAAAATTTCAAAATACCCTCTAACCTTTACACCAAAATTCAATTAGGCTCCTAACTTTTTAAAAACTTCAATTTTACTCTCAACGTTATCTTCCGTTAATCAAAACGCCCCCTTCCGTCAGAATGACTAACGGATTTCGTTAAAAGTTCCGTTAAATAGCGCCCTGATTGAATTTTAATGATCCGAGCCACTCAATGTGTTCAAAGCGTGATTTTAAGGGTACTTGCGAAAAATCGGGAAAAAAATGATCCGAAAGGGCTTCATCTGAACAGTGTTTTATTGAATAGTTCAATAAAACAAGTTGTTCACATGAAGCCCTTCTGGGTCATTTTTTTGCCGATTTTTTGCGGGTACCTTTAAAATCACGTTTTGAACACATTGAGTGGCTCGGATCATCAAAATTCGATTGGGAAAGGGGATGTGCGGATTGATCCGGATTTTGTTCAAGTCCGAACGTCCGGATTTTGCTTCGGTTTGCACCTCCCTTGTTCTGATCGAATTTCGATAATCAAAGCCGCTCAATGTGTTCAAAACGTGATTTTAAGGATAACCGCGGAAAATTAGCAAAAAAATGATCGGAAAGGACTTCATCTGAACAGTTTTTTTATTTTTTCAATAAAAAACTGTTCAGATGAAGCCCTTCCCGATCATTTTTTTTGCTAATTTCTAGCGGGTACTATTAAAATCACGTTTTGAACATATTGAGCGGCTCGGATCATTAAAATTCAATTGGGATGATATTAAACGGAACCTTTAACGGAATCCGTTAGTCATTTAGACGGAAGGGGGAGTTTTGATTAACGGAAGATAACGTTGGAAGTAAAATTGAAGTTTTTAAAAGGTTGGGAGCCTAATTGAATTTTGGTCTAAACGTTGGAGGGTATTTTGAATTTTTCCCTAAATCCATTTGGCCGAGAGAACATCTCATGTTCTCTGTTTCCTTTTTTCTTTTTTCATTTCCAGTGCCGTGCACTCTCTCTCTCTCTCTCTCTCTCTCTCTCTCTCTCTCTTTCTCAAACTCACACAGCCAAATCATCTTCCATCTTCTTTTGCTTGGGTATTTTGTGTCTACATCAAGAAATTTGGAGGGATCTAGGGATTTCAAGTTTGTGGTCTTCATCACCATCTCACTCATCTCTCTTGTGTGCTAGCAATTGAGATAGGGTTTTCTACTAGATACCTTAAAAATGCAAGTATTGTGTTTGAGAATTGATTAGTTTCATGTATTTAAGTAGCAAGTTAATCTATGGAAGAAAAACCCTAATTTGAGTGGTTGTGTATATTTCATATTTCTAGTTGTATATTGAAATTGATGGATTTAGTGCTTGATTGGGGTGTGGAGAGAATATTATGCCTATGGAATTTGTGGTGTCTAATATTGGCTGATGTGTATTTGGATTGATCATGGATATACTAGTTAGGGTACTTGGATTAATTGTTTGCATTTTGTGAAGAGCACAATATTTTTTTGTATTTCATATGGATTTTCTCTTGTTGACATAATTGATGAATATTTTTGAGGGATGGGGTTGAAAAAGTATAGACACTTGTATAGCTATGTTTAGTGCTTCTTGGATTTGAAAGTAAAGATTAAGATTTATGTTGATACAAGTTGTTTTTACTTATTGGAATTGATTTAGGATTGATACTTGTTATTTGGGCTAGTGAGCCATGTATTGGCGGTTGACTTGGCCATTTTATGTTCGTTGTGTAGCCGGAAACATATGGATAATTAGTTATCCGTCGATGTATAGTCCGTAAACCCGCGCAGGATAAGGTGCCCCATAGGCCTTTGGGTTAGTAGCCCATAAATTTGGATGATTTAGGGACCTGATTAGTCGCTTAGGATTGGTACACAACTGTGATAACTTGGACCTTGGTTTTATGTGCTCTTATTTTCTTGTACTTAGTTTAATGCATTGACTTATTTTATGTTTGAAGAATTTTGGTTTCACCTTTTCGAGCTTAATTATATTCATTAAGAATTGTGTCTAGCTAGCATGAAATTCAAGTTTTAAAAAAAAAGGGAAATTGGGCATGAGCGTTCATATTTTCAAACATGTCACTATGAGCGTTCATATTTTATGTGTGGGCGGTCGTGCTCACCTCTACCTTACAGGTTCGAAGGGCAAGGATACGCTATGAGGGACACGGTGGGTCTCGAAGTCTATCTTTTGCCTACATGTATATGTTTTTGACTTTGGGAATGTAATGATAAATGTTAAACTCTCCTCTAGAAATGCTTTGTTCTGTCTTTTAGGCAAGGATAAAGGAAAACTTGTACCTCCTTTTGTAATTGGAGTTGTATGGTTTAAGTGGTGTTTTGGTGCCTTGGTGGCTAATCCAAAAAAAAAAAAAATTGAAGTATTTGAAAGTGGATAGCTTGTCATGCTTCTTTTAATTTGGTTAGACTTATAATTCATTGCATGATAGAGTGAAAGGAGAATTGTTTTTAGTTACTTGGCAAAATTATTTATTTATTGAGGTGAAAATCACGTTGCCGAATTGTTATAAAGCGGGGCGTGACACTAAATGTCTTCACTTTCTTTGCTCTCAAAGAATGCACCCTAATGCATGTACATCCCTCCAAGCTACTGCTCCGGATTCATACCTGAATATAAAGGGTTGAGCACACACTTGCCCAATAAAAAATTCTACACAACTACTATATGCAAATGGATGACAGGTAGAATGAAGAGAGAAGGTATGATACGGTTTCACAAATGAGAAACAAACACGACTAGTAAACATTCCATATGATTTATCCATGACGACCACAGTCCCTCGTCTTAATCCGCATGACCCTTTTTCTTTATATCTCAACTTCACAATAAATATAATGACGCACGCTTGAGGGTAACAAGTATATTTCTACAATGTCGAGTCCGAACAACCAATCACTCCATCACAGATTTATTCCATTTCACCTTTCTTTTGTTTATATGTTATCATACATGATTTTTCCCTCATTCACAAATCACTTTGGTCACCCCGAGTCTTTTTCGTTGAGCGTTAGGGTCACCCCAAGTCTTTTCTCTCAACCACACACACTTGGGTCACCCCTTGGGTCACCCCAGGTCTTTTTCCTCAAGCGTTAGGGTCACCCAGCATCTTTTCCCTCAATTAGTAGTGAATTCTCAACGAAGACTATTCACATAGTAGTAGTAGTAGTAGTAGTAGTAGTAGTAATTCCACTTCAGTCAATTCGCTATCATTAATTACACTATTAGTTTCTCATATCACCATATAATCATTCACATATCACACATCTATTCGCTCACAACGATTCATAGATTTTCTCCTTGCAACTCTTTAAACCGTACAAGCTACGCAAGAGATGTACCACACATCAATCATAAGGGAAATGTCTCTCGTATCTACACCAAGCATTGCTTAGCTTAAAGGAGTGTCCTACGTGTCCGTTTTTCACATCGCATGTCAACACATATCACTTTTGTTCACCTATATTCATTACGTTTTCTAAATTCTCGTTTCGGTGTCAATAGACTCCTACGAAACCCGACATCCTCCACAAAGCCTTAAGCATACCACTAGCCTCGTTAGATCATTCAATTAAGTACTTAGGCAAACCTAAGAACATCCGTGTCTCACTCAAACGATTCTAAGGAAAGAGGATACCCAACGTATACAAATATGTCTATCTTATTTCGGCTCCCACTTCCTATCGGTTTAGAATTAGGCTACGAGACTACCACCGTTGCATAGCAGATTCTCCGTACATCAATTTTGATATATAATATGTCCCAAACGATAAAGTTATACTCATCCGAAGTTACAAGAAGAATATGCCTTAAGGCCCTGGGTATCGATACCACGCCAAAATGGTATCGATACCAATTGACTAGCAAGATTCCAGACGCGAGGGTATCGATACCACGCCAAAATGGTATCGATACCAAATAGTTTCTAGCACCGATTTCCAGGTTTTTGACAGAGCTCACTAAGGCCCGAACGAGGGGATCAAACACGGATTCAAGCACCAAATCAACACATAAACATATAATAGGAGCAAGAAATCCCTACCGAGTGGGTTTTGAGAAAAACCCCCAAATCCCAAGCAAGCCTTAGCTCCGAGAACCTTGAAATCAACCGAATACTCCTCTTCGAGCTCCAATCAACCGGGTATGAGCTCAAGAACATGAGTTACAGGTAAAGAGGTGGGTGATCTTCATGGGTTTCAAGTTCTTGAGTGAGATTTTGGTGAGAGAGTGAGAGATAGCGAGAGAGAGAGAGAGAGAGAGAGAGAGAGAGAGAGCCAGACGGGAGAGGAGAGAGAGACCGGATAGATCGAGAGAGAGAGAGAGGTGTGTTGTGTGGTTCTCCCACACACACACCCCTATATATACTCCCATACATTTTTGCATTACACTAACACCCCTCACTTCCAAGTTCTTGCACATTCGCCCCAAATCTCATATTCGCACAACATTTCACATTATCTCGATATACTAATTTTCATTTAAACGTTGAAATTATCGAATTTAAAATACGGGTCTCTATATTCTTTCATCACGTGCTTGATCGATGGAGATCTCAACTGCTGGAGGAGGAACCTGCAATTATGAATTAATCCGTTTAAATGATGAAAACTCGTTTGAGGCCGGTTGAAGTAAAGGTGGGATGGCCACGGCATCCGCTTCTATTTTTATTTGTTGAATGCCCTAATCCAATAGTAGTTTCAGGCCACCAATTTGGTTATTCATCTACTGTTTTGTCGATTAAACATTACAAAATCAGCAATGAATTTAGTGTCTGCTCAGTGGGGGCACGTGTCCCCATTCAACTTTCTATAAGTTGTACTCCCTCCGTTCCAAAATTTTAGATCTTTTTGAGATTGCGTGTCATTTTAGATTGCATAGAGCATGTCAAACCTGAGATGGACAAGTTAATGATCATTTTTGACATCAACTCTCAATCCAACCCATATGTCTTCACTCATGTAAAAGCTAATGTGGCTTTGACACCACCTACCCGCATGCAAATTTTGACATCCCAAAGCCTGTATGCCAATTTTCAAATTCTAACCGTTGGGAAGTTCGAAACTCACCGTTTGAGTTTTTCCCTTTGCAAAAACTTACCTTTTGAGTTTTGAGTCAGAAGTTCAAACTGTGTGCATGTTTGAGCTTCTTCTTTTCTTTTCTTTTTTTTTCTTTTTTATTTAATGTTTGATGTAGTGAGATTTTTTGTTTAAGTTACTTAAAAAATTATTTTAGCAATTCTTTGATTTTTGAATTTTTACGTCAAACACTTGCATAATGGTTAAGTTTGCATGCATAAATAAAATATTGGCAAATATAATTATTAGAGTTCACAAAAATTCAAAATGTAAAATTATATAATTTGACATGAGGGTTGACACAGGGTTGGAGAGAGATAGTTTGATATCAAATAAATAGAATTTGGCACAAGGGTTGGAGATGAGGCTTTGATGCCAAATTGGAGATGCCAAAATGCCACATAAGCCTTCAAAAAAAAAATTGGCATCTCCAATTTGAAGTCAAGTGTTAGAGATGCTCTCTTTCGACTTATAAAGTTTTATGTGATTTTGAAAACTTAGTTTAATAGAACTAATTAAAATCTATCAAACATATATACAAGATCCATATTACATATTTTTTTAATAATCACATTGAAAGATATAGTCAGTTGAAAGTGACACGCTACTTGGGACGGAGAGAGTATTTAGTCCATAATTTTGTAATATCTTTCAATGAATCCCCTCTTAACATTTTATATATTCCTCCTAAATTAATAACGTGTTTTTGTTATTCAAGAAACTCACCTAGCTAGCTAGTCCATCCCCACCATATATATATGCTTATTTTGTTATGAATTTTCCTATATATACATCTTTTGGATCAGTGTTGATTTTTGTTATTCAAAAATCATTAGTGTTTAGGCTATTTTTTAAGCGTCAAAGTTATTTCTTTGCTTGTTATAGTGTTATTTGATTGAAACTTAGACAAAAGTGTTCCAACGGTAATTTGGCCAAAGTGCTCCAATGGTGCTAAAGCCATTATTTCGCTGCGAACACTTTCTACCATTGAATGACACCCACATGTCACAGTCATTGAATTTACTATCAAAGAGAAGCCAAGCTTGTCAAGTTGGCAATTCTCATGTGCCTCCTATTTACCTATTTTTTCCTTCGATCGAAATCGATAGAGATTTTGGAAAACAATGCCAATAACAAAAATAAGGGCGGATGCGGCTTGTCTCCACAAACGGATTTGAGGTTTCTTGCCGTATTTCAGGACTTCACCGGAAGAGAAATGGCGAATGAATCAAATGCTTTTTTTTTTTTTTTTGGTGGTGATGAATCGACTTGTAAAAGAAGACCGCCACCCGCCAATCTTCAAGAATAGAATCGACCCAACGATTGGGCAGAGTGGATTGATGGTTTAGTGAAGTGGGTGGAGCGGAAGAAAAAATAACAAATGGACTTTGTTATTATTCCAAAGTAGAATTACAATCAAGAAGCCTCATTGAAAGTAAGAAAATTAAGTTAATCCTACTCATACTCCTAATTATAACCCAGAAAGTCTCCAAATAACTTCTCTTCAACTTCAAAGTATGTAGGAATACGCCAAGTGTCCTACATGCAAGTAACAATAATAAAAGAAATACTAATACTAATTACGAATACTTAATAATAATAAAATAGGTTGCATTGCCATAGACGCCACTTTTCGGTCGAACATCAACAAACGGTGAAATATGGTACAAACACCTCCCCAGTTGTAACGCCCCGAATTTTGGGTACGTTAAATAAACATTTTTATTGAATAAATGAAGGAGAGTCTAGCTCATTATTACAACATAATTCTCACAAGAGTACTTTTATTCAACAAAAGAGGGGATAATCTAAAGTTATCTACAGCTCCTTCTCTTCTTCCATCCTAGCAAGTTCCTCAGCTCCAAAGGCCTCCAAGGTATACAGCTCCCCTTGTTCATCTAACAAGTCTGACACATTATACCAGCGTCGCCACCAGTATAATATGCCAGGGTCACATAAAGCAACACCATGAGCTTGAAAGCTCAATAGAATAATCCAAAACCCACTAACCCTTAACTTACAAATAGCAAGTCATGCATATATCGTAAAGAGTCATAACAGCACATGCATTAATATAACAATAACAACAACAATGACACATCCGCATTCGCTATCTATCGTTGGTGTCATGTTTCTGTGTGTTTCTCCTACGTGACTCATCGTTTTGTGTCTCATCTATCATTTCCAAAAATCACACGCACACACCAATGAGCTACCAAGTCCGGCTGATTGGCCACAATGGCTACCAAGTCCGGCACATTGTAAACGCACATAACCAATAAGCTACCACGTCCGGCTTATAGGCCACAATGGCTACCAAGTCCGGCACATTGTGTCACATCTTGGCTCCTCTCCGCGGATAACCAAGTCACACACCTCCAATGACGCTACCAAGTCCGGCTCCGTTGGCATCGCACACCAACATAAGGCTACCAAGTCCGGCCATTATGTAGTTTCAAAAGTATTTTACCAAGTTCAATTATTTTCTTTATCCACACTCTAGGTGACATGTTTCTACTTTCTCGATTTTCGTGTCTCGTAATCATGCATAGACTCCACGGCGGAACAAATCACTTTAAAGTAATCTTGAAACCAAACTAGCAAGATCATCCAATTCTATATTACCTAATCGTACTCAAATTATTACTTAAAGCATAACGCCACATGTACGGACGCCCTTGGAGTGGAAAGCCACTTATGCTTTATCAACAACATACATGTTCATAATCATCCTCAAGACAATAATATATTACCAAAATCCGTTCTTTCTTCCTTTGTGGAATTTTCAAAACAACATATGTTTATGAACAAGCAACTATCACGAGATCGAGAAATCAAGTAGCCATAAGATCAAAGTAAACTACGTAAAACAAATCATACTACGCATATGGCTTCATGCTCATACAATACAATATACTTAGAGGAAGTAGTTAGGGATTAACTACATTTAATTCAAACATGCATACAATTATACTTAGAGGTAGAGAGTAAGGACACTCTACATATACTTAGAGTTAGAGGTCACAAGAAAAATCTACCGTTCTTCTTGGCGGTAGGGTGGCTACGGGAATTTCGTCGGAGTAACGGCTTACGGTGGACTTCCGGTAGCTTCGAAAGAGAAAGGTTTCTCTCGAAACTAAATCTTGACTATACTACTAAACTTTTATGGATCGAAGGGTGGTGGAATGGCCGGTTAGTGGCGGCTTAGGATGAGTTTCTTAAAGAACAAGAGAAGAACTTCAAGAACACTCAAGAACAAAGCAAGAACAAGCAAGAACACTAAGTTTTCTAGAGAGAGAAGTTGAATGGTGAAGGTGTGAGTTGAAATGCATGGAATGGATGCTATTTATAGGCAAAATGGAGCTCCCCCCTCACTCCACTTGGCCGGCCACTAGCTCTCTCTCTCTCCCCCATGGATTTGCTCCATAGTCTTGTCTTGTCAAGCAATAGTACTCCAACAAGTGCCACTTGGTCAAATAGTGTTAAAGTACTTCAACTTGTCAAAGTATAGCACACATACATCTCACTTTCCCCCTCCCTCTCATTCGGCCATGTCTCTCTCTCTCTTCCCCATGGATTTGCTCCAAGGACTTGTCAAATCAAGTCTTTCAATCATGCCATGCCTTGTCATCCAATTGTCACATCAATTATAAGCTAGGACTAGGTCATCATGGAAGATCATGGACTAGTCTTGTCCTAGAATGGGTTGGCTTGGAAGAAAGACTAGAATTGTACTTAAGTAGTCTAGGATGAAGTCAAAAGGCTAAAGTATTAGGTGGCTAGAATAGTGTCCAAGTACACACACACACACACATCTCACTCATCTTTCATGCATCCGGCCCCCCTTTCTCTCCTTAGTCAAAGTACTATCATGTATATATATATATATATATGTATATCTATATGTACATTTATGGAAAGAACAAGGAAGGTAAGGACAAGGCTACTTAAATGCACACATGGTTAGGTTTATTCTCTTTGTAGGAGAATATTGAAGAAAGGACACATGACTTGACTTGTCATCCTATTTGACAAGTCTAACATCTATTGTCCAAGGGGTAAAGATTTCCCTAGCATGTAATAACCAATGGTCCAAGGAAAGTCATCATGAAGTACAATGTTTGCTTTTGACTAGACTATTCCAACTACTAGTCAAACTTGATCTTCTCCCTAACAACTATTGTCCAATGGTCAAAGATCTTCCTAGCATGTAATAACCAATGGATAAAGATTTTCCTAGAACTTATCATCCAATGGATAAAGATCACCCTAGCATCTATCGTCCAATGGATAAAGATTACCCTAGCATGTAATAACCAATGGTCCAAAGAAAGTCATCATGAAGTACAATGTTCACTTTTGACTAGACTATTCCAACTACTAGTCAAACTTGGTCTTCTTCCAACAACTATTGTCCAATGGTCAAAGATCTTCCTAGCATGTATTAACCAATGGATAAGGATTTCCCTAGATCTTATTGTCCAATGGATAAAAATTACCCTAGCATCTATCGTCCAACGGATAAATATTACCCTAGCCTTTATCGTCCAATGGATAAAGACAAAAAGGGTAAAATGGTCCATCTAGGGTTAGGGCAACCTAATTAGGTTTGGAATCCAAGTGATTAGGTTGAATGGGCATTAGGCTATTCTAACTAATTGGTTAAAGACTAACGATACTTAATCTAGACTTTCATTGCTCGAGTGGTATTTTGGTTTTATTTAGTAGAAAATCGCCTAATAACGGAATATTAAAGCCCGACGGTGCCAAACGCCAAGGCAAGGCGTGAGCGTGGCCAAGGCGAAAGCTGGTGGTAAACAAAGGCCAAGGCAAAGAGCTGCCAAAGCGCTGCCGGTATTAGCATGGTACAAACAAAGGCGGCCTGATAGCCAAGCGCTGTGGTACAAAGCGAGTGGTCAAACAAGGCCAAAGCGACCAAGGCAGATAGCAGCGGTGGCTGCGGCCAAAGCGATGGTCAAACAAGGCCAAGCGACCCGATAGCAGCGGCTGCGGTGGCCAAAGCAATGGTACAAACAAGGCTGGGTGGTCAAACAAGGCCAAGGCGACCCGATAGCTGCGATGGCTGCGGTGGCAAAGCAATGGTACAAACAAAGGCCAAGGCGACAAAGCTGCCAAAGCGCTGTGGCAAGGCGTAGCCAAGGCAAGGCGAGAGCAAGGCAGCCCAGGAACGCCAAGGCAAAAGCAAGGCGCGACCCGACGCTGGCGAACCCGATGGCGGCGAAGCGAGCAAGGCGACCAAAGAACGCCAAAAAAGCAAGGCGCGACCGACGCCAAGATAGAACCCGATGGCGGCAGTGGCGAGCAAGGCACCAAAGAACGCCAAGGTAAAAGCAAGCCGCGACCCGACGGCGAGGCAGGCGCGACAATGAGCCGACGCCGAGGCAAAGCGGCGCAACAAGAAGCCGACGCCAAGGCAAAGCGGCGTGGATAATGAGCCGACGCCAAGGCGAGGCAAGCCCGACAGAGGCCCGATGCTTGGGCGAGGCATGTCTACGACCCGATGCCAAGGCCGCCTAGCCAAGCCAAAGCAAGGCGGTCAAGCCGACAGTTAAGGCAAAGACCAAAATTTCCACTAACTACTACGGCATCGATGCATCACTAAGCCAAGCGGTAGTTAGGGTTTGCTAACTAATCGGTTAAAAGCTAACTATGCTTGCTAAGTAGGATTTCAAGTCAAGAAATATAATTTAAAGATTTTCGAATAAAAATGAGATTTTTATGAGTACGTTTACAAGTAGACTAGTCATGGGAGAAGGACTAAATTGTCCGGAGTAAAACGATTCAATTTTACAAGTTTCAAATCTAATTATGACGGATTATTAATCGCTAAAAGGGATTTATAAAACAAATAAAGAATTTTCAAATATAACAACAAAATTTTTATAAGTCCATAACGACCGATTTTTGGATGTTAAAAATGAAATCCAGGTATTAAAATAAAATTCAAATTTTTAACGAAATTTTTATTTACAAAAAGTCAGGGTCGTTACACCAGTGGAGGCGTGAGTTCGAGCCCCACAGGGGGCGCGACCAGTGTCTAGAGCTATGGATAGCCTCTGGACCCCTTGTGAACTAACATAGTAACTAACTAACTCTCCTAGATCCCGCTTCTGTATACAGGTGAAAAAAATAATAATAATTACTAACAAAAGCTATTGGATCACAACCCTTACAAAAATAAAAATTGTCAAACCAGCTCCCAATTAAAATGGCTCTCCATTGGAGATGCTCTTATCTACTCAAAACCAAAAATAAATTAGTTACAGTAGTTTCTTATAACTAAAGGGAAATGATATTGCCACACCCTTTTTTGTTATTGTCACACCCCTGCAAGTGTATTTTTTGCAAAAATACACTTGCAGGGGTGTGGCAATAACAAAAAAGGGTGTGGCAGAATCACTAGCCTAACTAAACTGTATTTGTGTTGCATATTGAAGTGGATAAAATATCTCTCTCTCTCTCTCTCTCTCTCTCTCTCTCTCTCTCTCTCTCTCTCTCTCTCTCTCTCTCTCCTGCATGCACGTGTGAAGGTATTGAACTTGTTCCGTATAAATTCATAAGTCACTCAAACTAACAAAATACAACTACTCTATCTATTGCTAATTGACTTTGGATAGGATGCACCAGAAAATTCTAATGCCAAGATCACTATACCATGCCATAGAAAAAGTCCAAGTGCCTAATCCACCCTATAAGCCTTTCCGCTTCAAGATTGCAAAAATCCAGATTTCGTTCCTTAATAAGAACCACTTGAGCCATGTTCATCATTTAGGTAGTGGTAGATTGCACTTCTCGATTTAGGAAAGGTACGTTAGTATGAGATTGAGATTGTACATGGATTACAGGGAGGGAGGGAGAGGATATTGTAGGGTGAAGAGATACTGAGACAATGGATTCGGCTCAAATTGTTGGAAGTTCAACTGTTGATTGAGTTGGGTGTTAAAAAATGGGGGTCTTGGATTCATTTTAGAAAGCCATAAAGAAACTAGAGTTCGAAAAGTGGATTTTGCCTTCAAGAATTATACAGTAAACCAACCAAACATACTGAGATACCGATTTGGGTGTTTGTGGTTCTTGAGTTTTCCTTAAGCCTTGCGGTGTCTCGGCTTTTTTTATTCAAAAGGGTTTGGAATCTATTCTGTAATGAAAACATCTTTCAAATCAATAGTTCAAATCACCATTGATGGGATGTCAGGACCCACTTTTGTTAACTAGTACTACTACTCTAAGGGCATGTACACCAATCTCTCTATATCTCACTTTTAGGTTAAATAGAGAGGAATTGCTCAAAAGTGGGGCTGCACCAGCCTAGGTATCAACATAGCTATTTTACAAAAAACCACTGTAGCTCTCCAAAAGAAGAGAGGCACTGTAGCAAAGGAAAAAAATAAACAAATATTATCTCTCTCTGACGCATGCCTGTTATTCTCTCTCTGACGCATGCCTGTACACCATTTCATCGCACGCCTGTTTATGCTCTCTCAGTCTTCTTCTCTCTCCTCCAATTTTATATAATTCTTAAATAGTGATGGAGAGGGTAATAAAGAAGATTGTTGTAGTGTGTAAGTAAAAAATAGGTAGGTAAAATAGATTTTGCACTTTTTAACTAGGTAGTTTACCTATCATTGGTGCACTTGCTCTAACAGTCTTGCAGATAACTCAACAGTTAATGTTTATTGGAGTCAAACCACACATTTCCTTTAGGTAAAACTAGGGCTGAAACCGGTTCGGTTCGGTTTGGTTCTTGAACATTTTTGTGCGAACCAGGAAAACTCAGTTCGGGGGGTTCACTGAACCGAAACCGATTATATTGATCCCGGTTCGGTTCGGGACCGGTTCGGTTCGGTTCTTCAATTCGGTTCGGTTCAGTCGGTTTTTTGTACACCCCTAGGTAAAACCAATATAAAGACCAATCACTTATCTAAGCCATATATATCCTGACCTAAAACATCTCTTACCATGCCCGTATATATATAGACTAGCGCTTGTCCGAGCCTACGACCTACACACCTCGGTAGTGCCATAGGCACACGCATTTTTGTAATATATTTTTATTTTTTTATGCTAACATCAAAAGCTGACCAGTGAATAAAAAGAACCGATGGCATTTTCGTAATATATTTGTGATAGTGTGGGTGTATTCGTAAAAGAGTTGGAAAGCACACATCAACCATTAGACTAAAAATGAATCTCAGTTCTTCTTTCAACTTATATTAGGTAAATAATGACAACATAAATTGCTTGACTCAGGTGCAGAATGTGGCTTTCTAGGAGTTTTCCTTCTCCACCTACACAAGAGCTCCTTGTTTGTGTTAACCTTTCCAAATTAGCCAATGCCAAGGAGAGCCCATCCTCCCAGTGACATTAGGTCGAGTTTTGAAGCATACTTCACAAGTGATTTCAAGTAAAAGATATCGATAGGAAAAATGAAATTATCAAGAAAATATTCTTTACCTAATTATCTTATCTTTTCCTTTCACTCGTTAAATTTTTCACATTCTAAGCCGTCTTACAAAGTAAGGGAGCAAACTTGAATACCAAAAGAATCGCATCCTAATAATACAAGATAATGGTAACATCCCGCATGTACGAGATGGACAAGGGGATCCGTAGTGCGCCAATGCACTATGGGCTTGTAGGGCACCTCAATGTGTCCTGCCGATATTTCGTAATCGTGATCTGAATAGTTAAGTTCGTATGGAATAACTTGAAAACCATAACCAGAAGCTCCGTGAGGACCACACATGCATTCTCTCCATCCGGAGAGACAACCACATGCATTACCATAACACATACACAATCATCCGAGGACACTATAATGGACAACTAACTACTCAACCAATAAATGGGACCACATAACATGCATGACTATGTACCACATGACAGGAATCTTTTGAATGGACAAGGGATCACTTACCAAATTTGGTGTACTTGAAAACCATATATACAATAAGAATCACCCCTCATGTGTACCAAAAGACAAGATGCCAGATGACAAATTGACAATACCCTACCATACCACGTTTAACAAGGTAGCAAAAACCAAAACAGAAATGCCCCTATCCTACTGTATTATGTTCCCTCTGGGATACAACCTCAGACCTCACATGCAACAACCTGTTGACTAAATTAGGCAAGTCACCATTCTGAATGCAAAAGAGAGAAACTCATCCAAAACGAAGTAATACAAAGCTTAGTTGCAGGGAGCTCCTAAAATGGTGCCGCTCCCACCTTGGGAGCCCGCTTTTACGCTCCTAAGTAAGGAGCTTGACGGGAGCTCGCTCCCATCGAGGTAGGAGCTCGCTCCTTACAAAGATGGGAGCTTTTGTATGATATTTGTATAGAAAACCAAGGATTTATCACTTGGCTTTATTAATTAGTCTTCGATGAACTCATATATCTGGCCTAAGTCATGATATCTTGAAAAGAAAATCATATGTTGTACCACCTGCCCATTTCTTACACTTAAGGAGGACTTGGCCCATATTTTTACTTCATAAATTTTTGTACTTTTACAGTGGAATACTCTATGCTACATTATTTTCATAATATATGTACACGCTCCCAACCTTGGGAGCTTCTATATTCCCTCGCTCCCCCGCTCCCGCCCCCGCTTCCGCTCCCGCACCCGCTCCCGCTTCGTGCAACTAAGATACAAAGCTAGTTTCAGCAGAGGGCACCAATTTTTAACCACGTTCAAAGTAATACAAAGTTAGTTTCAGCAAAGGATTTTTCTGATTAATTACATTAAAGGGTGCTTTCAGTTCCGTCACTACAAGTTCAGCAATCCAAATCAAAATCCACCAAGTAATGCCCAGAAAAACACTTGGCATGATTCAGAATAAAAGCCTGGCATCAGTAATGACCATAAAAGCATACGTTGTTACTAGGAACAAGGGTTAAACCTACTTGTTTTAGTTCACATTGCTAATGTTGGATCCACTACCACTGCCTTCACCAGTCAAATTGTGGTCAGGATCCTGCATAAATATATGGAACTGGGTCATAAGATTGCGAAAGGACTGAAGACAGAAGAAACAAAGGGCAAATGTGGATTCACCTCCATTCCCCATTTGATGTAATCAGGGGATTCACATGCTTTGTATTCGTCAACCAAACTCTCAATTATGTCCCTCGATTCATCAAATTCTGAAAGATCATTGTCCTATCCATGTTTCACATTATATGTGAATTAGACCAACATAATGCAATAAATAGAAGCATTTTGTGAAGGATGACATAAATGTCTTCTTAAAGGTATTGAGTCATCGACTAAATTAGAAAAATGGCATGCTGCTAAAAAAAAAAAGGGGGCAATTTTGAACATCAATTCCAGTTGCCCACTTGTATTCCGGAAAAATCAGTAGAAATTAATTGAGGGCAGCATGCATGACCATGGAAGGCTGTATAAATATTGCTCAAGTTTACGAATCAAATGTGTTAATTTAGGACTTCAGGAAATGAACAACTTATAAGAACGTGTGAAAGCATTGTAGTAAGAGTTCACCTTATTCACATAAAATAATGAATTTTCTAGTTTTCATACAATGCTCATATGTATAACTGCACATCACATTTTTGGAAGTAGAAAACTAAAGAACTTAAAGAATAATGATAGAGGTCACCAATACATAGACATACTAGAGCTGAAACCTAATTACGAAAGCGAAGAGGTAGGCACTTACTGCAAACCTTGGGAACTTCCGATAGTTGTCAAGAAAAGCTTGCTTCTTTCTCAACTTCTCATACTGGCTTAAGCACTTGCTGAAGAGGTGCCGGATACTTGTATGACTTGCAAGCATAAGCCCACTGACCTAATAAATGGAAAACGAAAACAATTTTTGACCATGTCAAATCAACATAGCAAGGAAGTTTAGACTTGCTGTAAACTTTCAGGAAAAGAAAACCTCAGAAAAATTCCAAAAGACTGCTTAGGAGTAAAATCTCACCCTATGGGCAGTCTGAACATATGGAGATTTTCTGGACAAAGCAACCTACAATAAAAGAAAAGGGAGAGTTACCAAATATTTCACATAAAAAAAGGAAATATAATGAGCCTAAAAGAACAGCACTTTATGAGGTATACCTGAATGCTTGCAGGGCCCCAATCGATAAAATTGACAAGCTTTCTTTCACGTATTCTCTGCAAACTTTCATGAACCTGATTTGAGGACAGAACGTATCAGACTACTGTTCATAAAGTTCATCGATGCAAAACATCAGACCACAGCCAGACTAAGAGGCGAATAGAAGACCACAAACTTGACAATAGAACGGAATGTCTCTCAGAAAATATTGCCCCTCCCCATTAGTGGGATGTGCAAGTAGAAAATTAAAATAAAAGTTATCACTCTCTTCACAACTTCTTGCAAGATCAAGCCGCGAAGATGGGACTTAAACATACAGATCTTTTCAGTGTGTAAAATTCAGGAATGAAGAAGTAATGGTATTTCATTACCTGTGTAGGGTCCACGTCTCCTTGAATGATATTCAATATCGATATGTATTTAGCCTGACTGGCTTCTTTCGTCCGAGCATAAGAGGAAACCATGATATTTTTTGTCTGTAAAACAAAAAACCACTGTCAAAATCATGCCTACAAGTACTTTGTGGGGAGGGTGGCCCTTCACCTTTGCCAGCGTCATGCCCTTCTTGAGCCCTTGGGAAATTCTAACACAGTTTTGCACATTCACATAGAAGCTGCAATGGCTACAGCCACGATACCCTGGCAATAGGCCACCAATACGTGATTTTCTTTTTGTCTTCCTGGGAATAACCCAGGATAATTGGGATTTCTGGAATTCCTGCTCCCTTTTCTCTGTCTTTCTTTTTTTGCCTGCTGCCCCCCTACTCTTTGCTTCCTTGCTAGTACTATACTTTGATAAAGAAAGGGAATGCTACCAGACTGATACAGGATAGGAAGATCTATTTCTAAAGGAATCGGTATTCGTGGGCGGATTGCCTGCCTATCTCTTATGGCTTCGCCTGCCTTTCACTCCTCTTCTCTTAATCTAATATTTTCTACTGAGATAGCTACCTTTCTTTGAGCTCCAGTACGAGCATAACAGCTTTGTTTTATCCTTTCCTCTTTGTGAGAGCTAGATCTGACTACGGGTGGCTATTCGAAAAAAAAGGGGGTATAGTTCTCTTACCTGTAGAAGTCTCCTCATAACGTCAAGTACTGTAGTTTTACGAATTGCATTGGCCTGCCAAGAAAGGATAATCAGCATCAGACTACAACTTACGTACCTGATTCATCTGCACAAAAATTTGTCAGAATAGCAAACATTTCATATGTCTAAGAATAGATTCTTGGCTCAATCTCAAGAAGGCTTCCTCTTCAGGCCTTCCAAGATTCCATTGCTGCTAACACTACTTGGGGTATTGAGCCCTAAAACTAGACAAGTGACAAAAAGGGGTGGAATTTGAACTTGAAATACAAAAATGCTAGGACTGAGTATTAAATAAGAACAAAAAACAATCAGCTTTAGTTCTATTTATATTTGCAGCCACTTCTTTATCATCATCAACATGTGAAGTTCAAAATCATGTCCCATCACCAGCATGTTCAATTTATAAAGGAAGAATTAGTCCAACCACATTAGAACTTGCATATCATATTTCATTCCATACTAGTAACCAAAATAAATCTTAAATGCTGAATGTTAGGGTGCGTTTGGTAACCTTTTCAGTTTTCAGTTTTTTATTTTTTAAAAACTAGAAGTAGAAACAGGTTTATGTTTTCATAAAAACAAAAACAAGAACTATGTTTGGTAATATTTGTGTTTCCTAAATAAATAAATAAATAAACTGGGGAGCGAGCTCCCGTCAAGCTCCCATCTTGGGAGCGCCGATTCGAGCTCCCGTCTTGGGAGCGCACCCATTTTAGAAGGATCCTGCTACTAAGCACCATATGCCATAAGGGAAGTAGTAGTACACATAGGTACCACATCAACTTCAAGGATATAATTAAATCTTAATTTCATTTACACTGCTTTAATCGAAAGGAAAGGGTAAATGCTTCACAGACACGATGAGATATCGTTAGAAAGTCAAAAAAAGCTCAAGAAGTTCTGTGCAGATAATAGAAAAAATATCAGTGAATGTGCTATAGAGGTGCTTTTCAGTTTTCAGTTTTTTATTTTTTAAAAACTAGAAGTAGAAACAGGTTTATGTTTTCATAAAAACAAAAACAAGAACTATGTTTGGTAATATTTGTGTTTCCTAAATAAATAAATAAATAAACTGGGGAGCGAGCTCCCGTCAAGCTCCCATCTTGGGAGCGCCGATTCGAGCTCCCGTCTTGGGAGCGCACCCATTTTAGAAGGATCCTGCTACTAAGCACCATATGCCATAAGGGAAGTAGTAGTACACATAGGTACCACATCAACTTCAAGGATATAATTAAATCTTAATTTCATTTACACTGCTTTAATCGAAAGGAAAGGGTAAATGCTTCACAGACACGATGAGATATCATTAGAAAGTCAAAAAAAGCTCAAGAAGTTCTGTGCAGATAATAGAAAAAATATCAGTGAATGTGCTATAGAGGTGCTACTACTCTATCAGATGATTTGCTGAGAAATAATATGAACTGGGAAATATGATAATCTATATTTTACCTGGCGTTCCACTGTGAGTGGCGTATATCCGGTCATCAGGAAATGGCATCTTGGCGTTGGAATTAAAGAGGCAAGAAGGCCAACTAAGTCGTTGTTCATATATCCAGGATAACGTAACGTGGTTGTGCTTGCTGACATGACAGTAGAGACCAGAGAGTTTGTTTGAGCAAAACTAGGATTTGAAAGATGAAGTCGCTCTACTGCAATTCTATTAAGTGCAGTATTATCGAGGACAACAACACAATCAGCATTCAGTGTAAGTCGCTTGAGCGTCAGAAGTGAATTGTAAGGCTGGACCACCACATCACTTGTCTCCATCTGATTAGGGAATACGCTATATGTCTGAACAAGCTTTTTGCTGTAGCGATCATTCAGAGCCTCCAACAGGTATGAGCCCATACCTGCAAAACCGCATGCTAGTTATTCAACAGAAAGCAAGAAAAGCTAAAACCGCTCAACAAGTGAACTGTGAAGCTGAGCAATCACATGTTCGCAATCTATCTATATACTAAGCAAATGTGTTTTGTCTTTAAAACCATCCAAACCCCCAATCCTAATTTTCTAGATATTTGGAATTTTTTTTTTTTGGAGAGAGAGAGAGAAACAGACGTGGGAGAGAATTATTCTATGCTCCTAGGCACCATCACATGGTATTTCAAATTCATATTTTTCACCACACGTCTTTCAGTGTATAGAATGAAACTAATGCTAGCATGCATTGAAAACGGATCGAAAAAGTATTAAATCTTTTTTATTACTAGCGTTGTGCCCGTTCGATATACGGGCCAAAAAAAACCAATGTTATTTTTTTTATCCCGTGCACTGAACGGGCACAAACGCTAGTTTTATGAATAGCTATGGTGGCCAGCGAATTGTGGATCAATACTGTTACAAATAAAGACCCTCAAGCATGGTTGTCAAAATCGTACAATTCACGATACGATTCACGATTCACGCAAAAACGATATGAATCTCTAGGTGAATCAAGGTTTATATAGAATCGGTGGTGAATCATACGATTCGCGATTCGATTCGCGATTCATGCAAAAACGATACGAATCTATAGGTAAATCATGGTTTATCATAAATGTTGCTTTCGACTAATATGAAACCACATTTGCAAAATTTGTTAGTATTGGTATTTATTTTGATTCGGAGCATGTTACCCTTTTTCCTCAATCTTATTAAAGATTAAATACTTTCTCTGAAGTACTTTACAACTAAGATGCCTTACACTGATGAGTTATGTATTTTATATTGGTAAGTTTTCATATTCTGTTATGATGTGAGTCAATAGATGAGCTCGACGTCTTTGAAAATGTTACAATCTTAATTTGCTAGATGGTAATTATACAAGTAACTTTGAATATTGTTGAGGATGATATCTATATGGATGCGTTGTCTCACAAAACGATCTTTTTAAATCATGTACCTAGAGATGGCTATCTCAACCGATCCGTCCGTATCCGATCTGTTACCCACTCCGAACGCATCGGATATTCGGAGATTTTTTCGGGGATCGGGGTGGATACAGATTTGTTTTTTAAAAAAATTCGAGGATCAGATTGGATTTTGAGGTAAGTCTGTCTCCGATCCGATCCGCCTCGAATCCGTTCCCCGATCTGCCCCAATTACCCAGACATAATACATATACTTTATTTTAGCCTTTTTAGGGTTGTCTATTTCATTCATTCTCACAAAACCCAACATTCAGTCCTTCACTTCTCCCACCCCAATCGAGTGCCGATTGACTAGGTAATCTCTCTCTCTCAGCGTAACGCATTGCTGATTTGCTCTCTTTTACACTTGATAGAACAAAGCTCAGACTTTCAATTTTCAAAAAATAGTTTACTCTGTTTATCCATGAATAAAGAAACCGGGTAAAGGCATGTTATATATGGGTTTTTTTCTGTTTTTTTTTTAACATTTGGATATCCAAATCTCCGATCGGATCTCCGTTCTCCGTTCGAGGCGGGGATGGAGGACCAAAAATATATCCGATCAGGGATTGAGGTAGATTCGCGGGACGGGTGAAGGGTTCGGATTCGGATATTTCAATATCCGCCTCTGATCTGCCCCGTTGCCATCACTACATGTACCCTCTAAATCGTAGACCAGGGCAGGGCTTAGAGCCTCGAACCGACCCACATATGTTGCCATACAAGCTAGTTTAGTTTCGTACCTACGAAGCTACAAATTTTTATTGTGTTGACGCCAAGCTTTCATTTTTATAATGAACGTTTAACATCTATATGCACATATCCATTTTACTATAATGTACATGTGTCTTTCCTATTAGACCATGTGATCATCCATTAGTAATAGGGAAAAAAATTTAATATAAACTTAAACTTAGATTTTTGAATGTTACAATGTATCTTTATTATGTAGGTGCGTAGATACAATTTCCAATGTATTTTCAAAATTTGAACTGAATCGTTATGATTCACGATTTGGTAAATGGTCAATTTTGAAAACCTTGCCCTCAAGGCTCTTAATTCAAGCTCATTTCTCATCAATGTATTGTTAACCAATGCCAAAGTCTATACATTGAAGAAGTGTCTATCTCAAAATCAATGGGCAAGGAGTGAGAGGGCCCTCAAGGCTCATACACTAGTTCAGGAGGTGTTATTTTATCACTGTGGGACAAGCTCTAACAGAAACATACTTCACAATAATATGGTTTGAAGAATGATATTTCATGACATTAACCAACTTTTTAAACTCTGGATTAAATGTGATGTTAGAAAGGAGTTGGAAAGACCTGAGCCTGTTCCTCCAGCAATGGAATGGCATAAAACAAAACCCTCAAGGCTATCGCTTCCATCAGCTTCTCTGTCAATCATGTCCATTATGTCCTCCTCAACACCCTTCCCCTGATCAATTGCAAAATCACCATCCGACACATATAAGTATTCGCGATCACGAAAAGGCATGGTCCAAATCATGATTCTAAGCCACACAAGAAGTCGTTAGCCCAACTAAGAGACATCAGGTGTTGAGACAGAATATGAATGAAGGATAGAAGCATCTGGGCTCAGAACCATGTTCAGCAGAACAATAAGTAAAGGGGCTGTAAACTACTTTGAGCTTGGCTTGACTAGACTACTTACAAGCTGAAGATATAGACCCATATCAAGGGGCTGCCATTTTGTGAAAATGACAACCAGTACCACACATTGGCAATACTAGCACCACGTTACATCCCTTTTTAAACACACCATGTACAAATGAGTCATCATGAGGAAAGATAACCATGCCAAATTGCAACACACTTTTGTGCTCTGAGTCCTCTGACATGTAAACCAAATTCCAGGGTTCTAAAACAAGGATTAGGTATGACTAACAATTAATCGCCGATCACTAATTATTACGCACCAATTAATCCAATAAATCGCTTGAAGGTGGCCGACCGCCTGACTAGCGCCTAGCGACTTTTAGAACATTGCCAAATTCAATTAAACCACAAAGCGCACAGTTCTAATGCATCCAAAGTCCAACCGATAAGAAAGCCAAGAGATAAGAAAGCAACAGAAGGAACAAAACATCGTTAAACAGGAGTCTCATCAAAAAAGCAAAGATACTACTAGCATGCAGACTTGAAACAAAGATCTTATAATGCCATCCTTCAACTTGTCAAAAACTGACTTATTCCTTCAAACCCACTTCTTCCTGTACTGTAGAATGCACCAACGGATACAAGCCATCCAAACTATAGCCATAAAGCCATAAACTAGTTTTTAACTGATGATGAAGGCACAACTTTGGAGTTTATTCACTACAATTTATGGAGTTCCAAGAGTGTATAGAAATTGTTTTAGATGATGGCCATGTGAAGCTTTTAGGGTACACATGTCCATAATATCCGCGAAACTCCTCAAACGATGCTCCTCATTAACCATTTGCTCTATTTAGGTGGTAGATTACAAGAAAATGATTTGCATCAGATAGCTTAAATGCCTGTAAAAAAGCATTGCTTTATTGAATAAACGTTTTTCCTTCTAACAAAAGATTATGGTTTGTGGAGAGAATGAGCCTTTAAAAGCTTGAGAAATACAATAAACCTGATGATATCCGCTAGCCCAATTATTTCCTGCACCCCCACCATGATCTGAAAGAAACACATTCTCATGATTGTACAGATTTCTGTATTCACTGTTCTGAATGCCATTAATCACTCTAGGCTCCAAATCAATCAGTAAAGCTCGTGGTATGTAGTGCTGATCGTCGGCTTGATAGAAAAATACATCTTTCCTGTCACCTCCCTGAAACATTTATGCCATTAAATTGGTTGCTAAGAAAATGCATATCAGACAGTCACTTAATATTACCAGCCTCAAACACAAAATACATGTATACTACTGGCCGCTGCTTATGAACGTGCAACTGAGCCTAAAATTCAACTATTTAGTTAAATTTACATATCTGAGACTTAGTTAGAGGAGCATCTCCAGCTCTTAACTTTCTTTTTTACTCAAGACCAAAATTTGAGTAAAAACTCTTAAAACTCACTCCAATCTTGACTCAAACCTGTACCAGATTGAGTGTTTTACTTAAATTTTCACCCAAGACTCAAATTTTACTCAAATCTGTAATGCTATTTTCTCTCTTAAGGTTACAATTGTGCCATTAATGATGCCTTTTACTCAAATTATCAATACATTTGCGTTTACCCATTGGAATGATTCGTATCAACCTTTTACTCAAATTTTAAATTTTGAGTAAAGGTAGAACGAGCATCTCCAGCCCTTACCCTTTTTTTACTCAAACCCAAAATTTGAGTAAAACCCGTTAAAACCCACTCCACTCCACCCCTTGACCAAAAATTTTACTCAAATCAACGGAGACTCAAACTTTGACTCTTCTACTCCAAGGCTATTTCTCCCTACTCAAATTAACAACCATGTCATTAATGAAGCTTTTACTCCAATTTGCGCTCAGCTTTGAGTTTGTCCATTAGAGTGCTTCGTACGAAATGAAGCTTTTTCACAAATTTGAGTAGGCTGAAGATGCTCCTAGTAGTTTCCTATTTAACATGTAAAACCAATCTTAATTTTCTTTCCCTTCTCTTACTTTCTCATCGGCGATCAAACGCGTACAAATCCAAATTTCTCATACAACAACAAAAAGAAGGGAGAATATGAGGGGAAAAGCGTGAACCTGGGTAGCGAAATCTTCGAGGATGCCGTCTTTGCTGATGCCGTGCTCGAGGCAGAGCTGTTTCCAGAACTCCATCCCGATCTGGTTCCCGCATTGCCCCACCTGCAACGTTATTATTTCTCGCGGCATTCTTCTCTCTCCAACAGTACAGTAGTGCGATTTTCTTTGCTTTTACTTGGGTTTCCTTTTACTTGGGTTTCCCTAGAAAATGAAAATCAGGGGTCCAACGTGAGAGAATCGGGGCTGTGGTTGGCGGGGATTCTCTCTTTCTTTTGAAAGAGGGGGGGAAAAGTAGTGGGCGTGCCCGGAAGAAGGGATGGAAAACGAAGGAAGAAGCGCTGGCAGTAGTGTAATAGTAAACGAGTTTTTGGCCCAAATGGCCATAATTTGTAATCAAACCGGAGGAATATCCGTCATTTGAAATATTTTGTAAAAATACGTCATCATGTCTTTTCAAAACGCGTTATAACGGTTAAGTGTCATGTGGCCATGGTAAGTGGCAGTTGGTTGCCATGTAGGTTTAAAATATAACGCATTATGAAAATGCGTTATACTATTTATAACACTAATCACACCTTTTAAAAATACGTTATACGTTATAATTCTAACCTTAATAGTGCGTTCTTGAAATGCGTTATGTTAACAATCCTAATTTTTTCCCACAGAGCGTGAGAATTTGTAATATCATATGTCCAAAGATATTAAAAGACTGGACACAAATATATTAAAAATTCTCACGATTCGTGTTAAAAAAATTAGACTTACTATTAACTTGGAAAAGATTGGATAATAATATAATATATTTGATATAAACGACTTGACGAGTACATTGATTAACATAAAAGACTTCTTGAGTACAAACTTTTCATATAAAAACATCATTTCACATGACATGTAATTTGAATTACATGATTAAGATGACGATGGTTTTCATTTTCCGCATCTTCTCTTGTTGTGACCTTGTTGACCACACTTTGAGCACGTCAGTGGCGGTTGGTACTCAATCAAATCATCCATCTCATTTCAAATTCGATTCACTTTCGAGCGGCCTCGGCCTCGGAGACATTCTTTGTCTGAAATAATTCTTGGCCCATCGTACGATAGCCGGTAGGCTTCGTCAGGCAGTAGCTTGAATGGGAGAGATCCATACATGGCAATTGTTGTGTCGACCGTCCAATATTTGCGAGGGTCAATATGCATTTTGTTGCAAACCGCAATAACGTGTGAACATGGTATTTTCCACATATCTCACACCTTCGATCACTAAACATTTCCTTAACCCCTAAAGTAAACTTTTAGGAATAATATGGCTGTACAATCCCCAATTAACTGCATAAAATTTGTAGAATTAGACCTAACAATGACTATTAGTTTAGGACCCATAATCTCACATTCCCAATAATGTTTTGAGGTAAATGTGATATTGCTATTTTTATGACTGTGAATTCTTATGAGGTTTTGACTTTAGTTTTTTTTTTTTTTTAACCTTAATTTCTAAGCATTCGGAACTCTAGGAATTTTATATTGCATTCAAGGTTTTGAACTCTCGGAATTTTTGATTGAATACTCTTGATATATTCTATTGTGTGTTTAAATACTGACAATTTAAACTTGGTAAAAAACTGTGTTTCGAGCTATGACGATTTCTTGAATGCTGACATCAAGCCAAGCATTCGTCCACCACCTCAATGTCAATCGAAGTCGGAACGGGCTTACGTAGAGATCTTCTCAGGAAGAGAGGGCCAAAGCAGATACGCTTGGAGGTTACGGATACGGCTTTCTAGCGGGGGCCTGTCTATTCCCAATGCCCATAGTTCTCACTGAAGGGTGCCTTGCTTTCAAGAGTGGGATTCCTCCTTTAGAAAGATAAAAGGGCCTTTGACTCTGTAGGACGTTTCAATGTTTTTCATACGGGCCCTAGTATATATATACACATACATATACACATACACATACATGAGACAAGGAAGATGGAGAGAGAGAGAAATAGAGACTTACTGTGAGTGACGACGGAGATGAGGAGAGCATGACGGAGATGAGGAGGGTGGCTGGAGGAGATCGAGCAGGTTTGGAGGTCGCGAACGACGTGGAGAGAGAAAGGGAAAGAGCAGATAAGAGGAGAAAAGGGTAGGGTTCGATTTTAAGCCTATATCGCATTTTACAAAGGCGCTATAATAATCTAACACCTATAAAGCATTTTACAAAGGCGCTATAATAATCTGACTTAGTCTTCTTTGCAACGTAGGAGTTGGCGTAACCGTTATAATGCGTTTTAAAAAGGCGCGATGGCCTATTTATACAAAACGTTTCAGACAATGGGTATTCCTTCAATTTGATTACAAATTATGGCCATTTCAGCCAAAAACTCAATAGTAAACCGCTCCTACTATCTTGCGTCGATTGCGATGTAGTTTTGGGCCGTTGTGAATCCATCGAAGTAGAGTAGTAGCCCACAATTTGTATTTGTGGTTAGGACTAGGCCCAATATCGGCTACTTGCAATTTCAGAAAATTACTTGTAAGTTTAAAAAACTCAAGACTTAATTCTCATTAAGGATGAATCCAATTTTTATTTACCTCTAAGGACAACCTTATATGAAGATTACTTTTTTACCCTTAACTAAATATAATTTCACACTTATTATCTTTTCAAAATTTTCATCACCCTCTCCCACTTCCACCCCACAACCATTTCAGACCAGCGACCACTCCAGCCGGTGAATTTTTCCGGCGAAATTTCACTACTTCAAAAACTTATTGAAATTCACTACTTCTCAAATTTTACTAATTTTAGTGACCATTCCGGCCGGTAACTTTTTCCGGCGACATTTCACTACTTCAAAAAATTAGTGAAATTCACTACTTCTCAAATTTTACTAATTTCAATAATTTCAAATTTCACTAATTTTTGCTGGATTTCAAATTTCACTGGGTGATTTTATCTAGTGAATTTTAGTAGCTTTCAAACTCGTGAATTTCACTAGTTTTTAGAACTTGTGGATTTTTCACTAATTCAAAATTTCACCAGCTCATCTCTTTCAGAAATAACCATGAGCAACTAGTGAAATTCACTAGCTTTGAACAATTAAAGTTCCACTCACACATTTCAACGAATAGTTCATGTGCGTACAGTTCTCGATGGAATCATCATTACACAATTTTTGGTCTTCACATAAGAAGTAATGAATCAAAAGGGACAAAACTAAAGTAAGGAGTTTGGACTAAATTATTTCTTCTGTTCCTCCAAAATTTGTCCAATCGATTTACCTTTCTCTCACAATTTCACTTCAATGTCCTCTTGTGACTAATTTCCTCCGACCGCCAAACTCACCGGCAGCGTTGGACAAAATCTACACGGCAGATGCTCTCATTCGTTCATAAAGTCTAATTCATCAAATTCTCATTGTGATATCTAATAAAAATGATCAATTGCAGTGACTGGAAAAATCATGGAGTCACAAATAGAGCTTAGTTAACAACTTAAAGCTGATTTCGAACACAAATATATATACATATAGGTTAACACACACAGAGAGAAGGTGAAGATCTGTTTGTGAGATCTCGTGGGGAGAGTCGTCGGTGCCGGAGGAAGGAGTCGGAGAAGAGCGAGAAGTCATCTAGGGTAAATCATTTTGATGGATCTGATTGAGAAGAGTGAGAAGTCGGAGAAGAGAGAGAAGTTATCAGTGCTTTTGGCGTCGTCCTGGAGCTACTGGAGTTTTGGTCCAGTTTTTTTTTTTTTTTTTTTTTTATATGAGCTACTAATGAATTTTTTTTAGGGCAGCAAAATTTTTTAGTCGTCTCTGTAGTTTTACGGTTGTCTCACTTTCGTCCCTCTAGTTTCATTAACGGTGTTAACGATTTTACCAATTTGGAAAGTAAAATAAACTACAGGAACGAAATTGAGACAATTAAAACTAGAGTGACGAAAGTGAGACAACCGTAAAACTGCAGGGATGACTACGAAAATTTGTCCTTTTTTTTAATTAAGAATAACTGTATTAATTGAATTCAAAGTCCATTTAAAAAGGGAATTCGGTTTTCAATAATTTATTGAATGGACCATCATAAAAAGAAAAGGAAATCAGTAAAATATTTATTCTCCATATCCTATTGGCAGAAATGAACATGAGGATTGAGGAATGTTTTATTCCACGAACTTCCTTTCCTCGTACCCTTCACACTTCCCTCACTTTTTTTTTTACTGTCATGTTAATACTATTTACTACTATTTTTTATTTAATGTGTTGAGCAAGAAATTCAAAGTACGTAAATTTTCAACACTGTACCAAAACCAATTGTTGTGACTTTTGGTTTCGATGGTGGATGGAGACCTTTTTTTTGCCAAGCCAGAAAATGCAGATATTATATATAAGAAAACAGTACAATAAAAGCAGACATTATTAGTCTGAAAATACAGAAACAACAAAACCAAAAAAGAAAAGCCGCCTGGAACACAACGCCAGAGCCAGACCTATCGAACACACTCGTGAAGAGGGGTTGGAGAGGCCGAAGTTGAGAGGTCAGGTATGAACACAGAGCAGACCCTCTTGGATGACCCGCCACACCAACTCAAACTCGTCCCACCGCAGACTGAAGGCAAAAGCCGCCGTAGATAATTGATCTCAATTTATAAACATTTGAAAAGTAAGAGAGAAACAGAAGGATATGCCGCTGCTTTAACCAAAAAAAGACCTTTGCCTTTGATACATGGTTGAAAATCCCAAGCGTAGGGCTAGATCATTGATAGCATAATTTTCGGAAATTCGGGATCGTAGTCACAAAGAATCGAATATAGCTTAATCGGATTGTAGGTTTTATATGGTGGATTTTGGCGTTTAAGACAGCCAACTTGATTTTCCTTTAAACGGTGGAAATACTAAAGGAAAAGACTATATATAAGCTTAATAAACTAAAAGAGGCTATCTCTTGACAAAGGCCATTATCGGTTCTCAATTATAACTCAAGCGAGAGTCACAATCGCGTGCTCACGCTCGGAGGATTTAGCTTTAAAGACTACAGTTATCGAAAGATGTGATTAATCGAAACTAAACCAACTTATTTTTGCTAATGTATCTAACACGTAGGAGACCACAAGCCCTCGGTATGTCGATTGTCAAGACTGCTTGACTAAACTTCATACCAAGGAGTTAACACCTCTCGCTTAGACCAAAATAACTAGGTTAATTTAATTCCAAAAACTATGATTTTAAGCCCGAAGGTTCAAGAACCAAATAACTACCTAAGTCCTTGGGAAAAAGTAGCCCAAGACTTAGCCAAATAACTACTCACACGTAGCTAAAAGACTAGAAAGCATGCTAGAAATGATAAACATGTTTAACCGACGGAAACGAAAACAAACTTGATATTAAGGAGAATCTAAAGCATAGCTACACCATTAATAAACGGGAAAACATCAAACTAGGAATTAAACTTACAAGTATTGAAGGTTGAAACTAAGAACAACAATGGAGAAAAAACTCAAAAAGAAAACTAACCTAGAGCATAAAGTAGATATATGAGATAAAGTGGGAGAGAAGGGTATTTATACAACTCAACTTCTCTCCCAACAAATATCCTACAAACATACTACAAATAGTAAGTATTTCATAAATGGAAAGTCCAAAAAGCAACAAATATCTAGTTGAAGGCTCGTGGCATCGATACTTATTATGGGATGTATTGATACCACGAAACTAAGCTGAAAATGGCCAATTCCCCGTAATGCTCTGGTATCGATATGGCCTTAATACGTATCGATACATAATAAGCTGCCTTCTCAGTAAGCCCACGCGTATCGATACACATTAAGGCTGTATCGATACGGGGAGGTTTATCTCCAGATTTCCAGTTCAGGTTCAGCAGGCAGCTCCCAGCAACTTCATATCATCTTATTTTAATTTCCTAAACTTAAGTAAAGACTACATTTTACACCTTTTTTTACTTTAATTTATTTAATGAAAATAAGAAAGTACTCTCTATTTAGAAACAATGGCATTACCAGAATTTCAAGATTCCAATTCTATCAAAATGTCAAACCCCCACTTTTGGAACAAAACTGAAAACTGCACATTTTTCACAGGAGAAAATATCTCAAAATATGACCTTACTCTTCAAATAAAATCTTGGAATTTTGTAGTTACTCTTAGAAAAATTCAAGGATTAATTACTGTCATTTTATCTTGAAAATTGATACTTTTTCGAAAAATCATTTTTTCATACTTAGACAAATTTTAAGGGGCCGACAGGGTCTTCGGGTACTTGAAAGCACTTGGGTCATCCATAGCGTTGAAATGCATTTTATTTGCACATTTTACCCGACAACACAAGAAACACACCTTACGTGCAATATCGCTATAAAAGCTAAATAAACGCAAGTTAAACAAAATAAAATGGAACTAGTCGCACCAAATATCTACAAGATTGGGTTCTCATCAGCCGCTGACTATTTAGAGGTGTAATGGCTAAAAGTCACTTGTCTTTTTTTTTAATTCAATTTTTTTCTCGAATTGTTAGTTTTGCGTCAAATTTTCATGGATTAATGGTTTGTCTCGATGAGAGAAATCAAAAAAGTAAAATTGTGATCTAAACTGATTTTTTTAATAATTAAAGAAAAAAAATTTGGCTTTTTGATTGATTTTTGTCTTTATACAAAAATTTTAAGTTTAGACCATAATTTTTTATTTTTTCGATTCCTCTCGTATAGATAAATTAATAATCCACAAAAATTTGATGCGACAACTAACAAATGCGAAAAAAATTTAAAAAAAGACAAAAAAAAAAAAGAAAAAGAAAAAAGAAAGCCAATTGGCTTATTTTGTCAAAACACCCCTTAATATACTCTTGACCATTTCAAATTCATTATGCTTTAAAATTATGTAATACATGAGATGGTTACACAAGTGTTTGAAGATTTATTTCCTAATTAAAATGTCACATCTCACGGATTTGAGTGACATTTTTCTTATTGTGATTGTAATTTTACTAGCTTGGCCTTGATTGGTAAAGAAGGAAATTTTTGAAGTAGGGTGGAGCGGTGAAGATTGACTTTGACGGTGGTACCTTATTAAAGTCTTCAAGGAGTCTTTGGTTGGGTGTTTGGTGTATCTTTGTGCTATCAATTTATATGTTAGACTAGTTTATACGGGGTTTTAAACCAACTTTTGTCAGACCACAATAGGAGACGATATTATCTCATATAAGTCGTTTCATTGGGCTAGATACCAAATTATATTAAAAACTTTGAAAATTTTAAGTATCAAGAAAGACTTATACTCTTTGTCAAAGAAAAAGGAAAAAAAAAAAGCATAACAAATTGCTCAACTCATGACTTACCTTATTCAAGTCCATGCACAATTGTGTAGCTTTCCTCACTCGTACTCTCTCCAAAGGGAAGGGAGGGATCAACTTTTTCTTGATTAATTTTCATTTTTTATACGTCAGAAGTTTTGCCCGGCTTACGCACTACTCAACTAATCCTGAGGACTAATCCCACCGTCTATTTGCAAGTTTCTTTTAGAAAATCTGCAATAGATTGCATAATTACTACTCCAATTCATTTATTTACATATGCTCCACTGTGTGTCTTTCCTTCCCTCATATACGTGCCATAAGGTTTCGGCCCTTTGAAATTAGGGGTGCTTGCTACCCTAGATTTAAAATCTTTGATCCGTCCCTCCATATCATTTTTGAAATGTCATAGTACAAACTACATAATCATACATATATAATATATATAATCAATTGGGTCATGATCATATTTAAATATAGTTTGGCGTTTAAATGCCGTCGTTGAAAATTTCAATTTGCTTCAACAAACTTTGTTCCTTTTATTTCTCATTTATTTTTTTCTCTTATTTTAAAAGTAAATTTGCTATCATCAAAATTGAAAAAAGAAAATACAGTTCAATATTGCATAATCATGCATTTGTAGGGGACTCCACTATACCTATACAGTGTACCCCAAACCCGAAGCTAACATATCTAAGTTTGCTACGAGTGCTTAAAGAGTATGTTTAGTCCTACCGAACGACTATAGAGACTTGATCCCGAACATTGAGTGAAAAACTTCAAGAAACTTACACATCAAACCGGCCGGTCAAACCGTCCGTTCATCAGTTAAATCTGCAAATCTTCCACTTTTGTTTAATTATTCATGTTACTATGACTATGACATATACTTTTATATTTAGATATATTCCTATCCTGCAAATCTCTTGAATTGAAGTCTTCCTCTTTTATCAACAAAATAGATTCGTGCACTTTCTCTTCTTTTGAAGAAAGGTTTCTCCGTTCTATCCACCAAGTACCAACTTATACTTTGTATATTTATTTTAAGTATACTCTTACCGCACATTTTTTGGAACTCTAGGTGGGCCCATACGAGGTGTGATCAAATCCTGCGATAAGAGCAGCACGTCTCTTGTATTTAAACGTTTTGACTCGTCATCTACTTAAAATAGTTGCACAACTAATTTTATTTTTTTAACACCTGATGGTCAAGGGCTGTGATTTAGGAATTTACTCACTATCAAGATATAAGATTTGAAACCTCTCGGTCTCAGCCTCTCAGGTGTTATTGATTTCTTTCTTTGGGATCAGTCTATACAAAGTTTTGTTGTAGCTTTAAATGGGGCTCTTACTAGTGGACAGTGGGATTTATCCTCCAGAATTAAATAATAACGTCAAAAATATTTTTGTTGTTGCCAAAACTTTAGTACACAAAAGGTTTATACCATGTGCAATGTACAAAATTTTTATGCATTAAAATTTTGACACCAACAAAAATAGTTTCGACATTATCACTAAAAAAAAAAGCGAATTTTATTTTTCTATTTCTGTTTAGGTTACATAATTGCGAGTAGGAGTGTACACGGTCTGGATTGGTCCGGTTCTCTAGAAAACCAGTAACTGGACCATTCCTTACGGTTCTAGAAAATTGAGAACCAAAACCTAACCAATATTAGCGTAGAACCTAACCAGAACCTAACCGCAAGACCGGTCCTATTTCGGTTCGGTTCCGGTTCTATCCAATTAGCATCCAAACATTTGTTCACAAACATTAAAAATTCAAAACACTACATATTAGGTATATTCACTACAATAAAAATTCTTAGGAGGTTGGATTCCTATAATTTTAATAGTATATTGAAACCTTTTCTAACAAATGAGATATTTTTTCTAAATAAATTGATTTTATTAGTAAGGAAAAGATTAACTTACCAAATCCAAATAAATATATAATTACACTTATATATATTATATGTGTGTGTTATATGTGGACCAGTTCGGTTCTACCCACGATTCTTTAATTGAGAACCAGTAACCGAACCAAAATTAACGGTTCTTAATTTTTTGGAACCATAACCTAACTAATGAATCACGAAACCGGATTAAATAGGACGATTTCATCCGAATCAAACCGATTTTACGGATCGAATCGATTTCTTGTGCACTCCTAATTGCGAGCACAGAGCTAATCATACTCCCATTTTGTATTTGTAACAACAGAATATTTAAAAAGCGAATATGCTCACATTTGACACCTGTCAAGTGATGTTTAATATTCATGGGCTCTGATCTGGGCAAGTGATGTTTAATGCCATTTGACACCTGTCAAAGGCAAAGACAGTTTTATCCCTAACGCATGCATATGATTACAGACTTTACAGTGGATCACCGAATTTTAGTAGGAGTGTACAAGAAAACCGCCCGAATCATAAAACCGGACCGATCCGGACCAAACCGTCCTATTTAGTCCGGTTCTGCGGTTCTACGGTCAGGTTATGATTCCAAAAAAATAAGAACCGTTAATTTTGGTTCGGTTACTGGTTCTCAATTAATGAACCGTGGTTAGAACCGAACCGGACCATTTAAAACTAAGATAAATATAGAAATACATACATGTGTGTAATTAAATATGTATTTGAATTTGGTAGGTTAATCTTTTCCTTGCTAAACTTAATTTATTTAGAAATGAAATCTCATTTGTTAGGAAAACTCTTATTTTATTCCTTCCTTTCCTATTCCAGCAGATTATTTTTCTATTTCTTTAATTTTATGAGTTCATATTTTGTGAATTCGTGTTTGGATGATTATTGGATAAAACCGGAACCGAACCAAAACCGGACCGGTCTTGCGGTTTGGTTCTGGTTAGGTTCTATACATATATTGGTTAGGTTCTGGTTCCCAATTTTCTAGAACCGTTTGAAATGGTCCGGTTACTGGTTTCCTAGAGAACCGAACCAATCCGGACTGTGTACACCCCTAAATTTTAGAGCCCATTTTATTGGTAAACCTCGCTTAGTTAATTTTCTTATTTGTTCATTTTATCTCCGTATTGTTACGTAGGGTGTTTTAGGCAAAATAATTAAGCCAGATTATTGTTGTTGTCCTTATTTAACTTTTTCCCGCATTTATTAGTTTTGAGTCTATTTTGTGTGAATTATTGGTTCCTCTCGCCGAGGAGAATCTAAAAAACAAAAAAAATATGATCAAAATTTTTAAAAAATTTCACTACAGACAAAAATAATCCAAAACAGGCAGACTTTTTGGATTATTTTTGTCTTTATATTTAGAAAAAGTTTACAATTCTTTACTTTTTAAATTCATCTCGTTAATATAAATTAATAATTCAAAAAAATTTAACACAAAACTTTTATATGCAAAATAAAAAAATAAAAAATAATAATAAGGACAAAAAAAATAATCTGACTCAATATTGAGCCAAAAGAACCCCTTATTTTATACTCCTATTTTGATTCACATGCAAAATAAGCAAGACCTATAGCTGATTATGATCAAACTCAAGTATAGGAATTTTGGTATATGGTATAAAGCTTGAGTCTTACGAGCCAAGTAATTAATAAGGTTTTTTTTTTTTATAACTGGATGTTCGGTTAACTTGCGCGTACCTCGACTAATTTCAAGGTCCTGAAAGTAATGACGTGATATAATCCCTAGTTGCCCCAAGTTTTATGTTTCCTTTTTTGTTGCAGAAGTGCAAGAAGTGTTAGTTGTAGTTGGTGAGGCTTCAAACTTAAATCTTGAGTGTAGTGTGGTGTAGTAGCAGGCATTTCTAGGCCCCTTCCCGGTGCATAGGAGTATTAGGTGTCTACTAGTGGGTTACCACTCCATTTACTACCCTAAGTCAAATAAAGAGTTTGGTTCGTATAACAGCCCAGTAATAAGGGCGAATCTGGAATTTATGAACAGTCTATTGTTTCCTTATTAAGAAAGGCTACAATTATAATTAATTAAGAGTAGTTACCACTTACCAACAAAGCTGATCAGATTTACTCTTATAAAATCTAGGAGAATCAGTGGTAATTTGGCAACTCTCTTCGATCTCATAATCTGAAAAACCCAAAAAAAAAAAAAAAAAAAAAAAACCCACATGGAGAGCATGCACAAAAGAGAAGGATCTAGTGAAGGAACAAAGGAGAAAGATGAAGGATTAGTAATTAAGGTATGGGATTGTGGAAGCCCTTTGTATGATTCATACGAACTGGCTTCCCTCGGTCATGTGATCGACAGGCATGTACTGGCGTTGCCGTTTCTCAGCAGATCATGGCGGCCGAAAAGACAGATTTCTCACTCTTCTGCTGTTTTCCCAGTACCAGAAGAGGAGAGAGGATCTGGAAAGGCTAAAGAGTCTTCAATGGTGGGCTGTTTTGGTGATTTGTTGGAGAAGATTGTGTGCAGGATGATCAGGAGAGAGAAAGAAGAGAGAGGAGAGAAGGCCATGAAGTTGATGAAATGTGGTTTCTGTAAATTTGTTGGCAAGATCAGTGCATGGAGGAATTAAATAGCTAGCTATTCGAATCAACCATGCATTTATCTGAATGTGTTGATTTGATCAGTTCTTGATTTTCTATGCTTAAGGAATCTTTGCATGTCTGAGTTGTGATTTTTCTCTCTTGCTGTATCTAGCTAGCTAGGCTCTTCAATGTACGTATATATTCCTGATTATCCTATTTTATGCATGTTTGAATAGTGAAAAAGGGGGCTTTTTGGTGTTTGTACATTTTCTTACGTGTTTTGAAATCTTTCTGTTTGGAGATCGGTTTGATTGTCATTGTGCAACAGATTTCAAGAAAATAATTGGTGTAAACCTAAGGGATTGGTCGGTTGGTCAATGCCGGGAATTAAAGGGTTTGCTTTGTCTTGATCTTAGGTTTCAAACTTTCTAGGTGCTATGAATTACTGGGAGATCAATTCATACGGGCTTTCCATCGCTTGATTTTTCCATCGCTTGATTTTAATTAGGCCTCTGCTCATGAATAATGAGATTAATTAGTCTCCAGGAGATTAATCAAAACTTCTGAAAAATGTCTTTAGTTAAATAATAAAAATAAAGGAAAGGCAACACATATTTGTAGTTACAAATGAGCTACGCTATGCTCTATATCAAAAGATACTAGCGATCATCGGAATCTCAAGTTATTGAAAAACCGAACTCGTAAGTGCAAATAAAATGCAAGCAGCATGAACGGTTCGGCTAACTACAATAAACACATGGTGGGATCCACAATAACTACAGCAGAAAACTCCCAATTTTCACCCCTGATCTGCTGAAAGAATTTGAACTCTTATCCAAGAGTAATGTTTAACGGAGACAGCCTTAAATAAGTTTGTCATAATACAATTCAATCTAGAAGATATACAATTTAAGAATTTTACGGTGCGAGGTTGGAGACACTATCAAGTGCAGTCACTTAATTCCACCGATCGACTTTCGTGTTATAAATGAACGAGAAAACAAAGTAAAAGAAATGAGAGACCCCATATTTAGGGTACTCTGTACATAGGTCTATATATAGTTGATTACATTAGCTAATTACAAGGAATGAATATCACTAATTGGTACGAATTGTGGAGCAAATCATGGGATTATGATTGGGGAAATCATGGGACTGTGATTGGGATTATGATTGACTTCCTTTACTCCCCCTCAAGCGAGATGGAACAGAGTGGAGATTGAGCTTGCTCGCAAGGGACATAAAAAGTTCGCAAGGGAGTCTTTTGGTAAAGATATCTGCTAGCTGCAATTAAGAAGGCACATACTGAATGCGTAAAGCCCCGCGAGCAAGTAATTCCCGTGTAAAGTGATAATCAATTTCAATATGACGGGTGCGAGCATGGAAGATGGGATTAGCAGCCATGTGACGAGCGGAAATGTTATCACAAAAAACACAAGGTGGGGACCGCAGTGGGAGGCCAAGTTCTCGGAAGAGATAACCAAGCCAGCGTAGTTCAGCAGTGGTGGTGGCTAGAGCTCGATACTCCACTTCGGTACTTGATCGAGAGATAGTGGATTGTTTCTTTGCGGTCCATGTGAGTAAATTCGGACCAAGAAAAATACAAGCACCTGTGGTAGAGCGTCGATCATCTAGAGACCCATCCCAATCAACGTCGGAAAAAGCTCGAAGGGTATTATCAAAAGAATAATGAAAGGATAGGCCATGTTCAATGGTTCCTTTACTATAGCGATAGATCCATTTGACGACTTGAAGGTGGGAGGTCCTAGGATGTTGCATAAATTGGCATACTTGATTGACCGCAAAGGTAATATCTGATCGCGAAAGAGTAAGATACTGCAGACCACCGACCATACTATGATAAATAGTGGGATCATCCAAAAGGTCACCATCATGTTGCGATAACTTTGAGTTGGAGGGAAGCGGTGTAGAGCAAGGTTTGCAAGACACCATATTAAATTTAGATAGGAGGTCAATGGCATATCGAGATTGTGAGAGACAGAGTATGTTATTGGTGCGAGTGATTTCCATGCCAAGAAAGAAACCAAGTTCACCCAACCGGCGGCTATCAAAAACTGAACATAAGACTTCAATGAAGTCATTTACAGCAGTCTTGTCGCTGCCAGTCACAATCAAATCATCAACATATACCAACACAAAAAGGGAATGAGCTGATGAGTGTCGAATGAAGAGAGAAGCATCTAATTGGCTATTAAAGAAGCCATTATCGAGCAAGAAGGAGTGCATGCGATGAAACCATGCACGAGGGGCATGTTTAAGCCCATAAAGAGCCTGGTGAAGTTTACAAACAAAGTGAGGGCGAAGAGGATCAATGAAACCCGGGGGTTGTTTCATGTAAACTTCTTCTTGGAGAAACCCATTGAGAAATGCATTATGAACATCAAGTTGTTGTAGAGTCCATCTACGCGAGACAGCAATGGCAAGAATAGTGCGAATCGTGGAAGGTTTCACAACGGGGCTAAATGTCTCATCATAATCTAAACCTTCCTGTTGATTGTATCCTTTGGCCACCAGACGTGCTTTATGCCGTTCAATAGATCCATTAGCATTACGCTTGATTTTAAAAACCCATCGACAACCCACTATATTCATTGAAGAAGTAGCAGGGACAAGAGACCATGTTTGGTTGCGGAAGAGAGCATCGTATTCTTTTTGCATGGCATGTCGCCAATGAAGAAATTTAGAGGCTTGAGTATAAGAGGTGGGTTCAAGAGTTATGGGATTTTTAAGGTCAACAGTTAAGGCATGGGGCAAAGGATGTGGAGATGAGCCATAGACAAGTGTGTTGATACTTTTAAAATTCTTTGGTGGAGGAGAGGAGTTAGGAGTGATTGACTGGGATGGGGTAGATGGGCTAGATGACAAGGGAGTCGTTCGTATTTGAGGAGTGGGTGAGGTGGGATTTCCATTAGGAGAAGGGGTGGTATGAGGAGAGAGAGGCTGATGAGAAGGAGGGACCTGCTGTGGGGATGAGTCGGATGGTGAAGTATCGGGCGAAGGATGTGGGAGGGTGGAGTCGAGAGACGAAAAGACCGGTTGTAATAAGACAGGCCGGGGAGGTTTTGGTGATGGAGACACCCAAAAACATCGAGTGTCCGTGCACGAAAAATTAGATTCATCAAAAATAACATTCCGCGAGCCATAGACACGTCCTGTTGCAAGGTCCATGCACCTGTATCATTTGTGATTGCTTTCATAGCCAAGAAAAACACATTTGGCACACTTGGGTAATAATTTGTGTTTATTATAAGGTACCAAATGGGGAAAACATGCACATCCAAATACTTTAAGGAAACGGTAGTCGGGTGGCCGTTGCAGCAACTTTTCATATGGTGAGAGATACTGAAGTTGTGCCATGGGTAGCCGATTTATAAGAAACACGGCAGTCGAGAATGCCTCCAACCAAAAACTAGACGGTAAATGAGATTGAGAAAGTAAACAAAGACCCATTTCGACAATGTGCCGATGCTTGCGTTCGACCGCGCCATTTTGTTGTGGTGTGTGGGGGCAAGAAATCTGGTGGGCAATGCCATGTTGACAAAGATATAAGGTGAAGGGCTTGCTGGTGAATTCACCACCTCCGTCGGTTCGAACCCTTTTGATGCTGTGAACTGCTTGTATGGTGCGAGAAAATAGATTTTCCACCATTTTCTTGAACGTGATAAAAGTGGAAAGAACATCGGATTTCCGTACAAGAGGATAAATCCATACATAGCGAGTACAATCATCCACAATAGAAAGATAATAACGATAACCAGAATATGATATAATCGGAGCAGGACCCCATAAATCCATATGTAAGAGATCAAGCGGGTTTTTAGCATTAAAATTCCGAGCCAAAAATGGTTGTCTACATGACTTGCCCAATGGGCAGATGTGACAAACTTTATTAGGATTAATCTTGCCAACAATAGGTAATTTAAATTTTTGATGTAGCACACGAAAAACTCCATGAGAGGGATGACCAAGACGAGCATGCCACACATCTTGATCCGTCTTTTCACCATAGAAGGCTAAATGACCAGAAATAGATGGATTGACATGGATATGATATAAGCCGGCGGAGCTACTGCCACGGAGAAGAATCTGCCCAGTCTTGTTGTCCTTTACACGAAAACCATTAGAATCCATCTCAAAATAGCAGTTATTATCTTGAGAAAAACGTTGAATGGATAAGAGATTTTTCCTAATGGCATGTACACACAAAACTCCATTTAGTGACAAAGATTTGGTAGGAGTATGTAGAATAGCTTGCCCAATATGAGAAATAGGCAATTGTGATCCATTTCCGATTATAATAGAATCAGTACCTGAATATGGTTCAGCATTTGAGAGATTAGAAGTGGATGAGGTCATGTGATGTGTTGCTCCAGAATCCAAGCACCAATTTGGATTAGAAAGATTAGAAGCCGAAAAGTTTCCACTAGTTGTTGACTCGGCCGCATAAGCAAAGTTCCCATGGTCGGGGCAAACTTTGGCAATATGACCTTGCTGGTTACAGATTTGGCAAAGCGGAGAGAAATGGAATGGAGGGCGATAAGTTGGAGTAGGTAGAAGTGGAGGACGATTATCGGGTGCAAGAGGTGTAGAGGGTGGACGCCGATTATCTCCAGAGTGATACCCGTTGCCCCTTCTTCCACGACGCCCCCCACGACTGCGGTTATTGTTATGATGGAAATTTTGGTGCGGCTAGTTATTGTTATGGTGGAAATTTTGGTGCGTCTGGTTATTGTTATGACGGGAATTGTGGACCAGCTTCTAGGCAGAAGACTGCTGATTTTGGGGAAGGCGGGTAGCAACAAGGGCGGCTCCAATGGATAAAGATAGAGATGCCATCCTTTTAAGAAGATGTTCCTCTTGAAGAAGAAGATCAAAGAAGTCGTCAAAGGTATTTGTGGGGTGAAGATGGAGAGACGTGATGAACTCCTTGTATTCACCACCAAGAGCATCAATGATATAGTCAATAAGTTCAGAATCTGAGATGGGTGATCCTGCCGCAGCGAGAGAGTCAGCGATAGATTTGGCTTGTAGTAGGAAATCTCCAATAGGTTTCTCTGCATCTATCTTCAGATTGCAGAGTCGATCACGGAGAGTACAGATATGAATTTTGGATAGAGGAGAAAGCCTCTTTTCCAGAAGGGTCCATGCTTCATAAGCCGTTGAGCAAGAGAGGAGCAACGTTTGAATCGAGGGAGCAGATGTGGCTTTGATCCAACTAAGAACGAGTTTGTCCTTAGAGTACGCTGGATTTACAGAACTATCTTCCAGTCTCTTGATAGGAGCAGTTGTTTGGCTAGAAACAACATCCTTGAGATCGTGTAAATCTAGTATATCCTCAAACTGTGAACGCCAGCACAAATAGTTATTTCGGTCCATTTGAGTGTTGAAGTGATGAGATATGTTGAAGGAGATAGGGAGAGAGAGATTATTAGAGGAGGAGGCAGTAGATGATTTGGAAGCTGGAGTTAACTCGCTAGTCACGATTGATCGTCGCGAGCTCTGATACCATGAACGAGAAAACAAGGTAAAAGAAATGAGAGACCCCTTATTTAGGGTACTCTGTACATAGGTCTATATATAGTTGATTACATTAGCTAATTACAAGGAATGAATATCACTAATTGGTACAAATTGTGGAGCAAATCATGGGAGGATTATGATTGGGGAAATCATGGGACTGTGATTGGGGAAATCATAGGATTATGATTAACTTCCTTTAATAAATACACTGATGTATAAGATTAGCTTAATCTCATATAGTGGATCCCACAACTATGATGTAATTGTGCCAAACGTGAGGCGTTTCAAATTATAAATTTCTCTCTTTTTTAACACTGCATATAATTTTGCTACTTACAGCTTAATAGCTATGGTTACCAGTTAACACACGCTCAATAGGCTGTTGGAGGAGATGGTATGGTATGGGGGGCGGCATTAGCTAGGCTGTTGGAGGCATTTATGTTTTGGGCGTGATTAGGCCGGGCTGTGGCGTTTGAGGGGTTGTGGAGGAGTTTGATCGAGGAGGCGTATGGGTGGTAGTGGAAGAGGCGGTTGGGCGGCAATGATGGCGGCCGCGGAGGAGGTGATGTTGAGAGCTCTCAGACAAATTTTCAAGAAACACATAATTAGCTGCATCACCCCTAAGATTTAGAAAACCACCGTCGTTCATCGACTCAATCATATTGCGGTTAGACTGGGGTAGACCATTATAGAAAAATATTGAACAAGTCTCCATGTTTCAAAATCATGAGGGGGCACTTTAAAATAAGATCTTTATTAATCTCTCCCAACGATCTTATAAAAATTTTCATGTTCTTGACAAAAATCAGTAATCTCCCTCCTTAGAATAGTCATTCTAAACATTGAAAAGAATTTTGGAAGAAACTTTTTAACAAGGGTATCCCATAAAGTAATTGAGCCAGAGGGTAGCGAATTTAACCATGCCCTTGGTTTTTCTTTTAGTGAGAAGAGAAAAGGCGCAACTTAAGAGACTCATCAAAAAAAAAAAATTGAAACCTAAAAGTAGCACAAATTTTTTGGAAGTCTTCAACATGCATATAAGAGGATCCTCTCGTTCAACCCTATGAAATGTAGGAAGAAATTGTATTATGTGAGGTTTCAGCTCAAAATGTGTTGCATTTATCGTGGGTTACACAATACAAGAAGGAGGATTTGTGATTTCGGGTTAGAACAATTCTCTTAAAGGTTTTGTATCTTCTTCCCCCATTTTTAAGAGCATCTCCAACCCATGCTTTATTCCTCCATTTGAGAGTATGGAACTCCTCCAACCCATCCTCTCAAGCCTCCTCTATTTGAGAGGATGGGATTTTGATCCTTCATATTTAGAGGATGGGAGAAAATATGGAGGATCCCCTCTATAACACTATTAACCTTTTAAAATGACATTTGTATCCTTATGAGCTTTTGTTTATGTCAATCATATCCTTTCACCCTTGCACGCTTATGTCAACCTTTTAACACTATCTACACTTCTACACATCAACTTAATTCCATGGAAGCCATGGGCTCTAGAAAATTGGAGTAAAGAACAAGTGGGAGGGAGGGGGAAATGTAGTGGAAGCCATGGGGTCTACAAAACTGGAGTAAAAAATAGGAGGGAATTTGTTTTGCTGTGACAGAGGTTAATTTTCGAGGAATTTTTGGAGGGAATTGGTAGAGGTTAATTTTGGAGGAAAATTTTAGAGGGAAAAATAGAGTGTTTGTGGTTGGAGTAAATAGGAATAATGATTTCCTCTCAAATCACTTTATGAATAAAATAGAGTATTTTGATACTCTCAAATGGAGTATTGGATTGAAGTTGTTCTAATTGGTTATGTACCTCTCTTTGAATCTTTAAGCCGCGTCTAAAGATTCTCTCAATTTCTGAATCAAGAGGTAATAATTTTAAGTTTTCCGAACGACAACCAAACATAAACTTATGAATGAAAACAATGAGGGGAACACCCACAATAAAAATGCAATTAATAGAGGTGTCTAACACAAATTAACTAAAATGATTTGTTTTTTTTTTCCCTAATCCGGACAGTAGCTCACGGCTTTATGAATGGCTGAATTCGTAACTCTTAAAAAAAAAAAAAAAATTCTAATGGGACAATGCAATTATCAGTATGATGTTGAAAGGTGAACACCCTCTCTCTCTTAAAAACCAAAACCCTAGATTCCAAAAAATTTTGCCGCCGCCGGGGGGCCCTCTTCCCTCCTCCCCTGGCTCCCGATCTTTCTTTCCCCCTCCCCAATCCTTTCCCCTCCCCGGGCTCCCGTCTGCCATTTCATCCTCTAGCCTTCTTCCTCCTCCTCTCATTGGTGGCCGTCGGTTTTTTCTCTTGGGGTAACCGGTTCGGCTTAATGGCGAGGTCGTCTAATGAGAGAGGTGGAGTTACAGCCCGTGACGCAACCCATATGTTTCTACTTCTGGGTAGTCATGGTTTGGGCTTAATGGCAAGCGATGGGCTCATGCCACATGCATGGATCTAATTGAAGGATTTGCTTGGGCGTTCATGGGTGCCGACGGTGATTGGTACCATCGTGGTCGATTTTCTCAGGTCGTTTGTGGGAGCCGAATCGACGGTGTCTCGCCGGTCATTGTTGGGTTTTCGGTTGCGCACGGGGGCTTTTGGCAGCGTGGGCTGCTCACTGGCATCTGGTGGTTAGTTTCGTTTCGGGGCTGGTCTTAGGGGTTTCGGTAGCGCCTGGGTGGGTGGCCGGGGGTTATTTTCTGGTTGGGGTTGGGGCTGGTTAGGCTTGCTAGGCTGGCCTATGTTTCTTATGCATACAAGGCGACTAAAAAGACCCAAAAAGTATGTGTTTTTGAAAAAATCAGTCTTTTAGTGCCTTTTTTTTATCATTTTCGATGAATTTTTATCTAATTTTGAGCTATATTTTTTTTATATTTTTTGATTTATCTCGTTGAGTCAAATGATGTGTTGTAAACATTTATAGGTCCGGTTGTAGTTCAGAAATATATATGGAGAGTTGACATTGTTTAATTAGAAGTCATATGTAAAGGTGTCAAACGTGTCGTGCCGTGCCGTGCCATGCCATTTTCTTCCGTGCCAAACCGTGCTTCGTGTCGTGCCGTACCGTGCCCGTTTACTTCATCGTGCCGTGCCTTTACCATGCCTGTGCCATGGCGTGCCGTGCTTTTACCGTGCCCGTGCCATGGCGTGCTGTGCCTTTACCGTGCCCGTGCCATGGCGTGCCGTGCCGTGGTGTGCCATTTTGCTTTGTCGGGCCGTGTCGGGCCGTGCCTTTTTTAAATCGTGTCGTGCCGTGCCCGATTAATTAATCGTGCCGCGTCGTGCCGTGCCTTTTTTGTCGGGTCGGGTCGTGTTGTGCCTTTTTTTGTCCGTTCGTGTCGTGCCGTGCCGTGCCGGCCCTTAATCTTGTGTCGTGTCGTGCCAAGTTGTGCCATCAATTTTCGTATACACATCACCAACCGGCAACCGATTTTCGTCTCAAAAAAATCTTCCCAAAAAACACACATTCCGGTGCCCGATGCGTCGGTGCCTCTAATGTTCTTAAGTTTGTATATCGTAGTATTCAATATTTCAATCCTAATGAGTAATGATTAACAAACTACCAACAAACTAACAGACTGGAGGGGCTAGGCCGCCACCTCAACTCAGCAAGCAGAATATGCGAGGGGTTATGCCACCACCTCGGCTAAGCAATGCAATCAAACAGTAAAATAAATTGGAAATGGAAACGGCAACTCAAGAACGCATCAAGTAGATGGAGAGAGAGAGAGACGTACCATTATTAGTGCATTGTATAAATTGATCCAGAAAGCCAACTTCTCATTGCCACTCAAGTAGATGGGATTCACTCTTGGCTCTTGCCAGTTGCTCAACTAGTGTTCTGTTCTCCAAACAATAGCACGAAAATAGTATTTGATCAAAGCTCAGTCTGCAGAACAATTCATAATCACATTTGAAAGTAGCAATACTATTATACAGGATATGCTAAGAGGTACTGTTACTGTTAGCTAACAAATTCAATTGCAAAATGTGGTTTTTCGAGAGAGAGGATTCATTTATTAACTATATGCGCATAAAGATATGTGAATCATTTCTTGATGAACTATAAATTCCACTTGCAAGGAATGTAACTTTGTTTCCTGAACAAGGTTATTTTGGGGGGGAACAAGATGCTTTCTTAAACCAACAAGTTCGGTGCACAGCAAGTGGCATACAGAGGCTTAACCAACTTCAGTAGGTTCTTCCATCCCATCTACAGCCCTCCGATTGCATCAATTTATGTAAAGTACTTCCCAAATCTGTTCCCAAAAAAAAAAAACGTCCCCTCTATTTTCAAGTGAATATTCTCTACCTCAATCTGTTCCCCCTTCTGAGATTTCTATTGACTCATGGATTTGTCCAGGTCATCAAAAGTGATCCCATGGACTAGAGGATCTACATTACTAGCTTCCACTATATGGTCTTAACAACTTCTACGATTCAGGACTTTTCCAAATAAAATATGCATTCAAATTGGCATTTTAGTTATGTGGCCAGATTGAGTGGACTTTTCCACACTTCTGAGGAGCCAAAAAACATGAAACATAGGTATCATGGCTCTGCTTCGTACCAGAACAAAATGTCAATTTCACTGAAGAATGATAGAGTAACATATCTAATGTTCAAAAAAAAAGCTCAAATCTGAATGTCAATTTCCAATTCATATTGCAAACTCATCAAACACCTAAGGCACTAAACAACTTCAATGTGATTAACACATACGAGCAATTGAGAAGGCAACAAAATGGTGTACCTTGATTTGCTTGCCCGTATCACGTTGGATGTGAACTTCCTCGATCACTCCAGCCCCAAAAGCAACTGAAATAAATACGATGTAAACCTAGAGGTAAAGGTACGCAACATTCAATATTCACATTGCAGTTTCTTTCTGATAATTAGGTTTTCTTGCTGGTACGTGATACTAACTTAGGCATCGGACGGCCTTTGCCACGAGAGGCAAAGGTGCGCTCACCCCTGTCCGTTTTGCAGGCTAGGGTTCGAACAACATATTAGGGTTCAGGTGAAGAAGCGCGTAGAGTTGTCATCTAACAGTGCCGTTCTAAACGCCGTTCGGATTTTTTCCCCCTACACCCGTGGCCAACCCATCGCGCCGGCGCCTCTGTTCTTGGGGTCGCTCTATCGACAGTTGGACCTGGTACAAGCTGACTATGCCAGGTCCCTCGGAAGGTACGACCACCTTTCAATGGCTCACACCAACTTCTTGCTCGCGTATTTCTTCGAGCATTTCCATGCCGTTGCCTCTGTCCCGCTGGCCTTTTAAGCATCGTGACAGCGGTCTCGCGCAGAGCGGTGGCAAGGTACTAGTAGCAATGTCTCGTGGTACGAGGCGTGCGATGTCGAAGCCAACTTTACTCTGCGGCCCTATAACGTTACTTCTCCAGGCATCATGGGTGTGGGTCTGTGCCTCCTTCCCGCTGGCTTTTCTCTCATTGCCGTGAGCGGGGGTGATTCCGTGGCGCGGGCGATTGTCTACTCCACGCTCATAGCCCTCCCTGGATGGCTCCCATTCTTGAACAATGAGGCTGCTGGGGTAGTTGTCTATCGCCTGGACTGCTTCGCGAGGCAGCTGATCTTTGATCAAGGGGTGCCCGGCCCTGCTCCTCCGATGCCTTCCTTCACGGAGTCCTAACTCCGTTTTATGGTGACCCAACTCACTCCCATCCTGATGCAACTCGGTGACCTGCCTATTCCGGCCATGGATAGGATCACAGGCTACACTCCAGAGTTCCATTTGTTTTGGAGGAGGAACCTGGACTCTTTCCTGACATTCGTCCGCAGGCAAGTCATTGTTCCCAAGGCGTTTGCGGTCCGCGTGCAGGACACTTCGCTGCGGGCCATTACTAACGTCCGAGTAGTTGATTGGCGTGGGCCCCACAGCCAATGGGCCGTGATTGACATCGTGCCCTTGAACAGGGAGTTCCCTGCGATGCCTCCTCCACCTCCCCAAGTTGCCCCGAGGCGCATAAGCGCGCGGGCAACCCGTGGGAGGGCACAATCTTCAGCCCCTGCGGAGCCATCCCAACCATCTTCTTCCCAGGCACCCGCGGCTGAGGAGGCCCGTCGCCACAAACGCCTTCGCACGGTATATAACTCCTCATTCCTTGTATTCAACTATCTTAATTGCATCGCTTCATTCATTTTTTTTTTGTACTCATTACTTTGATTCTCCCTTTCAGCAGCGAGAGCGGGACGCCAATACTTTCGTGGCCTTTAAGCTAGAGGCAGAAGCTGCGGCAAGGCCCGCGGGACAGGCCGCGGGCGAAATGGCGGGAACGGATGTTCCGGTCGTCCAAACCAAGCGGTGTTGCCTTGAGAGTAAGTTTTCTCCCTCTCTTCCTCTTTTCGTCACTTCTGTTGCTTTTTTTTTCTGATCCAATCTCATTCTTCTTCATGAAAATTCATCGTACAGCCGTAGTGGAATCCGACAATGAAGGGGAGAGGGATATGGATGCAAACATAGGTGACGATGCTGATGATGATAACAACGATGATGATGATAACCTCCCTCTCAGCGTCCAGCTGGAGACCCTACGCGCCCAATCTTCCATGCTTGCGGGGGGCCTCGCCGCGGAGGACATCACGGTAGTGGCCATCTCTGATTCTCCAGAAGAGCGGGAGAAATAGGGATTATTCAACCTAGGACGGGGCCAATCCCTTTCCCCCGCCCGGGGCCATGACATTCCAAGGTGATTGAAGGTATGTTGCCTGATGAGCCCTCCGTTGTTGACCTTGGAGGAGATCCCAACACGGTCTCCACCGAGTCATCTTCTTCCTCTGAGGACTCCGAAAATATCATAGTTTATTCTACTGATCGAGACCCCTCCCCATCTAATGCAACATCCTTTGAGATCCGTGAGCCCCCTCCATCAATGGATACCCGCAAGTCTGTGGGCCAGGTCGACATTGCCGTGGAACCGATCAACACGTCTGTCGCACAACTCCTGCAGGAAGAGGAGGAAAACAACATTGAAGAGCTACCCCATGTTACCACGGGGGGTCGTGTCCCATAACAACCCGGGGCGAGCTCAACCTCCACCCCTTCTGGCTCCCAATAGCAGTCTACCAGTGCTCGCATCCGCTCTACTGAAAGCTTTTTGGGTCGTGTCGCTGGTGACTCCCCAGGCATTTCTAACGCCTCCTTTCTAGAGGGCCGTGGGTTTGACGCGAGGCGGGACGTGGCCGCGGATGCAACCAGTCTCTATTTTCCAGCGTGTTCCACCTCCCAGACTCACTCTGCATCTGTCCGCAAGACGCCCGGTCACTCATCTTGCTGAGCCCGCGGCCCTTCCTTTCTGACCGACAGCTGGAGATAAACGAAAAGCTCTGTGGGGGGCCCACCTCCATTAATGATTTAGATCTGAATTCTTTACTTAAAGATATGACCTTCCTGCCAACTGATGATGTTTTGGGAGGACAGGGAAGTCAAGCCCTTGGAGACTTCGAGCTTGATTTGAACTTGGAGATGGGCGAACAACAGAGAGAGGAGGTGGAGTCCCGGGAGCGGCCATCTCCTAGGCGAAGCCCCGTCTTAGATCTGGGGAGGGAGCCTATGCCTACTAAAACAGAGATGCCAACTCGCCTCTTCCCCGCGGGCTATTCGGTGGACGAGGCCTACCACTCGCTGCTTAATGCCATAGCTCGGGCACACCCGGAGACGTTGAGGCCCTTCAATCCGCGGTCAACCCAACTTGGCATGCTTTTCCTTGGCAGCCTTCATGAAGTGCTCACCCCTTGGGCACAACTACGCTTTGGCAATTTTACCCCCGAAACGGAAGCTGCCCTGCAGGAGGTTGCACAGGACATGCAAGTCTTGGGGTTTGACCTGGGCTGGCTGTGCACAAGGAGTTCTACGCTGAGGGCCGCGGGGGAGAAGGCCCCTCTGAGGCCCGAGATCCAGGGGTTAGCTGCCCAACTGGAGTCCGCGCGGTAGCAGGTGGCTGACTTGGAGGCTAGGCTCACCCAGGTTATGCAGCGCGACGTGGAGCTGGCCGCTGCGGTGCTGAATCTTGAGGATCCCAACCCAGAGGGACTCGCCTTCGTGGAATGGCTGGCTTAGGGCCTCTACTCCTCTCCTTCACTTTTCTTTTTGCAACACATGTACCATTTCTCCGTTTTTTTTTGAATAAAAGGGAATAAAAGATTGTCGTTGTATTGATAATGAAATCTGCATTAATTTCATTCCAGAAACAGTGTTGCCATTTTTTTATTCTTTCGTGCTTGATTTCCAATCTGCGGATCATGCCTTGGCCATTTCAACTTAGATCACTTCGGCCACTGCCGGTTTTGATCCACGGGTCATGTTCCGAACATTTCTGGCTTGGCACTATCTCTATTTGACAAACGCTAAATCTGGAGCGTGCGGGCTATATTCTGGCCACTTCGTGACTTAACATTATCTCTATTTGATAACCATCAAGTCTCGCAGGTCACGTTCTGACCGCCGGAGCTTAACATTATCTCTTTTGATAATCGTTAAGTTTGGAATACGCGGGTCATGTTCTGGCCCCTCATGTCTTAACTTTATCTCTATTTGACAACCGTTAAGTCTCGCGGGTCATGTTCTGACCATTGGGACTTGAAATTATCTCTTTTGATAACCGTTAAGTTTTAGGATACGCGGGTCATGTTCTGGCCCCTCATGTCTTAACATTATCTCTATTTGATAACCGTTAAGCCTTGCGGGTCATGTTCTGACGATTGGGATTTAACATCATCTCTTTTGATAATCGTTTAGTTCAGAATGATAATCATATGACATGGTGGAGTATCGCAGAAATGTTCTCTCCGTGTGACCACATGTAAACCAAGTAGACAGAATAGGCGAAAGATGATCTTTGTATTTCATTAAGAGTTCCTAAAAGACCTGATAACTCATCCTTACACAATTTCCAAGTATTCCATAGTGTGACATCATCTTCCATTAACCTTTGTTACATCATTAAAGGAAAAGAAAGAAGGAGAGATATTTCAAAAGAAACACAATGAAAATCGGGCTGCTCTTCTCACGGATAGAACTTCTTGATGTACTTGGAATTGACCGCCCCCGTCTTGAAACCATCTTCTACGCGGGCCAAGTGGTAGTATCTGCTCGTGGAAGCACCGGTTACCTCATATGGTCCTTCCCACCTGGGTGTGAACTTCGGAGTCTTTAAATCCGTCATCACCGCCGCGGTAGCCTTCCAGACTAAATCCCCAACCTTGAACACCCGCGGTACCACACCCTTATTGTAGTAGCATGCCACAGACTCCTAGTACTTCTCGTGAGCGAGAGCTGCTGCAACCCTTCGTTCTTCAAGGGCTTCTAGGTCTGCTCTTCTTCCTTTCGCGGAATTTTCCATCGCGAGGATCATCTGCGTGGAGGGGACACTTAGTTTTGCGGGCAAAACTGTTTCCCCTCCATACACCAGGCTGAAGGGGGTGGCGCGGATAGATTTTCTTTTCGAAGTTCGATAAGCCCACAGGGCTATTGGTAGATGATCCGCCCAAGTACCCCCGCGTTCGTCCAATAGCTTGCTTAGAATTCTTATTAGGGTCTTGTTTGTCGCTTCCGCTTGCCCGTTTCCCTTCGGATAGTAGGCACTAGAAGTACGGTGATCAATTGAGTATTCGTCGAGAAGGTTTCCCACATGGTGATTGATGAACGGAGTCCCATTATCGGAGAGAATCATCTTAGGTATGCCGAATCTGCAGATGATGCTTTCTCTAATAAATGCTGCTACCGCGTCTGCTGTGGTCTTCTTCAGCGGGGTGGCCTCAACCCATTTGGTGCAAACTTCCGTGGCTGCTAGGATCCATCTGTTTTTCTGTGATGCTGGCCTGATTGGCCCAACCAGATCCATGGCCCAGGTGTGGAAGGGGTACGAGGCGCGAATCGAGTGCAATTCCACAGAAGGAGCGTGAATCAAATTTCCAAATTTCTGACAAGCTTGACACCTCTGGACATGCCGCTTGGAATCCTTTTCCATAGTAGGTCAGAAGTACCCTAGGTGAACCAACTGTTTGTACAGCTTTCTCCATCCTTGATGCTCGACTCCATGAGTCTTTGTCAAAATCTCTTCTGCTTCCTTTTTATCTACACGCATCTCTGGGGCATTCCATCGAGGGTTCTTCTGAGCAGACACCCTTTTCCAAGAAGAAGCGTCGCTCCCCGTGGATGATCCTTGCGGACTCGGTCCGCTCTATGGGCAAGGATCTTTCTCGCAAGTAATCAATGTAACATGTCTCCAGTCTATTTCTTGATCGCTAGTACCCACCATTAAACATTCTGGCTTGGCCGCGTATAAGGAGCACCAGATGCAGTTTTTTGCGATCAGATTGGCGCCTTTCTTCATGCTGGGCCAATAGTAACCCTACCTTTGAATCCTCCTGTACAGGGCTATCTCGTTGTCCGCACATTTGTTGTCGTGAATCTGGTTCAAGACCTCTTCTGCCTCTTTCAAATCAATGCACTGCGCGAGCCATCCCTGCGGGGCACGGTGATATAATTCTCTACGCAAGACTACCAAGCATGAGAGTTCTGCAGTGGGTAAGTGTCCTACGCTGGTAATTACTTGAATTTTGATGGACCCGCACCAATGTTCTGTCGGCTCTGAAAAATCTTCTACCACTGATGGCTCAAACATCTTTACAATCTCTATGCAGGCCCTCTCTTGCTCGAATTCTATTTTTGCCCCCAGTGTTGCAAGGGTGTCCGGGAAACGATTTTCTGACCTGGGCTTACGAATGACATTGATACTTTTGAAAAATTTCAACAATTTCTGGACCGTCGTTCGGTATGGTGCCAGGGTTGGTTCTTTCAACGCGTAAACCCCTTCTGTCTGCAAAATTACTAATTTCGAGTCTCCCGTTATCTTCAGGTGCTTAACCCCACTCTCTTTTGCAGCTAATAGACCCAAGATCATTGCTTCGTATTCCGCCTCGGTATTGTAGACACCCCAATTTGGCCTAACGATTATTTTAGGTCCCACCTTAGGGACTATCCCGATGATGAAATGGATACGATGATTGCTGATTGACTTCTTGAGAACCCTAGTACTTTCGGTAAGAACTTTGAGCCATTTAGAGGACCCAATTGAGAGCCAAACAGCCTTTCAGACAGAAATACAGAATCTTAGAAGAATCTATCTGCCGGCCGTAACATTGATATCACGGCCTTAACATCATTTCCTCACCCGAGCAACCTGTTGCACAAAAATTTCCCTGAGAGATCCATCCCACGGCCGCAAAGTCGATCTTTCGGCCGCTCAATCTATACCTCGGCCGCCAAATTGTTCTTTTTCCAGACTCTGGAACGTTCTGTCGATTGTTTGATCCGACTACACTACCTCTCCGATGCGTTCGGGCCACGTTCAGGGATCACAACGAAGAGTTGGAATTGCATTGCAATTGCAATCGTGCGATTTGATTGGACCGAGTGAGTCATCCCTTGGCCTATATAAAGGGGACGTTGGACTCTGAAATACAACAACGAAATTAATCAGATTCATCCCCCCTCAAACCACGAAACTCTGCAGAATTACTCCCTCAAACCCTCTTTACAAAAGCCCTAACCTCCCGAAGGTAGCCATCAACCCGACAATCAAACCCCGAAGTTCAAACCCTAAACCTAGGGTTTCATTCAAGAAGCAATCAGTCAATCCCGATCAAATCCGAAGCAATCAAGCTACTGAGGGATCAAGGTGGTGAGGCCCAGGGGCCTCTGGTTCGGTTTATTTATTGTTTTTATGTTTAATCGTAGCTTTTAATCATCTGCTAACTTTTCTGTCTGGTGTGAGGAAGAACATCGACCGGGTCTTCGATCCCTCGGTCGGTACATCGATCCAGGAGGATCTGTCGGCCGTGACATCCATTCACCAGCCACGGGATCCATCCCCTGGGACAGATTACATGTTTTCTGCTTTCTGATGCATGAATTACTTATCGTCTCGGCTCATCTTATTTACTGTTTAAAGGCATAAAAACAGATTACTTGTTTAGGATTAAATGAAGCATCTATATGTCTTTTGTTGAATGATTATGGGCTAGCCTCACGGCTAGGCAGAAAGGGGTGCCTAACACCTTCCCCTTACTGTACCTTTGGCTTCCGTATTCAGAATCTCTACCTATTTTCCTAGTTTTAATAAACTGGGTGGCGACTCTGTTTTGATGATAACCGCTATCATGTGGCGATGTTCCTAGCCATGGGAATGTCCATGATCTTGGTTTATGAAGCAAGAAACCAAACGAGCAAACAAAACGATATCAAACTTTATGGCGATGCCTCGCTCGGGAGGTGTCTACAGTTTTCTGGTGACTCTGCTGGGGACATGAGAGCCATAACCAAAAAGTTCAACATAAGACTAATACATGCCTTATTTAATTTATTTATCATATGCATCGAGCAGGCAAGCCTCGTTGAGTTCACCTAATACCCCGGCATGACACAGGCTATGTTAGGGGTTCCAGCAAACTCTACAGTCACTTGTACCTATTGGTATATCAAAAAGGGAATCACCCATTCGTCGCCTATAATGGGTTGGTGAAAGGACTGGTGACCTTTGACAATGGAGCACCCTGGGACTACCTAAACCTTACATGTGCTAGAAAGCCATAGAACCTATCAAACTAAGACAGGAACCTGCAGGTTAAGGAAATTTCCTGCATTTTTCTAAGTTCTTCCTCACACCCTGTATCATTCATTGTTGTAACATCTCTTTCTGTGCTGAAGGGGTTGGGATTTTCAGCCCAAATCCTAACCCTATACAGCCAAGTACTGACTTGCAAGTACTTTTACTTTTAAAGCAGGCATAATAGGTAGGCCAAGAAAGCAACCACAACGAATTTTATACTCTTATAACACCCGAAGCCACGCCAAACAGAGGCCATTGCAGCCATCTCGCTTTTCATCTTCACCTGTCAAGGCACCTTCACCGCAACGGTCCCAATCACTTCCTGGGACTTTGCGGTCATCTTCTCAGCAACACCTATCATCTACCAAATCCCAAGCTTCACCAAGCAATCCACCTGTTCCCATGGCAGACAACGACGCCACTATCGCCAACCTTCAGGCACAAATCGCTACTTTGCTAGCAGAAAAAGCAACAAGAGATGCTGAAGATGAAGAAAGATCAATCGCAAACGAGAATAGGCCGGAAAACCCTGAGTTGGCCAAGCAAGTCAAAGAAATCAAGCATGCTCTAACTCGTTCACAAGGAGACCAAATCCTGGATTTTGAAGGACTTTGCCTCTTTCCAGATTCTCAACTGTTTGAGAAGTTCAAAATGCCAAACATTGAGAAGTTCAATGGAACTGGCAACCCTACCAGTCATGTTCGCCATGTCATCAATACCCTGAAGCCGATGGGTCTAAATGATGAACTCATCGCTCAACTATTTCAAAGAACTCTCACTGGGAGTGCTCTCGATTGGTTCCTCACTTTGGAGTTTGAACACTATCACACTTGGCCTGAAATCGCCAATGCTTTCATTAAGCAATAGGCATACAACGTCCAAGTTGAGCTGACTACTCGAGATTTAGAAATGACCAAGCAAGAGTTGAACGAAATTTTGGTTACTTTCGTGGCTAGATGGAGGGAAAAGGCTACCAAGATGAAGAACTGCCCCTCTGAAGAAGATCAAGTGAGGATAGTCGTCAAAGATCTGCAATCCAAGTATCTCAAGCATATCTACACCCAGGCCATCACTGATTTCAAGCGCCTGCATGCTACTGGGCTGCAGATTGAAGAAGGGCTCAAACTAGGGCTCATTGGGAAAGACGAAACTCCTCTAGCCAAGAAAACCTTCTCGACTCGTACATCTCATGCCTCTGTCAACACCCTTAACTCAGCCTCACCACAAGACCCTTTTCAAGCTAGCTCATCCCGAAGCCCAAACCGGCCTCGCCGTAATTTTAGCCCTCTCTATATGACTCTCTCCCAAGCCTTAACCATTTTAAGCCGTCAAGGACATCTCAAACCTTTGAACAAACCATCTCCTTAACCACCTTATGGTCCAAACCATGACCCCAACAAGTAATGTGCCTATCATCAACATTCTGGGCACGAGACAGACAACTGTATACGTCTCCGCCATGACATTCAAGATCTCATTGATAGCCGCACCATAAAACCTCCACAACCTGATACCCAAACCAAACCACCCAATATTGAGCCACCCCGAAATGTCAACCTCATAAACTTATCTCACAATCCCACATACAATCCAAGCCAGTACATTGTCTAAAACAACCAAACCAAACCAACCTTAACCTTCCCAAAGGAGGATGAGTGCTTCATGATGGAGGAAGAAAAAGATGTCGCTTCTGATCAATCAGAAGTAATTGATCTCGATATGAGTGATGAGGAAGAGCGAGCAAATGAGGAAAAACTAAGGAAGTGGAAGGAGCATTCCTGGGCAAAACACAATTTAGAGGATTCTGACATCCCATTTGTAGAAAATGACGCATGGCTACGTATCTGGTTTGAGAAAAGGAAGAAGGAAAAAGAAAGGGTCATTATGATGAGAAGGCACGCCCGCTTCAAGCCCGCCCAAATAGTGGTACACATTAACCGTCCTAAAAATCCGACGCCTCCCATCATCTGGGAGACAATCAATCTCATCGAAAAGGTGGAGGAATTCCAAATGCAACCATGGATCAATCCCTATGATGAATGCGATTATAGCCAATGGATAGAAGAAAGAGAAGATCTGGATTTCATATGTCTTGATCCATACAAAGCAGAGGAGAACGACTTTGATGAAATGGAAGAGGAATGCAATGATCCACTCGATGGGATGTCCTTGGCATCCCTATTCAATCAAATAGAGATAAACAAGGAGGACGAAGAGGTGTTAAAAGCCCCAGCTGATATTTCCATTTGGAGATTGCTCATGTGCCACCATGCAAGTTTCAAAGATGAATCCGTTTTAAAGGCTCTGTTTGGCAAAGAAGAGGGTGGAAAAAAGTATAAAGTTATGAAAGAAAAGCAAAAGAGGACAACACCAAAAGACTGCAGTAACCGAGGAAATCACAACATGGCAAAGAACATCAAAAACATTGCTTTTCATTTTTTAAATTAAACTAGAACCTGTTTTGGGGCCCTGTTTGGGCATTTTATTTCTAAGTGAACTCCTGTTTTATCTCCCTGATTATGCTTGTTCAATAAACCTTATTCTTAAATTGCAATTGCTATATTCCATAATCTCCTTGCCAAATGAGAGAAACTTCAAGGAATTGAGATCTTTTGTGTTGGTGACGAAAGGGAAAGAAGGTATAAACTTTAGTTGCTTGAACCTGAGTTTTTGCCGAGACTTAGAAAAAGACGATATCCCCGTGAGAACACTTAGGGTTAGCTTGCCCATTAGGAAAGTACAAACACAAGAGGAGATTCATAAAATACCCTCATCAAATTCCCTTCCAAGGGTACAGAAAGATTTCTTGAGAGAAAGATCGTTGGGTGACCAAGTAGCCCAAGCAAAAGTAAGAGCAAAGCCTGCTAGGGCAAGAAAACGCAAAAATGCAGCCTAGGCAAAAGTTAAGGCGTTCAAAAGCTCGCTAGGAACTCAACCTCCATTAGGTAACCTAGATCAAATTAAAAGCATGTGAGAATAAAAACCAAGAGTGAAAGCCCAACCTCAAAGGTGATGATTTTGGAACTACGTAAAAGGCCTGATTCCCTGATTGGGATACGTAGGCAATCTCACATTGAGATGCGGCCCAAACATTTGGAAGGAAGGAAAAACAACATCAAGTTTGTACTCAATGATAGGTATAGCTAACCCTGCGTATTGAGCTCGCAAAAGATAAGTATGTCTTTTTCGAAGAATTAGCAACAGCAAGGGATATGAGAACTATTGTCCATCCTCTCTGACATAAGCGTCATTAACACAGTAAGCAGGATACCTTGAAAACTCTCAAGTTTGGCAAAGAGACTATGCAAAATCGAAAAGCAGGAAATTAAAACCAAGCATAAGAAGGAAGAAAAAAAAGAGGATGCCACCTGGCCAACACAAAATCTACCTTTTAGAAAATCAAAGTAACGGCCGACGAATTGATTCTTCTGCCGAGTAATCGATTCCTCGGCCAGTACTTCATTTTACACAGGTTACTACCTATCAGCAAATACTTGTTCAAAAAGCCATGTTCTGACTTTCGCATGCATTTAGGGGCACAAAAATCTTTTTCCCATCTCATTTCATAAACAAAGAGTTTAACTACAAAATTCTCGCTGCGGTTGCCTTCACTGTACAATTTCTGCTTGTCTATTTCGCTAACTATGAACAGGAAAAGAAAATCCTAAAAGCTAGTCATGACGGTGCCTCTGAGATGACCTCTGAGACAAAGACGGGGACTGCTCACTGGCACCCGTACCCTCCCCACCAGCAGCTGGAACTCACTCGGCCTCAAGCTGCAGCAAAAAGAAGATGCAAACATTCAGACTCAAGGAATGATGCAAGGCAAACGAAATACATGGAAAAAGTCATACCTCGAGGATCCGACGACGCTGCCTCCGAACCAAAGCCTTCGCGCTCTGATAAGCATGCAGCCACTCCTGCACCACCTCAGCGGGCACCTGTAGAAGCAAATCGAATATTTCAAGCATTGAAATAGTAGATACAAACAGAGAAACAAGTTCAGAATGATACCTGTGAAACCCCAGCTGGCAACGTATAAAGCTGGATCGTGCAAGGAGTAAGGGCCAGGCGCTCCTCTTCCCCATCATCAGAATGGAAGGAGAGAAAAGAGGGGGCCCGCAGCCAAACAGGAGCAACCGGAGGAGCTGCAACAGCTGGAGCCAAGAAAAGACGGCAATACTCCATGTAGTCACCTGCCTGGAGAAGCAAGCCTGCCCAATCTCTGATCCGGGCATTCTTCAGATCTTCCTTAGACATCAAGGAAGTCAACCTTGTCGATACTGGAGGAGGAAGAGGAATGAACTGAAGCGCCTCAGTACGTGGGCGCCACTAGCTGGCTACCCGGTCACCTAAATACCAAGCCCCGCAAAAGGGACCCTCAAGCAAGCTGCGAGTACGGTCCAAGACCCTAGAACGCGCAAGAGGGGCATCCTCCGGTATACCACCCCAAGGGCTGAACCGTACCTTCAAAACAAAATCAAATCAGCTACAGTACAAAGATATGGAAATCTAAAGGCAAAGAGCATAAAGGGAGAATAAAGGTACCTGATCGACCGTCAGTCGGTCCAAAACTCGCCGCCACTTAGGAAGGCTCAAAACAGGCGACCTCGGTTTCTGCTGCCTCACCAACCATCGCTCGTAGCAAGGAACACAGTCCGCATCTCCATGCCTAGTCTCAGGAGGGAACTGTAGGGAGGTAATCCCGAACAGGTACAAAGAGTGGCCCGAACACGTGGTACGTGGGGTCCAGGATAAATATAATCGGAGCATCCGCCATGCAGTACAGTGAACGGCAGTAAGGACCGGGGACACGTGAGGTCCCAGGTCCAAAATACCCGAGCAGGGGTATGGTCCAAAGAGCAAGAGAAGTTGTTGGACCAGTCGCATGGAAGAGGGACTAATGATATGAGAGATCACTGGTCCGAATGGTCTGTTCGGCAATGAAAAGGCCGAACAGGAGCAGCATTCTGGAGGAGATGCTCTAGAGGGGTCCAGAGGTGGCATATACCCAGTAAGGAAACAATATCTGGAGAAGATACCCAACGGGAATGGGGTGAACGGCCAATTAAGGAAAGAGTTCCTAAATGGTCTGTAAGGTGATATGCAGTTATGGGAATGAGAATCCCTGATATTCTGGGTTCCCTTTACGGGAAAGGAAACTTAGGACAACGAGATGGCTTGGACAGCAAGCATATGTGGATCTATAAATATGAGGTAAACCTAGAGGTAAAGGTACGCAATTCCTGGTTATTGACTCATTATCTACTGAGAATTAGAGTTTTCACTAGTACGAGATACTAACTTTGGCATCGAAGGGCCTTTGCCACGAGAAGGCAAAGGTGCGCTCACCCTTGTCTGTTTTACAGGTTCAACTCCGGCGGAGTGCTAGGGTTCCGGCGTGGAGGAGGAAGTAGCCGTTGGATCTTGGTGCTGTTTGAAGGCCTTTTTCGTTTTTCTGCACTTACAATTGGCGCCGTCTGTGGGAAACGAAAGAGATCCCTTTGAAAAAGCGACCATGGCGGAAGAAGATCCAAAGACTCCACTTGATGCAAACAATCAGTTGGGTGGGGGAGGTGACAAATCCCCACCAGACCCTCCGAGGAGCCCGACGGCGGGCGTGCGGGGAGGAACACGAGCAAGGACCGCCCCCTGGCAATCCATGGCGATTCCAGAGACCAGGACGGACGGACGGCCACAGGATCCACGAGAAGGAGTAAGTCCCGCCGTGGGAGGGAGTCAGTGGCACGTTCGAAAAGCGTGCACAGCAGGGAAGACATCCTGGACAAAAAGAGACAAGAAATAGAGGAATACGCTCGTCTGATTAAAAGACGAGAATATGAGATTCAACAGCTGTAGCGGATACGAGAACATCCGGAGGATTCTGGGCTTTCACGAAGGAAGTTCAGAAAAGAAAGGTTGGATATGGCGGAGTACAGGAGAGCTTCTTCACGAAAAAGAAGAAGCAGGAGCCTCACTCTGAAACGACCGAGGGCTTCTTCACGAAAAAGGAGAAGCAGGAGTAGAAGCTCCTCCCCTGAGGAAGGAGGGAGCAGGAAGCACCACAGGGACAGGTACGAGAGACCTGATTCCGAATGGGAAAAGAATAATGCCAGGGTTGCAAAGGGATCAGAAGAGGGACCATGTCTGCACGAGAAGCGACGGAGAGCCCTTAGCAACATAGCAACTTCTCCTTTTGCAAAGAGATTGCAGGAGGTAAGTTTGCCGAGCAGGGTTAAACACGGGACGTTTATCCTGTACGAAACCAAAGACCCGGTGGCGCACATACAACATTACCAGCAAGCGATGTTTATGCACGATGGTGATGACGCAATCATGTGCAAGATGTTCCCATCTAGTTTGGGAAAGGTGGCTCTGTCTTGGTTCCATAAGTTGGGGCCCGAACACCATACGGGGATGGAGGCAGTTGGTCGAGGAATTCACTGCTTCGGTTCTGACGGCGAGGAAACCACCCAAGACTTTTGAGAGTCTCTCAGTTATGAAACAAGGAGAGAATGAGCCGATCAGAGACTACGCCAAGAAGTATTAGGAGACTTTCAACGAGATTGAAAGTTGCAGTGAGGAATACGCAATAGCGACGTTCAAGACTGGGCTGCCTATTCGGGGGGAGCTACGAAAGTCCCTAAACATGAGTCCAGTGAGCACACTGGCAAAATTGATGGAACGAATTGAGCAGCACGCCAGGAACGAGGATGACATTCTACGGGATGATGGCAAGCTGAGTGCCGAGCAATTCAAGGGCCCCACGAAGAAGGCGGATAAGCCCGAGCCCAAGACTTATAGGGAGAGGAAGGAGCATGGGCAGACTAAGAAAGAGTCGCACCGGGAGAAGCACGCCCCTGACCCGAAGTCTTTCTTCTCAGTAACGACGGTTTGGAAAGAACCGATTTATCGGGTTCTTTATCGAATAAAAAACCATCCGTACTTCAAATGGCCTCCACGGCTGAAGGGTGATAAAGATGCAAGAAGGGCTACGAGTCAGCATTGCAGTTACCACAAGGACTGGGGTCACATGACGGAGGACTGCGAGATGTTCAAGCAGCACCTTAATGACCTGGTCTCACGAGGGTATTTGAAGGAATTCATTCAAGAGGAGCACAAGGGTGCCGAGAGAGCAATGGAGCTGGATTATGAGCAGAATCCGAGGGGCGTGATCCATATGATACAGGGATTAGCCACACCTCATATGAGAAATGAGGTGAGGTTGCTCCAAAGGCAGGTAAAACACGACCAGCATGTGATGCGGTTGGGAAAGAAACGAGGACGTGAAGCGGAAGGATGCAACGAGGGCATAACCTTCACGGACGAGGACCTGGGGGGAGTCCAGGTGCCGCACAATGACGCTCTTGTGATAACCCTACGAATTGGGGAATATGACATGGAGAGGATCCTGGTAGATTCAGGAAGTTACACCGAGGTGCTTTATTACGACGCGTTCAAGAAGCTGGGATTGGCACAAGCAGACTTGGTACAGTTAGTAATTTCATTGGTTGGGTTCAGTGCAGGGGTAGTCTGGCCATTAGGCAAGGTGACCCTTCCTGTTCGGGCAGGAACAGTGGTGCTGAGAACCGACTTTTTGGTGGTGGACGTGCCATCTTCCTATAACGCGATTATAGGAAGGACTTGGCTGCATAAGATGAGGGCGGTTTCCTCCACCTACCATCAGATGGTAAAGTTTCCAGGGTCCAATGGTATCGAGCGAATAAGGGAGAACCAAAAGACAGCCCAACAGTGCTTGGTTTCCATAATTGAGAAGGCACCCAAGGCACAGTTGGTGCAGACAGTCGAGGTTACCAACCAGCCGACCATCGAGGATGTCGGAGGAAACCCAGCCGAGAAAGTGGTGGAAGGACTGAAGAAAGTCCAGATCAACGAGAATGATCCTGAAAGGTATTTCCTGATTGGGAAAACCTGTGCAAAGAAGAGGAGGAAGAGTTGGTGAAGTTCCTCAAAGAGCACGTTGATGTGTTTGCTTGGGTGCCCGAGGAGATGCCTGGGGTGGATGCAAACGTGATTTGCCACCATCTGAATGTGGACCCACAACACAAACCTGTGATGCAGAAGAAAAGAAGATCTGTCGTACATCATATGGACGCTGTTATCGAGGAGGTCGACCGTTTGCTCGAAGCAAAGGCGATCCGGGAAATATACTGCCCCGAATGGTTATCCAACACAATGGTGGTGAAAAAGAAGAATGGGAAATGGCGGGTATGCGTCGATTTCACAAATCTAAACAAGGCTTGTCCAAAAGACAGTTTTCCCCTGCCCAGGAAGACCAGTTGGTGGATGCAACAGTTGGGTATGGGCGTATGAGTTTCCTCGACGCTTATCGAGAATATCACCAGATAGCCATGTACGGCCCCGATCAGGAGAAGACATCCTTTATCACGCCATGGGGGTTGTACTGTTACAGTGTTATGCCCTTTGGTCCGAGGAATGCTGGAGCAACTTACCAGAGACTAGCGACGATTATGCTGAAGAAGCTGCTCGGCAAGACCATGGAGGTGTACATAGACGATATGGTGGTGAAAAGCAAGGAGAAACGGGACCACATCGCTGATCTAAAAAAAGCTTTTGAGATACTGAGAGAGTATAAACTGAAGCTTAACGCCTCAAAATGTGCGTTTGGAGTAAGTTCTGGGAAGTTCCTGGGTCACTTAGTGACCATTAGAGGGATAGAGGCGAATCCCGATCAAATAACAGCTTTGCAGAAGCTGCAGAGTCCAAGGACCACGAAGGAGGTCCAACGGTTGACGGGGATGGCGGCAGCCCTTAACAGGTTCATTAGTCGTTCGAGTGACAAGTGTAGACCTTTCTTTCAGTTATTGAAGAAGAGAAAAGGTTACGAATGGGAAGCAGAGTGTGAACAAGCGTTCCAAGACCTAAAGAAGTACTTGGCGGCAGCCCCACTTCTGTCTACTCCTGAGCCTGGCGAGATTCTGACCCTGTACTTAGCTGTATCCGAACATGCTGTAAGTGCGGTCTTACTGAGGAACAAGGGATCCGAGCAAATCCCTATCTATTACGTGAGCAAGACGCTATTGGATGCAGAAACGAGATATCTACCCTTTGAGAAGTTGGTCCTGACACTAAGGACGGCAGCTAGGAAGTTGCCCCACTACTTCCAAAGTCACAAAGTGGTGGTTTACACGGAGTTCCCGTTGAAGTCATTGCTTCGAAAGGTCGATTTCTCGGAACGAATATCAACTTGGTTGGTGGAATTGAGCCAGTATGATATTGATTATCAGTCGCGCACGGCAGTCAAAGGGCAAGTTTTGACAAATTTCGTGGTAGAGTTCTCTCTCACAGTGGCTCCACGGCCTCCTACGAGAAAGGAGCAGTTGGACGAGCCATCAGCCGAGAAGCGAAGGGCGTCCGCCGAGCAGGACCCATTGGAATGGAAGCTTTTTGTAGATGGATCCGTATGCAACACCGGATCTGGAATTGGAGTGGTGCTTTTCCCCCCTGAAGGAGTTATGATCGAATTGTCCCTGCGCCTGGGTTTCAGTGCGTCGAACAACATGGCGGAATCTGAGGCACTCTGGCCGGGTTACGAGCGCAAGAACCTTGAAGGTAAAAGGAATTCGGTATTCTGTGATTCGCAACTCGTGGTGAATCACCGTCCGGGAATCTGAGGCCCGAAGTGAAAAGATGGCGACCTACGTGGAGGCAACCAAGGATTTGCTTGATACCTTTGAGAAGATACACATCGGCGAGATAAGCTGCAGGCGTAGCGCCCATGCGTACTCAGCTTGGTTGGCGGCGGTGCCAGCGAGTTCAAGAGGAAGGTGGCAGTGGACTATCTTGCTGAGCTGAGCATTGGGAGAAGTGTGGAATTGGTCCTGGACGTGAACCAAGAACCAAGTTGGATGGATCCAAGAGTGGAGTTCCTACGAGATGGGACACTCCCCACAGATAAAAAAGAAACTCACAAGATAAAGACAAAATCTGCGAGATTTTGGCTATCACCAGAGGGGAAGTTGTACAGAAAGTCCTTCACTGGACCGTACTTGCTTTGTGTGCACCCTGAGATGGTGCAAAAATTCCTTCATGAAATACACGAGGGAACGTGTGGGAGTCATGCTAGGGGCAGGTCCATTGCTCACAGTGCAATTACCCAGGGATACTGGTGGCTGCACATGCAAGAAGATGCAAAGGTGTTTGTGAAAATCTGTGAGAAGTGTCAGAAATTCTCACCTATGATCCGAACACCAGCCGAAGATCTGGTGTCATTAACAAGCCCTTGGCCGTTTGCGCAATGGGGAATGGACATCGTGGGTCCCCTCCACAAGGCTACTGGGAACAGGAAGTTTCTGTTGGTAGCAACGCACTATTTTACCAAGTGGATTGAAGCAGAACCACTGGCAAAAATCACAGAACCTATGATAGAAAGGTTCGTGTGGAAGAGCATCATCACTCGATTTGGAGTTCCTTATTCCTTGATCACTGATAATGGGTCGCAGTTCCAGAAAAAGTTCAAGACTTTTTGTGCCCAGTATGGAATAAGGAACTACTATTCCACACCGGCCTACCCTCAGAGCAATGGGCAGGCAGAGGCGTCCAACAAGACTATACTTGACGGGATCAAGAAAAGGTTGGACAAAGCAAAAGGCAAGTGGCCTGACGAATTGCCACTGGTCCTGTGGGCACACCGAACAACTCCTAGGAGGTCTACGGGAGAGACCCCCTATTCGCTAGCATATGGAACAGAGGCTGTGATTCCATTGGAGGTTGATTTGCCGACTAACAGGACCACATTGGTGGAGAGTGGAGGCAATGACAGAGCCCTGGAAATCGAGCTGGACCTCGCCGAAGAGAGGAGAGAACGAGCTCTGGTGCACCTGGCCTCGTACCAGGAGCAGCTGATGAAAAGCTACAACAAGAATGTACACCCACGAGAGTTCGGTGTTGGAGACCTTGTGCTACGAAAGGTGCTCAGCAACACCAAGGTGGCCAACGAGGGCAAGTTGGGGGCCAATTGGGAAGGCCCATATCGAGTTACAAAGGTTGTGGGCATTGGGGCATATCGATTGACAGACCTGGACGGGAACCCGGTACCAAGGCCCTGTAATGTTCACAACTTGAGGAAGTTCTACGTGTAAAGAACTTCGATTTCGTTTCTATTCTGTTTTAGATGCACATCGTGATTGTGTGGGAATTACGAATAAAATTCTCTTGTGTTTTATTTTTACTAGTTGCAAGGGGTACGCGTAACGCCCCCTTGAGTATTTCGAATTATGAATAAAATTCGCGGATTTTTGGTAACACAAACTCAGTTTTTTATGAAGTTTTGCTTTTATTATGCTTTAAATATGAAATCAAGCTAAGTCCTTAGTCCTCACTTCATATTGGGGAGCAGAGATAAGGGGTAACTAAATGTAATTTCGAATATTTCAAAATTTTACCAAGTACGAATATACTTGTCTGTTCGCTCGGGTACGAATACACCCAGAATTGAGCCAAGTACGAATATACTTGACAGTTTACTCGGGTGTGAATACACCCAGAATTTTTGCCAAGTACGAATATACTTGACAGTTTGCTCGGGTACGAATACACCCAGAATTGAGCCAAACAACGAATATACTTGACAGTTTGCTCGGGTACGAATACACCCAGAATTTTTGCCAAGTACGTTTACACTTGACAGTCTGCTCAGGTACGAATACACCCAGAATATTGGCCAAGTACGAATATACTTGACGGTTTGGTCGGGTACGAATATGCTTGACTGTTTGCTCGGACACGAATACGCCCAAAATGCATACGAGATTATGCACACTGTTCTCAAACACGAATATGTTTGGGATAATTTCGAGTACAAATTGATTTGTTTACTTGTACAGGAACTTGTAACGTAATCTGAGTATGAATAAACTCAAGATTACCTAATCCAAATACGAGCACGTTTGAGTAACCTAAAGTTTCCAAACACAAAGCATATGAGCTGCATACGTAAACATACAGCAATATCTAAAGTACGAAAAAACTTAAGGGTTGCTCAGGTACGAACAAACCTTGAGCACCTACAACATTAAACGAATGTGTTTAATAGCCTGCTCGGGCACGAGCAGACCCTGAACACATTCGAATATGTGCACTGATTGGCAGGCTACGAATACTAGTAGCACTCTTCTAAGGTACGAGAAACCTGCAACACTGTAAATGAGAATACAGCTAAATCTACGACAGGCACGATGAAGCCTGGGGAGCGCATGAGCGTGTGTAGAAACAAGGCTAGAGTATGAAAACTCTTAGCACATAAAAAATTGGCCAAGAGATGGCCACTTGCATTGATAAAGAGCCACGAAGGACCAGGCTAAATAGAAGTTTAGGCCAAACAAGGCCACCAAAAACATGAATGGCCACGAAGGGCCAGAACCAGCAGAGTTAAAGTATGCGTAAATGTATCAAGTGCCACGCAAGGCAATACCAATGGCCACGTAGGGCCAGTCAAAACTGATTCAAAGTTTCAAATGTTATCACTACGAAGAGTCCAACTTACTCTTCAATCGTTAGGTCTTGGATGATGGGGGAGGCAGGAGCAGTTGGAGGAGAGGCTGGATCAGTCGCGTTTCCCACCACAGGGGTTGATTCAGGAGCACCACCACTGGTTTCCTTCTGGCCAGGGTTGGTACCATCTTCAGCAGCAGCATCGTTCCCCGTCTGCTCGGCGACTTATGCGTTTGGCTCACCCTCCACGTTGTCTTCTTCTTCGGCCTCTTCCTGCTCGTCAGCTACCACCTGGGTGCTAGGAAGGTCAATCTCAGTCCAGAGAGGAGAGGACTCCGCTGTACCAATCTTTTTGAGGCAGGCCAACCAACCAGCCTCGAAGACTTGGTCCTGGATACCTGGCATCTGATCCGTGTAGTTCTCAGTGGCCACGCGGATTCCCTCATTGTAGCCCCGTTGGTAAGAGGTCTTGGCCTCATTTTTGCTTGCCTTCAGCTCTGTCAGAGTCTGGTTCAGACTGTCCTCAGCCCCCTCCAGTTTGCCTCTGAGCTCGTCCACGGTCCCGCGAGCCTGGTTCCTCTCTCTCTCCAGCCTGACGATAGTGTTCTACAGCTTGGCATTCTCACTGGCCAGCTTGGCACGTTGGGGCTCAGACTGGCCAAGTTTTTGCGCCATGGCTACCATCTTTTGCATTGCCTTGAGGTACAGTAAACGAAGCAACGTTAGACACAAATAAGGATACGTAATCTATTAAAGAAGCACGACAGGTTTACCTTAGTGCTGTGGCTCATGAACGAGCCCAGGAGGTTGTCAGGGGAGCAGAAGACTTCCTTCTGCATGTCCCCAGGCAACAGAAAAGCCTGGGATAGTGCAAGGCGATCCGCCAGATCGACAGATCACGGATAGTGACCGGCCGGCCTCCGTGGGTAAGCTGAGGGGCCCAGAGCGGGGTTGGAGGAGCTGTAAGTTAGGACAGACGCCGCTCGACCGCAGAAGTTTCCAGCCGCTGACGTTTGTCGCGGTGGCTAGCCTCAATCTCCTCAGGTGAGAAGCCTGGGGGAGCGTCCGGTTGAGCTGGACCTCGGCGGCCATGAGACGATGCTGGGCTTTGAGACCGTCTACGGCCACGAGCAGCACCGCGGCCTCTACCACAGCCAATGGTGAGCAAGTTGCTAAGGTTGATCGGTTGATCCATTTCTCGAGGTGGGGGAGATGGAGTATATCCACTCGAAGATGTGGAGGCTTTTTCGGCGAGCTAGATGGGTTCGTTGGGAAGCGGAGGGGTCCGAGAACGCCTCTCCTCTAGTTGCTCGGGTTGTTGAACAGGAGGATCTGGGAGGATGGGATTGTCCGCTGCTCGGATCCGCCGGTCAATGAACCCCCGTATGATGCTCGGTAGCTGAGGAGTATCTGAGCTGCTCTTGCTCGGCCAGCCAGACACGTACCTTGCCCGTTGAAGGCGAGAGCACGGTTGATGTCAGTGACGTGGACCTGAGGGGTGATGATGGCGTGCCCCTGGTTGACGTTTATGGCTGCAAAATACGAAAAAAATTAGCAGTCAAAAAGGCAAAGGGAAAGCGATGCAAAACGAAATTTTGCTCAGCAATAAAGTTCTACGAAAAAAGGACTAACGTGGAGTGCCAAATCTGTGGGGTGCGTGGAATCCGATGACTCTACCGTCCTCGTCTCTGGGCTCAAAATTCCCTGTGACGATGAGGAAGTCGTCGTCATCTCCTCGGGCAGAATCAGGCAGTTCAAGCACAAGCCTTTTCTGGAATCCCTACTTTTGAGATAGTAGGTCAAGGCATCCTTGGTTCTAGAGATGCTATACAAATGGTGAATGTCGTGAAGGCCTAAAGATGTGCCTAGCATGTGGTTTAGGGCATTGATGCCCATAACAACCCTAAAGAAATTAGCAGAAACCTGCATAGGGGACAGTCTGTAATGGGACAGAACCTGGCAGAGCAATTGTGCCAGGGGAAATCTAACGCTGCCCTCAACGACGGCGACGACAGGGATGTGCAAGGTGTCATTATCAAAACACTCACAAATGGTGTTTTCAGGAGCCAATGCAGTGGCTACGTTGTCAGGGATCTCATACCGAGATCTAAACTTGGCCATCCTTTGGGGGGTGTCACAGTGTCTACGAAACCAACCCATAACGAAGACTGTGGGTATGGGTTTTCTAAGAAAAAATTGGGTACGAAAAAGCCCTAAAAAAGACTGTGGAAGTCTTAAATCGACGAGGAAGACGGAATGGAAAGGGGGAATAAGAACTTACGAACAAGAGTACGAGAACCCTAGAGTCAGAGGGGAAGGAGACCCTGAGATGATGAACAGAGCTTCAATGGCGGGAGCACTCGAGCGTTCTTTTTGCAAAGGGAACTAAAGAGAGAGAAAGTGGGTTTGAAATTGGGACGAAAATCCAAGTATACCCCAGCAAAGAGGGTGACATATGAGAAACGTCACCCCAGACGCCGTTTGGGCGTTCCGTTCCCCGAAACGTCTGCTCGCATTGAATGTGGGCAATACAGGGCACGCCGCGTGTAAAGGCAACAGCTGGAAAAGCCTGCCCAGACCAAACGATGAGATGTTTGGCCTGGACTAACGATGAAGTTTGCACCAAGTACGAGAAACGGGGTGCAGGAGCAAAGGACGAGAACCTTGCTCGGTGTTCAGAAGCTTTGCTCGTCATATTAATGGAAAATAACGCGTAAAGCTGGGGAGCCATTGTAGGGAGGTAATCCCGAACAGGTACAAAGAGTGGCCCGAACACGTGGTACGTGGGGTCCAGGATAAATATAATCGGAGCATCCGCTGTGCAGTACAGTGAACGGCAGTAAGGACCGGGGACACGTGAGGTCCTAGGTCCAAAATATCTGAGCAGGGGTATGGTCCAAAGAGCAAGGGAAGTTGTTGGACCAGTCGCATGGAAGAGGGACCAATGATATGAGAGATCACTGGTCCGAATGGTCTGTTCGGCAACGAGAAGGCCGAACAGGAGCAGCATTCGGAGGAGGTGCCAGAGGGGTCCAGAGGTGGCAAATACCCAGTAAGAAAATAGGAAGATACCCAACAAGAATGGGGTGAACGGCCAATTAAGGAAAGAGTTCCTAAATGGTCTGGAAGGTGATATGCAGTTATGGGAATAAGAATCCCTGATATTCTGGGTTCCCTTTACGGGAAAGGAAACTTAGGGCAACGAGATGGCTTGGACAGCAAGCATATGTGGATCTATAAATATGAGGTAAACCTAGAGGTAAAGGTACGCAATTCCTGGTTATTGACTCATTATCTACTGAGAATTAGAGTTTCCACTAGTACAAGATACTAACTTTGGCATCGAAGGGCCTTTGCCACGAGAAGGCAAAGGTGCGCTCACCCTTGTCTGTTTTACAGGTTCAACTCCGGCGGAGTGCTAGGGTTCCGGCGTGGAGGAGGAAGTAGCCGTTGGATCTTGGTGTTGTTCGAAGGCCTTTTTCGTTTTTCTGCACTTACAGGAACTGAAGAAGGTGCTAAAGCCCAGAGCTGAAAAGCAGAGTTAACCAAGACAAGTTCAGTACTCGGAAAAGTCAAAACAGGAAAGAAAGCAAAAGAGAAGGATATATACCTCAAGTACCCGGAAGTGACCACCAAGAATGGGACTCTTGTCCTGTGAGCAGGCTCCAAGATTGCCGTATAGGGTAGCCAAAGCAGACACCCCCCAATCAAACTCCCTAATAACCTCCAAATGCTGCAGGGGAGCCAGGAACTATGTATGCACTGAACCATCCTTGTTAGCAAACAATGTTTGCCCAAGGAGATAGAGAAGGAAAGCCCGCGTCAGCTGCTCGACGCTCACCTGGGTCAGAATATCATTCTTCATATATGTCTTGCTCAGTCAAGCAAGATCAACATGACCTTGAGAATGAAGAGGAGGCATCTTGCCCAAGAACCACTCCAAAGCACCTGTCCGCTCCCAAATCCGGGGGTCAACCCGAAGAGGAGCACCACCTACTCGCAAGCCAGTCAGCAAAGAGAAGTCACCTGGCATAATGGTCATCTCACCAGCGGAAGGGAGGTGGAACGTATTGGTGGTATCCCACCACCTCTCTACCAATGAAGCCATCAGTGACCAGTCTATCTTCAGAAAATTGAGGCCCAGAATAAACGCCTCAAAGCCAGCAACACGCACCAACTCTTGAGCCTGCTCAGGCAGTGCCAGAAACCATTTGTGCACCTCTTTGCCTCCCCCGCGAGCCTCCAGTCTCCTATTTCTCTGCCAAAGACAAAAACAAAAAGGGAGGTAGCTTCATGATCACCTAAACAAATAAAGGCTAAGGGGCATCAAATTAACATTAAAAAGGCATGCATTGCTTAAACAGGGGGCACGATTATTTTGATCATCTCTACAACAAAACAAAATTCGACTCAAGCATGAGTCCTTCTCATTCGCACCCCTGGCCAAAAAGGGATGTCATCCCAAGAAGAAAAGGGAAAGAAAAACAAACAAACAAAAACATTTTCACCTTTAGCCTTGGAAGCATGCCTGAGTATAGAAAATACCCAAGCAACAAGCTCACTAAATGCTGGTCACTTGACCACTAAGGGTTATCAAACCACGGACTCCTGCTCCATGCTCGCTCAAGCTCAGCAGCCCTCCGATGGCTGTAGATGCTCAAACACCTTGCTGTCACTTGCAATATCTCAAAACTCACTACCAAGCCATTCAATAGCCATTCAAACGAGCTCCAAAAGCCCACATAACCCCCGCAGCAATCACTTCAGGATAATCAAACAGGCTCCACGCCTATCATCTCAGAGGCTTCATGCCCATATCTCCCGCAGCTCCAAGCTCTCAACCACTCAGCGGCTCTACGCCCCCCATCTATCAAATCAACGGCTCCATGCTAAATGCTATTCAGCAGCTTTAAGCTCGCAACCACTAACAGCTCCAAGCTCAAGCTCACCAATTCTATATCCACCATTAACAATGGCTCTAAGTTCACTATCATTCAGTAGCCCTGTGCCCAAGTCACTCAACGGCTTCATGCCTCAAATCATTTCAGAGGCTCTACTCAGCAGCAACCCTATACTCAAGCTACTCAATAGCTTCAAGCTCCAAGCTCGTCATCACAACGCTTACCTCGACGGCTCTGCACTTGTCAACTCAACGGCTCTACGCCCATCTGTCAAACAGGCTCCGTACCCATATCTGTCAATTCAACAGGCTCCACGCCTATCATCTCAGCGGCTTCAGGCCCATATCCATTATCAGCAACCGCGAGTTCACCACTATCAAAACAACAACAGCTCCAAGCTTGCTATTATCTCGAGGGCTCCAATCATTTCAGCGGCTCCAAGTCCATTATCTCAACTGGCTTTACACCGTAACAACAATCTTTAGCAAGCTCTACGCCGCCCCAATCAAGACATCCTCAATTCTCAAGCTCCACGCTTGAATGCTCAAAATCCAACATTTTGAATGCTCGAAGCTCTTCGAATGCCCAGCCACTGTGTACTGGATGCTCAAGTTCTACACTTGAATGCTCAAGCTCCATGCTTGGATGCCCAACCACTGCGTACTGGATGCTCAAAGCCTGTACTTTGAATGCTCGGATTCTGCCGTCTGAATGCTCGAGCTCTACGCTCTGAATGCTTGTCCAGAACTTCATAGAAGCTCCATGCTTAAATCAAACACACACGCACGGGCCCGTGCACATTTGCATCAATTGCACCACCACAATCACATCGAATCTGCATCATCATATCTATTCACGTTTAACCACCATCATCATATACACATTCTGCATATCTCTCTTATTCATGAAACAGGTCAACCCTGCAATCAACCGGCCCCGTGCCTCGGTTTTATTGATCGGTCCAGAACCTCGATCCTTTGGCTCCACGCCAAAATTTACGATGAGAAAGCTCCTTGCATAGACCATCAGAATACAACCAGCTCTACGCTTCGGTTCAGTCACATCAAGTTCAAAGCTCTGACATCTCAAGTTCTCACCTCCAGAAGGTAAAGCTCCTTCAACTATCAACTAGTTCCGAGCTTCAGTTCCATCAAAGCTCTAAAACCTCAGGCCCTCACCTTATGATCAACACCAGCTCTACGCTTCGGCTCTATCTCTCCAGGCTCTTGCCTTATGATTAACACCAGCTCCGTGCTTCGGTTTTGCTAAAAGCTCTACAAGACCGGCTCTGTGCCTCGGTTCCTTCATTCCAAATGCTCTGTGCTCCAGTTACTGGCCCTGCGCCTCCCATATCTCTAAGAAACGGCATCCAACTCATCTCCGGAAGATGGCTTGGGTTCCACCCCATATCTCAAAACCAGGCGTCCAATTCATCCCCAACAGATGGCTTGGATTCCCCACCATTACATCAATTCCTTCCAGCTCATTCGCAAGAATAGGCTACTCTACCGAGCTTCTCTCAGTTAAAGTCAGGATGATCAAGAAAAGCAAACACATCCGCCGTGTACTGATCTACACAAAAATACTAAGAACGCTCTCCGCAAAAATATCCCCGGCAGCCCCGCGCTCCTTCAATTACACTCCGCCAAAATCCTGGCTCAGTATAGGTATGTCGCACTACGGCTTTTTAAAGCCCGAAGGTACGTCTTATGTGTCTAATCCTCCAAACTTTTTCTTTTCTTTATTGCCCCGAACTACGGTTGGTCTGAATTTCCCCTGTGGAATACGTAGGCAGCCTCCCGGCCCGACCATAACAAAACCTTTTTCGAAAACCCTTGGAATAATGATTGGACCAAATTGAGTTGCTTTTACAGCTTTGACTTTTACTCAAACATGTCTCGAGATCCGTCTGAGCTCAGTCAAAGAGGAGCATCTATAGACACGCCAATTTGGTCTAACGATTATTTCAGGTCCCACCTTGGGGACCATCCTGATGATGAAATGGATACGATGATTGTTGATTGACTTCTTGAGAACCCTAGGACTTTCGGTAAGAACTTTGAGCCACTTAGAGGACCCAATTCAGAGCCAAACAGCCTTTCAGACAAAAATACAGAATCCTAGGAGAATCTATCTGCCGGCCGTAACATTGATCTCACGGCCTTAACATCATTTCCTCACCCGAGCAACCTGTTGCACAAAAATTTCCTTGAGAGATCCATCCCACGGCCGCAAGGTCGATCCTTCGGCCGCTCAATCTATACCTCGGCCGCCAGATCCATGACTCGGCCGCTAGATTGTTCTTTTTCCAGACTCTGGAATGTTTTGTCGATTGTTTGATCCAACTACACTACCTCTCCGATGCATTCGGGCCATGTTTAGGGATCACAACGAAGAGTTGGAATTGCATTGCAATTGCAATTGCAATCGTACAATTTGATTGGACCGAGTGAGTCATCCCTTGGCCTATATAAAGGGGACCTTGGACTCTGAAATAGAACAACGAAATTAATCAGATTCATCCCCCCTCAAACCACAAAACTTTGCAGAATTACTCCCTTAAACCCTCTCTACAAAAGCCCTAACCTCCCGACGGCAGCCATCAACCCGACGATCAAACCTCGAAGTTCAAACCCTAAACCTAGGGTTTCATTCAAGAAGCAATCAGTCAATCCCGATCAAATCCGAAGCAATCAAGCTACTAAGGGATCCAGGTGGTGAGGCCCATGGGCCTCTGATTCGGTTTATTTATTATTTTTATGTTTAATCGTAGCTTTTAATCATCTGTTAACTTTACTGTTTGGTGTGAGGAAGAACATCGACCGGGGCTTTGTTCCCTCGGCCGGTACATCGATCCAGGAGGATCTCTCGGCCGTGACATCCATTCGCCGGCCGCGGGATCCATCCCCTGGGACAGCTTTGTTATGTTTTCTGCTTTCTGATGCTTGAATTACTTATCGTCTTGGCTCATCTTATTTACTGTTTAAAGGCATAAAAACAGATTACTTGTTTAGGATTAAATGAAGCATCCACATGTCTTATGTTGAATGATTATGGGCTAGCCTCACGGCTAGGCAGAAAAGGGTGCCTAACACCTTCCCCTTACTGTTCCTTTGGCTTCCGTATCCAGAATCTCTACCTATTTTCCTAGTTTTGATAAACTGGGTGGCGACTCTGTTTTGGTGATAACCACTATCATGTGGCGATGTTCCTAGCCATGGGAATGTCAATGATCTTGATTTATGAAGCAAGAAACCAAACGAGCAAACAAAACGATATCAAACTGTATGGCGATGCCTCGCTCGGGAGGTGTCTACAGTTATTAGAGTAGGGGAAGCTCAATTTGTAGGCCAAATGGACTCTCTGTTACTATTCCCGCTTCTCCTGATCCACTATCCGCAGCCCCATCGAAGCTAAGCATCTAGTGTGATTCACCCGCGCTGGCCGAGAGAGCTTCGAAACTATCTCCGGGTAGAGATTCTTGAAGTGGTTCGCATTGGCCGCTCGGGGACTGTGCCAAGAGGTCAGACAGGGCTTGGCATTTGATTGCTTTCGACGTTGCGCATGAGATGTCGAATTCTTCGAGTGTTAACAACCAGAGAGCAACCCGGCCTTTGAACCCGGGTCGAGACAGGAGGTACCTTACTGGATCAGACTTAGTGATTACCTGTATGGGGAACGATAGGAAATAATGTCTGAGTTTCTGTGCGGTGAAGACGAGGGACAAACAATGCCGCTCAATGGGGGTGTATCTTTCTTCCGCTCCTTGGACTCTCCTGCTGATGTAGTAGACTGGGCGCTCCATCCCATCTACGTCTTGTACCAGCAGGGCCCCGATGGATCTTGGTATGGAGGTCAAGTAGAGTATGAACGGCTTTCCTGCGATTGGGGCTACCATTGTTTGAGGGGATGTCAAAGCCGCTTTGATCCTTTCAAAGGCTCGCTGGTGCTCCTGCGTCCATGTGAATTTTGCATTACCTTTCAGTAAGTTTGTAAAAGGTGCTGCAATTTCCGCCAGCGTGGGAATAAAATGCCGTAGGTAAGAAACTTTGGCCAAGAACCGCTTGAGCGTCTTCTGAGAGTGGGGTGGGGGCATTTCCGAGATGGATCTGATTTTTGCCCCGTCCGCATCAATTCCGTGGCGATGCACGAGGAAACCCAAAAACTCTCCCGCGGTAACGTCGAACGCGCACTTCAGGGGGTTCATTTTAAGGTTGAATTTCCTGTATCTATTAAACACCGTAGCTAGATCCGCCAGATAGTCTTTCTGCTCCCTTGATTTCACCACTTGGTCATCCACATAATCCTCAATGATTTTATGCATCAGATCGTGGAAGATCGCGATCATGACCTGCTGATATGTTGCTCCCGGGTTCTTGAGCCCGAAAGGCATTACAACGTAGTAGAAGTTTCCGAAGGGGGTTACGAAGGCTGTTTTCTCCACGTCTTCCGGAGCCGTCTTAATTTGGTTGTACCTGCTGAATCCATCCTTGAAGGAGAACATCTGGTGACCTGAGGTAGTGTCCACCAATGTATCGATATGCTGGAGCGGGAACTCATATTTTGGGCATGCCTTTTTGAGGTCGCGAAAATTGACACATACTCTGATTTGGCCATTTTTCTTCTTTACCGGGACAATGTTTGCTAGCCACTCGAGGTACTGGATTGGGTGGATAAATCCCGCTTTCCACAGCTTTTCAACTTCTTCCTTGATCTGTCCTTCCAGGTCCGGGTGGTATTTCCGCTGGGGTTGCTTTGCAGGCTTGGAATTGGGAAAAACGTCCAAATGATGCGTCACTAGCTTCGGGTCTAAGCCAGACATTTCCTCGTAGTGCCATGCGAACACGTCTGCATTGTCGCGTAATAGTGCTATTAACTTTTCACGGAATTCTCCATCTAGCTCTTTGCTTATGAACACTAGCTTTTTTTTGCCCGTTCCGTTATTAAGGTCAACTTCCTCAAGCGCCTCTTGCTGCGGCCTGGGTTGATCCTGCATGCATTCTGGGGCGGGTTCTGGCTTTGGGATTGTTTCTTCTTCTGTCACAGCACATGTTCTATCGGGGCCAGCGATTTCATGATCGGCCGCTGCCCTGGAGGACCATCATAAGTAATACACTGTTTTTCCCCCTTCCTTCGTTTTGGTTATCTTACAGGGGTTGCGGCCTCCACCGCGGATGGATCTCTTTGTCGAATTTCCTGCTTCTCAACCTTGATGTCCTCCCACCTTGGAATTTTTCCGCCACGCCGCTTGGTCGGGATAGCTTGAGACACTTCGCCCAGCTCCGAGAAGTAAACTACGTCCGAGAGGTGTGCTTCATGACTATTGAACGGGTTCTCCGACGCGCGGTTGGTGACCTTCTTTCCAGCCCAAATTCCTTTCAGGCATTGGTGATAGCTAGATGGCACAACTGCGTACTTATGCATCCAACTTCTGCCGAGAATGATCTGATAATTGGGGTCCGCATTGATGAGGTGAAATTTAGTGCCCGAGCAGATTGCCCCCACTTCTAGGTCTACCACAACATACCCCAGAGATTGCCTTCCGTCTCCTCCGAACCCTGTGATAGTGATTGGTGATTCCACTATCCAGTTATCCTGTATTCCCAGCTTTTTGAAGGTTGACATGGGCATGAGGTTTATGGAGGCTCCACCATCTAGGAAGGTTCTCTTCAACTCTATCCCATTGATGCGGGATGTAACATATAGCGGCGGTTATATGGGTGTGGCACCCTTCGGTCTGCATCTGAGAAAGTGACAGAGTTGGACTCATCGCGGATTGTCCGCGGGACAGACCCCTCTGCGGACATGTAAGATTCCTGGTGGACCTCTGCGATGTTGACAATTGCCTTAGTGATTTCCAACCTTACTGCTGGTGTGAAGCCGAAACCATTGAAGAATGCGCGGAACTTTGTACTATTCTGCAATGTTTTGACCGAAGTGTTGGGATCAGGTGTAACCGCGAGGGCTGCACCATCTCCAAATTCCTCCATGATTTTGCAGTAGGAGACCATGTAGGCCCATGCTTCCTCATCCTCTCCTTCCATATAGTAATTGTTGTCTGCTTCTTCTTCATCATCATACATGAACGGGTTGCATTCCGCCATATTTACTTCTCCATTGTTATTTCCGTGGGCCGGGTAAGGCTCGACGCGAATGTTGCATCGTCCTATCCTTAGCTCATTTGCATTCTGTTTTCTCTTGAACAACCTCTTTAGTGATCAGCAATCACTAGTTAGGTGCTTGGTATGCCTGTGGTACATGCAATACCGCGGATGCTCGCGGTCTTCTCGCGTTGGTTCATACTCCACTGGGGGAAGTTCTAGCTCTCCGTCTTGCACCCATGCACTCACTAAAGCTCGTACTTCATCCGTGGTGCAGGGGTAGTCTGGGGCTAGCCCTATCTCGCGCTCCTTTCGCTTTCTTCATCCGAGGGCTTACTGGGCCAACGGAGCCTCTGCAACAGCGACAGTGGCGCCTGTGGCTTTGCCCTTCCAGCTATCTTTCCTGGCCGGCTTGACCACGTAACGGATATTATACGCAGATTCTAATAGGGCGGAAAATGTTCCTAGCTTCAAGTTGATGAGCAATATCTTGAATTCATCCATCATTCCGCTAATGCAGATTTCAACGAGTTGGACTTCCTTGATTGACTCAGTGCAGTCAACTGCGCGATCTTGGAATCGCCTGATGCAATCCACCACATCCTCTCCGCTTGTTTTTGTTTCCTTTGTCAGACTAATCATCGTTACCTTCTCGCAGACCTGGAAGAATTTAGCATAAAAGTTGTTCACCATCTCCTCCCAAGTGGTGATCGAGTAAGGCTCCAGGTTGACATACCACGTATACGCACGGGAAGTGAGAGACTTTGAAAACTCACGGAGATGCAAGTTGGAATCAGATGCGTGGCCCCCAAGGGACTCTATAAAACAGACCACGTGCTCCTGAGCGCTGCCTGTGGGCTCCCGCGCCCTTTTCGAAGAGTCGCCACCCGGATTTTTGAGATGGATGATCCGAGAAACAGAGAACTTGCTTGAAAAAGGCTTTTGGTCTAGCAAAAACGTTGAGATTTTGGGTTCGGGAGCCACATTACGAATGGGGAAGATTTTTCTTTAAAAAGCACCCCAATCGCCCGGTGAAACCGGTCTCTACTTCATGTTTTTAAAAGGGGAAGAATTTCAAATATCATTTGGAGTATTAAGCTCCTTAATAAAAGCAAATAACGGGGAAGGGACATGGAAAATATATCACGTTGGTGTGTACGTGGTGCTGCTTGTACAGAAATGATAAGATGATGTGAACAGACAAAATGAAAACGGCTCAACAAACTGTCTGGATCGTGATCATCTTGCGCATGGCATACCGTGGTGCCACGCCAGAACTTTAGTATGCCGTGCGTGGCATCCGTTCTGCTGTCAGACTATTACAAGCGTTCAGAACATCATCTGGCTCACTATTTTCACTGTGCACCTTTTAAAAGATTCATCAAAAGCCACGTGATGATCAGATCATCCCAAAATTTCATTATTTTCTCAAAACATAGCCCCAAAATAGTTTTTAACGCGTTTGACCATTTAGGATGATCTAGACAACCTTGTTTAAAAGTCAAAACATGGCTTGTAGATGTGGTCTTGCTTTGAAAGAGACAAAAGCAGTAAATAGCAGATACAGACAGCCCCAACAAAGAATAACATCAGATCCAGACAGCTTGCCTACGATGATACTAGTAGTCAACATGCCGCGCGCCGAAGATCAATGTGCCGCGCAATTGATCAAGCAGTTGCGCGGTACCTTGACCTCAGCACAGTACTTACTTCTTTTTCTGAAAATGGATTTTAAGTCAAGATCTAACCAAAAGGGACTAGATCTGACGACAGAAAAGTCCCCTCAAGACCAGAACTGAGTCTAGCCCAAGGAAACTTGTTTTTACCTTCGGTGTTGAGCTTGATCGAAGTAGGTTGATGCCAAGTGAAGATGGATGGTGAAGGATATGGATGGAGAGGTTGAATGAGACAAAGGAAGTATGGGTGTGAGAGAGGGTTTGGTATTTTAGGGGGTGAGACCTTGAAGTTAGTAAGAGACTAACTTCAATAATGAGGAGGGAAGTGAGTGAAAGTGCTCAAAGAATGTCTTTTGGGAATGACATTTTTCAAGGCTTGGAAATGGAAGATGGAACTAAAAGCTAGAGAGAGAAAGCTTATGGAGTAAGAATGCCCAAAAGCTAAAAGAAGAGTCCCTTTCCCTTGAGTAGAAGGGTTAATTTCTAGGCAAAAGGCCAGGAATTTTGAATTTCAAATAGTGGAGGTATTTTCTGGGCGGACAGAAGTGAGTTTTCAGCTAAGCCACTCATCAGCTGTGGCTCAAATTGGCGTGGCCGATAGCTTTCTGAGCCAGTCAGAGCTTTACTCAGGATGCCGCGCGCTAAAGTATCATTCCGCGTGGTACCTCAAGTTCAGTCTAGGGACTTTTTGGGCTTATCTAGGCTTTTTGGGTTTTTTGGTCTTTTTGGTTTGTTTGGTTTACATAGGCTTAAGGAAATCCTTCATTCAAGCTTACAAAGGTACCGTTTTCTTTATTTCATCATCAGGGCGGACAAAGACTCTCCGAGGTCTTGATTGGGGTGTCTACAGTAGTCCCTCTTTAACGTAACTCAGATACCATTGATTGGTACGAGTGACGCTTAAAGAATATGCATCCCAATCCGCTGCTCTAGAGCCTTTGAATGGAAACCAAAATGCGCTAAAAATGTGAGTAAATAACAATGGTGGTCGCGCTCAGGGAACTGCCTACGTACCCCGTTGTAGGGATCAGACCAACGTAGTTCAGTTGGGACAGTGCAATCGAAATGCAAGAAAACAAGTCCCGGGGGACAAAAGTCGTGCAGGAGAGAACAGGGTGCTTGTGGTGCCACGTGTCATGCAACTATCGCCAAAAATCCGAGACATGCCTTCGAGAGGCGAAAAAATCCAAGACGAGCCTTCGGGAGGCAGAAAAATCCGAGGCGAGCCTTCGCGAGGCGAAAAATTCGTCTTCGGGAGGCGAAAAATTCGAGACGAGCCTTCGGGAGGTGAGAAATTCGAGACGAGCCTTCGGGAGGTGGAAAATTCGAGACGAGCCTTCGGGAGGCGGAAAATCTGAGACGAGCCTTCGGGAGGCAAAAAATCCGAGACGAGCCTTCGGAAGGGGGAAAATTCGAGACGAGCCTCCGGGAGGCGGAAAAATTCGAGACGAGCCTTCGGGAGGCGAAAAATTCGAGACGAGCTTTCGGGAGGCGAATCTTTGTGGTGAATTACATAGAGTCCCGGAGGACCGATTTTGTGAATTACGGAAGATTCTTAGGGAACGCGAAATCCCACGAGTCCCGGGGGATAAGAATCAAATGTTCCCATAATCAATGCACAACATTCCCATAATCAATGCTCGAAGAGTCGCCACCCGGATTTTTAACATGGATGATCCGAGAAACCGATAGCTTGATTTGAAAAAGAAAGGCTTTTGATCTAGCGAAAATGTTGAGACTTTGGATCCGGGAGTCACGTCACGAACAGGAAAGGTTTTGTTGAAAGAGCACCCCGCTCGCCCGGTAAAACCGGTCTCTACTAAGCATTTTAAATGGGAGATTTAATAGCATTTGACAAGCTTAACTTTAAAACATGTACGGGAAAGGGACACGGGATTAAATATAATACATTGGCGTGCTTGTGGTGCAAACTGTACAGTAAGAAATGGATGAACAATATACAGAAAGTGAAATAACAACATTACAGTAGACTGCCAATATCACGTGAAGTGCCGCGCGATACACCGGATGCACCGCAGGGTACAACCAAAGTACCGTGCGGTACACCTGTCTACACATTCTAGAATCAGTTTGCTTTTACATGACAAAACAAACCATATGTCCGTAAAATAGCCTTTTATATTTTCTAAATCTCTGAAAAATAATTTATGAGACCCTTTTGTTCATCTTATCATGTAAAATAATGCTAAAAGCTTTTTGAAATGTTGAAAGATCTCATAAAGTAAAAAAAAAAAGACTTTTAACATAAAACTTGAATCTAGAATGTACCCGCACGATCTTTAAGAAATATTAGTCGAAATATGAAAAGAAAAAGAAAAAAAAAGAAAAAGAAAAGAAAGGAAAAGAAATTTTTTGAATGTAAAGCTCGTTTGAGACCCAAACTCAGTATGGAAAGATCGAGAAGGACTTCGATCGGCTCCCCTCAAGGCCAAAACGGGGTTTAGCCCAAGGAAATTGATTTATACCTTTTGATCGAAGTTTAGATGTGCTTGAAGGTGGAGTAATGAAAGTTGATTTGGATTAAGCTTGAGAGACTTGAAAGCAAATGGGAGTAGAGAGAGAGAGATGTGTATAGTGGTGATGGGTGTAAGGAGTTTTAGGGAGAGAATCAAAGTGGGGTATTTTTAGAGAGAGAAAGTGAGAGCCAAAAAATGGCAGAGTAACTTTACTTGGAGTTGAAGAGGTGCTTCTCAACTAGAGGGGGAGTGTATTTATAGGCAGGAGAGCCAAAAATGATCACTAAAAGAGGGGAGGTGGCTTCTGGGCCGAATTAAACTCATTTTCCGACAAAGACGCTCCTCCTGCAGGCGTGGCCGACAGCTTTCTGCGACTGTCAGAACTTTTCCCGGAAGTGTCGTGCGGTAGAGTGATTTTTTGAATTTTCTGAAGTGCCGTGCGCCCTTTTGAAGTGCCGCGCAATATGTGAGTCAGCACAGCACACCAAATTTCGCGAGGGCGCCTTGGACACTCCTGAACTCGAATTTGGACGCGGTTCGAAGCATTGGAAAGCTTGTTGAGTTCTCTTTCTAACCCAATTGGTTTCACTCAAAGCCATTTTATACACTGAAATGTGTGTCCATTTTACCCTCAATGCGTCATGGAAAAAGTTGTTTTTGAAAATGTAAACACATTTTTCTCTTTTGCAATTGAACCGAGGGTCACCCTATATGTTTAAAAGGGGATTTTCTTGAGGTTAGAGAAGGAGTAAGAGGGGGAGCAATAATCCAAGCATTGAACATATATTTTTCCTTATTTTATCATCGGGGAAACTTAAAGATTATTCAAAGGCCCAGATTGGGGTGTCTACAGTAGTCCCTCTTTAACGGAACTTATGTACCATTGGGTTGTATAAGTGATGTTAAAGATTAGACATCCCAATCCATCGCTCCAAAGTCTTTAAGTTGAATGCAAGAATGCAATAAAGATGGTCGCGCTCATGGAGCTGCCTACGTACCCCGTTGTAGGGATCAGACCAACGTAGTTCAATCGAGACAATGCAAGTAAAGCGAGTCCCGGAGGACAAATTGCGGAAGTAAACTAAGATTGAGTCTTTGAAATGCCGAGTGTGGGCTCCCGCGCCCTTTTTTTGGTTCGAAGAGTCGCCACCCGAATTTTTGAGATGGATGATCCGAGAAACCGAGAACTCGTTTGCAAAAGGCCTTTGGTTTGGCGAAAACGTTGAGATTATGGGTTCAGGAGCCACATTACGAATGAGGAAGGTTTTCTTTAAAAAGCACCCCACTCGCCCGGTAAAAATCGGTCTCTACTTAATGTTTTCAAAAGGGGAAATCTCGAATATCGTTTGGAATATCAAGCTCTTCATTAAAAAAAACAAATAGCGGGGAAGGGACATGGGAAATACGTCACGTTAGCGTGCACGTGGTGCTGTCTGTACAGTAGTGATAAAATGATGTGAACAGATAGAATAAATGGCGTTCGGCAAACTGTTTGGACCCCAGTCATACCGTACACGTCACGCGCGCGGCACCTCATCATGCCGTGTGGGGCGTCCACACTGCTGTCAGGCTATCACAGACTATTAAAACATCATCTAGCTCCTTATTTTCTCTGTACATCTTTTAAAAAGCTCATCAGGAACCTCATGACAACCAGATCATCCCAAAGATGTCGTTATTTTATCAAAACATTGGCCCAAAGCAACTTTTAACGCACTTGATCATTTGGGATGATCTAGAAAACGTTTTTTAAAGAGCCAAAACATGGCTTGTAGATATGGTCTTGTTTTGAAAGAAACAGAAACAATAAACAACAGATACAGACAGACACAACAGAAGATAACTCGGATCCAGACAGCCTGCCTACAACAATATTAATGTATGATGCCGTGCGCTGAGGGTCAGGGTGCCGTGCGCCTGCTCATCAAGCTGTGCGGTCCCTCAACCTCAGCACAGTGCTGACTTTATTTATTGAAAATGAGTTTTAAGTCAGGATCTAACCAAAATGGATTAGACCTGACAACAGAAAAGTCCCCTCAAGACCAGAACTGAGTCTCGCCCAAGGAAACTTGTTTTTACCTTTGGTGTTAAGCTTGATCAAGGGTCGTTGATGCAAAAATGAGGATGGATCGTCACGGATGTGGATGAAGGAGGTTGAGTAAGACAAAGGGGGTGTGGGTGTAAGAGGAGGTTAGGTATTTTAGGGGATGGGACTTTGAAGTTAATGAGAGATCAACTTCAATGATGAGAAGGGAGTGAGTGAAAATGCTTAAAGAATGTCTTTTGGGAATGACATTCTTTAAGACTTGGAGATGGAAATGGGAAGTGGATATAAAAACTAGAGAGAGAATGCCCAAAAGCAAAGAAGAGAGCCAAAAGGAGAGCTCAAAGAAAGAAAGGCCCCTTTCCCTTGAGTGGAGGGGTTAATTTATAGGCAAATGGCCAAGGATTTTGAATTTCAAATAGTGGAGGTATTTTCTGGGCGGGTCAGAAGTGCACTTTCAGCTGAGCCATTCATTAGCTGTGGGGTAACGTGCGGTAAATGTTGGTCGCGTACGGCCTCTTGAATTTCAAGATGCCGTGCGCTCCAGTGCCATTCCGCACGGTGCCTCCTTCTTCGGTCCAGGGTCTTTTGGGCTTTATTTGGGCTTATCTGGGCTTTTGGGTTTTCTTGGTTTACATGGGCTTAGAGGGAATCCTTTTTCAAGCTCACAAAAGTATCGTTTCCTTTATTTTATCATCGGGGCGGACAAAGACTCTCCGAGGTCCGAAATGTGGTGTCTACAGTAGTCCCTCTTTAACGTAACTCAGATACCATTGGTTGGTACGAGTGACGACTAAAGAATAGGCATCCCAATCCGTTGCTCTACAACCTTTGAACGGAGGCAAAACGAAAAATGCAAGTAAATAATGATGGTGGTCGCGCTCGGGGAGCTGCCTACGTACCCCGTTGTGGGGATCAGACCAGCGTAGTTCCAGGGGGACAGTGAAATGCAAGAAAACAAGTCCCGGGGGACAAGATCGAGCAGAGAAAAACAATAGAGTGTTTGCAATGCCGTGAAAAATTAAAGACAGGCCTTCAGGAGGTCGAAAAATTCGAGACAAGCCTTCGGCAGGCGAAAAATTCGAGACGAGCCCTTGGAAGACGAATTTTGAAATTGAGACGAGCCTACGGAGAGGCAAATTTTGAAATTGAGACAAAATTGAGACAAGCCTACGGAGAGGCAGATTTTGAAATTGAGACAAAATTGAAATTGAGATTAGCGTACGGAGAGGCAAATTTTGAAATTGAGACAAAATTGAAATTGATACGAGCCTACGGAGAGGCAAATTTCGAAATTGAGATAAATTTGAATTTGAGACGAGCCTTCGAGTTGAACCCCAGAGGACGGTTTTTTGCAAATTACGACGGGTTTTCGGGGTACGTGAAATCCCATGAGTCCCGGAGGATAAGAATCAAGTGGTGCAATAATCAACGTAGAACATTCTAAGAGATTATGACTGCAAAACGGTTGGAACATTGGATTTCCAAGAGGATTTTGGTGGCTGAGTGAATCAATTTCTGAGAAAAAGTATTTAAGCTCCTGGAGTTAACATGTCGCGAAAGCCATGGTCGAGGCGCGCAACACCTCGTTGTCCCAGGCACCTCTTCAATTTCCGAGAACAGTTGACAGGTTTAAGGGTGCCATTACTTCAGGCGTGCCCTTTCGACGACCGAGGCTTCTTTATAAGCATGGGGGGTGCCAAACTCTATGCACCACCAACAAAACTTCTCTAAACTCTTCGCATCCTTCCATATTGTTAAGACCAGCCCATCTTTCAAGCATGGCGAACAACGACTTGACAGCACGGGTCGTCTCCCAAGAGGCCGAGATGGCCTTCTATCGCGAGGAGATTGAAGAACTGAACGCGCAAATCGCGAGGCTTATTTCTACAATCCGGACTCTTCGTCGTGCCGTCTCCAACCTTCATAACTTTGCTTTTGACCAGCTAGATGACAAGCACGACCCCAAGTACGCACCGAAGCACGGGTCTGATGAAACCGCAGAAGATTCCGAGGGTAATCCGAATGGTTCGGATAACCGCTCGGACGGCGCAAACGACGCTTCGGACGGGGGGAGCGACTGAGGAGGGGGGAGTGGAGAGGAAGAAGAAGAAGAAGAAGAAGAAGAAGAAGAAGAAGAAGAAGAAGAAGAAGAAAGGGAGAAGGATCAGATCTTGAGTTTTTTTCTTTATCAGGAGGAGTTTTTTGGTTGAAAAATGTAATGAACAATCCCGGGGGAAACCCCGGGTCTTTTATGAAAAGTCCCCTTCTTCTTCCACTTTCTTGCATCCGACCTACTGATTTCGAACGAATCGAATACGATCTCCCCAAACGTCACAAACTGCTTTCTGGAATTAGAACTGTCGAAACAAACCAACCTGTCATGTGCAGCTAATGGGAAACGTACGGTACTCCAGACTGAAAGTACTGCATGCTCGTTTAACGTGCTGCGCGCTTGCTCCAAGTTGCCGTGCGGCTTAGTCGGCTGTGAACCCGGTCCAGAGTTGGTTTCCCAGGTGAACGGGTTCGGGGGATATCTATATATATATATATATATATACGCGAGGTGTACACAGTACACCTCACACGTTCGAATTTCCCTCTTTCTCTCTCTCTCAAGATCATCTCTCTCTCCCTCACAGCTATCTCTATCTCTCGTTACTCTTTCTCTCTCTTTGCTGCTCTCTCTCTCCCGACTGCTCTCTCTCTTTCTCACTGCTCACTCTCTCTCGTTACTCCCTCCCTTCTGACTGCTCTCTCTCTCTCATACATGGATAGCAATGAGACACCCAGTGCTGATCATTTATCAAGGATCGAGATTACACCGCCCCCGATCACTCCGAAGGGTGTTACGATAGACGAGGGCGTTCCAGAGACCACGGGGCTCTAGGACCAGGCGGCATTGGCTGAGGAAGCCATGGCCCCGGCCGTTGCGGTCGCTGGTAGTGGCGGTTATGATGGTGACAGTGTAGTATTGGCCGGGTACGGCCAAGGGACGGAGACTCCGGGTGCAGTGGAGTCGAGGGGCGGTGCCGAGGCCTTAGGCCAATCGGAGGCAGCGGTTGGTGTGGAGGAGAGGACTACGGAGGGTCCCAGTGGTGGTGGTTTGGACCAGGCAGTAGAGAAGGCAGAGACCTCTCCTGTGAGAGAGCCCCGGGCTAACTTGGGAAAGGCCCCTATCGTCGAGGACGAGCCGGTGGTGGAGCCGGTAGTGGAGGATACACCGCCCCTGTTTGTGGGCAGCGGCGCAGGTGCAGGGTTGTCACGCCATATAGGCATGGGTGACTACTTAGTGACGGCATCCATTGAGGACTTGCTTGAGGTTGTGCGGGGGTTCCCCGGGTTGGCGGAGGCTTTACTTGCATCCCGCGAGGCAGAGCTATAGGCCGAGCTCGAGACTGGGGGTGCTAAGGATCCAGAGGCTGCGGAGGAGCGAGTTGACGAGGAGGCTGGAGAGGTGATGGCCCCTCGCAGTACTGTGGTGGATGAGGCGACGCTAGCCTTGCAGAGACGAGGAGTCTACGACGAGGCGACCTACGTGCCCTTTCAGCACATAGTGGTGCCTTCACTTCTAGACCCTTACGCATCGAGGAGGCCTACGTACGACGAGGCTCTAGTTCTGAGGGACCCTCAGCAGCACCTTTCCTTGCGTCGAGACGAGGTATACTTTGAATTTTTGTATTTCCAATTCCAATGCACTGTACTTCCATTTCCTTGTATCTAGGTATACCATTTGCATTGCATGCCATGCTTGTTTATTAAATATTGCTAATTTGCTGCAACAGGTGATATCACTCTCGTGCTACGGTGGTTCGGTGGACGTGCCGACTTTTTGGGAGAGGTTGCCCGGGGCGGTACAGGAGATAGTGAGGCAGACGGGTTTTGGGGAGTTTGTTGGGGTGTTGACGAGGGGTGTGTGCAATGATCGCCCAGTGGTGAGGGCCCTGGCTGAGAGGTGGTGGGACACGATGAATACCCTCCACTTTTTTCCTTTGGCAAGCTGATCGTGACGCCGTTGGACTTCACGGCGATCACCGGTCTCAAGGTCGGAGGTGACCCTATCCCTTTTGACACTGCCACAGGGAGACGGGCGGCGTTCCAGCGGGAGATGCTGGGGTACGAGTTCAGGGCAGAGGCTGATGATGCCAAGTACGCCCAGCTCCTGAGGTTTTGGACAGAGAGGCTTCCGACTGACAGGGTGGAGGAGGAGCAGATGGTGAGGTGCTTTCTGCTATACTTGCTCGGCGCATCCCTGTTTCCCAACAGGCGCAACCGAGTGCACCTTTCGCTTCTCCAGGCCTTGAGGGACGTTGGGGAGATCACCCGTTTTGACTGGGGAGGTGCAGTGCTGGGGACGTGCTACGCCTTCACGGGGTCTCTTTCTCGCGGAGCAGGCATGAGCCTCGGAGGCTACTGGAGGGTCTAGGAGGTATATCTTGGTTCCTTTCTTTTGAATAGTTAGCTTTCCATTCGTATTCATTCAATGTATATCTTGTGCTAACTTTCAACGTCTTGAATTGCAGCTTTGGATGTATGAGGTGCTAGGGATGTACCCTCCCGAGACCACGTGTCCTGACGACACGATACTCCCTCGGGCCTTGCGCTGGTTGAAGGAGTACAAAGGAGTGAAGAAGGGAAGGGGCAAGCTGGATGCCTTCCGCCTTTACTTAGACGAGCTGCGACCCGACCAGGTACTAATGCACTTCCATATCTGTTCCATAGCTTTCCTGTTTGTTTCCATTTAAACAGCATCTTGATATCGCTCATTTTTTGATGACAGGTTCGCTGGCGGGTGTGGGACCACTTCGAGATCCCCTACGTTGCCCAGAGTAGGGAGGTTTCCAGGGGACGGGTGCTTCTCGAGTCCCCACTACGGGCGATGGTACTTGGGTGACCGTGTCATGCCGGTCGGCCGAGGTTGGACACTTTTCGAGTCCGGGCCGCTTCTGCTCTGAGTGCAGGAAGGGCAGGCGATACACGGAGGAGGTCGAGCGATTCCTGCAGTCGGACCCGAGTTGGAACCGTTTTTCAAGGCGGGTGCTAGTCTGGCTGCTGACTACGGGGAGTACCGTGCTCGGTACTTGATGCCCAGTCTAGGGATACGCGCCGCTTGGGAAGCGGCGCAGGCGGGCACGAGGCGGCGTTGGAGGAAGAAGGGGACGGAGACGAGGTGGAGGTGATGGAGGCAGTGGAGGCGGAGGCCACGGAGATGGAGGTCGCAGCGAGGGTGCGGGCCCGAGTGGGACTAGCTTCCCTGTCCTTTCTTGGACAGTGGACGTGATGACTCCTTAGGGAGCCCCTGGCCTGGTCGTCGTGCCACGCCCTTCAGCCGAGGTTCCAGAGTTCCTTGCTCAGGTATAACGTGCTTTCCTTCTTTCATAAATTCGTACGTTTACACGTTCTGATCAACTCCTTCATTGCAGGCTCCTCCAGGGTACGTGAAGGAGATAGCGGAGGCCACGATGGGCTTGGAGCAGTTAGTGCGGCAGTACGCCATGGGCCACTCCCCTGAGGTGCTGCCTCGCGCTGGCGGGATGATGGTAATCTCGCAAATCTTAGCTATTTACTTTACTTCTATTGCTTATATCATGATTATGATGCAAATATTTTATGGATGCTATACCATTGCAGGCTAGAGGAGGGGCTTCACGGGGGTTACGGCGGAAGTCCGTCCGTTTTCCAGCGCGACAGGTCTCCTCTGCCGGCTCATGGGAGGAGCCGTCGTCGAAGAGGGCACGACACTCGGCAGGGACCGAGGATGAGCCTATCGACGTCTCTGAGGACGAGACTGCCGAGCCCACGGACGTTGACCTGGAGGCTACCTCAGGGAGCACTGTGCCCAGGGCGATAGGTACTCGGGAGGTGAACGGCTCCCAGGATGACGAGGAGGTCTGTGAGGAGGACGAGGATGGGAATGATGAGGGTTGAGCTCCTTCTTTTGTTTTGTTCTTTTGATAGAGCCTGCGTTCTTTTGTAGGGCGCCTGTTTGCCTTTGGTAGATAGGATTTTGATCATTGAGCCATCACACTTCTTTTGTACTTCGATTCATGGATGTCTTTGGGATTTGTGTACAAAGATTTGTTCTTTCTTTGTTTACGCCATTCAATCTTCTTTTTTTTGTGCGAAGAAAACTAAATAACTAAAACATTGACTGGAACGTGCAACTAGCCGTTGATTCAAGAGATTGAGCTGAGTGTGAGGTTTATGATGAGTGATGCATTAACGATGAAGCATTTTGACAATGGAATAGAAACAAAGAAAGTAATTAGATAAACCTTTGAAAGATTGACTCTGCATGCAAGAATTTACACAGACACCTTCGTAACCGACTTCGGACACAGTTATGAGACAATAACGACTTGTAAATCATGATATGAGACTCGAAAACTCAACTTCGCTCTTGAAATATACTCGAAAAGTAAGAGAACGTTGAACTTCAACATGCGACATTATCGAGTTTTGACTTTTGGCACGAACCAGAACTTGGACCAAGTCACTTTTGACCATTATGACATGTGGGACTCGGAAAATCAACTTGGAATGACTCGAAACAAGTTTTGACAACTCGACATAGCTTAAGAAACGGATTTTTAGCGAGTTTTCGTATTACGTCAACAAATCCCGAGAGTCGGTTCGGAACGAAACATCCCTGAAGTCCCAAATACCCGTTAGAGTGTGTTTTGGTGGTTGCTGGTGCCTCATGATGCCCCGATTCCATTTTGGTGCTCTGCTGCCAAAAACTGCAGAAATGCAGACTTAAGGTGCCGCGCGGGTATTGATCTAGCACACGGTACCTCAATCAATGTGACGTGGGGTTTCTCCTGTTTCACCATGCCGTGCGACACCTCAAGGTGCCGCGCGTGGCTAGTTTTCTGACAGATTCCAGTTCTGCTATTTCCCAAGGCAGTTTGGACCAGTGCATGTCTGTTTTGGCCTTTTTAGGACTTGACCAAGCTTTTCCCTATGTAGGACTCATGGAAAACATGCACTTTTGAAACCCAAGGCTCTTTGAAAGTTGAAGTTGTCCTTCCCATCCTTCCTATAAATTCAAGCTTCCTCATACCACATTCTCCTCACCTCATTCAACTCCTATCTTCTTTCTTTGCTCCTTGAAATGGCTCTTTCTCTCACTGGCTCGCTCCGTCCATGGTTGGCTTCCATGGAAAGTGTTGATTGGCTCAACTTCCTAGCCCACGGTCTCTATTCCATGCGGTACCTCCGCAACATTCGCCTTCGTCCCGAGCTTTTGAGGGCAGCTGTGAGTTTCTGGGATCCGGAGGTTCATGTATTCCGTTTCGGCGACCAGGAGCTTTGTCCTACCGTCGAGGAGTTCCGTGCGTACCTCGGGGGTTTTGGTCCAGGGGAGGTCATCATTCCTCCTGTGCGCGAGAGCGCTTACAGAGTCTTAGCTACAGCCCTTGGATTGAGTGATGGTGCTGCTCGTTACTTGGTTAGGGATGGCCATCTCAATGTCATGCGCCTCATCAAGCTGTTTTTCCCTCCCGGTGAACTCACGGATATGGCTTATCAGACTCGGCGCATGACTGCCCTCTGCATGTGCTTGCTTGTGGCCTACCTCTTGGTCCCTTCTGCCGGGCATGCTAGCTCGGCATTGGTTAGCGTCGCCGTTCAGGTTGAGGCCCGAAAGGACGTGATCCCGATGGTTTTGGTCGAGACATTGATAGGTTTGGACAAGGTTCGTTTTGGAGAGACCGAGACTTTCGGGGGTAGTCCTCTCCTCCTACAGGTTGACTTCTCACTCAGCTCTCCTTTTTTGGGTTTCTCCCACGTTGCCATTTTACCTCAACACTCGGCTTGGCTTTCTGCAGTTTCTTACTTGTTTTCTCTCTTCTCACAGATTTGGCTTTGCGAGAAGGTGAATGTGCTGACCGTTCCTCCTAGCAATTGGTCATATGAGGTGAGGTTGCTTTCCCAGCGATGTTTTGAGTTTGCTGACAGAGGCAGGGCCGAGTGGGTTGACTTATTCAGGCGCCAGCGAGCGGAGACTATTTTTTGGAGATGTCGATGGTTGGATCTTCCACCTATGACAGTGCACTACATGGGCCCTCAGTGGGTCGTTCTTGCTGGTTTGGGAGCCTTCACCTTCTACATCCCTTACCATATCTAGAGTCAGCTAGGTTTGAGGCAGGAGGCCCCTGCAGAGGTTCTCGTGGATGTGGTTCTGTCTCTCTTTAGCCATTCAGTTCTTTGCCATTACCAGCGCTTCTGGAGGACGCGCGAGGTGACCGATGCACATCCCTACCCTTCTGTGGGGGTACGCGGGAGTTATCGAAAGTGGCTCAGGAGGGACATTGCTGCAATGGCTGGAGCTCAAGAAAACTGACTCGATCTCACCACCCTGACCGTTGAATAAACTGCGGACCCATTATCATTATGTCGTACTTCTTTTTGTTTTTGAAAGCTTTGCTCAACCTTATGTAGTAGAAGTAATTGTGTTAATAAAAATGCGTTTTGGAGGGTTTCCCCTTCCTTGACCTTGTTCTTCGAATCTTCTCAACCTGGATTTTTATTTTGATGGATGGTGACCGGGTCTCGGTGCGAGACTGCCTACGTATCCTCCTGGCGAAGGAATCGGGTCATGACGTAGTTCTGGGGTAGGGTTCGCTCTGGTTTTACACTCTCCTTTTGTGCACTAACTTTTGCCTAGAACCGCCCTTTTGGGTTTTCGGTCTAGCGAGCTCATTTATTGTACGCCTTAACTTTTGCCTAGGATGACCTGACGGGTTTTCTCCGATGCGCGGTTGGTGACTTTCTTTCCAGCCCAAATTCCTTTCAGGCATTGGTGATAGCTAGATGGCACAACTGCGTACTTATGCATCCAACTTCTGCCGAGAATGATCTGATAATTGGGGTCCGCATTGATGAGGTGAAATTTATTGGCCGAGCAGATTGCCTCCATTTCTAGGTCTACCAAAACATACCCCAGAGATTGCCTTCTGTCTCCTCCGAACCCTGTGATAGTGATTGGTGATTCCACTATCCAGTTATCCTGTATTCCCAGCTTTTTGAAGGTTGACATGGCCATGAGGTTTATGGAGGCTCCACCATCTAGGAAGGTTCTCTTCAACTCTATCCCATTGATGTGGGATGTAACATATAGCGGCGGTTATATGAGTGTGGCGCCCTTCGGTCTGCATCTGAGAAAGTGACAGAGTTGGACAAATTGCGGATCGTCCGCGGGACAGACCCCTCCGCGGACATGCAAGATTCCTGGTGGACCTCTGCGATGTTGACAATTGCCTTAGTGATTTCCAACCTTGCTGCTAGTCTGAAGCCGAAACCATTGAAGAATGCGCGGAACTTTGTACTATTCTGCAATGTTTTGACCGAAGCGTTGGGATCAGGTGTAACCGCGAGGGCTGCACCATCTCCAAATTCCTCCATGATTTTGCAGTAGGAGACCATGTAGGCCCATGCTTCCTCATCCTCTCCTACCATATAGTAATTGTTGTCTGCTTCTTCTTCATCGTCATACATGAACGGGTAGCATTCCGCCATATTTACTTCTCCATTGTTATTTCCGTGGGCCGGGTAAGGCTCGACGCGAATGTTGCGTCGTCCTATCCTTAGTTCGTTTGCATTCTGTTTTCTCTTGAACAACCTCTTTAGTGATCAGTAATCACTAGTTAGGTGCTTGGTATGCCTGTGGTACATGCAATACCGCGGATGCTCGTGGTCTTCCCGCATTGGTTCATACTCCACTGGGGGAAGTTCTAGCTCTCCGTCTTGCACCCATGCACTCACTAAAGCTCGTACTTCATCCATGGTGCAGGGGTAGTCTGGGGCTAGCCCTATCTCGCGCTCCTTTCGCTTTCTTCCTCTGAGGGCTTGCTGGGCCCACGGAGCCTCTACAACAGCGACAGTGGCGCCTGTGGCTTTGCCTTTCCAGCTATCTTTCCTGGCCGGCTTGACCACGTGGCGGATATTATACACGGATTCTAATAGGGCGGAAAATGTTCCCAGCTTCAAGTTGATGAGCAATATCTTGAATTCATCCATCATTCCGCTAATGCAGATTTCAACAAGTTGGACTTCCTTGACTGACTCAGTGCAGTCAACTGCGCGATTTTGGAATCGCCTGATGCAATCCACCACATCCTCTCCGCTTGTTTGTGTTTCCTTTGTCAGACTAATCACCATTACCTTCTCGCGGACCTGGAGGAATTTAGCATAGAAGTTGTTCACCATCTCCTCCCAAGTGGTGATCGAGTAAGGCTCCAGGTTAACATACCACGTATATGCACGGAAAGTGAGAGATTTTGAAAACTCATGGAGACGCAAGTTGGAGTCAGATGCGTGGGCCCCAAGGGACTCTCTAAAACAGACCACGTGCTCCTGAGCGCTGCCTGTGGGCTCCCGCGCCCTTTTCGAAGAGTCGCCACTCGAATTTTTGAGATGGAAGATCCGAGAAACAGAGAACTTGCTTGAAAAAGGCTTTTGGTCTAGCGAAAACGTTGAGATTTTGGGTTCGGGAGCCACATTACGAATGGGGAAGATTTTTCTTTAAAAAGCACCCCAATCGCCCGGTGAAACCGGTCTCAACTTCATGTTTTTAAAAGGGGAAGAATTTCAAATATCATTTGGAGTATTAAGCTCCTTAATAAAAGTAAATAACGGGGAAGGGACGTGGAAAATATATCACGTTGGTGTGTACGTGGTGCTGCTTGTACAGAAATGATAAGATGATGTGAACAGACAAAATGAAAAAGGCTCAACAAACTGTCTGGATCGTGATCATCTTGCGCATGGCCTACCGTGGTGCCACGCCAGAACTTTAGTATGCCGTGTGTGGCATCCGTTCTGCTGTCAGACTATTACAAGTGTTCAGAACATCATCTGGCTCACTATTTTCACTGTGCACCTTTTAAAAGACTCATCAAAAGCCACGTGATGATCAGATCATCCCAAAATTTCATTATTTTCTCAAAACATAGCCCCAAAATAGTTTTTAACGCGTTTGACCATTTGGGATGATCTAGAAAACCTTGTTTAAAAGTCAAAACATGGCTTGTAAATATGGTCTTGCTTTGAAAGAGACAAAAGCAGTAAATAGCAGATACAGACAGCCCCAACAAAGAATAACATCAGATCTAGACAGCTTGCCTACGATGATACCAGTAGTCAACATGTCACGCGCCGAAGACCAATGTGCCGCGCGACTGATCGGGCAGCCGCGCGGTACCTTGACCTCAGCACAGTACTGGCTTCTTTTTCTAAAAATGGATTTTAGGTCATGATCTAACCAAAAGGGACTAGATCTGACAACAGAAAAGTCCCCTTAGGACCAGAACTGAGTTTAGCCCAAGGAAATTTATTTTTACCTTTCGTGTTGAGCTTGATCGAAGTAGGTTGATGCCAAGTGAAGATGGATGGTGAAGGATACGGATGGAGAGGTTGAATGAGACAAAAGAAGTATGGGTGTGAGAGAGGGTTTGGTATTTTAGGGGGTGAGACCTTGAAGTTAGTAAGAGACTAACTTCAATAATGAGGAGGGAAGTGAGTGAAAGTGCTCAAAGAATGTCTTTTGGGAATGACATTCTTCAAGGCTTGGAAATGGAAGATGGAACTAAAACCTAGAGAGAGAAAGCTTATGGAGTAAGAATGCCCAAAAGCTAAAAGAAGAGCCCCTTTCCCTTGAGTGGATGGGTTAATTTATAGGCAAAATGCCAAAGATTTTGAATTTCAAATAGTGAAGGTATTTTTTGGGCGGGCAGAAGTGAGTTTTCAGCTAAGCCACTCATCAGCTGTGGCTCAAATTGGCGTGGCCGACAGCTTTCTGAGCCAGTCAGAACTTTACTCAGGATGCCATGCGGTACAAGTCAAGGTTGCGCACGGTGTATCGAATTTCGACATGCCGCGTGCTATAGTATCATTCCGCGCGGTACCTCAAGTTCAGTCCAGGGACTTTTTGGGCTTATCTAGGCTTTTTGGGTTTTTTGGTCTTTTTGGTTTGTTTGGTTTACATGGGCTTAAGGAAATCCTTCATTCAAGTTTACAAAGGTACCGTTTTCTTTATTTCATCATCGGGGGCTGACAAAGACTCTCCGAGGTCCGGATTGGGGTGTCTACAGTAGTCCCTCTTTAACGTAACTCGGATACCATTGATTGGTACGAGTGACGCTTAAAGAATAGGCATCCCAATCCGCTGATCTAGGGCCTTTGAACGGAAACCAAAATGCGCTAAAAATGTGAGTAAATAACAATGGTGGTCGCGCTCAGGGAACTGCATATGTACCTTGTTGTAGGGATCAGACCAACGTAGTTCAGTTGGGATAGTGCAATCGAAAATGCAAGAAAACAAGTCCCGGGGGACAAAAGTCGTGCAGGAGAGAACAGGGTGCTTGTGGTGCCACGTGTCATGCAAATATCGCGAAAAATCCTAGACAGGCCTTCGGAAGGCAAAAAAATACGAGACGAGCCTTCGGGTGGCAGAAAAATCCGAGGCGAGCCTTCGCGAGGCGAAAAATTCGTCTTCGGGAGGCGAAAAATTTGAGACGAGCGTTCGGGAGGCAAGAAATTCGAGACGAGCCTTCGGGAGGTGGAAAATTCGAGACGAGCCTTTGGGAGGCGAGAAATCCGAGACGAGCCCTCGAGAGGCGGCAAATCTGAGACGAGCCTTCGGGAGGCAAAAAATCCGAGACGAGCCTTCGGGAGGCGGAAAATTCGAGACGAGCCTCCGAGAGGCGGAAAAATTTGAGATGAGCCTTCGGGAGGCGGAAAATTTGAGACGAGCCTTCGGGAGGCAAATCGTGATGGTGAATTACGTAGAGTCCCGTAGGACCGATTTTGTGAATTACGGCGGATTCTTGGGGGATCGCGATATCCCACGAGTCCCGGGGGATAAGAATCAAATGTTCCTATAATCATTGCACAACATTCTAAGAGATTTATGCTGCAAAACGGCTGGAATATTGAATTTCCAAGAAAATTTTGGTGGCTAAGTGGATCAATTTTTGCGAAAAAGTATTTAATCTTCTGAAGCCAAAGTGCCGTGTGGTCAGTCGAGACGGCGCGCGGCACGTCGATTTTCCATGCAACTTTTCGATTTCCGAGAACTGTTGGTTGGTTTAAGGGTGTGTGGGCTCCCGCGCCCAAAAGCGCGCTCGAAGAGTCGTCACTCGGATTTTTAAGATGAATGATCCGAGAAACCGAAAGCTTGATTTGAAAAAGAAAGGCTTTTGATCTAGCGAAAACGTTGAGACTTTGGATCCGGGAGCCACATTACGAACGGGGAAGGTTTTGTTAAAAAAGCATCCCGCTCGTCCGGTAAAACCGGTCTCTACTAAGCATTTTAAATGGGGGATTTAATATCATTTGACAAGTTTAACTTTAAAACATGTACGGAAAAGGGACACGGGATTAAATATAATACATTGGCGTGCTTGTGGTGCAAACTGTACAGTATGAAATGGATGAGCAATATACAGAAAGTGAAATAACAACATTACGGTAGACTGCCAATATCACGTGAAGTGCTGCACGATACACCGGATGCACCGCACGGTACAACCAAAGTACCGTGCGGTACACCTGTCTACATATTCTAGAATCAGTTCGCTATTACATGACAAAACAAACCATATGTCCTCAAAATAGCCTTACATATTTTTCGAATCTCTGAAAAATGATTTATGAGACCCTTTTGTTCATCTTATCATGTAAAATAATGCTAAAAACTTTTTGAAATGTTGAAAGATCTCATGAAGTAAAAAAAAAAAACTTTTAACATAAAACTTGAATCTAGAATGTACCCACACCATCTTTAAGCAATATTAGTCGAAATATAAAAAGAAAAAGAAAAAAAAAGAAAAAGAAAAGAAAGGAAAAGAAATTTTTTGAATGTAAAACTCGTTTGAGACCCAAACTCGGTATGGAAAGACCGAGAAGGACCTCGATTGGCTCCCCTCAAGGCCAAAACGGGGTTTAGCCAAGAAAATTGATTTATACCTTTTGATCGAAGTTTAGATGTGCTTGAAGGTGGAGTAATGAAAGTTGATTTGGATTGGGCTTGAGAGGCATGAAAGCAAATGGGTGTAGAGAGAGAGAGATGTGTATAGTGGTGATGGGTGTAAGGAGTTGTAGGGAGAGAAACAAAGTGGGGTATTTTTAGAGAGAGAGAGAGTGAGAGCCAAAAAAATGACAGAGTAACTTTATTTGGAGTTGAAGGGGTGCTTCTCAACTAGAGGGGGGGAGGTGTATTTATAGGCAAGAGAGCCAAAAATGATCACTAAAAGAGGGGAGGTGGCTTCTGGGACGAATTAAACTCATTTTTCGGCAAAGACGCTCCTCCTGCAGGCGTGGCCGATAGCTTTCTGCGTCTATCAGAACTTTTCCCGAAAGTGCCGTGCGGCAGAGTGATTTTTTGAATTTTCTGAAGTGCCGTGCGCCCTTTTGAAGTGCCGCGCGGTATGTGAGTCAGCACATCACACCAAATTTCGCGAGGGCGTCCTGGACACTCCTGAACTCGGATTTGGACGCGGTTCGAAGCGTTGGAAAGTTTGTTGAGTTCTCTTTCTAACCCAATTGGTTTCACTCAAAGCCATTTTATACACTGAAATGTGTGCCCATTTTAACCCTCAATGCGTCATGTAAAAAGTTATTTTTGACAAGGTAAACACATTTTTCTCTTTTACAATTGAACCGAGGGCCACCCTATATGTTTAAAAGGGGGATTTTCTTGAGGTTAGAGAAGGAGTAAGAGGGGGAGCAACAATCCATGCCTTGAACGTATATTTTTCCTTATTTTATCATCGGGGAACCTTAGGCCCAGATTGAGGTGTCTACAGTAGTCCCTCTTTAACGGAACTTATGTACCATTGGTTGGTATAAGTGACGTTAAAGATTAGACATCCCAATCCATCACTCCAAAGTCTTTAAGTTAAATGCAATAATGCAATAAAGATGGTCGCGCTCATGGAGCTGCCTACGTACCCCGTTGTAGGGATCAGACCAACGTAGTTCAATCGGGACAATGCAAGTAAAGCGAGTCCCGGAGGACAAATTGCGAAAGTAAACTAAGATTGAGTCTTAGAAATGCCGAGTGTTGTGAAATTCTTTGAGACGAGTCCCTGAAGGACTAAAACAAGACAAGTCCAGAAGGACTAAAACGAGACAAGTCCCTGAAGGACTAGGACAAATTGCGAAAGTAAACTAAGATTGAGTCTTAGAAATGCCGAGTGTGGGCTCCCGCGCCATTTTTTTGGTTCGAAGAGTCGCCACCCGAATTTTTGAGATGGATGATCCGAGAAACCGAGAACTCGTTTGCAAAAGGCCTTTGGTCTGGCGAAAACGTTGAGATTATGGGTTCAAGAGCCACATTACGAATGAGGAAGGTTTTTCTTTAAAAAGCACCCCACTCGCCCGGTAAAAACCGGTCTCTACTTAATGTTTTCAAAAGGGGAAATCTCGAATATCGTTTGGAATATCAAGCTCTTCATTAAAAAAAACAAATAGCGGGGAAGGGACATGGGAAATACGTCACGTATGTGAACTGATAGAATAAATGGCGTTCCGCAAACTGTTTGGACCGCAATCATACCGTACACGGCACGCTGAGGTGCCGCGCGCGGCACCTCATCATGCCGTGTGGGCCGTCCACACTGCTGTCAGGCTGTCATAGACTATTAAAACATCATCTAGCTCCTTATTTTCTCTGTACATCTTTTAAAAAGCTCATCAGGAACCTCATGACAGCCAGATCATCCCAAAGATGTCGTTAGTTTATCAAAACATTGGCCCAAAGCAACTTTTAACACACTTGATCATTTGGGATGATCTAGAAAACCTTTTTTAAAGAGCCAAAATATGGCTTGTAGATATGGTCTTGTTTTGAAAGAAACAGAAACAATAAACAATAGATACAGACAGCCACAATAGAAGATAACCCGGATCCAGATAGCCTGCCTACAACAACATTAATGTATGATGTCGTGCGCTGAGGGTCAGGGTGCCGCGCGCCTGCTCATCAAGCCGTGCGGTCCCTCAACCTTAGCACAATGCTCACTTTATTTATTGAAAATGAGTTTTAAGTCAGGATCTAACCAAAAGGGATTATACCTGACGACAAAAAAGTCCCCTCAAGACCAGAACTGAGTCTAACCCAAGGAAACTTGTTTTTACCTTTGGGGCTTGTTTGATAGTGGGATTGGAGCTTGGGATGGGATTCCGAAAGTAAAGTGTAGTCCATGAAGTGTGTTTGGTTGGATTTGTATCCCATGGGAATACCAATCCCCCCATCTTGTGGGATTAGTCAACCCATGGGGGTGGTATTACGGATCCCATCCCCATGGGATTGAGCAAAACCAGGTTAAAAACCCACCTCAATCCCAATCTCAATCCTAATCCTAGCCAAAATAAAGATTTTATTTACAACCCCACCTCATTCTTAATCCCAATCCCAATCCCAATCCTGTGCAAAACAAACATGAATAAATGATTCATTCCCTCATTAATAATCCCACCTCATTCTCAATCCCAATCCTAATCCCACCATATTACGAATCCCCCCACAATGAAATCTGCAATCAAACACGCCCTTGGTGTTGAGCTTGATCAAGGGTCGTTGATGCAAAAATGAGGATGGATCGTCACGGATGTGGATGAAGGAGGTTGAGTAAGACAAAGGGGGTGTGGGTGTGAGAGGAGGTTAGGTATTTTAGGGGATGGGACTTTGAAGTTAATGAGAGATCAACTTCAATGATGAGAAGGGAGTGAGTGAAAATGCTTAAAGAATGTCTTTTGGGAATGACATTCTTTAAGACTTGGAGATGGAAATGGGAAGTGGATATAAAAACTAGAGACAGAATGCCCAAAAGCAAAGAAAAGAGCCAAAAGGAGAGCTCAAAGAAAGAAAGGCCCCTATCTCTTGAGTGGAGGGGTTAATTTATAGGCAAATGGCCAAGGATTTTTAATTTCAAATAGTGGAGGTATTTTCGGGGCGGGCCAGAAGTGCATTTTCGGCTGAGCCATTCATCAGCTGTGGGTTGCCGTGCGGCAAATGTTGGTCGCGCACGGCCTCTTGAATTTCAAGGTGCCGTGCGCTCCAGTGCCATTCCGCACGGTGCCTCCTTCTTCGGTCCAGGGTCTTTTGGGCTTTATTTGGGCTTTTGGGTTTTCTTGGTTTACATGGGCTTAGAGGGAATCCTTTTTCAAGCTCACAAAAGTATCGTTTCCTTTATTTCATCATCGCGGCGGACAAAGACTCTCCGAGGTCCGGATTGGGGTGTCTACAGTTGTCCATCTTTAACGTAACTCGGATACCATTGGTTGGTACGAGTGACGCTTAAAGAATAGGCATCCCAATCCGTTGCTCTACAGCCTTTGAACGGAGGTAAAACGAAAAATGCAAGTAAATAACGATGGCGGTCGCGCTCGGGGAGCTGCCGACGTACCTCGTTGTGGGGATTAGACCAGCGTAGCTCCATGGGGACAGTGAAATGCAAGAAAACAAGTCCCGGGGGACAAGATCGAGCAGAGAAAAACAATGGAGTGTTTGCGATGCCGTGAAAAATTAAAGACAAGCCTTTGGGAGGCCGAAAAATTTGAGACAAGCCCTCGGCAGGCGAAAAATTCGAGACAAGCCTTCGGAAGGCGAATTTTGAAATTGAGACGAGCCTACGGGGAGGCAAATTTTGAAATTGAGACAAAATTGAGACAGGCCTACGGAGAGGCAAATTTGGAAATTGAGACAAAATTGAAAATGAAACGAGCCTACGAAGAGGCAAATTTCGAAATTGAGACAAGATTGAAATTGAGACGAGCCTACGGAGAGGCAAATTTTGAAATTGAGAAAAAATTGAAACGAGCCTACAGAGAGGCAAATTTTGAAATTGAGACGAAATTGAAATTGAGACGAGCCTACGGAGAGGCAAATTTTGAAATTGAGACAAAATTGAAATTGAGACGAGCCTACGGAGAGGTAAATTTCAAAATTGAGACGAGATTGAAATTGAGACGAGCCTACCGAGAGGCAAATTTGAAATTGAGACGAGATTGAAATTTAGACGAGCCTACGGAGAGGCAAATTTTGAAATTGAGACGAGATTGAAATTTAGACGAGCCTACGGGGAGGCAAATTTCGAAATTGAGACAAAATTGAAATTGAGATGAGCCTAAGGAGAGGCAAATTTGAAATTGAGACGAGATTGAAATTGAGACGAGCCTACGGAGAGGGAAATTTTGAAATTGAGACGAGCCTACGGAGATGCAAATTTTGAAATTGAGACAAAATTGAGACGAGCCTACGGAGAGGCATGTTTTGAAATTGAGACAAAATTGAAATTGAGATGGGCCTACGGAGAGGTAGATTTTAAAATTGAAACAAAATTGAAATTGAGACGATCCTACGGAGAGGCAAATGTGAAATTGAGACGAGATTAAAATTGAGACGAGCCTACGAAGAGGCAAATTTGAAATTGAGACGAGATTGTTATTGAGACGAGCCTACGGAGAGGCAAATTTTGAAATTGAGACGAGATTGAAATTGAGACGAGCCTACGGAGAGACAAATTTTGAAATTGAGACAAAATTGAAATTTAGATGAGCCTACGGAGAGGCAAATTTTGAAATTGAGAGAAAATTGAAATTGAGACGAACCTACGGAGAGGCAAATTTTGAAATTGAGACAAAATTGAGACGATCTTACGGAGAGGCAAATTTTGAAATTGAGACAAATTTGAAATTGAGACGAGATTGAAATTGAGACGAGCCTACGGAGAGGTAAATTTTGAAATTGAGACGAGATTGAAATTGAGACGAGCCTACGGAGAGGCAATTTCGAAATTGAGACGAGCCTACGGGGAGGCAAATTTTGAAATTGAGACAAAATTGAAATTGAGACGAACCTACATTGAGGCAAATTTTGAAATTGAGATAAAATTGAAATTGAGACGAGCCTATGGAGAGGGAAATTTCGAAATTGAGACGAGATTGAAATCGGGACGAGCCTACGGAGAGGCAAATTTCGAAATTGAGACAAAATTGAAATTGAGACGAGCCTACGGATAGGCAAATTTGAAATTGAGACGAGATTGAAATTGTGACGAGCCTACGGAGGGGCAAATTTTGAAATTGAGACAAAACTGAGACGAGCTTACGGAGAGGCAAATTTGGAAATTGAGACAAAATTGAAATTGAGATGAGCCTACAGAGAGGCAAATTTTGAAATTGAGACAAAATTTAAATTGAGACGAGCCTACGGGGAAGCAAATTTCGAAATTGAGACGAGATTGAAATTGAGACGAGCCTACGGAGAGGCAAATTTCGAAATTGAGACAAATTGAAATTGAGACGAGCCTACAGAAAGGCAAATTTGAAGTTGAGACGAGCCTACGGAGAGGCAAATTTTGAAATTGAGACAAAATTGAGACGAGCCTACAGAGAGACAAATTTTGAAATTGAGACAAACTTGAAATTGAGATGATCCTACGGAGAGGCAAATTTCAAAATTGAGACGAAATTTAATTTGAGACGAGACTACGAAGAGGCAAATTTCGAAATTGAGACGAGATTGAAATTGAGACGAGCCTTCGGAGAGGCAAATGTCAAAATTGAGACAAAATTGAAATTGAGACGAGCCTACGGATAGGCAAATTTGAAATTGAGACAAGATTGAAATTGAGATGAGCCTACGGAGAGGCAAATTTTGAAATTGAGACAAAATTGAGACGAGACTACGGAGGGGCAAATTTTGAACTTGAGACAAAATTGAAATTGAGATGAGCGTACAGAGAGGCAAATTTTGAAATTGAGACAAAATTGAAATTGATACGAGCCGACGGAGAGGCAAATTTCGAAATTAAGTCAAATTTGAATTTGAGAGGAGCCTTCGAGTTGAGCCCCGGAGGACGGTTTTTTGCAAATTATGGCGGGTTTTCGGGGTACGCGAAATCCCATGAGTCCCGGAGGATAAGAATCAAGTGGTGCAATAATCAACGTACAACATTCTAAGAGATTATGATTGCAAAACGGTTGGAACATTGGATTTCCAAGAAGATTTTGGTGGCTGAGTGAATCAATTTCTGAGAAAAAGTATTTAAGCTCTTGGAGTTAACATGCCGGGCGGGCCATGGTCGCAGCGCACAGCACCTCATTTTCCCAGGCACCTCTTCGATTTCCGAGAACAGTTGACAGGTTTAAGGGTGCCATTACTTCAGGCGTGCCTTTTCGACGATCGGGGCTTCTTTATAAGCACGGGGGGTGCCACTCTCTATGCACCACCAACAAAACTTCTCTAAACTCTTCGTATCCTTCCGTATTGTCAAGACCAGCCCATCTTTCAAGCATGGCGAACAACGATTTGACAACACGGGTCGTCTCCCTAGAGGCCGAGATGGCCTTCTATCGCGGGGAGATTGAAGAACTGAACGCGCAAATCGCGAGGCTTATTTCTACAATCCGTACTCTTCGTCGTGCCGTCTCTAACCTTCAGGACTTTGCTTTTGACCAACTGGATGACATGCACGACCCCAAGTACGCACCAGAGCACGGGTCTGATGAAACCGCGGAAGATTCCGAATGGTTCGGATAACCGCTCGGACGGCGCGAACGACGCTCCGGCAGTGGGCCCGTTTTCTGTTTTTCTTTTGTTTGTTTTTCTTTTCTCTTCTTCTTTTTTTTTTTGTTGAAAAATGTAATGAACGATCCCGGGAGAAACCCCAGGTCTTTTATGAAAAGTCCCTTTATTCTTCCACTTTCTTGCATCCGACCTACTGATTTCGAACGAATCGAATACGATCTCCCCAAACGTCACAAACTGCTTTCTGGAATTAGAACTGTCGAAACAAACCAACCTGCCGTGTGCAGCTAATGGGAAACGTGCGGTACCCCAGACTGAAAGTACTGCATGTTCGTTTAACGTGCTGCGCGCTTGCTCCAAGTTGCCGTGCGGCTTAGTAGGCTGTGAACCCGGTCCAGAGTTGGTTCCCCAGGTAAACCGGTTCGGGGGATATATATATATATACGCGAGGTGCACACAGTACACCTCACACGTTCGAATTTCCCTCTCTCTCTCTCTCTCGATCATCTCTCTCTCCCTCACAGCTATCTCTCTCTCTCGTTACTCTTTCTCTCTCTTTGCTGCTCTCTCTCTCCCGACTGCTCTCTCTCTTTCTCACTACTCACTCTCTCTCGTCACTCCCTCCCTTCCGACTGCTCTCTCTCTCTCTCTCATACATGGATAGCAATGAGACACCCGGTGCTGATCATTTATCACGGATCGAGATTACACTGCCCTCGATCACTCCGGAGGGTGTTACGATGGACGAGGGCATTCCAGAGACCACGGGGGTCTCGGACCAGGCAGCATTGGCTGAGGAAGCCATGGCCCTGGCCGCTGCGGTCGCTGGTAGTGGCGGTTATGATGTTGACAGTGTAGAATTGGCCGGGTACGGCCAAGGGACGGAGACTCTGTGTGCGGTGGAGTCGAGGGGCGGTGCCGAGGCCCTGGGCAAATCGGAGGCAGCGGTTGGTGCGAAGGAGAAGACTACGGAGGGTCCCAGTGGTGGTGGTTTGGACCAGGCAGTAGAGGAGGCAGAGACCTCTCCTGTGAGAGAGCCCCGGGCTGACTTGGGGAAGGCCCCCATCGTCGAGGACGAGCCGGTGGTGGAGCCGGTAGTGGAGGATACACTGCCCCTGTTTGTGGGCAGCGGCGCAGGTGCAGGGTCGTCACGCCATATAGGCATGGGTGACTACTTAGTGATGGCGTCCATGGAGGACGTGCTTGAGGTTGTGCGGGGGTTCCCTGGGTTGGCGGAGGATTTACTTGCGTCCCGCGAGGCAGAGCTACAGGCCGAGCTCGGGATTGGGGGTGCTAAGGAGCCGGAGGCTGCGGAGGAGCGAGTTGACGAGGAGGCCGGAGAGGTGATGGCCCCTCGCAGTACTGTGGTGGACGAGGCGACGCTAGCCATACAGAGACGAGGAGTCTACGACTAGGCGACCTCCTGCCCTTTCAGCACATAGTGGTGCCTTCACTTCTAGACCCTTACGCACCGAGGAGGCCTACGTACGACGAGGCTTTAGTTCTGAGGGACCCTCAGTAGCACCTTTCCTTGCGCCGAGACGAGGTATACTTTGAATTTTTGTATTTCAAATTACAATGCACTGTACTTCCATTTCCTTGTATCTAGGTATACCATTTGTATTGCATGCCATGCCTGTCTATTAAATATTGCTGATTTGCTGCAACAGGTGATCTCACTCTCGTGCTACGGTGGTTCGGCGGACGTGCCGACTTTCTGGGAGAGGTTGCCCGGGGCGGTACAGGAGATAGTGAGGCAAACAGGTTTTGGGGAGTTTGTTGGGGTGTTGACGAGGGGTGTGTGCAATGATCGCCCAGTGGTGAGGGTGTAGACACCCCAATCTGGGCTTCCAGGCTAGTTTACTTATGGTTTCTGATTTCCCGATGATGAAACGGATCAAGAACACCTCGGGAATGTCGAGTGTTTGAGCTTTGAGTGTTTGAAGAACCCTTGAACCTAACCTAGCCAAAAACCACATCAAAAAGCCAAAAACCAATTGTCGCGCGAGGGTTTAGAACCATCGCGCGAGGGTCAAGCTGCTAGGTGTGGTCAACAGTCAAACTGTTGACCGTTGACCATCGAGCACCAGGAAGAACCCTCGCGCAACAATTTGAAACCCTCGCGCGACGGTTCTAAGCCTGTCCCTATCACCTTTTTCAGCTGGGCAACTTAATCACCAAGTATCTTCAGCCAGACCTCGTGGACTGGCTGGACATCTCTCCTTGCATCACCTATCTCCCACCAATCTTTCAAAAGGATGAAATTAGGCCACCAAAGCCAAACCAACCCTTGTTTGTTGGTTATCCCTCCTCCATACACCATTTCTACCACTCCTCCTATAAATACCCCCATGGTGCTTCATTATCATGGGTTCAAAAAAAAGAAAGAAGGTTACAAGAATTCCACTTTCAAAGGGGCATTACTTTGTACTCTTTTAAGCTAATAAAAGAGATACAAAGTCAATCCAAGAACATAGCTTGTTCTTTCTCCTTCATTACTCAAAGCAACATAAACACCTCAAGCAACCTCAATTCAATTCAAAGTTCAAATACTTTTCAAACTTCAAAGACCAAAGGTATAGCTTACCTTTATTGTGCTCTCTGTTCTGATCTCTGAGGGGGGCTGGCAGCGCCAAGACTGGTAATCAATACCAGTCCTAGCCCTAAAGTCAGCTAGATTACAAGAAGCAGTGGACCAAGAACCCTCGCGCGCTGGTTCTCTATACTCACGCGACACTTTGTGTCAGTGTGAGAATGAACCACGTGGGGAAGGGTATCCTGGTCTTTGTGTTTCATATATAGTTTTTACTGTTTTGAAGCATGTTTAGGTTTTTAGATCACTGTGAGCATGCTAAACAACCAGTTTACTACTTTTCTTAGTTTAAACTGCTAGCTGTATTTCAATCTGCTACTGTGGAGTACCTCTGGGATCATTCTGGACTTGTCCCAGAACACAGGATGAGCAAAACCAAACACTGGAAGGTTGACTCGAACCCGCGCGCGATGCTCCCAAACCGTCGTGCGATGGTCAAATGGAGCATTGACCATTGCGCCAGGGCGCAACCGTCGCGCGCCAGGGCGCAAACCATCACGCAGAGGAGAACCCTCGCGCGACAGTTTGGAACCCTCGCACGACGGTTTGTCCCTGATCAGATCAGTAGCTTGCCATGCATGGCTAACTTGGTTTTAGGCTGTTATTTTGTCCCCTCACTGTTTAAGGGGTGTTTTAGTAATTTTGTGACTCTATAGCCTTTTAGAATTGTTTTAAACTGTATATTATAACTACTATAAACTGCTTGGTTTGTCCTGGGTGTGCACTGGTCCTTCCAGAGCCCAGAAGGTTTGAGAATAAGAGCTGTGGGTTGTGGGCTCAGCCTGTAAAATCCCACAGCAGTCTGTTCTCATCCTATACTAACTGCTCATCCATGCCATCTATCACGTCTTGCAAATTGTTACAGTTTTAATCCCCGATTATCTGTTCCCCCGCTCTAATTGGCTAAAAATTGATTAATAAGAAGAAGAATCACAACATTTTCAAAATGCCTAAGTAAAGACCGATCTCCGGATTGGGCGAGAGGGGTGCCTTAAAACCCTTCCCCTCTCGTAACCTGGCTCCCGAACCTAGATATGGTTATGACGGACAGGTTCCTTCACATTTTCAAATCAAATAGCGCTGCAGGTACTTCGAAATAAGGTTCCTTGGGTGTCGAACCTTCAAACCCGAGTGGCGACTCTGTATTTTTTCGAGCGCCTGCTTCTCCACTCGCGCTCCCTTGATTATGGGCCCTTGCATTTTTGGAATCCGGAAATTCCAGGGCATGCTGCCCACAGAGGGCCCTAGCTGAGAGGTGGTGGGACACGACGAATACCCTCCACTTTTCCTTTGGCAAGCTGACCGTGACGCCGTTGGACTTCGCGGCGATCACCGGTCTCAGGGTCGGAGGTGACCCTATCCTTTTTGACGTTGCCACAGGGAGGCAGGCGGCGTTCTAGCGGGAGATGCTGCGGTACGAGTTGAGGGCAGAGGCTGACGATGCCAAGTACGCCCCGCTCCTGAGGTTTCGGACAGAGAGGCTTCCGACTGACAGGGTGGAGGAGGAGCAGATGGTGAGGTGCTTTCTGCTATACTTGCTGGGCGCGTCCCTGTTTCCCAATAGGCGCAACCGAGTGCACCTTTCGCTTCTCCAGGCCTTGAGGGACGTCGGGGAGATCGCCCGTTTTGACTGGGGATGTGCAGCGCTGGGGACGTGCTACGCCTTCACGGGGTCTCTTTCTCGCGGAGCAGGCATGAGCCTCGGAGGCTACTGGAGGGACTGGGAGGTATATCTTGGTTCCTTTCTTTTGAATAGTTAGCTTTCCATTCGTATTCATTCAATGTATATCTTGAGCTAACTTTCAACGTCTTGAATTGCAGCTTTGGAAGTATGAGGTGCTAAGGATGTACCCTCCCGAGACCACATGTCCTGACGACACGATACTCCCTCGGGCCTTGCGCTGGTCGAAGGAGTACAAGGGAGTGAAGAAGGGAAGGGGCAAGCTGGATGCCTTCCGTCTTTACTTAGACGAGCTGCGACCCGACCAGGTACTAATGCACTTCCATATCTGTTCCATAGCTTTCTTGTTTGTTTCCATTTAAACAGCATCTTGATATCGCTCATTTTTTGATGACAGGTTCGCTGGCGGGTGTGGGACCACTTCGAGATCCTCTACGTTGCCCAGAGTAGGGAGGTTTCCAGGGGACGGGTGCTTCTCGAGTCCTCTTACGGCTGGCAGTGGTACTTGGGTGACCGAGTGTCACGCCAGTCGCTGAGGTTGGATGCTTTTCGAGTCCCCGGGCCGCTTCATGCTTTGGTGCAGAGGAAGGGCTAGTACACACGGAGGGAGGTCGAGCAGTTCACACGGCCGGACCCCGAGTTGGAGCCGTTCTTCAAGGCGGGTGCTAGTCTGGCTGCTGACTACGCGGAGTACCGTGCTCGGTACTTGATGCTGAGTTTAAGGATACGCGCCGCTTGGGAAGCGGCGCAGGCGGCACGAGGCGGCGTTGGAAGAAGAAGGGGACGGAGACGAGGTGGAGGTGATGAAGGCAGTGGAGGCGGAGGCCACGGAGATGGAGGTCGTAGCAAGGGTGCGGGCCCGAGTGGGACTAGCTTCCCTGTTCTTTCTTGGACAGTGGACGTGACGACTCCTCAGGGAGCCCCTGGCCTGGTCGTGGTGCCATGCCCTTCAGCCGAGGTTCCAGAGTTCCTTGCTCAGGTATAACGTGCTTTCCTTCTTTCGTAAATTCGCACGTTTACACGTTCTGATCAACTCCTTCATTGCAGGCTCCTCCAGGGTACGTGAAGGAGATGGCGGAGGCCATGATGGGGAGCAGTTAGTGCGGCAGTATGCCATGGGCCACTCCCCTGAGGTGCTGCCTCGCGTTGGCGGGACGATGGTAATCTCGCAAATCTTAGCTATTTACTTTACTTCTATTGCTTATATCATGATTATAATGCAAATGTTATATGGAAGCTATACCATTGCAGGCTAGAGGAGGGGCCTCACGGGGGTTACGGCGGAAGTCCGTCCGTTTTCCAGCGCGACAGGTCTCCTCTGCCGGCTCACGGGAGGAGCCGCTGTCGAAGAGGGCACGACACTCGGCAGGGACCGAGGATGAGCCTATCGACGTCTCTGAGGACGAGACTGCCGAGCCCACGGATGTTGACCTGGAGGCTACCTCAGGGAGCACCGTGCCCAGGAGGACCGGTACTCGGGAGCTGAGCGGCTCCCAGGCGGACGAGGAGGTCTATGAGGAGGACGAGGATGGGGATGATGAGAGTTGAGCTCCTTCTTTTGTTTTATTCTTTTGATAGAGCCTGCGTTCTTTTGTAGGGCGCCTGTTTGCCTTTGGTAGATAGGATTTTGATCATTGAGCCATCACACTTCTTTTGTACTTCGATTCATGGATGCCTTTGGGATTTATGTACAAAGATTTGTTCTTTCGTTGTTTATGTCATTCAATCTTCTTTTGTTTGTGTGAAGAAAACTGAATAACTAAAATATTGACTGGAACGTGCAACTAGCCGTTGATTCAAGAGATTGAGCTGAGTGTGAGGTTTATGATGAGTGATGCATTAACGATGAAGCATTTTGACAATGGAATAGAAACCAAAGAAAGTAATTAGATAAACCTTTGAAAGATTGACTCTGCATGCAAGAATTTACACAGACACCTTCGTAACCGACTTCGGACACAATTATGAGACAATAACGACTTCTAAATGAGACAATAACGACTTCTAAATCATGATATGAGACTCGAAAACTCAACTTTGCTCTTGAAATATACTCAAAAAGTAAGAGAACGTTGAACTTCAACATGTGACATTATCGAGTTTTGACTTTTGGCACGAACCGGAACTTGGACCAAGTCACTTTTGACCATTATGACCTGTGGGACTCGGAAAATCAACTTGGAACGACTCGAAACAAGTTTTGACAACTCGACATAGCTTAAGAAATGGATTTTTAGCGAGTTTTCGTATTACGTCAACAAATCCCGAGAGTCGGTTCGGAACGAAACATCCCTGAAGTCCCAAATATCCGTTAGAGTGTGTTTTGGTGGTTGCTGGTGCCTCATGATGCCCCGATTCCATTTTGGTGCTCTGCTGCCAAAAACAGCAGAAATGCAAACTTAAGGTGCTGCGCGGGTATTGATCCAGCACACGGTACCTCAATCAACGTGCCGTGGGGTTTCTCCGATTTCACCATGCCGTGCGACACCTCAAGGTGCCGCGCGTGGCTAGTTTTCTGACAGATTCCAGTTCTGCTATTTCCCAAGGCAGTTTGCCCGGGGGTTGAGGTTTGACCCATGTAATGGCATTTCTGGACCAGTGCATGTCTGTTTTGAACTTTTTAGGACTTGACCAAGCTTTTCCTTATGTAGGACTCATGGAAAACATGCACTTTTGAAACCCAAGGCTCTTTGAAAGTTGAAGTTGTCCTTCCCATCCTTCCTATAAATTCAAGGTTCCTCATACCACATTCTCCTCACCTCATTCAACTCCTATCTTCTTTCTTTGCTCCTTGAAATGGCTCTTTCTCTCACCGGCTCGCTTCGTCCATGGTTGGCTTCCATGGAAAGTGTTGATTGGCTCAACTTCCGAGCCCACGGTCTCTATTCCATGCGGTACCTCCGCAACATTCGCCTTCGTCCCGAGCTTTTGAGGGCAGCTGTGAGTTTCTGGGACCCGGAGGTTCATGTATTCTGTTTCGGCGACCAGGAGCTTTGTCCTACCGTCGAGGAGTTCCGTGCGTACCTTGGGGGTTTTGGTCCAGGGGAGGTCATCATTCCTCCTGTGCGCGAGAGCGTTTACGTAGTCTTAGCTGCGGCCCTTGGATTGAGTGATGGTGCTACTCGTTACTTGGTTAGGGATGGCCATCTCAACGTCATGCACCTCATCGAGCTGTTTTCCTCTCCCGGTGAACTCACGGATATGACTTATCAGACTCGACGCATGACTGCCCTCTGCATGTGCTTGCTTGTGGCCTACCTCTTGGTCCCTTCTGTCGGGCATGCTAACTCGGCACTGGTTAGCATCGCCGTTCAGGTTGAGGCCCAAAAGGATGTGATCCCGATGGTTTTGGTCGAGACGTTGATAGGTTTGGACAAGGTTCGTTTTGGAGAGACCGAGACTTTCGGGGGTAGTCCTCTCCTCCTACAGGTTGGCTTCTCACTCAGCTCTCTTTTTCCGGGTTTTTCTCACGTTCTCATTTTACCTTAACACTCGGCTTGGCTTTCTGCAGTTTCTTACTTGTTTTCTCTCTTCTCACAGATTTGGCTTTGCGACAAGGTGAATGTGCTGACCGTTCCTCCTGGCAATTGGTCATATGAGGCGAGGTTGCTTTTCCAGTGATGTTTTGAGTTTGCTGACAGAGGCAGGGCCGAGTGGGTTGACTTCTTCAGGCGCCAGCGAGGAGCGACTATTTCTTGGAGATGTCGATGGCTGGATCTTCCACCTATGACAGTGCACTACATGGGCCCTCAGTGGGTCATTCTTGCTGGTTTGGGAGCCTTCACCTTCTACATCCCTTACTGTATCTAGAGTCAGCTAGGTTTGAGGCAGTAGGCCCCTGCAGAGGTTCTCGTGGATGTCGTTCTGTCTCTCTTTAGCCATTTAGTTCTTTGCCATTACCAGCGCTTCTGGAGGACGCGCGAGGTGACCGATGCACATCCCTACCCTTCTGTGGGGGTACGCGGGAGTTATCGAAAGTGGCTCAGGAGGGACATTGCTGCAATGGCTGGAGCTCAAGAAAACTGACTCGATCTCACCACCCTGACCGTTGAATAAACTGCGGACCCATCATCATTATGTCGTACTTCTTTTTGTTTTTGAAAGCTTTGCTCAACCTTATGTAGTAGAAGTAATTGTGTTAATAAAAATGCGTTTTGGAGGGTTTCCCCTTCCTTGACCTTGTTCTTCGAATCTTCTCAACCTAGATTTTTATTTTGATTGATGGTGACCGGGTCTCGGTGCGAGACTGCCTACGTATCCTCCTGGCGAAGGAATCAGGTCATGACGTAGTTCAGGGGTAGGGTTCGCTCTGGTTTTGACACTCTCCTTCTGTGCTCTAACTTTTGCCTAGAACCGCCCTTTCGGATTTTCGGTCTAACGAGCTCATTTATTGTATGCCTTAACTTTTGCCTAAGATGCCCTCACAGATTTTCATCCTAGCAGGCTTTTGCTCTAATTTCTGCCTGGGACTGCCCGCCCTTGCGGTTTTCAGCCCAGCAAGCCTCTCTCAGGGTAATAACGTTTAAGCTGATCCAGATTGACCAAAGTTGAGAACTTGTTTCCGTCCAAGTCAATGAGTTGTGTAGCTCCTCCGGATAGGATAGTTTTGATGAAGTATGGCCCAGACCACTTCGGTCGGAACTCTCCTCATGGGTCGTAGACCGGAGCCCGAATTTCCTTCAAAACCATGTCACCTTCTGCTAAGTCCCTGGTTTCACTTTCTTGTTAAATGCCCGTGCAATCCTTCGTTGATACCCTTGAATGTGGTAAAGAGCCCTCAACTGGCGTTCATCAAATAGCATAAGTTCTTCGAATCGATTACTCAACCATTCCGCCTCTTGGACTTCGCACTCAATCATAGTCCGAAGAGATGGGACTTCCAACTCGATGGGGAGGACTGCTTCCATTCCGTAAACCAGAGAGTAAGGTGTTGCCCCTGTTGGTGTTCTCACAGACGTGCGATACCCCCACAAAGTTAGGGGTAATTGTTCATGCCAGTCCATTGCAGATTGAATAGTCTTCTCCAGAATGGCTTTGATCGTCTTGTTAGCTGCTTCCACAGCGCCTTTGGTCTGCGGCCGATAGGTCGTCGACTTGTGCACTTGGATTTGAAACTCATCCAATGTTTCTCGAGCTCGCCCTTTGAAATGGACCCCGTTATCAGACACAAAAGCTTGAGGAACTCCGTACCGGTAAATGACATTTTGCTTGATGAAGTATGCAACTTGAACTGCCGTCAAAGTGGTGTAAGAAGCAGCTTCTACCCATTTCGTGAAATAATCGATGGCTACCAAAATGAACTTGTGACCGTTGGAAGCTGCCGGCACAATTCTCCCAATAACATCAATTCCCCATGTTGAGAAAGGCCATGGCGAGGTCATTTGTTGTAGCTCGTGCGGTGGAACATGCGTGAGGTTGGCATGAATTTGGCATTTTCGACACCTTCGCACATATTCCACACATTCCGTTTCCATGGTGGTCCAGAAGTATCCTAGCCTGAGGATTTTCTTAGCGAGCATTATTCCATTCATGTGGGGGCCACATACACCTTCGTGAATTTCTTCCATTACCCTTTTCGCATCTTCTCCATGGACGCGCAGCATGTGTGTGCCACAGTGCGATCTTCGATATAAGCTTCCTCCGTAGATAATGTACTGAGCTGCCATCTTTTGAAGAGCGATTCGGTCCTTATCGCTTGCTCCCATGGGGTACTCTCCTCTTTCCACATATCTCCAGATGTCATAATACCATGTGCGGCCATCGTCGGGTTCGTCGACCACCATGACATGTTGGTATACCGGTGTGTCTTTTTGTTCTAACACAATCGGTCTTAACTTTAGGCCAACGGCGATCTCAACCATAGATGCCAGTGTTGCCAAAGCGTCTGCAAATTGATTTCTGAGCCTCGGGACATGAGTGAATATCACCTTGCTGAAGTGAGTGATAAGGTCTTCGAGATCCTGATGATACGGTTTCAGCTTTTCTTCCTTGACCTTCCAGTCGCCATTCGCCTGGGATACAACCAAGTTCGAATCTCCCACGACTTCCAGCTTTTCTATGCCGATCTCGATGGCTGCCTCCATGCCCACAATGCAAGCTTCGTATTCTGCCTGATTTTTGGTGACTTCAAAGTTAAGCTTGAATGCTAACGGGATGTGCGATCCCTCGGGTGAAATTAGCAACACACCGATTCCGAACCCTTTCTGGTTGGCTGCTCCATCAAAGTACAACTGCCAAACATTCTCGGCCACTGTCATTATGTCTTCGTCAGAGAAATTGAACTCGGCATCTTCCCTTCCCTCGACTGGGCAATCAGCTAGGAATTTTGCAACTGCTCTTCTTTTTACTGACTTTCGGGTAACATATTTTAACTCGAATTCGGCCAACATCAGCAACAATCGTGCCATCCTACCTGTGAGAGCCGGTTTCTCGAACAGATATTTTAGGAGATCCATTCGAGACATCAACTTCACCAGGTAGGCTAGCATATAGTGCCTCAACTTCTTGGAAGCCCATACGAGTGCCCAACATGTCTTTTCTAAAGGAGTATAACATTCTTCCGGTCCAACCATCTTTTTACTGAGGTAGTAAACAGCCCTTTCAACCCCATCGTCTCCTTTCCTGTGCCAACATACACCCCATTGATGACGGAGTGACTGACAGGTATAGGATAAAAGGTTTTCCTATTACGGGCGGTGTCAATACTGGCAGCTTGTGCAGGTAGGCCTTAATGGCTTTGAAAGCTTTCTGACACCTATCATCCCAAGTGAACGGCACTCCTTTCTTGAGCAAGCGGAATAGCGGTTCGCAAGTTGAAGTCAACTTTGCAATGAACCTACTGATGAACTGCACTTTGCCAAGAAAACTCCTCACATCCTTTTCAGACCGTGGCGGCTCCATTTCCAGGATAGCTTTGATCTTTGATGGGTCAACTTCGATGCCACGGGTAGTGATCATGAATCCGAGCATTTTCCCTGCAGTGACTCCAAACGTGCATTTAGCGGGATTGAGGCGCATCTTGTACTTCCTAATTCTTTCGAAGAACTTCCTGAGAGCAGGCAGATGTCCTTCTCGTTCTTTGGCTTTAACAATCATATCATCAACGTTGACTTCCACCTCTTTGTGAATCATGTCGTGCAGCAATGCCGTGGCGGCCCGCTGGTAAGTAGATCCTGCGTTCTTCAGTCCGAAGGGCATGACTCGATAACAATACGTCCCCCATTTAGTGATGAACGTAGTCTTTTCCTGATCTTCCGGAGCCATGAGAACTTGGTTGTACCCTGAAAAGCCGTCCATGAAAGAAAGCAGAGTGTGGCCGGCGGTATTATCAACCAGCACATTGATGTGCGGTAACGGAAAGTCATCTTTAGGGCTAACTTTGTTAAGGTCCCTGAAATCAACACAGACCCTTATTTTACCGTCCTTCTTTGGCACGGGGACGATGTTTGCGACCCACTGAGGGTACTCGGTTACCATTAAGAATCCAACATCGATCTGTTTGGTGACTTCTTCTTTTATCTTAAGCACCCAGTCAAGTCTCATGCGTCTTAATTTCTGCTTTACTGGTTTTGCATCGGGATAAAGGGGGATCCGGTATTCCACGATTTCAGGATCAATTCCGGGCATATCTGCGTGTGACCATGCAAACACATCTTCGAATTCCTCGAGCAAGTTTACAAGGGATTCGCGTTCTTCAGCAGATAGCATGGAATCGATCTGAGTCATTTGGGGATTCCCTTCATCTCTCAAACTTATTAAGACAATTTCTTCTTTTACAGGTTGAGCATGCCTTTCATCTTCCCTACCGATTACGGATCGAATTTCTTTGGGGATGTTCCCATCGAAATCGATCTCTTCATCATCAGGGTTGACACAATTTATTTCAAAGTCAGGGAAGTAAGCGGAATTAGATTCATTCATTTCATCATTAACGGAGGCCTCGGGGGCACCATACACACGGGTAGATTCGAACTCGAAGTACAGACTCTGAGAGCTTGGGCCGAGAGGCACCAACTCAGACTCGTCAAACTCAGAAGACTCAGAGGACTTGACAGACTCAGACTCAGACTCAGACTCAGATCCATGGCGAGTTGCACTCGGTATGAAAGTCCAGTTCTTGTACTCCCCAGTGACATCCATGATGAGCAAAGTTGGATCCTCAGGAGTATCTTGTCCCATCATTAGCACTTCTGCTTCCATAGCCGTACCCATTGGCTCGTCCTCCCTGAACAGAGTCGCGAGACTACCATAGCAAAGACCCCAATCCATTCGGCTGGTTCCTTTTGTTCTTTCACAATTTCGACTTCCTCATCACTTTCCGGCTAGACATCGTTTGCGAATATCTCAAATCCTGGTAAAAAGGTGTTGGTTTTCCCATCCCAAAACGGCTATGCCTGGCCTTGGTAAACATGCTTTGCTTTCTCTTTGACAAAGTAGTCTTCTAGCCTGTTCCCTTTATTCATCTTACTATCGTTCGAAGGTGAATAACCTAGGCCAGTCGTGCGCATCAGAGTGCCTTGGACTTCAAACTTTGCAGGGCCTTGGAGATTCTTTCTCAGTCCCAATCCTAGCATGTAAGACATCTTCTTCATTATTTTGATGGCGACATTGCTGACAACGAAGTCATCATCAATTCTAACCGAGTAGACAGATCGGGAGGTATCCAGAGAGAACCCTCCTAAGGCGATATCTTCTTCCCCATGCTGAATTTCCAGGAGCGGGGCATTGTCCTCAACAGGGGCATGAATCCCAGAGTCCCTGTGAATGGTGAGCATTTCCGTTTCCAGTCCTAATCGGATTTTCTGATGGAGTGTGGAAGGCACAGCTATAATGTCTGGTCGATGCAGCCAGGGCCTTCCCAATAGCAGTTTGAAAGAGGCTGGAATGTTCACCACGTGAAATTCCACTTCTGTTTGATACGGCCCAAAAGTCATAGGAATCATGAGAGTCCTAACCACATCCCTCCAAGTGTTGTCATACGCTCGGATCTTGACTTCTGACGGAGAGAAGTCCTTATTTTTGTACCCCAAGCAATAGGCAACGCGGAACGGGCAGACATTAATCACTGAACCATTGTCAACCATGATCACCGAAACCGATTTGCCATGGCATTTCAGGGTGATGTGCAACGGTCGATTATGATCAGTTCCTTCAGCAAGTAAGTCTCGATCGGTAAAGGTGATGGCATGCTTGATAGGTATGGTTTTGATCAGTGCCACAAGCTCATCAGGGGTTATGGCGGAGGGGACTTTCAATTGAGAGAGGGCTTGAATGAGCCCTTCACGATGGCGTGTTGAATGAACCAGCACATCCCAAACGGACATCTTGGCTTGGGTTTGCTCGAGTTGGCGCTTGACCATCCCTTCGAGGTTTTTCTCTGGTCTGGCAGGCTTTTTGGCTGGTGGGTCAAAAGGTCGGAAGGTATTTTTAACTAGGGTGGTAAAGGGATCAGAGGGCCCGGGGCTACAGGGTTGGAAGATTCTCCGACTTGAACGTTCGGAGGTTGATAAACATGGCCGCTTCTGGTCAAATGATTAATCTGACGGTACTTTGATTTCTCGCTCCATAAGTTGGCTAGGGCTTTACATTTGTTTTCAATGGTCGTATCCTGCAGGTTGGCGGCCAAATCAGCAATGACCAAGTCATCCCACAGATCTTCGGGTTTCCACTTTTCAGCCTCCATCGCTGTCTTGTTGATGGTCCATTCCTCGTTTCCTACTTTTATGTTTACCACCTCAGTGTTTGCCCACAAGTTTGTTCCAGCCCCTGGTTCATCTTCCCACAAGTTCATCATAGCGACATCAGCATCTTTTGGAAAGGTAACCGATAGCTCGGATTCAGTCCCATCAACAAGGTAATCCATTGGATCACACCCATTACTGGCAACTTCTTCTTCAAATCCAGGAAGATTCGGGTACGGGGTGAGGTCCACATTGCTATACAAGTTATTGATGACAAAATCATTAAAATGAGAGAAATCCAAGCGGAGTGAAACGAGTTCTGGCCAGTAGTATGTCATCACCTCAAGTTGGTATCCTGGCTGATATTCTTCACCGAACAGTGCTGGCAAGGAGAAGGTATCCAAAGGGTCGTTCCACGCCAAAAGCTGGTACTCGTCTGGGGTTGGGTCCCACCCCCACTCAGGCATCTCTTGGAAAACTTGGTATTCTCCCCCTTGATTTTCAAACAGCGCATACAGAGAGAATCCATCAAGAGGATCTGCATGGAAGTTTTACCAGTCAACTTCTCATCCGGCCTCGAACAAGGGTTCATCATTCCTTTGAAAGTTTGCAGCTTCAAACTCTTCCCAATCAGCAATCAGTTCTCCCCATGTGCCTTCCCACTCCCATAGGAAACAAAGGGCAACCTCTTCAGGAATTTCGACAACAGGCCTTGGTTCGGTATCAGGGACAATGAACAGGGTAGGGTCAAACTCTGGGAGGTTTTAATTTTCAGCTAGGTTGATTTGGTTAATACGGAAGGGAGCGTTGTGTTGCGGTAAATGGTTCGAAATAGTGTTTGGTTTATCTGAGGGTGGGGCGTCGACAACCTTGTTGTCAATGAGGTTTTGAATTTCATGACGGAGTCGGATGCAGTTGTCGGTGGCATGGCCAGTCATTTGGTGGAAATCGCAGTAGACATTTTGGTTCAGGTTTGGTGGAATGGTTTGTGGTGGCGGAAGAGGTTTCAACACTCCGATTTCAGTGAGTTTCTTAAGGAGAACGGATCTACGAGTGCTGAATTGGGTGAAGGTTCGACTTTGGGATTTTGGTTTTTCGGAGATTTGGTTGACTTTTACAGGTTTAATGGATAAGGTTCCTGCCCGGTTGGTATTCCCAAAGAGGACGTTGCTGTTTCCCGAATATGCCCTTTTGGATTTTGAGCCCGATCCTGATTCTTTCTTTTCCAGAGTTCCATCCCGTAAAGCCTCCTTTACAGCCAGTCCAGAATCATAAAAGGTTTTGAAATTTGGGACAGCCTGAGAAAGAACCATGTAAGGAGCGAAGGAGCTTGGCAGGTTCTTGGTTATGATCCGTATCTGTTCTTTCAAATCAGGCTTATTCTGCATCTGAGCAGCCTTAGCCCTCCAACGCTTCACAAAGTCGGCGAAGCTTTCCTTCTTACTCATCTTGGTGCTTTCCAATTCCCTCGTGGTCATTTTCAAGTCAACATTGAAATCATACTGGGCCACAAAAGCCGTTCCAATGTCATCCCAAGTCCTTTTCTTGGATGGTTCGAGAGTGAGGAACCATTGTAGAGCTGGACCAAACAAGGACTCATGGAATAGTTGGGCCATAGCTTCTTTCTTGATGCCACGCATGGTGAGGGAACCAACGTATCCTTGGAGATGGGCCCTTGGATCGCCGGTACCATCGAACTTTGCAAAGTCCACTCCTTTGAACTTTTCCGGCAACTTGGCATTTGGGAAGAGGCATAGCTTGCTCATGTCAATTTCTCCTTTTCCAAGTCGTTTAGTATCTTGGACAGATTCTTCCAGCTTGCCAATTTTAGCAATGAGGGCAGCCAGGTTGGGATCAGCTGCTGGTGTTTCTTCTTTGAGTCGCTCGGGCTGTGGCCTAGCCTGAAGCTTATCGCTGATTTCCTGCATACTTTCCATTATCATGTTCATGTCATTTTTCATAGAAACTACGGTGGCCTTAAGTTGTGCATCGACACCAGCGAGGGACTGTTTAAACTGAACATCCATGTTAGCCCTGTTTTGCCTGAGTTCTTCTATTCTGTCTCCTTGATCAGCCATGGGTAAAGGACTTTCGAGAGGGATTACGACTACAGGTTCTTCTAACAATGGTTGTTCTTCCTGCTCAACTTGGACTTCAAACAATGGGGTTTCTTCCAGGATGTCTACGTGAACTAGTCTTTAAAACGGACGGAACCAATTGGGTACAGCCTCTTTTCTCTGTAGGCGATCAATGTTGGCAGCACTGGTAACAAGTCAAAAAGGAGCAACTCATAACTGATCCGAATGCTCGCCCTACCTTCTACGCATCTCCTAGAAACAAGGCCTAGGACCTACCGTGACTTGAATCTCACTTAAGACGTTTGTACAGAAGATTTCCAATAGTCCGGGTAGGTGCTGTCAGGCAGGTTGAATTCTGAGTGATTTGGAACCAGAACCAATCTCCTTACCGTGACCATCCGAGACAGAGCAATGTGACCATTGGAATCCAGATACGCACATGCTTAAAGCTAGACTCAAACCAAGGGAGCCGTTCAGGCACGGCACACACCGGAGGTATCGCAAACTCCATGGATTTAAGGTCTCCTAGACCAACCGGAGGGCCCTAAAGTACTCTAGAGGAGCCTAATCCTCTAGCCCGCAAGATGCAATGATGCATAAACGATGTGTGATGCAGAAATATAAGCGCAATGAATTTAATCAAAGAGAGCCTATAAACGATTAATCTTTGGTAAGAAAAAGACTGAAACAAATAAGAAACTTGAATTTAATCAAAAGTAGTCTTACATGCAAACAAGCCTTCAACTTACAAATTAAACTAAACTAAGTCCTAAACTATGATAAATCTCTGAGCAATCATATTGAGTATGAGTTGTACAAGATAAAAGAGCTTAATCTTCCGAAAAATATTTGAAAATCCTCCTTTTGAAAACACCTTTCAAGTTTGGCCCTCTTACTCATTCAATACTTTTGTACATTTCTTTTTTTAAAAAAAAGTATTGAATAAAGTTTGATGTCCTCAGCAGAGTTGCCACTATAGGCTCCCGTGTCCTTTTTTCGAAGAGTCGCCACTCGGATTTTTAGGATGGACGATCCGAGAAACCGAAAACTCGATTGCAAAACGCTTTTGGTCTAGCGAAAACGTTGAGGTTTTGGGTTCGGGAGCCACATTACGAATGGGGAAGGTTTTTCTTTAAAAAGCACCCCACTCGCCCAGTAAAACCGGTCTCTACTTATGTTTTCAAAAAGGGAAAAACTCGAATATCATTTGGAACATCAAGCCCTTTTAGTAAAAACAAATAGCGAGGAAGGGACATGGGGAATATATCACATTGACGTGCATGTGGTGATGTCTGTACAGTAGTGATAAAATGATGTGAACAGATGGAATAAACAGCATTCAGCAAACTGTCTGGACCTTGATCATACTGTACACGGCACACTAGGGTGCCGCGCGCGGCACCTCAGCATGCCGTGCGGGACATCCACTCTGCTGTCAGACCATTACAGGCTTTCAAAACATCATCTAGCTCATTGCTTTTCCCACACATCTTTTGAAAAACTCATCAAAAGCCTGAGGACAGTCAGATCATCCCACGGATGTCGTTATTTTCTCAAAACATGACTTTAAAACAGTTTTTAACGTATTTGATCATTATGGATGATCTAGAAAACCTTTTTAAGGGCCAAGACATAGCTTGTAGATATGGTCTTGTTTTGAAAGAAACAAAACAGTAAACAGCAGATACAGACAGTCACAACAGAGAATAACTCAGATTCAGACAGCCTGCCTACGATAATATCAACATATAAGATGCCGTGCGCTGCAGATCAAGGTGCCGTGCGCCTAGTCTTCCAACCGCGTGGTACCTCAACCTCAGCACAGTGCTGACTTTATTTTAGAAAAATGAGTTTTAAGTTAGAATCTAACCAAAAAGGATTAGATCCAACAGCAGGAAAGTCCCCTCAGGGCCAGAACTGAGTCTAATCCAAGGAAACTTATTTTTACCTTTAGTGTTGACCTCGATCAAGGATGGTTGATGCAAAAATGAGGATGGATCGCGACGGACGTGGATGGAGGAGGTTGAATGATACAAAGAAAGTATGGGTGTAAGAGAAGGTTAGGTATTTTGGGGGATGAGGCTTTGAAGTTAATGAGAGATCAACTTCAATGATGAGAAGGAAGTGAGTGAAAGTACTTAAAAAATGTCTTTTGGGAATGACATTCTTTAAGACTTGGAAATGGAAATGGAAATGGGAAAGCAGGTGTAAAAACTAAAGAGAGAAAGCTTATGAAGTAAGAATGCCCAAAAGCCAAGAGAAGAGCCAAAATGAGAGCCCATTTCCCTTGAGTGGAGGGGTTAATTTATAGGCAAAAGGCCAAGGATTTTGAATTTCAAATAGTGGAGGTATTTTCTGGGCGGGTCAGAAGTGCATTTTCGGCTGAGCCTTTTATCAGCTGTGGCTCAAACTGGCGTGGCCGACAGCTTTCTGAGCCAGTCAGAACTTTTCTCAAGGTGCCGTGCGGTGCGAATCAAGGTTGCGCACGGTTCCTCGAATTTCACGTTGCCGTGTGCTGCAGTGCCATTCCGCACGGTACCTCTTGTTTCGGTCCAGGGGCTTTTGGGCTTATCTGGGCTTTTGGTTTTTATGGTTTACATGGGCTTAGAGGAAATCCTTTTTCAAGCTCACAAAGGCATCGTTTCCTTTATTTCATCATCGGGACGGACAAAAACTCTTCGAGGTCCGGATTAGGGTGTCTACAGAACCCTCTCCCTGAGCCCCCATGTTCACTTGGCTTTAAGGGAATATTCGCCGTTGTTCTTGATGGTAGTGGCCTATATGCTGGAAAGATTCTTGTTGGTTCAAAACTTAACGGACGAGACAGATCAGCTTTGGACAAGCTTAGGCTCAGTCAGGTTCCATGGCAAATTTTTTAGCCCACCTATCGTGGTTGATAACATTATTTATTGGATTGGTCTTGTTCAACAAAAGCTATATGCTTATGATTTTATTCAGCAAACTGAGTTATCAATGCGCATTGGAGGCTTTGAAATTTGCACGATCATGGGTGATCCTTATGATGCGTCGACTAATATGAATCGAATTTTACTGCGTTTAACAAGTGACATTTTTTGTGTTGTGTGGATTAGCAGTGATGGCTTTCTTCATTGCACCAAACTCCAGGTGTCAGCTATAGAGCTCATTGGTGCAACTGTTTTATGTTGCCATTCTTATCAATTTGATCACGAAGTATGCCTCATAGATTGCCTGCTTATGAACTGTTGGTTTAATTTAATATTTTACTTTAATTTAATTTTAATCTCGTGGGTTTTTGTAAAGGAGTTAATATGTACAGTTAGGGATAAAGGAGTGGAAATACCTTTAGAATTGGTCTCCTTGTTTTACTCCTAATTATTAGTAGCATATTGTTGAGTAAACCCACTTTAGCTTGATTATCTCCTATTTCTCCTCCTATATATCAGAGAAGTTGTTTGCTTAAACTGCATATAAAAACTAATCCATATTTTTGGCTGAAATAGACAAGCGAAAAAATCATATCAATATCAATATCTCATTCTCTACCCTGCCTTGAAAACATACACAGTGGTTATCACATATTTCCTACGTACTGCTTTTGTTCCGATTAAATACATTCAGCCATCCTTTTTCCAATATAGATTATATGTTAATTGGATTTTGAGTGTCGGGAAACTACATGGTTCGTGAGTTCAATTCACTGCACAGAAGAACTTGAAGGTTGATGTATCTTAGAGAAGGAGTACCATTCAACCCTGTGCAAGAGGGGGTATATCGTTCCTTAGGAGAGCGCTATCACGTGCCTTGACTACCCCACAGGCTATTCTATTCCTTTCTCTATTTATTTATATTTTTTATTTTGATCGATGAATATTATTTAGAATTGTTATTCTACCAGAAAATTCCTATCCATATATTTTCTCCAACAATCTAAGGAACGATATATAGGATTTTCTGTTAGACTAATTTCTAGCATGAATAAATCGATGTGCTTATGAAAGAATTATATGTTCGTACATGAATGCAGAATTCTAATTGTTTACAGATTGTAAATTTTGGCCTCTGCAATTACATGTATCAAGTTACTAAATATGAATTAATCCTGCACTTTGGTATTCATCATGAACTTTGTGTGGGGGGCTGTTTCAACCTAAGACCTCTTGAACCCTTTTGCCTCTGTTGCTGAACCGTGGAAGGATGATGTTGACCGTCGTGTACCTGCAAACCGGAGGGGAGTGTTCCTCCGGGTAGAAGCTCCGACGATCTAGTTAGTATGTGAAGGAAGAATGGGGAAGTGTGATAAGAAAATATGCTAAGAGAGGAGTTGCATGTGTGTGTAGAGAGGAAGAGAGAGAGAGAGTGAGTCCCCTTTCAGTAAGGGGTACTTTCCTACTTATAGGCAAGGATCTGTCGTGTTGAACAATCCGAGCGTACGATACACGCGCGTTCCTACGCTCGGATGACGTCACATGTCAGAAGCATTTAATGAAGGCCGCCTCCTCAAGTCTGTAGAGCCGCATGCGTTTATGTCAGACATGTCACATCATGCAGAGATGTCAAATCAATGATAAGAGAAGACAACTCGCATATCATCGGAAGGTTCTGGAACGTTCTATAATGGCAGTATCTGAACAAACAGGTTCCGAAGGACAGATCAGTGGCCAAGCAAACGAGGATCAAAGTGGGGAAACGCTTTGCCGAACGATTGACTGGTACACCGAGCGAATCCAGAACACTCACGCTCGGCAAAACACGTCATGCTCGGCGAGCTGCCCCGGATCCTTCTACCGTTCGGCGAAGGGCAGATGACATGTCAAAGTGCCACCTCAGCTGTACACGAACTGAGACAACTGAACGATGCATCTCAAGTGCAACGATTCGAACCTTCTAAACCCTCGGATATTTCGGCCCACTACACTTTGCATAATCATGTACGTTCTTTCTATGATGATTAACATGTTGTTACACTTGCATGTACGTAATGTGTCATCTCCTGGAATTTTTGAAGGAATGAAATGGTTGCATATATTACTCCACATGCAGTGCATATATATGTGTGTGATTATTAATTGTTCTTTGAATTGGCAAATAGATCTTGAATTTAGCATCCAATACAGTTCTATTTATTAATCAGACAATGGCATTATTGTTGAATTAAAAATTGTTGTGAGGGAGTTCAGAGGCTCCACGGAAGGTAGAAAATTGAAATGATCAGGTTGGACTTAAAGTGCTTAAGTTCCTAAAGTGCTTAAGTTGAATAGTCCATGATTATCTCTAGCAGTATATATTTATTTGTGCTTTGAGGTGGTGGTCTTTGCATAAATACTCAGTGGATGTTGAGTCTAAAATGCAAGATAGATTTGTTGTGTTCATTATTTTTAGAATATAAAGTTTTTCCAAAAACAATACAAGTGTAACTAAAAGCAGCAAAAGCTTAATTTGTAACCAAAAGCAGCAAAACTTCTTTTTTAACTTCCCTGTTCTTCGTAGCCTTCAAAATTCAAAGCCTAGTTTTTCTAAATTCATGTTTGCGGCGATTGATTTTCTTATGGTTTTGACGGGTCAATTTGCTTCACCACATTTGGTCTGAAAACATCAGGGTGTCTCAAGCCTCATGTATCATAAGAATCATTAGAACTCAAGCATTTAGATTTTTCCTAGACTCTAATGGTGATTGCAAATAAAGGGAAGTAAAAATGATCAGTGGCAGCAATTTCCGCATTATCTTTAAGATAGCTATCCTATTTTCGCACCTCATGGTATAATGTGAAATTGTGGGGGCGTTTGTTGTCTTCGTTGACACTTCACATGTTATTTGAGGTTGATTTTAATGTTTGTGAAATTCAATTAAATCCAAGATTGGTGAAGTGTTTGATGGATACACATAGTCCTCTGAAAAAAAAATAATAATAAATAAAAATGAGATGGGAAAAGCTTTATTGCTACATTGGTATGCTAAAGCGATTTGATTTGTCAATTGAGGGTGATCAAAATCTTTTCCCAATGGATGTTGGTAACTATTGGGCCTGATATGCATCTAGGCGTTACTTTGTTGTGCTAGTTGCTGATTGATATTTAACTCAACTAATTTTGTGTTGGAGAATGGTATTTAAATATTTTTCATGTTGCGAATGTTGGTGAGCTTGATGTGATGTAATAATGGAGCTCATATAAACTTCTAAAAATGTGGGGGACTGATCAGCCCGAAGAGACAAAAAGATTAGCATGTAGGCTAATTCTTGTTAGTCTTATTAAAGGCTTAGCGCGAAGGCTAGTCTTTGAATCATCAAAGGGAATGGGACTGAAGCCTATAAGTTAGTCACCTCGGCGGACACCTAACCTTTGTGATTGGAGATCCCATGAATCAGGTTCAATAGGTAACAACGAAGCTGAATGGTGACTAGGAGGAGCACTAAAAATATTAGAGGGGAATTCCTTGGTCCTATTCCTATAGTGATAGTGCTCATGTTATGTGACGATAGGAAAGCTTAGCTCTGAATGTGTCCAAGGTAGGATTTCTACAGGGTGTTGGTCACAAATCACCCTTGGAGGATACACCCATATGAGTGTGGCAGTGGGGTCGCTGCTGTGAGAAATTAGGCTACTCTGTAAAGATACTCATGAAATAAGATACGTGCGCATGACCGTCTACCGCGCAAAACCGTTCAAGAACCATATTTGTTTCCCGTACTGTGTGTGTAGTAGGCGTAAGTTTGATTTCAAGGACCTAGTTCAAGACTTTGTTCACTACAGTTCTTCAAACTGAAACTTAATAACACTAAGCATAGATTCAAGTCCGGAAGACACCTATGCCCATTGCACAGTAAAAGCACTCTTGTAAAATTTTCAATTTGTGGGGAATTGTTGGTTTAATTTAATATTTTACTTTAATTTAATTTTAATCTCGTGGGTTTTTGTAAAGGAGGTAATATGTACAGTTAAAGATAAAGGAGTGGAAATACCTTTCGAATTGGTCTCCTTGTTTTACTCCTAATTATTAGTAGCATATTGTTGAGTAAACCCACTTTAGCTTGATTATCTCCAATTTCTTCTCCTATATATCAGAGAAGTTGTTTGCTTAAACTGCATATAAAAACTAATCCATATTTTCGGCTGAAATAGACAAGTGAAAAACTCATCAATATCAATATCTCCTTCTCTACCCTACCTTGAAAACATACACAGTGGTTATCACATATTTCCTACGTACTACTTTTGTTCCGATTAAATACATTCAGCCATCCTTTTTCCAATATAGATTATATGTTATTTGGATTTTGAGTGTCGGAAAACTACATGGTTCGTGAGTTCAGTTCAGTGCACAGAAGAGAACTTGAAGGTCGATGTATCTTAGGGAATGAGTACCATTCAACCTTGTGCAAGATGGGATATATCGTTCTTTAGGAGAGCGCTATCACGTGCCTCGACTACCCCACAGGCTATTCTATTCCTTTCTCTATTTATTTATATTCTTGATTTTGATCGATGAATATTATTTAGAATTGTTATTCTACCAGAAAATTCCTATCGCATATATTTTCTCCAACAACCCTCCTTCTAAGTGCGCATCTTGCTTATTCCCTTCAATCTTTGAACCCATTAAGCTAATTTCTGAATACTCATCTATGCACTTGATTTTGTTTCCAAGAGTTACTAGTACAACATATTTTATTTGACTACTTGTATCAATATTGATAACTTATGCCTTTTAGGAGCTTTTCTGGTGGATTTTTTCGGACTAGTTGTTTGAAGTTTTCTGTGATATGACTTAGGTGTCGATGGGTTTCTGTTTTGTTTCATTATTCTGGTGCATGGATTGTGAGTGTAACGCGCTCAATGAATTTGATGAACTCTTTTTTGGATTCTCTCTTATTTGAATTAAGAGAATGCTCATCATTCTTTTTTCCTTTTGCATGTTTTGCACTTTAGTTGGCCTTGGATAACTTACTTAATTTCATCTTCATTCAATTTAGAAAATGATACATCAGTTTTCATAGAAACTCGACTTCTAACTTGTTTAGATGGTTCCCTGATGATAATTAGTTGTTCAGTTAACTTTTGCATACTGCCAGTGATTTCGTTATGCTTATTCAAGGGGGATGTTAGTTATCGTGATTTCCTGAAGATTAATGGATTGTGAATCATATCCCGTCCAATGTCGTCCCTGTTCTTTCCACAAGCATTATCTTTTGGCACAAGTCATGTGCTTTAATTTTGATGTTCAAGACTTGTCTGTAGTGGAAGTCCCGGCCCCAAACACTCACTCACTAGTAAGCTAGCTTGGCTAATATTTGACTGTTTGATGCTGAAAAATGTTTTTGAGTCAACGTATTTGCATAAAAAAATTAGCTTATACATATATGAGATTAAAATCTGGATTAACCAATTAAGGAAGTGATTGTATCATCAAGGCAAGCCGGCCCGGCCGGACGCACATCCGGTTATAAAAGAAAATCACATAAATTTTGTGTTCCTATATTAATTTTTTTGGTCTGGTCTTCTTTAATTTCCTTCACATTTGTAGCTCATAAATATCTTCTTCCCTTTGAAATTTTTGCACATTTGTAATAAATAGGAGATTCCTGCAATTGGATTTGAATGCAATCGGATTTGAATAAAATGCACATCCACTTTCGAAGGAAGGCTGGCTAGCTAGCTTTCTATTGGTATTTGGACGTTTGACTCATCATCATCATCTACTTAATTAAAACGGTCAAGGCATTTAAATTTTGTCCATTTTCTGTGTTCAGCCATACTACTAATGTTTTTCTATTTGTCTTTAGGTGACATTACTGCCAATAGAGAGCTAATTAAGCATATAGATGCATTAATGATACATTTTTTATTGGGATTAAGCATGGAGAAAAATGATTCATAATTAAGCACGGAGAAAAAAGATTAATGTAGCCGACCACTATTGATTGGGATATAAGGCCCGATTTGGTTGGTCGGTAAGAATAGAACTGTTGATTTAGCGGATTTGCCATTTTCTTCAACAAGCTAGCTTCGTGGGTTCAGGTTAATTAGCTTGGCAAGTAATTGTTAATGAGACATTGGACACCTATCTGCGCCAAAAGACAATTTTATCCCTGCTACCTACATACTCAAGGCCAAGGCCCAAGGGCGAGTCTGAGTCAGTCTACTATTATTCCAAGGGTTAAAAAAAAAATACACTAAGATATTTTTTTTTTTTTTCTGACATGTAGATTGATTTCTCTTTGGTATTGCATGTCAACAGTCGGCATTGGACCACTCATACGAAGCTAAAGTAAATAAAAGTCCAATTAAATGTATGAGTAAATCGTAAGTCCAACAATAGAGCTTATTTTTTGTATAGAGCTTTTTGTCATCAAAATTTTGTACACAATTGGCAAATTAAATGAAAATTTTGAAGGCACCCCTGCTCAAGACATGCATGCTAGTCGAGATGAGTCATGTAGTGAGTAGGGGTGTCAAACGTGCCGTGCCGACACGGCACGACACGGGCACGACACAGTTAAATGTGACACAGCACGGACACGGGCACGGCCATGCCTTGGCACGACACAAAAATGGCACGGTCTTAGTCAGCACGGGCACGGGCACGGGGACGGTCTTGGCCGGGCACGACACGACACGGTTTTAGTAGGCACGCGGACTGGCACGGGGCACGGAAGTGGGTGGGCACAGCACGGGCACGGGCACGGCACGGAAGTTGACTTGGCACGGCACGACACGACACTGTTTAGCCAGGCACGGGCTCAGGAACGACACGATAGTTGAACGGGCAAGGCACGGCATGACACGGGTTTAACGAGCACAGCACGGCACGACACGGGTTTGACGGGCACGGCACGAAAGTTGGCCTGGCACAGCACAACACGACACAGGCACGAAATGTGGACGGGAACGGCACAACACGGGCACGGTTCTAGTCGGGCACGACACGGGCACGGAAAAACAAATAAATAAATAAATAAGCCAAATTTTTTAGTTTATAAAAAAAAAAACCAAACAATTTCTATTCGGTAAAAAATATTTGATTACCTTTACAACTAAGATATTTAGTTTAAAAAAAACTATTTCTTAAAAAAATCATGTTTTTAAAAAATCATTTTTTTACCTTTAAAAAATTATCAATTTTTATTTGGTAAAAAATATTTGTTTTGTTTTTGTTAGTGAATAGGCTTTGGACAATTGGTTTGTAAATTTAACATTACAAGATAACAAGTAAAATTAAAAAACTTATGAAAATATTTATGGTGCAAGAGTAATTTAATACGAAAGAAAATGTGCAAGAGTCGTATATCCCTAGATCTAACGAGAAATAAGAAAAAAAATCTCAAACTAAAAATAAGAAAGAAATACATAGTAATTAAGGGGAAAAAAACTTATAAAAAAAACCCAAAATGGAATTGGCCATACTAGGACTTGAACCCAAGTCCCTTGATTCTATTATACACAATCAAACCACTATGCCACCAATTAACTTGTGTTATGAATTTGAAACATTAATATATAATATATAGCTCTATTATATGAAAACAAGACTATCAAGCAGTAGCCACACAATCGCAATACAATCACGACGATCAATACTATTCAATGCGTTCATTTTATTGTGCTTAGTGTTTTATTCATGAGATCTAATTTTTTCCTGCGTTGGATTTTGAAATCTCTTTCATCGGCACGCTGTTTCATTGTTTGATTGAATTCTTTTTACGTCCAATCAAGTATGTAACGATAAGCATTTTACTTGATTATTGGCATGAATGATCTAATCCCTCCCACATAAAAGTTAGATGGTTCCGATTTTTAAAAAATAACTTAGGCGGCCCTTAAGTAGTGTATTATAGGACTTTAATGCCTGTAGAAGCACCGAATGTGTTCCGATCATGTGGTTTCCGACATTCGATTATCATCTATTCAGGTGAGAATGATAAATTGATAAGACGTTAAATCGTAACGGTTTAGATCGAACATTCGGGAAAAAGAGTCTGCAGCTACCTTTCAAATCTATACATTGAATTTAGTTTGTTATGAACTAAGGTATTCTGCTATAGTCTAATGTACGTTAGCCACACGATTACAAAACAAATATGACGATCCATTCCGTTCATTTTGTTATTCTCTATGTTTTAATGACTCTCACCAATTTTGGGTCTATCGGATTTTAAAAACTCCTTCATCGGGACGTATATTCATTAATAGAAAAATGAACGTTATGAACAATCAAGTATATAACGATAACCAAATTACTTCATTTTTTGCAAGAATGATATAATCGCTCCCACATAAAAGATAGACGGTTCCGATTTTCAAAAAACAGCTCGGGCGGCACTCAAGTGATGCATTATAGGACTTTACGAGAATTTTCCACTATTGGTGCATATGGATTATTGGCATCTCGTACGCACATGATCATACCGTTCATATAAAAGGGCAAGAGATGTTGCCCTAGCAGCCATTCCCATCTCTGATTCTCTCTCTGTCTCTCACAATCTCACTCTCTCCCAGTCTCACAATTAGAGCTCAAAGTCTCAACGTTCGGAAATCCAACGTTTGGAATTCTCAACAGATAAATCCCATCTCTCTCACTCTCAACGTCTGAATCTCACTCTCGTCTCTCTCACTCTCAACGTTCTGATTCTCAGCATCTCTTTCTCACTCTCGTCTCTCTCACTCTCTTCGTCTCTCGACTCTCTCCACCGTCCACTCTCAACGGTGACTGGTAGTGGTCCGGCGGTGAGTCAAACCGTAGATCGAATGCCGTTTCCATTTCCGTTCAGGTGGTGAGTCGATTGAGGTGGTTTGTTTGCCCGACTGAAAGTCTAAAACCCTAGATCTGAGTTTGTTTGCCCGATTGAAACCCTCTGTCACGTTCAGCGACGACTGAGGTCGTTTTCGGTGACAGACGTGTATGGCGAGTTTCCGTTTCCGGTGACCGACGTCAACAGATCTGGCCCTTCCCTTTCCAGACGTCAACAGGTACCTCTCTCACTTCCCTCTCCAGACTTGAACAGATTTGGGTTTAGGGTTTCGATTTGTTGCGATTGTGGCTATGGTTTTTCTTTTTTTGCAACACATGACTATCGAAGCCAAAAAAGTGAAGTCCCTTACTTTTTCTAATTTTCAGCGACACATACCCAAACAAAAGGTTAACGTTTGGCTCCGCATAACTGAAAAAATAAAATTTGTTCCACGAACGAAGTCAGAACAAATATTGTTTGTTTGGTTTCGTATAAAAGAGAACATTGATACATTGTGTTTTTTACAGAGAACAAATATTGTTTGTTTGGTTTCGTATAACAGAGAACATTGACAGATGGATTTCTTTGTGTTTTTTACAGATGGATCCTGACCAGATACATTTAGGGGGATGTGATCACGCTGACTCTGAATCATCTCATGATGAACATGGAGCAGCAACTCCTTCAATTTCACCCCCGCAAACGGGTTCCGTAGGTGTAGCTGCTTCAAACACTGTTGCATCAGGTTCTACTTCTACAGGTACTGGTGGGCCAAAAAGGATTCGCCTCACTTCATATATATGGGAGCATTTCCATAAAGTTGAAAATTTCATAGATAAAAATGTTATTAATATAGGACGGAGAACTGTATGCAATTATTGTGGTAGTGATTTTAGCTGCAATAGTAACCATGTCACAGGGTCTACTGATAGACATTTTCAAAACAAGCATAAAAAAGATCTAGAAGAAGGCAGACTAGGCAGTAGTGGACCTAGTGGTGGTTTGTCAAAATTTCAATATTCGAAACCTAAAATGAGAGAGGGATTGGCCCGTTATGTAGTTGTAGTAGAACAACCATTTACTTTTGGTGATGATATTAGATTTGAATATTTTGTGAAGAATTATCTTAATCCTGAATTTTCTAAAGTTTCTAGAAATACAACTAGAAGTGATTGTTTGGGAGCTTTTGGAAAAATTAGAAAAGAAATGATAACTGAAATTAAAAAGTTTGATAGTACAATCTCTTTTACTTCTGATATGTGGTCTGGTATAAATGATCTTGGTTATATTTGTGTGACTGCTCATTATATAGACTCTAGTTGGATTTTGAATAAAAGAATTATTGCTTTTCGTTTAATGGAGCACCCTCACAATGCTAATCAGATTTTTCAAAGTATAAGTGGTGTTTTTAGGGAGTTTGAAATTGTTGATAAAGTTTTCAGTATTACGTTTGATAATCATACTGCTAATACCGTTGCAATTGAATTGTTCAAGGTAAATATGCCAAACTTGCGTTCTAGTCAATTTTTTCATATGCGATGTGTATGCCATATCGTTAACTTGGTTGTGCAAGATGGTTTGGAATCTATAGCACCACAGCTAAAAAAAATTAGAAGTGCTCTTCTTTTTATTGCTACTTCCGGAGTTAGGCGACAAGATTTTGAGGCATTGTGTAAGATTTACAACATCAAACCAAAAAGAATAAAACTTGATATGAAAATTCATTGGAATTCAACCTATATTACGTTAAAATCTTGTAGGAAACACACTACTGTGATTACTGCTTTTGTTAACGCCAGGTCTAATTGTGGTTTGACTGATTCTGATTGGATAATTGCTTTTGAGTTCATGAAATTTTTGAAAGTATTTTATGTTGCTACCTGTGCTCTTTCGGGTGTTCGTTATCCTACTTCTTGTCTTGTGCTTAATCAATTGTATAATATCAGTTTCACTTTCAATTCTTATAGAACAGAAACAAATTTCATAGCTGCTTGTATTGAAATGGAATCAAAATTCAAGAAATATTTTGAGAACATGCCAAAAATATTTATTGTAGCTGCAGTAATGGACCCAAGAATTAAGTTAGAAGCTGTTCATATGCTCTTAGAAGGAATTTCTGATAACTTAATGATTACATTACCTTCTCGTCTTGAAGTGGATTCACTATTGACTGATTTATATGCTTCTTATGAGTCTAAGTTTGCAAGCACTACTATGACTACGAGTACTACTACTGTTCCTTTACCATCTACAAATAGTAATGACCCATCCTGGTCTCTCATTTCCAAGAAAGGTAAAAGTGCAAGTTCACGCTCTGAACTTGTTAAATATTTAGAGATAGAGCATCTTACCGAAAATGACGACTTAGAAAATTTTGATATCTTACAATGGTGGAGAAAAAATGAAAGGACATTTCCCATTCTTTCCATCATGGCACGTGATGTACTAACAGCTCCTGTCTCTTCAGTTGCATCGGAATCTGCTTTTAGTACAGGTAAGAGAGTGTTGGATGAGAAGAGGAGTAGACTAGCTCCAGACATTTTGGATTGTCTCCTATGCTTAAAAGATTGGGAGAATGCACATCTTGGAATTCAAACAAAATCAGCCAAAGATGAATTAAGAGATTATTTTTCAGACTCTGATATAGATGGTGATGATTAGGGGAGATGCACTACTAATGTGATGTTGCTGGTAACTTATGACGGCCTTAATGGCAACTTAACGTTGCTGCAACTTCCAGGTGATGCTATTCTTTATACATCAGTTAGTGTGTGTGTGTATTGTTACCAAATGCCCAAGAAACTGTAACCATTTACCGGCTATGATGATAAAAAAAAAAAAAAAAAAAAAAACTAACATTTGAAGGGTACGGTTAGGCAACTTATGAAGGCCTTAATGGCAACTTAACGTTGCCACTTGCCTTCATGTGGCATTCTTTATTCTGAGCCCAAATGTGTGTAAATTATTACAGTTTTCTGGGCATCTTGGTTGTTTCTGTGGCTCATTTACTGTTGTTGCTGGGCATTTGGTCATTTACTGAGCCTAAGGACAGAATTCTCTGAGGCAATGGCATGGCTAGTTGGTGCAAGTGTGTGTGTGTGTGTGTTCTGGGTTGGTTATAGTTTTCTTGATCTTTGTGTGTTAGTAGCTCGTATTTAGCTTGGTAGATACCTCTAACCTGGTTTTATGCCAAACCTGAGGTGTAACGAAGCCAGGCTAAATATTGAGTTTCTTTTTAGTTAGCAGAGCTTATTGCATTGCTTAGCCGAGGTGGTTTTTGCCCCTGCAGACAATCTCTTCTGGTTGTAAAGGGTCAAGTATATAGCCCTGTTGGTTTCAGCTATTTTCTTTAATAGACAACTGTATATCAGTTTCTGAGCCCAATTGTGTGTGTATATCAGTTTCTGAAGTCATCAATAGACAACTGTATATCAGTTTCTTCAGTTGTTGATGCATAACTTGGCCTGTGGATGTTGATACTTGATGAGCATTTGCTTTGGGTAATGCTTTTGTAATGTTCAGTGACTGCTGCTGCTGTTGGAACCTACGGCTGCTGTTGGAGCCTAATTAAATGCAGTCATGTGTGTGTAGTGTAGTGTATGCAAGGGTTTCTGTATGACAGTTTCTAGTTTTAGCTTACTGCATGTTTTACTTCTAGTTTCAGCTTTGAACTGCAGTTTATGGATTTGGAGGCTTTTGTTGCTTGGTTACTGAATTGAGCAAGGAGGGGTGTGTTGGCTGCATGTTTAATGTGTGTGTGTGTGTGTTGGCTACATGTTTAATGTGTGTGTGTGTGTTCTGGTTTGTTGGTTTGTGTGTGTGTGTCCAAATTGTGTCTGAGTTCAGCATGTTGTTTTCTGAGTTGAGCTACTGGTTTTCTGAGTTGAGGGTTAGCATGCTATTTTGGACTAGATATTTCAAATTAAATGCAGCCATGGTTTACATGTTGTTTTCTGCCTTCTACGGGTTTTCTGCAGTTATGTGGGTTTAGCATGTTGTGTGTGCTGCTACTTCTTTTGGGTACATCAGTTTTGTGGGTACGTCAGTTTGGGTACATCAGTTTTACTGCTATAGTTATGTGGGTACATCAGTTTTTCGCAGTTTTCTGCACTTTGGCAATGATGACAATTTTAAAAAGACACTTACGGGACGTAGGCGGGGCAACATGTGACGGTCAATTGGCAACTATTGTTGCCGCCTTAGTGCCTTAGTCATTTATCTGAGCCAAAAAAATAGAGTACTTAGTTATTTGAAATTTTAACGCATTGTGTACAAGGTTATGCACCCTTTGGCATGTTTTAATTCCAGTGTGTGTGTGTGTGTGTCCAAAGGCAGTTTGGATCTGCCAAATGAAGGTTTTAGCATGTTGTTTGGTGTATTAAGTTTGGCAGGTTTTTTTGTTCAAAAATTCCATGTTTTTGGTTCAAAAAAGTGCTGGTTTTTAGTTCAAAAAAGTGCAGGAATGGCACTTGATAGATATGCAGCTCAATAGGTGGTGATATTGTCCAAGTTGGCCACTCACAAAGGATCAAATATGGCACCAACACAAAGTTCTCAAGTCCTCAAATCTATACCCAACTCAGGAATGGCACTTGATGGATATGCAGCCTTTTAGAAGTCAGTCGAAAATTTTATGGAGCTGCTGGTTTTTTTGTTTGGTATTACTTTTCGAATATGTACCTGTTTGTTTTGCTTCTAATTAAGTACTTTGGCTAGTATATGGCTATCTAAGTTTGTCTCTTGATCATTTGGGAACACTTATGTAAGAAATTGTGATATAATATGCAACATGTTAGCATTTTTTGAGACTCAAGGTTGGAAATATTCTATTTCATTTCTCACAGAATTCATTACAACATTACTAAGGCAAAGCTAAGTCATTTCCTTTCCCCATTGAAGTGTACAGGTGCAGCATAACCACAAAAACAATAGCATAAAAACAGCACTTTCCACTTGATTTGTCCCAAATTTTTCTGTAATTCTTGTCTACCTTGCTTTATTTGATTGGCCACTTTCAATTCTTCAATTTCCTTTTGCATTGCATCAATCTTTAGCTGCTTTGCTATGTTTTTCCAGTGTCCATTGTTGTTGAAAGAGATTGCACTCTCAATTTCCCCATTGGCCTCAAACCCATATGCCTTTTCCAGTGAGGGGGATTATACCAGCAAAAATATGTGCAACGGTCTTCAGTCTAGAAAAAAAATTACCAAAAAAATTGCAGCCGAATGATAGTTCAAACGGGCTAAGTATTATAAAATGGAAACATGTGGGTGGTATTTAACTAAAATCCCGTTTCGGGGTTTGAACGGCACGACACAGCACGACCAAGTAAAACGGGCACGACACGATTGAAAAACGGCACGACAAGACACGATCAAGTAAACGGGCCGGCATGGCACGACGCGATTAAAAAACGGGCTAGTGCGACACGACACGATTTAAGTAAATGGGCCCGGCCCGACACGATTGAAAAACGGCACGACAAGACACGATCAAGTAAACGGGCCGGCACGGCACGGCACGACACGATTAAAAAAGGGGCCAGCACGACACAACACGATTTAAGTAAATGGGCCCGGCCCGTCACGACACGATTGAAAAACGGCACGACACGACACGATTTAAGTAAATGGGCACGGCACGGCAAGACACGATTGAAAATGGCACGGCATGGCACAACACGACTTAAACAAACTGGCACGGCACGACACGGTACGAAGCACGGTTGACACGGAAGTTGAATGGCACGGCACGGCACAACACGTTTGACACCTCTAGTAGTGAGTAAAGCAAACTTGGCTTAAAGAATGCATTAAGATATTATTTGCTTATCATTCGAGTGGATCTCGATTTCGGTTTAATCGAGTAGATTATGAAATGAGCTTGAGTAATTAAACTTGGCTTAAATATCGTTGTTTCTATTATAACAATTCCATATATAAAATTCTAGTTCTGTCCCTGATAGGAATCATCCTTTGGTTAGTTCCTTAAATAGGTCTATCATCATCTGTGCAATAAGTGGGTCTTTTATATTCCATTCAAGTTAGGCTTAATTATATGAATCGATTTTAAACGAGCTTTTGAAGAGTTAACAAGGAGTATCAAATTCGGGTAGCTGCGTCAATGAGGGCAAATTTGGACTTTGAAACAATCTAATATCCTTACTAAAAAGGTTGCCCCCTAGGCTTCTATATTAAAGAGAAGTTACCGACAGTGGTGGATCTAGGAATTTTCTACAGGTGGGTCACCCAGTCTTACATGTTTCAATGTTGTAAGCGAAATGATATCAATTTTTATTATTTAATTCAAAAATGGGTATATATATCCATCAAATATTTTTTTTAGTGGCAGTTAATTTTGAGCTTGTAAAAAAATAAAAAAATGTTAAAGCAAAAACGTATTTTTGTTATGTAAGTTAAAATGTTAAAGTAAATTCGTTTTTGCTATAGCAAAATGTTAAAGCAAAAACATATTTTTGTTAAAGCATAAGTAAAAAATGTTAAAATTTTAAAGCAAAAACGTATTTTTGTTAAAGCAAAACATTAAAATGTTAAAGTAAAATCTAAATATTTTTGTTTTGATGGTTAACCATTACCAAAAAAAACGCTGGCAACAGCAACAAGAGTCGAACTCACATCACTTGTGAGGAATCGCAACATCCTACCGCTCAGACCATCTAGCAAATTCAGTAATTTTCGGGATATTTTATATATATTACTTTCCTAAACTTTGGGGCCCTTCCTTGGAGCCCAATTTTCAGGTGGGTCACGTGACCCGCCTGTGCTTATACTGGATCCGCCCCTGGTTACCGACCAAGTTTGCCACCTTGAATAATATAAAATCTAGGAGAATCTACGTTTGGACACCCAGAAAATGTCTGTGTAATTGGAAACTCTCTTCAATCGATCTCATCATCTGAGAAAATCCAAGAAAGGTTTTCACATGGAGAAAATTCACGAAAAAGAAGGATCCAATGAAGGAGGAACAGAGAAAGATGAAGGAATAATGAAGGTATGGGATTGTGGAAGCTCTTTGCACGATTCCTATGAATTGGCTTCACTTGGTCATGTAATTGACAGGCATATAATGGCATTACCATTTCTCAGCGGATCGCGGCGGCCCGTAAAACAGATTTCTCACTCAGCTACTGTTTCCCCAATAGCAAAGGAGGAGAGAGAATCTGGAAAGGCTAAAGGGTCTTCAATGGTGTCCTGTTTTGGTGATTTGTTGGAGAAGATTCTTTGCAAGAGGAGAGAGAAAGAAGAGAGAGAAGGAAAGACCAAGAAGATGATGAACTGTGGCTTCTGTAACATATGGAACAGGGTTGGTCCTCGGAGGAAATATCGTTCCTAGTCATGATTCTAACATTTTTCTCAATATATATATGTGGAGTTCTTGATCTTATGTGTGTTTTCTAATCTCTATGTGTATCAATTACGGTTCTCATCTTAGGATGAGTAACTCTTCGGTGTGTATAGATATGTTCTTTTTTTTTTTAAACCGAATTTTCAAGCCTGCTTGTGCACACTCCGATTAAATTCGAATTGAGTTATGAAATTAACGGCTGGACAAATTCTCTAGTAGTCCTAAGGTTCGAAATTTTTGACTTCCATGTTTAAAGTTTAAACTTCATGTGTATCAAAACTAAAGTAAAACCTGCTTTTGTTTTTCTTTCATTTTCTTGTATTTCTGCAATCATACTAATTAATTAGGAATTGGCTTTATGATAAGCCCTCAAAAATGTAAATCATAGGGCTTATCTATTCCGCTTTTTGGTGCCTGCAAGCGTTCAAGACTCGTTTTTGTTTGTCATTGCGCGCAAAGTTTGCTTTTGTTGAGAAACTGGTTTTTTGGAGCGAATGTGGGTGAATTCCAAGGTTTCTAAGAATCCCCGGAGGAGTCCGATGTACTTGATGTGCGCGAGGAGCTTCGAGAGGTCATTCCGGGTCCTAAACGAAGTGTCCTTAGCGATGGAAGAAGACTCGGAACAGCCGAGAGCCGACAGCAGCCAGCAGCAACCAGCAGCACAATCCTGAGGCCACGGGGATCGATCCCCCTCTGACTAGGGATCGATCCCCCATCACAGCAGAACAATCCAGTGGCATCAGGGATCGATCCCTCACTCCTGCGCGAGCATTTCAGTGGCATTTTTGTAAATCTTTTGTGAAGGCGGTATATATACCAACCCTTGCCCGAATTGTAGGGCACTTTTACTTTTGCACTTTCTCTCTCTACCTCCATTAATGGAGCTCCAACCTCTCTCCTCATTCATGTCTTCTTGAGTGATTTAAGGTACGATCCGTTCAATTTCGGAGCTTTACGCCTTCATTAAAATTGTAGAGAATTCTCTCCTCTTCGAGAATTTTGTATTTACTTTAAGTTTAATCGATGTTTCGTATTTTCCTTACCTTCCCTTTAGCTCATTTCATGTTTACTTTAAGTATGAGTGAGTAGTGTAGTGGGGTTAGGTCGTGGGATGGTGAGCATCCCGTGACCGAAGGTGTGGCTTGATATTCTCTTTTTAAATCTCGTTTTCTAGCTTAAACAAGGCTTTGGACTGATTTTATGTATCGAAACGTAGAAGTGTTAATCTCTTTGATCAAGCGCAGGCAAGGGTTAAGCTACTTGTCACGTTTGACGCTTAGAGCCATGTCCCTCTTTGTGTTTGTCCAAATGTACCAAAAGAGTCCGAATCTTGTTTAACACCTTTGTCAAGAAAAGAGAAGAATCCAGCTCGTCCTTGTGTTGTGGGTGTTTACTATCCCTAGACCTAACCTTTAGTTTAATCTCCAGTTTAGAAGTCGTAGTTAGGTTAAGTAGCCAATTAACTAAATTGTTCAGTTGGCCGTCTCAACGCCAAAGTTTGGTTGGCGGTCCTAACGCCAAAAACTGTACACAAGCTAATCTCCAAATCGAACTATGGATGCGCTCCCTGTGGAATCGACCCTGGACTTCCGGGTATTATTATGCTTTCAACCGACCTAACCCTACGCTTGGGGTATTCTTATTTCGTCGCACATTAATGTCGCAAGCATTTTTGGCGCCGTTACCGGGGAGCGCTTTCTTTTATAGCTTATATTGGAGGTTCGCCGAACCATTGTAAGTATCTCGCTTAATTTTGCTTTGCATGGTTATACTTAATCTAGTGGATACCTCTAACCTGAGTTTCTTCTCTAACTTGAGGTGTAACGAAGCTAACGTAAGTATAAACTACCCCTTTTACTTATTGTTCTTACTTTTCAAGGCGGCGGCATAGCCCCTCGTAGTTGTTGTTAGGAGGCGGCGGCATAGCCCCTCCTGTCTGTTTACTTTTCTTTGCGGTCCATTGTTTCACGCGGAAGGGTATCTAGTGTATGCGTGGTGGTCATCGTGGAGCCTTTCGGAGCCCGAATTCTAAAAGGCTTCATCGATCTTTTTCCCCTCCTCGACCTAAAACTCCTCGTCGGGTTCGAGCGAGGACACCACCACCTCAAAGAACTCCTTTTCCAATAAGTACCCCTCCTCGAGAAAGAATGGATAATGCCGGTGGCAACGGTGGAGGTGATGTTCCCCCACCGGTTGTGCCCGAGAGGACTATGAGTGACTATATGAACCCGGCCCGTACTACTCTGCGGCCCACTATAGTCCTTCCGGCCGCAACCGATGCTAATAACTTCACCGTGAAAATGCATCACATCAACATGATGCCATCATTTTATGGCGAAGACAAGGAATGCCCTACACTCATATGCGGGCATTCGAGGAATTGGTTTCAACGATTGTATCCACGCCGGCTTAGCTTGAATCTGCTAAGTTAAAACTCTTCTCATTTTTGGTAAAAGACAAAGCCAAGATTTGGTTGAATAACATGAGACCTCAATCTTTGGCTAATTGGGTGGATTTGTCAAAAGCTTTCTACATAAAATTCTTTCCCCCACATCTCACAAAGGACCTCCTCTTTCAAATTCAAACTTTTAAACAAAAGGAGGGGGAGTCTTTTTACCAATATTGGGAGAGGTACAAGGATTTGCTTAACTCCATTCCACATCATGGCCTCAAGAATTGTCAAAAAGTCGAGTACTTATTGAAGGGTTGTTTTCAACAGACTCGACACCTCATGGATAACATGTGTACGGGTGGAGTTATGGCTAAAACCCCTGATGTGGCGTGGGATTTTTTTGAAGAATTGGCTGAAAAAACTCAAAACTGGGGATTGCTCGGACCCATCCGAAAAGAATGTGTTTAATCCGGTTCTGAGCAGTTCCGGTAAATTTCAATTGAATGAACAAAATGAATTGGCTCACAAGGTCGCCCAGCTTTCCCGCCAAATTGAAACTTTACAACTCAACAAAGTTGCTGGGGTGGCCTCTGTGGCCGAAGCGGAGGAATTTTGTGTTTTGTGTGATATTGCAGGTCATGCTACGGGAGATTGTCAAATGCTCCCCGCCGTTAAGGATATTCTCCAAGGAACTGGTCCATCGGAGGTCAATGCCATTAATCAACGGTTTGACCCTTATTCTCAAACCTTCAATCCGGGGTGGAAGATGCATCCAAATTTCTGGTGGAGCGAGCCACAACCTCCCAGACCTTCACAATTTCCACCACATCAACAATACCAAGCTTTCCGGCCTTCTCAATCTCAAGGAGCGCCGAGGTTTTCTCAAAATCAACAACCTCCTGGGTTTGTACCACCGGGACCTCCTCATGGGCCGAGTCAATTCCAACCCCAAAAGCGCTCTTTGGAGGAAGTTTTGTCATCTTTCATGCAAAGCCAAATTTCGCTCAACAAGCAAAACACTCAAACTCTCGGGGAACTCAAGAACCAAATGGCCAAGTTGACTAATTCGATGGGGCTACTTCAACAAGAGAAAGGGAAGCTTCCGACTCAACCCCAAGCGAATCTGCAAGGAACACATTTTGTGGCGAGCTCTTCGGTGCATAGTCCCGAGCAAGCCAAGTCTATTATCACCTTGCGGAGTGGAAAGGAAGTTGACATGGCCGTTGTTCCTAAGCCAAGCAAGCCGCGGGGTATTCCAATTGTTGTGCAAGCACCGGTTGTTCCTATTGACTCACCAACTTCGGTGCCTAGTCCCGTTGGTGAGCAACCGGAAAAATCTCCAGAGGAAGAGCCAAAGGCCCCCCGTGTCCCAAATTCCAGCTCATTTTCCCCACAGATTGAAAGCTCCGGCTCATGCCTATACCAACTCTGAGATCTATGAGCTTTTCAAGCAAGTGAAGATTAATATCCCGTTGGTGGATGCCATCAAGCAAATTCCCAAGTATGCCAAGTTTCTCAAGGACTTATGCACCCAAAAGCGTAAGTCGAATGTGCAAGAGGGTCTTATTGACGAAGCAAGTGAGTTCGATAATTCAAACCAACGTGGCTCCAAAGTATAAAGATCCGGGGTGTCCAACCATTTCTATCACTATCGGGGGCACGAAAAATTGAGAAAGCTCTTCTTGACTTGGGAGCTAGTGTGAATTTGCTTCCGTACTCTATTTAGGAGCAACTTGGTTTGGGGGAAATGAGGCCCACATCGGTTACCCTCCAATTGGCCGATAGAAGCATTCGTGTCCCAAAAGGGATGGTGGAGGACATACTTGTATAAGTGGACAATTTTATCTATCCTGTGGACTTTGTCGTGTTGGATACTTGCCCGGTACCCTCCTCTCAAACATCATCTTCGGTCATACTTGGGCGTCCATTCTTGGCCACTTCCAATGCCGTTATCCATTGCCGAAGCGGTTTGCTCAATCTCACTTTTGGCAACATGAAAATGGAAGTAAATGTGTTTAATATCGGGAGCCAAATGGGGGATGATGAGTGTGTACATGAAGTCAACCTTATCGATTCTTTGGTCCAAGAGCATGTGGACAGCGTTTTGTGCAAGGATCCGTTGGAGGTGTGTCTTACCATCGAAGAAGCGATATTTCTTGAATCACCGGAGGTGGAGTATATGTGTTCCTTGCTTGATGTGGCCGATGTTTGCGGGACGGACTTATGGTCTCCGAAATTTGAAGAGTTGCCTCCTCTCGAGTGCAAGACCCTTCCCTCAAGTGTTCAACCGCCAAAACTCGAGTTGAAGGTTCTCCCGAACACATTGAAGTATGCTTTCTTAGGTGAAAATGAAACCTACCCAGTGGTGATCTCTTCCTCTCTCGACGGTTTGCAAGAATCCCAACTCCTTGTACTTTTGAAGCGGCATACAAAAGCCATTGGTTGGACTATTGCTGATATCAAAGGGATCGATGCCTCAATTTGTTCCCACCATATAGCTCTTGAAGACGATGTCAAACCTTCTCGCCAACCACAGCACCGTTTGAATCCTATCATGAAAGACGTGGTGAAAGCAAACATTTTGAAACTTTTAGATGTGGGGATTATCTATCCGATCGCCGACAGCAAGTGGGTCAGTCCTATCCAGGTGGTTCCCAAGAAATCTAGTGTTACCGTGGTACCCAACTCCAACAATGAATTGGTCCCTATTCGAGTCACTACCGGATGGCGGGTATGTATTGATTATCGGAAGCTTAATGCTAGCACTCGGAAGGACCATTTCCCTCTTCCCTTCATTGATCAAATCCTGGAACGGGTTGCGGGGCACGCCTATTATTGTTTCTTGGACAGCTATTCCGGTTATTATCAAATTGAGGTCGCCTTGGCCGATCAAGAGAAAACGACGTTCACTTGTCCGTTTGGGATGTTCACTTATCGCCGCATGCCATTCAGCTTGTGCAATGCGCCCAAAACCTTCTCACGGTGTATGATGGGCATCTTTAGCGATATGATTGAGAAGATCGTCGAGGTGTTTATGGATGATTTCTCGGTGTTCGGTGACTCATTTGAAGCTTGCTTGGAAATTTTGGAGAAGGTATTGACCAAGGTGTGAAGAGAAGAATTTGATACTTAATTGGGAGAAATGTCACTTCATGGTGACTCATGGCATTGTCTTGGGCCATATTGTATCATCAAGGCCAAAATTGATCTTATCGCCACCCTCCCGACCCCAAAATGTGTTAAGGACATCCGCTCCTTTCTTGGGCATGCCAGTTTTTACCGGCGGTTTATCAAGGATTTCAGTGCCATATCTCGACCCTTGTGCCATCTTCTTTCAAAGGACACACCATTCGAGTGGACCCCGGCTTGTGAAGAAGCGTTCAAGAAATTGAAGTCCAGCCTTATTTCCCCTCCCATTGTGAAAACACCGGACTGGACGTTGCCCTTTGAACTCATGTGTGATGCTATTGATTATGCGGTTGGGGCGGTCCTCGGGCAAAGGAAAGACAAGAATCCCTATGTCATCTATTATGCAAGCAAGACTTTGAACGAAGCTCAAATGAACTATTCCACCACAGAAAAAGAATTGCTTGCCGTCGTCTTTGCCTTAGACAAATTCCCGTCGTATTTGGTGGGATCCCCAATTGTTGTCTACACCGATCACGCTGCTCTGACGTACTTGTTCACGAAGCAAGATGCGAAAGCACGGTTAATCCGGGGGATTTTATTACTTCAAGAGTTCAATATCACAATCAAAGACAAAAAGGGGGTGGAGAATGTTGTGGCTGATCATTTGTCCCGTTTTAAGTTTGAGGATTCCCCTTCAAAGCTCCCCATTGTTGATACATTTCCGGATAAACAGCTTTTTGCCATATCGAGTTGCCTGTGGTATGCTGACATTGTCAATTATCTTGTCACCGGGCGAATTCCACACCATTGGACTCCTCAAGATCGGAGGCTCTTTCTTAGTGAGGTGAAAAGATTCATCTTTAATGATCCTTATTTGTTCAAATATTGCTCGGATCAAATCATTAAGCGGTGTGTACGCGATGAAGATCAACAAGGGATCCTCAACTTTTGTCATTCCGAAGTGTGTGGGGGCCATTTCTCTCATAAAAAGACCACCGCCAAAATTCTTCAATGTGGGTTCTATTGGCCAAACCTTCAGAAGGATGCTTATGCTTTTTGTCGAGCTTGCGAGCAATGCCAAAAACTAGGTGCAGTGACTCGGAGGAACATGATGCCCCTCACCAATATCCTAGTCGTGGAGGTATTCGATTGTTGGGGAATTGACTTTATGGGCCCCTTTTCAAATTCCGATGGCTTCCTTTATATTCTCTTGGCGGTGGACTATGTGTCCAAATGGTTGAAGCCGTTGCTACCCGCACCAATGATTCCAAAGTGGTGGTGAATTTCATTAAAGAGCATATTTTATCGCGGTTTGGGATGGCCCGAGCCATCATAAGCGATCAAGGCACCCACTTTTGCAACCGCTCTTTCGAAGCCCTCATGCGGAAGTACGGGATAACTCACAAGGTTTCCACCGCCTATCATCCACAAACCAACGGCCAAGCCGAGCTCGCCAATCGTGAGGTAAAGCATATCTTAGAAAAAACCGTTAATCAAAACTGGAAGGATTGGTCACAACGTTTGACCGCTGCTTTGTAGGTATACCGGACCACGTATAAGACCGTGTTGGGTGCTTCGCCCTATCGACTTGTCTACGGTAAGGCGTGTCACCTCCCGGTTGAGTTGGAACATAAGGCATATTAGGCAATAAAATCTTTAAACTTTTGGTTGCCCGAAGCCGGCATTCATCGTAAACTCCAACTCACGAACTCAAGGAAATCCGGCGGGATGCGTATGATAACACCAATATTTATAAATCCAAAGTCAAGGAATTTCATGATAAGAATATTCAGAGAAAGAATTTTAAAGTTGGACAAAAAGTGTTGTTGTACAATTCCAAACTCCATGTGTTTCCCGGAAAATTGAGATCCCGTTGGGAGGGTCCTTACCTTGTGCAAACCGTTTTCCCCCATGGGGCAATTGAGGTGGTGAACCTTTCAAATGAGAATGTTTTCAAAGTCATTGGCCAACGGCTTAAACCGTTTTTGGAGAATTTTGCTAGGGATGAGACAACGGAGGATTTAGTCGCTCCAGTTTATGTGGATGATCCGTTGTTTTGAAAAAGTTTGAAAAATGTTTTCACGGGGAGCTTTTGCATACTTCTGGACTTAATTGTTTGGACGGCCCGGCCTCTTCGAGGGTACCCATCATTGACTTGGGTTTATAGCTTTGCACGCCGCTATTCAAATAAGGTTTGTGTACCTAGCTCCGGTTAGTAAGGGAAAATCTTTTGTGGTCCGGTATAGCCACCCATGCTTCGCTTAAGATGTTGTTAACTTGCTTTGCGGCACCTTAAGTGAAACTTAGGGAGAAAAGTAGTACCTGTTTAATCACGTGAGGATTAGGTGGTTGTAAATACCTATTAATAATTTTTGGTGTTGGGCTATCATGAGCCGGCGGGACTAATGTCTTTTGTCTCCTATTAGGTAGTCGGTTCTTAAGTCTTTTGCAGGGCAACATGCTACCGCACCAATCTTGGTAGTTTGGGTCTAAAAGCCGAAGTGAGTGAGGCATTCAAGAGCTCTAAGCAAGGGTGCGACTATGTGCCGCGGTTGTAAGTCCAATAAAGCTCTGGCGATGGCCTTGTGCAACTAGCTTTGGTTTCGAAGGCGGGGCCGAAAGAGTGGGCCTTGGAAGCGGTTCCGATGACGAACGGTGGCAAGGACGCAAAATCCTCCAACTTGATCGAGGTATCGGCTGGTTGACATTTCACCCCGTCGGTACATTTTTGTTCTCCCTCTCCTTATTTTCCGTCTTTTTGCATCGAGGACGTTGCTCATTTCAAGTTGGGGTGGGAGAGTATTTGTCTATACTTTACGTTTTAGGTTTTGCGTAAAAAATTTTAAAATCTTTCCATTTGTGATGTAGTATTGCGTGTTAAGTTACATTGCATATGCTCGTTTTGTAGTCGAAAGTGGCAAAACCACCGGTTTGAATGAACCAAATTTTTGGAAATAACCAACTCATTCCATTAGCATGTTCATGTAGTATGTGGATCGAATTGTTCTAAATGCATTTGAGTCGGTTAAACGCGTTGAGTGGAGGTTCAAATTTTGTTGTATCCCATGTCTTTGAACTCCGTACCCGTAGTTTAGATAAATAATTTTTCTTGTACATACTTGAGTACCTTTTATTTCGGTTATGCATTGCAATGGAGTCGTAGGCGTATTTGGAAGATGATACAAGGCATTCGTTTTATGATTTAACCACATATTTTTACCGTTGTACCATTTTTGTGAACCAAGTCCGGGTCTCCTATCTTTTGTTAAGCCTAAGAAGCCGGACATTTGGAGGGTTGTTTGGAGTGGTGGAATGTTGTGCAGATGATTTGGGAATGAATTGGGTTGTTCGGAACATGATCGAGGAGGTCTTAGCCGAGGTCGGGCCATTTGAATTGGGGACAGTAGCCAGCAGATTCTAGAGAGCACTGGGATCGATCCCCCAGTGCCCAAGGATCGATCGCCCAGTTGACAAACGTGAATCCAGTGAAGCATGGGATCGATCCCCCATGCCCCAGGGTTCAATCCCCAGACGGTTTTTCTGAAAAAAAAAATTTGAACTGTGCAATTTTTGGGAGCCCACTATATAAACCCTTCGCCCCTCTTCTCTCTCTTCCCATGCCTCATACCAGACCAAACCCTTGCTCCCCATAGCCATTCTCTCACCCTTTCACATATATCTCTCTCAAATCTCCACCAAATCCAAAAATTCTTCCACCAATCTTTAAGAAATCTTCAAAGCTTCAAGATCCACCCATCAATTGCAAGGTTTTCTTCCTAAATCAAGGTAACCCACACTCTCTCTCTCCTCTTGTCCGAAAATTCCATATATCTTCCTCGTATTCACGTTTTTCTCACTCATTCCACATAAATCACCCCCAAAACCACCCCAATGGCTAAAGTCTCACTCAAACCCAACCCCCGAACCCTTAATTCGAAAATCCCAGCCCTTCTCACGTGGGTACTCATGTTCCTAGTGGGTTTTGGACTGTTATTGATGGTGGTTGTTGGGATGGCCGGAGGGAAAAAGAAGGTTACCGCGAAAAGGGCTCGGGGCGGTGGTTCGAACCGAGCTAGGGAAATAGAAGAAGAGGAGGAGGAGGTTGATGTGGAAATGGAGGAACCGGAGGGGTCTTAATAAGTCACTCGTAAGAATTGGAAGAGTGGAATGGCCGGGAGGGGGTTTAAGTGCGAACGTCAAGTTGATATCAAGAGTTTGGGCACCGAGCTTCATGGCATCCCACACATCGCCCGTAGAGGTTTGAATTTTTGGTTTAAGGTGTTAAAGGGTTACAATAAGGCGTGTGTGATAGAATTTTATCAAAATATGGTGTCAATTGTTGATGTGCCTGCAAATGAATTGCGTATTGAGTCAACGCTTGACAATGTGTGTGTAGTATTAAACCCGAATGTTATTGCTAAGTATTTGGGTAATACCCGGCCCTCACTCTCAACCATGAATTATCCGCTCCCCGGTGGAGCGTACATTGACTCGGCCATCGTTAACAATGCCCTCTATTCCGATATTAGACTTTACGACGGGCACCACAAACCGGGTTTGTTTAGGGAAGAGTATCGCCTTTTGAATAAGGCTATCCATGTGAATTTATTCCCGAGGGGTTCCGAGCACCATCCGAGGCAAAGGGGAGCGGAGTTGTTGTATGTTTTTGCAAGTGGGGAGTATGTTTTTGATGCCGCCATGTGGATATTCTACCAAGTTCACAATTTTCAAGCTGAGTCCCAGAATTCAACCCAGATGCCGTTCCCATGCATGATAAGTAAGATTTGCAAGAGCCAAAAGGTGAGGGGACAGAGGTTTGCTCAGCTTGAACCACCAAAACCCGGACCTCTTGATGCTTCATACGTAACCAAAAGCAAATCCCAATCCCATGATCCACCGAGCCCAAAAAGGAAAGGCAAGTTTGCTAAAATGATCGAAATGCCCGAGCCCAAAGAAAAGCAAGGCTCGTGGATCAAGAAAATGTTTTGCATGGTTGTTCACTTGGTGAAGGAGAACCAGGAAATGAAAAAAGAGAGGAAGCTGGACCGGAAGATGCTCTCGAGGCAGGCTCACAAAGTGGATTGGTTAGTTGAACAATGTCCTACGGCGAGGGAGTACGTGGCCCCTCCGGAGGTTGAGTCGGAGGATAGTGATGAGAATGGGGATGAGGAAGACGAGGAGTTGAATCCGAGCATGTTCCGAGGCAAGGGTTCCGAGTTCTTTGTTGATCCTGGTGCGAGTGGTGGACAAGGTGATGAGTAGAGTCGGATGGTGGCAGTGGTAGTAGTAGTAGTATCTTGTTTGCTTTTGTCTTTTGGAGTCGGAGGTAGTGTCGGTGTGTCTTTTTTTATCGAGTTCGTCTGTCTTTCATTTAGTAGTTTCCGTTTGTTGGTTGATAGCATGATGAGCAGGGTAGTTTTAGGTTATGGTTTCCGATCATGAGGTAGTTGTTTCCCAAGCTAGTATAGACCGGCAACCATTTTGTCTAACCTATTCCTTGTAACCCGTAACTCATTAAAAGCTAATTCAAGTCCTTAGTTGATTCCTAGTACGCCTACGTTTTCCATGCTATGCATTCTTGAAAGCTTGTGGTACTTAGTATGTCTTGTCGTGCTTTCTCTTTAGTATTTTGTACATTTTGAGCTCTCACTTCATTGCAAGCAAATTTGTTGAATGCCATGCGTAACTTTTTGTTTCGGTTATTGCATACACCTTTTGTGCTTGATCATGGGATATATTTTGCTCCACTTTAGTGATTTCTTTGTTGAGCGTTGCCCTTGTGAGTTTTGGAACCGAGGCTCGGTGTGTTTAACTTACTCACATGTTTCTTTAACAAAGTTTGTGAACCATGGTACTTGTCATGCTAGAGGAGTGAGTTGTGACCCTTCGTGGGAGAAAATTTTTAGACTTTTGCCGCTTCGGAAAGTGTTGAGCATATGTTCTGTATCTTATCTTAGTTGGGAAGATTGTATAGTTTTTAGCAGCTTCTTTTTGTCGTTTACTCGGGGCAAGTAAAGTCCTAGTTGGGGGGTGTGATAAGCCCTCAAAAGTGTAAATCATAGGGCTTATCTATCCCGCTTTTTGGTGCCTACAAGCGTTCAATACTCAGTTTTGTTTGTCATTGCGCACAAAGTTTGCTTTTGTTGAGAAACAGGTTTTTTGGAGCGAATGTGGGTGAATTCCAAGGTTTCCAAGAATCCCCGAAGGAGTCCGATGTACTTGATGTGCGTGAAGAGCTTCGAGAGATCATTCCGGGTCCTAAACGAAGTGTCCTTAGCAATGGAAGAAGACCCGGAACAGCCAAGAGTCGACAGCAACCAGCAGCACAATCTAGAGGCCACAGGGATCGATCCCCCTCTGACTAGGGATCGATCCCCCTCTGACTAGGGATCGATCCCCCATCGCAACAGAACAATCCGGTGGCATCAGGGATCGATCCCCCTCTGACCAGGGATCGATCCCTCACTCCTGCGCAGGCATTTCAGTGGCATTTTTGTAAATCTTTTGTGAAGGGGGTATATATACCAACCCTTGCCCGAATTGTAGGGCACTTTTACTTTTGCACTTTCTCTCTCTACCTCCATTAATGGAGCTCCAACCTCTCTCCTCATTCATGTCTTCTTGAGTGATTTAAACGATCCGTTCAATTTCGGAGCTTTACGCCTTCATTAAAGTTGTAGAGAATTCTCTCCTATTCAAGGATCTTGTATTTACTTTAAGTTTAATCAAAGCTTGGTATTTTCCTTACCTTCCCTCTAGCTCATTTCATGTTTACTTTAAGTATGAGTGAGTAGTGTAGTGGGGTTAGGTTGTGGGATGGTTAGCATCCCGTGACCGAGGGTGTGGCTTGATATTCTCTTTTTAAATCTCGTTTTCTAGCTTAAACAAGGCTTTGGACTGATTTTATGTATCGAAACGTAGAGGTGTTAATCTCTTTGATCAAGCGCAGCAAGGGTTAAGCTACTTGTCACGTTTGACGCGTAGAGCCATGTCCCTCTTTGTGTTTGTCCAAATGTACCAAAAGAGTCCGAATCTTGTTTAACACCTTTGTCAAGAAAAGAGAATAATCCAACTCGTCCTTGTGTTGTGGGTGCTAACTATCCCTAGACCTAACCTTTAGTTTAATCTCCAGTTTAGAAGCCGTAGTTAGGTTAAGTAGCCAGTTAACTAAATTGATCAGTTGGCCGTCTCAACGCCAAAGTTTGGTTGGCAGTCCTAACGCCAAAAACTCTACACAAGCTAATCTCCAAATCGAACTATGGATGCGCTCCCTGTGGAAACGACCCCGGACTTCCGGGTATTATTATCCTTTCAACCGACCTACCCCTACGCTTGGGGTATTCTTATTTCGTCACACATTAAGGTCGCAAGTACTTTAACATCACATGGCGTCTATTTTTTTTTTATGGCGTAAAAACCACCCTATGGGAGGGCCACATTGGACCCACATATGCAATATAAACCTACGGGAAATTAGTGCAACAACGTATCGCCATGGGTCCCCACTTAGAACCCGAGTGTTTTTAAGGGGTATCGAACCCTTTCATGTTGCAGGCGCAGATCCGTCCTTACCAATGGAGCAACCCAGGTGTGGGTTGGAGTCTATTCCTTATAATCTCGAGATGATTTATATGCTCCATACACTTAATTGAAAATAGTACTGGAGTAGTAAAAAAATCAAATCCTTTTCCATCCGATTTTTTGTTAATGAGTTATCGTGGGTTTTCAAGCGCGGGATTGTTAGAACTGTGGCTCATATGTTCAATATGAAGAGATACGAAGAAGTTCTAGAAAGAAGGCCAGATGCCGGAGCAGAGCGGAGCGGAACAAGTGGAGCGAAGCGCTGATGTTGCTGTGTTCACTACTGATTTCTCTCGAAACTCTCGTTACAATCTTACTCTAGGGGAAAGAAACCCTAGAACTGAAGGAAGTCACTGTAGCCCTTCTGACGTATAATCAACGCAAGCAACAAACAGAATCAATGCAGGGTGAAGGTCTGGTGGTTAAAGGGTACGTGGATCGTGGCAGAAAGAAGGACATGGGTAAATCAGATTCGGGGCGTGGGAGGTCTCAGTCCAAGAACAGGTCCGAGGGCACGTTTGAGTTCAAGTGTTACAGGTGTCATGAACCGAGGCACATGAAGAAAGATTGTCCGCAAAAGGGAAAGGGAATTGACTGGAAGAAGAAGGGAAAGGCAGGAGAGAGGAAAGATGGGTCATCAAATTCTGCGAATCTTGTAGAGCAGGAATCTGATGATGGAGACATGCTTTCGGTTTCAGCGACTTCTGATCACCTGGCAGACTCATGGATTCTGGATTCAGCATGCTCGTTTCATGTGACACCTAATAGGGAATGGTTTGACACCTACAGGTCAGTGAATTGTGGTAATGTTCGAATGGGTAATGATGCATCTTGTCAAGTCATTGGAATAGGCACAATTAAGATCAGAATGTTTGATGGTGTTGTAAGAACCTTAAGTGATGTTAGGCATGCTCCAGATTTGAGGAAAAATTTAATTCGTTGGGAACTTTAGACTCTAATGGCTGTGAGTATAAAACTGGAGGTGGAGTCATGAAGGTAACGAAGGGTGCTTTGGTGATAATGAAGGGTATTAAGATTCCTGGTAATATCTATCATTTGATAGGAACTACAGTTGTAGGTGGAGTTGCTGCTGTCACTATAACTGATGATACTTTCTTATGGCGTATGCGGTTGGGACATATGGGGGAACATGGGATGCTAGAGTTACACAAGAGGGACCTGCTGAAGGGAGTGAGGGACCTGCTGAAGGGAGTGAAATCGTGCAAGTTAGATTTTTGCAAGTTTTGTGTACTGGGGGGAAGCAGTGTAAAGTGCAGTTTAGGGATGCAACTCACCAAACAAAGGAAATTCTTGACTACATTCATTCAGATGTTTGGGGACCAGTGAGGGTAGCTTCGAAAGGAGGATCTCTGTACTTCATGACCTTTATCGATGATTTTTTTAGAAAAGTTTGGGTGTACTTCATGACACACAAGTCTGAAGTCTTTGAGAAATTCAGGGTGTGGAAAGCTGAAGTAGAAAACCAAACAGGGAAACGGATAAAGTGCCTCAGAATAGATAATGGGAAAGAGTTTAAGAATGGGCCTTTTCTGAAGTTTTATGAGGAGCATGGGATTCTGCGACACTTTACAATTCGAAAGACACCTCAGCAGAATGGGGTGGCAGAAAGGATGAACAGAATCATAGCAGAAAGAGCACGGTGTATCAGATTGAATGCAGGGCTTCCGAAGGTTTTTTGAGCAGAGGCAGTGAGTATGGCATGTTTCATTATTGGGCAGAGGCAGTGAGTATGGCATGTTTCATTATCAACAGGTCGCCGAGTACTGCTCTGGGTGGAAAGGTAGCGGAAGAGGTGTGGACAGAAAAGGAGGTAGACTATTCAGTTCTGAAGATCTTTGGGTGTCCAGCCTATGTTCATGTTCCTAGTGATGAGAGGTCAAAGCTTGATGCAAAGTCCAAACAATGTATCTTTCTTGGGTATGAGAAAGGGGTTAAGGGATATAAGCTTTGGGATCCAGAATCAAAGAAAGTAGTGTTCAGCAGGGATGTGGTGTTGATGAGACTTCTATGGTCAAGGCACATCAAGATGTTCAGAAAACTAAGACAGGGGAAAATAGCAGCAAGCAGCAGAGTGTACAGGTTGAGCTGGAAAGTGTTGACATAAGTTTGCAGCCAGAGGAATAGCTTGATCAGCAGCAGGAGGAAAGTATAGCCATAGGGAGACCCAGGCGCACTATCAAACCACCGGTAAGGTATGGGTTTGAGGATATGGTTTCTTATGCATTATCGACCACCAGTGGGGATCCGTCTACTTTTCAGGATGCTATCACTAGTCCTGAAAGGGACAGATGGATGGAAGCCATGGTGGAAGAGATGGAGTCATTGCAGAAGAACAAGACTTGGAAGTTGATAGAATTGCCCGAGGGAAAGAAGACAGTGGGTTGCAAGTGGGTATACAAGAAGAAAGAGGTTGTGTCAGAAAAGGAAAGGGAGAGGTTCAAGGCTCGATTGGTGGCAAAGGGATACTCGCAGAGGAAGGGGATTGATTATGATGAAGTCTTTTCTCCAGTGGTGAGGCATACTTCAATCAGGATGATCTTGGCATTGGTGGCTAGCTATGATCTGGAGTTAGAGCAGCTGGATGTGAAAACAGCCTTTCTCCATGGTGATTTGGAGGAAGTCATTTACATAGAGCAGCCTGAGGGGTTCAAGCAGCCAGAGACTGAGCACCTTGTTTGTAGGTTGTATAAGTCACTTTATGGACTTAAACAGTCTCCAAGACAATGGTACAAGAGGTTTAACTCGTTCATGATCCGGATTGGGTCCACACGCTGTGAGTATGATTGTTGTGTTTATGTTCAGAGTCTTGATGATGGTTCCTATATTTTTCTGTTACTTTATGTTGATGATATGCTTATTGCTGCGAAACGTATAGTTGAAATCAACAGGTTGAAGGCTTTGCTGGGTAAGGAGTTTGATATGAAGGATTTGGATGCTGCTAGGAAAATACTTGGAATGGAGATACATATGAATAGGTCAGCTGGAAAGTTGTGGTTGTCCCAAAAGGGCTATGTGATGAAAGTGTTGGAAAGGTTTAGTATGGCTAATGCTAAACCGGTCAGCACTCCTTTGGCTAGTCATTTCAGGTTGTCTGCAGCACAGTGTCCAGAGTCTGCTGAGGAAATTTAGGACATGTCAAACGTGCCTTATGCGAGTGCAGTTGGTTGCTTGATGTATGCGATGGTGTGTACAAGACCCGATTTGGCACATGCAGTCAGCACAGTCAGTAAGTACATGGCAAATCCAGGCAGAGAGCATTGGAAGGCGATCAAGTGCATTTTCAGATACTTAAGAGGTACTTCAGACCATGGGATTTTGTTTGCTAGGCAACAGGGTTAGATTTCAGTTATGGGGTATGTGAATGCGGATTATGCTGGAGGAGTGGATGACAGAAGGTCTACTACAGGGTATGTGTTTACACTGGCAAGTGGGCCGATTTGTTGGAGATTCATGGTACAACCCCTAGTGGCGTTATATACTACAGAGTCTGAATACATGGCAGTGACTGAGGCTGGTAAGGAAGCATTGTGGTTGAAGGGGTTCGTGAAAGAGCTGGGCATTGATCAAGGTGGAGTTCAGTTGTATTGTGATAGTCAGAGTGCCATTTATTTGGCGAAGCACTAGGTGTATCATGCAAGGACCAAGCATATTGATGTGAGATTTCGCAAGGTGAGAGAGTTAATTGCTATGGGAGATGTGATATTGGAAAAAGTGCATACTTCTGAGAATGCAGCTAATATGTTGACAAAGACTATGACCGCGGACAAGTTCAAGCATTGTTTGGACTTGGTTAATGTCTCCAGGTGCTAGAACAAGGGAGGCACCCCCCAATCCACTGGATGGTGATGGTTATCTTCTGAAGGGGCGAGAGTATATTCGCCAAGGTGGAGATTGTTAGAACTGTGGCTCATGTGTTCAATATGAAGAGATACGAAGAAGTTCTAGAAAGAAGGCCTAGGCGTTCCGTAATTGTTGCCCCCCGCGGTACGGTACGGTTCAATCCGTACAGGGGTATTTTTGGGATACAGACCAAATACCATATTAGGGTTAGAATAGAGTCGGTATAAATACTCTATGTTGTAAACCCTAGTTCATAACTGTGATAATAAAAAGAACAGCTGCTCTCGCTCTCGTGGACGTACCCGATTTTGGGAAACCACGTATATTGTTGTGTCGATTTCTTTACTGTTTTATACTCGTAAATCGTGTATGTGTGAGTTGCGATCCTAACAGGAAATCTAATCTACGATTTTCCCCTAATTATAATTCTCCACATCAAAAATACACACGTACCGGTGCATGCAGTTGCATGAATTATCACGCAGAAAAATACTCCTATGTTGGATCATGCCACGAGTTTTTTCCTTATTTTCTCGGGAGTAGTATTTTGAAACAATAATAAGAGGAAAAAAGGCCAAGAGAGGAAAGCTGCAGCTAGTGGTAAGCACACATGCCAACAATAAAGAGCCCGTTCAAGAATATTTTTTAAAAAAATAAGTACTTATTTCACATTTTCAAACTCAAAAATAATATAAATGAAAAATAATTTTTTAATTTTTTTTGTACTGTATTAAAGATTTCAATGAAATCTTTCAAACAAGATCCATATTGTATATTTTTAGATTTCAATAAGCCCATCATTTTTTAACTTAAAATTACTTTCTTAAAAAATAAGTACTTATTTGACGTTCGAGAACGAGACCTAAGTTAGTAATTAATCACACAGGACACTAGTTAGTTGTATCGTGACGTACGGTCTATTATTTTGGGTCCTCGTCTCATGTGAGAGATGCTTAAGTTGGTGTTTGTCATTTTACAATTGAATCCACATAACATATTAAGCGTTTGGGCCCGTTTGACGCATTGAACAAATTTTTTTTAGGTAGTCTCAACAATTAGTAGAGGAAACTTGTAACGACCCGAATTTCGGGCCGTTTTTTTTCGAATAAAATATAGACTTTCGTACCAAATTGTAATTATTTATACGTTTAATACGTCGTAGCGATAATAAAATTAGGTTTATTTCGAAACGTTTAAAATTTAATAAATTTTGAATCTTTTAAAAACTAATATTATATTTATTATTATTAGATATTTTGTGATATTTACTCATATCTATATAAATATATATATACACATACATCTCTCTCCCACCTCTCACCATCACCAACCCCACCACCTCACCTCTCCCTTTCTCTCTCTGCCGTGTCCCTCTTTTCTCTCTCTCTCTCTCTCTCTCTCTCTCTCTCTCTCTCTCTCTTGCTCTCTCTCGGTTCTCCCTCTCTCTCCCATGCTTGGTCCCCAAGTTTCCACCAAGCCACCCACCACCACACCAACCCACCTTGTTGGCTCCCTCTCCATCAGCCACCTCCTCTCCCTCTCCCAGCCATGCTTTCGCTTGCTCCCTCTCTCTCTCTCTGTCCCGTACTCTCTCTCTCCTCCATTATCCTTGACCTCCACACCACCCACCCTTATAAATACCCCTCCTTGCCACCCTCCAACACACACAACCCACCACCATCTCTGGAAACAGTGGAGAAGAAAGAAAGAGAGAGAAAGGTTGGAGTTTTCGTCCATGGGGGTCTAGAGAGAGAAAGGAAGTGGGTTTCGATCGTAACGACGTGTTCCAGTCGTCTTCCTCGTTTTACCGAAAACGCTCCGTTTACGTTTCGAGCTCGTGCAACCGAAACTAAGGTAGATAAACCCTTACACTACCATCTCCTAAGTATATTTAAGTGTTTTGAACATTACCCGTGGTCCCTAGAAGGCCCCATGCATCAAAACAAGGCGATAGAAAAATCTGCAGAAAACCAGTCCGAACCATGCGGCCACGACGTCTAACCTTGCGGCCGCAAACTATGACTTCGTTTGACCTTGCGGCTGGAGGCCTTCATCAGACGTTGCGGCTGGACCATTATAACCTAGCGGCCGCAAACTTCGACCTTGCGGTCAGAGCTCACCTTGCGGCCAGAAAACTATTTCATGTATTTTTCGTTTCCGGACCTTTCAACACATTCCGGAGGACCCCGGGCATAGTTTTATGAACCATTTTAACCCCCGACCACGATTTTATTAATTTTGGTATGAATTTAACAAGCTAGAATGAAAAAAATAGGTTTACGGATCAAAACCCAGCAAACCAAAATGTTTACTCTGTTTTCCGAAACTTAACTGTAAAATATTACTGTTCATAGCCGTTCTTTTTGAAAAATAGACACTAGAATTGCACCTACCCCCTTCTAGTTTGACCAGTATGTTGAGTTTGGTCCAAATATATTAATATCATATCATAACTAGTCCCTCGGTTTATAGAAATGATAATTATTCTAATAAACGATTAGCACACTACAGTAATAAAATAAATATTAATTATGATTGTAATCCTTTTATACATAAATGAATTACATTACCTTTATTTTGGTTAATAACTAAACCAATCTTTTTAGAGTTAATAAAAAATACTTGTTCATTAAAAGAAATTTAAGGACATCGGTCCAATCATAAAATATTAATTGTTTTACTTATCTGCATTTTATTAATTGCTATACTTACTACAGCATGTGATAAGTTAATGTTATTATTGATAAATGACGTCGGATATGCTTTCTTACTACGTTGTGAGTTGAATTGAGACATGGACACTATTGTATGATCGAGTTACTGCTTTACATGCATTGTATTTACTTTAAAGTTTCGGTGATGCTGTGTTTGATAAGATCGGACTTAGATCACTGGGTTGGTGTACGTTGTGGATCATCTAGACGATATTAAGTAAAGGATGAATTGAAAAATGATTTGAGTTAAGTTTTGGAGATGGGTGCGAATAGGGGCCCAGTCTCATGTTAAGATGGGTGCTAACAGGGGCCCAGTCTTGTATTAAGATGGGTGCGAACAGGGGACCAGTCTTGTATGAGGATGGATGCGAACAGGGGTCCAGTCCTGTGTTAATAAATGTTTACGGGGACCGAATTATTTCAATAATTACGGCAATTCTAACTGATGATACGCCATGGGCTGTTCCAAAGGGTAATCGTGCCCTTGCTATGGCCTTAAATGGAACATATCCATTTAGGACCCCGCATGCAGGACAGGCAAGGGGGGATTGTCCCATAACACGGTCATAGTTAGTAATTGGGGAGGATTGATCTTGTGGAGAAGATCATAGATTTCACATAAGGTAATGGATAGTAAGAAAAGGATTATGTGATATATTCTGCAATTCTTGTATTTCGATTATTGAATTATCTGCTAACTGTAAAGTAAGGGGTTAGTAGGGTAAGGGTTTTATCTTCTGAGTTTCGACTCACGGCGTTTTAAAACGCTAGGTACAGAAGAAGAGCAATGCAATCACCCAGAAGAACGATACACCACTGAAGGCCTCCCGGTCCAAGAAGGGGAGTTTGTCGAGCCGTGGACCAACTATTATTAGGAAATGCTCTGATGTAATTTAAATTCCAAAAAGTGCTTGCACATCTGTCGAACTTTGTTTATTTGATATTTTGTAAAGACCAAATATGGTCAACGTAAGTTTTTAATATTAAGACTTCCGCTGTTGAAACTCTGTTTTTGATATTAAAGTTCTTTATAATGTTTTTGGAATTATTAAATCAAGTGAAAATAATTTAATTAACGTGTCCGAAAATCGGGGCGTTACAAAACTAAACAAATGTGTGTGGTGATGTTAACCTTACACAATTGAAGCGCAGAGGAATTAATATGCTTCAAGCTTTTCACGATTGATGAAGGCCCGCTCTACAAGCACCGACTACGTACACGTACACCGTCTTCGATTCTCGCCGGGTAAAGGAGACAACTAGAGTCTGCTCTTGATATCCACACCGCAAATCCTAAGGTTCTTACGGAAACCCTAGAAAGAGATTTGACAGGAAAATTTTTCTAGAGGAGAAAGAGAGATGGAACTCTAACTCTTCCGTATTGTGTATCTCTCCAAATATCTCCAGGACTATATTTATAGATTAAAGTCCAAGAGTTCAAAGTCTCCTAATAGATATAAGTGATCTATTATCTTTGAACTCTTCTAACAGATGAAAAGAGTTGGACCACCACGTAACAATGCAATTGAATGATTTTTCTCCAATTCCCTTAAAATTCCTTCCCCCCTTTTTTTCACCCTCTCCCCACACACACACTCTCTCTCTCACACCAAATTTTCCAAAATTAAAAGAAAACAAAAAATCTAGAAATTGGGATTGGGGTTTGGATGCTTTTAAAAACAAAACACATTTGCTTAGTTGATTAATTGTTTTTTTTTTAATCGATAGAAGAGATCATTTTACATCAGATATGAAATACAGAGTACAAATTAACCCGAGACACTATATCAATTGTGAGAATCTACGAGACAACCAAATCCAACAATTCAACCAATGCAAGAAATAAGCCCATTATAGGGTATAAACAAAGAAACAAAGAAAAGCCCTATAAGGAAAGAACACCAACACACAGACGAGGGAGACTCAAACTTCTGACCTCCTAGTAAAATGAAAGAGTCATGGTCAACTGAGCTAGCCCCAATTTAGTTGATCGATTGATTGATACTCTTCACCCGTCTTCCTTGCTACACTTTCACCCCCCCCCCCCCCCCCCCCCCCCCCTTTCTATTTTTTCTCTTTATTTCCTTTTCTTTCTTTCCAGTGTGAATATTTTTTTTCCTTTTTAAAATTTTCAATTATTTTCTTTATTTGTCTCTTTTCCCATTTACATCCCTTCTTTTTTTTTTTTTGGTTAACTCAAATTCTAATTTCAATTAAAATTGACTTTATACTTAATAAATTTATATAATTTTAATTAGTTAATTAATTTGTCTTAACAATGAATAATAAAAATAACTTCTTCTAATTGAACAATAATAAATTTAAACAAAATTTCATTTTATTATAATTGAGTAGATATTGTCAAAACATGAAAATACATAAAAACACAAATTCAAATCAATATCTCCTCCAAATGCTACTCCCGGCATGTTTATACCCATTACTTCGTACCACAATAGCAAACATGTTCCATAACTGGCAGCCCATCCTATAGCTTCGTCCATGCATTCTCCTCCCACCATGTTGGAATGGGTGGTACAGGGTAATGAGGTTGTAAGAAAGCTTGCACGAAGTGATCGTTATTAACACGAGCAATAGCAATTTCCCGGCGGTATTCTACTAGAACTGGAGGGGACCTCAATGGCAAATGAGTAAAACAACCGTAAACATTCTTATCAAATGTATGCAGTACAAGGTTGTACCTTGTTGCGATGACAATTCCTAAAGTCATAGCCTCCATCCAATGTTCCTTTGGTGCCGTAGGCCCGAACCAATTCAGTAAGATTAGTAGATTCTTTGTCCAATCATTTACTGGATAAATCGCATTGTAGAAACCATAATTTTGTTGAATATCTTCAATAAGCTCCTTTCGTACTTGATTCTAACCATTTTCACTATACCCGATATGTGCAGCTATCGCCCTGAATCCACAATGACCATCACCAAGTACATCAACAGTGTGGAAAATATAACACTGATAAGCCTGAGGTAATCGCTGAATGTAGCAATTAGGAATAGGTGGAACTGTAAATTAAGTGTTGCGAACCCCCGAACCCCTCTCACGTCTCCCTCTCCCTCTCACTCTCACTCGCGATGTTGCAGTCCTTGATCCTGAAGTGGATGCTTCTAAGAAAGAAGATATGCGACGTGTACTTTGTTCATCTCTACCTGCAGGTCGACCTCTATGTTCTGTGTTGTACGATGGAGGTCGAATTGTGTTATGAGCTGGATCTACCAAATCGATAATCCTATCTATGATATGCTCTCGCATATGTGGATCCATCCCATCTAATATCTCAACGACTTGAGATGTCCTGTCAAGTCGTGTTCCGTCCTCATTAAACTCGGTTGCGTGCATAGACAACCTAGTCCAATGAGCGTGGATACTGCATAGTGGAATTGGAGTTGAAATGAAACGATAATATGCAAGATCGTGCATGTTATCGGTCACTACGAACATCATTCTCAAATGACCAACTATCTGAAATTGAAAAGTTGCAGTCATCCATTGTTCCGCCCCGAATTTTCCGCTACAGCGTTCCTAAAAAATTTTGTGTACACAGTCTGTAAGGAAAGCCTAAGTAAGCATGCTACTAATCAAATTTTGTGGATTATGTTTGACATAGAAATAACCAGGAAAGTCCCAAGTCGAACGAGTCTAGTTAGAATCACAATTCCTTCCTTAGTCGGCACGAAGCCAGACTTGTTGACAAACTTTCGAGGGTGTTAGCCTCGGGTTACTCCATAGTCGTAAAAACCATAGTCATAAAAACAATCGTAAAGCATAGTGCCACATGGACGAACACCTTTGGAGTGGAAACCACTTATGCTTTAGACCAACACTTTTAGTAGAATAAGTTTGCTAGCTATTTTTAGTATTTTAACTTAACATGCATTTTTAAACACAAAAAGAAAATATAACTAAAATTTTTACTAGAAAATGTGACTAGAAATATTTTACCGTTCTTCTTAGCAGATAGTATGGCTACTGAAAAGAAATTACGTCGACTTGCGAAAGGTGAATGTGGCTATCGAACAAAGTGACTTCTTACAGTAAGCTTACGATAGCTTCGAAAGAAAAAAGAAAGACTTTCTTTCTCTCTCGAAACTAAATATTGACTAAACTACTAAATTTTTTGGATCGAGAGGCTGGTCGGGTGGTGGTTTGATGGCAGCCTTGGGTTGAGTTTGTTGAAGAATTCAAGAATACCAAGAATAAAGTAAGAACAACAAACAAACACAAGGTTAATAGAGAGAAAAGTTGAAGAGATTTAAGGTGTGAGTTGAATGGCTTGACAAAGGGTCTTATTTATAGGAAAATGAGGACCTCTCTCCCCAATGGCGGGCCCCCTCCATATATTTGCTCCATGGTCATGTCCAATCCAATCTTAAGCTTGCTATACCTAGAAAATCTAGGAAAGACTACTTGTAAGACAATTAATAGGTTCAAGTCTAATTCTAGACTTTGTAAAATAATTGAGAAAAAAAAAGTGTTTCAATTGATCATATTTATCCGACTATTTTTTTTCTTTTATATAGATTTAAAAATATAGTTACAAAAATAAATGTTTCAATTTTCAATCCGTTTGAACTGGTGCAAAGATGTTATTTTTCTGATCATTTCATCATAAATGGTCGTAGTAAATTGTAGACTCTAAGGGCTTTCAATGGACACCCTAAGAGAGTTTTAAAACTAAATAATGAATTTAAGGGTGTTTGTTAAAAGGTCTCAGAGCAAAAAATTCATTATGGCCATTTAAAATAAAATGATAAAAAATACGATTTTTGCCCGGTTCAACTGAATTGAAAATTAAAGTAATAAATTCTTGAATTATATTTTTTAATATAAAAGGGTGTATTTATAGAAATTAAATAAGTAAGATAAAAAAAATTAAATAAAGAAAAAAATTAAAAACTGGAGGTGTTTTAAGGGGGGAGTGGGGGCCGGCTGATAATCCAGGTTTTGAGAGGGAGCCGGGTTTTGAGAGAGGGGGGGGGGGGGGGGGCGGATTTGAAGAGAGAGAGAGGGGGAGGGCGGGGGTATTAAGGGAAAAAGAGGTGTGGGGTCCGGGGCGCGGGGGGAAAGCAATTTACAGAGAGGGGGAGGGCGGGGGTATTAAGGGAAAAAGAGGTGTGGGGTCCGGGGCGCGGGGGGAAAGCAATTTACGCTACACTTTCATAGCATAGTTAATCAATCAGTTGTTTGATTGATTGATACCTTTCATCTGTAGATATTGTTGAAGAAGTATTTAAGAGCAAGACAAATCCAACAGTTGGCGATCGAGTGGTGTATATATCACACAGGACAGACTAATTGAGTTGCCGGTACCATTAGATAGATTTCGAATCCAAATCTTACACCTCTAGTTGAACGACTTCAGATCACAAAATCTAGATAAAAGAAAAAGAAGAAGAAGAAGAAGAAGAAAGCAGTGACACACCATAATCGAAATTAAGAAAATACAGAAACGACTCAAGGCACTTTAAAAATGTTTATTGAATATAAACCGCCTGAAGGCACAATTGAGATTTTTTTTTTTTTTTTTGGTTGGTGATTTCAGAAATAGATAGATGTATGTATTGGTATGTATATATAATGAGGATGTATGGAGAGAGAGAGGGGGGAAAATGGAGAGGGAAATTGGGGTTTTGGATATGAAATAGACCAGGGCAAAATTGGTGTTTCTGTGTGTGTGTGTGTAGTATTTTGTAATAATAATACAGTAAAAAGGGTATAAAACAAATATAAAGGATAGTTATATTTTGTTAGTTATTGACTAATTACTGTACTTATTTTTGGCGCGTAACCTTGTTTTTTTTTTTTTTTTGATCCGCGCGCGTACCCTTGTTGTACATGCTGTGTGTGTGTGTGTTTCCCTTACTCGTATTCCAAATCTGCACCCGGAGATTGAACCTGGCCCACGAAGCCCAACGACCGACCACAGGCCTCAGTACAGAAAAACCCATTAAACCTTGAAATGTGCGCTTTGTAGCTGGAATCATACACAAACACTTACACACATACTCACAATATTAGTGGACCCCAACATACGCTGCACGCCCCTATTATGAGTGTATGTATGTGTAAGTATTTGTGGTAGCATTGTTGTTATACAAGTGTCTCTGACAGTTGGATCAAATGGATCGAATTTCACTATTTGGATTTGAATTGCATCGGATCGAATTAGCTTGATCGAACATTGATAGACACATGATTAAACTAGATTTGTACAAAATTAGGTTGAAAAATAATAATTCAAAACTTAAATTTTTTCTTTGTATTTTACAAATCTGCTTTGATCATGTACTAGTCTACCTATCGATGTTCGCTCAAGGTGATCGTTTGCGTGGATGACATACTCAATGAGCTTTACAAAATGAACGATTTCGATCATTGTTTTGGGCCTTGGAGGGACCCAAAACTGGACCGAATTAGACATTAAAAAAACTGGATTGGACCTCAGCCCCAGGCTTGTTCCAAGGGCAAGGCCTGAGAGGCCTAGGCTTGGGGCCCAAAAAGAGGGGCCCCCGTTGAGGGTTGTTACATATGGGGAAAATGACAGCCCATGATGTGTTTTGATAATTAATACTTTCCAATGGCATTTTCAGCATTAACAAATGTTCTCAGCATGTTATTGGCGAGTATTAATTATCAGAACACATTTTTGGCTGTCATTTTCTCATATATATTATTTGTTCACAATATGAATCTAACAACACTTCTTAGTTCGCTGGTAAGATGAGGAGCCTTGACACTTCTTTTTTAAGTTTTATTTGTCAAAAAACAGTCTTGGGGAGGAATATGTTGTTGCTGGGATTTGATCTTGGGTCTAATATTTCTCTCAAGAAACACCCAAACCACTAAACCAACTCATTTTTTGCTTGAAATGTGGTGTAATATTTTTATATATGGAAATATTTTCTTATGATATTGTAATTGTGAAAAAAATTTAAGGCCCCATTTGATAATTTGACCTTGGGTCACTAAATACCTTCGGCCAACCCTGCTCAACCCTCATGTACCGGGGCACCAAATAATCACTCATAATCTACATGGGCTTGTAAATGAGCAACTTGAGTTATTGACAATTGACGATAGGAAAAAGAAGTTATTGACAAAGAAAATTGATCCTCTCCCATTGTAGTCATAGAAGAATTTTTGAACAAATCTCAACTATTCGTTACAGTAAATGGATAGTCCAAAGTGGACCGTTCCTTCCCTGTCCAAAACTACGACTGGGAGGAGCCGGATCCATTGACAAATGAGCACTTGAATCATTGACGGGGCCCAATCATTGATTCCCGATTCCAAAACTGAACAAGTCAAATGCATTAGAGGACCTGGACAAACTATTTTCCTTTTTCTTTACACTTCTTGACACTTCTCCATTTCATCTGCCGAAGGGCAGGTAGATTGACCCCATCGAAAAAGGAGAAATATTGTGTTTTGTTTTGACTTTAATAGGGATAGAAAAATTGACTTTCTCAAATTAATTGAGTTGCGCGTAAACTTGCCCGATCACCTGAGTTATAAGTAAAGGACAAAAACAGGGAGGAATGACAGGTAATAAGGGATTAAAAAAACAGACTTGGCCAACCCTGTGATGTCCTTGAAAGCAAATTGACCAATTCTCCAAATATAGAGATACATTCATAAATTCATATATAGTACATTAAAAAGAATGTATATTTCAAGATCAGGTTTTTGACTTCTAATTGATGGCTACAAGTTATTGGTAGGATGACTAGAGAACTAGTCCAAATAATTTTACTGGCTAATTTAAGAGATTCCACCACAGTAAAAAAAAAAAAAAAAAGTCGTCCTTTAGCTATTGGTAATTGTAATATTAAGGAACGACAACTAGCTCATCTGTTAAATAGTGGCGGAGCCACTCTAGGGCCAACCGGGCACGGCCTCTCATGCACTGAACTTTTTATTTTTTTGCTTGAAATTGGCAGTTTAGTTATACCAAAAATTTAAGCACTTGTTTGAATTGTTACAAAAATAAGCCCCACAAAATTAATCAATGTTTGTGTTCATCGAAGTAAAGATTCAGTGTGGACTTTTCCAAAATTGAGTAATTGTCACCCTGTATGGACCGTTAGTAATGTTCACCTAGTGCTTAGATACGTGGGTGAACAAAATAGTACTCCAAAACCTGCAAAATCTCCTTTGTAACATGATCTAACAACCAAAACGAAAACCATTGCCGCATAGCCAACAACCATCAAGTCATGGGTCGGTGGAATGTTGTTGGGGATTGGCTATTGTTTTGATAATTTTAATGTAGTGATGCTCGCAAGCGCACAAATCTTATATGGTATAGAGTCTATAGACGCGGTAAATGTGAGTTCGAATTCAAAGGATTATTACGGATGGAACGTAGTTGATCACTAAGGGTCTATTTCAAAAACCTTCTTAAAAAATAAGCAGCTTATTTCACATTTTCAAACTCAAAAATAATGTAAATAAAAAATTAAAAAATTATTTCTTTTTCACCGTATAAAAGATCTCGATAAGATCTATAAAACAAGATCCATAGTGATAGAAAAATTATTGGCGTAAACACATAATTTTTGAGCTTGAAATTGCCTTCTTAAAAAATAAGGAACTTTTTCGTGTTGCAGAATGGAGCCTAAGTACCCAAAAAAAAAATTAAAAGAAACAACCAAATTAAAAGCTTTACGCTACAGCTTTTTACGTAAAAACAATAAAAAGCTTCAAGGATGCACTTCCAAGTCTTGAACTCTAGACCTGGGCTGTTTGATAAAACTGAAAACTGAAACTGAAAGCTGAAAAGTTAAGTACTGAAAGCTGAATGCTGAATTTTTTAAGCTAAAGAGCTGTTTGATAAACATATTAAGCAGTAAATTCAAATTAATGAATTAATTTTAGTTCTAATTCTCTTTAATTTGCGGATCAAAAAAAAATTCTCTTTAATTTTGGTAATTGTGGTGGTGGTGATGGAATGGTAGTGGTAAGGGTGGTGGCGGGATGGTGGCGGTGGAAAGATGGTAGTGTGATAGTGACGGTGGAATGATGGTGGTGCAATGGTGGCATTGTGGTGGTGGTGGCGTGGTAGTAGTGGTAGGGTTGGTGTGGTAGGGGTGGAGGTGGGGGTGGAGTGGACTAGTGGTGAGTGGTAATGGTTATGGTGGCGGTAGCATGGTGGTGGTGGGGGTGGAGTGGACTAGTGGTGGTGGTAATGGTAGTGGTAGTGGTAGTGTCGTGGTGGTGGTGGTTGTGGTGGTGGTAGCGTGGTAGTGGTGGTAGCGGAATAGTGATGGTTGTGGTGGTGGTAGTGGAGTAGTGATGGTGGTGGTGGTGGAGCGGTGGTGGGAGTGGTGGCGGTTATGGAGTAGTGGTGGTGTTGGTGGTAGCGTGGTAGCGGTGGTAGTGGAATAGTGATGGTTGTAGTGGTGGTAGTGAAATAGTGATGGTGGTGGTGGTAGTGGTGGAGTGGTGATGGGAGTGGTGGCGGTTGTGGTGGTGGTGGTGGAGTAGTGGTGTGGTAGTGGAGTAGTGATGGTGGTGGTGGTGGAGTGGTGGTGGGAGTGGTGGCGGTTGTGGTGGTAGTGGTAGAGTAGTGGTGGTGGTGTTGGTGGAGTAATGGTGGTGGAGTGGTGGCGGTGGTTGTGGTGGTGGTAGCGTGGTAGTGGAATAGTGATGGTTGGGGTGGTGGTAGTGGAGTAGTGATGGTGGTGGTGGTGGAGTGGTGGCGATTGTGGTGGTGGTGGTGGTGCAGTGGTGGTTGAGCGACGACGATGGTGGTGATGGTGGTGGTTGAATGCAAGCAGATAAAAATTCAGCCAGAATTAAGTAGCTCAAAGCTACTTAATTTTTATCAACTTTTTACACTATATTTTAAGTGGCACTTAATCTGTTAAGTAATGTGAAATGTGATTATCAAACCTACTTAATCACTTATTACTTAATTGTTTCAGTTTTAAGTGCTGAATATGGGATATCAAACAACCCCCTAGCTTCCTATCCAACACTTTTTTGGCACTTCACATTCAAGGATGCACTTTTAATTGCTCCATGTTTATTACTCATTCTTTCGTCTCTAGATTTCAATTTATTAAGCAACCTAATTTGATGCCTGCAAACATAAAAATAACTAAAAATAAAATTATTAGAACATAAAATAGATCTAACAAAGTACTAATTTTAGGGTTGTATATACACTAAAACATGTACATCAGCTATCACCAGAGTTTTTGTTTTATAGTACGCGATGATATATGTTCCTGGTTATGCACCAAATTTATTTCTAGTTTCAATTCCCATTTTAATCAGATGTTTCGAGGTTTTATTTTTTTTATTTTTTGATGGAAAATTTGTAGAAATGGTCCTCCTAGTTTCGTCTAAGTCTCATTTTCGTCCTTCAAGTATCAATTGCAACTCTTTTGACCTTCAAGTTTGGTTTTCGTACTAATTTGGTCCAATTGATAACGTCTTTCAGCCAAACTGGATGGGAAAATCAAATTGAGGGCAGACGTCATCAATTGGACCAATTTGGAACGAACTGCAACGTCCAAACTATCATCAATCTAATTTTTTCTGTCCAGTTTGCCTGACAGAAGTTATCAATAGGACCAATTTGGTACGAAAACCAAACTTGAAGGTCAAAGAGTTGTAATTGATACTTGAAGAATGAAAATAAGACTCGAATGAAACTAGAAAGACCATTTATATAAATTTCCCTTTTTTGATCCGCATATGTTTCGAGGTTTTTGATATCAACCAAAAGCTTTGTACTATTTACCTAAACAGTTCTGTCCGTGACAACCTCTTAACTTTGAAGTTTGAAGAAGGTCCACATGTTTGTCTCTTAAATGTTTTTTGATTTTGTCTTGTTCCTTTCACTTTTTAAAAATTATTTTCCAAAAAATACCTACTAGATTCTCCCTACTTCTACCATTTCTCTCTCCATCTCTCTCCACTTATTACCCCTACTATTTTTCAAAAAACTTTTTAAAAACCAAATCAAACACAACATCTTGTTTGTCATGGTCAACTTCTTCTGGATAAATTACAATTTGCACCCATTTGTACCATTCAATTCTCACTTCATTTCGGAACTCTAGGCTTCTTTTTTCTTTTTTTAATGAATTTTACACCCCCTATTTCATAATGAGTTTAAATTCTATCCACCTTACGTGGAAATCTCAAGTTTTTCACCACCATCAATTGTGGGCCCCATCATGTGTATATTGAAGTAATTTGAATCATTCATTTTGTAAGGCTCACAGAATTTTATATCTTCACGAAAAATAGCTTTATCAGACATGTATAGGTACATAAAAATTTAATTTTGGTATATAAAATCGAGGGTAGATAAGTTCAAAAATTAAACTATCCATGACCGATCATTTTATAAACTAAAATATAATTTTTGATGTACCCATTGATATCCGATAAACATAATTTTTTGGGTGAATGTACTATTCTGCAAGTTCTACAAGATGAATGATTCAGATTACTTCAAAAAATGCACAATGGGACCTGCAATGGGTAGTGGAAACCCCATGGCTTTTCATCTAAGGTGGAAAGAATTTAATGCTATCATTTTCTTGTCTTTTAGCAAAAAATATATACAAAAACATCACAAAATAGACTATTCAATTAGGGACGGAGTGACAATTGGCCCCGTTTCACTAAGATTATTAATTTTTAAGTACTTATTTTCCGCTTTACGAAACAGGTCATTCTCTATATATTACCTATAATTCAAAAAATAAATACTTATTTAAAAAATAAGTACTTATTTTAATTAGTGAAACACATCCTAATCGGTGTAATTGACTATATTAAATAGATAGGTTTGAT